>CM057835.1:66757733-67982794 GCA_030068075.1 Paguma larvata
TCCCGAGCGGGTGCGGAGGCGAGCTGAGCGGCCGCGCAGCCCCTCTGCCGGGTCCCCGGCTGCGCCCGCCGGCCCAGCGCTGTAATTTCTGCCTCGCGAGGAGTCGGGTTGACCTGCCTGCGCTGCAAGAGGCAGGTCCCGGGCCGGGACGACCCGCTGTGCCCAGCCCGGACGCCCCCTCCTGACCTCCGGGCCCGCTTGAGCTTCCCCAAACTCAGGTGCGGGCCTAGCTTGGTGAGAGGAAGGAACGGGTGATGGGAAACCTCCCCTACAGATCTTAGGGGCCTTATCCCGAGGGGGCAGTGCAGACACTTTAAAGAGTCACCCGCTCCCCAGGCCAAGGCCAAGGCCAGGTCTTCTCGAGGTGGGGCCCTGGACCGGGCTGGAAGCTGGGACTTCGCTTCGCTTCCATACACACCCTCCTTCGCAGAGCTCTTTCCAAGCCGAGGAGCAGGCAGGAGGGCGTTGTCTGGCCCGGTTACATTTCTCTGCAGGTTGTTTGGGTGTCGAGAGTTGGGCGCTCGTGAAAGGGCCGGGAAGGTTTCATTACAGGTCTGCCGGAGTAGGAAAACCGGCTAAGGGTTCTCCACCCAAGGTCGCAGACTGTGATGCTGGGACAGGAGTTTATTGCCGAAAGAAAACTCAGAGCTGCTTTGTTTACCTACCAGCTTGGATGGGTAAAAAAAGGTAGAATTCGATGTTGTCGCTTACTGTGTGATTTGGGGCCGGTGACTCAGCCCTCAGAACCTCAGTTTCCTCATGCGTAAAGGAGAGATAATGAGAACCCCCTTTGCCTGATGTGGTAACACCCACATACAGAAGGCAGTCAATAAACATATTTTAATAATACTTTTTATAGTGCTTCACGGTTCACCAAGTGCTAGACACCTCACTTGCCCTGAGAATGCTATGAGCTTCCAGTCTGGTTAAGCCCTGTGAGAGGCAAAGCTTGGCTTTAGATCAGGAGAAGGGGGTCTCCAAGGCCTGTAAACTTTAGGCTCAGGAAGTGGTTTCTGAGTGATCGGCAGCTTTGTCGGGGGCTTCTGCCAAAACTGCGACAGAAAGAAGTTTGATCGCTTCTGTTATTTGCTGTATGAGAAGAATGAAGGACGATCTCCGAGAGCCAGGATATGTCAACATAACTGTAACCTAGGAACCCCTTGGTTCCACTTTGCCATCTGTGTGGTCAGGATTTAATGTCCTCTACGGAGAGAGAGGTATGGGTGGAAATAAACCGATTCCCCTTCGGGAAAGGGCAGAGTGGCAGCCCTGAAAAGTGTTAAGGGAGTCAGCTCTGCTTGTGTTTGTAAGAAGGCGGCATCCTCTCTTTGCTGGGAGGGGTCAGATGCAGCAGCTCTAGGCAGTGAGGACCTCAGACCTCGGGGTGCTTTTATTTAGGCCTGTGAGTTAGACAAATAAATAACCATCGTGAGGCGATTTGTGAGAAGTGGCCCAAGCTTCGGCTCCGGTAAGCCTCGCAGCTCTTTTCCCTACCGTCTTGCTACCCCAGGGCTTTGGTGACTTTCTCCCTTTAGTTCCTGAAGCGGTTTTAGGGAGATACCACAAGGTCTGCAGCGGCACATCCTGTCTCAAGCCTGCCTACTGGCTTCTCAAATCCTTGAGAGTATGCCAAACTCGCCATTTTATATTTT
Organism: Paguma larvata; assembly: GCA_030068075.1. NCBI lineage: Eukaryota > Metazoa > Chordata > Mammalia > Carnivora > Viverridae > Paguma > Paguma larvata. Next base: position 66,759,386 of record CM057835.1, read on the forward strand.
TTGATACTGTAATTTTCTCTAAAATTTTGTGGATGGAAAAAATTATTCCAATACTTATATTCTGCACAATTTTGTAATATTTAAATTACTGGTGGTTTGCATTTTTGAATGCTGACTTTATAAAAACAGTTAGCTCATTCCCCATCAATGCTAGTTCTAATTACAGCGTATAACCAACCCCAAATGGTCTCCCTTCGCCTCTCCATTCTTTCTTTGAGATTCTCTCCCTTCCTTCACAGCTGATAAGGACAGAGGTTGATGTGGAATCTAAGCTCCCCGTTCTAGAGGAAGGCAGCCAGGGCCTTAGGGCTGGTGGGCTGTCTGAAGTGGGCTCCCATTTGGAATTTACCGACCTGCAGGGCAGAGCCTCCAGGTAGGAAGCAGAGAAGGCCGGGCGGAATTGTGCTATTTCAGTTTTCCACCCGAGGCAAACTACCTGCTTGGCTGTTTCACTACCTTTGGGGGCTGTCCGGTGTGCATCCACAGAGCTTCTCGACTCAGGTTCCGTTTGCTGCGGACACCTTTTATGATGCTCATTCTCCTCTAAATCCTCACCTGGCATGCATCCTGTTAGCCAGTAGTATGTCTTGCCATAAAACGTGTAAGTTAAGCGAATACAGAGAGCCTCATACTGTACAGGGCCCTGGCCCTGTCCGGGCCTTCATTCCTGTGAGTTCACCGGAATGCGACACGGGGCCTGATGGGAGTAAAGGGGACTGACATGCTTTCATGCTTTTATGTTGACCCATCATCTTTCTGCTTCGAGTGTTTTAAGAAACACAAACCTGTCAAAACTGACCTGCTATCAAAGAACTCTGATGTTTCTATGAAAATGTGTTCTGGCTCCTAGACAGAGACAGTTCAATGTTTGAGATAGGCGGTGTGCGTGCATGGTTCAGTTGGTTGAGCGTCCAACCCTTGATTTCAGCTCAAGTCATGATCTCACGGTTTGTTCATGGGTTCGAGCCCCATGTCAGGCTCCACAGTGACAGTGCAGAGCCTGCTTGAGATTCTCTCTCTCTCTCAAAATAAGTAAATCACCTAAAAACAATAAAAATAAATGTTTGAGGTATGCAATGAGACCTTTTATAACTCTGAAAGCAAAAAGAAGTTCCATTTAGGCTCACTACTAATTAACAGGTTGGTGTACTTAATATAGATATTCTTGATAATACCACTATTTAGCATAGTTAAAGCAACAGCAATAAATGATGAAGATAAAATATATTACTTTAGATACCTTTACAATGTACAGATTAGGGATTTTTAAAGATGGGCAATGTAATATCTTCAGTTTAGAATTTGGGGGCATGTAATGCCATCTGAGGCTCTAGGTCAGGCTTGGCAAACATTTCTTTCTTCTTGAGAGAGAAAGAGCGTGCACAAGTTGGGGAGAGGCAGGCGCCACACTCAGTGCAGACCCCGACACAGGGCTCGATCCTATAGCCCTGGTATCATGACCTGAGCCGAAATCAAGATTCACCTGAGCCACCCAGGCGGCCCGGCAGATATTTTTTTGCAACGGGCCAGACAGTAAATAATTTGGGCTTTGTGGGTTCTCTACTGTCTCTGTTGCAATTACTCCACTCAGACTTTGTAGGGCAAAAGCAGCCATAGACAAATATAAATGAATGAGCCTGGCTATGTTCTAATAAAACTTTAGGGACACTGAAATTTGAAAATTTCGTGTAATTTTTGTATGCCCCAAATATTGTTCCTTTTCTTAAGGTTATTTATTTATTTTGAGAGAGAGAGAGAGCATGTGTGGGAGCAGGTGAGGGACAGAGAGAAAGGGAAGGAGAATCAATCAATCCCAAGCAGGCTTAGAGCCTGATGTGGGGCTTGAACTCACAAACCATGAGATCATGACCCAAGCCAGAATCAAGAGTCTGTTGCTTAACTAAGCCACCCAGACACCCCAAAATATTGTTCTTTTGATTGTTTTCAATCATTTAAATTTTTAATTTTTTTTTCACATCTTTATTTATTTTTGAGAAACAGAGAGAAACAGAGCACGAGCAGGGGAGGGGCCGAGGAGGAGACACAGAATCTGAAGCAGGCTCCAGGCTCTGAGCAGGGTGTCAGCACAGAGCTTGATGCAGGGTGCGAACTCACAAACTGTGAGATCATGACCTGAGCTGAAGTCAGATGCTCAACCGACTGAGCCGCTCAGGTGCCCCTCAATCATTTAAAATTTTAAAAACCATTCTTAGCTCATGGGCTGCACAAAACCAGGGAGTGGGCCAGATTGGGCCCAAGGCTACACTTTGCCAAGTCTTGCTCAAGGTTCATGTATGTTGATTTTTTTCCAGTGTTCACTGGTCTGGAAAGGTGAAAAGGAGGCTTGATTTTGGTGAATAAATGAACCGTTTTCCTTTTACTATTAACTAATTTTAAGAGACACACAGGAGAAATAGTTAAGATGGTCAATTTTATGTATATTTAACCACAATTTTTTTAAAAAGCTACATGAGGGGAAGTTCATACACAATACATTTGGGTCTTTAATGGTGCTTTAAAAGATGCCTTCAAAAGAAATTCAGTACGGTTCAGTGTGTGCGACATACAGAAAATAGTGCCTGCTTGGAACCGGCCCATGGTTTGTTCAACTATGCAGATGTTGCTTGGAGCAAACGGTTGAGGGATCTGTTTCTCAGAGGAAAGCCCAGGCAGCAGGTGGCACCAGCCTGAGACACAGAAAAACAGCCAGGGGAAAAAAAAAAAAGAAGAAAAAGAAGAAGAAAACAAACTTCTATCACTCTCCTAAACAATTGAATTTTATTTCCATGGTTCTGTCGTCAGTTTGAAAGTGGCCTTTAAAAAACAACAATGTGCTTAGCATGGCTGATTATTTTGTTTTAATTAAAACATTTTTGAAAAAACAAAATGGAGCATTCAGACATACCAAGCTGATTGTGTTTGTGCTGTGGAACAGTTAATGCAAAACACTTGGAGAGAGGCCGGAAGTTTGGATCCGTAACTTTTGCCTACGTTTTCGCCTTCTGAAAAAGGCCAACCGAGGAGGAAATGAATGTGTCCCCTAGAAAGCTACCTGTGGAGGTTTTGAGGTGAGATCTCCCCAAGCCCCCGATGCCCCTCGGCAGGTTAGTTAGTTTCTGGCGCGCTCGCTGTGTGGCCCCGAGCGGGGCGGAACAATGACTGACATTCCTTCCTATTCAGTCTGACCTTGAGAGTCCAGCTGGAACCCGGATGTGTTCGTGTTAGTGCAGGACGAGCGGCCCTGCTTCGCTCTGTTTTTCCCTCTCTCTGTTGTCTTCAGGATTGTCTTCTCAGGACAACAGTGGCTGCTTCCCCAGACCTCACCTCTGAGACGTTATCTTGGATTCCGACTGAACAGAGAAAGGAGAGAGGCCATCGTAGAGACGTCGGAAGGGTGTCCAGACTTCTCAACACTAGCCATGTGTAGACGTTTGCCTTCTCCTCTAAGGGAATCCCCTGCCTCCTACCCCCCCCGCCCCCTTTGCATCTTTCTAGGAAAACACCTCCCTAGCCTGGACTTGGAACAGTTTTTCTGTTTTGTGTGTATGTTTTGTGATTATATTTTTAAGTAGTCTCTACACCCAACATGGGGCTTGAACTTACAACCTTGAGATTCGGGTTGCATGCTCCACCGACTGAGCCAGCCAGGCACCCTGGACTTGCAACAGTTTGAAGAGAAATGAAGTTGGGTGCTAGGAAGCACCTCTCACAGAAATAAGATTTTAGGGGGCGCCTGGGTGGCTCAGTCGGTTGAGTGTCCGACTTCGGCTCAGGTCATGATCTCGCGGTCCATGAGTTCGAGCCCCGCGTCGGGCTCTGTGCTGACAGCTCAGAACCTGGAGCCTGCTTCACATTCTGTGTCTCCCTCTCTCTCTGCCCCTCCCCCACTCATGCTCTGTCTCTCTTTGTCTAAAAAAATAAACATTTTAAAAAAAAAGGAAAGAAGATTTTAGGCCATCTAACACACAAGGTTGCCTTTATTTCTCCCAATTATAACAGGACCTTCTAGGGGCTGCCCCTCTGCTAGGCCCAGCTTCTAGTTTCTCTTGCCACTGATTTAATCCTTGGCATGTCGCCAAAGCATTAAACTTTTATTGTTCAATTTACCACAAGGGCGGGCCCTGCTTCTAGTGGGCTGAGGAGCCCGCAGCCGCTTCCAAACCCAAGTGTCACACCACATTAGCAGCTTCAGACTTTGAGGGCTGGGTTTCTTTCAGTTTGGTTAGATTCTCGGTTAGAACCAGAGCAGTATGCGCACACTCAGAGTTTGGAAGCTAGGAAATAGTAAAAAACAGCATAAGCAACTTTTAAAGATGAATCAAAATGGTTGCAGCATCAGCATATACGACTAACTGCATGGTTTCTTCATGCCTTCCAAAGAGACATGGTAAGCGGCTGTCCATGCTCCTCGGTGGCCTAAGGTTGTGTGAAGACATGGCAACCAAGCAGTCCTCTTCTCCGATGGTAGCGGGCTCTAACCAATGCCGGCACAGTATGTGAATTACTTGTTGCTGTTCAATCTATAAAAATTCATCTTCAAAGACGATTATTGGGCTGGTAAAAATATTCTTAATAATGACCACAGAAGCCATATTTGTTTTTCTTTGATGTTCTTCCGAAGACTCTTCTGGTTTTAATCAGATTGTTCCCACATAAAATACAGTGGAAATCTACAATAATAAAATCCCTATTCCTATGTCTATGGGGAAATAAACAGGATGGGGACTGTCCTTTTAAGGGGCTTTCCCCTTCCCTTTCCCCAGACTCAAAGCCTCTATTACTGGTGGGTGTTTTGGCATCAGTTAAGGGCCTTCAATCCTTCCCTCCCTCCATGTTTTGCTCTTTCATTAAAGTGTTTCTGTTGTCTAATTATATCCTTTCAATCAAATTAGAGACTGCAGCATCTGGTGAGGGCCGTAACTGCCGCCATCTGCACCTCGTATATACAGGCCTTTTCAGCTGAGAATCACTCAACTTCCAAATGGCAGGAAGAGATTTGGAAAAAGTTTAGTTGGAGGGAGGTTAACTTAAAAGGAACGTCTTCAAAGGCGGGGTACGACGCCCTGCTTGCTGTGATGTGTGCACCGCCGTGCAGAGCTTCGTTGGCTCGGCTCACCAGAGGCTCTTCTCTAGCACTTGTGGCAGATGAGAGGTTTTTGACTGTCGTAGCTGAAATGACTAGGCCTCTCGTCCTTATTACGGGCTTGAGGGCGCCCAGGGCGAGCTGAGAATTTTTCCCTCGAGAAGAATCTTTTGTTATGTGACCACTGGTTAATGGATATGACACTTTCTGTTTATTTGACCATTTCTTCTAATTCAGTGGTTTCAGCTGCAGGAGATTTTGCCCCCAGGGGACTTTTGGCAATATCTGGAAACATTTTTGATTGTCACAACTCAGGGTGGGGTGGGGTGGGGTAGAGTATGCTACCGGCATCTAGCGGGTAGAGGCCAGGGATGCTGCTAAAATGAACATCTTACGCTGCACAGGACGGCCCCACCGACAAGTTATTGGACTCCAAACGTTACTAACGCTAAGTTGAGAAACCCCATCCTAATTGTATTGTTCTTTTGTCCTTCCCCTAGCTGTGGCCTAGGAGAAGGCAACTCTGAGCAACACCTTGTTGATCGCTCTTAAGAAAATAGATTCTTCATTGTCCATATCTGAGGTCCATATGCATTTCTGTGGACAGTGTTTTGGAAACCTAAATGGAGAAAGGACATCTGGGATTCACTGTGTTTCTACTCTCTAGAGGAAGATCGCCCGATTCAATACAGGGCATTCAGTTAAATTCGAATGTCAGGTAAACAACGAATAATTTCTTTTGTATCAGTCTGTCTCATACAGTATTTGAGAATACTTACCTTCAAAAAGTACTTTGATCAGTCGTTTATCTGACATTCAAATTTGACTGGGCATCCTGTATTTTCATTGGCCGAACCCGGCAACCCCGCTAGAGCTCCGTGAAACTTTATACCTTGGCCTATGAAATCATTCTGTGGGTCACCAGCTACCCTTATTGCTCTGGCCGGCCTAGACGCGACAGCTTCTGCTTGTTTTTGTTTATAAACTAGTGCTATGCTGAGTCTTTCCTTCTGCCCACAACTGGCTCCCCGGCTAGAGCTTCTGAAATTTGTCACTTGAATCATGTTTTTACCTTGGGACCAACTAACAAGTGTCTATCAAATGCCTACTCTCTGTGTGCCCAGCATCTCTGACTGGGACTCAGGGCTGTGCCAACTCATGAAAGACTACCACTTTGTTGCTTCGGGTTTTATTTTAAAGATGCACTCTAAGGCTGGGTGTTATACATGAGTGAGGGATCACTAAATTCTACTCCCAAAACCAATGCCACACTCTGTGTTAACTAACTAGAATTTAAATAAACATTAGAAAAAGAAAACAAATTTAAAAAACAAAAAAACCCACAAACTTATGCTCCAGGGACATGCCGTTGACCTGCTCATCAGCTCCTCACTCCAGAACTCTTGGATTTTTTGGCCATCCCACATCCACCAAGGGAAGCTAAACAGCCCACAGCCTGGCTTCCATGGAGTGTTGGCTGCCCTCCAGGGCTCCATTATAGGGGAACATTCTTGCCATCTGAAATTAAAAATAGGGCACAGGCAATACTGATGAAACTTCTCCCAAAACTGGATTATATCAGTTTGTTTTATCTCCTTTTATACCGATTGAGAGCTTCAGACAGTATGAAATAGGGTTCGTCAAGAGATGGGGAGGCAAAGTGGATTTGTGCCTGGTGTCTCCTGCTTAAAGCAAACTCAGAATATAAAATGTATATTTTCATTACAATGCCGGTTGATTATTCCCTATTACAAATGGCTTCACCCTAGAGTTCCTTTAAATAGCAGACTCCTCTGGTTTAAATAGCAAGTATTTGATTTTCAAGGACTTGATTTACCTAAACTTTCCTGGAACTTCTCATATTCTCATAGGTCATGACTAGGTTAAGTCATGTTTCCTCACCAACTAACGGTGAGGAAACCAGGCACTCTGAATACGTCTGTAATGAATTTTCCCACCAGGTCCCCCATATACCTGCTTCCCTTGTTCAGCTCACATTTGCCAGTCACGTTCCGAGGAGTCTGTACTTGTTGCAGATACGAAGATGAGCTGCGCAAGAAACTCACAGGAGCGGGACCAGGTGCTTCTTAAGCAATTACAGTTCCAAGTGATCAAGTCTGACCAGGCTGCGGGATTCGTTGTAGCGCCCCCAGTTTCTATGGGAACATGGTGCTTTCTATTCTACACACTGACCTTTCAAATAGCGCCCCATCTTTTTATCTTATTTTTGTTTCTTTTAAAGGTGATTTGTAAGGCACTAAGTTATTGTCCATCAGAGAACTGGATTTTGAGTTTTAAAACATCTTAAGCTTCCTGTCTCCTTACATAAAAACTATGTCTAGTATGACATTCCGTCTCAAGATTGAAGTAGATCCATTTGCATTCAAAGATTAAATCAAGAGAGGTACTATCACCAAAGCGATAGAATTTGTTCTGGTGGTATCGGCAGTAGAATCCATGGTTAATTCGTGAAACTAAAGTTCTTCTGACTGTTGACTTCTGTCTGAGTGAGTCCATTCTCTCACTGAGGCTTGGCTTCATCTCTCTATGTATGTTCTAGAGCTAGATCCTTTTACAAAAGCTATCTTTTGATCTTCAATTTGATTTTTGTATGCATTTTTCATATCCTAAACGATAAATGCAAATTCCTCGAGCACTGTGTATTCATGGTGACTGTTCCTGGCAGAAACACGTGTCCTTCACACTGGCAACCGTGGCTCGTTTTCCAGTGAGTGGGTCCCGCCCGGTTAGGAGTGGAGCATATTCAAGGTGAGAGCCAGATGGGAAAAGAGTGGTACCCAAACAGCACTGCATTCTGGGTTGTTTTTTAAAATTTTTATGCAGCAAATAATAAGGAGGACCCCTTTCCGAAGTGTTTTCCTGGGTCTTCTGAACTTGAACCTCTGGTCCTTCGCTTATGGTAGGTTCACTTTTCTTGGAATAGTCTTTTAAATAATTAAATATTTAATCTGTTAATAATGATGAAGAAACTGAGGACTCAAATAGCAGACCTCAGCGCCCTTCCGAAAGTATAAATTCTTTAGTGAAAATAACTTTGAGAGGCATGACCTTTTCTTCCGTTACTGTTTTTAAGGACACTGTTTCCTTGAATGAAAAGAAAGATCTAAAAGATTTTTGAATGAAAAAGATACTGGTAACTTTAAAAACATTAGAGTGATTATTTTTTTTATGGCAATTCCACTTTAGGCAAAAGCACAGCTTGTTCTGTGATCATTTCAATGGTAAGACATAGCCCAAAAACACGATCTGTGAATGTCAATCTTAATTTTAGATGACTGAATTTACAGCTGATTGAGTTTGTTTACAGTTTTTAAAAAGAAACTAAGGTAGATTAATTATAAAAACAACATGTTTTCAAGGTATCCTTTAACAAATTTTGATTATGGGAAATCGAGAACGCATGCAAACATAGACGAATGTAAGGAAGTCGCGTATATCCGTGTCCCAGCTTCAATGAGTATCAACCAGGGCCAATATTATTTCATTTGTGCTGGCTTCGTCTCCCCAATTAGTAGATTATTTTGTAACAAATCTCAGATATGTCATCTCATCTATAGGTATTTCAGTACCTCTAAATGATAAGAACTCTTGTGGCACCTGGGTGGCTCAGTCCATTAAACATATAACTGTTGGAGCGCCTGGGTGGCTCAGTCAGTTAAGCATCTGATGTCGGCTCAGGTCATGATCTCACAGCTCGTGAGTTCGAGCCCCACGTCGGGCTCTGTGCTGACAGCTCAGAGCCTGGAGCCTGCTTGGGATTCTGTGTCTTCCTCTCTTCTTCCTCTCCCCCTCTCACGCTCTGTCTCTCTCCTTCAAAAAGAAATAAACATTTAAAAAAAGCATATATACCTGTTGATTTTGGCTCAGGTCATGATCTCTCTGTCATGAGATTGAGCCCTGCATTGAGCTCTGTGCTGGGCATGGAGCCTGCTTAAGATTCTCTCTCTCTCTCTCTCTCTCTCTCTCTCTCTCCCCCTTTCTGTCTCTCAAATAAATGAATAATTAATTAATTAATTAATTAGTTAAAATTCTTTTCAAAAACATAGTTAACAGTACCATTACTGTAATCACACTTAGAAAAACTAACAATTCCTTAATATCATCAAATATCCTGTTAGTAATCAATGTTCCAGTTCCCCTGGTTGTCTCTTCCGTTGCTTTACAGTTCAGCTCAGGATCTCAGCATGGCACAGCTGGGTGATGCAACAAGAGTCTCTATTAACCTATGGGAGTCCCTCTTTTTTTCTTTTTCCCTTGTTATTTATTTATTGAAGATGTAGTTTCTTTTAAGCAAAAAGGATGCTTGATGCCTAAGTACCTCTCTGATGGATTCAGGGGCCACATGGGAGTTGAGTTATTTTTTTACCATAGAATTGTCACTTCCGTTAGAGAAACATGTAGAATCAGAGAATTTTATGTATTTTATTTTTATAAGATCTTAAAAAATTTTTTTAAAGATTTTAGTTTTTTACTTAAAAATTTTTCGAATGTTTTATTTATTTTCTGAGAGAGGGAGAGGGAGAGGGGGCAGAGACAGTGGGAGACGCAGAATCCGAAGCAGGCTCCAGGCTCTGAGCTGTCAGCATAGAGCCTGATGTGGCATTTGAACTCATGAAGTCAGATGCTGAACCGACTGAGCCAGCCAGGCACCCCTAAAGATTTTATTTTTAAGTAACCTCCATATCCAGTGTGGGGCTCAAACTTACAACCCTGAGATCAAGAGTTGCATGCTCTCCTGACTGAGCCAGCCAGGTGTCCTAGATTTACACTTTTTTTAACGTTTTTAGTTTATTTTTGAGAGAGAGAGAGAGAGAAAGGGATGGGGGAGGGGCAGAGAGAGAGGGAGACACAGAGTCCGAAGCAGGCTCTAGGCTCTGAGCCATCAGCACAGAGCCCCACACCAGGCTCGAACTCACGGATTGTGAGATCATGACCTGAGCTGAAGTCGGACGCTCAACCAGCTAAGCCGCCCAGGTGTTCCAGATTTAGAGCGTTTTAAGCTTGGAAGAGATTTTGAGCCATCACTACTCTCCAATCACATCATCCCAGACTTTTGAACTTCAGTTTCATTATGATAGACTCTTGCTATCTGAGTTTAGAGTGAAGGACCATTGAGACCATCTGTCTCAAAATCCATTGTTTCACAGGTGAAGAAACAGAGGTCCCAAGTTCCAGGTGATTTGCCCAAACCACACCAGTGTCGGCTAGTTATCTGGTATCCTTTCCTCTTTATTCCAGTGATTTCCCATATGTACTATGTATACAGAAAATTATCCTCTCTCTAGTCAGGATCTGATAACCTACCTCCATATGATCGTGGGAATCACTGCGCTTACCTCAGTCCTGTCAGGGTAGGAAGATGTTGGGAACCACTGCCTTCCCACAGTCATGTGTCTCTTTACTTCAGGGTTCTGCATGGCTGAAATAAGCATTCCTATAGTGCTTTTGAGTCTCTGGGTACAAAGCATGAGCTTTGAAGATACACCCACGAGCTCCTACTGGAACCAATCTGTGCCAGAAACCCAGCAGCTTAGGTGTGTTAAGCAGACATTTGACAACACGGTTGTATTGCTCTCTAAATATTAAAAGGCGCTTTTTCTGCCTAAGCCTTGTATTTCTATAATTCTACCTACTTACTGAATTTTAGAGATATCTTTAAAGGAACAGAAAATATTCCCATTGGAAAAGGTTTTCTGCCGTCTTATTTTAAGATATAAGATATAATTTAATTTAGTGTTTATTGCTCATGTTGATTCCAAATTAGGTCAAATCCAGCTGAATTCTTCTAACATAGGATCATTAGAGACGCTGAGTGGCCCTACATAGAACAGAAATTTAACTTTGATGGATTAAAAACAGTGACTCTCACAAATATCATGCGCAGAGATCCAACTAGTAATTTTACCAGAAAACTAGGAATATTCTGGACTCAATATGAGAAACATTTTCTGTTTCTCAATAGTATGGCTTCAGACAAATAGCGTAATTAGCAATGACCTAGTTATAGAACCTCATTGAGAACATAATCTTCAACTTTATTAAATCTTGTCGAGGAATAGAATGTCTTTTAAATTAACTGCTGTTTTCCTACCTCTGTCTCATGTGTGTCAAGTTTTAATTATTTTAAAAGAACATCTCGTGGTTTTGAACATGAACTTTAAAAGAGCTGTGTGTACACGCTGGCAGAGTTCAATTGGCTGGGACTCTTTTAACTTGGCATTTTCCTCGCTTATAATACATACAGATATTGAGTTATATGATTCATTAGAACATATAAACAATGGTGTGTTTCATCACACAGTTGAAATTTTGATTAAGAAAAATCTATTTGTGGGGCGCCTGGGTGGCTCAGTAATCAATTAAACTCTTGATTTTGACTCAGATCATGATCTCATAGCCCTGTGTCCGACTCTGAGCTGACAGCACGGAGCCTGCTTGGGATTCTCTCTCTCTCTCTCTCTCTCTCTCTCTCTCTCTTCTGTGCCCCTGCCCTGCTCGTGCTCATGCTTTCTCTTTCTTTTCAAATAAATAAATGTTAAAAAAAAATTTGCTCCAGTATACCTTTTTTTCTGACCTCTTTTTTTAAACTTTTTTAAAAGTTTATTTTGAGGGGGGAGGGGCAGAGAGAGAGAGGGAAGGAGAGAATCCCAAGCGGGCTCCTCGCTGTCAGTGCAGACCCTGATTCGGGGCTCAAATTCATGAATCATGAGATTATGACCTAAGCCGAAATCAAGAGTACAACGCTTAACCTACTGAGCCACCCAGGTGCCCCTTTTCTTACCTCTTTTTCTTTTTTTTAATTAAAAAAAAAGTTTTTTTTTAATGTTTATTTATTTTTGAGAGAGAGACAGATTGTGAGCAGCGGAGAGAGACAGAGACACAGAATCCAAAGTGGGCTCCAGGCTCTGAGCTGTCAGCACAAAACCCAACGAGGGGCCTGTACCCACAAGCTGTGAGATCATGACCTAAGCCCAGGTTGGATGCATAACCTCCTGAGCCACCCAGGCGCCCTATTATTTTTTTTTTTATTAAAAAAAGAAATGTTTATTTTGTGGGACACCTGGGTAGCTCAGTTGGTTAAGCATCCAACTCTTGGTTTTAGCTCAGGTCATGATCTCACAGTTTGGTGGGATTCAAGCCCCACGGTGGACTCCTGTGCGGACAGTGCAGAGCCTGCTTGGCCTTCTCTCTCTCCCTCTTTTTCTCTGCCCCTCCCCCAATCACATTGCCTCTGTCTCTCTCAAAAATAAATAAACGTTACGTTCATTTTTTATTTATTTTGAGAGAGCGGTAGAAAGCGTGCACGAGTGGGAGAGGAGCAGAGAGAGAGGGAAGGAGAGAATCCCAAGCAGGTTCTGCACTGTCCGCACAGAGCCCAGCACAGGCTCAGTCTCCTGACTGGGAGATCATGACCTGAGCTTTTATCTCTTATTCATTGAATATTTGGATTCAACACAGGGCTCACATCGTATGTATTTTTTTTTTTAACATTTATTTATTTTCGAGAGACATAGAGACAGAGTGTGAGCAGGGAAAGGGCAGAGAGAGAGGGAGACACAGAATCTGAAGCAGGCTCCAGGCTCTGAGCTGTCAGCACAGAGTCCGACGCGGGGCTCAAACTCACAGACCGGTGAGATCATGGCCTGAGCTGAAGACGGCCGCCCAACCGACTGAGCCACCCAGGTGCCTCCATCGTATGTATTTCCTGTGCTGATGGTAGCCTGATAACTTTAAACAGAATTATAGTAGGATGATGTGCCTCTCATGTTATATTGCTTGCATAGGTAATTAATATAGGTTATTATTGCTATTGTTATTGCTATTATTATTATTTTAAATAGACTTCATGCCCAGCATGGAGCCCAATGCGGGGCTTGAACTCAAACTGAGATCAAGACCTGAGCTCAGCGCACCCCGGGTGGCTCCGTGGAGCGTCAAACTGTTGATTTTGGCTCAGGTCATGATCTCAGGGTCACATCCTAGCCTGCTTAAGAATCTCTCTCTCTCTCTCTCCTTCTGCCTCTCTCCCCCACCCACGCACTCTCTTTAAAAAAAAAAAAAAAAAAAGACCTGAACTGTGACTCGGACACTGAACCGACTGAGCCACCCAGGCATCCCTGTAGATAACGGTTTTTCTGGACCAGAATGAAATATATGATTATGATGGTCTCAAATTTATAATAAAATTTGATTTTTTAAAAAAACTTTATAATTATGTTGTACTTGTACATCCTCCAATTCTCCCAGTTGCCCCGAGCCCTAAACCCCCATTTCACAAGTGAGGAAACTGAGGCTCAAAATGTTTAGCTGAGTGCCTGTAACTTGTAAACCACAGGCTGAGGTCTGGCTCCAGACCCTAACGTGTGCTTTCCATACCATACCACGTTGTCGCTAGAAAGATTCTGTGCAGAACGGTATTTGATTTAAACTATTTCATAACCCTTGAAATTAAATATTCGAACCTGTAGATTTCTGTGTGTGTGAGTATGTATGTCCTGTAGAGATTGCGTATTTAGGGGGTCATTAGAGTTAATGGAACTTGGGGCTGCACAGAAGGGCTGCCGGGATTGCATGAGCACTTCTGAAATGGTCAGTGTTGTGTGTGTGGCGTTTGTCTGGGGAGCGGGTCCCATCTTTGAAGGATTCCCCAAGAGGTAAACTGCCTGAGAACTGTAATGTGGAAAATATTTTGGGGGAGTATTTCTGTGCCTTCTACAGCTCATGTCTCTCAATTATTGAAATCTCCAAATACTTCTACGTACACCATGTGACTATGGGAGAGCCTATGGGTTTTGAGGCATAAATATCAAAGTTTCGAATATATATGGCATCGGGTCTTTTCTTCATACCCGACACTTCAAAGTTCCAGGCATCACGAACAAGAAGAGCTTTATGGGAGAAGGGCTCCGCTCGCCTTTTTGTGATGAAGGAGGACTGGGCTCTAGACCAAACGTGGGCTCTTGGCCCGCAGACCTGACCCCCACGTCACAGGGCAGCAGGTCCTACGGAAAATAGCCAGTTCTCACAATATCACTCACTCGAGATTCTCAGCCAAGGATTTGGTTGCCCTCATGCGATTCGACTTATCTCAAGGAAATTTCAATAAAATTAGCATCTCCAGTTTTTAAAATAAATGTCACGTGCCCTACTTGGAGGATTTTGGTGACAGGGAAAAAGATAAGGAACTACCATCTCAGAAAGGCGGAATTAATGCTCTGGGTGCTGGCTTTGCTGCCGGCCTCACCGAGGAGGTTTTCTGCTGCATTACTCAGTTTCTGTCAGGCTGGTGTTTCACGTCAGGGATATTTCCATTCAATCCCCACCCAAAAGGCTTGGAGTTTTCCGGGGGAGAGATAGGGTCACCCAGATGAATTCTGTGAGGTGACTGGGATGCAGCCAGGGAAGATGAGGAAGTGAAGTCTCCTCGGTGTTCACGGTTCGTTATTCCTTCCCTCTCAGAACACCTTCTTCCTGGACTTCCGAGACCCACACACGTTCTTAGCTTTTCTCCCCCCGCCCAGGCCGCGCTTTCTCACTCGTCAGTGCCAGGCCCGCCTTTCTCCAAGCCTGACTGTGCCGCAGGGCCCCAGGGCTCAGCCCCAGATGTCTCCTGTCTTCACACACAGTGATCCTGCTCCCTCCGTGCAGCCATGCTGTTCCTGCTGCGTTTCCAGCTCCGTCCTCACTGGGCCTCTTTCCTCAGCTCCAGGCTCACTGAACCATCTGCTTACTGTGTATCTCCACCCAGACTGAACCGCTCCACAGCCGAAACCTAGGGCCCACCCAGGGTACTCTGCCCTTCTCGGGTCCTCCCCAGTGTAGGAAATGGCGTCTCCACTCAGGCCCATGTCCTTGGGGTTATACCCCACTCCTCTTTCTCTCAGACCCTGTATTCAACCCCCAGCAAATACCTCTGGCTTTGCCTTCAAAGTACATCCAGAATCTGGCCACTTCTTGCCACCTTTCGGCTGCCAGCCTGGTCCAGCTTTGTCTTTCTGCTGTAACCACCTGACTGATCTCCCAGCTGAGTTCCTACCTTCTCCGAAGTTCTTCCCCCACCCAGCAGCTAGACGGTTGCATTAAAAGATAAGTCAGATCATGTCATTTCTCTACTCAGAACCCTCCACTGGCTTCCCCGCACACTTAGAACAAAAGCCAAAATCTGACTTACATAAGGCTCAAAACCTTGTGTGTCCTGGTCTTACCTGCCTGCTTTCCTCTCTTCACCTCTCACCCACTCACCCTCACCCAGGTCAGAGGAGCTGCCTTTTAGTTCCCCAAAGCTGCCCGGCACGCCACGGGCCCACAGGGGTCTTCTGTTTGCCGTGCCCATTGCCAGGAATGATCTGTCAACATTGTTGACGTGCTTTTAGTTCCTCCTCTTGACCACGTCTCTGCTCAACTGCTTCCTCTACTCCAGGCCTTTTCTGGCCCACCCTCTCCAAAAGAGAACCCCCACTATTCAGTCTCCATCCCCTTACTCCATTTTTCCTTAAAACCCTCCTCACTACCTGATGTGAATTTGACTGGTTTATCATGCGCGTGGCTCCCCCGTGAGTGTGAGCTCTGTGGCTGCTGCGTGTTCACCAGTATGGCCCCAGTGCCGCCAACAGTGCCAGACACACAGTAAGTACAGAATAAACGTCTGTTGAATGGATCGCTTAATGATATCCTAGACATGAGATCTCTCACCATCGTCACTCCCTTTCACTGAATGCATAAACAAACAGCTGTGATATGCATAAATATGATGTGATATTTTATTTTTTATTAGTTTAAGCCATTTCTTGCTTATCTAGCCGAAGCTTCTGTCAGGTTCATAGGAGTAGAAATGAAGGGAGGAGGGGTCCTCCTCCCTTCCCCACGCTGATATTCTGATGAAATCAAGATGTGCTCGCCACCTTAATCCAGAATGCTCCAGTTTGTTTTTCTTGGGTTTTTTTCCCCCACGATTGATATTCACTGGGGCAAATCTGTGGGGGGAAAAACCATAAAATGTGGTATACTGCCTCAGTTTCCCTCATGTAACTGAGAATAAGATTAGGTCTAGGAGAAACAGACTGAGGCAAACAAGCCAGTCTTTGCTGTTCCTTCTCTCAGATGCCACCTCATCCCCATTCATGAGGCCTGACAGGTGTGGATGGCTGCCACATTCTTCTGTGCTACACATCAAGTCATCTGAGCCTCTGGGAACGCTGACCCCACCGTCCTGCAGGTTGTCATCTATTGCTAAGGCCTTCCAAGGGTTGGCCTGCATTTCTGGCTCCTGGGCCACTCCGCAACCATTTGTGGTAGGAGTAAAAGATGTATTAGCACATCGCAATTAAAATTCTAGCAATTGGCAAAAGATTGGCTTGATTAGACTCATCCAGTCTAGTGGTTCCCAAGCCAAATTACTTAACAGAGCACCTAGGCAGCTTTTTAGAAATACAGGTTCCAGGCACCTGGGTGGCTCAGTTGGTTAAGCGACCGACTTCAGCTCAGGTCATGATCTCACGGTCTGTGAGTTCGAGCCCCGCGTCGGGCTCTGTGCTGACAGCTCAGAGCCCGGAGGCAGCTTCAGATTCTGTGTCTCCCTCTCTCTCTGCCCTCCCCTTGCTCACTCTCTGTCTCTATGTCTCTCAGAAATAAAATAAAAACACTAAAAAAAAATTTTTTTTTTTTAGAAATACAGGTTCTGGGGCACCTGGGTGGCTCAGTTGGTTAAGCATCCAACTTCAGCTCAGGTCATGATCTTGCAGTTCATGAGTTCGAGCCCCGCTTTGGCCTCTGTGCTGTCAACTCAGATCCTGGAGCCTGCTTTAGACTCTGTCTCCTCTCTCTCTCTCTCTCTCTCTCTCTCTCTGCTTGTGCTCTGTCTCTCTTTCTTTCTCTCAAAAATAAATAAACATTAAAAAAAAAAAGAAATACAGGTTCCCAGGTGCCACTCTAACCCTGGGGTTGGGATAGGGTTTGGTGTACACACACACACACCACACACACACACACACACACCACACCACACACACACGCACACAGTCCCTCTTTCCTGTCTCGCAGATAATCCATATTCCTAGTGATAAATGCTATGAAGCAATGGACTCCAGCAAGAGTGGAGATGGCAGGGACATCTGAGGAGGTAGCATGTAGTCTGCAGTGGGAGGTGTTAAGGGAAGAACATTTTGGGCAGGAAATAACATGGTACGTTTAGAGAATTAAAAGCCGACCAAGGTGGCAGGAGCACAGCAAGTGACAAGGAGAAGAGTCGGGAGTACAGGTGAGAGGGAAGGCCTGGGGCCACATCGCGGAGGCCCTGCGGGCAGGGACGGAGGCTTTGGGTTTTGTTCCCAGGCCTCACGTCTTCCGGGGCACTTTGAGCACCCATGCAGAGAATGGACTGCAGGCGTACAGGAGTGGAGCCGTGAGGCCTGAGCAAGGCTGTGCTGTCCTCTGATGGTGAAAGGAACTCAAGGGGTGGCACCCCAGATGGAGAGGAGAGGACAGTGTCAGGGTGTATATTTTAAGAAAGGCAACAGGATTTGCTGGTAAATGGGAAGTGGGGTGGAGGGGGGATAGAGAAGACAGGGCAGGTCCGAGGGGGCTCTAGTGGAGGCCCTGTAGCAGGTGGTTCAGTGCCTCAGTTGCCCCATCTTGTAAAATGGGATATTGGGGGACCTCCCCACAGGGTTGGTGGGGAATTGATATTTGCAAAGCACTTAGAGCAGAGCTTGGCACACAGTAAAACACTACGTAAGCATTAGTGGTGCTGTGGATGACGGTGATTCGTCCAAGGTCACACACAGCTGGCCAGCAGCGGGTCCAGGACGAGAAGCCAAGGCTTCGCCTCTTGGTTCAGTGTATTTTATGCTACACTGAATTGCCTCCTTCATTTACCTTTGAACTTTTGTTGTTGTTTTTAATGTTTGTTTATTTTTGAGAGAGAGAGTGCAAGCAGGGGAGGGGCAGAGAGAGAGGGTGACAGAGAATCCGAAGCAGGCTCTGGGCTGTCAGCACAAAGCCTGACAGGGCTTGAACCCACCAACTGTGAGGTCGTGACCTGAGCTGAAGTCGGACGCATAACCGAGTCACCCAGGAGCCCGCACCTGATGGGTCGCACTTACTAACACACGAATGTCACACCAAACATGATAAATTGTTATGACATCCGTATGGCCTGGAATTCCAGGTTATTTTGGCTGTCCATAAAACTGTGCTATTCCAGACAAAATACAGGGCCCAGATAGTGGGAGGAAGGAGGTGCAGGAAGAGGGATGTCTGTGGATAGATTTTAAATATTAAAAAAGTATCTTCTAGGGGCACCTGGGTGGCTCAGTCAGTTGAGCATCCAACTTCGGCTCAGGTCACAATCTTGTAGTCTGTGAATCAGAGCCCCGCATTGGGCTCTATGCTGATGGCTCAGAGCCTGGAGCCTGCTTCAGATTCTGTGTGTCTCCCTTTCTCTCTGCCCCTCCCCCCTTGTGCTCTGTCTCTTTCTCTAAAATAAATAAATAAATAAATAAACATTAAAAAAAGTAAAAGAAGTATCTTCTAGAATGTAGATGTGCTCGTGTTGTTCACGTGCTGGAGTAGACACACGCACTTCACCAGGAGGCAGCACTCAGAGCCCTTCATACCGGAAGTTATAGGTCAGTGCATGCCAGGGGAAGGAAAGAAAGCCAGCTGAGAATGTCAGTGTCACTCCCCCAGATCGTCAGGTTCCTGGTGAGACATCTTCAAGAAGTGTTTGAAGTACTTCTATCTGTCAGTTTCAACTAAGTTAATTTTAAAAAATTGCTCTTTATACTGTGCCTTTCTCATGAACCTCTGTGAATTTAATGCATGCAATATGTGGGGGGAAATCCTATCAACCTCAGTTCCCATCCCCCCAGAGTCTGAGGAGCAGATTTTAGAAGCAAGTTGTTGCACCTGCAAAGATTCTGTCATTTTATTAACTGGCCCTCAGGCGATGTTCAGTGTGTCTTGTAGGGAGGAATTTCAGAAAGAGGTGAGAGAGAACATGCCAACTTGGCCTCTGCTCGCTCCCTCCTGTTGACTGTCTGTTCTGTTGCATCTCTATCTCAGACAGCATGGGGAGGACTGTTCTTCATTACCAGGGAATGTGAGTCATTCCCAGACTTGTGTGATTGGGATTCCAAAGCGTTGCTGTATCCGATGGTCTTATTAAATCCAAGTGTCAGCGCAGCCTTTCAGACTGTAGGGGAGAGCTCAGTTACAGCTGGTGACCTGGTTCTAGTTACCACACAGAGACACTGGCGAGACCAGTGACCCCCTCCGAGCACCCAGAATTCCTTGTGATGGCTGTTACCAACTGTGCCCAGATCGGGGGTTTCCTGGTTCACTTCATGGGCTTCAGTGCATGTCAGCTCCCTGTTTGTATCCTAGCTGGGATCTGGGTACGTTAGGGGCAGAGTATCTGTAAAGCGTCTATAGACAAGCTCGTGCCAAGACTAGCCTAGCAGTTGGAGGGGACTGCGTTTCAGATTTACTCAGCCCTAGCAATGTTCACTTCACGGTGTCCAGGATCTAGCAAGACACTATCCATTTCCAGCTGGGTCCAAACAAAACAAATAAAACATCAACCAGAGAGGGAGGAAACTGTGGATGTTGCCAGAAAATTAGTTTGCTCTGTCTTTTCTTTCTCCTAGAATGTTTCACAGCCAATGGTGCAGATTATAGGGGAACGCAGAACTGGACGGCACTGCAAGGCGGGAAGCCATGCCTGTTCTGGAACGAGACTTTCCAGCATCCATACAACACTCTGAAATACCCCAACGGGGAAGGGGGCCTCGGGGAGCATAACTATTGCAGGTAAGATGGGGCCACACAGTGTTTTAAAAAAAAAATCTTTGGCCTTCTCTTCCAGTCCCTTCCAGCCTAGCTCACAACTATGGAAAGTTTCTTTGTCTCCTTTTGGCTAACTCAGAAGGCCTTTCTTGTCGCACTTTTAAAAATCCTCTTCCCAGGGCACCTGGGTGGCTCAGTTGGTTGGGCGTCTGACCTCGGCTCAGGTCATGATGTCACAGGTCCATGAGTTCGAGCCCCACGTCGGGCTCGCTGCTGTCAGCCTGTCAGCGCAGAGCCTGCTTAGGATCCTCTCTCCCCCTTTCTCTGCCCCTCCCTCGCTCCCACTCTCCCCGAAATAAATAAATATTAAAAAAAAAATCTTCCTCCCACATCTTGCATGTGTATATGTACACGTGCACCTGTGCGTGTGCGCACACATACACGCAAACACGCACACACAGTCTACTGCTCTTTGCAACGTAGGCTGGTTTGATACTGTCCCATATGATTACTTACGGGTCTCTTGGGAAAGGATTTCTTAGGCGGCCCTGCCACCAGTGGACAGTACACAGATGGCCAGACTCCTGAAGCTGCTGTGAGTGCGGTGGTCAGGCAGAGCACCATCTGCGGCCCAGACCTCCTGCTTCTGAGCAGAGGAAGCTGTCCCACGTCACCCTCTCCTGCCAGCCCAGGATAATCTTGCTCTGGGAGCAGCCGTAGCCATCAGATTTGTGCTGTGTCCTTCCTTTTTGTAGACTAAGGTGTTTCTTTGGTCTTCACCTTCTGCCTGACTCTGGTAGGGTTTCTTTGCCTGAGATCCAAGGTGCTTCAAATGTGTACTTGCAGTTTTCTGCAGAGACGATCCGTGGTTTGGATCAGAGTCTGCATCAGATTCTCAAAGTTATCAGTGATCGAAAACAAGTTAAGAATCACTGGTCTGTAGGGACAAGAGCAAAGAAAGCCCAGAGCCCGACGTGGGGCTCGAACTCACGAACTGCGAGATCATGACCTGAGCCGAAGTTGGACACTTAACCGACTGAGCCACCCAGACGCCCCAAGAGCAAAGAAAGATTCTCAGCACTTTTGGTTATGACTACATGTAAGCTACTCATACCAAGATCCTGATAATGTGACTCACGGTTCAGCACTGTGTAGGTTTTAGTTATTATTAGGACAGGTGCAAAGGCAGCCTCTTGAGCCATCAGGACGGGGAGAGATGATCCCTGAGCGACCCTTTGAGCCACACACCATGTCCCTGGTTCTACCAATATGTTGGCATCTCAACCATGGCACTGTCGACCCAGCTCAGCCGACATCTTCACACCTGCATTGCATGGGCCACAGTGTTTACCTTCTGCGCTCCCTGGGTGCCTTTGCTAGCGCCCCACGACCCTGTGGATGTCTCGAAGTCTCAGGCCTGTCGTCCAGGTTATGCCTGTGCTTGCAGCTCTTTCCTTCACCTCTGCTCTAATTTGTACCAACTGGCCGTTCCCCTACAGTTGCCGTTGTATAATTTCTTAGTTGTTACTATAAAAATATTAAAAGCTTCCCCCCCAGAAAACTCTCAAAACTGCAGATACATATTGTTTAATAAAAGTCCCCTGTTTTTCATCTTTCCCCTGAAACCCTCAGCTAGCCCCATCTCCCAGAGGTAAGAGTTTGTGTTACTTCGCATTTTGCTGTCTGTTGTGTTTTATTATGAAAGTTACATATGCTCATTAGGTCATTCTTTTACATTTTATTTTCAAAGTTGTACATATTCCTTAAAAATTTTATATGTTAAAAAAATTAACCCCACTCCATTTATGGCTTATTTCCTTCCCTTGCTTTTGCTATTCGTAGGAATAGTTGGGTTGGGTTGGGTTGGGGAGAGCATTTAGGAAGAGAAGCCAGTGTTGGGGTTTTGTTGCTGTTCTTACATAGTTACTTATACTCTCGTTCTAAAGTGTCTCTCGGTAGTGGGCTACTGGCTTATGCTATTATTCTGTTGCTTTCTGTCAATACGTCTTCTCAGAAGAGGTCCTGGGTTTAAGCCTGACTTTAAGGTAAATTTTAAGTTTCCAGAAAGGTTTAATTTACATGAGAAAAAAAAAAGAGTCTTTTGTCATAGATTAGTGCCCGGCCCTACACAGGCTCCCAGGAGTGCGCAGTAGTTATCCGTTGTGAGAGCCGGGGGAACCACCCTCTTCCTGTCCCTGGCCAGCTGCAACCTCTCCTTTGATTTGATGGAATGTACCAGACCTGAGCTACCAGTTTCTACTTCAGAAAAAAAGGGAAGCTCTGAAATGTTGATTATCATCACATCGGAGGGGCAGGCCTTTTGTTTTAGCACCGCAGTGGAGTCCAGGATGAATTTGCTCGTTCTGTATTAAGCTATTCTGATGCTTTTCGGAATGGTTTTTGACGTCGATAATAAACAGTTGTTTTCAAAGGTCTTTACCAAATAGTACATCAAAGCTGGACACTGAATAGAGGGAGGAAGATGACAGCGAAATACTGTTTAAAGAAGGGCTTTGTACCAGTTCTCCTGCTTTGATTTCTCGCCTGACATCCGACACCATGTTTGTCTTGTGCTCCGGGGCCAGGCCCGTCGCAGTCGAGACGTCTGCGAGATGGCGAGTGATGGGAACGCACGTCTCCGTCTCCGGCTCGAGGGCTCTGGGTTAGAGCGGAAGGCAGAGGGCCCGGTAGAGCAGCGCTGGCGCTGGCACCTGCCTTTGGGCACAAAAAATAAAAGAACCCTTTGTGCTCCAGGGCGGCTTATCTTCTGGGCCACACAATAGGCTTGTCCCTCTGGGGCCTGATAGGGGTGGCTCCACAGCTCCCGCGCCGGGGTCTTTATGCCCATTTCCGGCCTAACCGGAGTGTCAGGTTTCCAGTGTTCCCAGTCAAAGAAAGGGAGCTTGGAAAGCAGCGGAGAGGAGGCAGGCCTTGTCTGTGTGGCTGGTAACCCCTGCCGTTTGGGGGTCCTTTTCAGCAGTGGGGCCCATTATTGTCAGGGCATCCTTGCGTCGCAAAGACCTTCGAGGGCAGTTAGAAACGTGAAATAAACCTTTAAAAATATCACTGCCGTATCAGAAGTTGGTACCAGAGTCACAGGATTGCATGTTCTGCCTGATGGCTTAGCTTGGTTCAGAATTTTCTGAGAGGTTAGTATCTTGAGGTAGGAAGAGGACCGCTTTCTGTCCAATGTGTGTCGACCAGCCTGATCCTGGTGAAGGCTCGTCAGTGGAGTCTGTATTACGGGAATTTCATTTTAGTGTTTAAAAATCACACAATCAGTGTTCATCGTAGAAGAAATAGGAAAATAAAGAGAATCGGACAAGAAAAGAGATTAAAATTACTGATAGTCCCACTCTCCAGAGACACTTTCAAGGGCTGGATGTGTATCGTTTCCTGAAGGCATCTCCTCAGATACCAGGGTTGTGTTCCTGATCGTGTTTTAGAACTACCGTTTTAAAAAAACCTAACGAGCTGTGGATATCGCTTTATATCGATAAATGTGTCTCTACACTGCATTTTAGTAGCCAGTCAGCATTCCTTTATATGGATATGACCTATTTATTTAACCAGTCCTTAATTGTCGTGTGTGACTTTTTTTTGTATTATCAAAATGCTGCAGTGAACATCTTTGTAAGCGAAGATTTCCTTAAAATAAAGCACTAAAGGAGAAATTGCCTGGCAAGGGGGCTTTTTGTATTTGTAGGGCCTTTGTCTCTAATTACCAAATTGCCATCCTGACCATTAGGGTCCGCAGTATCGAGCGCACCTGTGCTCTCGGCCGTGGGAGTCACTGTGTTCATACTTAAGGTGCCAGTGCTGCTTGGCAGATTTGTTCTGTGCTCAGTTGTCCTGGTTACACTGTCATGAATCTCTGTAAACATTTATCAGCTTTGCTCACCACACATACCCCTCCCCGCCCCCAAACTCTGAAGTATATGTCAGGGTGCATACGTTTGTTCTTATACTGTTACCATTTTTCTCTTCCTCTTCTGCTTCTTTTTTTTAAAGTAATCTCTATGCCCCAATGTGAGACTCAAACTCATGACCCCGAGATCAAGAGCCGCATGCTCTACCAACCCAGCCAGCCAGGTGCCCCCCGCCCCTTTCTCTTCATAAGCGGCAGCATTGGGATACATACCGATGAACAGAAATTACACAGAGGCCAACACGTTCCTTTTTGGTAACACCGAAAAAGCAACAAGCCAGTTGACTTAACAGGACAGAAATGTTACTCACCCGTCCTTTCCCCGACAGAAACCCAGATGGAGACGTGAGCCCCTGGTGCTACGTGGCAGAGCACGAGGACGGCGTCTACTGGAAGTACTGTGAGATTCCCGCTTGCCAGAGTAAGTCTCTAATGCACCAGCGGAAGCTTTCGGGGCACCGAGCAGCAGGGGTGCAGAGTGAAGGCCGCTGCCAGGGGGCAGGTCATTCCGGCAGGTGGATTTCCTGAGGCAGGTGAAAGGAGACGCCATCCTGGGCTGAGGATTCTCACTTCTCTTGTTGAGGCTTTTCAGAAATAGAAGGCCCGGTTCCCTCAGGACCCCATTCCCTCGATGGATAAGCCCACCCAGAATTTCTACTACTTCATTTCCTCATGCTGATTCGCTCATGGGTAGAGATGGCACGAGCTCAGTGGCCGGCCAAAGGGAAAACAGTACCTCATGCTTTTGGGAATGGATCATCTGGAATGAATGAAGAATCCCTTTACAGACAGTGAAACTACGTTACGACATTACTCGTTTGCATTTGACGTGCCGTCTCCCCTGAAAAATGGTATTCAGTAAATATTTAATTGCTACTCTCCAAGGCCAACGTGATAGTCCTTTTCCTCATGTCGGCCTAAGGATCTTCTCTTGTTATTTATGGTCACCCGTGCCTCATCGCTCTCTACTCCCGAGAACCCGGTTTCTTTGGGATTTTACTCCAAGGCCCGCTTTCTAGCCGCTTCACTCATGCGTTTCTCTACTCGGTGTTTATTGTATGGAAGGCGCAAAGGCAGAAAGATACGCTGGCCCTTGGGGGAGAGGCGCTGCGGCAGGGGATCTCAGGACGACACTTGAAAACAAGGTAGAAGATAGTGTAGGGAGGCCTAAAGTACGGAAGCCAGGACTGCAATGGTGCTTTAAGGCGTTTCCTAGCGTGGTGTTCATGACAGCTCTTTAAATAAGCCAAGGGAGCAGGTTTTCCCAGTTACCAGAGTGAGGGAAAGGAAGCTCACTCATAATCCTTCAACCCGGGTTGTCTTTTCCCTATTATTTACCCTCGCTCGTGGCCCTGCCACCTTCCCCGCTTGTCAGGTCAGGAGGCTGTGTGTGTACAGTGACACGGAGGTTCGCGCGGGACCTCCCACTCACGCCCACCACACCAGTCTGCGTTCCGATGCCTCACAGGGCAGGGGCATCCCTGGAGCCAGCGCCGCGGGCCCCCGCTCTCAACTTCTGAAAGTTAAGCTTCCGAATGGCACCACTGCCTGGCAGTGAGGCCCTGGCCTCCCTCTCCTTCCAACGCAAGTATGCCTTGATTCAGTCCCCAAAGCGAGAAAACAGTAAGGACCAGCAGAATGGGCTTTTGCTCAGTCTGCTTAATCAAATTTCTAAAATGAAAAACATCTCATTTGGCTCCAGTTGTGTAAAGGAGAAAGGGGCAGGGGGAGAGGAAAGCAGATTTTCCTCGGTCCATTTGTTCCACACAAAGATAGTCTTTTAGTACCAGCCTATGTCATTCTCTCAGGAACGGCGAAGAGGGGATTGCAGTCTGGCCGCTTTTATTCGGAAAGATAATCCTCAACTTGCATTTATAAAATATAGTTTGGGCCAACGGGAACCGACTCATGTGGTCACTGAAACTAAGTTCCAGAAGAGAGAATCACCGGAAAATGGAACAACCTGCCTAGTACCCCTCTAATTCCTAATATTTGCTGGATGTGCCTCACTCTTCCGAAAAAGGAAAATTAAATATAATTTCCTTTCCTTATGGCTCTTTGGTAGCCCTCTTAAAGCTTCCAAAGTTGGCCTTGAAATGGTCTGGGCATGGAGACATACAAAAGTTGGGAATGAGAGCTGGGGAGTTCCTGGTTTGGGGGGTTGGGGGGGGGGAGGGACCAGGGTCTGGCTTTGGTTCTGTGGAAAACCCTTCCATTCACCCTGTGGGCACCAGGGCTCCCCACTAGCTAAGCCTCAGACCTTGAGGCTGGCAGAACATTGTGCTTCGAGTGTGTCCTGTTAACATCGTTGAGAAAGACCCCTATGCTGCTTGAAGCAAGAAACCTTGGCAGCTGCCCACTGGACTCAACGGAGATACAGCCCGCCTATTTTAGGTCGGTTTTGCCCTATTTCTGGATGTGGAGTCATAATTTTCATGAATAACACTAACCCTCTGTGCGGAGCCCACTATTCATGATTAGCGTTGAACTTGTCATACAGGAAAAGGCCCGTGACATGACCAGATTCCTGGAAAGTTCATATCTGAATATAACAGACCCAGCAGGAGCCGGGGGAGTGGATGTTTAGGGACAAAGCAGAATGCGGTTGGATGGCGGGCCATTGTGTGGAGACCGGAACCTCCGCCCGTCAGCGCGTCACGGACAGAGCTAAGAAAGCAGGGAGGCAGGGCTGAAATATGATTCAAACAGGGGGCAAAGAGAAACGTGAACTGTGTTCTTGACCTAAGGAGCCTGGATCAAAACTTACCCGTTAAAAGGCGAACAAGTCTGAGGTAATTGGATTTACTCTTCAAAGCACGACTGCTGGTATGTTTCTCAGAGACCCCAAGTCCGTATTGCAGACAGAACAAATATCGATCATTAAAAGCAAATTGCAACATCTCTCTGGATCCCGTTCCCTACAACTCTGAGTCCTGTTGGTTTGGCTATTGAGGGGGAAACCTGTGGCTTAATATCTGTTCTTTGCGTGTCTCTCTTTTGTGAAACCATCCTCCTCCTCATTCTAATTCCCGCTGATTTCACTGCTTTCAAGGGATGCACTCGAATGGGTCTCAGCATGGCTTCTGATTTGTTCTACCTCACCTCTAGGTTCTTTACAAAAGTTTCGTAGTTCTGCGGTGGAGGGAAATCTACAAATGGCATTTAAAGGCAAATATTTCCTTCACAAGCCGACTTGGGCTTCAAGAAGCAACAGGCATGAGAAATTTGCCTTCTCATCTCTGAGAGCTATTATTTGTTTGCTATAAGGCATTCACCTGACTTTTACAAGCTCAACTATAAAAATTCATCTCTGAAATAGGGAAGTTTGAACACAGACTACTAGATTATATTAAGGAATCACTGTTAATTTCATTAGGTACAATACTGACATGCTGGAGATATATATGTATAAATTATCTTTGAAGTCATTTTAAATTATGGATACATACTGAAATATTTGTGGTTGAGGGGCACCTGGGTGGCTCAGTCGGTTAACCATCTGACTTCGGCTCAGGTCATGATCTCACAGCTCATGAATTCGAGCCCCGCATCGGGCTCTGTGATGACTCAGAACAGAGCCTGCTTTGGATTCTGTGTCTCCCTCTCTCTCTCTGCCCCTTCTCCCTCTCAAAAATAAATAAACATTATTTATTGTCACTAGTCGTGACAAATGACATTTTTTAAGGTCCGACCGTATGCGGTACCTCGTACATAGCACAAGGATAGCATGGTCTTCCGCCTATGGGGAGTCCCAAGTCTAGGACCGAGGACAGACACATAAACAGATAAGCATATGCAAGATATTCTGAAATAAATGAAATGAGCAGAAGGTTGGGAACGCTGTAGGCGGTGCATCTTCCCTGGCATGGTGGGAGGCAGGGGCCACTCTTTATCAAGGAGAGCGTCTGAAGAGGTGGGATCTTGGCACAGGGCCTCTCCAACTGTAAGTTTCCTTATGAAAATGTAGTAGTAGCACAATCACAGGGATCCTATTAAAGTGCAGATTCTGAGTCAGTAGGTCTGGGGCGGACTAGTTCTAGTCATCACATCCCTGGGATGTGGAGTTGTAGGGCCACACTTGGAGCAGCCAGGTACTAGATGTTAGGGTTGGTGGAGTAGGGAAGGTATTGGGGCTGGGGGGGGAGAAGGAACAGCTTGCATGCACGCACACATTGGTGAATTCCTAGGCAAGCTCAGTGTTGCTGAGATAGAAATTTTATTTTATTTTTTTAAAGTTTATTTATTTTGAGAGAAAGAGAGAGAGCAGAGGAGGGGCAGAAAGAGAGGGGGGAGAGAGAGAATCCCAAGCAGGCTCAGCACCACCAGCGCAGAGCCCCCTGTGAGGGCTCGAACTCACGAACCACGAGATCATGACTTCAGCCAAAATCAAGAGTTAGATCCTTAACTGGCCGAGCCTCCCTTGCTGTCTGGGTACCGAGCTTGGAGGTGACCCAGGAAGATGATGATGAGGCTGA
This sequence comes from Paguma larvata, assembly GCA_030068075.1. Lineage (NCBI taxonomy): Eukaryota > Metazoa > Chordata > Mammalia > Carnivora > Viverridae > Paguma > Paguma larvata. The sequence continues at coordinate 66,787,677 of CM057835.1, forward strand.
AGAGTGAGTGTGGAGCGTCAGCAGATGTTTCTCCACAGCTTCTCAAGCTTCCGTGTTAGGGATTTGGGGTGAAGTTTCTCCCTCTTAATCTGTGAGAAGTTCTCCAGAGACTGCATCCTTCATCCAGAGGAGCCCCCAGCAGGTGCCAGCCATAGCACCTCCGCAAAATGGGGCCTTTGGTGACTTCACTGGCTCAAGTGACTTTTAATTAAATGCCACTCTGACCTTGTTAAAACGGATTTGTTGTTCCTTACAGAAATGCTTCCAACTGTGACCCCTAATAAGAGTTTTTAAAGCTATGTTCAGCGCCGGAGTAAAAAAGCCAAGGGCACTTTGGCAGTGGTTGTCAAGGCAGTCTCTCAATTACAGAAAATGTTTGGTCTCTGTTAGCAGTTTTTGCATTTTAATGTCGGCACTGATATTTAGCATGTTTTAGCTTTTATTTCAGCTATAATCGAGTACCTGCCATGTATAAAACACATGTATTCCCATTACCTCATTTAGCCTTTGCCAGAAACGCTGTGAAGCAGGTGGTGTGCCCACTCCCCGGCCACCATTGTTTAGATGAGACAGTGAGGCTGGAGGAGTGAAGTGATCTGATGAGGGCTGCACCCTGAGCCAAATCGGATTTGAATCTAGGGCTCCTAATGGCAAGCCCAGTGCCCTTTCCTTCTAGTCCTTGAGAACAGCCCCGTTTCCTTTATTTCCTTGAAAATGGAGGGCCCTGGGATGGATCCAGGCTACTGTCGAGGTCATTCTTGAGAATTTTCTTGGCGGATTGTTTGGGAATTAGAGTTTGAAATTCCGATAGTATGCCGAATTATTAAGATTGCCTTTTTGACATTGTGGAAACCCAAGGATTAACTCAGTGGCGACAGAGGGTCTGCAGTTCAAGCCGTCGGCTCTAACTCAGTCTCTTGTCTTCTTTGAGTTTGGGAAATCCCAAGCCCCAGGAGGACAGCAGGCTGTGACGGTATCCAGGAAGCATTTGTGCCCAGCAGAGCCCGTCTGTGGGATGGTGGGCCATCTCCGCAGGGTGTTCCCAGCCCAGCTGTTCTCCGCGGGGAAGGGGCTCCCCAGAGCCGGGCCCTTTGCGGGAAGCACTGTATCAGCCACCTCGTCCAGGCCTGGGGGTCCAGCACTGTGGCTTCATTGCATGGGCTGAAGTTCACCTCAAAACAGACACATCTGTGTGCACCGTTAACACTTCCCAGCTACCACGAAACCCCAAACTTTAGCTGATAACCAAAGCAATATCGAAATGAACATTAATAATATAAATTATGCAGACTAATATCGTTTTCACCTCTTCTCTCCGGCCATTACAATTACTTAACGTTTTTATTTCTCGGAGCCCTTTTAGATTAGCATTACAGCAGCACGTGTCGGAATCCCGCTTCGTACTGTTGATTCTCGCTTTATGGGAGGAGTTTGTTTCCCTAACTAGACTCAGCTGTTCGAAGATAGGAGCAGGGGTAGCTCTGGAACTTCTGTGAAGGAGAGACTCGAGATGGAAAGGTCTCACTTGAGATGAAGCTGCATTTGTCTAGCAGGGGCTCTCTTTTGACCTGGATGGGATCTTTATTTAAGGAGGTGCCGATGGAATCTTTCCCCCCTCAAGCCGTCTATTTAAACAATCTTCCACAACGCTTAGCGCAGTGGAGACCGTAGCATGTGCTCATTAAATATTCTTGATGATGCGATATCATGTCTCTTCCAGTAAGAAAGACAACACAAGTTAATGGAAAGAATGTGGACGTCAGAGTCACGCTGGCTTAGATTTGAATCTAAATCATTCAATGGCTTTCGGCAAAATGACTCTCCTCTGAGCTTTAGTCTCCTCTGTCCTTTGAAGGGTTCTTTGGAAGATTCAGTAGGTAAAGCCCCCAAAACCCCAAGTGCAGGGCCCAGCACCTGGTGGGCATAGAAGTCCTAGCAGATACTATGGTGGTCTAGGCCTTCCCTTGGGAATGGACTGCTGTTGACATAGTCCCATCACGCAATTTCTAAGTAGGTTATTCCTAACCTGTGTGTTATTTCTATCCATTCCTTTTTTATCAGACTAGCCATGGGGCTTGGTAACGCACCTCAGCTGCTGGGGCGGCCACTGCCCTGGGGCCTGATGCGGCATTGCAGTCAGGGGACACAGGAGGCCCTGCATTTCTTCTCGCGGCACAGTTTTATGGTTTCAGATATGGTGGATACTCGATTGTTCTTCGTTTTTGGCAGTAGATGTTATTTAATTTTCCATGAGGGAAAAAAAGGCTTTCTGAACTAAATGGACATTTTCCTCAATGACGGATACATATGTGTGTGTGTGTGTGTGTGTGTGTGTATGTATTTCCAAAATGTTCTAAAGCACAGTTCGGTGAGTCATACTAATAACTTAAAAAGGGAAAATCATTCAGATCAAGAAGGGTGATTTTACTGAAAACCTTTACACTCGCACTGGCCTGTAAGGAATATACATAAATATAAGAAAGAGTCCCTACCGTCAATCTTATGATGTGATTAGGAATCTGAGTTATAAACATGGGAAGAATTGGAGGCCAGCCTACCAGTTACATAAGTAAGATCGAATTAGGAGGTGGAGCACAGCGAGCCTTTGCAGATGAGAGGGCTCTCAGTAGGGTGGTGGAGGTTGGAGGCATCATTACAGAGATGGGTCTGGACTCCTGGATGGGGCTGGACAGGTCAGGGCACACCAGGTCAGGGTACAGCCTGTCAGGGACTTGGAGGAAGGGCCCAGGATTATTGTACGTGTGGGCTGGGGAACACACTGCCCAAGTAGAGGAGCGGACACGGAGAGACCAGGTGAGGCCTTGAAACCTTGAAAGCCAGAGTTGGTTAGATGGGAACTGAAACACCGAAAGCCCTAGTTTAGAAAGATGACCCCAGTGTCCATTTACAGGATGGATCCGAGGAAGGAAGTCTGGAGAAGAGAGGATGGGTGTAGATTTCTAAATCCAGGGTCTGAGCTGTGATGCCAGCAGTGAGATAAGACAGGAAGGGTTAAATCCAAGATACGGTTAGGAAGAAGACAGAAGTTGATGACAAGTAGAATATATAAGGGATGAAACAGCAGGAAGAGTAAAAGATGACTCTGTGGTTCCTTGCCTGGGATATTTGTGGTAGCCCTGAGAAACAAAAGTTCAAGTCAACAAACTGAGCTCTTCTTCCCAGAGACACAGCTGTATCATTCCGCTTGAACTTGGACTGACCTTTTGTCGAGTAAGGTGTTTCAGCTGTCTGTTACTGTATAACAGGCCACCCCAAACCCTTGTGGCCTAAGATAACAACGGCTTATCATTTCTCCTGCTCGTGTGGGTTGGCCAAGTTTCAGCTCGGCGGTTCTTCTGCTACTCTCATCAGGGCTCAGTCTGGTGGCTGCATTCTCCCGGGGGCTCTGCTGGGGCTAGAATATCCCAGATGGCTTCAGGCCTCTACCTGGATGACCACTCTTTCCAACAGCGTACTCAGGCCTCTCACATGTCTCTAGAGAGACAAAGTAGAAACTGCCAGTCTTCTTAAGGTGTGGACTCAGAAGTCCACCACATTCTGTCGATCAAAGCAAGTCACAAGGCCGGCCCAGATTCAAGAGCAAAGGAAATTGATGCCAACTCCTAAAGTAGGGAGCAACCCACATGTGTGGGGACAGGCAAGATTATTAGATCCTCTTTTGAAGACTGTCTGCCACATTAAATCACCAGAAATTAAGTTTCGGAGAAGGAACTCCCACCAGAAGAGAACTCCCACAGTAATTTGTCAGGGCCACGTAGGGTCAGGATCCTTAGGAACTCTTACTGCCTTCCCCTAAAGGTAAAATTTCATAGGAGAAGAAAATCTGTGTGTACTTATTTATATGGGTGACCTGATTGGAGACTCGGAGACATGAGTAGTGCCACTTCCAGAATCAGCGTGACTGACAAAGGACAGCTAATGTTTAGAAATAAAGTTAAATAAGTACGGTGGGGCCATACCGGGAGAGGACTGGGACCAAGATGGCAGCTGCCAGATCCGGAATGGAAGTCAGAGATGGACAGGATGGGAGCAGTGTGCTTGTGGTCACAGCTCATGGTTGAGAGAGTGGATGAGTCTACACCTAACCCATCAATTCTCAGAAGGGCGTGTTTGGAATGATTGATCCTCAGATAGAATACCAATGGCATCATCTCATGTGAACTTAGTTCTTGTTCCCATAAAAGAAATCAACTACTGAGACAGCAACATGAGGTCCCAGGGGCAGAAGACGGTCTCAACGTAAGGTGAAATGACTTAAAATAAGCAGGGTCACCACGTTTCATTTCTTCATCTCTGAAGCAGCAGATTTCACTCATAAGACAAAGTAAAAGGAATCAAGGAAGGTTTCCCAAATGCCGGATAAGAACTTTGCTTCTGGTTTCTTAAACAAATATCCCAGATCTGGTCAGAGCACTGGAATAGAAAACACAGTGACAGTCAGGACTTCTTATATAAATGGCCATCTGAAGATATGTATTCACACTGAGCTTTTGCCATAATGGGCATGCTTTCTATCTTGGTCAGGAGTTGATTGCCGGGAATCGAACTCACGCAAGCTAACTTGAGCAAAAAGAACTTATTTGAAGGACATTGGGAGTATATTGCAGAACCCCCATTCCTGTGTCCCAAGAACCTGGGAAGAAAGTACCCACTCTCGCCGTCTCCCTTTGGAGCCACATGGTCTCCCACCTCTGCCTCTCTCTCTCAGGATGGCATCTGTTCTCCCTCCTCTTTGTGGACCAGAAGAATCCACTCACTCCTCAACTCAGGTGGCCCAAAGATGGCTGGTTGTCTTAATCCCACTGACAGAACCCTACAAGTCCAGCGCTCGCAATTCACGAACTGAAATCCCAATTCCAGCTTCCTGGGAGAAAGAATCTGGGGGGCCCCATGGGTGTCAGTCGGAGGATGGAGTCCTTTGGCCTGTTCCCAACCAGCAGCAAAGCAGTCATAGGAGCAGATCCTCTGAGAACGTGCCATGGGCAATAGGTGGCCCTTAGACAAGGGCTGTCGGCCATGGAGGCCTCTGGGGAGGTATACGTAGCACCTTCACAATGAAGCCCCAGTTATATCCAAATGTAATGGGTGGTGAGGCAGTCAGCCTGCTGGTTCTGTCCCAGTGGTTCCTGGTGATGGTAAAAGAACAATAGTTCCTGGATTAATTTGAATAGAGCACCATCTCCTCTCGGCCACCTCTAACCCTTATCTCTCTGTCAGGACCTCTGAACATCTTGAGAGAATGTTGCTAATTAACTGTCACGTGTTTTAAAGCACTGACCGTGATAAACAAGGGGTCTGTTTGTATTTTAAGATGATTTTTTTAAAAATCGAAAGTGATGAAGCCTCTTTGGTAAGAGGAAAAATGCATGACCAAGCCGCAGGACTTTAAAGTGGTCTTGAAAGTAAAGAGGAATTTGAGAACAAATATCCTTTTTCAAATTGACTTTTCCTCCCTGCTTCTGGGAAGAGCTAAGGGTGGGACACGGTCTGGAAATGCACTCAGTTGGCCAGTAATGCTTTTGAAGACTACATGACGTGTCTTCTCCGGCGAGACTTGGAGCCACACTTTCCAGCGCGAGTCAGAGGGCAGTGGCACCCCTCAGAGGCTGGCCACTGTCTCAGAGGCTGGCCTCGTGGCACGCAGAGTGTTGAGGGACTAGTGTGTTTGAGAAGTCAGCCTTTAATCTTACTTCCATTCAGTTCGCCAGACTGGCCCTATGAGAAAAGGGAACCAAACCACAAAGTGAGAATCTGCCACCCTCGAGCTGACTTGTGCTCTCCATCTTCTGGGCCCCCGTGGAAAGCCCTTAACCTTGCTGGACAGTGGTTTCTTCCTTGTCACATAGAATAACCCCATCCATGCCGTCTCCCTCAAAGGGCTCTGGCTTCCATGTGGGATGCTTGTGTGAAAGTCTACTGTGTGCTCACCAGATGTAAGAGATCGATGTTTTAGTATCTGGAATTAAACCCATTTTTTTGAGGTGGCTGCCTTTGATTTTGCCTTTTAACTCAGTGAATGCTATTTTAGGTTTCTATTACTGAGCAAGTTGTTTCTGTTTGTGTGGCGAATGATGAAAGCCCTATTATATATACAGTTGGCCCTTGAACAACGCAGGGGTTAAGGGCCCTGACAAACATCGCACGTAACTTTTAACTCTCAAAAACTTAACTACTAATAGCCTGCTGTCGACCAGAAGCCTTACCAATAACATAAACAGTGAATTAATACACACTTTGCATGTTATATGTTTTGTATGCTGTATTCTTACAATAGAAGCAGCTAGGGAAAAGAAAATGTTATTAAGAGAATCATAAGGAAGAGCAAATACTTAATGGTCTTGTCCTCTGAAAAATCCACATATAAGTGGACACGTGTAGTTCGAACCCTTGTTGTTCCAGGGTCAACTGTAGTGGTAAGAAACACTGTTCGTTCGGCACACATCATCTTGCCGGGCTCTGTGGTGCTCACTTTATTTACATTATCTCATTTTAATTCTCAGAAGAACCCTTTGAGGCCACATTGCTTCTCATTCCCCTGTAGATGAAACCGGGGCCGGAATTCACCCTGGGGTCTGTCCGACTCCAGAGCTCACATTTGTGATTGCTGCAGAATGCTCGCGGCTCCCGAACAGATGGCAGTAGTGCCAGTGCCCTTCAGGATATTGCCTCGTACTGGGACGTGAGCATACAAAAAGCCACTCCCGAGCCACGAATGGATGCCAGAGAGTGAGGGTCCTAGAGCCCCTCCCCCTTTTAGAAACTACTCATTCTTATTTTTCACACAAACCTAACAAGCTTGATAGTACTGTCGTAAGCCTAAGCAGCAGCAAATTCAGAAGAGGGTACACAGAGACAGTAGCACAGAGTAGATGTTCTCTGAGACTTCTTCCAGTTCCGATGTTTTGAGAGTTCAGCAGCCCTGGCTGGTAACCAAGGGGACAGACTTAACTATTGAAGTCAGACACAAGAACATAAAAAAACACACCAAGCTGGGGCCATTCAGCGAAGCACAGTTGATGACCTAGAGCCACCAAGAGAAATTTAAAGTAGGTTAAACCAAGTGGTTTTTTTTTTTAATTTTTTTAATGTTTATTTTTGAGAGAGAGAGAGAGAGGGCATGAGTGGGGGAGGGCAGAGAGAGAGGGAAACACAGAATCTAAAGCAGGCTCCAGGCTCTGAGCTGTCAGCACTGAGCCCGACGTGGGGCTCGAACTCATGAACCATGAGATCATTACCAGACACTTAACTGACTGAGCCACTCAGGCACCCCAAGGTTTTTGTTTGTTTGTTTGTTTGTTTTAAGACAGAGAGAGCAAGAGAGAGCAGAGGAGGGGCAGAAAGAGAGGGAGAAAGAGATTCTTAAGCAGACTCCATACCCAGCACCGAGTCTGACACAGGGCTCAATCTCAGGACTGTGAGATCATAACCTGAGCCGAAATCAAGAGCTGGATGCTTAACTGACTGAGCCACCCAGGGACCCCCTGAGTTAAGTTTTTAAAAAGAAATAGCTAATACATTTTAGAAAGGTTCTTTCCAAAATGCTAAGGCTAAAACTTTAAATTTTCAAGTTAACCTTTATGGAAACTCAGTTATCTTGAATGGCATTTTCTTTTGTTTTCTTTTTTCTTTTCTGTTTTGAGAGGGAGAGAAAGTGTGTGTGTGAGCAGGGGAGAGGCAGAGAGAGAATCTTAAGCAGGCTCTGTGCCCAGTGCAGAGCCCAACATAGGGCTTGATTTCATGACTGTGAGATCATGACCTGAGCTGAAATCAAGAGTCAGACACTTAACCAGCTAAGCCACCCATGTGCCCCTTGAATGGCGTTTCTAATAGCCAAAGAGGACAGTGGGTGGGGCGCCTGGGTGGCTCAGTCGGTTAAGCGTCTGACGCTTGATCTCAGCTCGGGTCTCGATCTCAGGGTTATGAGTTCAAGCCCCGCATTGTGCTCTGTGCTGGGCGGGAAGCCTACTTAAAATTTAAAAACTTAAAAAAGGGGCGCCTGGGTGGCTCAGCCGGTTAAGTGGCCGACTTCGGTTCAGGTCATGAGCTTGAGGTCTGTGAGTTCGAGCCCTGCGTCGGGCTCTGTGCTGATGGCTCAGAGCCTGGAGTCTTCTTCGGATTCTGTGTCTTCCTCTCTCTCTGCCCCTCCCCTGCTCACACTCTGTCTCTATGTCTTAAAAATAAACGTTAAAAAAAAAAAACTTAAAAAAAAAAGAGGACAGCGTGCAGTCAGGAGTCAGAGCCAGTGGTCACTAGCTTTTTTTTTTTTTAATATTTATTCATTTTTGAGACAGAGAGAGAGACAGAGCATGAGTGGGGGAGGGGCAGAGAGAGAGGGAGACACAGAATGTGAAGCAGGCTCCAGGCTCTGAGCTGTCAGCACAGAGCCCGACGCGGGGCTCGAACCCACAGACCGAGAGCTCATGACCCGAGCCGAAGTCGGCCACTTAACCGGCTGAGCCACCCAGGCGCCCCTAAGTGGGTGTTGTTATGCAGGTCGGCTCTGCTTTTCACTTCCCCCCTGCTCTGCTCTTTCCCTGCCGCCTCAGAAATGCCTTCACCCACTCCACGGTTCCAGGCAGCTGGTGCAGAACATGCTTGTGCATCCAGCGTGCAGTTTTCGAGGACAGCTCTGTCACTGGGACCTTACCAGGCCGTGGGAATACAGTGGTGTGTGGAAGAAACATTTCTACCCTTAAGTCGTTCATAGTTAACTGGGGAGAGAGACACATGAACAGGTGTTTAGAATCAAGCGCAGCTTAGGCTGCTACAGGACTACACAGCAGGAGCATATAGTCTTATTTGTAGGGGAGAGGGGGGCTTCCCTAGGGGAAGCAGTGCTCAGGCTGCAATGTTAAGCAGGAGAGACTATTCCAAGCAAAGGAAAGAACATGCCTAAAAGTCCAGAGGCCAGAGAGCAACGTGCAGTGGGGAAACTTGCATATATACTATCATTTAACTTGGCCTTCATCTAGAACCTGAGCCGAGGGAAAGGGGAGGGGAAGGAGAGTAAGCAGCACAGATCAGGCAGGGCCTCCTGTGATAGAGTCTGGACTTCATCCCGAGGGGCTTCGAGGGTTTTAGGCAGGGCCCGTGCATACCTCTCCAGCTCCTACTGCTTTTCCCTCTCTCTGTCACTGGTCATCCTCACTCTGTTCCTACAGAGAACGACATCGCTCTTGTCTTAAGCCTTTGCCCTTGCCCTTCCTTATGCCTGGAATGTACGGTAAAGATTATTCTGGTCGCAGTGTACTAACCAGATTAGGGTGCGCCTAGAAACGGGAGATAGACCAGGAGGCTAATGCGGTGGTCTGAGCGGGAGGAGATGGTGGCTGAACCTGAGGAAGTGGCAGTGTGGAGAGAGACATGGACAGATGTCTGCAGGATTCGAGGAGATAGACTTGACGGCATCCGGCATGACGAGCATGATGCCTCAGGCCGTGGAGAGTCAGGTGGATGGAGCTACAGCCTACGGGACGGTCCGGGCTCAGGGATCCACCTCCCCACCCCAGTGGAACACGAGCTGCCCGGATTTGCTCTCCGCATTGTGAATGAAGCTTATAAGTTCCAGCTGCACCAATGCAACCCATGGCCTTGTTTATGTCTAATCTTAACATTCGTGATTATATGCCTTGGGCTCTCTACACACTAATACATAATAACATGCTTACTTATGAGCATAATAGAATAAATGAGACAAAAATCAGAATAAATGACCAGGATGACGATGATCAAGTAGTTCTTATTAAGAACCATTAAATGCATGGCTCGGGTTTCCATATGCAAGGTCCCTTTAACAAACTCGGCTTATAGGTTACGCCCCCGCCTAGAGATACTTAACTCACTGCATTTGTTTAACCTCTAAACCCAGCTATTCCCAGGCCAGGCTCTCACTGAACACTGGACTCCTACTGCCTAGAGCTTTTCTGTTTACATTCGCCGCTATAGAGATTTGGTTTGCTTCCAAAAGATGCATTTTAACATTTGTGTGGTGAGCCACATTTGTTATAGTTGAACCATGTGTGACGCAGGGGAGAAGGGTAACCACTTGGCTAGAGGGGGAAGGGTGCCTCTTTTGGTTAGCAGTGGTACTTCCTGCCAATTGAACAGGAACTGGTTAGCTGTTGATAGTGGCAGAAATTTAAAAGTGTGTGTATGTACATACACGCAGAATCTTGTGCGTATCTTTACATGCCAACATGCTAATGTGGAGGTAAAACTTGTTAAACTGGATCATGCTGTTTTCTAGTCTTTTTTAAAAAAAAAAAGATTTTTAATTATTTTTTTAAGTTTATTTATTTTTGAGAGGGAGGGAGAGCACAAGTGGGGGCAGAGAGAGAGTGGGGACAGAGGATCTGAGGCAGGCTCCACACTGACAGCAGAGAGCCCCATGCAGGGCTTGAACTCACAAACCATGAGATCATGACCTAAGTCGAAGTCAGGCACTCAATAAATTGAGCCACCAAGTGCCCCTTAAAAGGTTTTATTTTTAAGTAATCTTTACACCTAGCATGGGGCTCGAACCCAAACCCTGATATGAAGAGTCACACACTCCACCGATTGAGCCAGCTAGGTGTCCCTGTTTTCTAGTCTTAAACATAAAGGAAAAACACTTTTCTTGGAGTCTGTTTGGCTCACCTTGGAATTAGATAACGTATCTAGGTCTTAACTGGCCTAGAAGTGCTTCTAGGACCAGGCCTCATTCATGCCTTATTATGTCTTCAGTTATATAAACTGTAAGGAGCCAAACAGCGAAACTAGGGGGAAGGGCTTCATCTGATAGTGGAGTGATTCGTAAGTTAATAACACAGATGGAAAACTAAGACCCAGAGAGGCCGATTTGTCCATGGCCCGCAATAAATTCATTCCTTCATTCAACAAACATATATTTAGTATGTATTATATAGGCGTGTTAGTTATCTACTGCTGTATAACAAACTACCCTAGAACTTAGTTACTTAAAATGACACACATTTATTGTCTTACTTTCTATGGCTCAGGAAATCTGGACACGGTTTAGCTGGGTCGTCTGCTTCTAGGTTTCTTACTAGGCTATGATCACGGTGTCTACTGGGACTGTGGTCTCATCTGAAGGCTCCACTGAAGAAGAACCTACTTCAAGTACACATAGTTGTTGGTAGGATTCAGTATTTGCAAAAACTGAAAGTCTCGGTTTCTTGCTGGCTGTTGGTTGAAGGCCACCCTCAGTTCCCTAACACATGGCCTCTCTGACATAGTGTATTGTTTTATCAGAGCATATAAGCCAAGAAGACAATAGAGAGAGTCTACTAGGAAGATAGAAGTCGCAGGCTCTTGTAACCTAATCACAGAAATGGCATCCCATCAACTTTGTCACATTCTGTTGGTCAAGAGCAAGTCATAATATAACCCACACTCAAGAAGAGGGGATTGCATAATGGCACGAGCGCCAGGAGCTGGGGATCATTGAGTGCCATCTTTGAAAGCTAGTTGATACATATATTCAGGTTTCTTTGTTCTCAGATACAGCTTTTTCTACTAGACAAAAACCATCTGATTGTATGATTGTGGAACCCTAGTGTGTTCACTGCGGTAGGCTGAATAATGGCCCTCCAAAATGTCTGTCCTGGAATCCCTGGAATCTTTTAATCTGTTACCTTACGTGGCATAAAAGATCTTGCAGATGTACCTAAGGATGTTTAGACGGGGAGATGATCTAGGTAGGCGCAATGTCCTCACAGAGGTCCTTATAACAGCGAGGCAGAAGATCAGAGTCAGAGAAGGCGGCACGATGCTGGAAGCAGAGGGAGGGAAGGAGCTATGACGGAGGCAGAGGCTGGAGTGGTGTGGCGGCAAGCCAAGGAATAGCGCCAGCTTCCCGGAGATAGAAAAGGCAAGGAACACAGATACCCCCTGTGCCTCCAAAAGGAACAAGTCCCTGCTGACCTCTTGATTTCAGTCCCATAAGACCCATTTAGTGCTTCTGACTTCCTGAACTGTAAGATGATGATTTATGCTATGTGAAGCCAATAGGTTTGTAGTGACTTGTGCCAGCAGCCATAGGAAACGAACACCTTCACTGAAGGCGCTTGGGGAAACCCGCTTAAGGAGCTCTCTAAGAACAAGAGGAGGCACGAGGCAGAGGATGAAGGGCTTCCAAGGGCTTTTCCTGCCCTCCAGTGACTCTGAAACATAACCTGCCTATTGCAACTTCTCTATTTTGAGGAAACTGCTGCTAGTTCTCTTCAGCACTCAGGAGGTTAGTTAAAGGTGGACCTGGGCCTCACATACTCTTCAAGAGAAAACGGAAACATGGCATTTGCCAGGGGACGCTAAAACTTGCATTTTTGAAGCTCGTTGCCCGTTATTTATTTGTGCCTCAGGAATAGAAATATTAGCTGGCACGAAAGTACCCAGCGCAATCGCTCTTCCTCCTTTGTGTCTCACAGCCAGATGTTGTGAAATTCTTTTGCTTTTCTTTTTTCTCCAGTGCCTGGAAACCTTGGCTGCTACAAGGATCATGGAAACCCGCCTCCTCTAACTGGCGCCAGTAAAACGTCTAACAAACTTACCATACAAACCTGCATCAGTTTTTGTCGGAGTCAGAGGTTCAAGGTAATGGCTCTATGGCCGTATATGTACAGAAAAGCATGAAGATATAAATGCGTTCCGCTGAGGTAACTTAAAATATATATACTTTTTTTAAAGCTGTCAAACCATATAACTATTTTTCTGCCAAGGAGGAGCTGGAAGAAGAATGGGGCTTGGCATTCAGGAGTGTGAGGCAGCATTCTTGTCCAAAGACAGGGAGAGAAAAGAGAGGAAAATCCCCATACTTGCATCCCTATTTGACCTCTGACAGAATTATGTATTTCCTTGCGCCCTTGAATATTATGAGCAGGGACACCTCTGGCTCCACAGGGGTTCTGGGAATAGGCCAAGGTGGTGGTTACTTCCTTGCTATGTTAGGGACCCTTGTCTGGATGAAATATTTTCTTTTCTTTCTGTCCTTTCCTCTATCTGAAATTCGTTCTTTGACTATTAAGGTTCAATAATGCTATTGTTTGCTCTATCTTTCCTTCCTTCTTTCCTTTTTCCTTCCTTTCTTCTGTCTTTTGTTAATAATTCAGTGAAAAAGCCATTAATCAAGTCCAAGCGAGGAGAGTAGCCTGGCAAGGTCAGGGCCTTTGTGAGGGAGGTGGCTGAGAAAGGCAGTTGGCCTAACATGATGGAGTTATGGGTTGCTTGCAAAGGCACTGAGCTTACAGGTTAACATTTTGAAGATAATGGGAGCCAGATTCCTCACTGTTGGCGAAGGGAGCCAGGAAAAACCAAAATGAAGCCTAGAGCATCAGTTGGGGATTGAAGTTATCAGTTTATTGTCTGGTTTTGATACATAGAGAGAGAGAGATATGGAAATAAGTATAAATGTGTTCCTAGGTCTGTTTGTGTATGTATATACATATATATTTCTTATCTCTGTCCACTGAGAGGACCTGGGAACAGTGACACACTGACAGCACAGAGCACACTTAGTCCTCAAATCTTGGTTTCTAGACATTGTTCTCCATTACATCAAAGCTAGGACTCCTTGGGGCGCCTGGGTGGCTCAGTCAGTTGAGCATCCGACTCTTGATTTCGGTTCAGGTCATGATCCCAGGGTCATGAGATCGAGCCCAGCATCAGTCTCCATGCTGAGCATGGAACCTGCTTAAGATTCTCGCTCGCTCTTTCCCCCTCTCCCCAGCTCTCATGTGCGCTCTCGCTCTCTCTCTGTCTGTCTCTGTCTCTAAAAAACAAAACAAAACAAAAGAACTAGGGCTCCTTGGAGAAAATTGCTAATTCTAGAGTTGGTCCTGAGAAAGTGCAAGGGGAGCCTGAAGCACGTTGTACAAGAAAGTAAGGAGGGGCGCCTGGGTGGCTCAGTCGGTTAAGCATCCGACTTCAGCTTAGGTCATGATCTCACAGTTCATGAGTTCAATCCCCTCCTTGGGCTCTCTGCTGTCAGTGCAAAGCCCACTTTGGATCCTCAGTCCACCTCTCTCTCTGCCCTTCCCCTGCTCTCTCTCTCTCTCTCAAAAATAAATAAACATAAAAGAAAAAAAAAAAGAAAGTAGGGAATGATGAGGCTAGTCAAAAGGACATAGGACCCAACTGGTAGAGTCACCACAGTCCAAATCTAGCATACTTTGAGCTTCAAAAAACATAATGATAATAACAAATATACCTCATTGAATAAAATAAGAATTCACAAATCCACACAGATATAAATAAGTAAAGAAATAAATGAAGAGAAGAAAGGTATTTTCTTATAGGAGAATGCCAACTAACAAGTGTAGATTATATGATGGAATTAGAAAATTCTCCATTTGGCAACCATCATAGTAACAATTAATTCAAAGAACAAATATCAGAACGTGCAGATATCCCATGACCTCATATACTAGCGGGTGAAAGTTGCATGAGGAACAGGATATTTGTATAGCCTCAAAGATCGCCCCACAAAATACTCTAAAGGGAAAACAAGTGGAGAAAACTGGCATACACTCTTTACTCAAGTGATCAGAGATAGTCTCACCAGTTATAGGAAAACTAGGCATTCTATCCCACCTGAGCAATCAGTGCGTAACATCACTTTGGTGATATTTCTGCCCAAAGTTCGTAATGTGAGTCTAATCATGATGAAATATTAGGCAAATCTGAAACAAGGGATATTCTGCAAGATGACTAGCCTCTATTTTTCAAAAATGTCAAAGTCACAAAGGTTAAAAAGGGACTGACAAACTGTTCTTGATGGGAGCATTAAACTAAAGAGACCTGACAACAAAGTACATCTGTGATCCTTTTAGATTTAGATCCTGGATTAGATCCTTTTCTACAAAGGATATGATTCAGGCAGTTGCTGACTTGAATGGAGATCTCTAGGGAAAAGTGATAGGGAAGTTCTTTGTATTATTATTATAACTTTACTGTAGGTTTGAAATTTTTTCAAAATAAAAATACAGCCAAAGAATTTGAGAAAACACAACACCCATTAATGATAAAAGTCATCAACAAACTAGGAATAGAATGGAACTTCCTCAACCTGATTAAGAGCAGCTATCGAGAAATCTAAAGCTAATGTCATATTCAATGGTGAAAGGTTCAGTGCTTTCTACTTAATAAAATCAGGAAAAAACAATGATGCCCATTTTCACCTTTTTTTTTCTTTTTCTTTTTAAATGATTATTTCTTTTTGAGACAGTGCAAGAGCATGGGGGAGGGTCAGAGAGATAGAGGGGGACAGAGGATCCTAAGTTCAGACTGCGTTGACAGCAGAGGACTCAATGCAGGGCTTGAACTCACAAACCATGAGATCATGACCTGACCTGAAGTCAGATGCTTAACTGAGTCACCCAGCTGCCCCACATATCTTCTTTTTAACACTGTACTAGAGATCCCTGCCAATGAAATAAAGCAAGAAAAAGAAAAGGCATGTAGATTAGAAAGGAGGAAATAATTTTTTTTGATTTATAGACAACACGATAATGTATGTAGACAATTCTACATAAAAGCTATTACAAATAATAAGTAAAGTTATCCAGGTTGCATAATCCAAGGCCATATACAAAAATCAGTTGCACTTCTATGTACCAGCAGTGAACAATTGGGAAATAAAAAGTTTTAATTCCATTTACAATAGCATAAATAACTTCAGAATTAACAAAGGATACTAAAGACCTATACACCAAATACTACATAACTCTGCAAGAGAAAATTAAAGAAGACCTAAATACATAGAAATACAGACATTGTTCATTGATTGGACAATTCGATATTGTTAAAAGGTCAGTTTTTCCCAGATTGATCTATAGATCCAGTGCAATCCCAATCAAAGTCATAGTTTTATTTTTAATTATCAAGCTGATCTTAAAATTTACATAGAAAGGCAGAGTACCTAGAATAACTAAAATAATTTTGAAAAAGGTCAACTTTGAAGGATTAATGCTGCCTGATCACAAGACTTTCTATAAAGCTATAGTAATGGAGAGCGTAGTATTGGCATAAGAATAGTTATATAGATCAGGAGTTAGCAAACAGTAGTAGGTGGGCCAAATTCTACTACCCACCTACTTTTGTAAATAAAGTTTAATGAAACACACCTATTGTCTCTGCCTGTTTTTGTGCTACAACAGCAAAGTTGAGCAATTGAGAAAACACTGTATGGCCCACAAAACCAAAAACATTTACTATCTGACTTTTTTTGAAAGAAAAAAGTTTTAAACTTCTGCTATAGGTATCAGTGAAACCAAATAGAGTCCAGAAATAGACCTGCACTTACATGAACAGTTGAGTTTCAACAGAGATAAAGGATGGTCCTTCAACAAATAATTCTGGAAGGGTGTCTGGGTGACTCAATCGGTTGAGTATCCGACTCTTGATTTCAGCTCAGATCATGACCTCATGGTCGTGAGATTGAGCCTCATGTCAGGCTCCACACTGGGCATGGAGACTGCTTAAAATTCTCCCTCTGCCTCTCTCTCTGCCCCTCCCCCACTCTCATGCATCTGCTCTCTCTCTCTCTCTCAAAAAAAAAAAAAAAAAAAAGGTTCTGGCGAGAAACAGGAGCTCTTCATGAAGAAAAATGAACCTCTATACTTAGATCACACCATAGACCAAAATTAACTTTAAATTATACTACTGAAAAAAAAGCTATGGTAATGGCATAAGGATGGATATATAGACCAATGGAATAGAATTTAGAGTCCAGAAATAAGCCCCTACATTCATTTATGGTCAGTTGAGTTTTGACAAGGGTGCCAAGGTCATTCGATGGAGAAAGAATAGTCTTTTCAACAAATAGTGTTGAGACAATTGGATAGCCACATGGAAAAGAATGAATTTGGACTCCTACTTCACTCTATATGTAAAAATTAACTAAAAATGAACGAAAGACCTAAATGTAATTTGGTTTAGCTATTAGAAGGAACTCTGAGGAGTGGGTGGCCCAGTCAGTTGAGCTCTGACTTGATTTTGGCTCAGGTCTTGATCCTGGGGTTATGGGATCAAGCCCTAAGTCAGGCTCCACACTGGGCGTGGAGCCTGTTTGGGATTCTCTCTTTCTCCTTCCACTCTGCTCCCCCGCTCATGCTTGCTCTCTCTCTCAAATTAAAAAATAAATAAAAAATAAAAAATAATAGAAGGAACTCTGAGAAGGAAACATAGATATAAATATTCATGACTTTAATATTAGGCAATGGTTTTTTTAGTTATGATAACGAAAGCATAGGCAACCAAAGAAGAAAAAAATTGGACTTCATCAAAATTTACAACTTTTTGTGTGTCAGGAACACTATTGACACTCTTAAGAAAAGGAAAAAACAACTCACAGAATGGGAGAAAATATTTGTGAATCATTTATCTGAATAAGAATTTAATGTCCAGAATATGTAAATATCTCTTGTAACTTGACAATAAAAGGACAACTCAATTAAAAAATAGGCAAATGATTTGAATAGACATTTCTCTATAGAAGACATACAAATGGCCAATAAGCACATGAAAACATGCTCATATCATCAGTCTTTAGGGAAATGCAAATCAAAAGCATAATGAAATAATACATCACACAAGAAAGAACCTTGAATGACTGTAGTTAAAAAAATTTTTTTTAAGAACAAAAACAAACATTGGTGAGGATGTGGGGAAATTGGAACCCTCCTACATTGCTGGTGGGAATGTAAAATAGTGCAGCTGCTATGGAAAAGAGTTTGGCAGTTTCTCAAAAAGTTAAACATGGGGCGCCTGGGTGGCTCAGTTGGTTAAGCGGCCGACTTCAGCTCGGGTCATGATCTCGCGGTCTGTGGGTTCGAGCCCCGCATCGCGCTCTGTGCTGACGGCTCAGAGCCTGGAGCCTGCTTTAGATTCTGTGTCTCTCTGTGCTGATGGCTCAGAGCCTGGAGCCTGCTTCAGATTCTGTGTCTCCCTCTCTCTCTGCCCTTCCCCCGCTCATACTCTGTCTCTATGTCTCTCAAAAATAAAATAAAAACGTTTAAAAAAAAAAAAGTTAAACATAACCATATAACTCAGCAATTCCACTCCTAGGCATATACCCATGAGAACTGAAAACACATGTTCACACAAAACCTTGTCCATGAGTGTTCATAGCAGCGTTATTATGAACTCGGTGTCTATTAACTGACGAACAGATAAATGAACTGTGGTATATCCATACTGTGGAATACTACTCAGCATCGAAAAGAAGATGGTGAGACATCCCGATACACACAACAATATGGATGAATCACCAAAGCATTATGTTAATAGAAAGAAGTTAAATACAAAAGACTACATGCTCGACTCAAGAAGGATCTTCGGTCTAACTAAAATGTAAAACTATAAAACATAGAGAAAAAGAGAGGAGAAAATCTTCATGACCAGAGTTTACCTGGGTTTAGGTAGAAAGTTCTTAGGTGTGACAGCAAAAGCATGATCCATAAAAGAAAAAATGGGTAAATTTCACTTTGGACTGCACCAAAATTAAAAATTTTTGCTGTGTGAAAGACATTTTTAAAAGCATGGAAAGATAAGCCATAGCCTGAAAGAAAATATTTGCATATCACATATGCAACAAAGGACTTATATGCAGAATGGATACAAAAATTCTAAAAACTCAATAGTAAAAAAAAACAACAACATTTTTTTAAAAATGGGCAAAAGACTTGAACAGATACTTCACCGAAGAGGATATAGAAATGGCAGATAAGCACATGAAAAGACATTCAACACCATTAACCACCAGGGTAATGCGAACGAAACCCACACTGAGATACCACGACATATCTAGTAGAATGGCTAAAATAAAATATACTGACAATAACACGTGTTGACAAGGATATAGGGCAACTAGGACTCATATGTTGTTGCAAGTGTGAAATGATACAATCTCTCTGGAAAACAGTTTGGCAGTTTCTTATAAACATACACTTACCATATAACCCAGCATCCCTAGTCCTAGGTATTTACTCTGGAGAAATGAAAGTTTATGCTCACATAAAACTATACACAAATGTTCATAGCAACTCAATCCATAATCATGAAAAACTAGAAACAACCCCATGGATTAACAAACAGCAGTGTATCTATGCACTGGACCACTTACTACTCAGCCATAAAAAGGAGTGAACCGTACATGCGTCAGTTTGGATGAATCTCAAATTCATTCATTTCATTTCTGAGTGGAAAGCCAGTCTCAAGAGGTTACATACTATATGAGTCCATTTGTACGTCTTAGTCCATTCTGGCTGCTGTTGTAAACTTATCATTAACTGGGTAAACAAACATTTATTTCTCCTAGTTCTGGAGGCTAGAAGTCTAAGATCAAGGTTGTTGGCAGATTTGGTGTTTGGTGAGATCTTGTCTCCCGGTTCATAGATGGCCATCTTCTTGCCGTGTCCTCACATGGAAGAAGGGCCCGGGAAGCTCTGTGGGGTCTCTAATCCCATTCATGAGGGTCTCTACTCTCATGACCCAATCACCTACCAAAGGCCCTACCTCCAAGTACTGTCACAATGGGAGTTAGGATTTCAACTCATGACTTTTGGAGGAACACAAACATTCAGTCTTAGCATGCAGTATTCTTGAAAAAACAAAACCATAGTAACAGCAAACAGATGGGTAGCCTCCAAAGTTTGTTTATAGGAGGGAGAACTATAAAGTGGTAGGTTCAGGATAGGGAGGTTATTGGGGTGACTGCACAGATGCATACATGGGTTAAAGTTTATAGAACTATTTACCATATAAATACTTTTACCATACAGTAAGAAATAAAATGAAACCTTTTAATGGGGCCTGTAATGAGTTTGTGGCAAGGACTAGCCATAAAGCACCTACCACCTGGCACATAGTAACCATTCAATAAAATGTTTAGCTGTTATTATTAATGTTTCAAGTTTGTGGGATTCCCCCCACACTTGCCCTAAAACTCACTGAAGTACAGTAGAGATGCAAGCATTAAAAGGGGTGCTCGCCGGAGGGGAAACAGTTATATACCGTGTGTCAGGAGTGCTGAGGGAATGGAGTGAGGGAGGAGCCAGGGGGTGAGGCTGGGGCTCCTTCAGGCCACCTGACACCCCAGACTGACACTTACCGAGTGCCGTTTCTCTGCCGTGGCAGTTTGCTGGGATGGAGTCAGGCTACGCCTGCTTCTGTGGAAACAATCCCGATTACTGGAAGTACGGGGAGGCCGCCAGCACCGAGTGCAACAGCGTCTGCTTCGGGGATCACACGCAGCCCTGTGGTGGTGATGGCAGGATCATCCTCTTTGACAGTGAGTACATCCTGTGCCCTTACTGCCCAAAAGACTCAGGAACCTTTGTGCCAGAGGAACAACCTGCCCAGCCTCCCTCCCTCCCTTCCATCCATCCATTCATCCATTCAGTCACATGTGAGATGCTGGCTAGGGGCAGGGTGTGCTATGGGTGGGGTACGGAGCTGCGGCCTTGACCTCTCCAACACCTCGTTCTAACCGCTGGGCTACCTGATCCCTCATCACAATCCCCCGCATCCCCTTGGTGGTAGTGAGACTTTGTGAGAGCCAGAGTACCAGGGTAGCTCCAGATTTTAAATGGTAGAAGGCAGACTGTCCCAAGTGAGGCAGAAAAAAGGAAAGGTCACTGAGAAACACTGTAGAGTCTGTAGCGTCTTTGTTAGGCGTGAGGCTGGAGTAGATTCACTCCTGCCATCTCAACCTAAAGAGTGACTCAGCTTTAGGCAGAAATGTCATGTGGCGTGTCGGTTTCCCAGGGCTGCCCTAACAAACGATCACAACTCGGGAGCCTTAAAGCAACACAAATTTATTCTCTCATGGTTTGGGAGGCTAGATGCTCAGAAGCAAGGCTTCGTCAGGGTCATGCTCCGGGGAAGAATCCTTTGCCTCTTCCAACCTTCTGGTCACTGTTGGCGGTC
The DNA here is from genome assembly GCA_030068075.1 of Paguma larvata. Taxonomy (NCBI): domain Eukaryota; kingdom Metazoa; phylum Chordata; class Mammalia; order Carnivora; family Viverridae; genus Paguma; species Paguma larvata. The sequence goes on from CM057835.1 coordinate 66,808,620, forward strand.
CTTGGCATTCCTTGGCTTGTAGCCGCATCACTGTAATCTCTGCATCCTCCTTCACGTGGCCATTTTCCCTCTGTCTGTCTGTGCCTCTCTGTCTCTCTGTATCTCCTCATAAGGACGCTAGTCATTGGATTTAGGACCCACTTGCTTCTAGTGTGGCCTCATTTAACTTGATTGCATATGTAAGGACCCTTTTTCCAAATGAGGTCACATTCACAGTTACCAGGCATGGTAGGACACAATCCAGCTACTACATATGGTGACTGTAAAGCCACCCCAAGTTTATAACTGAGCCTTTCACAGGTTATTGCTTAGATATTGCCAGAATTAGGCAGAGGACAAGGGAAGAATTGGCAAGCGGAACTCATGTGGTCAACTGTTGGTCCTTTCGGTTGAGTGTACCTGCTGGAGACTGCCGGTGGCTCCCTATACCTCCTGTTATGTCAAGACAAATACTCAGTTTAGGGGGCACCTGGGTGGCTCAGTCGGTTGAGCATCTGACTTCGGCCCAGGTCATGATCTCATGGTTTCTGAGTTCAAGCCCCGCATTGGGCTCTGTGCTGACAGCACAGAGCCCGTTTCAGATCCTCTGCTCCTCCCCCACTCATGCTCATTTGCTCTCTCTCTCTCTCTCTCTCTCTCTCAAAAGTACATAAACGTTAAAAAAAAAAAAAAGACGTACTCAGTTTAGTTTAGTACCTCCGTTAAAGCTAAAGACTGAAACTTGGTTGGCAAATAATCTACACATCTATTTAGGTTTTCACTACTAAAGTCCGTGACTATAAAATCCTCTGCCTTGACGCCCTAGCCCAGGGGAGTACGTTTACTGAGCTTACAAACTGCCTGGTCTACTCTTTTTTTTTTTTTTTTTTAACATTTATTTATTTTTGAGAGACAGAAAGAGACAGAGCATGAGCAGGGTAGGCGTGGAGAGAGGCAGACACGGAATCTGAAGCAGGCTCCAGGCTCTGAGCTGTCAGCACAGAGCCCGACACGGGGGTCGAACCCATGAACCGTGAGATCATGACCTGAGCCGAAGTCGGATGCCTAACCGACTGAGCCGCCCAGGCGCCCCTGCCTGATCTACTCTTAAGTGAAAAAAGAAAGGAAATAAACACTGAGTACCTAGAGGGTGTATTAAGGCTTTATATAAATTATTAATTTATATAAATTAGGTCCTTCTGGCAGCCGTCTGAGAAAGGCCTTATTCTCATCACTCTCATTTTACAGAAGAGAGTCCTAGGGCATGGAGAGGATAAATGTCTTGCTGGGCCTCGCACGACCAGCAAGCCGTGGGATTAGACAGTAAACAGAAAGCAAGCAGGGTATGTGGGTTTGCTACCTGTTTTTCTATTTTAAAAAATTTCTTTTTTTTTTTTTTTGTTTTTATTTATTTTTTTTGAGAGCATCTGGGGTAATTTGGAGCCCATCGCTCTCGATCGGTGGTAGATGTCCAATGTCGAACGCTGCCTGTTGGAGAACAGCTCTGATGTCATTCTTCAAACGTGAGCAGGATGTACCTTCCGGGGACACCGCAGTTTCGGCACCCAACATAGATTACCACCCGGCAGTTCCCCCTAATAATACCAAGGATTGAACTATGTTCACACAAAAACTACTACCTGAGTGTTCGTGGCAACGCTGTTCATAGTAGCCCCAAAGTGGCATCAACCCAAATGTCCGTCAGTGGGAGAGCAGCTCAACAAAATAGGCTACATCCATATAGTGGAATATCAGTCGGCCACGAAAAGGAACGAATTCCTGCTAGGTGCTACGATGTAGATGAGCCTTGAAAACACTGTGCTAAGTGAACGAAACCAGACATGTTGGGCCACGTGTTTTATGATTCCGTTTATAGGCAAATCCATACAGACAGAAAACAGATTAATGGTCACCAAGGGCTGAGGAGAGGGGCAGGATGGGAAGTGATTGCTCAGGGAATATAGGTTTTCTTGTTGGGGTGCTGAAAATGTTCTAGAATTAGATCGTATCAGTGGCTAAACAACACTGTGAGTATGATACCACTGAATTGTACACTTTAAAATTGTTAACGTGGTGGCATTTTATATCAATTAAAAATACAGTATTTTTATATGATAATATTTCACTCATTGAGCACATTTTTATTGGGTATCTGCTGTGTGGCAGATAAAATTATGTTTTATTTGGTACAGTGCCTGCAGTGGAGGTATCGACTGGAAATAAGGTAGCTTAGAGTCAGTCCGGTCCCAAGTGTCATCTTTGGTGCTGGAACTCTATCCAGGAGACAGAGCTGGGCCTCACACAGAGGAGCAGTGAGATGAATTCATTACGACGAAAATAATTGCTATCTATTGAGTGCGTGCTGTGTGCCAGCCTTGATGCCAGGTGCTTTTGTTTATTTTATGTTATTTAATCCTCACGACATCCCTGTGATCAGGAAACTATGGATCAAAAGATAAAATAATTTGTCCAAGCGAATAGGAGCCAAATTCCAAACTCGAACCCGGGTTTGCCACAATTTTTATTTCTCTATTTGCAGCAACTGGAATCCCTCTTATTAACAATAATAAAAAGGCCATGATAGCAGAGCCAGTTGAATGCTTGAAAAGCATGTGACTAGAGTCTGCCTGGCGGCTCTGATTATTATCAAACTGGGCCCTTCCACAGCCATCCAGAAGCTGCCCTCTCTGGCTCCCATTGCTTCAGGGACAGGGTTGGCCTGCTGAGAAGCTGCCTGCTCCAGTCTCCAGAGGCCCCCATGTGTGCTGACCGGCAGGGGCCCCTGACAGTAGCCAGCTCCAATAACTCCCACTCCTCAGCTCTGCGAAGAAAGGTACAAAATGCAGCCCTGTAGAAATCGTCTCTGAAGCTTCCTCGCTAGAGGGGAAAATTGTCTAAATAGCTCAGGTGTTGCCTCATAGAAGTCTTTACCATCCAGTGGATAAGGCTGGGCATTTTGGAGATGGTGACCACAGACCATCCCATAATTTGGGAGGACAAAGATGTCTCTTTAAAGAGTTAGGAGAAAGGGACCAGGGGATGGTTTCCCAGCATATCAGGCTCTGCCACCAGTGTGACCAGAACCCAGGTCCCAGTCAGAATGTCAGTGAGCACCTCCTGTTCTCTGCTCCGGCCTCCTCAGCTCTAGGGGCTCTTAGGCTGCGTTCCCACTCAGGAGAGAGACTTTGGAGGCAGCTGTCTGCTCCGTCATCATTGCCACATCAAGTAATTTGTCACAGGCCGTGTGGCTGATTTCCCAGCAAACTCTCACGCGCTTCGGGAGGTTGCCGAAGGAGGCGTCTCCTGTGTGCAGATGCAGCACTAACAGAAGCTTCAGGGCATCCGCTGCCCGCAGAACTCAATTCATCGAATTAACAGAACCAAATAAAAGATCAGAGAGGCTGGAGTGCCTGGGGGGCTCAGTCGGTTAAGCCCCCAACTCTTGATTTCGGCTCAGGTCATGATCTCACGGTTCATGAGATCAAGCCCACAGCCGGCTCTGCGCTGACAATGCAGCGCCTGCTTGGGGATCTCTCCCTCTCCCTCTCTCTCTCTCTCTCTCTCTCTCTCTCTCTCTGCCTCTCCCCAGCTCAGGCCTCTCTCTCTCTCTCAAAATAAATAAATTAAAAACATTAAACAATGTTTAAAACACTAAAAGAAAAGAAGGGAAAAGAAGGGAAAAGAAAAAGATCAGAGAGGCAGGAGTCAGTAGTAGGTTACAGAGACTGCCCAGGCTGGCCTCCGGGGCGCCTCTCAGCTTCTAGGCACTGAAAAGAGAGAGTCCTGCGGACTGGCTGACATCAGTTGAGCACATATAGTTTTAGAGGGCACTCTGCTGTGTTTACTTCCCAGCATTCCCTCCCTTAACTGGAATACTGTAGGAGCAGACACTATTATCCCTATTTGCCTGAGGAGAAACCCGAGGGTCATAAAAGCTCGTAGCCTGCCCAGTGTCCCACAGATGGAGATCCTTCCCTCATGGAACTTATGTTTCAGTGGAAAGAGAAGAGATTAAGCGTGAAAAATATTGAGGGCCTAAGGCCCAGTAAAATCTGACCGGTAGGATTGCATTAGTAATAATAGTATTTCATAGACTCCAAGATGCTATCAGCTGCGAGATGCGACATCATTTTACATATCACCGAGGGGGGACAATGTTTCCAATTAAACAGTGACTTGCCTTGACTGACAGATACTTTCCACTGTTAAAGATTAAAATGTTCCCCTGAGATGCGATACGGTAATACTCTTCTCCATTTCCGGGTGCCAGTCCTGTAGAGTCTGATTCATGGCTGGGACCCATTTGGTTAAGGTTTGTTTCTTGAGGCGTGTCCAGTATCGTTCGTGTCTGGAAACTGAGCGCTCGGCTGCATCTGGGGGAGGCTGGCTGCTCCCAGCTGATGGCTGAAGTCTAGTCCTGCAGAAACTGCCTTAGCTAATCCTGAGGCGGGCTGGAGGTGCTAAATCAGAGAAGGTAGGAAGACACTGGCTTTCGGCCACGGGGGGTTTTGCCCAGGGCTGTTCCAGGGCCTCCACCTGCCCAGGTTGATGTGTCAGGCTGACCTCCCCCTCGAAAATAAGAGTTGACTGTATTCCTCACTTTCAAGTTTCCCGTTGAGTTATCACTGAATCTTGGTAATCCATCATAGATGCCATGTGTTTGCTCTCAAAACTGCTGAACTAAATCTGCTGTTTGCGTGGCACGCATCTGGAAATCAAAACCACTAAGTTTAAGGTCTGCCTTTTGGTGTTGAAATATCAGTTTAAACCGAAGACTTTATGCTTTCCAAACAATAATAATAGTACAGCTAATACTGAGCTCACACTTTGTGCCAGATCCTGTACTAAACACTTTATACATAGATCAACTCCTTTTAATTCTTATAAAACCCACAAGGGAGAAACTGTTATTGTTTTCATCGTATGGATAAGGAAACTGAGGTATCTAGTTTCTTGTGCAAATTCACAGTTGGGATGTGGGAAAGTCAGAGCGATTACCCAGGAAATCTTTTTCTACAGCTTCCGTTTTTAAAAATTTTGCTTTATGAGGTGTAATTTAGATACGGTAAAAATCACCCTTCTAGCTGTACAGTTTGACAGGATTTGACGAATAAATATACAGTCAAGATACAGAACATTTTCATCACCTCAAAAAGATCTCGTGTCCCCTTTGTGGTCAACCTTCTTTCTGCCCCCAGCCCTTAGCAACCACAGATCTGTATCCCATCTGTGTAGTTCTGTCTTTTGGAGAATGTCCTACAAATGGAATCACATAGTATTTAACCATTTATGTCTGTCTTCTTAGCGTACTGCTTTCAGGATTCACCCATGATTGTTTCCGTAGCTCCCGTTATTGCTAAGAAGTATGCCTTTGTACAAATACATCACAATTTGTTCGTCCATTTACCCCTCGATAAACATTGGTCTGTCTATGATAAAACCGCTGTGAAGCTGCTCTTAACCTGTATGCACAGGTGTTGGCGTGAGCTCGTGCTTTCCTTTCTCTTGGGTAAATACCCAGCAGTAGGGTTCCTGGGTCATACGCTAAGTGTGTGTTTGGCACTAGACACTACCAGCTGTTTTCCGAAGTGGCTATACCGTTTTGCATTCTGACCAACAGTACATGAGGCTTCAGTTGCTCCGCATCCTCTCCTGCCCTTCATACAGGCTTTTTTTTTTTTTTTTTTTTTAGAGTTAGGCATTCTAGCAGGTGCACAGTGGTAACTCATTATGGTTTTTTTTTTTAATTTTTTAACGTTTTTATTTATTATTGGGAGATGGAGACAGAGCATGAGCATGGGAGGGGCAGAGAGAGGGGGAGACACAGAATCTGAAGGAGGCTTCACGCTCTGAGCTGTCAACACAGAGCCCAATGCAGGGCTTGAACTCACAAACTGTGAGGTCATGACCTCAGCCGAGGTTGGATGCTTAACCGACTGAGCCACCCAGGCGCCCCTTTTTACATGTTTTTAAGGTTTATTTATTTTGGGGGGAGAGAGAGCGTGAGCGGAGGAGAGGCAGAGAAAGAGGGAGACAGAATCCGAAGCAAGCTCCAGGCTCTGAGCTGTCAGCACAGAGCCTGATGTGGGGCTTGAACTCACAAACCTCAAGATCATGACCTGAGCCAAAGTCGGACGCTTAACCGACTGAGCCACCCAGTTGCCCCAACTCATTACGGTTTTAATTTGCATTTCCATAATTACCAATGATATTGAACATCTTTTCATGTTCTTATTTGCCATCTGGTATATTCTTTAGGTCAAAGGAAGCTCCTGTAGCATTTTCTCTACTGCGGGCCTGCTGTCGGTGGCTTCTCTCAACTTTTGTTTGAGATAGCCTTATTTCACCTTCATTTGAGAAAAACGTTTTTGCCGGATATTGAATTCTATGCTGAGAGGTTTTTTTTCTCTTTCCATGTCTCAAAAATGCTCCCTTGTCTGGGGCTTGCGCAGTTTCTAGCGATGTTGGCTCTATCTTTGTTCCCTGTATGTAATCTTTTCCCTTCTCTACCTGCTTTCAGGATTCTGTTTGTTTTTGGTTTTCACCATTTTACTATGATGTATCTAGATGTGTTTTTTGTTAGTTTTTAATTTTTGTTTTTAAATCGTTTGCTTGTTATTTGCCGAGATTCTTATATCACTTCTCATTATTGACTTTGGAGCATTCTTAGCCATTATGTTCAAATATTTCTTCTGCCCCTTTCTCTTTTTCTTCTCTTTCTAGAACTCCAATTGTTAGATCATTTGATATTGTTCCACAGCTACTGGATGCTCCGTTCTGTTTTTAGTTTTTTTCCCCCACTTCTTTTTTTCCTCTGTGTTTCATTTTGGATAATTTCTATTGACCTATCTTCAAATTTATTGATTCTTTCCTTAGCTGTGTAGAGTCTGTTTATAAGCCCATCAAAGGAATTCGTCATCTCTGATACTGTTTTATTTATAGCATTTACACGTGACTCTGTTTTCGGTCGCCAGACCTTTACTGGAATTTCCAATATGTCCAGGCATGTTGTCCGTCTCCTCCACTAGGTCCTTATTGTATTAATCACGTGGCCCCTGTCCGGTAATTCTAACCTCTGCACCATTATTGAGTCTGAGCCTGTAGATTGTTTTATCGTCTGACCATGAGTCTTTTTTTTTTTTTTTTTTTTGCTTCTTCTTTCTTTCCTTGCTTGCTTGTTTTATATGTGTGTTGTCATATTTTATTGAATGCCATACACTATGTGTAGAAGAACAGTAGAGATTGAGTATTTAGAATTTACACCTGGAAATGGGCAGGCCTGTTGAGTGTGGGGATTGAGCCATTATATTAGTAGTCGAGCTGGGTGTGGGTGCTATTGATTCTGTCTTTACCCTGAGTGTGCATCAGTCTTCAAATTCTTCCAGCGATAGGCCGTTATTATGTGGAGCCTGGGGTACCAGTGGGTGGTGGTGGTGTTGTTGTTTTTAGTGTTTCTGTTCCTTCCTCCGCTTTGAGGGGTTCCTACGTGCCTTTGCCGCAGAAAGGGGTCTTTCTCTGCACTCTTTCCCCTCCCTCAGCAGCAGACTGCTGTTGCATTCTCTCTGCTGTTGCTGGTGCTCGGCTCGAGGTGAGCCGAGGGGGTTCCTGCCCTCCTGCCTCATCCTCAGTCTCAGACGGGACATTACTGGGCCTCAGAGGCAGGGCCTTTTCAGCGTTCCGCACACCCGCTCCCTTGCCAGCAGCCAGGCGCTGCCTTGTTTGAATCCCCTCCCTCAGGGGCAGCAGACCTCCGCTCTGCATTGGTGCAGGATCTGGGGGCTCAAGGCAACCAGGGGCTGATGGCTCTGCCTCTGCCTTTCCCTCAGAAGCCGCGGATCTTTGCCTGGTTACTCTGGCAGGAAGGAGAGAGTCTCCTGCTCCCTCTACCGAGGCAAACAGGTTTTTGCTTCTGCCCCTCCAGTGGCCCTGGGAGCAAGAGGGTTTGCAGCAGCTTGAGGCTTTTGCCTCTTTTGAGAGGAGGGTCTAGGAAGGCGGCAGTGTCTCACACCTGTCCCCCAGCAGCAGTGATCGCTCCCGTACAAGTGCCTCCAGGGAGGACTCTGGTCTCCTCTACCCTGGTCATTCTTGCGGGCACCAGGTGAAGGTCTGCTCAGAACGGCTTGCAAGTGGGTGCAGACTCCCCCTGTGTCTGGGGCCCCTGCTCGTTCTAGACTGAGAGGCCAGCCTACACTCAGCCTTTTAGCTTGTTTCTTCTTACTTTTTGTTTTGTTTTGTCTCGGGGGGGGGGGGGTCTTCCTCTCATGCGCTGTTAAAGAGGAGACACTTTGTGTGCTCTGACTCTCCTCAGAAGGGCTTCTTACTTCTTAGAGTTAAATTCTCTTGGTGGTCTTGACGCTTCACTTTCCGATGGGTTAAGGAGGAGGGTTGAGCTTTTTCTCCTTGTCTGGATGAGAGCAGCAGTCTCTTACTGCTCCCTGCATACTGAAGGGAAGTGAGACCCCACCCCCGAAGCTTGCTTTTTAAATCCCAGTCCTACACTCCATCTCGGGGGCTTTCATTTCCAGGATCTCATTGACACTTCACTGATCCAGATACAGTGAGGTGGTCGTATCCCCTTCCGAGAACTCACCAATCAGAAAGGGGAGTCCAGGGAAACCAGATGTGCTCATGAGCACAGAGTGATCAGAACCGAGTGTTTCTGTGCAGAAAGTCACTTCCCGGGCCGCGGTTTCCTGCTCGATAAATGCGTGTGGACACATCCCTAAGCTATCAGGGATGCCCTGAGCCGCTGTAAAGCCCTCCTCTTTTTACGGCGCTCCCTCACCAAGGGCCTGCCCTGCAGAAGAGGCCTGGCGTGTTCGTGTGCTTCGTCTCATCTGTCCTCAGCATTCGTGGGACACGGGAACAGGTGGTGGTCTCTCCATCCTCCGAACGAGAGAGGCAAGAGTTCTAGAAGTGAAGCACAGCCCCTGGGATCACATCGCCCAGCTGGTCCCAAACCTAGACTCTCTGACGCCCGTCCTGCCCCCACGCGGGCCGAGCCTCTGTGCTCACTGCGCTGTGTGCTAATTCTAAAGTCTCCTGGGCAAAAAAAACCCCACAAAAAAACAAAAACCCTTTACAGTCATTTGTTCAGGATTTAAGCGATTCATTCTGTGATTTGATCCTGAAACCTAAGACGGTCTGGTTTTGTAGCCAAAAAACAATATCCCGGCCTGGACTACGTTCGTTAGGAAGAGTTTCGTTTGTGACGGTGGCCAAGCCCTAGGCTGAGGGCCGTGTCCTTGTGTCTCCCACAGCTCTCGTTGGCGCCTGCGGCGGGAACTACTCGGCCATGACCGCGGTGGTCTACTCCCCGGACTTCCCCGACACCTACGCCACGGGGAGGGTCTGCTACTGGACCATCCGGGTTCCGGGAGCCTCTCACATCCACTTCAACTTCACCTTGTTTGACATCAGGGACTCCGCAGACATGGTGGAGCTGCTGGACGGCTACACCCACCGCGTGCTGGCCCGCTTCGGCGGCAGGGACCGCCCGCCTCTGTCCGTGAACGTCTCTCTGGATTTTGTCATTTTGTATTTCTTCTCTGATCGCATCAATCAAGCCCAGGGATTTGCTGTCTTGTACCAAGGTAACCCTTCCCAGCCTCCCTGGGGGCCCTCCGGGCTGGCCTCAGACTCCGCTTACACACCAGAGTGACCCGCAGGCCTCGGACGGGTCTTGCTCGGGCTGCGAGTCAGGAACTTTCCCACCTCCCTTTTCGAAACCTGTGTACATTTCATGACACAGGAAAGAGGCAACAGGTGTCAGTTTTGCTACTTTAGTTGCTCCAATGACAGTTTTCATGGTTTCGTGGCAGGGTTGAAGGAAGAACTGAAAGAAAGAGCTGAGACTAATAGAATTAGAAGGCTTTAAAAAGGTCATCTGGTCCATCCTCCTGCCTTTCAATATCCCAGCCAATCCCAAAAGACTAGCGTCCCGTCGTTCTTCAAACCCTCCTAAGGGACACCTGTCCGGCTCAGTCCGAGGAGCATGCCACTCTTGATCTCAGAGTCATGAGTTCGAGCCCCTTGTTGAGTGTAGAGGTTAGTAAAAATATATATATACTTTTAAAAAGAAAACAAACAACAAAAACCCCCAATATAGCTTTAAAAAAAGCCTTCCTAAGGTGGAGCCCCGTTCTCTGACCCCCCCCATGTGTACATGCGCGTGCTGGGCACATCTCTTTGCCAGCACACGAGAAACGCAGAGGTATCTGAGACCTGCCCGTTGTCCTGGATGCCGAGGGCGTCGGGAACAGAAGGGTCAGCGTGTGCTGCGGGAACTCAGAGGGAGGGGGGCCTCCCCTCAGGTGGGACAGTCTTGAGAACAGGTAAGATTTGGGGGAAGAAATAGGAAGGAGGCATTCCAGGAAGAGGGTGCCATCACTGCAAAGGCGCAAGGAAGACAAGAAAGCATGCCTGGGTGTCCTCAAAGAGACCAGTCACGTGGTTAGAAGTTGACAGCTCCTTCCTTCTGTGCCTTTCTGGGCCAGAGCCTGACAGGCTCCGCTTTGGGGCCAGCAGGGTCAGTGGAGAGAATTACACGCGGAGGGGCATTAGAAACGCCCGCCTCCTCCTCCTAGCCAGGGCTTGCCCCTCCCCAGTTCTGCGTTGGCTCCATCGGCATCCCCCTCACTTACTCCTTTGATCTTCCAGCCGTCAAGGAAGAGCCGCCACAGGAGAGGCCCGCCGCCAACCAGACACTGGCCGAGGTGATCACGGAGCAAGCCAACCTCAGCGTCAGCGCAGCCCGGTCTTCCAAAGTCCTCTACGTCATCACCACCAGCCCGAGCCACCCGCCCCAGACTGTCCCAGGTAGCGGTTCCCAGATGCCGCCCAAGGGGGTGGAAGCCACGGGGCTTGAGGGCAGTGCTTTTGGCAGTTAGCGGAAGAGCACTCCTCCGAGGCAGGTTGTGGGTCCTGGCTCTGTGACTGTCCTAGCCTTTGAGGGACATTTTCTCATTAGCCCGATTCCTTGGTCCTTGGGAGAAAGGGCTCCCCCCGAAGATCCAGCATGAGTGCCTTCGTGCACTGTGGTCAATCAGCTAATCCGGCACTTCTCACTTGGAGAATATCTTCCTAGAGCTCCAAGTTGTAGCTCCCTAAATTCACTGGCATTTACCGGGGCTCCATTCATTCATGCATTCATTCATGCAAAAGACATGTAAGCGCTTCAGTGGTGCCAGGGGCTGTCGGAGGCACTGGATTATACGATGAGCCAGATAACATCCCTGCCCTCCTGTGGCTTGTAAGTGCGAAGAGAGAGACACGAAGCAAAATAACAGGTGAGATAGTGACAGGAGCTATGAAGAAAAGTTACGCGGGAGAGAGAGGGGCGTCCCTCCGTGTTCTCTTCTGCCAGGGCAGGTGGAGCCTTTGTGAGCTGGAAGGCTGCCAAGTACCTACCATTGGCAGTTATCCAGCCCTGGGGGCTTTCCCCTGCAGGAGCCTTCAGGAGGTCAGAGAGGAGAGTCCATCCGGTGCTTGCTTGTTCTGCGTTGTTTGTTTTTATATCCCGGTAGGATTTCAGAGGTCACACGCCTCGTTCCTCAGATAAGGCAACTGAGGCCCAAAGAGTTTATCTGTGCCGGCACAGCGATTCCAGTGGTAAAGACACAGAGTATACCACTCCTTTCAGCTCCCGAGCGGAATGCTCTCTGGACCACACCGCCTGCTTCCTTCTCTCCAGGAGGGAGCTCTGAAGGCCCGGGGCTCCCTGCCGGCCCAGCTCTCGGCTGCGTTTGGTGGCTGCCCCCACCCGCAGAGGGCTCCTCAGCCACACCTGCGTCTCTGAGCTGCCGGTGTTCATTTGGGGCTTCCAATAGACATCCTTCTGAAAACTGAGCTCAAACAGGTCCGATAAACCTCGTCTTTTGCGCTTGCAGGATGGACAGTATACGGCCTGGCAACCCTTCTCATCCTTACGGTCACGGCCATCGTAGCAAAGATACTTCTGCACGTCACATTCAAGTGAGTACGATAGGAAGTTGCCTGATTCCGGGAGGGGAAGGCTCTGAACGCCTCTTCCGCTGCGCTTCCTTTGTCTGGGCGCGATCGAGATATCAGAACGTGATTCCACAGCCCTTCGTCCTAAGGCGGCCTAGGGCGGCACACATTCCTCGCTCTCTGCAGAGCGAAGATGCACGACTGGGCAAAGCTCACCGAGGGCTGAGGGATTGTGTTTGCTCCTGGTCCAAGGGATATGATTTCAAGGAGGATTGAAGCGGTCTGGACGTAAAAAGCAACAATTTCCCATTTTTGGCTCGTGCTGGCCCCTTAAAGGCCAATCTTATCTTCCCATAAGAGCGAAGATTTCTAAAACACTATCACACGTATTTCCTTTTTTAATGTATTTAAATTTTTTTTTTAACGTTTATTTACTTCTGAGAGACATAGAGACAGAGTATGAGCAGGAGAAGGGCAGAGAGAGAGGGAGATACAGAATCTGAAGCAGGCGCCAGGCTCTGAGCCGTCAACACAGAGCCCACACGGGGCTCGAACTCACAGACCGTGAGATCTGACCTGAGCCGAAGTCGGCCGCTCAACCAACTGAGCCACCCAGGCGCCCCTCACACGTATTTCCTAATGCCTTCTAGAAATCGGGAAACATTCTGAGGAAGAGAATCCTGATATTTTATTATCTGTTGCTTAGTAATATTTAAAAACGATTACTTAAGAGATTCTTCCGTTCTGACCAATAAGGAGAAAAATATTTCCTCCCCGTACTTTGCCGCTTGGCTCCAGCAGTCCCGCCTTCCAGGAGAGGAGGCAGCTGTCCGCGCCACCGACACTCGTGTCCTTAGAGAGAAGCTCTGATTTTTCCCGGACTCTGGCTTCCCTGCGGCTCCCAGTCCGGGCTTCTCCTCTTTTCCCACCAGCCTTATTGAGCTATAATTGATATCCAGGCTCTGTGTCAAGGCCCTTCCCGAACATCGGTGTTTTCTAAAAGCCACCTTTGTCCGGGCCTCCTCGCGTCCTCTCTGCCACAGAGTTTTTGATCCGTCAACTGCCGGCTCCTCCGTGGCTTCGTGAGGCTGCCCTTGTCGGCCTCCGGGCCCTGCAGTTTACATTTTTCTGTGGAAACGATGCCTTTTTTAATATTTACTGAGTTCACTCTCATATATAATATGAGATATAATATAATTTGTGTGTAATTTATATATAACATAGCATTATATGTGTATATATTATATATATATATATGTGTATATATATATATTTTTTTTTAAGTCACAATTCACACGGTCTGGGAAAGCCTCTGAGTTGCAGCGAGAGAGCAGGCGGCTTTCTGTCGGGCCCCGCCCCCACCGCACCCCGAGGCCCTGTAGCACACATCTGACTCCCTTGTGACACTGGAGTCCCTCTGCAGCTTCCCTGGCAAGCAGCCCCAGGGGCTGACACGGGGAACGACGGCACGTGTCGGTCAGTAAGGCAGGACCTGCTTCAGAGAGATTTTGGCTTTATCTTGTTTTAACTAGGTGGGCTTCCAGGAAAATATCATTGAAGACGACTTCTATTTAAAAAAAGAAAGAAAGAATTTGAAAACTCATAATGTCTCAGGCCAGCCCCTTCCAGACTTGAATGGCGCTTCCAGCTAGAAAGTTCTTTGTTACGTGAGCTGGACTCTGTGCCGCCGCGTTTCCATCCCATGGGACACGTTTCGTTCACACAGTGGTCCTTCAGCCCTCCACCAGGCGTCCGTTAGGCCTTTCCGGAGGCCTCGCCTCACCGAATCTCCCATTTCATAGGTACAGGTATCTCAGGAGACAGTAAGTTGTTTGGGATGCTTCGTCATGCTCTGCTTGAAATATTAAGTTGGTTTTGTTTGACAGATCCCATCGCGTTCCTGGTTCAGGGGACCTTAGGGATTGTCGTCAACCAGGGACGTCGGGGGAAATCTGGACCATTTTTTACGAGCCTTCTACTTCGATTTCCATCTTTAAGAAGAAGCTCAAGGGTCAGAGTCAACAAGATGACCGTAATCCTCTTGTGAGTGACTAAAAGCTCCCCTGTCCGTGCCCAGGACACGAGGTCCCTCTGAGCTCAAGGCCACTGGGGACCCGTGGTTTCTTCTGCCTGTCCCTTGGCCTCTCCGTCAGCCTCGGCAGGAGTGCCATCCTACGAACTGGGAAGGGACGCCTCGCTGCAGGGGCAGGTGTAGCCTGGACTCGCCCTGCGTTGTCACTGCACTTAGGAGAGAGACTGGAGGTCCCAGCGTCCAGGCCTTCCCTGTACCTCTGTCCCTCTCCTCTAGGAACGGGGGTGTCAGGACAGAGGGGCTGAGACGGCAGAGATGGTTGTGTCTGGTGCTGGGCTCAGGTCCCTTTGAGACAGCTGTAGGGTGGTGGGTAGGTGTAGTGTATGCTGCGTCTCGCTTGCTTCTTCTCTGTTTTGTCCTCACGGATCACTTCTCCGGGTCTTTATGGTTTGAAACAGGGAGAATTCGGAGGTTCTCTTGGGGGTTGGCCTGGTCCTGTACTCCTGGGCAGCAGCACCCCAAAGCATAAAGAGGGCCCGTGCTCTGTGCCGACTCTGGGGCCTTGCTCGTTGGGTGCTGAATGAGGATGGGCTTCCTGCAACCTGGGAGAGCCTGGGAATTGACCCCTAGCCACGTCAAACATGCCGCTCGCCACACAGGGCTTCTTTCCGTGGCTCGGCGACCAGCAGAGCAAGCCTGCAGAGCGGGCAGATAAATCACCCATTCACTTATTCACACCACAGACTCTACTGAAAGCTTTTATAGGTGCTCCGTGACTCCTCGTTGAATTGGATGACCTGGTCTTGTCCCTGAGCAGCTCGTGGGCTTGTGGACCTTGAGCCAGGCCCTGTCCCTCTGTGATTCTCCCAGTTCAGTACAGGGAGTATAAATATTGTGGCTTAGCCTTTAGGCAGCATTAGCTGCGACGCAGCTGCCAGCAGTCCCTCCTTCGGGTGTCGCTCATCTTAGAAGAAGATGAGAAAACAGGCGGCAGCCCGTGCTCTCTGAGGCCCTCTCTGCCCCTTCATTTGGGGACAGAGTGTGGTTCTGGAACAGCCCAGAGGGCAGGGAGAAGGCCCTTGCCCCTGGCCCTGCACTACTCTGCCTTTCAGACAAGAGAGTTGCCAGGAGCGGCGTGAGGGCTGAGAGAGGGAGGCTTTAGGGACTGGAGCCCCTCTGAGGGTAGGCCTCCCGAGATTGACAGGAGCAGCTGCAGTGGCTGCCGGTTGAGAGTCAGAGCCTTCTCAGCCTGGAAGTCCCCAGCATCCGCCCGAAAGTCGGCTTTGTCAGCAGCAGCTGAGAAGAGCAGCCTGTGCCTCTGGGGGCCAGGCCTCGGCGACTGTCAGAGCACGATTCTCCCGAGGCGCCTGGGCCTCCGGCCCCATAGGTCCCTCTTCGGAGCACTTTGCCCACCTGCCCCAAACCCCTAAGCTGCTGCCTGCTGTCGGCCTTTCCTGGGGTTCTGCCACACTGGCGGCCCGTTTGTGCCTGGCTGCTCCCGGAAAAGCAGAGGACTGTGTGGGGTGGCTGCAGGGAGAGATGACACCCAGCAGCCAGGGGAGATGTTGGGAGCTGGCCGGCACAGGGGCACGAGAAGGGGGAGTGGGGCAGTGTGTCCACGGGAGGGCCGGGGTGTCAGGCCTGTGGCAGGCACGGAGTCTTCAGGCTTTGATCTGGAAAGGGCGATCGCCCTGGAGCAGCTGTCCACAGGCCTGGGTCTGCAGGGCGAGGCCCGCCCCCCACAACTGGAAATACCCTGACATGTGCAGTCTCCCCTCTCAGCTATTCCCGGCTGTCGCGGAATCTCCTGTGAACCGAGTGTCAGGTGTGTGCAGCCACAAAGGGCCCTGTGCCCTGAATAGACCCATTGACAGCACAAAGGGAATGTGGAATTTAGCCCCAGGAGGGGTTGCCTGGCCAAGCAGGCAGTTGTTCAGCTGCCCGGGGCTTCCTGTGGCCCTTGGCCTTTGGGGCATCCCGTGGGCCCAGCCACTCGCCCAGCCCACCTCACACAGCCAGTGTGCTGTCTGGGTCTGCAGCCGGAGCAGCCCCTTCCGAGTCCCAGGAAGTGGCGGTGACGCCCCAGTGCCCTCCTTCCTGCTGGCCCTGGCACAGCCCACTGCCACCAGGATCAACTTACTGTCCAGGGAGCAGCCCCAGGAAACCCAAACCGGCCTCAGGACAGCACTGGGGGAGAGGCCATAAATTGTCCCAGGCTGAATCTCCATAAACACCTCGGCCTCAGCCCTGGCCCTGGTTGGAACCCGTCAGCAACACCCCACAGAGGGTCCCCTGTGGCTAAGGAAATACCTGAGAAATTAATTGTCCCAGAGGCGGGAGGGGGGCCTCCAGGAGCACAGTGGGAGGCCCGTACTTGATCCAGAAAGTTCTGTACTTTAGAGAGAAAGTGGAGATCGGTGGGGTTGGGGCGCGTGCCCCCGAGAGAGGGTCACAAGCAGATGACGCACGAGGAGGGGGGAGCACTGCGGCTGCAGCTCCGAAAGCCCAGAGCCTCTGCCCCCAGGTGACGGAGGGAGGAAGAGCCTGTAAGCGGCGCCTCTGGGCCCGTGCGCCCTCCTCACCCCTTCGCTGCAGGACCAGGGAGGGAGGGCCGCGGCCGCGGATCCTGAGGCCTCTGCGGTAACCGCGCCGCAGCCAGCTGCGGACCTGCTCCCGGTCTCTGAGCCGCCTTTCGCAGTGTCCGTGGCCCCTCTGGAAGGCGCATGGCGCCCCGCCTTCTTTCCCAAGTGTCCAGTTACTTGCAGAACGGACAAGGTGTAGGCACGAACCCCAGGAGTCTCCTCCACATCCCCCTTGTCAGGACAGGGGTGAGGCCTCTCTCTGCGTGTGAACGAGGTAACCAGGCTGCTCCGGCTTCCGAGGTGTGGGTTCTGGCTCAAGACTCCGCTCGGCCAGAAACCCACAAAGATCGAAGCACTAGCAAGTACAGCTGTTCCGGCCCTCAGGCCAAAGCCACACAGCCCTAGCCAGCTCGCCTGACCCCCTCAGGGTCCCCGAGGCCATCGCTAAGCCCCGTGGGTCCTGGGCACTTAATCTTCACGAGCACTTCTGAGGGGCTGGCCTCCCAGGTCTCCCCCAGAGCCCGGCCAGCTCCCCACTCCCCAGCCCGGTCAACCGCCGCCCTCCTGGATGGCGGATCTCCTGTCCGGTGTTTGAGGTCTGCTTTTGTTACTACCTTGGGAACTTTCACCTTTTCGATCGTTTCCTCTGGTGTCTTTGTTTACCTTGCTCACTGTTCTACCTCCTGGCCAGGTCTCTCCGCTTAGCTGCCCTGGCGCGGGGTATTTCTCAAACCTTCCGGCTGCAGCTGCCTCCCCTCAGACCGGACAGCTCAGGGGTGACGTGGGGCCTCACCTGCTGCCTGCAGACCCCCGCCGAGCCTCTGTCACAGGCTTCCGCCTGGCCGAGTCGAACATTCTCAGCAAGGCAGAAGCGGGGTGTGGAGGAAAGTCTGAGGTACATCTGCTTCGGCAAGGATGTGTCTTCCGGGAGCACACGGTGGGGGACCCTTTCCCTTCCTGCACAGGGAGCTGCCGTCTGGGGGTTCACGCAGCGTCAAGACCTGCCCACGTCCAGACTCGCAGGGGTCTTGACTTGGGATGACAAGGCTTTATTTGTAAATATGCTCTTAATATGCAACTTTGAGAATAAAATAGAAACATCATGTATTTTAAAATATAAGATGAAGTGTGACGCACTGTATACAATTTAATATATATTTTTAGGATTTTGTTATTTAAGAAAATGGAATGTAATGGTACTTAACTTTTACAAAAGAGAGAAAAATGTTATTTTTACTGTCTGGAGAAAATAAATATTCTCACTGTTGTAGAAACAGCGATGGGCCCCCTAGCGTGTCGTTTTTGCGGGGGCGCCCCCAGCACCCTGGCACGAGGTGGGTGTCGCGTGCTGGCAGGCCGTGTGCTCTTCCGAGGTCCGTGCGAACGCCAGGCCTCGCCGTGTGCTCAGTCAGTGGCCCCAGATTGCCTCAGGCCGCATCGTAGCTCTGACCCACAGTGGCTCTTCAGCCAGTCAGCCCCGACGGAGCTGGAATTCCAGGTCAACACACTGCACCTCAGAATGGGGGGCCGGCCACGGGACGGGCCACGGGAAGGGCCACGGGCTCTGCACACAGAAAGACCCAGGTCTGAATTGACCTCGGTTCTGTCAGTCCCCTTCGCGGCCACGGCTTCTCCTGTAAAAGGGCATCGTATCTATGCCTCCAAGGGTTACGAAGATGACGCGTGAGAAGTATGTGAGCCGCTCGTGTAATTCTCGTGCCTGGTGGGTTTCATCTCGCCCCTCGGGGCAGCAGGCCTCCCCCACCTGCCCTCCTTTTTAGCGGCGCTGGCAGAACTCTCCACGTAGGAGCCGCGTGCTCCTGTCCGGCGCCGCGCCCGCCCTAGCAGCCATCGTGGCGGGGCGGGGGGTGGGGGGGGGACTGTCATCCCCCTTCCACTGCCGAGGAGACAGGCTGAGCGGGGGCCAGGGTAGGAGTTGGGAGGCCGGACCCGGAGCCAGCCTGCCGGGACTCCGCTCCCGCCGCTCATCCGCCGAGGCCGGGGAATGTCAAACAGACAGCCTTTGAAGGCTTTCGGCCAAGGGGTGACATCAGATTCCCAGTTTAGAATGACTTCCTACTTGAATTAGGAAAAACAATTGTCGTGGGACAAGGCCAAGGGCAAGGAGGCCAATCGGGAGGCTCGGACGTACACAGGTCCAGACGAGAGGTGCAGAGAGGGCTGTGGATGGAGAGACAGCACGCCGCACCCCAACCCCAACGCAGACCACATGACCTTGGGTGGCCGACCCGGCCCCGTGTGCCTACTTTCCCATCTGTCAGCCGGGAACGATTACGGGATGTACCTCATAGAGTTGGGGTGAGTCATTGCCTATAGTATGTTTCAGAAAACGGCAGCTGGTCCTGTTGTTCTCGCATGGAGGTAGGGAGGTAAGAGCAAAGATGACGCCCGACGATCCTGACTGGGGGCTGAGGGGAGGAGAGAGGGTTCGGCTTTCGAGGCGAAGATCATACACGGCGCCAGGCGTGAGAGAAAACCAGCTGAGTCCCGTCCGGGCTAAGTCGAACGAGGGCCCCGTGGGACACTGAGGCAGCCCGGGACCCACGGAGGGTCAGGTCCGGGGAGCACAGGCCTTGGAAAAGTGGGCACAGACGACATCCCGGGGTGAGTCTGAGGCCACTCCGGAAGGCTGCTGAGGACAGCGTCTCAGAACACAGTCAGCGGATGAGGAGGTGCCCGGCGGGACCAGGGTGGGGGGCCGGAGGGGCAGGAGAGGGGGGAGCCCCAGAAGCCAAGCTTCTGACCTAACTGGTTCAGGCACACATCCACACTGCCGGTTGTACGAGCCCCAATTCGCCCCGGCCGGCCCCGGCTGTAGGAGAAGGAGGCACGGGCCAGGAGCAGGTGGGTCTCTCCAAACCTGCCCGGGGCCCTGGCCTCAGGATCCCTGATGTACTTGTTCAAAATGCAGGTTCCCGGGCCCCTGCCCGACCTGCCCTGTCAGAATCCCGGAGAGGCTTCCTGAAGAATGCTGGCGCTCGCCGGAGTTTGACAACTGTCCTAACCCGCCTGAGAAGG
Source organism: Paguma larvata (assembly GCA_030068075.1). Taxonomy (NCBI): domain Eukaryota; kingdom Metazoa; phylum Chordata; class Mammalia; order Carnivora; family Viverridae; genus Paguma; species Paguma larvata. The sequence continues at coordinate 66,828,201 of CM057835.1, forward strand.
TCGGTCAGTAGGCCCCTTCTCTGCGGGAGATGCATTGTCCGCACGCAGACGGCTGCTTCCTGTGCTGCTGGCAGCACATCTGTCATTCACCTGCAGAGTCTATCTCTCGGGGCAGAGAGGGGTATCGGATAAAAGGCACGGCACGGCGGGTATTCCAGATACTTCTCTGACACAGAGAAGCTCCTTTGCCGCTGTCTTCGCCATTCACCGCCAGCAGCCAGGCCGCGGCCCTGGGAAGTACGAGGGCTCCTCCAAGGCCGGCTTCACCGGAGCATTTATCCTCTCTCTTTTCGGGGGAGCTCTCTCCTGCCCCGAAGGAAAAGATTTTGGAGGGCTGATGGAAAGCAAACGGGGTGGCCTTGGTGCGGAAGCAGCCCGCCACAGAGAAGTGGCGGCAGCCAGAGCGCGCAACTCTCCTGCCCGAAACAGGCCCGGGGGGAGCCCCCCGCACCCGTCTGTGCGGGCTTTGGGGGCCACCGAGCCGGACCCCATCCCCTCGTTCTCCCACCCCCGGGAGGACGCTGTAGGGCCTGCCCACGGGGAGCCGGCCCAGCCCCATCCTTTGTCAGGCACTCAAAGGCTCTTCCCGTGGAGACAGACAGGGCTGGACAAGAGTGACCTTGTCTCCCGGCTTGGAAGTCACATGATCGTCTCCTCGCCCCACGGGCTGTGTGTGCCTGAAACCGCAGACAGTCTCTGGGACTCAGAACTGGGAAGCTTTTGTTCCTCCGTGGCGGGGTCGGGTCCCCACGGGGGCTTGTTTTTTCTTGGCTGAAAGGGACACTTCGGGATAGACTATTTCACCCTCGAGAAGCGGCAACATTTGCTCGGAGCTGGAACTCTTCGTTTCTGGTCTCCAGCTGTCGTCTGGAGCCACCGGGCCCCCGCCGAGCGGGACCGTGCCTGGTAAGCGGGGGGCAGACGGCACTGGGCCGGGCTGGCCGCGGACCAGCCCGGGTCGAGGGAGGCCCGTTTCCAAGACGGCCCGGCGGCGAGGACGCCTGCGGCCCTCCCTCAGGTGCACCCTGAGCTCTGGAATCGAGCTCGGCGGCGATGACCGGGCTACGGAACGGCTCTGCCGAGAAGCATTTCAGGGGGAAAGAGGACCCGAGACTAAGGTGCAGAGTAACTCCTCAGGGGAACCGCGGAAAGCACGGAAACGGCCAAGGCTTTTGCCACGAGGAGCTTCAGAGATCACTTCTTTCACTCCAAGGAACGTTTACCATTGTCCTCGTTCAAATGACCACCAAACTTTTAAAAACTCAGTAAGGGCCTGCCACTTTGCGCGTTAGTCGTGTGAACACGTTTTGGGACACCTGGGTGGCCGGGCCGGTTGAGCGTCCAACTTCGGCTCAGGTCATGATCTCCCGGTTCATGAGTTCGAGCCCCGCATCGGGCTCTGTGCTGACAGTACAGAGTCTGCTTCAGGTCCTCTGTCCCCCTCTCTGCCCCTCCCTTGTTCTCTCTCACTCTCTCTCTCTCTCAAAAACTGAATAAACATTTTTTTAAACCGTGTGAATCTGTTTAATGAACATGCTTCAGCTGCTAGCCCCAAAGATGAAATTGGATTAAGAGCAGCAAGGGGCGTCCAAATCTCATGTGGGCCGATACGGGGCCGCTTTTGCCGGGCCCGGGGGTGAGCTGAGGAGAGCGCTTTTCAAATGTGCAAGGATAATAAAATGCTGACGGTGATGATCGTAATGACAGCCAGACGCTGCGCCTTGACCGGCAAGACTAACTTCATCTTCGGGACAACCCAGCCTGCGAACCTCGGCTCACAGAAGGGGCTCAGCCCAGTGGAGGGCAGGGCCAGGATTCGGGCCCCGTCCGCGGGCTCCGAAACCAGGGCCCCTTACTGCTGTTGCACCGCAGGCCGCTTCCACCCAGGCAGGGGCGGGGGCTCTGCGGGCGGCCCCGCAGCCCCCAGGTATCTCCCCGTCGTGAGCGTCGCCTCCAGACAGCTCAGGGACAGCACCGATCAATCTTCCGGGAGCAAGGAGGGCATCAGACCTGTGCTTCGTTACCTATTTGAGGACACGGGCCCCTCCGAGAGGCAGATGAATGTTATCGAGCCCCTCCCTTCCCCCAAAGACCCCACCTACAAAAATCTGCATGGAATTCTGGAGATTCGGAGACACCCTCCTCTCCCTGAAACCCTCCCATGGACTTTAGGTTTAGAATTTCTCCATTAAGCTATAAGCAAGGTTACCTAAAAGTTGAAATTAGGCCAAAAGAGGACAACAGCAATAATAATGATAATAATAACGACCATGGATACACTTTCCTGATCACTTATTAAGCGTCCGGCAATGTTTTCGGCTAAATAGTAAGGTGGGAGGCATCTGCTGGCCAGAAAGGGTCCATCCGCTGGGACCCTCGAGGGTCCCATCCCTGCCCGTCTTGGCGCCATCCAGACAGTCCCGTGATGGGTGGGGAAGGGTCACCACGGCCCGTGAGTAAGCAGCCACAGCCAACAGGTAAATAAATGGCAGGTTGTGTTCTGATAAAACCTAATTTATGGGCACTGACACTTGAGCCGCATATAACTTTCACATGTCACCCAATATTCTTTTAATTTCCCCCCCCAATTAAAAAATGTAAAAGCCATCCCTAGCTCGCAGGCCCTACGAAACAGGGGACAAGCCCGCAGGCCAGGGTTTGCTGCCCCCGCACTGTGCTGAGCACTTTTCATGCATCTTATTTCATGCTTATGATGCCTACACGGATTAGGCATTCTTTTTTTTTTTTAATTTTTTTAATGTTTATTTATTTTTGAGACAGAGCATGAGTGGGGGAGGGGCAAAGAAAGAGGGAGACAGAGAATCCGAAGCAGGCTCCAGGCTCCAAGTTGTCAGCACAGAGTCCGATGCAGGGCTCGAACCCACGGACCGAGAGATCATGACCTGAGCTGAAGTCGGACGCTCAACCGACTGAGCCACCCGGGTGCCCCGGATTAGGCATTCTTATTACACCTTTGTCAGATGAGGCCACTGAGGCTCAGAGACGTTGAGTAGCTCATCGAAGAAGCGCAGGAGTCAGGACTGGAACCCGCTCCCGATGCTACTTGCTTTCCGGAGAGAGCGAAGGGAAAGTTGCTGGTGGAGCAGGAAGGGGGACCCTCACGCGCGGCAGCACTCTGGGCCCCGGGAGTGTCAGGGAGGGCCCAGGAGAGGCTCCTTCCTCCCGCGTCTCTGCTCGAACGCTCTGCACGGCAGGGGAAGGCGGCTCGTTCCCTGAGCCTTTCCTCCAGGGAGGGAGGCCTCAGCCCCCAGGCAGCTGGTGGTCCTCACAGTGTTTTGCGCCTCCCAGGTTCTCTTAATTATAACCAATTTGCCACCCTCAGCAGCTCCTTGTTCTCCTTTGCCAATACCCACGAGTTGGAACCATGAGCCGGACTCCCAGCCAAACGCTGGGCTAAAATCGCTTCCCCTTCCCGTGCAGGGAGCCCCCGTCCCTCACCGGATTGCCTTTCTTCTCCGGCCTGCGAGGCGGGCAAGGCCGGCCCGTTTGCATGCCGCCTCGCTTGGCTGAGATTCGCCATCCGAATCTCTGAGCAAAGGGAGAGACGGAAGCTGTTTAACTTTGTCCGACTCCTTGCCTTCCCTGCCGACTGTCCGGCCCGGAGACCGACTGCAAAGGGCAAGCTTCCTTCCTGGTGCTCTTTGCCGTTTCTCCACTCCAGCCTTAGCTCTCTGCAACGCGGGCTCAGGGCTTTGGAACTCTCTGCTCCAGAAACACACTCTGGGGTGTGTGTGGGGGCGGTGGGGGGGGCAGGTGACAGGCACCCGAGGCTGGGGCTGAGAAAGGTAGAAAAAGGACACGGGTTTGCCGTCACAGCCTGTGTAGGTAACCTTGGCCCAGCAACCTGGCTTCGCTTTGGAAAAGCCTTGATTCTTCCTCGGAGGAACATTAGGACTATGAGCTGCGGACTCGTGGGGACCTGGGCTCAGTTTGGGCTCTGGGGTCGCAAGTTCCCACATCTCGGGCCGGTTGCTTTACCTTTCTAACCTCAGTTTACTCATTCAAAAAATAGGTATGGCAGTAGTTTCTCACGGGGTTGTTGTGGAGCTTTAATAAAATAATAAAGGTAAAATGTTAGCTCTGCTCCCAGCATTCTCACGGTTTTTATCGGTAAACTCAGGGTGGCAAGCCTCCTAACCACAAAGGTCTGGAGAGGAGTCAGCATGCCAAGGGCCTAGTCCCGACCCTGCAGAGGGAGCTAAATCCCACGGTTCTCAAACTGGATCCCACGGAGACCACCGAGCGCCGGGGAACTTTGGGTGACCCTGCCTTTGGGACTGAGAACTCCATTGATCCAACTCCAAGCACCCAATGCACTAAGGGCAGTTCTGTCTCTAGAAAAGAATTCCTGACTTGGTTCCTTTAAGGGCCTAGTTTGCCGCAGGGCATTCAATATGTGGCCCTATTTAACAAAACTGTCTGGCCGTCACCTTCTCGGGGACATATCCATCCATGGGGGTGAACATACCCTTCTCTGAATGCTTTCTGCCCGCAGTGGATTTCCTTATCAGGAACAAATACGGAATTTGGACGTGGTCCTGTTTCCCTCCTGGCGCCAGGTGGGCAAACAGTGAGGCCAAGCCCCCGGGCTCAGCTCGCAGAAGGAAGGTGCAGAAGGGCGGCGTGCCAATCGGGCTGCCCCTCCGCATAGACCCCAAACGCGGCCTTCCGCGCCCGCGCTTTCCCCGCCGGAGCCCTCCCGGCGCAGCCTTGCTCGCCAGCGCCGCCCAGTGGTAAGACCGGAGAGCTGCCGAAGAAGGTCGGCCCTGAACCGCACCTTCCACGCCAGCCTCCTGGTCATTTAACCCCGGACTCTCGCTCTCACCACGACACTTAGAAGCGCTGCGATTTGCTAACCGTGCCAGAAGGTGAGTCGTCTGGGCCTTGACCCCACAGAAGAACTTTATTTAAGAGCATCCTTTTTTTTTTCGGCTTATAAAAGGAACCGATTACATCAGGCGGGAATGGAGCTGCCGCACCCCACCCGGAATCTCTCCCGGAGACACCTGCCGGTGCAGGGGGCCTCCCAAAGCCTTCTCCCCAGGGTCAGCAGGACACCCGGCCCCCAAGCAAAAGGTCCTTCTCTTCGTTAAGTACAAAATAAGCATCCCCAGCCCCCCCTGGGCTACTTGCAGCACAAATGTTTATGCCTTTGGAAAAAGAAAAAAGAAAGACGCTTGCAAGTTCTCCCTGAGCAGATGGGCGCCAAAGCAGTAATTAACCCTCAGCAATCGGGGTGTCTGATCTTCTGCCAACGGGTCTGTAGCAGGTTGGCAGGGGTGGGGGTGGGGGTTGGCTGACGTGGGCTTCTGCTAGAGGTTTGTGTTTGATGGGCCTTTGAGGCCTCGGAATGCTCTCTGAAAAGGACGCCCACTGCAGCTTTAAAACTCTGAATTAGGGGCTAGGGATCCATCCCCAGAAAGTTCCCGATGCCGCATCACCCGTTCTAGGTGGAGAGCTGTGAGCAGCCCCAGCATTCAAACCACTCCGGGGAGATGCCTGGAGGTGGGCATGCCCACAGAGCCCGGAGGAGCCGGCCCGCCACGGGCGAACGTTTGCTGAAGTCACATCAATGGCAAACATTTATCGAACGCCTAAGGACCAGGCTCCCTGCTAAACTCTACACACAGCGTACTATTTCATTCGATCTTCCCAGCACCCCCCTGGGGTGGCTATGGTCGTACTCGCATTTTACAGATGAGAAAATTGAGTCTCAGAGAAATAAAGACTGGTGCGGAGGTCGTGTCATCCCAGCTGAAGAGACTCTCTTCTTCATATAAAATGTGTCCTTTGCCCAAGGCCATCAAGCTTGTGAGCGGCAGCAGCACCGGGACCGAAACCCCAGGCTTTACGACTTCGGAGTCCCATGCGCCCAGCCCGGTCCGTCAGCGTTCGCAAACACCAATGACAGTTATCACTTTTCAGACTTCCAGAAGCACTGCTCAGCTCAAAGGAGCTAAGCTGTGGCCGCTGGCGACAAGGATTACAGTCAGGGCTCCCCTTGGGTGTAGCCAGAGAGAACGGGAGAGGCAGTTGTCAGACTCCCATCATGAGAGGCTAGGGCGGCTGAGAGAATCAGCCCCTTCCATCTTTCCAGTGAGGAAACTGAGGCCCAGAGGGCAGAATCCATGCCCAAGAGGCCACCATGACTTTGTCTCCACAATCAGCGTCCTTTCCAGGCTGCATGGAGCTTCCCGGAGGAAAATGGAGCCAGTGGCAGAACCAGACTGGGAATGTAAGGAGAAAGCCGATCTTCCTGTTGGGTTCCTTAGGCCCCCTAGACCGAAAGGAGGGCGCCATGCAGTTTCTAAGGGTGTTTCTGCTTAGACAAAGTCATTCATGGATGGCGTCCATCGTGAGTTCTACCATCTTACGGATTTAAGGCACACTTGTATCACAAACAGGCAGGGGAGGGGATGGAGGGTGCATAGGGGGTCTCCAGGAGACTTTAGGAGTAAGGGCTAGGAGTGTACCCCTTCACTGTACTTCACTTCCTCCCACATCCCATTGGCCACAACCAGTCACATGGGCTGACCTGGATGCAAGGGCCTCTGGGAAATGTAGTCTTCCAACGGGCAAGGAAGTATGGGAAATGAAGTTGGTAAATCCACGGCAATGTCTCTGACCCACTAGTCAAAAGTTCACAGTCATGGGGCGCCTGGCTGGCTCAGTTGGTAAAGAATGCAACTCTTGGGGTGCCTGGGTGGCTCAGTCGGTTGAGCGTCCGACTTCAGCTCAGGTCATGATCTCCCAATCTGTGAGTTTGATCCCCGCGTCGGGCTCTGTGCTGATGGCTCAGAGCCTGGAGCCTGCTTCAGATTCTGTGTCTCCCTCTCTCTCTGCCTTCCCCCGTTCACGCTCTGTCTCTATGTCTCTCAAAAATAAATAAACGTAAAAAAAAGTTAAAAAAAAAAAAGAATGCAACTCTTGAACTCAGGGTCATGAGTTCAAATCTCACATTGGGCTTAGAGCCTACTTTAAAAAAAAAAAAGTTTATAGTCACGTCGGGGCCTAAAAGAGCTCAAGATCAGAGGGAAGTCCAGGGTGTGTCCTGCTCAGCACATGTGAGGGTGGAGACGTGGGCTGGCCCCGTGTGAGAAACCCCAGTGAAAAGGTGGAAGGGGAAGAAGGTACTGATTTGCATTCAAGCCCCGTGTGGCTCAAGTCCCTGACATCAATCCAGCCATGGCAGGAGGAGGTCAAGATGGTGCCAGAGGAAGATGCAGAATCTTCCAGAGGAATGCCAAGGGAAACCCAATATCATCAAGAGAGGCCACGCCAGCTAGAAGTCCTCACTGGCTCTCCAGAAAAGAAGCGGATGTAAACTGGGAAATGCAAATAAGGAACAGAGGAGAGAAGCAAACGAGGGGCACTAGGGCGTTCTAAGACACAGGGACGGTGCCAGCAGGGCCTGCTTCACGGTCTGCTCCTTCTGCAGCCACAGAAGGCGCTATGTACAGAAGGGGCCCGTGCTTGGCTCTGCCGTCACCATCTTGAAATTCTTTTTTTTTTTTTTTTCAGGACAATCTTAAGTTTATTTTTTTCCCGTTACTTTATTTAAATTTTCACTTCAATAAAGTTAACATACAGTGTTATATTAATTTCAGGTATACAATATACTGATTCAACAATTCTATACATTACTCAGGCATGGCGAGTATATGCTTAATCCCTTTCACCTATTTTTCCCATCCCCCACTCCACCTCCACTCTGGTCACCATCGGTTTCTTCTCTATCGTTGAGTTTGGTTTTTTTTTTTTGGTTTGTCTTTTTTTTTTTTTTTACTTCATTTGTTTGTTTTGTTTCTTAAATTCCACATATGAGTGAAATATGGTATTTATCTCTCTCTGACTGACTTATTTCACTTCGCATTATACCCCCTAGATCTGTCTGCGTTACTGCAAATGGCAACATTTTGTTCTTTTTTATGGCTGAATAGTATTCCACTGTACTGTATGCCACATCTTCTTTGGCCATTTATCTATTGACAGACGCCTACTTCCATAAGGCTGATGTTGGAGACGTTACAAAAGCAGGAAATAGATTAACCTGAAAGGAAAATGGCTACGGACGGTGGTAGTGGGGATCCTCTTCGAGTCAAAGAGGGATTCGGGCGCAGCTGGCAAACTGATGGGAGCAGCCCCCCACTGCATTAGCCGAAGAGGCCGCAGCCTACGGGAAGTAGGGAACTGGCACTGTGAGCTCAACCCAGTTACAAATAAGAGGAGTGATTAGTAATAAGACCTCGCTCTCATTTGTTCAGCACATACTGCGCCAGGCACTGCGCTATGCATGTGTTAGTTATCCCCCGCTGCATAACAAATCATCCCAAAATTTCACAGCTTCCAACAATGATAATTTATGATCTGCAGTTTCTCTGGGTCAAGATTCAGGAACAGCATATCTGTGCATAGGGTCTCCCACGAGGTCATAATCCAGATGTCAACCAGGGAGCACTCATCTGAAGGCCTGGCTGGGCCCGGATGGTCCATGTCCAAGACGGCTCACTCGTGTGTCTGGCAGGCTGGTGCTGACTGCTGACAGGAGGCCCCCAGTTCCTCACTATTCGAACCTTTCTATGGGGCTGCCTGAGCATCCTCAGCACATGGTAGCTGCCCGCCCCCCCCCCCCCGGAGCAATATGAGAGAGAGGAAGATGGAGGTTTCAGTGTCTTTCGTGATGAAATCACACTCCACAATATCCCGTCGGTACAGAGGTCAGCTCTGTGCAGTGTGGGAGGCAACGACACGAAGGCATAAGTACCAGGAGGCGAGGGTCGTGCTGGGTGCCACGCCATGTCGCTCGAATTATCTCATTTAATCCTCACAGTAGAGTTGGTCATAATGTTTTTTCCTACTCAGAGGAAGAAAGTTTATTTAATATCAAACAACAAATACATAGCAGAGTCGGGATTTGAAGCTAGCCATCCCTTGGATTTGTCTGAACTCTGTGGTGAGCAACAGTGACGTAAGCAAGGCCCTGACAGAAACGTTCAGAAAACTCTGTTAGTGGACTCCAAGCAGCAGAATGTGTTTCTCTCCTCTGGAGAGTGCTGAGGGAAAGAGACATCTTCTCTCGAACCGTCTCACAGGACATGAGGAGCTTTGACCTGGGGGGACAAAAAGTAGGAGGCAGAGAAAGGTGCTGCCTCTCTCCAGTCCCTCCTCATCTCTCTCCAAGAGAGGCTGCTACTCCAAGTGAATCTGATTCCAGAATAGTGACTGAGTTGAGTTGAGTTTACTAGCAGTCAGGATCATTTTTAGAAGATCTTTCACACACACACACACACACACACACACACACACACACACACACCCCTCTCTCCACAGACATACAGGCCACATGCACACACACAACCACACAGGCATAAGCCTGTGCACACCGGTGCTCACACTGTCATACACACATGCATGCCACCCGGCCCATGTCTGACACACACATGCACATACATGCACATACACCACACACTCTCCTTTTAGACTTTCTGCTCCTGAGTGAACACACGATTCATTTTTTTCCTCTTTTAAAAATATTTATTTATTTTCGAGAGAGGGAGGAGGGGCAGAGAAAGAAAGAGACTGAGGATCTGAAGCAGGCACCGTGCTGACAGCAGAGAGCCTGATGTGGGGCTTGAACTCGTGAACCAGGAGATCATGACCTGAGCTGAAATTGGACACTTAACCAACTGAGCCGCCCATCCGCCCCAATTTTTTTTCCCATAAACGTTTATCGACCACCTATTTTACGCCTGACATGGTGCTGAGTTCAAGGGATAAAGCATATGGCATTAAAAACAGACATAGTCTCTCCTAGCTAATGTAATAAGACAAGAAAGAAAGAAAAAGGTATACAGAGTGGGAGAGAAGAAATAAGATTGTCTTTGTTTACTGATGACATGATCATTTATGTAAAAATTTTTAAAAATTACCAAACAAAAACTTTCCAGAAGTTAATAAGTGATTATAGCAAGGTTGCAGGGTAAAAGATTAATATATGAAAGTTAATCACTTTCCTATATACCAGAAATGAACAAGTGGAATTTGAAATTTAAAAGAAATACCATTTGGGGCGCCTGGGTGGCTCAGTCAGTTGGGCGTCTGGCTTCAGCTCAGGTCATGATCTCACAGTTCACAAGTTCAAGCCCCGCATCAGGCTCTGTGCTGACAGCTCAGAGCCTGGAGCCTGCTTCAGATTCTATGTCCCCCTCTCTCTCCGCCCCTCCCCAGCTTGCATTCTCTCAAAAAAAATTAAACATTTTTAAAATACCATTTGTATTAGCACCCCCAAAATGAAATATTTAGGTATAAACCTAAAAATATATGTACAAAATCTGCATGAAGAAAACTACAAAACTCTTTGATGAACAAAATCAAAGAAGAACTAAATAAATGGAGAGCTATACCATGTTCATGGATAGGAAGACTCAATGTTGTCAATAAATCAGTTCTTCCCAACTTGATCTATAGATACGATGCAATCCCCAACCAAAACCTCAGCAAGTTATTCTGTGGATTGGACAGGGGATCCTGGGTGGCTCAGCCAGTGAAGTATCCAACTTCGGTTCACGTCATGATCTCACAGTTTGTGGGTTTGAGCCATGCATCGGACTCTGTGCTGACAGCTGAGAGCTGGAGCCTGCTTCAGATTCTGTGTCTCCCTCTCTCTCTGCCCTTCCCCAGCTTGCACTCTGTCTCTCTCTCTCTGAAAAAAATAAACATTCAAAAAAAATTTTTAAAAATTAAGCGTACTCTTACTGTATGATATAGCGATCATTCTTGTTGGTAACCAAAAGGAGTTGAAAACGTAAAGCCACACAAATCCCTGATCATGGATCATTATAGAAGCTTTATTCATAATTGTCAAAACTTGGACCCACCAAGATATCCTTCAGTAGGTTAATAGATAAATAAATTATGGCACATTCAGACAATGGAATATTATTCAGCGCTAAAAACTAATGAGCTATCAAGTCATGAAAAGATGTGGAGGTAATTTAAATGCATATTAATAAGCGAAAGAAGCCCATCTGAAAAGGCTACATACTGTATGATTCCAACTATATGACATTCTGGAAATAGGCAAAACTATGGAGACGGCAAAAAGGTCAGAGGTTGCCAAGGACTTGGGGGGAGGGAGGAATGAGTAGGCGGAGCACAGAGGACAGTACGGATACTCGTATGATACTGTGATGGTGGAGACAGGTCATTTCACATTTGCGCAAACCCACAGGGGTACGACACCAAGAGCGGGCCCTGCTGTAAACTACAGACTTTGGGTAATAATGATGTGTCAACATAGGTTCATCAGCTGGGACAAATGTCCCACTCTGGTGCAGGATGTTGGTGACGGGGAAGGCTATGCACATGCGGGCGTGGGGGTAGATGGGAAATCTCTGCATCTTCCTCTTCTTTTGCCACGAACCTAAAATCACACTTCACTTTCACGAAGCCTGTGGTCATGCACCCCAAGTGGACCCGGCCTTCCGGGCGCCCCTGCTCCTCCCACCACATGTGCTGCATGCACTCACCACTTCCCTTCAGCCTTGGGTGCGGGCGTGGGGGAGGCCGCCCTCCGCCTCGAGCCTGAGGTTTGGACTCTGCCCGGTTTTCCAGAGGTCCACAGTATGGAATTGGCCATTAACTTAGTTAATGGTACTGTGTATTGTAGAACCTGCCAAAGTTATAGATGCACGGCCTCTCTTGACTTTTTGAGTCACGGTGAGATGGAACTTTCCAGAAATCAAGAGACCAAGATCAAAGGGTTTTTACTGTTCTTTCACCTCTGCCGAAGACTGTGCTGAGCCACTTGTAGATTTGACTCGTTTCTGCTTTCTGCCTTCTGCCAGTGGTGGGATTTCTTTGCCCAGGAAACGCATGACGCTGCGGTAATGAAACTCAGCATTCCCTGGCTCTGTGGGCACGACTGGGGGTGACCTCAAGGGACAGAGGAGGCCTCTTTATTACCCCGCCTCAGACAGAAACGGTGGCTCAGCACAACTGCCTGACTCGCTTGAGGCAGATCACAACGTTCTTAGCTCGTCCGGGACCCCTGGAGGCGAGTCCCCCTTTGCTCTCTCATCCAAACAGCACACGGCAAGCTGCAAATGCTGAGCCGGAAGGAGGGGGGAGTGCCCACAGGAATTTGGCCCTGTTTGCAATATGTTTTATCATCGGGAAGGCCACATACGGCCTTGCGTGGCTTCCTCGGGATCCGCAGGTCACCGTTGTTTAATCCCAAAGAAGAGCTTGTCACCCGGTGACGTCAAAGTGCAGTGCGGGCCTTTCTGAGAGTGTCCCAGAACCAAGTTGCCATGGATTTCCTTTTCGTCAGTGTCTTTGCGCGTTTCGCATGCTGGGGACCTCCCCGGACACAGGATTCGAGCGTTCCTGGGGCTCCCAGCCAGACGCCAGCCCTGAGAACTACAACCGCAGGTCTTTGGGGATGCGAGCACCCAGCAGAGGTGAGGAGGGAGGGCGATGCCGGGGTGGGGTGGGGTGTGTGCCTTTGGTGGGTGAGCCCATATGTGCACGCGAGAGAGCCTTGGGACCCTCGGTTAGCACAATGGGTGCTACAGACCACCCCATCTATAGGTCAGGGCTTACCTAAGTCACCTCTGGTTCCGGATGTAAACGCCAAGGCCAAGTAACTTAAAGTCACAATCCGGAAAGTCTGCCCGTCGCAGCCGGAGATCAACCCTCCATCCCAGGCCAGACACCCCGGAAGCATCCTGGGCAAGTGCCCCTCTACCCCTGCTTGTACCTTCCTGGCAGAGGGGGGGGGGGGGGGGGGGAGCTCATACCTCTCCAGGCAGCTGGTGCTGCATTCGACAGATGGGACCCTTGTCTGTCCAGCCCGTGGACTCCCGTTGGCTCAGAAACATGGGCCTCCTGACCAGTCTCTCAACCCCATCTGTTACCCTTCATCCCTCTGCCGCCCCTGAGGTCGTGCCGTAATCAGCCCTTGCTGGGTGACCATGACGGCATCCTCAGTGGTCTTTCTCCTCCCACCCACCCTCCGCTGTCCCACAGGGGTTCCTTCCTGAATACGGGGCTTACCAGCTCTCTCCTACCTGAAACCTTCTATGGCTCCCCACTGCTCCCAGGATAACAGAGCTTCTGGGGCTTTCCTGAACTGGTTTCAACTGACCACTCCAACCTCGATGATGATGATGATGAGAACAATAATAATAATAATAATAATAACATGATAATGCTGATAATGATGATGATCACCTAGCACCTATCAAACTCCAGGCACTGTTCAAACGTCCTGAGTACACCAACTCACTTCATCTCTCAGCAGCTACAAGGATGGGGTCTGCAGCATCCCTACCTTACGCCCAGCTTCGGTCCTCGTGCAGCCCGTACTCTTTCTCCTCTGGCCCTCAGACACCCTCTTCCCTTAGCCCTGAACACACCTCCAAGTCCTCTTTGCCACACTAAGGCCATCCCTCCCTCGGTCGCAGTAAGGCCATCCCTGGGCACCTGTCTATGCCAGGTGGAGCCCCGGGAACAGCTACATAACCGGCAGGACTCAGTATGAAATGCAGATAAGGGGCCCTTGTTCGAAACTCACGGAGGGTTTCAAAACAGTGACAGCAGAGCGTGAAGCCAGAGCAGGAAGCAGGGCCCTGCTGAGCTGGGGGTCCTGCGTGACCATGCAGGTCACACACCCGTCACATCTGCCCTGTGGGTCCCTGCCACACCTTGGTAATAGCCTTGCATTAAATCCTGTGCAGTTAGCCCTTTTGAGCCTGGCCTTGACTGATACCAGCACCCAATCTGTGCTACCAAGGTCTCCTGGTTGAGCCCCTGGATGGAGAGCGTTGCTGGCTTAGCTCTCCAGGAGAGCAAGGTCCCTCGATCCCCAGGCCTGTGCCAGTGCTGGGTACACATTAGAGGCACTAGGGTACTGGCTAGGGACGTGAATGAGTCCACACAGAGACCTCAGGGATCATAAGCAGGCCCACTTAGGGTCCTTGCGCAGGGCATGGTATGCAATGCTGGCCCCTGTCGTGAGACACCCACTCCCCCACAGCCTGGACTCCTTAAGGCAACAAGGGAGACTCAAGGCAGGGTTTCAGGGCGGACTGGCTGAGCTGGGCAAGGAGAAGGAGCCGTCTGGCAAGAGGAACGGGCCAGAAGAGGAGGCCCTTCCCGGAGGGCAAGTGGCGAGGGATGAAGGAGGAGTGGGCATGGGGTCGCAGACATCTCAGAGGCCCAGGCAGCAGGAGGTTTAGAAACAGACGCGCATGTGGCAGATACATCCAGTGTGGGATGTCCTTCGGTTGTCCAAGGAGGACCCCCTGGGGACACCCGGGACCCCAGAGAATATTTTCCTAAGTCCGAAAGGGAGGACATGAGGCTGGCTGCAGGAACCCACCCTGCCCCTGTGGATGTGTCCCTACTTGTGGCCTCCTCAAGGTCGTGTCCCCTGGCTGTATCCCCGTGGCCGTGTCATAGAGCTGTGACTCTGTGACAGATACCCTTCTGGAAATGGAGGAGCCAGGACACTAATATACAGTGCCGGTACTCCACCTAAGTAGGCACAGAATCCAGTGTGACTCTCTGTGTGGCCAGAGGTTCAGTAGCAGCCCAGTCACCACGTCAAGACCTAGGGACCCTTAGGAAGATGGAAATTGAAAGTTGGGCACTTGCCCAGCCCAGCAGAGAGGACCTGTGAGGGGGGCACTCGGGGAGGCAGCCATGGGGGCCACAGTATAGACAGGCCCAGGGCCACCTCCCTCCTGGACCTCTTCTTGCCATAGCCATGTGTTTGCCCAAGGCCCTGGACAGACCATCCTTGCCCAGACTTAGCCTCCTCCATGGCTGGCAAATACTCCTGCAACTTCTGTAACAACCCCTGACCTTCCCTTCCTTTCCTGGACTGACTCAGGATTTCTCCGCGTTCAGCCTAATTGGCATTTAAAGAGCTCCCTACCCAGCAGCAGCAGCGGCACACCTCTCCAAGTGCCCACGGGACCTTTACTAAGACAGACCATAATCTGGGCCATAAAATAAACTTTGGCGAATTTAAAAGAACTGAAGTGAGCTTCCACCTTAAGAAACTAGGGGAAGGAGAAGGAGGAAGAGGAAGAGAAGGAGGAGGAGGGAGAAGAGGAGGAGGAGAGGAGGAGGAGGAGGGGGAGGAGGAGGAGGGGGAGGAGGAGGAGGGGGAGGAGGAGGAAGGAGAGAGGAGGAGGGAGAGGAGGAGGAGGAGGGAGGAGGAGGAGGGGGAACAAGGGGGATAAGGAGACTATTAGTGAGACCCAAAGTAAGTAGAAAAAAGGCATAAAAATCAACATGGATATCAAATAAATGGAAAACAGAAAAACAACAAAGAAAAATCACTGAACCAAATCTGATTCTTGAAGAATAACAATAAAATTGGTTATTAACCTCTGGCCAGACTGACCAGTAAAAAAAGAAAGAAGACACGCTACAGAAGTGACATCACTATGTATTCTATAGATATTTAAAAGACAAAACAGGAATATTTTTAACAACTTCATGTCAATTAAATTGGCAATTTAGATGAAAAATGGACAAATTCTTGGAAGACATGATTTACCAAAGCTCATTCAAGAACCAAGAGTAACAGAATACCTCTTTGTTAAAGACTTGAATTTATAGTTTAAAATATTCCTACAAACAAAACTTTAGGCCGAAATGCCTTCTGGGCCTGGGACTCTACCAGGTGTTTAAGGAAGAAATAATACCAATTCTATACAAACTCCCAGAAAATTGAAAAGGAAGCCATATTTCCCAATTCATTCTATGAGGCAATTATAACCCTGATACCAAACTGGACAAGAGTATTATAAGAATAGAGAAACTATAGTCCAATATCACTCATGAATGTAGGAACAAAAACTCTTAATACAATTTTGGCAAACTGAATCCACTAATATACAGCAAATTCTCTCCTGTTCTTGTTTTTCTAGGGATGTCTTTATTCTACCTTCAGTTTTGAAAAATAGTATTTGTTGGAGATATGATTCTTGGTTGACTTATTTTTTTCCTTTCATCACTTTGCCTTCTAGCATTGTTTCTGATGAGACATCACTGCTAATCTTACTGAGGTTCTCTAGAAGTTGATGACTCATGTTTCTTTCTTTCTGCTTTCAAGAATTTCTCTTTGTCTTTGAACACTTTGATGTCTTTGGGTGTGGATCTGTTCACATTTTTCTTACTTAAAGTCCATTAAGCTTTTTGGATATGTAAATTTTAAGGTTTCATCAAATTTGGGGGAAGTTTTCAGCCATTATTTCTTCAAATAGTTTTTCTTCTCCTTTCCCTCTCTCCTCTTCTCTGGGGCTCCCATTATGCATGTGTTGGTATGCTTAATGATGTTTCACATTTCTGTAACGCTCTGTTTATTTTTCTGCATTCTTTTCTCTCTGTGTCCTTCAGATTGCATAAACTCTATCAGTCTATCCAAAAGTTTGCTGATTCTTTCTGAACTGATGTGGATAGGGGAAGGAGGGAATAGGCCATGGCTCAAGTGCTACAGACTTTTGCTGTTCTGAGAGTTAGTAGATTTTCTTGAATAAATGTTTCTTTGTTTGCTGTATGCCCTTAGGGACATTTTTGGAGACTTTAAATGGTTGGTTTTTTCAAATAAATTTTACCAATTATAATTGTTTCTCTAGGGAGAGGGGCCACAGAGCTCCTCACACCGCTATTCCAGAAGCCATCTCTGAATATACTACCTATAAGAAGAGTGATACATCACACCCAAGTGGGATTTTCCTGAATAATGCAAAGTTGCTTTTACATTGGAAAATCAGTGTAATTTACCATACTAATAGACTTAAAAATAAAAACTATAGGATCATTTTAATAAATGCAGGAAAAACATTCATTTCTGATTAAAAAAAAAACAAAAACAGGGGCGCCTGGGTTGCTCAGTCGGTTGAGTATCCGACTTTGGCTCAAGTCACAATCTTGCTCATGGGTTCGGGCCCGCATCAGGCTCTGTGCTGACAGCTCAGAACCTGGAGCCTGCTTCGGATTCTGTGTCTCCCTCTCTCTCTGCCCTTCCCCTGCTCATGCTCTCTCTCTCTCTCTCAAAATAAATAAATGCCAAAAAAAAAAAAAAAAAACTTTAAGCAAACCAGGAATAGAAGGTAACTTTCTTACCTAATAAAAGACATCTACCAAAACCAAAACCAAAACAAACAAAAAATACAGAGCTAACATCATCTTTAATGGGGACAAACTGAATGTTTTCCCCTAAGTTCATGAACAAGACAGGCCTATCTACTCCTACCTTCTATTCAGCATTGTGCTGGAGGTCTTAGCCAATATAATCAGGAAAGCAAAAGAAATAAAAGCATCCATATTTGAGAGAAAGAAGAAAAACTTCCAGTGTTTGCAAATAACATGTACATCTCTGTTGAAAGTCTGATGGAATTTACAAAAAAGCTACTGCAATTAGTGAGTATTATAAGGATGCAAGATACAAAATCAACTTACAAAAAGTAATACTATTACTAGCAACAAAAAACTGGAAATTAAAAAAATTTTTAAACACTATTTACAATAGTATAAAAATATGAAATATTTAGGGATAAACACAATACAAAGTGTTAAACATTGTACAGAATATTGTTGCAAGAAATTTAAAAAATCTAAATAAGTGGAGAGGTATACAATGTCCATGGATTGAAAGACTCAATATAGTCAAGATGTCAGTTCTCCCTAAGACAATCTATAGATTTCAACATAAACCCTAGTCAAAACCCCAGCAGTCTTTTTTTTTTTAGAAATTGACAAATTGATTCTAAAATTTATGTGGAAATGCAAGGGACTTAGAATAGTCAAAACAACTTAAAAAAAAAGAATGAAGTTGGAGGACTTAAATACCTGGCTTCAAGACTTACTTTAAAGTTACAGCAATTAAGATGGTGTGGCATTGGTATAAAAATAGACAAGTAGTCTAATGGAAAAGAACAAAGAGTCCCGAAAAAGACCAATATATGCATATGGTCAATTGAGTTTTTAAAAGGTACAAAGGTGTTTTTATAGAGAAAGGGTAATATTTTCAACAATTACAGTGTGCTGAATGGTACTCCCTCTCCAAAGATATGTCCACATCTTAATTCCTGGAATCTGTGAATGTTACCTTATCTGGAAAAAAAAAAGGGGTCTTCGTAGACGTAATTAAGTAAAGGGTCTTGAAATGAGAAGATTGTCCTGGATCGTCTGGGCGACAAGTATTTTTATAAGAGACACACAGAGGAAAGGCACACAAGGGGAAGGTGGTGTGAACTCAGATGCACAGTAGTGATGTGACCACAAGCCAAGGAATGCAGCCACCAGTAGCTAGAAGACATGAGGAATGGATTTTCCTACAGAGTTTCCAGAAGGAGTATGGCTCTGCCAACACCTTGATTTCAGACTTCTAACTTCTAGAACTGTTACACAATAAATTTCTGTCGTTTTTATTTTTTAAAGATTTTTTTAAGGTTTATTTATTTTAGAGACAAAGAGAGAGAGTGGAGGAGGGGCAGCGGGGGTGGGGACGCAGGATCTGAAGCAGGCTCAGTACTGACAACAGACAGCCCGATGCAGGGCTCCAACTCACAACCCTCAAGATCACAACCTGAGCCAAAGTTGGATGCTTAGCTGACTGAGCCATCCAGATGCCCCCAGCATCCAACTCTTGATTTTGGCTCAGGCCGTGATTCCAGGATTGTGGTATTGAGTCCCACGTTGGGCTCCATGCTGAGCGTGGAACCTGCTTAAGATTCTCTCTCTCTCTCCCTCTGCCCCTCTCCCCCTCTCACACACATACTCTCTTTCTAAAAAAATTTTTTTCTAAGGATCTCAATGTCATCAGTTATAGAAAAATGCAAATTAAAACTGCAGTGAGGCTACTGCACTTATTTTAGAATGGCTAAACTTTTTTTAAAGATTTTTTTTTTTAAGTAACCTCTGCACCCAGCGTGGGCCTCGAACCCACAACTACGACATCAAGAGTCTCACGCTCCACTGACTGAGCCTGCCAGGGCCCCTAGAATGGCGAAAATTGATGACTGACAATAACAACTGTTGGGGAAGATGAGGAGCATACACCGTTTTATAACCACTCTGGAAAACAGTTTGGCAGTTTCTTTAAAAGTTCACATCCGGGGCGCCTGGGTGGCTCAGTCGGTTGGGCGGCTGACTTCGGCTCAGGTCATGATCTCACGGTCTGTGAGTTCGAGCCCCGCGTCGGGCTCTGTGCTGACGGCTCAGAGCCTGGAGCCTCCTTCCGATTCTGTGTCTCCCTCTCTCTCTGCCCTTCCCCTGTTCACACTGTGCCTCTATGTCTCTCAAAACTAAATAAACATTAAAAAAAAAAATTAAAAAAAAAAAGTTCACATCCTCCTTGCCCACGACTCAGCAATTTTACTCCCGAGTCTCTCTGCCCAAGAGAAATAAAAAGTATGTCCTCACAAACACTTGTATGCAAATGTTCGTGGCAGCTTTACTCATGAGAGCCCCAACCTGGAAACCACCATCTGTATCATCAACAGGCGAATGGATAAACCAGCTGTGAACGGACTTAGCGATAAGAGGGAGTAACCTATTGGTGTGCGTTACGATGGAGAACACCATAATAAGTATGCAGAGTGGAAAATGCCAGACTAATAAAAGCGTACAAATAATATGATTCGATTTATATAAAATCCTAGAAAATACAAAGTAACCTATAGGGACAGAAAGCTGACCAGTGGTTGCCTGGGGACTGGGGAGGGGGCGGGAGGAGGGGAATACGACAGGCACAAGGAAGCTTTGGAGGCCATGGGTGGATAGGTTCATCGTCTTGATTGCAAAGAGGGTTTTCCAGATATAGACATATGTCAAATCTGATCAAATTGTACTGTGTACATTGATTGTAGTCAATTTTACCCTCATTAAAAACTGCTTAAGACAATGTCATACTGGGGGACCCGGGTGGCTCGGTTGGTTAGACATTCAACTTTGGCTCGTGATCTCACGGTCTGTGGGTTTGGGCCCCACGTTGGGCTCGTACTCATAACTCAGAGCCTGGAGCCTGCTTCAGGTTCTGTGTCTCCCTCTGTCTCTGACCCTCCCGCACTCGCACTCTGTCTCTCTCTCGAAGATAAATAAACATTTAAAAAAAATTAAAAACCAATAATATCATATGACATATGACATAACACAATGTAATTTTTTAAATAAAGAGGCTTTTGTGATGAGGGTTGAGGCCTTCTCTTCCCTTTTTTTTTTTAAAGAATATTTATTTTGAGAGAGAGAGAGAGCACGAGGGAGGAGGGGCAGAAAAAGGGAGAGAGAGAATCCCAAGCAGGCTCCGCGCCACCGGCGCAAAGCAGGGCTCGAACTCATGAACCATGAGATCGTGACCTGAGCTGAAACCAAGAGTCAGACACTTAGCTGAGCCGCCCAGGCGCCCTGGCCTTCTCTTCTATCTTAAAAGGGGCGTCAGAAAGCAGTCAGGTGGTCTGACCCGGAGCCTGTGCCCTTAACCGTCTCCTGCCTCCTGTTATCCGCCAGGGATGATCCTTTTTGGGGCCGAAGGGAGATCGGGCTCCCCCGAATCACACAGCACCCCGAGCACGTGAGCCCTTACGGAGCAATTATGATACTTCGCTTTCATTGTGATGATGACGGTGATGACCACGATTTTGCCTTTCTTGTCCCAGGGGCCTCGGACCCTGTAAGCCCCTTGAAAATAGCTCCTAGCTGCCGTAACAGGATATTCCTACCTCGGGGCCCGTGCCCGGGGTGTCTCCTCACCCTCCACCAGTTAACTCCCCTCGTCCTTCAGCTGTCAACTTACAAAGATTTTCTTTGACCCGCACCCCCATCCCCAAGCCCTGTCATCTAAATCGGGTCCTTGTTACTCTCTTGCACGTGCCATGCCTCCTTCCCTGCCATCGTCTCCTTATCGCGACACGCAGTCACGGTTATCGGACCATCGGTCTGTCTTACGGTCTGTCTTCTCGGCTGGTCGTGCCTGCTCCCGCGCGGCCAGCACCAAACCTGAGCTGGGGCCCTGAGTGGCGCTCAGCAAACGTGTGTGGGGCGAGTGAGGACATTCCCCGCACAGTGCCCGGTATGCTGGAGCCACAGAGCCGGCATTGAACGCCCGGGGACCCGGCCCGCCACGCTCCACCCAGCAGGCAAATTTCAGGGCTGACATTAATTCAGACCCCACATACATGATTCTTACTGAGTGAGACATCGGGACAATCTCACCCTTTGTCAGAGCTGTGGGGGTTTCGCTGACGCGTAGAGAGAAGCCAGCCTAAAATCAGTCGCTTTTTGAAAACCACCAGCTCAAGAAATTAAGGATTCTGTCGGCGTGCCCTGAATTTCTGGGCCCAGCAATTAATTCCTTCTAGATTAAAGGATTGTTGTGTTGCTGATACATTATTATGCAGAGTGGGCTTGCTGTGAATTTTAAAACTTTAACCAGAATCCTCATTAACTGGGACCTTTTATCTGTGTGCAACTTCTAGAAGAGGCCAGTAGCCAGAAAGTGAACCGACACATCCAAAAAAAAAAAAAAAAAAATCCCAGGGGGTGTCCCAGTACACATTCAGCCTGGACAGCTGTCCTCCCTCCTAATGGTCACAGGGCCGCCTACTCACGACGGGCCGGGCACAGGCTGAACCCTCTCCCACCCTATCAGGTGGCCACACGTATTGCTGTCTCCAGTCTATTGACGAAGAGACTATGGCTGGTGAAGGGGGCGAGATGCCCCGCTCAGGCCCGCGAGGGGCCCAAGTCTATTTGACCTCCAGACCTCGTTCTTGGCCCGATTGTCCACGGCACCCCCTTCTCCCTGGACACTAAAGATCGCTATGCAGAAGAATGACCCCAAGGCCTCTTGAGTATGCCAACCATCCAAGGGCCACTCCATCTCGGAGCGGCGCCCAGGGCCACCTGTGTGCTGGGAGGAAGGCTCTGCTGAGCACTGGGAGCCGGAGGGGCCGGAGGGAGCGGTGGAAGCCTGGCCATGGGTGAGGCTGAGGGGGACCCAGGGGTCAGGGGTTCCATCCTGTCTGGGAATTTCGAGGTCCTCTCCGGCAGGGTCCACTTACGACAGAACCTAAGCTCAGAGGCAGCTCTGGAGGGGAGATTTCCGGGACCCTGTGAGATGCTGGCTGAGACACCCCAAATTAGACTGGGTCCTTTCAGTATTTGCCACTCCCCTTTTCAGTGGATGCAAATTTATACATATAACCTTGGTACACCCAGCCATTTCCTCGCCCCGTCCCACCCCTGAGCAGGCTAGGAACCAGCACCCCACCCCTGCCCCAGCCCAGTATGGGTTTCCAAAGCCCTGGGGTTTTGTTTTAATTTTCTAGAGAGAGAGTGTGTGAGCAGAGCAGAGGGGCAGAAGGAAAGAGAGAGAGAGAATCCCAAGCAGGCGCCACACTCAACATGAAGTATGATGCAGGGCTTGATCCCGTGACCCTGGGGTCATGACCTGAGCCAAAATCAAGAGTTGGATGCTCAATCGACAGGGCCACCCAGGCGCCCCTAGGACCTCCTTTTAGAAACTTTAGAAACTCGGAAGGAAACGGGTCAGGAGCTCCAGCATCCCTGAGGAAATGCCCCCTTCCGCCTCCCCAGGCGAGAGGCAGATGAGGCAGGCTGCCCTGAGAGCAGACACCGTACTGGAGCTGGCTTCCTCTGGGACCGGGGCACCTGCTTGTCCCTCAGCCACATAAGCGATTGCTCAGCGTCTCTGCCCATGGTGACCAGGAGCCCATCACAGCGCAAAGCTGTAATATTATTTTTCTCATTAAAAAAAAAAAACAACAACCACTAAAGGGAATGCTGACACGGGCTACAACGTGGATGAAACTTGAGAACGTTCTAAGTGAAATCAGTCACAGAAGGACTATATGATTCTTCTTATGTGAGATACCTCGAAGTTCTTAGGTGGAAAGGATGATGGGGGCCAGGGGCTGGGGGCTGGGGGGGAGAATAGGGAGTTAGGGTTTAAGGGGACCCAGTTTCAATTTTTGCAAGATGAAGAGTTCTAGAGACAGATGGGGGTGGTGGTTGTACAACAGAGGGAGCGTACTTAATGCCAGCAAACCACTTACGAATGGTTAAAATGGTAAAAATTCTATTATGTATATTGACCACATTGTTTTTAAAGAATAAAAAAAATCTGAAGTTTCCCTTCATCAAGCATCTTGCTATCCGAATTATCCCGCTGAATCTTGGCAACAACACCTGGAGGTAAATTCTGCTGCTGTCCCTGTTTTATGCGCCAGAAAACCAAGGCCAGGGCGGTGCCACGAGTGGCCTGAGGCCGGCCAGGGCCTGGGTGGCGGGGCCGGGGTTCCGCCCAGGGCCTGCCGACAAGGCCTGCCGTCTCCCCGCCCCCGGCCCCGGCCACAAAGGGAGCCACCCCCTCCCTGACCAGGTTCCGCAGCCCTGCTCCGATTCCCCTGCCAGGGGACAGCAAACAGGACCCAGATGGCAGACCCCCCGCTGACCGGGATGGGGCTGAACTTGAAACCCCTTAGCCAAGGTTTCCAAATGCATCCCAGACTTCCGTCCTGGAAGTGTCTGGCGCCCTCCTGCTGGGGTGGCGGGGAGCAGAGAGACGGACGAGCCTGACCACAGGCCTGGTCGGTGACTGTCGGGGGCCCGGGGGATGGCGCTGGCCCCCTCGCATTCCCACAGGCCCTGGCATGCCCAGCTTCCCCGGACGGTGAGACTCATCCTGCTCCACCAGCATTCGTTCCCCGGAGCTGCTAGGACAAAGAACCACAAATCGGGGGCTTAAACAGCATAATTCATTGTCTCACAGCTCGGGAGCCTGGAAGACTGAAACCGACACGCTGCAGGCTTGGCTCCTTCGGAGGGAATCGGTTCGCTGCTCTCCCTGGGCTTCGGGAGGCCTCAGGCATTCCCCAGCTTGTCCGTGGCCTCCCTGGATCTCCACGTCATCTTCCAGCCATGCATGCGTGCCTGTCTGTGTCCAAGTTTGCCCTTTGATAAGGACACGGTCATGTTGGATCGGGGCCACCCTAACAACCTCATCTTAACGTGGTCTTCTGCAACGACGGTTTCTACACAAGGTCACATCCACGGCTTCCAACGTCTTTTGGGGGGGATGCGATTCGACCCATAACTCCGTCCTGCAAAGCCATTACTCTACTTAGAGCCCAGGAGGCCGGGCGGAAGGTTCTGAGGGTCGGGAACTTGGCAAAGCAAAATGCTATCTCCCCTCCTCGCTCCCCCCAGAACCAGCGCCATCGTGAGGCAAATGTTTGCTGTGGGCCCCGCACTGAGGTCTACGCGCTCCCCAGGCCCGAGCAGCTGGGCGGCTGCTCCCAACTCTCTGATTTTACGGGTGAGCCACATGGCTCTCCGGTGGAGAAATGAGGCTCGAATTATTGCCTCGTTGGAGTCAAAGGCTATGCGTGGGGATTCGGGAGAGGAGGTCTGTGAAAAGAGGTATTTCGACCTCCTAAAAATCTCTCTAGATTCTGGTGACTTTCCCCATCCCTGTTGAGACCTCCAGAGGCTGCCATAACAAATTCCCTCAAACTGGGGGACTCGAGACATCCCCAATGTATTCTCTCACAGTTCTGGAGGCCAGGAGTCTGAAGTTAAGATGTCGGCAGGGCCTCGCTCCCTCCGAAGACTCTGGGCTCGGGGTGGGGGTGGAGGGGATAGAGGTGGGGGAGGGGGGATAGGGGTGGGGGAGGGTCCCCTCTGGCCTGGCGCAGCCTCTGGTGGCTCCAGGAGTTTGTCGCCCAGTGGCTGCGTCCCTCTGTCTTCCTGAGGCCTTCTCTTCTCTGCCTCTCCTCTGGGTTTTCGTATTAGAACGTTTGTTATCGGGTTTAGGGCCCGCCCAGGTAATCCAGGATGAGCTGATCTCAAAATCCTTCATTTCATTAGAGCCGTAAAGACCCTTTGTCCCCAAAAAGGACACATTCACAGATTCCAGGACCTGGACAATATCTTTTGGGGGGTCACTGTTCGACCCCTGTGTACCGCCCTGGACCCCGTCATCCGAGCTGGGCCGCTGGGCAACAGCCCCCATCTCCTGGCCTCCAGCCCTTGCAGCCAAAGGGATCTTGCGAAATCAGAGACCAGCCTCATATCCTTCCCTCCTTAAGTCTCTCAGCGGCTCGAAGGGCCTCGGCAAGCAGCCCAGACCCTGGGCTTGGCCCCACTGACCTCTCAGGCGTGCGGTCTCTCTGTTCCCTTCCCCCAACCGTGTTCCCACTGCACTCCCCTGCCCTTTGTTCCCACAGGGGTCTAAACCTCCCACCCCGGCCCATCTTCCTTCCTCAGAGTCTCAGGGACCCTTCTCTCACCTTTAAAATCTCCAGTTCTGGGGCGCCTGGCTTTGTCAACCGGTTAAACGCCCGCCTTTGGCTCAGGTCATGATCTCATGGTTCGTGAGTTCGAGCCCCGCATCCAACTCTCTGCTGTCAGCCTGGAGCCTGCTTTGGATCCTCTGTCTCCCTCTCTCTCTGCCCCTCCCCCGTTCGCACTCTCACCCTCTCTCTCAAAAATAAACATTAAAAAAGTTACGGGGTGCCTGGCTCAGTTGGTTAGGCATCTGACTTCAGCTCAGGTTATAATCCCTTGGTCTGTGGGCTTGAGCCCTGCGTCAGGCTCTGTGCCGACAGCTCAGAGCCCGGAAGCTGCTTCGCGGATTCTGTGGCTCCCTTTCTCTCTCAAAAATAAATAAACATTAAAAAATTTTTTTAATTTATGAAATCTGAAGTTATGTTTGAGTGTGTGTTATTTATATACAACAGCTGTATTGTGATATAATTTACGTATGATACAATTCACATATTTAAAGTGTAAAAGTCAATAGTTTTTAGTATATTCAGAGTTGTGCAACCATCACTGCAATCAAATTAGAGCATATTCATCGCCTCCAAAGCGATCGTGTGCATATTAGTAGTCACTCCCCATTTCCCTCCAATTGCTCCCCTTCCCCAGGCCTTGGCAACCGCCAACCTGCTGTCTGTCTCTATAGATTTCCCTCTTCTGGACACTGCATAGCAGCGGAATGGTACAATATATTGCCTTTTGTAACTGGTTTCTTTGACTTAGCGTAATGGTTTTGAGGTATTGTAGCATGCGTCAGTATCATTCCTTTTTATTGCCTGAGTAATATTCCATTGTAGGAATTTTCTCTGTTTATCCATTCATCAGTGATGGGCATTGGGTCGTTTCCACTTTTGGATTAAGACCAAGGCTGCCTGCAAGATTTTGGTGGTTTTATGTTTTCATGTTTCTGAAATATATACCTAGGAGTGGTGAATGTTTGGGTTTTTTCTTTTTTTGTTTTTTTCATTTGGCTCTATGACCAACGTGGAGCTTGAACTTACAACCCCGAGATCAAGAGCCACTGGCCGTATTGACTGAGCCAGTCAGGCGCCCCTGAGTATGTTTTTTTGAATTAAAAATAACTTCTATTTAAAAATTTTTTTAGTGTTTTATTTATTTTCAAGAGTGAGAGTGCGAGCAAGGGAGGGACAGGGAGGGGGGGAACAGATCTAAAGCGGGCTCTGTGCTGACAGCAGCAAGTCTGATGTGGGCCTCGAAATCACAAACCGTGAGATCATGGCCTGAGCCGATGTTGGACACTCAACCAACTGAGCCACAGAGGCGCCCCAAATAACTTCTATTTTAAATTACAAATGTGATCCATTGAAGATCACCCAAATGACAGATTAGAAACAAGAAAATATAGACACAGTTCATAATCCCCACATAGAAAGGTGTCTGGTGTCCGGCCCTGCAGACACCCCTTGGCCCCTGTCTACTTACACGGTGGGTGGACAGGAGGCCGTGTGTGTGGAAACTGACAACCCTCAACCCATACGGAAGACAGCCTATATCTGGTTCCCCCTGATCCCTCCTGCGAATATCAATAAAGAGCCATTCAGTACAGATTAGAAATGAAACCAGATTTGACTTCAAAGGACAAACAGCTAAGAGAATGGAGGATTTTCAGCTGTCTAGAAACAGACTTTCAAGAGGCTAAAACCTCTTTGGAAAAAAAAGGGGGGGGCACTAAAAAAACAAAGGAGGCAAAAATCCAAACAAAAACCTGGGGAATCGTTATATCAAGGTGGATGGCTTACAAGTGATTTATTTTCTTTGAAGAAATGTTAATGATACAATATTGTGATTATAACGTTTTACCACTAAAAAGGATTCTAAGAAGCCTTTGAGGACTTACTGATGAAAAAGAATGATTTTCTAAAACTCAGCCATTCTTAAGAGGGGTGCGGCCAAAAAGGCTTTCTTGCTCCTTTATAGTTTCTTCCAAGAACTGGCTCACTGAGACGGCGGCTGAGCAAGCGCGCGGCCGCAGACCTGTGGGAAGCTGTGAAGATCTCAGCTCCAAGACAGAGCTGCTTATGAGCGTGGAGGGAAAAGCAGGTAAGAAAAGGCATCAAAGCTTTCTCCCTTTAAAACTACTGTGGGGGGAAAATCGGAAATTCTTAACCATTCACGACCAGGAAGAAAGGCTATTCCTACATATTTGTTTCTGTAAATACCTTGCTGTGTAAGTATCCATTGCCAAACTGTAAGCTCTTTATTATAATAATTTTTTTAATTTTTAATTTTTGAGAGAGAGAGAGAAAACACAAGTCGGGGAGAGGGGCAAAGGGAAAGAGAGAGAGGGAAAGACAGAGTAAGAGAGAGAGAGAATCTTAAGCAGGCTCCACACTCTCTGCTGAGCGTGCAGCCTGGCACAGGGCTCAATCCCACAACCCTGAGATCACGATCTGAGCCGTCATCAAGAGTCGGATGTTCAACCAACTGAGCCACCTGGGTGCCCCTATAATAATAATTTTTATAAGCATCCCTTCTTAAACAGTGATGAGTAATTCTAACATTTATGCTCAAGTGTTTTAAAAAGAGTCCCACTTATTCTAAAAAGTACCATTAAATAGAAAAACATGCTTGTCTACCCAGCAGCCCGGTCCAGAGGTGGCAGGATGCCTGGCAGAGAAGCGGCTCCTTCCCCACCTTCCCCCAGGACAGACATTGCTAAGTGATAACACCACTCCTTCCCACCAATCTCCAGACAACCTCTGCAGCCCTGTCTACTCTTCTCCAAAGGCAGCTGCTAGGAGTGGACGGGTGTGGGTGCAAGCCCAAGACGCCACCTACTGGCGGAGCTTTCTAATTGCAGGCAGAGTATGTAGAGGGGACTCGTTGAGAGCCAGCGAAGCCAGACAAAACGATGCCTAGTCTTGCATAAATACAATAGCTCTCCTAAAGAAGAGCTTTGAATTTCAATATGACTTTTCCTTGATTTAGCCCAACAGATTGGCCAATAGAAGCATTTCAAGCAACAATCAGTAGCGGCAAAAAGCCTTTAGGTAACCCTAGATTCTTCCCCAACATTCTCTTTGCCAAAGGCTGACTCTCCTGTCTGTCCAGGCCTCAGGTCCCCAGGTTCCCCAGATGTCTTATTCCGCAAACCACATGTCACATGCTTTAGATTCCACACAGGGACTTTTTCCTGGGCACAGGTGCCAGTCATTGGGCAAGGAGCTCGTTTAAAGGCTGCTCATAGCAATCTACCCTGAGACACCTGTTGCTATCCCCATTTTCCAAGCAAGAACACCGAGGCTCAGGGAGGGGAAGCAACTTCGCCAACGCCACACAGTGAGGAAGACAGAGGCAGGATTGAAGCATCCTCCTGGTAAACAGGGGCCCGCATTAGCCCCATGTTGGGCCCCTATCTGAAAACAGGCTGGCCCTGTGACTGGAGGAGTCCAAAGCAGGTCAGCTGTGCTCCCAAGGAGCATCCCACTGGGACAGGGCACAAACGGCCTCAGATGGGCCAAGGGGCCCCTTTCAGCAGGGAGATGGCCACGGGGGAGAGTCCCAGGGCCAGTCCTGGACCTGGACAGTCCTGCCCACAAGCTCCAGGGTTCTGCAGCCAGACCTCAGGTCCCAGTCTGCCGTTGCTAGCGTGCAGTGTAGCAACCTCCCTGGCCTCCCTTTCTTGGGCAAAATACCTCCGAGTGGGCAACCGTGATAACACATGCAGTCTGCAGTCACACAGATAAAGGCCTGGGGCTGACCCAGTAGGAAGCGGGTCAATGCTGGCCCCCTGTTCCCCGCCCCCACGCCCCTCTCCACCACCCAGTCCTCCTTCGGACTCTCTGTCCTCTTAGCACCTCTGTCTCTGCCTGTATGACTCGACTCTGACTCGCCTCCTCTCCAGGCCAGGTTCAAGCCCCACCCTGCTGACATTAGAGTTCCGTCTCTCTCCCTCTCTCACATGCCCCCTCTTATCCTCCATCTCTCCGTCTCTTCTCTGTTTCCGCCTTCCCTCCCCATCTCTCAGGAGGATGACACAGCCAACTGCAGCTTCTGGTGGCTCCAGCCCAGTTCCTGGGACGGGCCCTTCCCACTTCCCTATCACCTCTCGGAACAGGCTCCATTCAGGTGTGTCGCGAGCAACCGGAAGTCCTGGGCCAGGCCTGCTCAGGACAGGAGCCTGGGGTCCTCCGGGGGAGAGCAGTTCTGAGGTATGCTTCCCGATCAGCCTTGGTGCTAGCGGATCTCTGCCTGCCCGCGGCGGAAATCTGGGTAGCTCCCTCGCCCAGCACCCAGGGGCCTCCCAAGCTGCAGGCAATGGCTTCCAGAGCCGGAGTCGTAAGAACTGCCATCTTATACGTGCGCGCGCACACTCGTATTTCATTCTTAGGGAAAAGAGTGACTATGGCTGTGTACTTTTGGGCGTTCATTTTTTTCAAGCTATGTAAAAGGATTCACAATGAAACAAACACCCTCAGTCTCGCGGCTTGCCTTCCCAAGGGCAGCTGGCTACTCATTTCTTGTGAATCCTTCTAGAGACAGTGAGTGCATGATCCAAGGATGTGTGGGTACATATTCCTGCAAGTACCCCCCAAAGGCGGCAGCCTTTATCCACAGCTGTACTTTTTTCACTTAACTTCCGATCTTGGAAATTGTTCCATCATCTACCTCTATAAATATATATATATTTCACGTCCCACAAAATTCATCTTTGAACATGCACGTTTCAATGGCTGTGCAAATATTCAGTATATTCGGGAGTGTCCAACCCGTTATTACGATCTAATTTTAGGACATTTTCATCACCTTAAAAAGAAACCCTGTCCCCATGAGCGGCCCCTCCCCAGCCGCCGTCCCCAGCCCCTGGCAACCATTAATCCACTTGCTGGCTCTGTGGATTTGCCCGTTCTGGACATTTCATATGACTACAATATGCGGCCATTGGTGTCTGGCTTCTTTCACCGGCATAATGTTTTCAAGGTTCATCCATGCGGTAGCATGTGTCATATTAACGGCTAATACTCCACTCTAAGAGTATACCACAGTTTATCCCCCTTTTTTTAAAAATATTTATTTATTTTTGAGACAGAGAGAGACAGAGCATGAATGGGGGAGGGGCAGAGAGAGAGGGAGACACAGAATGTGAAGCAGGCTCCAGGCTCTGAGCTGTCAGCATAGAGCCCGACGCGGGGCTTGAACTCACAGACTGTGAGATCGTGACCTGAGCCAAAGTCGGACGCTCAACCGACTGAGCTACCCAGGCGCCCCATCCCCCTTTTTAAAAGTGTTTATTTATTTTTGAGAGAGGGAGAGAGGCAGAGAGAGAGGGAGATGGAGGACCCCAAGCAGGCTCTGCACTGTTAGCGCAGAGCCCGACGCGGGACTTGAACTCACAAACCGTGAGATCATGACCTGAGCTGAAAGTGAGAGCTGGACGCTCAACCAACGGAGTCCCAGGTGCCCCAATCCCCTCATTGTTTTGTTTTGTTTTGTTTTAATAT
This sequence comes from Paguma larvata, assembly GCA_030068075.1. Classification (NCBI taxonomy): domain Eukaryota; kingdom Metazoa; phylum Chordata; class Mammalia; order Carnivora; family Viverridae; genus Paguma; species Paguma larvata. The sequence continues at coordinate 66,859,043 of CM057835.1, forward strand.
TTATTTATTTTTGAGAGAGAGAGGCAGACAGACAGAGCATGAGTAGGGGAGGGGCACAGACAGAGAGGGAGACACAGAATCCGAAACAGGCTCCAGGCTCTGAACTGTCAGCACAGAGCCTGACGCGGGGCTCGAACTCGGGAACGGTGAGATCATGACCTGAGCCGAAGTCGGACGCCCAACCGACTGAGCCACCCAGGCGCCCCCCCCCCATTGTTTTTAATGACAATATAGCATTCCACTGATGGGTGCACCTTAATTTACCCGTCCCCAGCAATGGGCGCTTAGGTCATTGCTCGTCTTTTACTTCCACAAACAGTGCTGCTGCTGATTTCCTTGTGCTCTTTGCAAATGTATGTGAAAGAGGCTTCCTCGGTGTGGAATTGCTAGGTCGAAGGAGTATACGTTTCACCTTTCACTACATATTACGAACCGCACTTTAAGGCGGACATATGTGAAGTGGCATCTTTCCCGCACCCTTGCCAATCCATTTTATCAAAAATGGTTTAAATCCTTAGCATTAGTTTTGGAGGGTGCTATCTTATCGCAGTTTTCCTTTGCATCACTTCTCTTTTGAGGGAAGGTGAATGCCTCTTCATTCCCTGTTGCCTGTTCATCCCTTTCGTTCATTTCTCTACTGGGCCATTGATGTTATTGATTTGTAAGGGCTCTTTATATAGGGAGGAAATTAACCTTTTCATCTGACTGATACTTTGCAAATTTTCCCTTAGTTAATCACATTTTAAAGAAGCCAAATATCTTGGATGGTGTTTGGACTTTGTATCTTTCCTAGAATTCTTAGAAAAATTACAAAAAGGTCCCAGCATCTATATCTATTTCCAATCTACCAAGGGACCCAGACAAATCAACGGATGGCTCCCATACAGAATGCTGTGAGTGGGGAAGTCCAGTGGACGCATGACCCAGTCTTGGGGGTATCTTCCTAGAGGCAAAGGGGTGATAGCTGAGCTAGACTGAAGGATGAGTGAGCACTGGCAGGCAGAGGGGACAGGACAGGAAAGCTGGAGAGCACAGAGCTCAGGAGAACGGAGACGCATCTGGGGTCCCAGGGTCTGGGGCAGAGGGAAGATGAGCAGGCCGGGCCACGTTCGGTTCTCAACCTGAGGGCCGCAGGGAGGCTAAAGTATTCCTCATGCGGTGACTTGGCTTCATTTGCCTTTGGGAAGATCCTGAAGAACTGGAAGGGTCGGAGAGGAAGTAAGGCCGTCGAGGAGACTGAGGCCATATCCCACGAAGCGGGGAGGCTAGAAGGGACAAAGCCAAGGGGTGGGTAGATGGAGACGGATCCAGGCTTAGTGCCACAGGGCCGGACCAGAGGGCGGGGCGCGAAGAGCCTGGAGTCCAGGTGCTCAAGGAAGACACATTCCCCCATCTGGCCGTCCATCCACTTAAGACTCTCCGGGTCAAGCAGGAGGCTAGGGATCCGTTTCTTTTCAGCCCAGGCTCTGTGCCCAGGTCAGCCAGCGCCAGCCATGAGTGGGAGACTGGCCCCCCACCCTTGAGGGCACAGGGGTATGGTTCTGAGGGAAGCCAGAGCCCGTGGGGTGCAGAGCAAGGGACGAGGCTCGGGAGCAGTACTAGGCTGGCACCCTGGTCCTGCCTGCTCTGCCTGGCTCCTCTGCCCGAAGGGCCCTTCTCCCTGTATCTTTCCGTCGGTCCCTTCTTCCGTCTCTCCATCCATCTACTTTCTCTATCTCTCTGGCTTCTTTGTCTCCCTCTATCTCTGGCTTGCTGGCCCTCTTTCTCTCTCTGACTCTTTCCCCTTCCTCTTGCTCTTCTCTCCCCCCTCAGAATCACTTCCTCAGAGGTGGAAACCATTCATCTCAAGGGTGTCACGTGCTCATGGCCCAGCAGGCACCACCTGGGACTGGCAGGGGCCCAGGGTCTCTGCTCTGAGTCGCTCCTTTTGCTTCCCCTTCCTGCCTGCCAGATCCATCCGACCACAGGGACTTCTGGCCAGCACTCCCAATCCACGCAGCAGGGGTGGGCCTCCTTTCACTGGAGCTGGGAGACTGACACCTTCCCACACAGAAGGCCCTCTCGCTTGGCAGACCTTTGGTCCTAGACCATTGGCCACCAAATATCCCCTCTACCAACCTCGAGGTTCCACTACCAGTGATTCGGGGTTTACCTGGGGAAGAATCTCTGTTAACTGCCCTCCTACATTTAACAACATTCAACATATTAGTCATCGACACGCTAGTGCAAATGAGCCAACAGCTCCTCCCTCTACCCCCCCCAGCTAGGTGGAGGCTGCCAAGGAGACCTCACTAACCCATTTTTGCAGGAGGACAGGTGTGAAAAGAGAAGCAGAATAAAGGACCCCACGGAAGGCAGATGGGACAGAGGTGGAAGGCAGAAAGGAGGGGATCTGGGGGAAGGTAACAGAGGGTGGGAAGTGGGACAGAAGCTGTTAAACAGAAGGCCTCTTGTTTGTCTGTCCCTTCATAGCCCACCAAGCGCAGTCACAGGAAAATCCCCAAGTCTTGTGATCACGCCCACTTTCCAGATGGGAAACCGAGGCCCAGAGAGAAGCGACCCGCTGTAGATCACACAGAACATCCAAACCCAGGTCCCCTGTCCTGCCTGCCCTGCTAGTTTGTGCCCGGCCCTGTCACTCCGTGGTCTTCCTCCTGCTCCCGAAGGCGCGGGCCTCTCCGCGCAGGGATTCCTGAGGAGGGCGGAAGTCCCTCTTGCGCCCCTCCCTGATTTATGATTTTCCGACAGCGTCCTTCCTTACACTTCTCTTCCCGCTCCGGCCCGGCTCTGGGAGCGAGGAACGAGCTGGGGGAGCAGGCAGCTCCGTGGAGCATAAATAACTTGTCCAGGCAGCCGCAGGCTCTCGGGAGGCCCCCAGCGCCCCGCCCGCGCCCCGCGGGGTGTCCCCTGCTCCGGGACTGAGGGGCAGCAGGGCCAGGCCTCCAGATCAAAGGCACAGAAAGCGGGCATTGTTCCCCAACCTGGAAACGCTCAGGGAAGGCCTAGCCCTCCGGCCCTGCCCTTTGTCTGGGCAGAAGCTTTGAAGGCCACTGACATTTACACGGCCCCCTCCCTTTTTGTAACATCCAGGCCTTGGCTGGGCCATCGGGCCTGGGGCCCCGGGGGGCTGCTGCCATGGGTCTGTGGGCACCCTTTGGCCCCCGGCCCACTCGAGCTGCTTCCTCGCCACTAGAATCGGGGCGATATGGACAGACCAGGTGGGGCTCCAGGGCTCCCACGAGCTGGTCCGCAAACAAGGCCGATAATGTCGGGCACCCCTGAGCCAGGGAGGCTGTCCTGTGGGACACGGGCAGGGGAAAGGCCCTTAGCACAGGCTCCAGTGGAGTTCATAAGGAAGGGAGGCTGCGCCCCAGGTTTGTTTGCGATGAGAACACTATTTCCTGTTTGGACTAGGCCCGGTGGACATGTCAGGGAATCCGCGCCGGAAGGGCTGTGTTTCCCCGGACCCCACGGCCGGCTCCAGGAGGGTGCGTGCGTGTGTCTGAGTCCGTGTCCCTGTGTGGTCCACACACGTGTGTGTGCCCGTGTGTTTTCTCTCACCTCATCAGCTCCCAGACGGGAGTCTATATCTGAGCCAAGTTCTCTTGTTCCCCGGAGAAGCCCAGCCAGCGTGGCCCGGTGGGTAGGCCGGCACCCATCACTCACCGGCCGGGCCTCGGGCGAGCCCCACACCTGGGGGGATGACAAAGCGGCCTCCCTGGGGACAGAGAGGAGGGCAGGAGACAATGCAAGCAAAGTGCTTAGCACAGCACCTGGCACACGGTCAGGGCCGCGGAACGGAAGCTGCTGGCTCACTGGCGGTTGTGGTCGGGTCTCTGGCAGCAGATAGGACCAGGCCCCGAGGGGGAGGCCCCGCCCACAGGGCAGGCCCTGAGGGGAGGCCCCGCCCACTCCCGGAGAGCGGGCGCCAGCGTCCCCTCTCCTCTCTGCCTCAGCGAACGCTGAAACCTAAAATGACCAACACCCAGGTCCCTTTCTGCCCTTTCTGCTCAAGGAGGAAAGAGGACCAGAAAACGGGATGACATTTACCAGGAAAGCGTGTGCTTTACAAGGGGGCTTTAGGCTGTGCCCCAGGACCACCACGCGGAGACTCAAAGCTTTCACGCTTTCCCAGAAGCACACTCCTGAGCCAGAGGGATCTTTAAAAGGTACCACGGCTTGTTCTTTCAGGCAAGGAAATGAGACTCAGAGAGGGGAGGTGACTTGTCCAGGTCACACAGCTCCCAGTGCTGGCTCCGGAATTGACACCTAGGTATTTGGGAACCTGAGACTCTGCGGTAACTAGCCGGCTGCCCTACCGTGGGGTGTGGCTGTAGTTACAGGAGACTCCAGGAGATCCCAGCCTCAGCAAGGACAGGACCCCTTCTGATGTCCAAATGTCTATGACACCTATTACTGAGAGTGTCCTTTGCTGAGAGGTCCCTTTTTTGAGAGGGTTTGCGGGCTGGAAAAATTCCGCAGTAGCCTGAAGCTCCCATGAGTTTGGTGGCATCGGCAGAGGAAAGCGAACGCCAGGAATCCCAGACCTGGCAGTGCCTCCTCTTTGCTGTGGCTCCAGAGGGGGTCCCGGACACCTTGCAGTCCCTTCCAGGCACTCTGCAGGACAGAAGCCACTGCCTGGCACTTCTCCTTCCTCAAGAGACACATGCCCTCCAAAGTGCCCTGGGGGGGGCGCCTGAGTGGCTGAGTTGGTTGAGTGTCAGACTCTCGATTTTGGCTCAGGTCATGATCCCAGGGTCATGGGATCATGTCCCTCATCAGGCTCCATGCTGAACATGGAGTCTGCTTGAGATTCTCTTTCTCTCCCCTTCTGCCCTTCTCCCCAACTTGCTCTCTCTCTCAATCTGATAGATAGATAGATAGATAGATAGACAGACAGACAGATAGATCAAACAAAGTGCCCTTTGGGGAGATGGTTTTTTATTCCAGCCATTTAACCAGGGCTTGATGGGTCTCATGGTGGGCCACCTTGTAAGACGGCCCTTGGGAGTGACCAGTCATCCAGGGGATGAAGTCACTGATCTAGTTGTGTCAAAACAAGGGCTAAGCAGAGAGGTGCAAAACTGCATTTTGGGAGGTCAGACAGATGGCATAAAGTAGGTGCCCCAAAACTGCACATGGAAGGGAAGAAGGCAGCTCCCCACGGGGGCGAAGTTGGCTCTGTGATGTCTTTGGAGGAAGTGGTACGCGCTTAGGGGACCACATGAAGCAAGGGACAGTGGATGCCGGGAAGGGCCACATAGCTCAGGGTCACACCCACGGAGGGAACGTGCAGATGTCCTTACAAAGAGAAACTGGCAGAAGGGCAGGACTTGGCCAAGCTAACTTGGGCAAAGGCAGCAGAGGCAAAGTTTGAACCTGGCTCTCACTACCCGCCCTCTTGCCGGTATTGGCATACCCTCCCGCATCCTGACTTAGGCCCAGGCAGTGCTGCCCAGCCCAGTGAGGCCAGGAGAGGCAGTCCCTGGGAATCAGAGTTAGGGGCTGGCAGATCCTTCCTGCCGGAATGTTTCCAGCAGAGATCCCGGGTCTGGGTCCGGACAGGCCGCAGCAGGATCCTGAGAGGCAGGCCCCTGGTGCACTGCCAGATTGGGCAGGGGGCTCCCCAGCCCAGGACTGCCTGCTGCACGTCAATCCAGGCAGAAGAGGGAGTCAGAGACTGTCCTGAGGTTTGGGAGGGGTCCCCTCTGACGACAGTTCTGGTTCCTCCCCATAAACGCACACACCTATCATAGACATCCATCACACACCTGCACACAGGCATCACACACATATCACACACCTACCTGCACACACCCGTCACACACATGCATCACAAGCACCATCATACATATGCATACTTACCCACCGTGCACGCACACACTTGCATACGCCTTTGAGGGATTCACAGCCCTCTCCCCAGAAGTTCATCCATGTATTTCAGATACTCTGAGCCAGTCCTTACCTTGCTACAGATGAGGAAACTGAGGTCCAGACCAATATGCTGTCTGCCCTCTTCCCTAATCGTGCTTAAGAGGTGCCTCCTCCCAGGGTGCCTGGGTGGCTCAGTCCGTTAAGCACCAGACTTTGGATTTTGGCTCAAGTCATGATCTCACGGTACCCGAGATTGGGCCCTGCATCGGGCTCCCTGTGCGAACAGGATGGATAGCGCCTGCTTGGATTCTCTCTCTCTCTCTCTCTTTGCCTCTCTCTGTTTGCACGTGCTCTCTCCCAAAATAAACAAATAAACACTAAAAAAGAAAAAACGAGGGCTGACCCCTCTGAAGTCAGAAGATATGGGTTCAAATCCTGACTCTTCCAGCCGCTGACAGCCCCTCTCTGCCTCAGTTTCTTTATCTGTAAGATGACAGTGAAGACTCTGATCTCATGACCAGCCCAGGTCTTCTTCTTGCAGGGACGGCTGCAAGTGCCTGGGCCTCAGTTTTCTTTTCTGTATAATGGGAATAATTGTGCCCACCTCGCCCAGAGTGGTTTGAGGATTAAACAGAGACGGGGTGTGAAGCGGAGGCCAGGCGCCCTGCCCACAGTGGTGCTCGGTGCTCAGGAATCCTTTGTGGCGTGGATGGATGGATCCCGCCTGCCTTGGGAACCAGACCTCTCAAAAGTGGTGGGAAGGGCTGAGGGCCCTGGCATCACCAGTTCAGGCGTGGCGGCTTTGGGGCCGGCCTGCGTCTGAGATGGTGGCCCGGGCCTCGGGTCCCCGGTCCCCGGTCTGCGGCACGTGAGCGTGCGCCTCCGAACCGGCACCCGGGTCCCAAAAGGGCCACGCGGCGAAAGGCGCCGGGCTCAGGTGGGCACCTGGCGGGCCTCCCGGCGGGGGCGCCCGACCCCCCGGGGCTCCTTCCGGGTTGGCGACGGCTGCGCAGGGGGCGGGGGGCCGCGCCGAGGGGCCGGGCAAGGCCGGGAACGCGCGCCCCCGCCCCGCGCCCGCCTCCCGCCCGCCCTCCGGTCGCTGCGCTGGGAACCGGGAGCCGCGCGTCCGGGGAGGCTGGCGGCGCGGGCGGGCGGGCGGGGACGGCAGGCTGGGGGCGGCGACGGCGAGGGGCCGCGCGCGGAGGGCGCCGGGCGCAGCATGGGCGGCCCGCGGGCCTGGGCGCTGCTCTGCCTCGGGCTCCTGCTCCCGGGAGGCAGCGCCGCGTGGAACGTCGGGGGAGCCCAGTTCTCCGGCCGCAGGTAAGGGCTGCCTCCCACCACCTCTGTGCCCTTGCCAGCCCCGGGGCCAGGACTCCAGGCACCACCCCCACCCCCCCGCTTTTCCCCCCAACCTCCGTGCAAGCCCGGGATTGGGAAGGGGACCTCGTCCCCCCCCTCGGTGCCAGCCCGGATGGGAATAGGGGCCTGGGCAATCCGGCTAGGTGGCCGAAGCTCCGGCAGTGCTGGGGTCCCCCACGGCGTGTGGCCGGAGCCGGGCGTTCCCCTACAGCCTCCTCCACCCCCCACCACTTCACCTCCGGAGCCCCAGAGGAGGGGGAAGGGGAACAACCAGGGAGAAGCCCGCCTCTCGGGACTCGCATGGCCCTAGCTCAAGGGCCCCCCTCCCTGCACCATAGGAAAAGCCCAGCACATCCCCTAGCTGACCCCCTTGGGGAACCTCCACCCTTTTCGCCCCCGCTCTTGGCTTTTTTTAGTACCCTGGCTATTTATTTCCCTCGGAGGAAGAAGACAGAGGTGGAATTTCACAGCCCGGGGGTCAGTGGCCACCCCTAGGGACCTGGCATTTTGAACAGAGATGGCGGAGAGTATTCCGTGCTCCTGCTGCTGTTTCTGGAGCTGGGAACATTCTCTCTGTTGGTGTTTGTGGGGCAGCTCCCCAGTGGAGAGCCCCTGATTTGCCCTGTGGTCATGAATCCTTCAAGGGTCCAATGAGGTAGGAAGCACTATCCCCATTCAGCAGATGAGCAAACTGAGGCCCCCGAGAATTCACATAATGTTCTAGGCTCCTGGGCCATTAGTAGAAGCGCTGGGATTCGAATCTGTCCTTCGGGCTTGATGAGGGTTTGAACCTGTCCTGGCCCCTGTCCTGGCTGCAGCCCCTACCCCTGCTGGGGTCCTCTCTCTCGAAGGCCAGCCCTTGTCTGAGGCAGACAATACAGAGTAGCCAGGCCTCTTCAGGCCTTTTCATCCCATTCAAAGGCCTTCCCCGGCCCCCACCCCCTAGGGCCTCAGTTCTTTAATTCTTTTCAGAGATTCCCTTTCCCAGTGGTCAGGGGCAAGCATGCCCCTGCTGGGCTAGCAAGAGCAGGTGACATGGCTAGGGCTGGAGGGCAGAGGTGGTCAGGGCATCAGAGGCCAGAACAGCAGTTAATCTGAGTCGGGGACAGGCAGGTGGCCGATATCACAGCCGGCACCAGCTATTACGTACTGACCACACCGGCCTGGGCTGGGCATTTTACCTGCATCTGCCACCTCCAGAATCTTCCCAACTGCCATGGAAGGCATGCATGCTTAGGGTTCCCCGTCTGCAGAGGAGGAAGCTGAGGCCCGGAGGGAGGATATGACCTGCCCAGGGCATGCATTAGAACCCCCAGGATTCTAGGTGCTGAGATGACTAAGCTCGAAGTCCCAGTGTCCGGCTCAGGTTGGTGGTTGGGGAGGACTGAAGGTCCAGACTGCCCTCCAGCCAAGTCCAGGGCCAGGCCTCCCAGCCTGGGCTTCTTACCTCCTCGAGGCTTCCTGGGTGGGAGCAAGATAGTGGCTCTGGGCAGGTATCTGTGGTCACTGGGACCCATCACCCCGTCTGTGCTCAGAACAGTGGCCTGAGCAGCACAAAAGCCTTGCTCCCATTTTACAGATAAGGCTGGGGCCCAAAGAGGAAAAGGGGCACCTCGATCCAGGCCAGCCAGTTTCCCAACCCAGTGTCCTTTGCAGTGTAGCAGTTGTCAGCCCGTGGGTCTGGAAGAGGTTTGCAGCTCATGGTTGGGAGGTGGGGGCCCTGGTCCTGGCACTCGCTCAGTGCGTGACCTCAGGCAGGTCACTGCGCAGCTCCGGGTCTCCGTTTCCTCGATATTTCCGTCTTTCCTCCCCTTGTGCCCTGCCTGTTCTGAGGGCGGATGGTCCCCCCCCATAGGAAGAGCGGACAGTGGTTCCTGCTATCACTGACATGAGGTGGAGGAAGGGACCTAGCTGGAGGAATCTGTGGTCCTCAGCTGCCAGGACCTCCCCTTGTGGCCGTGTCCCAGCATTGTTGGAGACAGCATGGGGACGTCACACCCCTCCACCCCCAGCCCAGCACCCCAGGCGCCCCTCGGCAGCCAAAGGATCAGAGGCAGAAAAGAGGCTTTGTGCTTGGGGAGGGGGAGGCCCGGGAAGGCATCCAAGGGGCCGCCCCAGCCCCAGGAATGTGGCAGGACTTTGAGACCCCCGGAACCAGGGTGCCCGGGGGCTGTGCCGAGCTGCCTTGGCTCACCCCTGCCCCTGTCTACCCCCCCCGCCCCGAGCCTGCTGGGACTGCTTCCTGCCCCACATGAAATCCCTTTCCACCTGAATCCCTGTTTCCCTTCACCACCCGTCTCGGCCCTGCGGCTCTAGAGTAGAAGCCATCCCCGGTGTCCTGGCCTAGGCCACTTCGCTCTGCAAGATAGGCTTCCTTTGGGCAAATCCTAGAATGAAGGAGAGTAGAGAATTCTCTTCCGCAGCCCCTCTCCGGGGAGCTCGAATCCCGGCTCTCTGCCTACACCCGGGACCTGGCCGGGTGACTTCTCTTGGAACCTCCGTGTCCCCCTCTTTAAAATGCAGAGCCTGGGGCGCCGGGGTGGCTCAGTCAGTTAAGCATCCAACTCTTGATTTTGGTTCGGGTCATGACCTCAGGGTCCTGAGATCGAGCTCAACCAGGAGCTCCACACTGAGTGTGGAGCCTGCTTAAGATTCTCTCTCTCTCTCTCTCTCTCTCTGCTCCTCTCCCCTGCTCACGTGTGCATGCTCTCTCTCTCAAAAAATAAATCAATAAAATAAAAACGAAAATGCAGAGTGTGGCAATCCCTATCCCAAAGTCAAGGGAAGGACCTGTGTGGAAGGTCCCGTGCGGGTGTCTCTCAGGGAAACCGCTGGACCTCGGCTGGGGGCGGTGGAGCCAGCGTCACAGTCCAAGAACGATAGCTGTTCGCACCGTGCTGTGCAGTTTGTGTGAACTTTCCTCTGGCAGACGAGATTCTGCCGTCCCCATTCGCAGATGGACAAAGTGAGGCCCGGAGAGGGTCAGGGTCCAAGGTCACTGAGTTAGGAGGCAGCAGGGCCAGGACTGGAACTCCGCCTCCAGCGTGGGGCTCTGGCTCTGATCACCCTGCCCCCACCGTGTATGTCTCCTTTCTTTCCTCTCCTTTTCATAACGGCCCTTGGCCCCTGGCCCGCTTGGCTGCCTCCTGCAATTAGCCCCTATCACTGTTCCGGATCGCAGCCCTGGGCCCCGCAGAGACAAAGTCCCCTGGGCCCTCGTGGCAGGGGGTGGAGGACGAGTGGGGGGGCCCTGGTAGGGGCGGCTGGTGCCACACCGAGCTGGTCTGGCCTGTTTTCTCTCCTCTAGCAGCCTCTGGGGGCCCAGGAGGTGCTGAGTGGGCAGAAGTGGCAAGCCCGGAAGAGAAGGGCTGCCCCCTTCCTGCTCCTGCCCTCACCCCATCCCACAGGCTCAGCCCCACTGGGTTCTTGGGCAACTTATCGCTAACCCGCATCTGAGAAAAGAAAGCCCCCAGGGACAGTGGGATGTAGGCAGGCTTCCAAGGGCAGCACCTATCTCTGGGAACCTGGGTCCCGGCTCCTCTGCCCAGGGCCATTGTCTGATCTTGGTCATTCAGTCATTCAGCAAACCTCTCTGAGCACCCTCGGGCTGAGCCCCATCCTAACTTGGCCCCTGCCAGTGCCTTCCCTCAACATCTGCAGGGAAGGGAAAAGCTCAAGGCTGCCGTGAGTGGCTGAAGGTGACCTCTGGGGGTGCCCCACCTCTCCTGGGACCTTAGGACTGAGACCTAAAGGACAAATAGGAGTTCGCTGGAGCAGGGGGGCAGGTGCTTTCCAGGCAGAGGGAATCCAAATGCAAGGACAGGGCTGGCAGGGTCCACAGGGCGACCGAGAGGCTCGGTGGCTGTGGACTTCGCAGCAGGCAGCGGCAACGTTCGGTCTGTGCTTTAGAAAGAGGCCCCACTGCCCCCGGGAAGTCGACAGAGGGGCCAGGCCAGGACTCTGCAGAGGAACTTGGGTTTCTCCTGGGAGCAGCAGGGCTGGGGTCCTCAAGACCGGGGAGGGGTGGGGCGTGGTTATTGGTGACTCCCCCTACCCCAGGGGAAGGGACCAGGCGCCGACCTTGAACCCACCCCCGCTAGTCAGCCGTCAGCGCCACATCTTCTTTTTAATGAAGGGATTCAAGCAAACTCCAGCTCGTGGGAAATAAACCAGGGAGCCAGGCGGTGACCCGCATGGGGGCAGTTTTAATTAAGGAAGAAGAAAATTGTTTTCTTTTGCTGCCCCCTGGTATAAAGAGGGGCAGGTCCAAGCAATTGTGGGCAGCCACAGCCCCACCTCCCCCAGTCCAGGGCCTGGGCGTGGAGGGAGGCGTGTGTGTGTGTGTGTGTGTGTGTGTGTGTGTGTGAGTGTGAGGGCGCATGGCCCTGTGTCCGCAGACAGGAGGGTCATTCTGTGGCTATGTGTCCTGTTGGGCTTGCCTAGGTCTGATTGGGTGTGTGTATGTGTGTGCTTGCGTGGGTCTGTGTGTGCACATGGGCACGAGTGTGTCCAGGAGTTGTAGGCGCTCATATACGTGTGTGAGTGTGTCTGTGTGCATGTGCGTCCGCGTGTGCTCACTGTATTGATGGATGTGATGCCTTTGTGTGTGTGTGTGTGTGTACATCCAAAGGCTGGCGCGGGTCTTCATTCCTGGAGCAGGGGCCCCTCCAGCATCTGGAGCTTCTGACCGTCCTCTGCCCAGGTCGCCCCCTCCCTCCCTCCTTCCTTCACACCCAGAGCCCTAGGGCCAGCCTGGGGGATATCACACAGGCTGCAGGGAACCCCCAGCACCCCACAGGAAGTCCCCTCCAAAACTTGCACCCCAAGTTTTATGCATTTTTCTGGATAGGAACCACAACTGATGTCACTTTCTCAAAAGAGCTTATGCCCCCCCCCCACCAAACAAAACTCAAACAGCTCGAGGGACCCAGAGGATCTAAAGAGTGGGGGCCTTTTTGAAGAAATGTATTTTTTTTAGCTTATAAAATCCCTCACATGCTCATTGGGAGAAAATTTCCAGCCTGAGGTTAAGAGTACCAACTCCAGGGGCGCCTGGGTGGCTCAGTCGGTTAAGCGTCCGACTTCAGCTCAGGTCATGATCTCACGGTTTGTGGGTTCAAGCCCCGCGTCGGGCTCTGTGCTGACAGCTCAGAGCCTGGAGGCTGCTTCGGATTCTGTGTCTCCCTCGCTCTCTGCCCCTCCCCCGCTCATGCCCTGTCTCTGTCTCTCAAAAATAAAATAAACATTAAAAAAGTCTTTTGAAAAAAAAAACTCTAGGGTCAGGTGGACCTGAATTCCATCCTTACCTCGTTGTTCATCTTGGGTGCCTGGGGCTCATCCCAGACCTGAGAGCCTCAGTCTTCCCATCTGTAAAGTGTGTGTGAAAGGCCCTGGACCCACGCTCCGCGTGTGCAGCACACCCGATAACCGAAGGCTCCTGTTAGTGCAGGAGACAGAGCAGATGGAAAGCTCCTCCCTGCCCCCATAGGTGGCAATTTGATGTGAGCGTGTGATTTTTCCTAACTTTGTGCACTCATAGCTATATATGTGCATGTACGTGTAAATAGTCTTTGAGCTTTCTCTTTCTTAAAAAAATTTTAAGTTTATTTATTTTGAAAAAGAGCATGTGCTTAAGCCCGGGGGGAGGGGGAGCAGACAGAGAAAGGCAGAGAGAGAATCCCAAGCAGGCTTCGCCATTGTCAGCACAGAGCCGGACGTGGGGCTCAAACCCACGAACCGTGAGATCATGATCTGAGCCGAAATCAAGAGTCAGACAGTTAACCAGCTGAACCGCCCAGGCACACCTGAGCTTTTTCTTTTCTTTTTGTAATGTTTGTTTATTTTTGACAGAGAGAGTCAGACAGACAGAGCATGAGCAGGGGAGAGCGGGGAGAGAGGGAGACACAGAATCCAAAGCAGGCTCCAGGTTCTGAGCTGTCAGCACAGAGCCCAACGCGGGGCTTGAACTCACAAACTACAAGATCATGACCTGAGCCAAAGTTGGACGCTTAACCACTTAACTGACCGAGCTGCCCAGGCCCCCCGCCCCTGAGCTTTCTTATTTTAGTAGAAAAGCAATCCTTCTCCATCCATTGGTCAGCACTTGCGTTTCTCTCTTAACCAGACACGGTGGTCGTCACGTGGAGAACTTGGGCTCTAACTCAGCATCTAGTTTTCCGTGTAGTGGTCCTGTGGCTGTTTGGGTTGTTCGCAGTTTCACGTGGTTCCCAACAGTGCTGCCACGAGCACCCGTCACCTCTTCCATGTGGTGTCTGGCCAAGGGCTGTGTTGAGCCTCGGCCAGGTCATTGGTCTAAACAGAGCCATCCCTTCTCCCCACTTTGTCTTTGGCTAGGCTGTTTCTTCCTCCTGGAGTGATCCCTGGGTGACCAAACGGTAAAGGGACATCCCCAGGGTCCTACAGTGAGTTAGTCGGCAGGTCCTGGCTGACGGGTGGGCCAGGGTTGGGGAGCGGGACGGCAGCTGGGAGACTGGATGTCGGTGGGGGCAGACATCTCCGTGGTGGCCGAGACATTCCAGGGGCTCAGCAGCCCTCAGCCCCGCACAGGGTCACGGGCCCTGCATTTTTTGCCGGGGTTGGGAAAGGAGGGACTGTTTCAGGTGACCCTTTTCAGCCTGAGCCTGTCACCCCACCAGACTTCCCTTTGTGGTCTTGAGCCTGGGGTCAGCAGGTTCCCAGGCCGGGGCCTTCACAGAACCATGCACCGTGGCTCAGGAGGTAGGGGAGCTCAGGAGGTGAGGTCTCCGGGATGAAGTCAGAGGCCAGGCTGGGCCCTCCACATTCCTGGGTGCAAATCCGGCTCTACCGTGCACCAGCTCTGGGCCATGAGCGGTTGTCTTACCCTCCCCGAGCCTCAGTTTACCCCTCTGCAAAATGTAGGGAGGTGCCTTCCTGACTTACTAGGAAGATCAGGTAAATACCCTTAGCATATAATGGCTGCTCAATAAATGCAAAGCAATATGATTTTTAAAAATTTTTTTTTTTTTTAGAGAGAGAGTACACGCAAGCAGGGGAGAGGGACAGAGGGAGAGATAGACTCCTCCATGCCGAGTGTGGGGCCCGATGCAGGGCTCAATCCCACGACCCTGGGATCATGACCTGAAATCAAGCGGACTGAGCTCCCCAGGCACCCCGCAATGCAGTAGGATTGTTAATGGGCATTTGGAGAAGTCCTCCATGCTTGGGACACCTGGCTGTCATACAGAGGGGACACAAGGATAAGTGAGACAGGGCCCCTCTTCTGTCATGCGTTGGGGGGGGCAGGGCCAACATGACTCACCAGCTTAATTCAGCGAGACAGGTGTACAAAGTGCTGCGGGGGGTCTCTGGCAGGGAACCATCAGTTCCGTTCAGGTAGGGGTGGAGGTGGGAAAGGACCAGGGGAGAGGTGACAGCACAGTTGGGCTTTGAAGGTCGGGGGTGCCAGCTGGAGAAGGGGGAGCGCTCCAGGCGGTGGGCCCAGCGCGAGCGTGTGCGAAGATCTGGGGCACAGGAGGCCTGGAGGGCTGCGGGCGAGGACGCCCACGGGGAGGACACGGCGGGTTTCCATTTATGACACTCTCCCTAGGGAGAGCCTGAGGGGCGACACAGGGGCTGCTGCCGTTGTCCAGGTGGGGGGCAGGAGGCCCTGGCGGCCTGGGTGGGCCAGGGCTGCAGGAAGCGATGGCGAGAAACGAGAGCTCAGGCGAGGATTTCTTGCTCCCATCTTGTCCCCCGCAGCTCGGTCCCCAAGACCTTCCAAGAGCCCCCGGCACAGCTGCCCCCCAAGAGCTATGGAATTCACTCCTCAGCCACAGTAGCCCAGAGACTCCTGACTGGGTCCCAAAGGACTCAGGGCCCAGGGGTCTCTCTCCCTAGAGACTCGGGGCCTCTGGAGAGAACCCGGACCTCCTCACTCATCCTCCCCGGGCTCCTGGGCCGAGGCTGCTCGGGGCACGTGAGCTTCCTCACCGCGGGTCTGTTTCAGGAACTGGTGCTCCTATGTGGTGACCCGTACCATCTCATGCCACGTGCAAAATGGCACCTACCTTCAGCGAGTGCTGCAGAATTGCCCCTGGCCCATGAGCTGCCCAGGGAGCAGGTGAGTGAGACCGTGGTGGAGCGGGGGCTGGTGGCGTTCCGGGTGGAGGCCCGGCACCAGCATAGGCCTGGTCGTGACACTGCGTAGGGAGTGCAGGGAAATGCTGGGGCCCCAAGGTGGGCGGAGCAAAGGGAGCATTGGCCCCACCCCCATCCTCAGCACCTCCCCTTATGCTCCTGGGACACCTGGAGGGCCTCCTGGGGGAAGGATTCCACCGTTTACCCACACGCATTCACTTAGTGAGGCTTCACTGTGGGGGGTTGGGGAGACAGGCCAACCCTGCTCGCAGGGACTTCCTGTCCACTTAGAATCTGGATCCCCCCCCACCCGGGGAGCTCCGAGGGATTGGAAGGGCCGAATCCCAGCACAGAGGAGGAGAGAGGCTCCAGAAGGGCTCAGAGGTGGCAGAGGACCCTGGAGGTTGTCCCCACGGACATCCAGGTCGGTGGGAAAGATGGCAGAAGACTGTGTCTGAGTTCGGCCCCCTGGGCGCTCTTTCAGCTACAGAACGGTGGTGAGACCCACATACAAAGTGATGTACAAGACAGTGACCACGCGCGAGTGGAGGTGCTGCCCCGGGCACTCAGGGGTGAACTGCGAGGAAGGTAGGACTACCCCGAGGGGCAGGTCAGGCGCCTTCCTGCAGGGCGCACGGCGGGAGGGGAGGAGTAAACCGTTGCTAAGTGGGCAGACGCTGCAGTGAGGGGCACCGTGCCCCCCCCACCCCCAGCCCAGCCCGCTAGTGAGGCTTGGCTGGGACGCACACAGTCGGGGCCTGCTGTCCCGTGGGCACCGACCGCCCGACTCTCAGGACCCCTGGAGGAACTTCATACATGCCGCGTAGCTCGTGTCTTGAGGCACACCATCCCAAGCCTTTCCTCCAAACTTGGGGAGGACCCGTGTGGCCATTTCCATTGGATGTGGTCACAGCACACGGAAGCAAGGCACCTCTTAAAGTCTGCGAATCGGCTGGATTGGGATGGTTGTATCCATCATGGGGGTGAAGAAACTGAGGCTCAGGAACGTGATGGGTATACCGCTCCTAAGGGGTAGTCAGGATTGGAACCCTGGTCTGCCTGGCCTCTCCCGGGGCCTTGGGGATGGGGGCACCACGTGTGGGGCGTGTCCCAGGTAGAGGGAGCCCTTTCACTCCACGCCCCCTTCTCTGCGTGCAACGGGTGGCTCGGGGCCCGGCACCCGGCAGCGGTACGGAGGACACAGCCCGGGCCTCCCCGCACCCTGGACACATGGCTACACCTGCCTCTCTGCTAAGCAGTCCGGGTGGCTCCCACCCTCACGACCTGCCTCAGCGAGAGGAAGGTGTTTGTGTCAGAACCAGCCCGGGAAGCAGGCCCGGAGACACATCGGTGGAAAGGGGCCTTCGGGGCCCCCAAAGCAGCACGTTGAGGTGAACATCAGTCCCAAGACGTATTCTGATTCTAGAAACGCGCACGCATGAGACATGGCCTCTGAAACAAGAGAAGTCATCACTCGTAGGTGCTTCTCGAAAGATTTACATGCTTTGCCTCCCTGGGACCCCACGGGAGTCCTGGTTCACAGAATGGGCAACAGAGGCCCAGAGAGGTGGAGTCACATGCCCAGAGTCACACAGGGTCGGGGGTGGCTCACCACCAAGTGGGGCAGGGAGGGAGCCTGGCAGATTTCCCTGTGGGATTGGGGAGTCTCCAGTTCTGGTAGGGGTGGCCAGAGGGAGTGGGGGAGCTGCCCGATGCCCAGCAGGGGTCCTGTACAGAGAGGGGCAGCCCCCAGCACCAGTGTGGGAGGGCAGACATCAAGGGGAACCGGGAATGGGACCCTCCCCTCCCTGGTGGGAGGAAGAGGGGAGGGCCGCAGGGCCCAGGGGGCAGGAGGAGAGCCAGCAAGAGGGGCTGCTGCCAAAGAGGCCACAGAGGAACTGCTGGGGAGGGAGGGAGGAGGAGTCCCCAGAGTATGGGGGCCCCCTGGGCCTAGCGGGCCTGAGCCCAGGCAAGGCCTGCCCAGACAAAGGCCACCCTGTCCCTGGCTTCCCTCCCAAGGACAGACCTTCCCAGGTCTGTGGGGCCGTCATGGAGCCAGTGAGGGCGGAGGACAGGTGGGGGCAGCTCCCATGCCCTTGAGTCCTGCAGCTGGAGGCCGTGCGTCCAGAAACCAGGATCAAGGCTAAGGTCTCTGCTGGCGGCAAGGTGGGGGTGCAAGACAGGGGCTGGGTAGGCCAACCCCGACATCCACCATCTCCCTTTTCGGGGCCTCCAGGTCCCAGCCTGGGGATGGACGTCTCCAGAGTCATGGGCCAGGCCCGATCTGCCACACACCAGCTGTGTGGCCCTGGGCCAGGGACTCCCCATACGTTGTGCAAGTCGTCGTGCAAGGGCACCGGGCTGGGGGGCGGGGAGGCTGCCGTGCAGGTGGCCCTTATCTCGTGCCCATTCACAGGGAGGAGCACCCTCTCTGGAGAGCACCAAGCTGCTGTGTACTCTTGCAGAGCCTGCCCCGCCCCCACTAAACCTCAGTGTTCTCACCTGCGAAATGGGCAGGGTACTAGAGTCTGCTTCCCAGGGATGTTTCAAGGATGAAATGAAGCCGTAAAGACGCCGCAGTGGCATGGCAGCCCGTGGTGGGCACTGTGTGACACCCAGCGAGGCAGGAAGGGCCTCTCCCAAACACACACACACGGCAGACTGAAGAGATGCCCAGGCCTGGCCATTCTGGAAAACTGCTCTGCGGGGGCCCTGGCAATGAGGGGGGGGAAGCAGGGGGCGTTGCAAGCCCATCCCAGGCCCTGCCCTTCCTCTGACAGCTGGGTTGAGGCTGAGCTCCCCCAGCTGGTTTTCCCACTGCTAACTGCCCTCATAGTCTGCCTAGCACTGTGCCGTGGCCCTGGGGCCACAGCGCTGCGTCCCCAGGGCAGTCTGGGGTGACATGAAGGAGGAGCACCCGTCATTCCAGAATTCAGGTCTAGGTCAGGTGTGCTTTGCTGTGTGATCTGGGGCAAGTCACCGCACCTCCCTGAACCTTGTCTCTATCTGGAAGTCACCTGGGATTGAAAAGTGCCCACTTCGCACTTTATTATGGGCATCAGAGACCCATGCCATGAACGCGGTAGACACTCGTAAGTATCTTCGTCTCCCCGTTGGCCCCTGTGCTGGGGATTCTGTGATGGCTCTCTGGGACCATCCTGCCTCCCACCTCTGAGACCACACTTCTCAGTCAGCTGCTCGGCAAACGGGCCTCGAGTCTCCAGATTCTTTGCTCATTTGTAGTTCTTAGCCCTGGCTTTCTCATCCTCGGAATGGGAAAGTTCACTCCATGATGCTGAGCAAGGATGTTCCCCGATGTTCCTGACAACCTGTGAGGAAAAGACTGGAAGAGGCCCCGTTTTACAGATGGGGAAACTGAGGCTCAGAAAGGCGAATGGGCAGACCCGGAGTCACTCAACACGGGACCCGCTCGATCAAGGCTCTACTAATGCCTCCCCGCCTTGGGAGGTGGGACTAGATGGAGGAACGGAGCTTGGCTGAGTCTCACCTGGCTGCCCGCTCCCACTAGAAAACATTTGAGGAAGGGCCAAGCCTGGAATGCACTGCGTCTGCTGGTCTTGACCCCTCGGTGGGCTCTGCCGAGGGCGGGGCTGCTGTGGCCTCCGTGTTATCCTGCCTCTGGGAGGAGGGGGTCCCTGCAAACAGATTGCTCACCCATCAGCCCCATCGTTCAGGCGATGTAAGTAAGGCTCAGAGAGGGCGTAGATCTCATCCAAGGTCACACAGCAAATAAGCTTATAGCTGGGATTCTCAGAGCCGGGGCTCTGCAGCACCCCCATGCCTCAGACCCTCCCGTAACAATAACGATGAGGGGAAGGAAAGCGTCCACTGTCTTCCATGCCAGGTACCATGCCTCACACTCACGGGTGTCAAGCTATCATGTCATGATGCAGAAGGTCCAGATGTGGAAATTGAGGCTGGGAGCTGGAAAAGCCTTGCTCAGGGTCACATCCCGATTCAAAGTCCATCAGTGTGACCCGGGGCCAGGATTTTTCTTCTGCGGCAGCAGCAGCTGAGGACTTCCGGCGGGGGAACGCTCAGACAGTTGGGGCACCACGAGGCTGGCGGAAGCCAATCTCAGCCTGTTGCTCTCTGATAAAGCAGAGCTCTCTCCCCCTCCTGTCCCCTGGGATCCCCCGCAGTTACGTGACCTCTGTTTGCCCCTCACTGTCCCCACTGGCCTTAGCACACGTGTCCCTTCCCCATCTCCGGACCCCCATAGCCCTTCCATGATGGGGAACCAGAGAGGGAAGAAGTTTGCCCGAGGTCACACAGCAAAAAAGCTTAAGAACAGAGGAGAGCTTCTGGCCCAGGTCTTTCCTGGGCCCTGGGCTCCTCCACCACCCAGGGCCGGGCCCTTCTCACCTATCTTTCCAGCCCTAACTGGATGCCAGTTACAGTGCCAGGTTTGTGCTTTACTCAAGATTCAGGATCCTCTGGGCTCAGTGCTGCCCGAGTCTGCCGCCCGTCTACTCCACTCCGGTCCGGAAGGCCCGGCAGTCGCCATCTCCTGACTCCCGGCCAGCCCATCCTCCACCCCGGGCCGGCGCTCCCCTCCCCACCCTCCTGGCCGCCCCAGTGATGTGCTCCAGCCTTGCCCTCACTCCATCCTACCCCTGGCCCACACTGGCCTTCTCTCCCACCCCACAGCCTGGGCAGCGGCCGTCCCCTCTGCCTGCAGCCCTCCTGGAGCTGCCACCTGGCCATGGTGGCCCCCGCCCTGCCATCACTACTCGTGTCTCTCCAGTGCCCAATGGACGGCGGGTACACGGGAAATGAACGGAACCTCCTTTTACCCTGAAGAGGGGGCAGGCTGCACTGAGGCTCCCCAGGGGCCAGCTGGAGGGTTCTTGGAGCTCCTGGCCCTGTCCCTGACCCCGTCCTCGGTTCAGGCCGACAGCAGCAAATATTTACATTTGCAAAGTAAATTCCCAGGACGACACCTGGACTGAGGCCGGGGAGTCCGCGTCCCTGTGGCTGCAGTCACTAGACCCCTGCAGACCTGTGGGCGGCTCGTGAATGAGGAAGCGCCTCTCCTGTCCCCTGTCCTGGGAGCGAAAGCCGGAGGTGCAGCCCAGGGACACTCGCAACTTCTCGCACCCGCGTTCCCAGCGTAGGGTGGGGTTTGAATGCCCACGTCCCTACCTCTCTGTGTGGACAGGCAGCCTCTCCTCTCTGGGCGTCGTGTTCTCATGAGGACCCGATGAGAAGGGGCTTCTTAGCTTAGCCCTAGTGGTGGGCAGAGGGAAGGACATCGCCTTCGGGGGACACCGGGCTTGACACCGTACGTGAGGCCGTCCTTGTGCAAATCAAGTGGGGAGAGTGTCATGGGGAAGCTGTGGGGGGTACCCTGGTCTGTCTGGGAGGGCTTCCCAGAGGAGGTGGTGTAGGACTGGCAGCTTGGGGAAGGGGGTAGGGAGGCAGCGTGTGTCTATATGTGCGTGTGGTAGCAGTGGAGACCTCCCAGGTGGTGGGAAGTAGCCCAGAGTCAGGCTTCCCAGAGTGAAGCTGGGGTTTATAGCCCTGGAACCCAGCCTGGAGCCCCTGAGAGGGCAAGGTTAGGGCCCAGGGGTGGCGCTTTAGGACAGACTGCCAGGCTGGGATCCAGGGGACTTTCGGCCTGCTGGGGTCTGCTCCAGGGGTCCTGGCCCAACACCAGTGGGAAGGATGTGATGTTTTTGGATGACAGGAGACCTCCTCCCAACCCTGCACTTTTTCCCACTGGGGATTTGCTGTGCTAAAGGGCTATTTACAACCTGATTTGTCCCTTAAAGTAGTTCTGTCCACTTATCAGAATTTGAAGTTTTAGGGATCGTTTTTGTGAATCCTGAAACCAAACCAGCATTTTCGGAGGAGGGGGGTTGACAGTTTCGTTATGCCTTTAACTTCCTTCCTTCTTTCCTTCCTTCCTTTCCTCTTTCTTTTAAAAGTTTCCTCTGCTATCACTTCGAACCAGTTACATCTATCCTGATGGTCGGACCATGTTTTCATTAGTTTTTCTACTTCTCTCTGGTTCCCAGTGAAATGTACGAAAGCAAATTGGTGGAAAAAGAATTTCCAGCCACAAGTGCACGGGAACTCAGGGAAGCCCTCGCGTGACGTTAGAACACATATGCTCGTTTTCAAGACCATTGCGTCTGCCGTCCACATTATTTCGCCTTTTGTTTTGCTTGTTTTCCATTCATTGCCAGCCAGTGATTCATGCATTTATTAACAGAAGGTTTATTGAGGCCAGTGAGGCCCTACTACGCGACAGGCACTTTTCCAGGCCACGCATGAGACAGACGAGGTCCCTGCTCATGTTTCAGCCAGCGGGGTGGGTGGTGGGCAGGGGACCGGGGAACGGACACAGTACATATTACATGTACGGCGCATGTCAGAAGGTGGGAATGCCATGGAAAGAAAGGGGGACGATAGCAGAGTGAGTGAGGAGGGCGGGCCGGGCAGATGCCCTGCCAGACTTCATCCCAGAGAAATCCCAGACTTCCTTGGGATTGGAGGGACAGCAGCTTCCTTCAGTTGACTTCCTGAAAAGAGTAATAAAATGGCCTTTTACACCTTCACCTGGGAGCAGAGAGGACAAGGAAGGCTTGGTGAGCCCGTTCTCCTCCGGAGCCAGCAGCATTCCTGCAGCTGTCAGGCCTCCCCGCCTCTGCCCGGTGGGCTGGCTCGAGGCGCTAGGTGGCCCAGAGAGAGGAGGTCAGGCCCTGGAGTTAGGCGAACCTGGGTTCAAGTCCAGGCTCCCGCCGCCTTGATTTCCCCCAGGAGAGATACTTCTGTTCACTAGCCCATTGATCTGAGCACGGGGGACAGAGGAGCTCTGTGCCTCAGTTTCCCCATCTGTAAAGTGCAGGCGGTACTAGGTCCCATCTGTAGGGTTCTGTGAGGATAAGCAGTTAAGACTGCGTGTGCGAAGTGCTGACTAGAATGTGCCAGGCCCGGAGTAAGTGCTAGCTGTTAAGTGTTAGCTGTTACGACCTACCACGTAGGATCGAGCCGGGGTATGTAGGCACTTAGCACTGGCCATGGCTCACAGCGGCCTTCCCCCACCTGCCGCCGGTCCCTGCCCCCAGTCCTGGGCTGCCAACCCACCTTCCTCTGGCCTGGGCGAGATTTACTCCCTGTGATGGATGCAAGCCCCAGGTCCCCGGGGAGGGTGTGCGGGAGATGCAGGCCCCATCTGAGCAGAGGCCCCATAGTGGAGCAGGGCCTGGCCGCCTCCCTGCTGGGGGCTGGCCAGAGACACCCGTCTGGTTTGAGTTCCCGGCGCCTCACTCCCTTGCACCAACCCGCAGCCTGGCTCTGAGCCGCCAGGCCTGCGCCTTATTTGGGTCTTTTCTCCCCGCCCCCCCCCCACCGGATGACACTCTGTGGCCTTAAAAGGCAGGACCGGGGGGCGGGGGATGCGCCGAGGGGGGCAGTTGCTACTGCTGGCTCCAGAGCCCCTCCAGCTGCGCCCCCCGCCTCTGGTTTGGCCAGCCCATCCCTCTGGCTGTGGAGCAAACCAGGCCCCCAAAGCCAGACCAGCCGGGGCGGCTGCTCTCCATAGGGGTGGTGGCAGGGTAGAACACAGCCCCCCTTGCCCTCCCAGGCAGCCAGCCTCCCTCTGGTTTTCATTTAAAACTGGGGCTGGATCCACTTCAGCGTCTCCTTACCAACTGGGGAAGGGAGAGGGCGGACAGCGATGCCCCAGCTGCCTGCCGTGTGCCAGGCCCTGTGCATGCCCAGGGGGCCCTTTGCACACATCGCCCTCCTCGGGCCTCACAACAGCCTGGGAGACGCAGTAGCCTTATGACTCCATTTTACAGACGGGAAAATAGGCGGGTCCAAAGAGGACCCGTCATACAGGTCAGCAGGTAGCAGGGCTGGGACCCGACCTTGCATCTGTCAGCTCTAAGCTCTTAACCCCTGCAGCTTGCTGGGGTCATCGGCCCCCACCCACTGCCAGCCCCGCTCGCTGGCCGCATCCAGTTGGCAGTCTTGTTCTACTTCAGCCCAGCTCTTGCTGTGTCGCCCAGGAGAACTGTCCCACCTCTCCGGGCCTCTGTCTCCGTCTGCACCAGGAGGGGCAGGGATCCCCCTGGGGCCACAGTGGCAGATAGGGAGTAACGCAGGCCAGCCGGCCTCTGATCCCCATCGTCCCTCAGTTACAGGTTCCACCGGCTTCATGGAGCCCGGCTGGTCGGGCAACACCATGCGACGGACGGCACTTCGGCCCACAGCCTTCTCAGGTGGGTCCTGGGAGGCCCGCCCGGCGGGAGCACGGGCAATGTGGTGATGGTCTAAAGCCAGCTGAGTCCAGCAACAGAGGGTCGGGGAGAGCGTCTACACTTGCCCGCCCCATGCTGGAAAGAAAAGTGGGGGGTGGAGAGAAAGAACCCTAGAGGGAGTCTGGCCTGGGCCCAGCACCCCAAGACCCATGATCCCCAGACCCCTGCAGACGCGGGCCCGAGCCGCCCGTTTCCTCTTTTCACTTAAACTGTGCTCTTCTGCGCATCTGCAGCGAGCAGGCACCGTGCCGGGTGCTTTCCGTTGTCAACCCGTTTCAATCCCGCGGCCCCAGGAAGGCACATTGTCCCCATTCTAAACAGGAGGAAGCTGGGGGTCGGAGAGGAGACGCCCTGCCCAGGGCCCCATAACCAGGAAGGGGCAGCATTGGGACTTGACCCCAGACTTTGTGCTTGTCAAGAACTCACTCCACCCTTGCTCTGACCTCAGTGCCCTCAGCTGTGAACTGGGGTGACACTCATCCTAACACACAGGATCCTGGCGTGGACTGGAGAGATGAGCCCTTACAGCACTAGTCCCCCTGCACCGCAGCCGGCAGGTTCCAGAAGGGGCCAGAGCTGCTGCGGATAACTTAGGGGAATCCCTGGGGAGGCCTCAGGCACTGGACGGTGGTTGCAGAGGCAGAATCAG
Source organism: Paguma larvata (assembly GCA_030068075.1). NCBI lineage: Eukaryota > Metazoa > Chordata > Mammalia > Carnivora > Viverridae > Paguma > Paguma larvata. The sequence continues at coordinate 66,883,334 of CM057835.1, forward strand.
AGGGTGGCACCTCTGGGCCGGCCCCGTCCCGGCCGTGATGTGTCAGTCCCTGGAGCTGGCAAGCCCAAGCCAGGCCTGCCCGAGGGGAAGCGACGGGTTTCCTGCCCCGACTTCCAGGGAAGGAGCCATCTTGGATGCAGAGGCTGCAGGAGGTGGGTCCCCGATTCTGCTCTGGAGGATCTGGAGCCAACGGAAACCCTCTGGGCATGGCCCGCCCTGCGCTGGGCTGTCTCCCGGCTTGGGGTCGTCGGGTGTCCCATCGCCTCCATCCTGCCCACAGGCGTTGACTGGCTCCTTGGGGAACCTGTGACGCCTGGCCCCAGCCCCAGCCACCTCTCTCCCCGCAGGTTGCCTCAACTGCAGCAAAGTATCAGAGCTGACCGAGCGGCTGAAGGTGCTGGAAGCCAAGGTGGGTGAGCAGCTGCCCCTCCCCTGGCCTCCCCACCCCCTCCCCGCACCCCTACGCCCCATCCGCTCATCATCCCCGCAGTGCAGCTCTGAGCTGAGCTTCAACACCCATGAGCACGTGGCCTCCCTAGCAGGCATCCGCCACCCTCCAGAACAAGCTGGCTTCCCCTCCCTGCCCTTCCCCAGGAAGCCTGCTCACAGTCAGTCCGCCCGGCCTGCTCTTCCTCCAGGAGGCCCACGAAGCTCCCCTCTGCATCCCCATCTCCATCCCAGCCAGATGTTTGTAGACACCCCCCCCCCGCAGAGCCTGTGACTGAGTCTCTTCTTTGCCCTGTCACCTTTGCCTTTCATTCCCCTCCGCCACCATAATACTATCTTCCCAGTTTCCAAAGCAAAACATCTACTGCACGCACATCCCAAATTAGCTCAAGATAAAAAGGTTTTAGCAATTAAAAAGCAAGACATTCTGAGCTTAGAAACGTGAATAGCTCAGAACCGTGAAAAACCTACCAGAAAACCATCTGCAGCCATCACCTATGCCCCCCAGAGAGAGCAACGGTCAATATTTAAGCATCTTTTCTTCCAGAATTTCTTTTCTTTTTTTAAGTTTACTTATTTATTTTGAGAGAGAGAGAGAGAGAGAGAGAGCACCCAAGGGTGAGAGGGGCAGAGAGAGAGAATCCCAAGCAGGCTCCACACTGTCAGTGCAGAGCCTGATGTGGGGCTCACTCGCACAGACCGTGAGATCATGACCTGAGCTGAAATCAAGAGCCAGACGCTTGGAGCGCCTGGGTGGCTCAGTCAGTTGAGCATCCAACTCCGGCTCAGGTCATGATCTCACAGCTTGTGAGTTTGGGCCCCGTGCTGGGCTCTGTGCTGACAGCTCGGAGCCTGGAGTCTGCTTTGGCTTCTGGGTCTCCCTCTCTCTCTGCCCTTCCCCTGCTTGCGCTCTGTGTTTCTCTCTCTCTCTCTCAAAAATAAACATAAAAAAAAAAAAAGAGTCGGATGCTTAACTGACTGAGCCACCCAGGTGCCCCCCAGATTTTCTAGGCACACGTAAAGACATACATGCTTCGTCTGCATCTCCTTTCCTCCATCGTTTCCCCTTTTCTCCCCTTTGGGAGTGTATCTAAAGGAGAGCAAATGCAGAGGTGGTTACCAAAATGTTAATAATTAATAGGGAAAATTGAAAACCAGATGGCAGAGGGGGTGGTTGCATAATTAGCATAATTCTAGACAGCCATTCACCACACCTCCGTTTCGTAACATGAAAAGATGCCCCTAAGGTATCAAGGGGGAAAAGCAAGCTTCCAAACAGCATGCACTAGAACCCCCGTCAGGAAGTGTGGGAGCTCCAGGAACCCCACACTGTTCCCCAGGCTTCCTCCCAGGAGAAGCCGGCACTAGGGGCTCAGTTTTTCTCTGGACAGGACCCACGACCCCCTGCCCCCCGGTCACTGGGCGTTCTGGCCCCTTTTCAATCCCAGGTCAGCGGCTCAGCGGGCACCACTGACTTTCAGAGGCTCCCCCACACTGGGTCCCAGAGTGGGTTTGTGTCTACTTCGAGGCCTCTATTTCATGTCAGACCTCCCCAAACTTCCCTCCAAATTTAGTAAAGATCCTTCCGGCCGGTAGTGCTTTCATAGACCGAGAGAAGTTTCATATTGTTTATGCAGGTCAGCATAGGAAAAAGCCCACGGCCCACCAAACACAGCGCCACAGAACTCCACTTGGGTGGCAGTGATGGTGTATGATGGCTTTTTCATGGTGACGAATTGTGTAGTCTGAAAACCACAGTCACATCTGAAGAAGTTTCGGGCCTCTGGGAGGTGGGTCTCCCTTCCAAACCGGGTTCCGCTGGCTGCATGGACCTCTTGTCCCCAACACGGGGACCCCTCGGCTGGCCTGTCCCCGGCGAGACCCTGGTACCTACCCCGTCCTTTTCCTCCATAGGTGGCAGTGCTGACTGTCACTGAGCGGCCGGTACTCCCGACCCCAGCTGCACCCGGGGACCCCGTCCCACTCTGGGGCTCCCCAGCTGCCCAAGGCAGCCCCGGGGATGGAGGCCTCCGAGGTGAGTGGGTCAGTAGGGGGCGGGGCTCCCACTGGGAATGAATCGGGAGTGAGACTCCAGTCCCCACCCTGCTGCCGACTTCCAGCTTGACCCCCTTCTGGGCCTGAGGGGATGGGCCCCAGCAGCCCCAGCAGCCCCTGCCCAGCGGCTGGGGGCAGGGACCCTGGATGACCCTGACCCCTGCCTACCCCCTGCCCCAGGGCTACCAGGAGCCAGAGAGAACGTGAGGGCCCCGCTGCTCCCTCGAGATGGTAGGTGCTGACTGGGGGGCGAGGGCCGGTGTCAGGGCAAGAGCAAGGCCAGAGCTGCCAAGCTGATGAGCTTTCTCCCCCAGATCGAGTTGGTCGCCAGGGGCTTCCTGGGCCCACTGGCCCCAAGGGAGACACTGGCAGCCGGGGCCCAACGGGGATGAGAGGCCCACCAGGTGAGTGCCCACAGCACAGCCCCACCCCCAGATTCCCAGGTCAGCCCTGTCAGGGGAACCCTTACTTGGCCAGAGGTAGCCTGGGCCCCTTCCACCCACCCATCTCTCAGCTCATCACCCCTCCACTTGCACCTGGGCTCCCCAAAACCCTCTTTTGCATTCTCTGGACCCATGTTTCCTGGGTACCTACCCCAGCAGGCTCTGAGCTGGGCACTGTGGTGGGGTCAGACCTGTCTGTACCCTGCTGGTGTTGCCAGACCAGTTAGGGGGAAGAGGGGCAGACAGAGAAGAGGTAGCAGCGTCCCCCACCATGTGACCAGGGTTGTTTTGGGGGGATGTTGCAGGTATGGGAACCCCAAGCAAGGAAGCATAGACCCAGCCTGGATGGGATGGGGGATGGGGAGGGCTTCCTGGGGAGTGACATTATAGCTGAGGCCTAAAGGATGACTTGGAGGAGACGCCAGGCAGAGCAGAGGGAGCACTGATGGGAACAACTCATTCAAAAGCCTGGAAGGGAGAGAAGAGAACATTCTGGAAATCAGCATTTCCTAAGAACCTACCGTATACCAAGTGTCCATTGTCCTAAGCCCTTGAAGAGGGCTGTGTTCATCTCCCTAATACATGGCCAGGGAGGTCAGGGCCAGGACCGGCCTGGGCCTGTGGCCTCTGGAGCCCTCGCGCACCCCCTCCCCCAGACTGCGCTGTCCCACCCCCTTGCAGCCACCCTGGACCTCCCTGCCTCTTATACACCCGCCAACTCCCTGGTTCCGTTGTAGGTCCTCAGGGCCCCCCAGGAAGCCCTGGCCAGGCCGGAGCTGTGGGCACCCCTGGAGAGAGGGGACCTCCAGGCCCACCAGGGCCCCCTGGCCCCCCTGGCCTCCCTGGTCCCCCAGCCCCTGTTGGACCACCCCACGCCTGGAACCCCCAGTATGGTGAGTCCCTTGGGGTCACGACAAATAATGGTGGGAGTGGGGGCAGGGCTGGCATAACAATCACCCCAGTGTCACTGCCATCTACCAGGTACCTTCTGTATACCAGGCTTGCCCTTAGTCAGCTATGTGTCACCCAATCCTCCAATAGTGCCATTGTCCTCTTCCAAACTCTGATGAGGAAGACCGAGGGCCAGGGAGGGGTGATTACGTAACCAGGACATGAGGGACCAGCTTCAAACCCAGGCATCCTCTGGAGAATGTGCTTAGAGCCACCAGCTTCCGGCCCTCCTGCCAAGCCTTAGAGCTGGCCGGGGTCCAACCCTCAGAGCACTGGAAAGCCCAAGGCCTGACGGCAGGAAATGAGCTCCGTGCTCCCTGACCTGTGCTCAGAGAGCCCCCTCCACCCAGCTGGGCCGGGACGTGAATCCTTCACCTCCTCCCCAGCCTGACCTACACGGGTGCCGCCAGTGGTTGGGAGCTGGGAGTGCCAGGTCCAACCGTACCTGTACCGTATCTTTGGTATATGACCAGGCGCCATTCATTCCATCTCGCCATGCCTCCCTGTCCGAGCCTCAGTTTTCTCATCTGTGCAATGGAGAGAGTGACTGCACAGTTCTCTCAGAGCTCCATGACCCCCATGCACGGAAGCCCAGCACAAAGTAGTTGGTCAATAAATGATAGCTTTTATTACTATTCCCATTTGACATGTGGCGCGGCAGTACAGGCTCAGCAAGGTGGAGGGTCTTGCTGAGTATCACCAGCCAGACTGCGGTAAGGTTAGAACCCAGGGTCTCCCTGTGTCCTGGTCCAATGTGACCAGCACTCTCCACACTCCCTACGCTGGAGCAGCTATCCAATGACCCCGCCCAAACTGCAGGTTGTCCCACAGGACAGTCAAAGCTGGCTTGGCAGAGGTGTGGCAGGTAAGACTGACTGCTCTATCCCAGCCCAGCCCCGCTCACTCACCATCTTGCCTCCCCCAGGGGACCCATTACTGTCCAATACCTTCACTGAGACCAGCAGCCACTGGCCCCAGGGACCAGCTGGACTCCCAGGCCCCCCAGGGCCCATGGGTAAGTTGAGTCCAGGTCCAATGTAAGGGATGGGGTCAGGAGATGGCAGAGGGGCTAGGGCTGGGGCTATCAGGAGGGAGCGAATAGTGGACTTCCTGGCATCGTACTCTGTTTTGGTCCTGAGGACATCCTGTCTTATTCCAGGTCCCCCTGGACTTCCTGGTCCCATGGGCATTCCCGGAAGTCCTGGACACATGGTGAGTAATTCTCCAAGGGCTCCCACTCATCTGTCCATCCCTCCATCCACCCACTTATCAGTCCACATATCATCCATTCACCCATCCACCATTCATTCATTCATTCAAGCATTATTGAGCACTTAATATGCAAACTGCTTTCAATAAATCTTTTTATTCAATCCATGTAAGGAAAAACAGCACATATGGCCAAGGATGATAGAGGTTCTTTTTTTTTTGAAAGATAGAGGTTCTTGCCCTAGGGCTGCCACCAGCACATGGCAACTTCCGGATCAGGGTAGGGACTCCCTGACTCTAAACCCTGAGCTGTACAAACTGCCTGCTGTATGCCAGGCACTGGGAGTGTGGTAAAGAACCCAGAGGCCCAGGCCAAACTGGGACTCCCTTTTCGATCCCTCTGTCCCCCAAGTCCTTGCCCACCCCACCTTGACTCAGTACAAGGCTGAGGCCCTGTCTTGTTGCTCAGGGACCCCCAGGCCCCACTGGACCCAAAGGAATCTCCGGCCACCCAGGAGAGAAGGGAGAGAGAGTGAGTACTGAGGCAGCCCCTGGTGGAGGATTCTGGGGAATCCTGGGGTCCCTGGGTCACACACACCCCAATAGCTGACACTGTACCTCTCCTCCCTCCCACACAGGGACTGCGTGGAGAACCTGGCCCCCAAGGACCTATGGGGCAGCGGGTGAGTGATGGTGCCCACCCTGCAGCACCCCCTCCAGGATCCCACAGGCCCAGACCCCTGCTCTGGCTGCACACACTGCGACCAGAGCCCCTGACCCCTTTCCTGTCCAGGGCATGATCCATCTCTCTCTTTCCTTGTCTCTGGGTCCTGTCAGCCTCTTAGGATCAGAGGCTCACTCAGGCTCTGTGTCTCTGTATCTGTTTCTCTCTCTCTCTCTTTCCTCTATGTCTCTGAAACTCTATATTTCTCTCTTTCACTCTCCATCTTCCCAACTGTGATTGTAGATTTGTCTTCTTCTCACTTTAGTTTGGTCAATTTTAGTGTGTTTTGAAGCTTTGTTATTAGGTGCATACATGTTCAGGATTTTAATGTCTATAAAATGAATATCTTTCTCTCTGGTGATATTCCTTGTTCTACATTCTACTTTTTTTTAAATAAAGTTTTTTATTGACTTTTTTTGTAAAGAGAGAGAGTGTGTGTGCATTGGGTGGAGAGGTGGAGAGAGAGAGAGAGAGAGAGAGGGAGAGATTGAGAGAGAATCTTAAGCAGGCTCCAGGCTCAGGGCAGAGCCCAACACGGGGCTCAATCTCATGACCCTGAAATCATGACCTGAGCCAAAATCAGCCCAAATTGTCGGACGCTTAACTGACTGAGCCACCCAGGCGCCCCAATAAAGTTTCTTATTTATTTGAGTAATTTTGCACTCAAAGTGGGACTCAAAGTCACAACCCAGAGATTAAGAGCCACATGCTCTTCAGACTAAGCCAGCCAGGGTAACCTCTGCATTCTATTTTGACACTAAAATAACCACACAGCTTTCTTACACTTAGCGTTTGCATGGTATATCTTTTTCAGTCCTTTAGCTTTCAACTCTAAAGTATACCTCTGGTAAATGGCATATACTTGGGTCTCTTTTTTTCGTTTAACTGTCTTGACTGCGGAGTTCATTTACACTTATTAATATGGTACCATTTAAGTCAACCAGCTTGCTTATTCGTGTTCTATTAACCCCATCTCTTTATTTTTCCCCCTTTATTCTGCCTTCTTTTGGATTGAGTACTGTTTACTCCATTTTTATCTCTACCAATGACTTTGTGGGTTTTTTTTCACAGTTGCTCCAAGGATGACAGTATACATCCTTGACTTATCACGGTTAACTTGAATTAATATCACACCACTTCACATATAAATAGGAATGTTACAGCTGTGTAATTTGCCCCCCTCTGGCCTTGTGCTATCACTGCTGTATATTTCACTTCCGTGTTTGTTAGCAACCCCACAATACATGGTTGTTATTGCTTTAAAGAGTTGGCTCTGAAAGAAGTTAAGAAAACAGAGAAAAATCATTTATCTACTGATATATTTATCATTTCTAATGATTTCCTGTTGCTCCAGATTCCATCTGGTATCGTTTGTCTTCAGCCTAAAGAATGTTCTTTAGCTCTGCTTGTATGAGTTTGCTGGCAACAAACCCTCTCTGCTTTTATCTGAAACTGTCTTTATTTTACCTTAATTTTTGAAAGATATTTTGACTTGGATATAAAATGATAGTTTGGCAGTTTTCCTGCCTTTTAGCACTTTTAAGATGTTGTTCCACGGTCTTCTGGCTGACAGAAAATTAGAATTTCTCGTGAGAAATTGGCTGTGCTCCTTGTTCCCTTGTACGTGTCTTTTTGCTCTGGCTTTAAGATTTTCCCTTTAGGGGGCGCCTGGGTAGCTCGGTCGGTTAAGCATCTGACTTCAGCTCAGGTCATGATCTCACAGTTCATGAGTTCAAGCCCGAGTTCAAGCTGGCGTCGGGCTCTGTGCTGACAGCTCGGAGCTTGGAGCCTGCTTTGGATTCTGAGTCTCCCGCTCTGTCTCTGCCCCTCCCCCACTCATCGTCTGTCCCTCTCTGTCTCTCAAAGATGAATAAACATTAAAAAAAATTTTTTTAAGAAAAATTTTAAAAACTAAAATAATAAAGAATTTCCCTTTACCCTTATTTTTCAAACAGGTTGATAATGATGTGTTTGGGGATGATTTTGCGTTTATCCTGCTTTGGGTTCGCTAAGATTCCTAGATCTGTAAGGTCACTGGGATTTTTGTTTTCATTAGTTTTGTTTGTTTGTTTAATGAATGAAATTCTTTCTTAGAGCATTTTTTTGGGCTCACAGAAAAATCGAGCAGAAGGTACAGAGAATTCTCATATACCCCCTGTCCTCACATATGCAGAGCCTCCCCCACTATCAACAACTCAAATACAGTGGGACATTTGGTACCATCGAACCCACAATGACACGTTATTATCATCCTGAGCCCATAGTTTACATTAAGGCTCCCTCTCGGTGTCGTACGTTCTGTAGTATCAATGGATGTATATTGTTATGTATCCACCATTGTATTATCATATAGAGTAGTTCACTGACCTAAAAATCCTTGGTGACTGCCCACTTACCCCTCTGTCCTCACTAATGTGCACTTACGGTTCTTCCATACCTTTTCATGGTTTGATAACTCATTTCTTTTTAGCTGTAAATAATATCCCATTGTAGGTACCACAGTTTACTTATCCATTCACCGCCTGGAAGACGTCTTGGTTGCTTCTGAGTTTTGGCAGCCATGAATAAACATCTACATGCAGGTTTTGTGTGGCCCTAAGTTTCCAGTTCATTTGGATAAATGCCACTGAGTGCAATTGCTGGATCACGTAGTATGTTTGGTTTTGTAAGAAGCTTTTTTGTAAGGGGCGCCCGAGTGACTCGGCCGGTTAAGCGTCCAGCGATGGCTCAGGTCACGATCTCAGGGATTGTGAGTTTGAGCCCCGCATCAGGCTTTCTGCTGTTAGTGCGGAGCCCACTTCGGATCCTCTGTCCCCCTCTCTCTCTGCCCCTCCTCTACTGGTTCTCTCTCTCTCTTTCTCTCTCTCTGTCTCAAAATAAATAAACTAAAAAAAGATTTTTTATAAGAAACACACCTTTTGTGTGTGTGTATGTATGGTGAGAACGCTGAAGATCTACTCTCTTACTTTCAAAGTTCAGTTATACAATGTAGTATCATTAACTCTAGTCACCATACTAAATATTAGATCCTCATGGGGCGCCTGGGTGGCTCAGTCGGCTAAGCCGCCGACTTCGGCTCAGGTCATGATCTCGCAGTCTGTGAGTTCGAGCCCTGCGTCGGGCTCTGTGCTGATGGCTCAGAGTCTGGAGCCTGCTTCGGATTCTGTGTCTCCCTCTCTTTCTGCCCTTCCCCTGTTCACGCTCTGTCTCTATGTCTCTCAAAAATAAAAAAATGTTAAAAAAATTTAAAAAATAAATAAATATTAGATCCTCAGAACTTGGCTATGCTGCAAATTGGTATTCTTTTATCAACCTTCCCCATTTCCCATCCCCTGCCCCAGGCCCTGGCAACCACCATTCCGCTCTGTTTCTGAGTTCAATTCTTTTTCCTTAAGATCCACTTATCCCCATTATCGTTAAGAGTCCATCTTTTTTAAGGATGAATAATGTTCAGTTATATAGACACACACACATATATACTACATTGTTCTTATCCATTCATCCATGTCTTGGCTTTTGTGAATAATGCTGCAGTGAATACGGGAATGCAGATATTTCTTTGGGATGGAGATTTTGTTTTCTTTGGATAAATACCCGGAAGTGGGACTGCTGGATTGTATGGTGATTCTGTTTTTAATTTCTCAAGGAGCCTCCGTTCTGTTTTCCGTAATGGCTGTATTAATTTACATTCCCACCAACAATGCACAAGGGTTCCCTTTTTTTCATCTCCACATCATTCGTTATCTCTTTCTTTCTTTCTTTCTTTCTTTCTTTTTTTTTTTTGATAATAGACATCCTAACAGGTGTGAGGTAATATCTAAAGTTGTGGGTATGACTTGCGTGTCCCTAGTCATGAGTGATCTTGAACACTTTCTTGCACCCCATTTGCCACTTGTTTCTCTTCTTTGGGAAAATGTCTATTCAGGTCCTTGCCTGTTTTTAATGGCGTTGTTTGTTGGGTTGGGTTTTTTCCACTTGAGTTGTATAAATTCCTTATCTATTTTGGATATTAACTCTTTGTTGAATAGGTGGTTTGCAAACATGTTTTCCCATTCCATGTATTCCTTTTTTTCCTTTCCTTTTTTTTTTTTTTTTTTTTTTTGAGAAAAAGTGAGCAAGCAAGTGAGAGAGTAGAGAGGCAGAGGGAGAGGAAGAGGCACCCCAATGCATGGCTCGATCCCAGGTTAGTGTGGAGCCTGATACAGGGCTCGAACTCACAAACCATGAGAGTTCAACCATGACCTGAGCTGAAATCAAGGGTCAAGCACTTCTGACTGAGCCACCAAGGCATCCCTAGATTAATTTTTTTTTTTTTTGCATGTAACTGTCTAGTTGTTCCAGCATCATTTTTGAAAAAGATCATCTTTGCTCCACTGCATTGTCTTTGCTTCTTTGTGGAAGATCAATTAACTATATTGACATATCGGGGCTCTCTGTTCTGTTCCATCCATCTGTTTGTCTTTTCCTTGGGCAATTGCGCGTTGTCTTGATTATTGTAGCGTTAGAGTAAGTCTTGAAGTAGGGTAGTGTTAGTCCTCAGACTTCGTTCTTCTCCTTTAATATCAAGGTGGCTATTCTGGGTCTTTTTATTCTCTATATAAACTTTAGAGTCAGCTGGTCAATATCCATAAAATAACTTGCTAGAATTTTGATTGGGATTACACTGAATCCGTAGATCAAATTGGGATGAACTGACATCCTGAAAGTATTGAGTCTACCCATCTATGAATATTTATTTAGTTCTTTGCTATCTTTCATCAGAGTTTGGTGATTCTCTTCGTATAGATCTAGTACATATTTTGTTAGATTTATAACTAAGTATTTCATTTTGGGGACTGCTAGTGTAAATGGTAATGTGTTTGTAATTTCCAATTCCACTTATTCCCTGATGGCATGTAGGAAAATGATTGGCTCTGGCTTTTTAGCCTTGTATCCTTCAACCTTGCTGTAATTGCTTATTAATTCCAAGAGTTTCTATGTTGATTTCTTCAGATTTTCTATATAGATGATCATGTCATCTGCAAATAAAGACAATTTTATTTTTCTCCTTCCCAGTCTGTATACTTTTTGTTTCCTTTTCTTATCTTATGGCCTTAACTAGAACTTCCAGTTGACGACCGTTGGTGCGAGGAGACATACTTTCCTTGTTCCTGATTTTAGCAGGAAAGCTTTGAGTTTCCCATCATTAACTATGATGTTATTAGTAGGTTTTTTGTAGATGTTCTTCATCAAGTTCAGGAAGTTTCCCTCTATCTCTGGTTTGCTAAGTATTTATCGTGGATGGCTTTTGGATTTTATCAGATGCTTTTTCTGCACCTATTGATATCTTAGATTCAGTTTGCTAATATTTTGTTGAAAATTTTTGCATCTATGTTCATGAGAGATATTGGTCTGTAGTTTTCTTGTAGTGTCTTTGTCTAGTTTTGTTAGTAGGGTAAATGCTAGCCTGATAGAATGAGGTAGGACATACTCCCTCTGCTTCTATCTTCTGAAAGAGATTGTACTTCCTTAAGTGTTTGCCAGATTTCACCAATGAATCCATCTGGTCCTGGTGCTTTTATTAATGGTTGATTTATTCCATTTTGTTTTTCCTTTCTTTCTTTCTGTTTTTCTTTTCTTTTTCAAACACAAGGCTTGAACTCACAGCCCTGAGATCATAGCCTAAGCCAAGGAGTGCCTGAGTGGCTCAGTTGGTTAAACATCCAACTTTGGCTCAGGTCATGATCTCACCTCTCTCTCTCTCTATCTCTCTCTCTCTTTCCCTCTCTCCCTCTCTCTCTGCCTCTCCCCTGCTTGTGCATTCCCTCCTTTTCTCTCTCTCCCTCTCTCTCTCTCTCTCAAAAATAAGTAAACATTACAAAAAAAGATCTGAGCCAAGATCAGGAGTTGATGCCTAACCAACTGAGCCACCAGGCATCCCAACTGATTTCATTTCTTTTTTTTAATTTATTTTGTTTTTATTTTTTGAGAGAGAGAGAGAGAGAGAGCACAAGAAGAGGAGGGACAGAGGAAGAGGAAGGGAGAGCACTTCAGGGAGCTTGATCACACATCCATGAAATCATGACCTGAGTCGAAATCAAGAGTCAGACACTTAACCAACTGAGCCGCCCAGGTGCCCCAGTTCCGTTTCTTTTAACAGATATAGGCATGGGGCATTGGGGGGGCTCAGTTGGTTGAGCGTCTGACTCTTGATTTCAGCTCAGGTGATGATCTCAACAGTTTGTGAGATGGAGCCCTGCATCGAGCCAGCATGGAGCCTGCTTGGGATTCTCTCTCCCTCGATTTCTGCCCCTCCCCTGCTTGTGCTCTCTCTCTCTCTCTCTCTCAAAATAAATACATGAACTTAAAAAAAAATAGGTCTAGGCCTATTCAGATTGTATAGTTCTTCTTTTGGCAGGTTGTGTTTTTCGAGGAATTGGTCTAGTTCATCTAGATTATCAAATTTGTTGGCATAAAGTTGATAATATTTCATTTTATCCTTTTAACATCCAGGGGATCTGTAGTGATGCCCCCCTTTAATTTCTGGTGTTAGTCATTTGTGTCTTTCTTTTTCCCCTCTTAATTATCCTGGCTAGGGGATTGTTGGTTTTATTGACATTTTCAAAGAACCAGCTTTTGGTTTTCTTGATTTTCTCTATTGATTTCCTGTTTTCAATTTCCTGGATATCTGCTCTAATTTTTATTATTTCTTTTATGTTACTTACTTTGAATTTAATTTACTCTCCTTTTTTCTACTTTTCTAAGGTCAAAACTTAGATTATTGATTTTAGATCTTCCTTTTTTTTTTTTTAATCTTGTTTATTTTGAGAGAGAGGGAGAGCATGAGCAGGGCAGGAGCAGAAAGAGAGGGAGAGAGAGAATCCCAAGAAGGTTCCCCACGCAGGGCTTGATACCACAAACCTCGAGATCGTGACTTGAGCTGAAGTCAAGAGTCAGAGTCTTAACAGACCGAGCCACTCTGGTGTCCCAGATCTTTCTTCTTTTCTAATATATGCATTCAGTGCAATGCAGTTCCCCGTAAGCATTGCTTTTGGTACACTGCATAAATTTTGGTAAGTTGCAGTTTTATTTTTATGTAGTTCAAAATATTTTTAAATATCTCTTGAGATTTCTTATTTGACCCATTTGTTATTTAGAAATCTGTTGGTTAATTTCCAAGTATTTGGGGAGTTTCCAGTTATCTTTCTGTTATTAATTTCTAGTTTAATTCCATTGTAGTCCAAGAATATGCATGGTATGATTTCTGTTCTTTGAAATTTGTTGAGATATATTTTATGGCCCCGAATGTTCCATGTGATCTTGAGAAGAATGTGTAATCTGTTGTTGGATGAAATGGCCGATAGATGTCAATTATATTCAGTTGGTTGACGGTATTGTTGATTTCGACTGTGTTCTTTCTTTTTTTTAATTTTTTTAATGTTTATTCATATTTTTGAGAGAGAGAGAGATGGAGATAGAGTGTGAGTGGGAGAGGGGCAGAGAGAGAGGGAGACACAGAATCCGAAGTAGACTTCAGGCTCTGAGTTGTCAGCACAGAGCCCATTGCTGGGCTCGAACCCACGAACTGAGAGATCATGACATCATTACCTGAGCTGAAGTTGGACGCTTCACCGACTGAGCCACCCAGGCACCCATCAGCTATGTTCTTTCTGACTTTCTGCCTAGCTGGATCTGTCCATTTCTTTTTTTTTTTTTTTTTAACATTTATTTATTTTTGAGAGACATAGAGACAGAGAGTGAGCAGGGGAAGGGCAGAGAGAGAGGGAGACACTGAATCTGAAGCAGGCTCCAGGCTCTGAGCCATCAGCACAGAGCCCGACGCGGGGCTCGAACTCACAGACTGTGAGATCATGACCTGAGCCGCAGTCGGCCGCTTAACCGAGCCACCCAGGCGCCCTGGATCTGTCCATTTCTAACCGAGGATGTTAGAGTTTCCAACGCTAATAGTGGATTCATCTATTTCTCCTTGCAGTTCTATCAGTTTTGGTCTCGTAGAGTTCTATTTTTTTTTTAATATTTTTTTAATGTTTATTTATTTATTTTGAAGAGAGAGCACAAGCTGGGAGGGGCAGAGAGAGAGGGAGAGAGAATCCCAAGCAGGCTTTGTGCTATCAGCACAGAGGCCGATTTGGGGCTTGATCTCACAAAGCATGAGATAATAGCCTAGGCCGAAATCAAGAGTTGGACACTTAACTGACAGCTATCCAGGCACCCCTTGGCCTCGTATATTTTGATGCACCGTTGTCAGGCACCTACACATTAAGGATTGTTGTGTCTTCATGGAGTATTGATCTCTTTATCATCATTATGTATTGCCCCTCTTTACCCATGATAATTTTCCTTGCTCTGAAGTCTGTTCTGTCTGAAATTAATATAGCTACTCTCACTTTCTTTTGATTAGTGCTAGAATGGTATATCTTTTTCCATCCCTTGGCTTTTTATGTGTCTTTATATTTAAAGTGGGTCTTCTTCTGGACAACTTATAGTTGGGTCTTGTTTTTTTTTTATCCACTCTGATAATCCTTGTCTTTTATTTATTTTTAAAATAAATTTTTTTAATGTTTATTTATTTTTGAGAGAGAGACAGAGTGTGAGCAGGAAGGGACAGAGAGAGAGGGAGACACAGAATCTGAAGCAGGCTCTAGGCTCTGAGCCATCAGCACAGAGCCCGACACAGGGCTTGGACTCACAAACCGCAAGATCATGACCTGAGCCGAAGTTGGACGCTCAACCGACTGAGCCCCCCAGGCGCCCCAACAATCCTCGTGTTTTAATTGGTATATTTAAACCATTGACATTTGAAGTGATTGTTGGATTAATATCTACCACGTTTTTCACTGTCTTCTATTTGTTGCTCGTATTGTTTGTTCCTATTTTTGTCTTCTACAATTTTTCTGCGTTTTGTGGTTTAATTCATCATTTCCTATGATTCCATTTTCTCTCCTTTCTTGGTACACTGATCGCACTTCCTTTTTCACTTCTTCTAGTGGTTTCCCCAGAGTCTGTAATATACATTTACATCTAATCCAAATCTGCTTGCAAATAACACAGTATTGCTTCATGGTTAGTGCAAATACTTTATAATAAAATAATCCAATTCTTCCCTCCTATTCTTTGTATCATTGCTGTCATTCATTTCACTCCTGTACAATCATATGTAAATCTATCTCTCTATAAATATACACAAATACACACACACACATATGCATAAGCATATCAAATACATTGTTGGTATTACTATGTTGAACGCAGTGTCTTCTGTTAGATCAATTAAGAATAAGAGAGATAAAAGTTTCATTGGGCTTTTACCTTCATTTATTCCTTCTCTGCTGCCTTTCCCTTCCTTCTGTAGATCCTGAGTTTCTGACTTACCACTTCCTCCTCTTTGAAGAATTTCTTCTAACATTTCTTACGAGGCAGATCTACTGGCAACAAATTCCCTCAGTTTTTGTTTTTCTGAGAAAGTCTTTCTCCTTCACTTTTGAAGGAGAATTTCACAGGGTACAAAATTCTAGCTTAGTGGTTTTATTCTTTTAACACTTAAAATATTTCACTATGCTCTCTTCTTGCTTGAATGGTTTCTGAAGAGACGGTAGATGGAATTCTTATCTTTGCTCCTCTAGATAAGGTGATGTTTTCCTCTGGCTACTTTCAAAGTATTTTTTTTTTTTTTTTTTTGCAGGAGATGGGGCGCCCCTGGGTGGCCAGTTAAGCATGTGACTCTTGATACCAGCTTGAGTCATGATCTCGTGTTTGTGAGATCGAGCCCCACATGAGGCTCCACGCTGAGCGTGGGACCTGCTTGGGATTCTCTCTTTCCCTCTCTCTCTCCCCGCCCCTCCCCTGCTCTTACTCTCTATCTCTTGCAAAATTAATCAATAAACATTTATTATATATAATAAGATACTTTTTTAACCTTTTTAAAATAGTAATCTCTACACTCGCTGTGGAGCTCAAACTCAACAACCCTGAGATCAAGAGTCACACGCTGTGCTGACTGAGCCAAACCAAGCACCCCTTTCAAGATACATTTTATCTTTGATTTTCTGAAGTGATATGCCCAGGGCGTAGTATTTTTTTTTTGGGTGGGGGGAGACATTTATCCTGCTGCTTCGTGTTCTCTGAACTTCCTGATCTGTGGCTTGGTGTCTGACAGTTTGGGAAGATTCTCAGTCATTATTGCTTTAAATACTGCCTCTGTTCCTTTCTTTTTCTTTTCCTTCCCATCATCTCATGACGTGTACCTTATACTTTTTTGTGACCGTCTTCTCATTCTTGGATATTCTGTTCTGTTTCATGGGGTTTTTTTTTTTCACTCTCTTTTCTCATTGCTTTTCGGTTTGGGAAGCTTCTAATTGTCATATTCTCACGTTCAGAGATTCTTCTCTCCACCATGTCCAGTCCACCAAAGGCATTCTTCATTTCTGTTACAAGTTGTCAATCTCTAGTATTTTCTTAAATGTATATGCTCGTTTTTCACCCGAAAAATCTAAATAATAATATCAAATCATATATTCAGTGCCCAACATTAAGCGTAAGAAGTAGAACCTTATCAGTGCCTTTGAAGCCCCCCATGTGCCCCTTTCGAGTCTTTCTCCTTGAAAGGTATCTTTATTTTTATATTTTTTTAATTCTTACTTTAAAAATTTTTTTTTTATTTTTGACATTTGTTTATTTTTGAGAGAGAGAGAGAAACACAGAGCATGAGCAGGGGAGGGGCAGAGAGAGGGAGACACAGAATCTGAAGCAGGCTCCAGGCTCTGCTGGAGCCCAACGCAGAGCTCAAACCCACGAACCATGAGATCATGCCCTGAGCCAAAGTCGGCCACCCAACCAACTGAGCCACCCAGGTGCTCCGAAAGGTATCTTTAAGGGGAATGTGAATGGCGCCTGGGTGGCTCAGTCAGTTCAGCATCCAACTCTTGGTTTCAGTTCAAATCATGATCTCACAGTTCATGAGTCTGAGCCCCGCATCAGGCTCTGTGCTGACAGTGCAGAGCCTGCCTGGGATTCTCTCTCTATCCCTCTCTCTCTCTCTTCCCCTCCCACGTGCTGTCTCTCCCTCTCTCAAAATAAATAAATAAACTTAAAAAAGTAAATGAAGAGAGGGAATGTGAAATCTTGGCCAGGAAACTGAAGGACTTGTGACTACAGATAGTGTTTTTGCCTTTTTTTTTTTTTTTTTTTTTTTTGCTGTAGGTAGAACTTCAGGGAGGGGACAGTCTGGGTTGAGATTCCGTTGAATTTGTATTTCTGGACCATGGCTCCTGATACTAGAAAGAAAGGCCTTTGTGCGAATTGAAGTATTTCTGGGGGGTTTTTTCTTGTTTTTTTTTTTTTTTTTCTTTTAGAGAGAGAGCGTGCATGAGCAGGGGAGGGGAGCAGAAGAAAAGAGAGAATCTTTTTTTCTTCTCTTTGAGGGAGAAAACGTGTGCATGTGTGTGTGTGTGCGAGCCAGGGAGAGGCAAGGGGGGCGGGGAGAGAGAGAGAGAGAGAGAGAGAGAGAGAGAATCTTAAGCAGTCTCCAAGCTCAGCGAGGAGCCTGACACAGGGCTCAGTCCCACAACCCTGAGCCGATCATGACTTGAGCCGAAATCAACACTCAACTGATAGAGCCACACAGGCACCTTGTGGATTTAAGTATTTCTTAAGAGGCCTGGGAAAAATGAGATTACCCCCTAGCTAACTGACCCTATGAAGAGGACCTTTGACTGAAATCTAGCATTTCTTTTTGATTCTAGAATTTTTCTCTCTGCTCACATTGTCCATGTTGTCAAATTTTTCCATTAAAATTAATGGAAATTTAATTTAAAATGTTAATCATAGGGGTTTTTTTTTTTTTTTGCTAATTCCCGGTCCGATAATTCCAATATCCATGCTATAGCTGGCTCTAGTTCTGATAGTTGCTGGCTCTCTTCAAACTGTTTTTTGCCTTCTAGTATGCCTTGTAATTTTTGGTTAGAAGGTAGACGTGATATACTGAGTGAAAGGCCTCTTTACTCCGGTGAAGCATAGTGTCGTGGCAAGGTGTGCCATGAGAGGAAGCGTTCTGTGGTCCCACGGTTAGGTCTCAGTGTTTTGGTGAGCCTGTGTCCCTGCACTGTGAGCTTCACCAGTACCTCTTTGTTTTGTTTTGTTTTGTTTTGTTTTTTCCTTAGATGGAGCAAGATGGCTAGACGGGGCTGAGCTGGGATAGTTCTCTTCCCCCACGTGGAAGGCTGAAGCCAGCTAGAGTTGGGTATTTCCCTCCCCCCAGGTCAATTAGGCTCTGATAAGACCCCAGCAGGGTAGGCGCGGATAAAATAGTTTCTCGTGAGGGCAGGCCTCTCTGAGAAGAACAGAATACTCTGGTGTGTTTCAAGATGGTACCTTTCCCCCTTCCTGCTGCCAGAAGCACGAGGAGATTTTTCTACAGCACTCACTGTAAGGACCCGACAGAGCGCTTGAGTAAAACTCACACAGGTGTGAATACTCTCCAAAACCTGGGTCCCCCCGGAATGTTTAACTTTCAGAAGTGTCCACACTGAACTTCCGGCCATTTGTCAATTACATTTGGGTTTTCCTACCCTGGCACTGGTTCCCAGGGAGACTTCTGCTCAGTAAATTGTAACTCACTTCTCTCTCTCTCTCTCTCTCTCTCTCTCTCTCTCTCTGCAATTTGGGAGGCGGTGCTTTGTCCTGTGACCTCACATCATTGATGGTTCTAGAGGAGTTGTCGATTTTTCAATGTTTTCAGTGTTTTTACTTGCTATTAGGACAGAATGGTGACTTCTGAGCTCCTTACGTGCCATACCAGACACAAAAAAATCTGTTTTGTTTTGTTTGTAATCAAATTGAGGGGGGGGGGCATTTGGTTAATATTTCTCCAACATTTTTTCTGTTTCTGTACTCTCTTCTCTCCTTTTGTGTCTCCAATTATACTTAATACTCTCTCATGAGTCATTGAGGCTCTGTTAACTTTTCTAAAAATCCTTATTCTCTTTGTGCTTCTGTTTGAGTTCTTGCCTTGACCTGTTAGCTAATTCTTTCTTCTGTTATGGCCAATCTTCTGTTAATCTCACC
This sequence comes from Paguma larvata, assembly GCA_030068075.1. Classification (NCBI taxonomy): domain Eukaryota; kingdom Metazoa; phylum Chordata; class Mammalia; order Carnivora; family Viverridae; genus Paguma; species Paguma larvata. The sequence continues at coordinate 66,902,225 of CM057835.1, forward strand.
TACCGAGTTTTTTCTTTCATCTCCAGGATTTCCATCTGATGCTTTTTTACAGTATTTACAGATCTCCTGAAATCCGCCATCTCACCACCGGTATATCAGTTCCACTACATTCTTTAACATATTTATCACAGGTACTTCTTTCAGGTATTTACATTCCAGTCAATTAGCACCCAGTGTAATATTAGTTTCAGGTGTACAATACAGTGATTCAGGACTTCCATACATCACCTGGTGCTCATCCGACCACGTGCTCTCCTTAATCCCCATCACCTCTTTCGCCCATCCCCCCACTCGCCTCTGGCAACCATCAGTCTGTTCGCTATAGTTAAGAGTCTGTTTTCTTAGTTTGCCCCCCTCCACCTCTCTCTCTCTCTCTCTTTTTTTTTTTCCCTTTTGCTCATTTGTTTTGTTTCTTAAATTCTACATGTGAGTGAAATCATAAGATATTTGTCTTTCTCTGGCTGACTTATTTCACTTAGCATTATATTCTCTAGCTCCATCCATGTCATTGCAAATGGCAAGATTTCATTCTTTTTTAGGGCCGAATAGTATTCCATTGTATGCATACACCACATCTTCTTTCTCCATTCATCAATCAGTGGACACTTGGGCTAGTTCCATGATTTGGCTATTGTGGATAATGCTGCAGTAAATATCAGGGTACAGGTGTCCCTTTGAATTAGCATTTTCGTATTCTTTGGGTAAGTATTCAGTAGTGCAATTCCTGGATCACAGGGTAGTCCTATTTTTAAATTTTTGAGGAACCTCCATACCGTTTTCCACAGTGGCCACCCCAGTTTGCATTCCCACCGATAGTGTAAGGGGGTTCCCCTTTCTCTGCATGCACACCAACACCGGTTGTGTTGTGATTTTAGCCACTCTGGCAGGTATGAGGTGGTATCTCATTGTAGTTTTGATTTGGATTTCCCTGATTATAAATATCACAGATATTTTTTTTTTTTTGAGAAGATGCCTGCTTTTTTTTTTTAATGTTTGTTTACTTTTGAGAGAGAAGGAGCACAGCAGGGGTGGGGCAGGAAGAGAGACACAGAATGTGAAGCAGGCTCCAGCCTCTGAGCTGTCAGCACAGAGCCTAATGGGGGGCTCAAACCCACAAACCACGAGATTATGACCAGAACCAAAGCCAGATGCTCAACCGTCTAAGCCACCCAGGTGCCCCTATTTTTTTTAATATTTATTTATTTTGAGAGAGAGAATGCAAGTGGTGGGTGGGGCAGAGAAAGAGGAGAGAGAGAGAGAGAGAATCCCAAGCAAGTTCCATGTGGTCAGCCCAGAGCCTGATGCAGGACTTGATTCCATGAACTGTGAGATCATGACCTGTGCCGAAATCAAAAGTCAGACGCTTACCCCACTGAGCCACCCAGGTGTCCCTGGATTTCCCTGATGATAAATATCACAGATATTTTTTTATTAAAAAAATTTTTTTAAACATTTATTTATTTTTGGGAGACAGAGAGACAGAGTGCAAGCAGGGGAGGGGAAGAGAGAGAGGGAGACACAGAATCTGACACAAGCTCCAGGCCCCGAGCTGTCAGCACAGAGCCCAATGCAGGGCTCAGACCCATGAAGTGCAGGATCATGACCTGGGCCAAAGTTGGACGCTTACCTGACTGAGCCACCCAGGCGCCCTGCTATCACAGATATTTTAAACTTTGTGTCTCCTAAACCCAAAAATCTGAGTTGGCTATGGGTCTGTTTCTACTGACTTATTTTTCTCTTGATTGTGGGTCACATTTTCCTGTTTCGTCACATATCTAGTAATTATTACTGCACACTGGACAATATGGATAATAGGGTAAAGAGAATCTGGGCTCTGTTATCTTCCTCTGAAGAGTGTTGATTTTTTTGGTCCAGGATGCGGGTTGGACTTTGGGATGGGTAGTTCGTGGACCATCCAAGCATCAGAGGGGGGTATTTACGTAGATTTCACTCCCCTACTGTGGCTCCCTGCTTTCCAGCTTTTCCTTTCCATCTTCCTCTCCTGGGGCAGTCTCAACTCCAACCTGTGACTCTTCAGCCCAATAAGACTATAGAGCTTTCTGCTTGAGCTATTTGCCAGGCTGAGGGGGCTGAGGGGTGCCCTCAGCGGAAACACCGTAAGTATTTATTTTTTACCCCGTGTAGTTTCCTTCTTTTAAAAGTCAAATAGCCTCCAGTTTCTGACGGCTCTTTATCACGTTCCATTGTCTTCAAATCATTGGGTTTTTTTTTTTTTTTTTTTTTGCATTTAATCTAGTGTTAGTCCAATACAAGCCACTCTCTGTCTCTCTCAGCCTTGTAGCTTCTTCCAGTCTCTCCTTCCCTCTTTCCCCCTCTCCTCCCCTCCTTCCTTTCCCCACTCTCCCTCCCTCCTTCCCTCTCTCATTGCTTCTACCTCTCTGTCTCTTTGCAGGGAGAACCTGGCCCCAAAGGAGACCCTGGTGAGAAGAGCCACTGGGTAAGCTCCAGCCGGGCGCTGGCCTCCCACTGCCCCTTCCTGCCCTGGGCGCTCAGGAGAACATCAGGCGTGCGGGCACCTCACCAGATCCCCACTGCCACCTGGTCTCCGAGGAAGGAGGCTTGACAGATCTCAGTGCGAGCCCCCTCCCCATCCTGTCCCTCCCAACCGGACAGGGCCAGCCTTATCAGCAGACCCCATGCTCTCTGTCTCTGTCTTCGTCCCTGTCTCCGCCTTCCTTCTGTGGCCTTTCCGAGCCAGGGCGACCCCGCCTGTTCCTCCTGGGTGGTTTGGGCCGACCCAGTCCAGACTGCATCCTCTGCCGCCACAGTCCCTTCCCCGCGAGGGCTTTGGCTTCTGCTCCTTTGTCTGCAGAAGAAAGGGCGGCATGAAGACAATATCCACACAAAAGAATGGGACAGGGGGCCTTGAGAAATCCGTGAAGCATAGGAGGGGAGGGATAGAAATGGTGAGGGCCCCGTGGTAAAAGGGATAGAGGAGCTGGGTACCGCCATAAACATAGGAAATCCATGGAGCACGGAAGGGAGGCCTAGAAACCGTTATGTATACTTTGCACATGGTGAATGAGGCCAGGGGACCTGGACCCCACTGTTCTCCTGTCATTCACGCGAGGTCCTCGACACCATCACATACGTATGAGACCCTTGGGGAGTGGAAGGAGAGGCCATCCACTGCAGATGAATTCCCAGGCCGAGAGGTACATGGGGAGAGGACAAAAAGTCCCACAATGTAGGGACCTGGAAGCCACTGTGACATTGACATTTGGAAAGTGGACAGGGTGGAGGCAGACACCCCTACGGGAGAGAAAACTGGGAAGCTCTTCAGGAGACTGGGATCATGCCTCCCTCTCCCCCAGCCCCTTCCGGGTGCAGTCTGGCCGGGGAGCCCTACTTCCCAGCAGGCGCTCGTTAATGAGGACATGGGACGCACGCAGCGCCTGCCTTGCCCTCTCTGCTCCTGATGGTGGGGTCAGTGACGGATACAGCCGTGGGAGCCCCTCTCACCCTGCACGAGCCCTTCCCCATGTCTTCCCGGGACTTCTGGGGCCCTGCTACCTCGCCGGCCAACCTCCCCCAGCCCCTTGCAGTCACTCCACTCCCCACACCCCCCTTCATCCCCTAGTGGCTCCAGAGTCTCTTAAGCATACTGCACATAGGGGCCTGAGCCGGGCCGGGGGTCTGGTAGACCCCTGTGAGCCCAGCCCTCTGCCTCCCCTGGGCCTGTCACTGGCCGTCCCCGCTCTGGGAACATGTTTCCTGCTCAGCCCAGGAGAGTGGGAGAGGCGAAGTGAGGCCGAATTAGGTTATGCAGCGTCATCCGTGCATGGAGATTCTGGGAGGAGAGTGGATGCCTGAACTGTTCCAAACCAGGCCTTCAACTCAGGACCACCCGTGGGAGGGCCGCCCCAGAGGTAGCAGGGCCCCTGCCCCTCCTCCTTCCTCCCTGTCACCCACCTGTACTTCTGCCCCTGCTTGCCGCCTGCCTGAGGGGGCCTGCTGGGCTGGGGTCAGCATGAGGCTTGGGGACTGGGGGACCGGCTCTGTTGGGGTTAGGTGGGGATGAGGCCCAGTGTGGGGAAGGGCCCTGAGGGGCCACTCTCCGCCTACCACCCCCAGGTAGACCCAAGCCACTGGTCTGACTGTGGCTCAGCAGTGACACCCAGTGGTCATGAGCATAAAGTGCAGGCACTGCCCCAGAGTGGGCTGAGCTCGCCCATCTCGACCGAAGTTCGCACCCCTTATTCAGACAGGAAAAACTGAGGCCCAACCCCGCAGAGCAAATTGTTGGCAGAGCTGGAACTGAAACCAAGCATTTTCAGCTTCCAGGACCAGGGAAATCAGCCCTTCCTCAGTGGGTGCCAGGCCCCAGGCTGGGCCCTGTGGACATAGATGTGATTTGGACCACAGTACCCACCCTTAGAGTGGTCACAGTGGGAAGAGGGAGGGAGGAAACAGACCAGTAACAGCAGCAACAGGACAGAGGGAGCTCGGCTGTGATGGGGGGGATTTAGCGTCCTCCTGGAGGAAGAGATGGGAACCGAGACCCGAAAGGTGCATTAATCAAGCAAAGGGTGTTCAGGCAGAGGAGAAGGAACATTGCAAACAAAGGCCTTAGGGCCGGAGTGAGCCTGGGGTAGCCAAGTTGCTGCAAATACTTGGCACGGTACAGTGCGACAGTCAGGGGGCGAGACGGAGGTCAAATAGGCTTGCAGGACTTAGGAGGCCATATTGAGGAATTTGCACTACGTTCTGTGGACAGTGAGGAGTCGCTGAAGTATTGAACAGCAGGAAAGGGACATAGTCGAATTTCTGTTTGCAAACCGTTCCTCTGACTGCCGTGCGGAGAATGGATGGGAGAGCGGGGGGCAATATGGGAGAAGCAGAAAGAGAGATGCCAAGCCAGAGTCTGTTGTGGTCATCCGGGCAAGAGCCCCTGGGAGCCGGAACTGGAAGGAGGGCGGTGAGGATGGATGGATGTCAGTGGACGAACAGAGACTCGATGCTGGTTTGGCCGTGAAGGGGAGCGAGAAGTTAAGGCAGAGAACAAGGAGAAGCAGCCCCACTGGGCTCTGTCCGTGGAAAATGGGAGGGGTCTGTTGTAAAGTGAGTACGGGGCATCCAGCAGGCCCTGGGTGCTCAGTCCGGGATCAGAGGGGACTGGGGTGTTATCGGTACAAGCAGCAGGCCTCTCCTCTTGGAAGGGATCCAAATAGCAGGAATTTTGTTTTGCGGGTTTTCCTCCAATTTTCATTATGAAGATTTTCAAACGTGCCAGAAAATCCGGAATGAATACCCTCCTGCCCTCCACTAGCCGGACCAACTATTAGTATTTTGTCACATTTCCTCTTTCTCTCTTTACTTACATTTACGGACTTTTAAAAAAAATCTGTTTGAAAATAAGTTGCGAACCTCACCCCATTTCCCCTAACTCATCAGTGTGTATCTCAGGAGAATGTGGACCTTCTCCCAAAAAACCCCATTACCACCATCACACCCGAGCAAGCTGAAATTGATTCAGCGAAACGATGATCTAAAGTTATGCGTCATTTAACTTACATACAGATTTTACCAGTTGTCCCCAAAATGCCTTTTTTAGCTGTTTTGTTTTGTTTTTTTAAATCTAAGAACTCATCAAGATTCATGCATCGCATTTGCTTGTTACAACTCTAGTGTCTTGTAATCTAGAACGGTCCCTGTCCTTTTCTTCTTTCTCTTGACTTTGTCTTTTTGTGCGTGCCCCACCATTTGTCTGGGTTTGTCTGATTGTTTCCTTGCGATGAGATGCAGTCAAATGCTGTCGGCAAGAGCACTGGTGGGAGATGCCGTGCCCTCTTACTGCATATTATCAGGAGGCTCGTGAGGTCAGCTTGTCCCACTGTCCGTGCCGGGAGTGGCTTAACATGATTTTTGGAGGTCATCCATTTTTAGATCCTGCTCCCGTAATACTTGAAGAGGGATTACTTTGGTGTGCGGCCGATGTTGACTGTGACCCTTAGGCCTGAGGGTAGCCCCGTCCTTGTGATGCGGACAGGACAGCTGGGTTAGAACGGACAGCCCCAGCAAGGCCACGGCAGGCTCACGGACATGTTGGAAGGTCTCTCAGCTGTTAGATGTTGGATTTCAATGGTAGCAATAGGCACATGCGACCCCATCCCTTCACTTAATCTGTACCGAGTAAAGGACACCGAGAGAGACTCCCAGGTATGCGAGGGCTGGAATAGTTCTATTTGCAGTCCTGGGGTGCTCTGTTGGAATTACGGTATCACCATTCCGGAAATAGCTTTAGTCTGGACTAGGAAAGGGGAAGGAGTGAGGGAGTGTGGAGTGAAACTGTGGACCTCATGCTGGGGAAGGAAAGGACAGACAGACGAACTGGGAGTGAAGGTGAGGGCTGGCCTGAGCCCTGGGTAGCCGCTGACGCTGTCTCGGAGTGGGGAGGCCTGGGGCAGGGTCTTGGGGGCCCCGCTGCCACACCCTTGGGTGCGGGGGGGGGGGCTCCAGACCTAGAGATGCTGCTTCGAAAGGAGGGCGGGGCTGGAGGCCTGATTCCAGGACGTGCAGAATAGGGGCTTGGAACGGCCAGAGCCCGGGGAGCCCAAAGCGAGAAGGGCTGAGGAGTGGACGCCTGGGCCTGAGCCTCAGCTTTTCCAACACGTTAAGCACAACTTCCCAAAACCGATGCCACTCAAACATTTTCTGATTTTACTTGCCTGTATTCATTTGGATGTTAATGAAGAGAAGATTCAGTAAGCAGCCTGATCCTACTGATGGAATTCGTTAGAGTGAAGTTAGTCTAGCATTAAGGCAAAAACGGAGTCAGTTTAAAGAATATTAAGTAAACAAGAGTGCAGGTGGCCCAGGGGTGTGGCAGGAATCATGCAGGTGTCAGGCAACAGAGATTCGGGGGTGCCCCGTGACAACCTGCAGGGCAGTCTCTGAGGCAGGCTCTGGGACGGCAGTGCGGCCCCCGTGGACTGGCATTGCCCTGCCCCCGGTGCAGCAGATGTGCAGGGGTGTGGGCAGAGAGCAGCCGGCTGGGACCCATCAGGACTCACTGAGGGGGCCGCTTCCACCTGTCTTGCCCCTCCCCCGTCCCATCCTCCCCCGGTCTTATCCTGGCTGTCCGAGGTCCCTGGGTTGTGGCAGGTGGTGCGGGGCTGCAGGTGCATGTCCAGGGTGGGGCATGGGCCACCCATGAGCTTTGCAGGACCCCCTCCCTTGCCCCCTTCACGGCTGCATCTGTCTCTTTCCTCCGCAGGGGGAGGGGTTGCACCAACTACGCGAGGCTTTGAAGATTTTAGCTGAGAGGGTTTTAATCTTGGAAACAATGATTGGGCTCTATGGTGAGTAGAGACAGACAGACGGACAGACAGCCCAGCCCCCACCTACCAGCCTTCCCCAGGCCCTCCAGGGGTGGAGCTGCCTGGACCCAGTCATGAGGCTGGAGAAGGTGCCTGCCCCAGGCAGGAGAGGACGTGCGAGAACAAGGCCACCCGTCCCTCAGTGGCTGGTCCCTCCTCCACAGGTGAAAGGGGGCCCTAGAAACCTCTGTGGTCAGACTGGGCCTCCAGGCATTGTGGGTAATATGGTTTCCAGGCCTGCAGGGGAAGCAGAGGTGACATATTTTGAGTTTGAAAGAAATGAGGGGCAGTGGAGCCAAACTCCCGACCAGCAGGGGATTGTGGGAAACAGAGACAGACTGCAGCAGAGCAGGGGATCATGGGTAATAAAGTCAGAGCCCAGGCCCACAGGAGGGTTATGGGTAAGGAATCCAGACGCCAACCAGGCTTCATTCAGCTCTAGAGAGATCGTGGGTAGAAGAGCCAGTCCCCAAGCCCACAGGACAATAGGTCATGGAACTAGACTCCAGAAATGCAGGGGACTGTGGGTGACAAAGCCAGCCTCAGTCCCTGGGGTGCTCTAGGTAATATACCACCTACCTGTTCTGACCTCCCCTCCCCCAGGAGCCCCCAGAGGCTCTCACCTGAGAGAGGTGAGCAGGCCTTCCTGACCCCAAGTATCTCCCTTACAGTTCCTCCTCCGGTCCTCCTAACGTGTCCTGCAGGTCCCTTTAGGGGCTGGAGGGAGCCAGACCGTCACTCCAGGCACTCACCCACCAATTTCTCCGCCCATCTGGTTACTTGAGGAGCCAGGCAAGCCCCGTCCCCAGTTAGAAGGGGAGACCGAGGTCTCAATAGAGACTCACACCCAGGCTCCTGCCTCGAAGCCGGCGGGTGCCTGGCCCCTCCGCCCCGCCCTCGGCTCCCCGGCCCCGCCCTCGGAGGCCGGACTCGCACCGTCTGCTCTTCTTGATCTCCCATCAGGCTCCTAGCTTACAGAGCTTCCTGCAGCAGCAGGCTCAGCTGGAGCTCCTGGCCAGACGAGTCACCCTGCTGGAAGCCATCATCTGGCCAGGTAACGGCAGGGCGGGCAGGTAGGGGCACCCCTTCCAGGAAGGGCCTCAGGACACAGAAGTCCCCTCCCAGTGCTGGACCCAGGCCGGTGGACACTCCTCCTTTAGTCCTTCCCGCCAGCCAGCAGATGGTGCCTGACACCCTGCTGGCACAGGCTCCCAGATAAGACAGACATGGTCCCGCTCTCATGGGGTACAGGGTGCAGGGACATGGGGGTTGCCCTGCAACAGGCTGCTAGACCCAGGGCAAAGGAACACCATGGTGGAGTGAGTCCTGTGACACCACAGAAGTGCCCCTGACCCAGGCTGGAGAGCAGGGGAGGGCATCTCAGGGAGGGCTTCCTGGAGAGGTGTCATCTAAGTAGAGAGACCTGAAGGACCAGGATCCGGGCAAGTAAATGGGCACAGGAACAGCATGAGCAAAAGCCAAGAGGCCCGTCCTGTGAGGTTGCTAAGGAGCGACAGGCGAGGCTAGAGAATCTGGCGGGGCCCAGTTTGAGAAGGCCCTTGAAGGGAGGTACAAGGCATGGAAGGAGGTTAGACACCAAGTGGGCAGCACCCCTCCCTGTGCCTGGCTTGTCCTGCCAGGAGGACCCTCCCCATTAAACTGGAGCTTGTGGGTGGTTCTCGAGAGAGGCAGGAGTTGGCCACCCTCGGGGCTGAGCTCTGGTCCTCGCCTAACACTAAGAGGCCCCCATGGCTGTCCTTCTCCCGCCTCCAGCCACCCCATATCACAGAACAGTCCTAGTATGTCCGTGCACATGGGCCTCAGACACCATGTCCAACTTCACATCTATGTTACAGAGGAGGAAACAGAGGCCCCAAGCAGGAAGGAGGGCCAGGGATACAGCCAAGCGTCCTACATTCAGCAAAACTGGAGGGCCAGCCCTGGGCGGAGGCCCTGTGCCCATCAAGTGATGGGGAATCCTCAGTCGTCTACAGAGATGAGGGCCATGGCGTACAGGGGCACCAAAGGATGGGAGTGAGTGGCAATCACTTCCGGCTGTGGGTTGGAGAAGGCTTCCCGGAAAGGGGACACGTGCGTTGGGTCACGGAAAATCCCTACGGGAAGGTAGAAAGGGCAGCCTTGACGGAGTCCTGCATGGACAAAGGCCTGGAGGCTGCAAGGGGCGTGTGGTTGGCTTCCAAAGCTCCTCCCACCTTGCCACGTGGCTTCTCTAACTTTTAGGAACCTCAGTGACCATCTCCCAGACCTCCTCCCCCCTCACAGATTCGGGACCAAGGACCAAATCCCAGGCTCTCGGCACCGTTTTCAGGCGTCTCCGCGCCTCCTCTCTCAGGAGGACAGGGACAGGAACCAGAAGGGACACACCGTAGCCTTGGAGCCCTACCTGCACTTTAGTCAGCTCTATCCAGCAACCCAGGGCAGGAGTGCTGGTCACCTTAGAAAGCCCACGCCCACTCTCTGTGGCCACAAGCTTGGGGGGGAGGGGTGACCCCATAAGCACGTGTGGGTGGTGGGCCTGGAAGAGGCGGTGAGGGAGGGGAGGAGCAGTGAAGAAGGAACTTCCCCTCGTCCATCGTACACAGCAGGTGCTAACTAAAGACCCAGCTAGGGCTCATGTTTAGGTTATAATCAATAATAATGAGATAGTAACAGCTGTCACACATCCAGCCCCTTGGGCTGGGGGATTTGCATCCAGTCCCTATAACAAGCTCGCCGGGTGGGCGATACCATGCCCATTTCACAGGTGGAGAAACAGAGCGTCAGCGAGCTCACATGATTCCTCGGGGTCACAGCAATCGTGGTGGTTAGGCCAGGGGTCCACCCTAGGTCTGTCTGGCTCTTTTTGCTCCATCAACAAAAGTTCACGGACACCTCTGTTCTGCCAAGCACTGAGGGCGGCCAGGAAAGACCAAGGGCCCTGAATTTGTATTGGAATAGCATCTCATGAGCAACTCACAGTGACCAGGCCTGCAGGAGGCCTGGGTCGAAAACACATCTAGTGACCAAAATAATCCAGCATTTACTGTGAAAACCACTTTCCGCTCCTGGACACCTTCCACACTTACCACAAGGGTGTGACACAGTATTGTCCCCCGTGTTCCAGCTGAGGCTCAGAGGTTCAGTGCTTGGTACAGGGCTTGGCCCTCGCCGATGTTAGAGCCTGAGCTCTGTGCTGCTCTCTTCCTATGCTCCCTGACTTAGGGCATCAAATCTCCCTTGACCGTGAGCACACGCAGATCTGTCCCGGGGGCCCCAAATCTCAGCCCAGAGGTGTGTGGGAGGCCGGAGCACACGGGGTCAGAGTGCTAGACAGTTATGATCAGGAAGGTATAGCCCACTGCCCTGGCAGTGCCCCAGTGGGAAGCTGGTGCTCACCAGAGTCCAAGTGTCTGTCCCTTTGAACAGGACTTTGGAGGCTCAGCCAAGTCCCCCATCCTGGGGCTCTGCTCCTTGGGTATTCCTCTCCCCCTGGGAAAATAGCCCAACGGGACCTACCTGAGCTTATTTAACTTAGAGAGAGACTAAAGTCCATTAGAGAGGGACTAAAGTGCTAGTGGCAGAAGGCTTCCTGGAGGAGATAGGCCTTCCTCTGGGTTTTGAAGGATGAGTAGGAGTTTTCCAGGTGGCAAAAATGCCAATGACTGTTTCAGTCTTGGAGATACCTTATTTCCAGGTTGGGGCATATTTCGAGTTAGAACTCGAGTTAGAACTGACTTCGATAATGATTGAAGCTGGTCAGGACCTCAGTATATCTGGAACTATCCCCCCTGGTTTTAGAGATGAGACAGCTGAGGCCCTGACAGAGGTTAGGCTTGCCCAGAGCTGCACAGTAGGTCAGTGGCAGAGCCTGGCCTTCCTAGACTCTTCCCACCACAAGTAGCCTGAGTCTGTCCCCTGACCTTAGGTTACCCAGTTACGAAATGAGGATGATTCAGGACACCTATATTCCAAAGTGTGGGAAAGAACTATACTCGTATGGATCATTCGTTCACTACGCGCTGAACATTCCAGAAACCTGGCAGGTTCATTTATCCCCACTTGACAGAGAAAATCAGAGGCCCTGAGTGCTCTCATTGGGCTGGGAGCTGGGAACTCCAGCGGGGGAAGGGGAGACGCTAACCAGCTTGCAAACTACCCTTTCTCACAGCTCTGCCTCCCAGATGCCCGGGCAGAGTGCCCAGCGCCCCAGCCCCCAGAGGGCCGAAGGGAGATGGGCACCTCACGCAGACCTCACTAACCCTGACTCTCTCCTTCCCTCCGGCAGAACCAGAGGGGTCGGGGGCAGGCCCTGCCGGCACAGGCACCCCCAGCCTACTGCGGGGCAAGAGGGGAGGACACGCGGCCAACTACCGGATCGTGGCCCCCAGGAGCCGCAACGAGAGAGGCTGAGGGCAGGGGCGGCCCTAGGGGCAGACCGGGCCTGGCTTCCCTTCCCAGCCTGGACTTGGCCAACTGCCTCCAGGGACCGCCCATCCATATTTATTAATGTCCTCAGGGTCCCTTCTGCCACCTAGGCCTTTGGGACGGGCAAGTCTTGGTCCTGACACCGGGGCAAGTCTGCCTACTATGAAGCTGAGAAGGGACTGTGGCAAGAGGTGAGGCCTTGCTCAGGGCCCTGGGCCTCCATTTCCCTCTGTGAAATAGGATGACGCCAGCCTGCAGGGAAGGGGGGTGGCAGGTTCGAGGCTTCGGTCCTCTCACGGGCCACCCGGGCACCCAGGCCTGTAGGCACTGATGGGTGGCTGGCGCTGGGGTTCTGCTGGGCCCTTAGCACACGTGGGCTGGTGGGGAAGGGCAGGCTTGCCTCTCCCTCCTCCCCAGCCAAACCCCGGGGAGCCCGCCGCATCCCTCCACTCCTTGATTTCTGGTGCTGGGTCCCCACCTGAGCTCAACAGGCAGGACATTGCATAGGTCCTGCCCCCTGAGCCCCCAGCCCCTCCCATGTCCCAGGTGGGGGTGGAGGCATGGAGAGAGAGGGGCACCCTGGAGGAAGAGGTCTCCAGCCAATAAAGGCCCCCAACCTGATGTCCCACTGGCCTGGTCTGCGTGTGCTTAGATGGGGAGCAGCTGGGCAGGGCCGGGAGCCTCTTCCCTCTTCTTGGTGGCCTTCCCTGCCCGCATGCAAAGCAGGGCTGTGAGGTGGGCCTACACAGGGCTGAGGGGGGTCAAGGCGCCGCTGGGTGAGGGGGTACACGGGGGTAGGTGAGCAGAGCAGAGGCTCAGACCATCCCCATCCCCTGGCCAGGTGTCCAGCAATGGCTGCAGCTTCTGAGAGGGCCAGGGAGCAAGAAACTGCCAGACCGTGGGGCAGCTTCCAGATTAGGGGACCCGCAGCATCCCCCAAGTCTGCTTCCTCACCCATAAAAGGACGGCATGACCTTCAGGCTGTCCAGTCTGTTTCTGGCCCCTCGCCTGTGGCCAACAGCAGGGTCGGTCTCTGCCGCCCCTTCACTCTGGCCCCAGCATGGGGCTGTGCCCCGGGACACACAGTTCCCTGCACCGCCCCTCAAGGTCCAGCTTCCCAGGTGCCCCTCGGCCTTACCTCTCCCCACAGCCCATGAGCATCCCACACCCACTCCCGACCCTCCGCCCTCTGGCTCAGTCTGCACCTCCCCTTCCTGGGAAGGGGTCAAGGACTGAGGAGGGCCAGGAGGGAGGAGCTGCCTCTTCGAAGCTGAGGAAGCTTCTCCCCCATGGCATCCCCACGTTGCTTCCTGCGCAGGGAGCCCGGCAGGGCACGGCCACCAGCTCCAGAGCCTCAGGAGACCAACTGAACTGGCCCCTGTCCAGCAGGGACGCTGGGGGGGGGTGGGCAGCGAAGGGATGATAATTCCCGGGGAATCAGGGAAGGTTTCCTGGAGGAAGGTCTCCGTGCAGGCCGAGACCTAAGGCTGGGTAGAAACTAGCTGGGAGACGAGTGAAGAAAACAGCTCCTCAGCAGAGGGCCTTCCGCGCCCCGAGGTGGAGGGCACAGCTGCCCGAGGAAGAGGCTGCACGGTTCAGAAACAGTGACCCTGCGTCTCTGCACGTCAAGGAGTTGTTCTCCCGAAGTCGGTCATTCCCTCGCAGCTCCTTCATCCCCCCGCCTCGCTGCCAATGCAAAAGAGTCAGACACAACTGCTGCCCCCGAGGAGGTCCAGGTTGAAAAATGAACTGTTTTTATTCTGAACGGTGCCAGGGCGGCGTGTCGGAGGGGCCTCTCCCGCGCCACACTGACCCTCAGCACACAGGGCTGGGGCTCCGACTCCCCAACCACAGGCCAAGCCCCGTGTCACCGAGGGCCTGCATGTGCTAGGGGGGACCAGGGCCCTCGGGGTGGGCGGGCCCACCCCTCCCCTGAGTCACTAAGGCCTCGGTGCCCACCTCCCCCTCAACCAGCAGGGACACAGCACCCTCCACTCGGCCCGTGGCTGCCAGCGCCACCACTGCCTGCTCTGTGGGGAAGCCCATGCGCTCCAGCTGCTGCAGCCTGCGGGGTGGGGGGACAGGGAGGGAACGTCAGGGCCACCTCCAGCCCCTGCACCAGGGGGCCCCACCTCCGCCCGCCCGCCCGCCCGCCTGCCTTACCGCAGAGAGGAGACAGAGGACTTGGGCAGCCATAGGGGGCTCTCAGGACACCGGGCCGGCCCCTCTAGGAGTGAAGCCTGGATCCCCTCCTGCAGCATCTGCTCCTCCAGGGCGGCCCACAGCGGGGTCCCTGGGGGGAAGAGGGGCCCGGTCCAGGCCAGGCCCACCTCTGAGGAGCCCTCCCTGGTCAGCTGCGCAGGCCCCAGGCCTGGCGGGAGGTGGGCTGAGCCTTCACTGCGGGACCAGAGGCTAGGGGAGGCCACGTAAGGAGGTCCAGGAGCGGGAGGCCTGGAGGAGCAGAAGCAGAGGAGGGCCTGATTGCCAGCCACTGCCACGGCTTCCACCGGCAGGGCCGCTGTCTCCGGCATCACTCTCACCTCGCTCCGGCAGGATGGGTGACTGGCAGCTCGGCCAGGCCGCCTGGGGTAGGAAGGAGTCTGACCGGCCAGCACCCTGCCAGGGCCCTGCACAAGACTCCCTCCTGCAGTGCTTGCAGCCGCCGCTCAGAGAGCTCCAGCCACCGGAAGGCCCCGGCTGCATCTGTCTGCCCAGGGGCAGGGCGACCGGTCAAGGAAAACCAAAACCAGCCGGGGGTGAGCCCACGCTGCATGCCAGGCCCTGGGCCAAGTGTGTGACAGGCATTCCCTCATGTCTCCTCACTACGGCCCGGCAAGGGGTGTGTTGTCATCCTAGTCAGCAGCGTAGCCTCTAGGAAAAGGGACCTGCCCGAAGCCACTCAGCCAGTAAGGGGGGGGGGTCAGGTGTATCTCCCTGCAAAGGCTGTCTCCCCTAGTCTCAGGCGTCCCCTGCCTGCTCAGTTCCCAGACCCCTGTGAGACCTCTCGGATCTGACTCAAGGCCCACCCTTGCGCCCACTGCCACCCCCCTCACTGCCCTCAGCCAGGGCAACATACTTCCCACTGCGGGGTACAGCCAGGCCTGGGCACCTGGCGTCTCCAGTCCTAAAAAGCCACTGTTCTCTCCAAAGGCACTGTTTCCGCAATAGGCATTGAGCATCTCTGGAGCAAAAGCGTGTGTTCATCGCACCTGCGCCGCCAGCCACAGGTGCTCGCCTTGCAGTGCCGAGCCCAGGGCTCACTCTCATCCTGCCCTCGCACTTCCTGCGCCCTCTGCCTGGCCTGCTCTCTTTTTCACTTCCCTGAACCCCTCAACCTGCACATCTCACCTCGGATGCCGCCTCCACGGGGGAGGGCCACGTTAGGTGCCTACTCGGGCCACCTGTGCCCTCCTGGGCTCCCCTTTAAATTGTAGTTGGAGCCTCCACCTGGCCATTAGCCCTCAGCCCCACCCCCGCCCAGAGTCTGGCCAGAGGAGGACTCAGAGACGCTCCCGGAATGTTGCACGGCTTCCCATCATCGTTGGACCTGCCCTCCCTGTGCCGCTTCCCTCCCGGGTACCCTGGGGGCCCAGCCACAGAACCCACATGTCCACGCGGACCCTGGACCCAGGACCCAGGCAAAGGATACAGGCCAGGCCAGCAAGGAGGCCGCACAATAGCTGCAGGAAGGGTGGTTCGGAGCTGAGCACTGGGGTCAAGGCAAGCAGCAGCCACGGCAGCAGTCGCGGTGGCAGTACTCCCTGGGGCTGCCTCGGGTGGTAACCCTGCCCCGCCAGCATGGCCAGGTGGACGGGCATGTAGCCACAGCCACCGGCTGCACTGGGCATCCCGAGGCCTGCCAGCAGCACACCCATTAGCCCAGCAGCCAGGGCGAGCAGGGCAGAGGCATGCAGGAACCGCAGCGTGCCCAGGTGGCACTCCTGCCACCAGCCCAGTGTAGGCAGGAGCAGCAGGCTCAGGAGGAGGCCAGGTAGGGCTGTGTGGCCCAGGACATGGGTCAGCAGACGGTGCGCTGGGAAAAAGAAGGAGCGTATGTGCCGGGTTAGTGGCCCTAACCCCCGAGGCCGTCCCAGGGTGGTGGTTACCCTCTGCAGGACACCCACTAAGCGGCCTCCTCTCCCCAGGAGCCAAAGTCTGCACACTGCCAGCACTGTAATCGCTCGTGAAGGGGACCGAGGGCTTCTAAATGCTGTGGCTGCTCCCCTGCTGTGTTAACCAGAACATGCTGGAGACACCACTCAATCTCCTCAAGACCAACCCAACTATGGATGAGTCACTTAACGACTGCTGGGAGACACTCAGCTGGGGTCACCCCTCAAACTCCCAGGACCTCCTGAGCATTCCCGTACTAAGCTGAAAGCCTTAGTTCTTATTTTAAGAGAAAACCACCAAAACAAGGAAGCCATCTAAAAAAAATACCAACTCACAGGCTCCCGCCGCTCTGCTGGCCCCTCCGCCCGGGTGCTCTGCCCTCCCTTCTTGCCTGTGGATGAGCTGGGCATGCTCCTGTCCAGGGCCAACCTTCCCCCAGGGCACTGGGTCCTCTCCCTGCTTGAGCAGTGTGGGACGCGTGCCGCTCCTGTGAACTGGTCTTAGGCCCTACCTAAGTCCCTGCCTCTTCCCAGGGCCATGGGGCTGGCCCTCACCCTGCCAAGGGTCCAGCAGCAGCTCCGGAGCCAGGGCAAGGCTGGGGCCAGCCCCCACCAGCCACAGGCTGCTCAGCAGCAGCATCAAGACAGAGGAGGCAAGAGGCAGTGCCGGGGACAGTAGGCCAGAGGGGCCTCTGGCATGCATCGCGTGGCTGAAGGTGTCAAGGGTGGTCTTGGGGCTGTGTAAAGGAAAACAATAACAACAGTTATTACTGCAATTTCAACTACCCTCCCGACGGCTCCATTTTACGGAAGTAGAAACTGAAGCTGGAGAGGCAGGCCCAGCAACTCAACCAGAGAGGAGCGCAGACCCTAACCACGTGCTTAGCCATGTAGCCATCCCCTCTGCCCGTGTGAGGATGGGGAGGGGCCAGACCAAAAGGGCTGTGAGTTGGGCTGGGGCTCTGGACTCCCAAAAAAAAGGGGTGTGGCACCCCAGGAGAAACTCAGGGCCATCTCCACCTTTCCTCTGCCTCCCTCTTCCTTCGGGTAGCAGACCAGCCACCTTCCTCCTTTCTCCCCTCCACTGTGCCCAGCCTTAGAGTTCTAGGCTGCTCAGCTGCCTTTGACACGGGGTGCGGCTTAGGAAGGGGGGGAGGCAGAAGGGCTGGAGGAGGGGCAAGAGTCCCACAAGCCGAGGACAGAGACATTCCCTCTCTTCAGCTCTGAGCACCGCCCCTCTGGGCCTAGCCCTCCTTATTGCAGGAAGGTTCCAGTGTTCCCTCCACTCCTTCCTGCTGTGCATCCCTGGACAAGTTTCCATCCTCTGAGCCTCTCCTTCTTCATCTGTAAAATGGGGATTAAGAAAACCCTTTCTTCGTGGGATGAAAAAAGGGAATGGACTAAGGCAGGGCCCAGCCCACAACTCCTGCTCAATAAACTGTAGGCATTCCAGCTAACTGTGGGAGGAGGCAGAGATAGCTAGCCACCAGCGAGGTGGGGGGGGGGGGGGCTCAATGTGGAAGCAGCTGCTTCAGCCTAGCTGGTTCAGTCTGGCCCTCCAAAAAGCCAATTCCCAGCCCACAAGGCACAGGCCTTGCTGAAACCTCCTCAGCCCTGACCAAGCCTGTGTCAACACTCCCAGTGAGCTGATTTCATGAGGCAGAGAGCAAAAGCGCAGAGACAAGAAGCCTGGTTCATCTGCTCCCTCCCAAGGGCAACCTCAGCATCAAAATCCACCTGCCAATTTCCTGCAGGGAGAATGGAGAAAGCTCCTCTGCCTGCAGTGTCCCTCTATCTCTCCAATAGCCAAACTCCTATACACCCCTTGAAGCCCAGTTCAAATGTCCCATCCCTTGCCCCCGCCCGCTACATGGGTTATAGATCTTATCCTAGCTAGTGAGCACAGCTTGGCCTGTCTTTTTTTCCTGAGCAGATGATCTGGGCAGGGGGCAAGGGGGAGTGCTCTCCTAACTCATCCCCAAGTTTTCCATAGGTGTTCACCGAAAGAGAGACACTGGCTTGGCTCCAGGTCCAGCTGAAAGATTTGGGTGAGCCCTGCCCTTCCTTGGGCCTGAGCACCTGTTTGGGGAGACTAGATTGAGTCCAGAAAGGCAGATAGGTACCAGCTTTGCCCAGGGCCAAGACACCCACCGCAAGCCGCCTCCTGCACCTTCACAACCATTGTACCCACGGCACCTCACAAGGGTGAAAGACTTGCACATGGATAAACAAAACTGGGACTGGAACCCTTGGGGCCTCAGTCTCTTCATCGATAAAATGGGGCTGTGCACCATTCAGGTCCTGCCTACCTTACTAGAAAGCCCGAAGGACATAAAGAGAAGACAAGGACGGGGAAGATGCTTCCCAGCGATAGAGTGGGGATCCCTGGGAGTGGGTCCGACTCAGCCTTGTGATTTAGGAAAAGTGCACAAATTCCTTGGGCCTCAGTTTCCCCTTCTGTCAAAACAAGGGTATTGGATGGGAGGAGTGCTAAAAAGGCATTCTCAAGCTTGACCGTTACTGGGGCGGGGGGGAGGGGGCTCTTGGGATCCGGCGCTACGTTCGGGGCCTCCCATCCAGCCCACCCGCCTCGGCCCCCTCCCCCGCTCCGGCCCAGGCCACGTGTCCGGGGTACTCACTGCAGAGCTCGCCCCCCCGCCCCCGGAACGCCAGGTAGGGTCCCCGGCTGGGAGTCGGGACTCTAGCTTCCCGGCGAGGCCCGAGAGCCCCGAGCTCATTCTGCTTGCACTCGGGCGCGTGACCCCAGCGGAGCTGGCGCGCCACCCCCTCCCCCGCCCCCCGTCCCCCGCCGCCCGCCGATTAGTCAGCAGTTGTTCTAGGCCCGGGTCCCTTCCCCCAGCCCTCCCGCCGGTCTCCGTGTCCCTCCAAGGCACACTCTTCAGAGACGGTCCCTAGAGCCAGCGGACGTAACCATTCCGAACGGCTTAGCCTTGCACGGAGAATCACTCCTGCTTGATACCAAGACCCGCTCACCCGCCGCTCCGGACCCTTCGGTGCTAGTCTGGCTCGCACGTCACGTCCAACGCCCTTTAGAGAACACTAGGACAAGAGTTGCGGGCGAGAGGGACGAGAAGGCTATGGTTCATCCCTTCTTCCTTCACCCCTGTGGCCTGGCCCGATGGTAGCGCCCGAGGTTGCGGGTTTCGCGCCTGCGCAGTGCGGCGCCTAGAGGGAAAGCGAGAGGGAGACGGACGTTGAGAGAACGAGAAGGAAGGAGAGAAAATGGCGTCCACGGGTGAGTGTGGTGAAACCGCGGTCGCGTCGGCGACGGCCGGGACACCCAAATTTGGGGCCGCTTGTCTCAGGGGGTGGCCAGGACGACTAAATAGAGTTGTGGAGAAGGGTGTGAGAGACCTTCCGCGGCCCGACGAGCTCGAGGGCCCGCGTTCGCCTCCCCTCCCCCCACCGGGAAGGCCGGTTCTGGAATCTTCCGGCGCCCCCGGCGCGCGGGGTGCATGCAGCGGCGTGGGCGCGCGGGGCCTTCCGTGGTCTCCATTGTGTGGCGGCCGTCGGGCCCCGCGCTCCGGGCCGCTCGCCACGTGGGCGGGGCCTTCGGCCTCCGGGCCCCCGCGTGGGGATGGGGGTAGGGCTCGGCAAGGCCTCGAGTCCGACACCCATAAACCGGAGCGCGGGTGAGGGGGGGTCGACGGCTGCTCGAGAAGTCGCAGCACTGCTGCTTCTGTGATTCCCCACCCCCCATATTTAGGGAGGCGGCCCAAGCTGGAGGGCTGCTGTGCTTCGCCAAGGAACCTGGGGGAAAAGCAAATAAACAAACAAAAAGGGCATGGCGGGCTTGTGAGCCGAGGGGTGCCGACCTATGAGCGGGCGCCCCGTCGTGTCCTGGTCGGCAGGGGCGTCCGGTGTGGCCGAGCCGCCCTTGGCGGATTCCAGCCCCAAACCGAACTTCTGCCGGACTGGGCTTTGGGCGGAATGTGCTTCCCCCGGCAGAGCACCCCCCTCCGCAAGCGGCTGCCTCCCCCCTCCCCCCCCCGCTTCGTTCTTACTATTATTAATCCCACCATCTTTTCTCCTCAAAAAGCAATTAAGCGGCTTCCCAGGGCCATTTTTCAGCAAATGCTGAGGGAGATCGTTGTGTAATAAGACCAGCCCGGATCGCGAGGCCAGAAATCCCTACCGAAAGGAAATTCTGGCCTCTTTGACCTAGGAGAAACAAAAGGCCCAAGTCGGCATTCGAGTTATTCTTAAGCAGTCGTCTCGCACGTTTATTCGACTAGGTTAAGCCGGCAGGCTTGTTTATTTCATGGGCTGTAGAAGAGAGGGAAAGGGGACGCTCGCTGGACTTTGAAAGAAAGCCCGGGGTGGGGGTGGGGGTGGGGAGCGCGAATGTGATCATCGAGGGTGGGCTTTGAGGCGGGAGTTGTTTAACCTTGTAGCCTAAACATCACTGCAGTTTGCAGCCTGTTTGGGCCCTAACCTGCGGTGTTTGGTAGGGTGGGGCATTTTTGCCTCGGGGGGGTGTTCTTAGGCCTTCTAACACCGGGCGTAGAAGTAGTGGTAGAAGTTGGGGGAAGACCGGAAAAGCTCTGGTTCCTTCCGAGATTTAATTTGAAATGGGTCCAGAATCCAGCGACTTGAGGACAATTCTGCGTCTTCCCCTGCTGTGTGATCAGTAACAGGCAGGTGAATGCGGGCTGTTAGTGCCGGGGCTCAGAGTGCCCGTAGGAGCGAGAGCTCTGAGATACCACAGTCCAAGACCCATCCTGGTGGAGAGCCCTTTCCACCTTCCTCTTCCTTGCGATGTTTGAATTTTGTAAGGGGGAGTGCTACTCTCCCTTCCCTGTTGAAGCGTGGAGAGTCCGAATGTGTATGGTGAAATTTTCGCGAGGCTGGACATGCCACTTTTTTGGTCTACTTTGCTCAGACTGATGGCTGGAAACCTCCATGTACTGTATTAGAATTAGAACTGCATTTTATGTAGACACACAGTATTAGGCCGGCTGGAGGAGCTTAAATCCATGACTTTGGTGAGGCTGGATCTTTTAAGAGCTTTTTGAGCCCCGAACTTCTTCCAGAAAAGTATCTGGTTCCCACCGATTACCCCATACTGATTTTAACTCATTATGTAGTCTGAAGCTCTAAATCTCCACTGTGTGGATAGCGAGTCCCCTAAAGTATCCAAAAGTCACTGCTTTGGGTAATGTTAGATGTGGGTTTTTTCATGTACGTTATAGGTAGAAAAGCGAAGCCGATGTCCACTGTAACAAAGAATTACAATGCAAACTCCCAAGTAACCGCCATTCAGGCCAAGAAATAGAACATTGCCAGCATTCTAGAGGCCCCCTTCTCAGCCTGTCCTGTATTTTTAGTGGAGTCTTCAACTGCACGTTTGAGGATTAAAAACAAACCATAACTGACTGCTAAAAAAAATCTGATCATTGTGTAACTACCATTTTTGAGTCCATAAAATGTTGGTGTGTTGTGGGTAAATAATGTAAGTTCTCAGGAAACAAATTGGCGACCTCCCTGAGCCGGCCAGCGCGAGACTGAATGGGTTGGTTTCACGCCGACCTGAGATCTTTCGTTGTTCCGTATCAGCTTTGCCAGTTTTCTGTTTTTACATAACTGTTCTTGTGTGAAAGTCCTCTTGCAAAGTTGAACTTATATGTCAGCAATTTAGAATCATTTCTCACACAAGACACCTCAGCAAAACAGAGTGAAATAGTTTATTTTTGATGCTTCATTTGTTTTGTACCACATGGAAGAAGTGATTTGCATTTATTTTTTATGCACTACATAGAAAGCATGACTTATGCTGTTGAAAATGCCTTAGGGTTTAACCTTAAAATGCCTGAGGATTGTCTTGAACAAATCCGTTTGTTCATTATACAAAGCCTTTGGGCATTTGATTTGCTCATGCTGGTGAATCGGGTTCCGTGTTAAGGTTGTACGAGGAAGGAAAGTAGTTAGGGTAGAGAGGTAGAAAGATTACCTACTTGAACAGATAGATTCCGCAAAATGCTCTCGGGCCAGGTGGGCTGTGAGGCAGGTGTGGAGGGAGTGTGGGGGTAGATGGAGACCCATCCGTGAGGAGCTAAGATGTCCACTGTGGCTTTCAAATGCGGGGCTACTTTCTGATTGCAACAGAAAGAACTCTTGTTTAGCGCTAATGGCAGTACTGTCTTCTGGCATAAAAGATTAAGTATTTCTTGTGGAGAGCAAAGCATTGGGCAGAATTTTTAAAAATAATTAACTTGTAAAATAAATGTATGTCGAGTCCAGTAGTGCTGTGAAAACTTTTTAATCATTTTATTTTCTATTTTCACTACTAGTAGACACCTCAGTGGACCAAAGTTTTTTAGTCCCTTTCTGTGCATGTTTTAAGTTTTACATGAAAAGGAAAATTATGGAAAGGATTATGTAGAAAGAGAAGGGAAGAAAAGTTGTGGGTTCGTTTGTTTTCTTTAGAATTGAAATCATTTTGAGTTTTAAAAAGATGATGTTACCTAAAACCAGATTACTCCCATGCTTTCTTCTCTGCCAGTTTTCAGATTCTGTCTTAACTGCTGGGATTTATATTGTGTCTAGCTTTTGACTTCCTGTGCAGATGTAGCCCTGATACACTTAGGAAAGCTTTTAAACACTGGATTGGGATGGCTGTCCTCTTTTTGCCATTCCATGTCACAGTCCTGCTGAGGAATTTTGGTTGGTCTAACTTGCTAAAGTGAGGAAGTGATAGAAAAACCAGTTTTTGAGGAGATGTAGCGACTAATATAACCACTTTGATGTTAAGCATTTAATATTGTGGCATGGCCTCATTTTTATACGAAGGTTCATCTTGTTTTTTTGTTAGTTTTGGAATGACGATCATGTATTTGAAATGACAGCTTACAGTTAAGGGGGTTTGTGGTCATGGGAACCTTCAAAGTAGCTCTGCCAAATCAGCTGATCTTGACCTCATTAGCTGGCACAATATTCAAACTTTCTGAGTTTAACTGACTTAGACCTATTTTTTGGTTTGATGTTGAGATGAAAGAGGTACTCATTGGGATCACTGTTGGCCTGTACTTCCTCTCTCAACAATTTAAAGAATTGGTCTTCCTGCCACCTGAATTCCTTTCCCGTTTATTTCCTTCTCCTTGCCTCTGCTGACTTGACACTATTTTCTCTCCTTATTTCCTCTAGATTACAGTACCTACAGCCAAGCTGCAGCCCAGCAGGGGTAAGTCAGTCTTTTATAACAGTACTTTGGGTGTGATTGATTAGAGTATCAAGCCTCCTAGAGTTCTGGTGAATTTTGTAATGGAATCTGAATGTTCTAGATTCAGTTCTCGAATTTAATTTCTCTTACAGCTACAGTGCTTACACCGCCCAGCCCACTCAAGGATATGCGCAGACCACCCAGGTAATCTTTAAGATAATTGTATGTGGTTGCAACCGCAAGCAGAATGTTTCTGTCAGCCATTAAAACAGTAGCTAATGCAGATTTTTTTTTTCAATCCAGTAACAGAAAAGTATAAGGTGCTTGTAATCATAAAAATACCCAGGCGTTTTAAACTTTCACAATGGGAGTGAAATGACACCATTCTCAAACTGGGAATTACTAGCTCTCCATTCCTTTCTAGTATCATTTCTCAAATTAAGTGCCTTGTGCTTGGTTCTTCTATATACTGTATTCTGTTTAAGTTTTTTTAACTTTATTATACAGCAGTTCTGAAGAGGAAGGTGTTATTAGGACATTTTGCAGATAAAAAAATTGCAGTGCATAGATAGGTCATTTGCCAGTGTTCACACAGTAAATGGCCAGGTCTGCTCTGTATGGCTGCTTAGCTACAGAGCCTTTGAGCCCTTTCCAGTACACGAGTTTGTGTTTAAAAGCCCATATGGGTGCGTGGATGGCTCAGTCGGTCAGTTAAGTGTCTGACTTTGCCTCAGGTCATGGTTTACTGTGAGTTTGAGCCCCGGGTCACGCTCTGCGCTGACAGCTTGGAGCCTACTTTAAATTGTGTCCCCCTTCTGTCTTTCAAAAATAAATAAAAATTTAAAAAAAAAAAGCCCTCAAGTGGGGGCACCTGGGTGGCTCAGTTGGTTAAGTGGTTAAGCCTCCCGACTTCAGCTCAGGTCATGATCTCGCGGTTCATTGGTTCGAGCACTGTATCAGGCTCTGTGCTGACAGCTCAAAGCCTGGAGTCTGCTTCAGATTTTGTTTCCCTCTCTCTCTGCCCCTCTCCCATTTGCACTCTGTCTCTCTCAAAAATATTTAAAAAATTTTTTTAAATAATACATAAAAACTCAAGTGAATATAAAGTTTAAAAAAAAAAGCTAAGATCACTTCAGATTCTGAAATGATCCATGATTAAATGATGCTAATAACTCCTCCATGGAAACAGATCACGAAGTGCTTGGCATAGCTTACGTAATTGGTCATTTAAATCTAGACTGTAATCTTGCTAATATCTGGAAGAATACCTCATTCCTTGCCAGATTTTAAGTATTAACTAAAGTCCAAGTTCAAAAGACCGCCCTTGATATGTAAACCTTAAGAAGACACGTGGTGTTCTAGGTTTTTTGTTTTTTGAAGTCCTATAATAGTTTTTAAATCTTTATGTCAGGCTGCAAACCTGGTTTTCAATATCAACAGATTTTAGCCCCATTTCCTTTTCTTTCCCTTGGTTCATTTTGTCTTCCTAACATTTGTTTCCAGTTGCTAAAACTGCTACACTAAGTGCTGGCAATTATACACCTGTTCCCTTATTGCTCATCCCTTGAGAGTCTCTTGTTAATCTCCTGTATGTTAACTGAGATTTCGCCTAATTATCTCAGGAACTTTTTTGTAGTTAAGTTTGTGAAAATATGAGTGAATTAGATAAGGAAAAACAAGCATCATAATGTAATTGTGTGTCTGGTTTTTTTCCAGTCTTTTTACTAGAAAGCCGTATATTTTGGCTTTGGTTCTCTCAATTTAGGAAGTCAGAAATAAGTCGATCCGTTTTATTGCTAAAATACAAGGTTTATATATGAACTTCTTGCATGCATTTTCTTTGAGCAGGCATATGGGCAGCAAAGTTATGGAACCTATGGACAGCCCACTGATGTCAGCTATACCCAGGCTCAGACCACTGCAACCTATGGGCAGACTGCCTATGCAACTTCTTATGGACAGCCTCCTGCTGGTAAGGCCTGCCTTGGAGAGACTTTTGGGTCATAGCCACTGGGTGTTTGCTAAGAATCTTGTTTATGCTGTATATTCTGGTCCATACTTTGGCATCTGGGGATCTTTTATTTTTAGGAGGAGCACTTTTTTTGTCTCTTCTTTCCTGTCCCTTATGTTCTCCTAAAGGATCTGTAATAGAATGTGGGTGGGATAATTTTCTATTAACTATTTCATACAGTATAATGAATAATTTCATAGCAAAATGGAGAATATATAAAAGATTGTGCTAATGGTAATACTGGGTAAGAATGAGCCTTCTTAAAGTGAGCTGCTTGAAATCAAACTGATTTTCACATGTTTGCTTCATCTGATAGTGTACCCTCTACTTTTTGTTTTGTGCTTTCCACAGTAGAAGGGACCAGTACAGGTTTGACTATCCTGCTCATTCTTGCATGGGAAATGCTTTCCATCTTGTCTAACCCTGTAATGTTGACCCTTTAGGTGTTTTCATCTGTTTAACCCTCAAACTTTCTAACATCACACACAACAAGGTGCTAATGGGAAATTGCTTCAGGTGCCATTCACAGATCCATGTCCTTTTCTTTATGTGATTTTGGGAAAGGTTATGCTTTATTTTACATTATTTTGTGTCAGGCCTTAATAATAGTTCACCCTCCCAAAGGTATTTCAGCTAACTATTCCCCAACTGATTTCCTCCTATTCCCTGAAGAATAGATTGCATGAGTAGATTTATTTAGAGAAACAGACTGCCACCCTGCATGTGATGTTTGTCTCTTGGTTGGTTTCCAGTCCAGACACATTTTATTTTCTGTTTTAAATGTTAATGAATTATTTTAATTCATAGTATGTCTTAACAGCATTCCAAAGAGCTAAAAAAATAAACTACTCTGAGAATTAGAACAAAGTATACCCTAATACTAGGATTGAGTGGAATATGTGAAAAATTTACAAGAATTTTTATGTTTAGTGCTTCTATGTTTTAGAATCCCTATCTTCTCCACACCCACCTAATCCCATCTTTGTTATTATAAGAGAATATTGAGTACAGTAGTCTTAAAGATGTAAAAACTCTTAATTTTCCAACTATTTTTAGTTCCCCGTTATATTAATCAGAGTCTTTAGTAGGGGAAAACCTCTATCTGTGATTTATCTCATTCAATGACCATGTCCTGGAGTTGATGGGGAGAATTTCCTAATCTGTGTAACTAATGCAGATCTCATATAGCACGAGAAACGTTTGCACTTTCTATTGGCGTTAGTACTGGAAGAAAAGCTGGAACTAGAACCATGCAGTTTGAATCATGAGATTCAATTTTTAAATCGTGAGGTGCTGCATATTCAAGCTGTTAGAGTTTTTTATTGATGATAATGGGGGTGCAATATTAGTTTCAGGTATAGAACATAATGATTCCATGTTTGTATATGTTGTGAAAGGATTGCCACAGTAATTCTAGTAACATCTGTTGGTACACATAGCTTAACCGACTGAGCTGCCCAGGCGCCCCTTGGTACACATAGCTAACAAATTTTTTTTCTTGCAATGAAAACATTTAAGATCTAGTCTGTTAACCAACTTTAAAATATACAAGACCGTTTATTGACTGTGGTCAAGGTGCTGTACATTACATCCCTGGGATTTATTTTGTAACCAGTAGGTTTTGACTACCTTCACTTGATTTTAAAACAAGTATCATTTGAAAATAAATAATACAGCTTAGATCTACCCTTTGGAATCTAGATCATTTTATAGGGACATGATAAAGTCATTTATAGGAAGCACAGGAGTTTTCTAGGTTCTTTAGAGTCATGTATTCTCATTGTCATTAATTGAACAAGTTCTGCAATGAGCACAAAAACGTAGGACATTCTGATACAGAAACCAGTGGCTTTAATGAGCAGGAGATTGCACATCTAACAATAAGGACTGTTTGTATGGATTTTATAGTTTATGGAGAGCCATTTATACCTCCTTTAGTCCTCCCATCAATCTTTGAAGTGTAGACATCGAAATTAAACTTAATATGCAAACTAAGGCTGAACCAAACTTAGGACCCTTCACAGGTAGTAAGTGGGTTCAGACACACTTTTGTCCTTATGTCATGCTGTCTTTATACATAAAAGTCGTCAAGTAGTTACTGGAAGGAATGTATGGAAAGACCTTTTTCTCTTACTCGAGTTTTTTGTATTAAACTTTAAGAGAAAGTGGCCATATAAATTTCATTTCGTTAATTAGAATAGAAATCCGAAACTTCAGTTTTTACCATTCAAGTTGAATAAAACTTTGGTTGATTTGTGTAATGTTTACTACTTTTTTCCTTAAAGTCATCAGCACAGAGATGTGTTGTCTTTTTGCTGTTGGTCATTTTTACTGTCATTAAATCATTTTGCTCTGTTCATTTTTGCTCATTTGCCTGGCTGTTTGTGTGGGTACTACAGATTATTTTAAAGATTATTAGTTAACCCAGTGTCTATTACCGTAATCTTTAGCACTACAAGGCTCTAACAGTTACTGTGTAGTTTTATGACATGAGTTGTCGCCCTATCAGTTGTAGTTTGTTGTTTTACTTGCAAATCTTATAGATGGTCCTGTTATCATGTAGGGGGAAAAATCTGTGTAGGAGTAATAGGGTAGGTGGAATTAGATTCCAGTTAAATTTAAATAAATGAGTGCTTTATATGGTTGACGTTAGGACTCTGCAGAGAACTTTTAAATTAAATAAGCAGATGAATAACATGCCAACTCAAAAAACTTCCGTTGCTTGGGTCTTTCTGTTTTGTTCATTATGCTTTCATATACATTTCAACTTAGCAGTTTTGAGAAGGAAATCACTGTTTTTGTGTATAATTAATTTCAGAATTTACCTAAAATGTTTGGGATGGAGAAGAAAGTATTATAGTCTGTCCAACAAGAGGTGATACATTAGATTGTACAGAGGGAAGTTGGTATTGGTTGTTGGCTAATAAGTTCTGTGCATAGCGAGGACACTTAACTAAAGTTTAAGGTCCTAAATCTTAAATGAGCAATCTTCATTCAAGATTTGTTTTAAGTACGAAAACTTTTTTTTTGCTTTAGTTAATATGGAGACTATTTTTTGGTGGATATAAGTGCTGAGAGTTAGACCCAACTTTTTGCTGCATGGCTTTCTTGTGCTCGTTTGACCACGAGAAGGAGTCAGAGGAGAGCCCAGCGCCAGGAAAGGCTATAAGACCTCTCACAGGAGGAGGACTCAACTGAGAAGCTGCAGATTTGGGGGCCTTTTGTCACACTGCAGACCCAAGTTATAGATGACAAGGTCTGCATCCTGCCTGGTCTGGTAGAGGCAGGAACTCGGGAGAGAACCTGTCTTGGTGTGCCTCCTCCCTGTGAGAGCAGGTCTTTGTGATACTAACTCTAGGGTCTACTTCCAGTATTGCCGAGTAGGGAAAAGACCTTTTTGCTTGTGATGGGTAAGAAGAAAGGAAGGGATGTGGGTAATTTGATGAAAAGCCTAGAATCTCAGATGGTTTTATTACATGAAAAACATTTACCTTTTTAAAGGTTTATTTGGGGAGTATTAGGTTTAATTAAAATAATTTATCAGAAAGGTCAAATGGGCTAACCTTCATTGGTTGTACTTAAGTAAATATAATTTATCGTGTCTTGTTACTTGTGTGCCATTTCAAAACTTGGTGCTGGTAACAAACATCTTTTTGGTTGTTGCCTGAAACAGAAGTAGAAATTTTTGGAGTGTTCTGCAGTCTTAATATCTTAATATCTCCCACTGAGGATAAAAACACATGTTCTCTGGGATTCAGTTTCCTTAAACCTGAACTGCCCCTATTGGAGTAATTGGGACTGAAAGCAAAGTAATTCCAAATTACAGGTTTTAATGCTGAAACTAGTACCTGGATTATTATTTTTAGCTATTTTAGCAATGTATCATTGCCTTTTCCCTTTCTGGGATGTTTTATTCCTGGTTGAGAGTTTTTTGGGGTACTTAACTAGTCAATAAAATTGTTAAGAAGGCCTACTAGCAAAACTAGAGTAGATTTAGCAAAAGCAGACTTTTCTCCTCTTCTTTGTGGGGGGGGGGGTGCAGCAGGAACCTTGTTTTCTGTAACATACCCTATTTCCTCCTTTCTGTTAGGTGTGGTTGCAGAGCAAAGGGGAGAGTGCTTTGCTATAAACTGGGTACTTTCAGAGAACTTAGGCTTTAAATACTGGTTCGTTGCTGAATATTTAAGGGGCTAAATAATTGTGGTTGAAAGTAGGTGGTTTACGAATTGTTCTGTTAATGAGTGTCTAGGCAGATCTCTGAAGAGCCAGAAATCTGATGTAGCTCTCCTTTGTCCTAGGTTATACTACTCCAACTGCCCCCCAGGCGTACAGCCAGCCTGTCCAGGGGTATGGCTCTGGTGCTTATGATACCACCACTGCTACGGTCACTACCACCCAGGCCTCCTATGCAGCTCAGTCTGCATATGGCACTCAGCCTGCTTACCCGGCCTATGGGCAGCAGCCGGCAGCCACTGCACCTGCAAGGTAAGACCATGCCCACCTAGTTCTGATTCTGCCGTGTATTAGCCTATTTTCGGGAAAGAGAGCAACTGTGCACATCTAAAAGAGTATCCAGGATTTCATTCCTTTTTAATGGTTAATCTTAATATACTTTTAAGTGGTGACTGTATGCTTACAGTCATCACACTGATGCACTAGAACACGCCACAAATACGTTGGTTTCCATTTAGTAGAGAAATGGTGCCATCCAGGGGCCAAGATGAGGAATGTCCCTGCCCAGATGGTCTAGTTTCAGCAAAGAGTGACCTTTTAGGATAGGAGGCTGTTACCAAACCCAGAAAAAAATCAGATGTGTGGTTTCCCTCACAACAGCGCTGGTAGAATCCTACTCTTGATGCTTTTATTTTTGGTTTTATTGGCCTCGTAAATGGGTAACACCTTTCTCTTTGGGAAGAACATGGCAGTTCACAGTAAAGGGGAGGTGGGAAGTCCTACACTGGTGTCTCGGCTGAAGGAATTGACATGATTTTTTCTATACTATGTAGTAGCTTGGTTATCTAAATATCACTGGCAAGTATACATTCTAAACTGGATACCCTGCTATGAGGTGAATATTTGGGCAAACATATTTCATACTCCGTGACTAATTAGCAGGTAAACAATATTAATTATTACTTAACAGAAGATTTCAGGTCTTTGCTTTAGGCAATGCACATAGGTGACATCTGCATACAGTCTTGAAGGAACATTGAATTCTGATTTGAAAGAAGACTTTAGGGAATAAACAAGATCAACTTGTAACCTAGACTTTTTGCCTACTGTAGAGGTAAGAAATTAGCTCTGGCAAACACTCATGAAATTACTTCTAATGTGCACAGTGAGTAATCAGAGCTACTTCATAGTTTGTATCTGCTAGACAGCCTGTCCAGTAGTTAGGTTAAACTCACTGATTCCTATAGGGCTCCATTTCAGTTGACCTAGGCATTTCAGAGTGTTACCAAACGTTTAAAGTCCCATTTGGTGATCCATTACAACAGTATATCCAAGCCGGGGGGTGGGGGTGGAGGTGGGGGTAAATATATTAGTTGGTTTTTATAAATTACTCTTTTTGGTTCCTTTTTTTTTTTTTTTTACCCCCTCGAGTTGCAATCCTTACAACTTTAAAACCGTCTTGTGACCAGTGACAGCTACTCCTCTTTTCCACTGGAAATAGGGGGGCTTGTGACCCATTTCAGCTCTGGAGAAAGCAGTACTTCCACATCCTGTCTGGTCTGCCCGCCGATTCTTGGGGGTTTGCTTAAAATAGCTCAAGCTCACTTTGCTATGTCTTGTTGCAAACTGTTAGTACTGAGAGGTAACAGAAAACCCTGGATTTTGTTTGTTTGTTTTTCTTCAGGATTGGGATTGGTTTATCACTTAAGAATATTTCCCAGTTCATCTGAGCATTGGCGAGGGGCATGTCCCTCCCTACTCTGGTGTTTCTGTTACGAAGATTTTCAGGCAAGGTTAGATTTATTAGTGGCAGTCTGAATTAGGAAAATGTATTTTCAGGTCTGTTCAGTGTTACGTTTCAGTGAGAAACATAAAGTAACCACAGTAATCCAAATTTATAAGTGCTCTGAACTTGTATGAATGTTACTGTGACCTAAAACTTCTGCATTAGTGTTAAAAGTTTCTTGTCTGCAACATCCTATTTTAGAAAAAGCATTATTCTAACAAACCACCTCCCCCCCCACCCAGATTACTTAAATTGGCAACCGAAAATACTATAACTGCCTTTCACAGCTGTGTTAATGTGGTATCTCTTCTGTGGATGTGATTAATTCTCCCCCTTTTTTCATGTCCTCTTCCAGCAAACAGTTGGACCGACACTGGGTTTGATGTAGTTCACTTCACAATTGTATTTACTTCCAAGCTCAGTCCTAACATTGCACATTGCTCCGAGATTGTAGAGTTCTTACCCAGGAGTTTTATGATTGAGGGAAAAAGTCTTACTTTTTTATTTCTCCTTTTAGACCACAGGATGGTAACAAACCCGCTGAGACTAGTCAACCTCAATCTAGCACAGGGGGTTACAACCAGCCCAGCCTAGGATATGGACAGAGTAACTACAGTTATCCCCAGGTACCTGGGAGCTACCCCATGCAGCCGGTCACGGCACCGCCGTCTTATCCTCCTACCAGGTCAGTATCTTGGTCCTCCTGGCCAGTGAGCTAGAAGAGTAACAAAACCGTTTTTGTCAGGCTCTTGACCAGCATGCTTCTTCCTTAGAATAAAAGGGTTATCTGACTCTCTCAGTGTTAAGCCTGGCCATGCAGTGTTACAGTAAACCCTCAGTCTTAGGTACCTGTAGTGGTACCTGGCAGCCAGTAACTCTTCTCTGAATACAAACAAAAATGTTGTTACCACTTTAGGTTCTTCCTTTTAATTTTGCTCTTTTAGTTAATTCAGATGCATGAGAAACAAATATTTGAAAGCAGGTAAACCTAACCATGGGAGCCACCTTCTCCCATGCAGTTTGGATGGGTAAAGTGCAGGACATAAAAAAGAAACTTCACTTTAATCATTTCATGTTTAACTTCATTCAGAGGTCCATTCCTGTCCAGGTCTTTTAATGATCAGGCCAGGACCTTTACTTTTGTCTATAAAGTAGAGGAAGAACTGCCAAGTTTTCACGCTCACGTTTAATTAGAAGCAAATTTTCAAATGAATTGTGTGAATTGTGTCCTTCAGTGTTAACTTAGTTCTGCTAGAGGTGGCAGTTCCCTGTTTCGTACTCCGTTTCCTTGGTTTACACAGTAGAGTGCAGCAGATGTGAACAGGTTTAGGAGCAGACACAGCTGACCCGGTAAGTGTACAACTCGGAGCAGCAGTGGATAGGCTTACAGCAGTTCTTCTGCAGAGCCCGCCTGCGCCTGTTCTGCTGAGAGTAGTTCCTGTGGCCCCTTGGAATAGGTGCACCTAGCTTAGAGAGGCTCTTGGGTCGTACAGCCATGTCGGGGAGTGTTAGTGGTAGAGGCTTAGTTTAACTGTACTTCTAATATGGGTTTTTTAAATTTTTCATTATCATAGTTTATGTTATCTAAAGTTTAATAGTTCTTTTCAAGGTTTATTTCTGTGCAAGAAGGTATCTTTGGTTAGTTTCCTTGACGTGTGGTTGACATGTCAAGATGAAGGAACCTCTGATACTTCTTGTGGAGTGTCTTGATTCTGAAGTTTCCTTCTCTATCTTTTCTTCACTAATGCCTAGATTTCATAGACCATCAGGCATGTCTAAAAGTTCGAAACTATATACCATACACAGCAGAAGAGTTGGAAACTTGGGACAGATTAGATTGTCGTGAAAATTGCCATATTTGTGTGACCACACACGCACCGAGCAGTCTCGTACCTTCAGAAAAATCGCTGTCAAGACTGAAGGGAATTGTTGGAGGCAGGCTTACAACTGCCGTACCTAACTACCTCCTTTTGGCTCCTTGCCCTTTTCACTGGGTCCGCCTGCCCTGAGTGCACATGCGCATATTCTTCCCTTAGTACAGGGCGCACCCAAACTCCCAAATTGGCCTTGAATTTAATTAAAAGTAACTATGGTTTTAACGGCGTGCAAAGCAGAAGAGGAGACTCTTAAGGTTGTATATTGTATAGTAGATAGGTTTTCAGTATTTTCCCTTCCTTTGCGTTTAAACTTTATTGTTCTGAATACAAAAATATTTGCTTATTTTAAATTCAGACTGTTGATTTGTAGAAAGTAAGCGCGTTTTTAAGTGTTTCTATGTCACATGCTTTGAATGTCTCTTGTATTAAAGGGGACTTAAATAATAAGCCTCTCCTTCCTAAAAAGCTTTTTTTTTTTTCTTTCAGCTATTCCTCTACACAGCCGACTAGTTATGATCAGAGCAGTTACTCTCAGCAGAACACCTATGGGCAGCCGAGCAGCTATGGACAGCAGAGTAGCTATGGTCAACAGAGCAGCTATGGGCAGCAGCCGCCCACTAGTTACCCCCCCCAAACTGGATCCTACAGCCAGGCTCCAAGTCAATATAGCCAACAGAGCAGCAGCTACGGGCAGCAGAGTGAGTTGCTAAGTGAGAAAACCAAATAAGAATGATTATGTTTGGAGTTTCTGAACATGGGGAAACGCTCTTTACAGTTGTTTACTTTTGGACTCCAGGATGCATCTTTAGGACATAGCATCCTGGCTCACCACTTGGATGTCCCACTAAAGATATGAGTGCTTTTCTTCAATTTAATTGTTGTTAGTATGCCTTGCAAAAGAGAGAAAAAAGAGAGTTCGTAACTGACCAGAGAAAGCCAGACTGCCAGCTTTGCTCTCTTTGAGGTGGTTACATACAGTGAGTGAAGCCGCATTCCTGTGGCCTGCCCACCCCAGCTCATTAGAAGGACGTGAGATAGCTGTTGGAGACTACTGCAATTTTGATAGTCAAGTAAATGCTAGGTTTTGTTTCTGTTTTTTTTTGTTCGTTTGTTTTTTTGTTTACATCTGTAAAGCAAAAAGAATTAAAATAAAAAAATAAAATCCTTCTCACAGAGCATTTAGTTTGACGTGGAGAAGTAACCAAAAACTCAAAACTATTTCACAATTTAATTTTTACCTGGATTATTGGGGAATTTTTTTTGTTTTTGGATTTTTGGTTTGTTTTTGTTTTTTTGTTTTTGTTTTTTAATCAAACTCTATCCGTGGGCATGTTTCATTATGGCTCTGAAACGAATAGTGCCGCTTGACGAGGCAATATTCTAAAGCTCTAAGAAACCTGGCTCTGTTTTTTGTTTTGTTTTGTTTTTGAGAGTAGTGTAAAGAGGCAGCTTTTGGAGACATCCTAGGATACAAAACCTTGTGAAGTGTTGGCCAGAGGGCTTTCGTTTGTTTGGGTGGTTTATTCTAGGGTAATCATGTAAGGTTATTTCATTTGATGAATTAGCAGTTTTGGTTAAACTTTTAAAAGCCTACTGATAGAGGTGCCTTGTCAGGTGTTAAGAAGGTGGTGACTTGCAATTGAGAATTCTGTGATTCCAGGAGAAAGTACAACAGGCAGTGGTTTAAATGCTGGTCCATGGCTTACAGATGTGACTCTTTCCTCAGGTTCATTCCGACAGGACCACCCCAGTAGCATGGGTGTTTATGGGCAGGAGTCTGGAGGATTTTCCGGACCAGGAGAGAACCGGAGCATGAGTGGCCCTGATAACCGGGGCAGGGGAAGAGGGGGATTTGATCGTGGAGGCATGAGCAGAGGTGGGCGGGGAGGAGGACGCGGTGGAATGGGGTAAGAGCAAACCTTTTCTCCTTTTACTTAATTTTGTTTCATCCATAGGATTTTCAATGGAAAGAAGGGACTGAAAGACATAAGAAATTTATTTCTGCATTTCCATGGACAATCTGTTGAGCCCAGGCCATCTTCTAAAACATGGAAATGTCATCTTTGTGGCATAGATTAAGTGGCAGTTTGCTTTTTTCCCTGCCAGTCTACTTAGTTGGGTTGGGGAGAACAAAGAATGGTTTTGAAACCAGAGCTTTCAGTTCCCTTCATGGTTTCCAGAGGTCAGAAACCTCTATGGGTAATAGACTTGGGATGGAACACACACAACCTTCTAACACCCCTAGGTTTTTAACTAATTGCCTCTGAATGGTTGTCTTGAAACACCTGGTGTATATATACTGCAGGAAAGGAGAGCAGCTGTTTTCCAGTGTTTGTGCCCAACTTCTGTTTTTACCCGAAACTGTTGAACGTAATGATGAAGATATCGGTCCCCTAACCCTTGAACTATGGCCTGAGGTGCACCTGGTACACAGAAAAGTCCAATAGCTTTTTGCAGAGTAATGTGTATAATTACAGGATCACTCCCCGTTGGAGATTTTGAGAAGTCTAAATCGGTTTGACCATTTTGATAGATGGCACAATCTGATTTAGAAAGCTTTGTTTAGATCAATAATATAACCCTGCTACCTGTGCCTGCCCCTCCCCTCCCTCCTCCCGTCCCTTCTCCCCTCTCTGGTGTCTGTACTTTGATGAAGGTGAGGTATAATATTGGTGGTTAACATACTCCAGAAGGTTTAGTTCTGTGTGTGTTCTGTCCCTATATAAACTAGTAAAAAAAAAGTTATGCAGAATGTTACGTATTATGTATATTGGATTCAGTGCCACTGTTGGTTTAAGGAAAAATTGGATAGGATTTCTTTTTTTAATAGAAGTGGACTTCAGAATTAGAATTAAAAGTTGATCTTTAATTTTTAGCAAATCTGTTTACTCCTGAAAGATACTGATTGAAAATGCCATTTTGCATATTCTGCATAACTTAAAAAAGTCTTTGGTGAAATCTTTATTGGAAGAAACCATTACTTGACAACACACAAAAATTTATGAACAATTGGTATAAAGTAAAATCAGTCTGATTCGGAGAAAATCATTCCATTATAAAGGTTTCACTTCTTTATGGATGTTTTAAAATAGATGTAGACACTTGAAATTACTATCATCACGTCTCCAATCACCTAGAATTCTTAGAATTTTTCAATTGCAAAACCAATTTCAAGTTGGCTCATTTTAATACTCCAGAAATAATAATTCTACTAATTTTGCTAGACTTTGCTAATAGAGGGATCCCCTCTTTCTGGATGAGAAGTCTCTCCTGGAGCCATAGAAAAAATCATGGCTTTCCCACAGGGTTTTCAACTGACCGTGAAGCAGTCAGTTGGATCCCTTGGGGACAGGACAGGGGCGTTCTCCCCTCCCCTCTTTTTTACTGTGGTGTGGTGATGGTTTTCAGTGTCTTCTGCAGGTAAGGCACTCAGTGTTGTTAACATGCCCTTTTCATTGCCTCAGTGTTTTGATATTTTCATTGGCTGTTAAACGTGGAAACTTTTTAACATGCTTTGTCGCATTTATATGCTACAGGTTACAAAGTGAGAGCCTTGTATACACTTCAGTACTTAAAAAGTACCCGTACTCAGTACTCAGCCGGCAGCATAATGAAAAGTGGGACTAGACACGGTGTCCATATGGAGAGGAAAAATATACATAGAATATTTTTAACAAAATGTATTCATTGTATAAATGGAATCCTTCTGTAACTTTGGTAACTGCATACTTGTTATTTGGTAATGAACCAGAGGAGGTATAATACTCTAGAATTGTGTAACATTAAAGTGTAAACTTTTGTGTTTAAAGAGAGAGAACATTTTATGGTGTGTACTTTTAAAAAGGAAACAAAGCTGCATGCAACAGCTTGAAATTGTATATTCCGGTATTAAAGGTGCAATACTGGTTAGAAAAAGCTCAAGGCCGCCCACTGAGGAGCTGCCTTTATTTAATTTTAAAGGAACCAAAAAAAAGGCCCATCATATACCCTCCCCCTGTTTACAGTATGTAAGGCAGTAATTTTATACTGCTGTTCTCACTGTTCTTAACTGATATGTCTATAAAGTTGCACCCCCAGTCCATTGAGCCTTGGTATTTGTTGTAAATTCTCCTTTCACAGCGATTGTTAAACCCGTTAGTGCCCTGAAATGTATGGCTTTATGCTGAAGATTGGCTGGATGCGTCCTCTGATGTGTGTTGTAGGTGTTTAATGTGGTTGTCTCCTGCTTGATTATACTGTGACTTGTTAGGAAGCCTCCCGGGGCTCTCCCCTAGGAGAGGTTGAGGGTGCACCTTTATGAACATGGAAAGCAGTTGCCCCAGCTTTGCTCCTCCACTCTGCGACCAAGCTCTCCCTGTTTTTCAGCTGATGGGGTGGGTGTTTGGGATCTGTTTTTTCCCCCTAATTTGCCAAGTATTGCACTATTAATACCAGCCCCTGAAATGAAAGGAACCAGCCACACTGGTGTGTACAATCAGACAAGCAAGGTTGTATATAAAGGAAATTTGAGCAAGCTGCCCTGAAGAAAGGCATAGTGACGAGATGAGAGAGATGCATTGTTTGGAGATGTGTTTAGCCAGTGCCCTTCTTCCCCACGAGCCCCCCCAAGGCTCAGAGCGGTACTGGCTTTTAAAGGGAAAGGCCTTCATTTCTTCG
Source organism: Paguma larvata (assembly GCA_030068075.1). NCBI lineage: Eukaryota > Metazoa > Chordata > Mammalia > Carnivora > Viverridae > Paguma > Paguma larvata. The sequence goes on from CM057835.1 coordinate 66,939,785, forward strand.
TTTATCCCCCCAGCAGCGCTGGAGAGCGAGGTGGCTTCAATAAGCCTGGTGGTAAGTTTTTGAGTATTACCATGGATAGTGTTTAAAAAAATACAGTCAGTTTTTAGAAAACTATAATTTTTTATTAGTTTCATAAACGGTTTAAAAATGATCTATACAAAGAGGCTAATGGGTACTGCCGGCATTGTCTTAGGGGTCATAAGGTTAACCTATGGTTACAAAACAAAGGGTAACTTGAAGTATTGAGCAACTGCTTCTGTAATATGGGGGAGAATCCGTTTTTTAAATTTGGTTTGTTTGGAGGAAAATTTTTGACTTAAATTTAACACTAATTGGCACATAAGCATTGAGAGTGTATTTGGTTAATGGTTTAAAAGCAAACCAGCAAAGAAAAAGCAAAACCCTAGCAAATCTTTCACAAATGTTAAAGGGGCACTGCTCCATTTTAGCAGTGCGGGTCTTTTTGAATTTAATGAAGCCCCATCAAATGGCGGTTTAGTAGATAGCTATGTGTGTTTGTAAGGTTCGTAGCTTGCAAGACGTGCACTAATCGTATCTTCTATGATCTTTCCTGGTTGGCAGGACCCATGGACGAAGGACCAGATCTTGATCTAGGTAATTTTGGATTTTGTATCTTGCTTTATGAAGGAACAGTGCAGAAGTTAAGTGCGTGCTGGAGCTCAGCAGCCTGGGATGGGTGTGGTATTTCTGCTGTCAGGAGCAGTTTGGGATCCCTTTTTCATGAGCATCTACTCACAGTGGCCTTAGACCAAGGAAACCACAAGTTCCATGGTATTCTTGTTAGTGTGGCTGGTTGTTCTCTTAGCTTTGTGATAATCACTAGTGAGCAGTAGTGCCTAGTGGGTTAACTAGCCCGTATAGATACAGGACAATAACCCCCTTCTGTCTTCTTCCTGGAAGGCCCACCTGTAGATCCAGATGAAGACTCTGACAACAGTGCAATTTATGTGCAAGGCTTAAATGACAATGTGACTCTAGATGATCTGGCAGACTTCTTTAAGCAGTGTGGAGTTGTTAAGGTGAGTGAGCTGGCGGGCCTTCCGGCCACCAGGCATTTGCTTTACGGAGACGTCGTTGATGTGGACTGCTTCTGAAGTTGCCTGACTCTTAGTGTGTCGTATAGTTCGCTCCTTCAGATACAAACCACCACAACAAAAAATTTCCTTTTCGTAGAAAAGAAATGCTAAACATGGTTTGGGTATACTTAACAACTCAGTCCTTTCTTTTATTCGTTTTTAATGTTTGTTTGTTTTTGAAAGAGAGACAGAGCGTGGGCAGGGGAGGGACAGAGAGAGGGAGACACAGAATCCGAAGCAGGCTCCAAGCTCTGAGCGGTCAGCACAGAGCCCGACACAGGGCTCGAACCCTTGAACTGAGAGACCATGACCTGAACCGAAGTTGGATGCTTAACTGACTGAGCCACCCAGGTGCCCCAGCAACTCAGTCCTTTCTTCATCATTGTCAGTTACTTGTAAGAACACTTACATGGACTCCACTTTTGTGAAATACAGAATATAACATAACAGTGTTTAAAATAGGGAACATTCATGTTTCTTCTTCCTGGTATAAGAAGTAGAGCTTTTAAGTGTGTGTGGCATATTTCCTTCCCAGTGTTATCCCTTAGCACTCCCGTTCCAAATCTTACCTCTCCGTTTCTTTTCATAGACATAAGCGTAGTATTCAGGGGTGTTTGTTAGGTGTTCCTCTCAGGCAGTGCTGTTCTGGGGATGTACCAGGAACGAGCAGATAGGAACCCTTGGAGTTCATGTATAGTGGGGAACATACAATAAAAAGAAATACAGTGTGTGAGAAGCTGTTATGGAAGGCTGGGATAAAATGAGGACTAGAGCCATATAGTTCAGGGTGGGGAAGGCTTTTCAGAAAAATGGAGTGACTAGCAAAGGCAAAGGGTCCTGGAAGCTCAGTGAAGCTGGTGTGACTAGAAAGTTTTGATCTGAGTTATTGGAATGGTGGTTGGGTTATTCCTTAGGTGGGGAAAACTAAGAGAAACTGAGGTTTTGAGAAGGGATTGGGGGTCCCCAGGTCAGAAACAAAAGTTTGGGAAGGGGCACCTGGATTGCTCAGTCAGTTAAGCATCAGATGCTGGATTTCAGCTCAGGTCACAATCTCTGGCTTCGTGGGATCGAGCCCCACACTGGGCTCTACTGGGGGTGTGGAGCCTGCTTGGGATTCTCTCTCTCTCTCCTTCCCTCCCTCTCTCTCTCTCTCAAAATAAATAAACTTTAAAAAAAATCCAAGATTTAAACAATTTTGGGGGAGAATCTTGTATTTCTTTTACAAATACATCATAAGTTGTTCATATATTCTCTAATAGGTTATTCTAAGTTTTTAGTCTACAGCCCATGAGGCAGTGAGTGCACTGGGGCACAGTGCACTTACTTGCAGTAGTTCTGTGAAGTCACTACGGAACGCTGTGACCGTTCCAGTTCATCTGGCCCCAGGGCCAGAACTTCTTGCACTACACTGCCCTGTCCCCTATGGTCTCCGTCCCCTGGTCTTCTCTAGAGAGAGCTGGAATGAGGGGGCAGTGTGTCTCTTTTGAGCTCAGCTAGAACACGTGCATCAGGCAGCTTAAATTTTTGCCACTCTGCATGTCTACAGATAACCACAAAAGTGCCACAAGTATTGGTTTTGGAGTTATAAATTTTGGCAAGTAGGCAAATTTGCAAATACTGAATCCATGAATAATGAGGATCAGCTGTACCCAGGCATAGAATTGCTGGTTCTTAAGGTGTGCATGTTCAACTTCACAAGATGAGAGTGCAGCTGAGCAACTTCTGTTCTGTCAGCGTTCCTGATACCACCTTCACTACATCCTCACTGCCCCCGGGAATCTCCCACATCTTTAATTTAAGCCAATCTACTGGAAGAAAATGGAAATAATGGTTTTAATTTGATTTGCCCTGCCTGCTAATCATGTTCTAATTGCTTATGGTCTTCCGTGAAATGCCTGTTAGTCTTATACTCGATTTTCATTGGGTGGTTATTTGTTGTTCTGCATATAGTTCTTTACATTCTCTGAAGGCTGACCCTAGTCTGATATTGCAGATGTATTCTCCCAGCCTCTAACTCCTTTTCTTTGGATGACTAGAACCTCTTCATGTAGTTGGACTTACCAGTCTTGTCTTATGGGTTCGTGTCTATTCGTAAGACCTTCTGTTCTGGCAACGTTTATGGAAAGGTCTGTCCTTTCCTGGATGGTATAGACTATATTGGTCACATAACGTATCTCTGTGAGCCGGTGCTCATGATATCAGCTCTGCTATATCTGCAAATATCAAGCAGATTCTTCTGTTTCGTTCTTTTTCCTCAGGAATGCCTTGCTATTTACTGCTTGCTCTTTTATGTACATTTCCATTTAGGAAGTTCTTTTAAAACCCCAATTGGGTATTTATTGAATCTGTAAGATAGTTTGAGGAGAATTGACATTTTTATAAGACTGGGTTTTTTTTTGTGAATATCTTATGCCCATTTACTTAGGTCTTTGATAAAGACTGTTTCCTTAATAAGGTTTTGCAAGTCTTTATTATTTTTAGATTTTTTTTTTTTTTTAGTTAATGGTCATTTTCAAATGACATTTTGTGGTTGTCGTAACTATATAGAAATATAGAGTTGATTCTGGTAGATCTTAAGACTTACATAATGAAGATTTCGCTCTACTTGTGATGTATATGGTATGTTATTTGGGTATGTGGGGTTTTTTCCTAGTTAAGAAAGTACTGTATACTATGAATACATAGCCCAGGGAGCGCCTGGATGGTTCAGTCGGTTGAACGTCTGACTCTTGATGTCAGCTCAGGTTGTGATCTTGCCTTCATGAGATTGAGCCCCACGTGGACGGGCTCCATGCTGAACGTGGAGCCTGCTTGGGATTCTCTCTCCCTCTCCCTTTGCCCCTACCCCATTTGTACACCTGTGCAGTCTGTCTCTCTCTCAAAAATCTCGAAAACACACACACACCCATAGCCCATCATTCATACCACTATTTTGCCATGCTGCTTTTCAATCTGTATTTGTCATTTAAAAAAATACAGGTATCCGTACATAATCTTAAAAAAGTTACCTTTGTTTTAAAAAAAGAAAGCATTATATATCAGTACTCTTAGGTATCACTAGGAGTATAAACAAACATGTATAGATTAGATTTTGATCGTAAGCACATTTAATACAGAAAACACAGGAAGCCATATTCTTGTGTAGTGTGGCTGCTGAGTCCAGTCTTGTTGCATCTGGTGTTCATCTGAAAAGCTAGTGATGTGTTCTAGCTCTAGGGGAAAAATTGGCTGTGTTAGACTTAAACAGGAATGCCTCTAGCACACTCCATCCTGTACGCTGTGCTGATTTAAGGGTGATTTTTACTTCACGCTAGACAGGGCTTATGTGATGGCATCAAAGCCTAACTATCGTGTTAAGAGGTGGCTGCTGTGACCAGGTGCCGGTTAGTGTGGACACAGAAAATGTTGGGGCAGGTACAAAGACACCAGGAGAATGACAACTAGGGAAGGAACGGAACCTATATTGTTCACTGACACTTCGGAACATCAGCCGTGTTTTGGCTTTCACGATCCCTACACCGAAGGGGGAAAAGAATCACCTAAGTGTATATGTTGTGGCCGCTTAGGAGATCAGTCACCCATAATTCCACTGCTCAGGAGATAAACTAACATCCTACTAAATGTGTGTCTGTGTAAAGTTCCTGCTTTGGACAATTTAAGGGGCTTACCTAAATTTCACATGGGCTTTTTTTCCCCCAAAAGTAATGTATTTCTGATCACAGCCTAACTGTGCTATTTTCTGCCTAGATGAACAAGAGAACCGGACAACCCATGATTCATATCTACTTGGACAAGGAAACAGGAAAGCCCAAAGGCGATGCTACAGTGTCCTACGAAGACCCACCAACTGCCAAGGCAGCCGTGGAGTGGTTTGATGGTAGGAGCCCTAGAGTTGACTGAGGGAGGGGGTGCTCACTGGCATTCTTTTTTTTTTTTTTTTTTTTAACATTTATTTATTTTAGAGACACATAGAGACAAAGTGTGAGCAGAGGAGGGCAGAGAGAGAGGGAGATACAGAATCCGAAGCAGGCTCCAGGCTCTGAGCTGTCAGCACAGAGCCCAACACTGGGCTCGAACTCACAGGCTGTGAGATCATGACCTGAGCTGAAGTCAGCCGCTTAACTGACTGAGCCACCCAGGCGCCCCTCACTGGCATTCTTAACCTCGCCTGCTCTGGGGCACACCCAAGAGTCTTGGAGTAGATGTCGCATTATGTGTATCAACCTGCAGGTGAAGCAGGGGTCTTGCTGATGTATCGTTCTCTGAAGTAGCTTTAGGACAAGGGTCTGTTCTCCCTCTGCATGACTATAAGGCAGGGCAGGAACGAGGCACTTGAGAGCCGTGGGAGCCAGAAGACCCTCGGGTCTGCACTTGAGGAACACTGGGCGGCTGTTGGGAAGCTGCGTGCCTGGTTCTCTTCTGCCATGGGAGGGCCCGGTTGCTGGCCCTGGATTAGGAGATTCCTTATTTTGAGTCATCAAAAATCCACCTTGCTTAAAGTTGTAGATGCTTCTCTAAGCACGGGTATCAGGAGGCGTACAGACAACCACACAAAAATCCAGTATACGTTTAAGTATATACATTCAGCTTTGGCATCGATTCCGGAATTTTTACTGCAGACAAAGCCAACTTGAAAGCATCAGGGGACAGCTCCTGGGTCTCCTCTCTCGGCCACTTTCATGCACTTGTCCCTACTTCTCACCCTTTTCGGGTCACAGGTGCCAGTGCACTCGCTTTCCCCTGGCTTAGGGTACAGAGGTTTATGAGGTCACCTTTGAAGATGTTTCATGGCCTTGCCAGTGACGAGCTGAGGGCAGATTGTTGCGAGGAGCACGTGGTGCAGTGAGGGTGGGTGGGTGAGTGTGATGGTGGTAGATTGTGTGCAAGGAGTGCTCTAGCCTTGCCTAATCCCGCAAGGAGGGAAGAGTTGGAAGTTGGGAGTAACTGGTGTTCTGTTCTCTTATTCCAGGGAAAGATTTTCAAGGGAGCAAACTTAAGGTTTCTCTTGCTCGGAAGAAGCCTCCGATGAACAGCATGCGGGGTGGTATGCCTCCCCGTGAGGGCAGAGGGATGCCGCCGCCACTCCGTGGAGGTATTTACCGGACACCTTCCCTGAGCTGCTCCTTTGTTGCTTTGAACATTTTTGTGGCACACTTGTCTTTGACAAACTTGATCTCTAGAATGTAAACAAGCCCATTAGAAATAGTAAGGAGCCGTGTAGAATTAATACTGAACCACTGAAGGCCAACAGCAGAAGTTTGCGGGGAAGAAAGGAAGAGAAGAATGGGTTTCTTGGCCGGGCGGGGTGGGGCGGGGGTGCTGGCGTGCCTGGGAACCACTGCCTGGCTGTCAACCCAGGGCTGCCATTTATTTATGTTGCTTGGGTCTCTTCATCTGCATGAAATACCTGTTGTCTTGTACAGTCTGTGGGAGCTAACTGAAGTAATGTGCCTGGAAGGCACAGCTGGGCCCTCATGCCTGTGGGAAAGTCTGGGGCCGATGATGGGACAGGTGACAGCCGTGATCTCTGCGAGTTCCTCTAATGCTAGGGCGTTCCCTGCAGCAAATCTGGTGCTGTGCGGAGGTGACTGGCTCTTTCTTATTGCAGGTCCAGGGGGCCCCGGAGGTCCTGGGGGCCCCATGGGTCGCATGGGAGGCCGTGGAGGAGACAGAGGTGGCTTTCCCCCAAGAGGGCCTCGGGGTTCCCGGGGGAACCCATCCGGAGGAGGAAACGTCCAGCACCGAGCTGGAGACTGGCAGTGCCCCAATCCGTATGTACTTCTCTTGACAAACTGATAGTCTACACTAGTGAAGTCAAGTCTCCATTCCCACTGTGGAGAGGAGGGCCGCCGGATGGTCTTTGCCTAGAGGAACGTAACGAAGACCCTGATAGCTCCGTGGTGGGGTGGGTGGGGGGCCCAGTCAGTCCTCAGAGCCTTCTGAAGGAAGTCATGGTTCCATTGGACTGGGGTCCACGTGTGTGTGGTTTTACAGACATTTTTTGGGTCATACGTGGTCCTTTCGGTGCCTTGCTGCCTGAGGCGGTGGCTCTAAAGCCATTTTCTGTCAACAGATCCTCTTAATGGTGTTTGACCCGGGCCCCAGTGTATTTGTGCTGGTGGAAGTAGTGCCTTTGCTTAACTTCCTTAGTTCAGTTGGTGATTTCTGTTGTGGTACAATTTTACGCAGGGGGTGTGGAAACCAGAACTTCGCCTGGAGAACAGAATGCAACCAGTGTAAGGCCCCGAAGCCTGAAGGCTTCCTTCCACCACCCTTTCCACCCCCGGGTAGGTATAGGTTTTGGGAGCATCCCCTCAGCTTCTTAGTACCAAAACCTCTCTTGTTAACTTGGTGGACTTTAAAGTCCCGCCGCCCACTGCCAACAGCCAGGCTGGTGGTTGCAGTAAGTGCAGTCTTGGCGGTGGGGTCCTCAAGTCCCATCATCAGTCCTAAATAAAGTGTGGCCCACAGATTCGGATCAAGTAAAGTATCTGCTTTGTTTCTGCCCTGGGAGGAGGCCGCAGATGCTGAGCAGCCTCTGGAGGCACGTCCACAGCAGCCTCCGTCCTGTCTGGCTGCTGATCCGCCCTTTTGCCTGTTCTAGGCGGTGACCGTGGCAGAGGCGGCCCTGGTGGCATGCGAGGAGGAAGAGGCGGCCTCATGGACCGCGGTGGTCCCGGTGGAATGTTCAGAGGGGGCCGTGGTGGAGATAGAGGTGGCTTCCGTGGTGGCCGGGGCATGGACCGAGGCGGCTTTGGTGGAGGAAGACGAGGTGGCCCCGGTGGGCCCCCTGGACCTTTGATGGAACAGATGGGAGGCAGAAGAGGCGGGCGTGGAGGCCCCGGGAAAATGGATAAGTATGTGATGGTGAAAGCCAGCTGCGGCTGCCGGGCACGTCGGGGCGGCAGCCCCTTCCTGTCCGAGTGGGGTGGGTCCGGCTCCAGCGGGAGGGGGTGGGGAGCTCCGTCTCGTCTCTCCCCTTTTAACCCATCGCCCCTTTCCGCCTTGCAGAGGCGAGCATCGTCAGGAACGCAGAGACCGGCCCTACTAGACGCAGAGACCCCGCAGAGCTGCATTGACTACCAGATTTATTTTTTAAACCAGAAAATGTTTTAAATTTATAATTCCATATTTATAATGTTGGCCACAACATTATGATTATTCCTTGTCTGTACTTTAGTATTTTTCACCATTTGTGAAGAAACATTAAAACAAGTTAAATGGTAGTGTGCCGAGTTTTTTTTCCTTCTTTTAAAGATGGTTGTTTAACTAAGACTAAACAATGGGAACCCCTTTGAGCATGCTCAGTATCATTGTGGAGAACCGAGAGGGCCTCTAACTGTAACAATGTTCATGGTTGTGATGTTTTTTTTTTTTTTTTAAATAAAATTCCAAATGTTTATAAACAGTCATCCTTCTCGGCCTCTGTTCCACAGTCGCTGCGTTGTCTACTTGGAGCGCGCCCCGACCTGCCAGATAACCGCTCCTTCGAGTGTCCTGTGAGGGAAAACCTGAAGTGGTCGGGACGTGAACACAAAAGGACGGTGCCATGTCAGTCATGGTGTCGCCAGCAAGGAAGCCGGGTTACAGTATCACTCTGACCCTGAGCCGTATCTCCAGACGTGGGGACATCTAACCCAGGTCCGTCTGATTGGGGAAGAGCGCCGTGTCAGAGGGCCTGGTGCTGTGGCGTGGGCAGCCCCTTCGGTCACATGGACACGGGTGTCTGCCACTTCCAGGCTGTGTCCTAGCTTAGTGGGCATTCCGAGTCAGGCCCCGCACATTTCAGGATGAAGCTCTGCTTCCGTGACAACATATCAGCGGGGGGAACCGTTGAATTTTTACTTCCTACCCCACGTTGGAACGTTTCCTTGGTATTAAGGGTCAGGGTTTGAGAACTTGGCAGTTAGAGGCCACTGGTCAGCTCTCCCTGGTTTGTGCGGAGTCAGAGGCCAGGACTTTTTCCTATGGGCGGGCTTCTGAAATTGTTAGGAAGGAGAGCCCCAGACACTTGGCCTCCATGTCTTTTTGGTCGTCTTGCCTTTTCTTGGACTTGAAAGAGTCAGGTCCAGGCCAGTAGATTGAAGTCTAGATCCCTTCCTGTGCGTGGGCGATTCAGGCAGAGATTGAGGCCCTCAGGTGCCTACCTGGGGAGAGGTTTTCCAGGTAAGCAACTGTGTGTAATCCAGTCTGCAAATAAGTCAGCTGATGGCCAGATGCCCTGGAAAGAAGCACAGGCCTTAACGTACCAAGTCAAAAAAGACCAGCTAGGGGTGCCTGGATGGCTTGGTTGAGTGTCCCAACTTTGGCTCAGGTCCTGATCTCACAAGTGTGAGTTTGAGCCTTGCGTCCCACTTTGCACTCCCAGAGTGGAGCCTGCGTTTCATTCTTTGTCTCCCTTTTCCTCTGCGCCTGCTTCCTCCTTGTGCTCGCGCGCGCTCTCAAAAGTAAAGACCATCTAGGGTGGGGCGGCACACAAGTCCTGACTGACATCTGTGTGGGGAGCCTTCTGGAAATGGGATGTTGAAAGCTAGGACTCCTGGCTCCGACTGCCTTCCATATAAGAGATGCTTGACGGTGCTGGTTTGAAACACTTGAGCTCAAGTCCTGCATAACTCCTGCCTACTCCAAGAATAACCCCCAGCCTTTCTCTTAGCATTACTCCATATTTCAAAAGTTCACATGTATGAAATTCTTACTCTAGTTTCTCAGAGCTAAAAAAAAAAAAGGGGGGGGGTGGGGGTTGGCCTCTGGGTGGGTCAGTCGGTTAAGTGCCTAACTTGATTTTGGATCAAATTGCGATCTCATGGTTGGTGATTCTGAGCCCAGAGTCGGGCTCTGGGCCGGCAGTGCGGAGCCTGCTTGGGATTCTCTCTCCTCCTCTCTCTGCCCTTCCCCTGCTCTTTCTCGAACTAAATAAAAACAAACTTAAAAAATACTGAAAAAACCAGCTAGTGTCTCAAGCATTGATACTATCACCTGTACTGGGGGAAGGCACAAGAATTTGGAATAAATTATTCCCCCTCCATTCCCTGCCCAGTGAGAGCAAGGCCTTGGGAAACCTTTGAGGAGCTCCTGTGCCCCTCGCTGCTCCCAGTCCGCTGCTCCCAGTCCGCGCCTGTGTTCCTCGGGGGCGCACAGGGGCCGGTCCTCTGCGCCTCCCCAGCCCGCCTGGACATGCCTTCAGCATCTCTGTGGCGTTGGCCGTGTACATTACCAGGTCTTTTCACGGACAGGCATTGCTCGTCCTGCCTTGGGGAAACCCCTCATCAGCCCCTAGTTACCAAGCCATTTTTTTATTCCCCTAGTGCCTACCTTCTCTCCCTTTCTGGAACCCCTTTCAATCAGTCGTTTGTTTCCACTGATACGGTCGTTCTCAAAGTACCCAGTGGCCACAGCGGTCCCAAATCAGTGGTTCCTTCTCAGTCCTCTGATGGCTGCTGCGCCTCCACTCCTTCCTGACCTCTCAACCTCAACGTAGGAAGGCCTTCTCTCCACCCGGCTGAGCGCCAGCGCCTCCTGGGTGTCCCATGGGCCTCCAGCAGGGCCGGAGCCAACCGTTCCCTCCACCCCAGCTTGCCCAGAACCTCACGGTCCTCCTTGCCTCCCGGCTGTCTCCTGTCGCCCCGGCCGGCCGCTGACCCAGCCCAGCAGGCTCTCTTCCAGGTACAGGACGGTATCAGTCACTCCCCCGCCTCGAGTTTGCCACCTCTCCCTGAGCTCCCTGCTTCCCTCAGCCCCTCCAGCCCTTGCCCCACGGAGGCCAGAGTGGCTTCCTGACACCGTAAGTCACTGCAATTCTAGAAACTCTCTAAGGGCTTCCACCGCACTTGCCATGATCCACAAGGCCCTTACTCGATCAGGCCCCGGGAGCCCGTGTGACCTCAGCTGCCCCGCTCAGCCTTGCTCACTGCAGTCCAGCCACACAGACCGGTGCTCCTCCTCCAAGGGGCCCCCGGGTCACCCGCTCAGCCTTGGCAGGTGTCTGAAGCATCGGAGCCAGGGTGCACACCCTGAGGCCCAAACCCAACCCCGAGGTCCCCAGACAGGGGCATGGTGCCAAGCACCACCTCACCACATTTACTTCCTAAGAAGCCTTTGAGACCGGAGTCTCCCGGCTGAGGAGACGGGACTTGCCAGCGGCGGTCTGCAGAGCCTACGCTCCCCACACGCAGGCATCTCGTGTCGGGAAGGCTGGATGCTCTGGCAGCAGTGGACACGGATCGGCCACCCCCACGGCCTGCAGCCAGAGCTAAGGGACGACAAGCAGTCTTCGCTGGGACCTGCGGCACAGACACCCTTCGCATGCGACCGGCTCCTGCCCGGAGCTCGAGGGTGCCCAGGAGTCGCTCGTGTCCCAGCCTAAAGAGGGGCTCATCACCAGTACCAAATAGCCCTGTAAGAGGTATCGACGTCCTAGGTGCTTAGGCCTGGGGTGGAAGCGTTCATGTCAGAAGGGCCGAGGTTTCTCAGCCAAAAGAAACGTCTGGACTGCGCTGGCCTCAGGGGACCTCGGGCAGCATGACCGAGCCCTGTCTCAAAGGGCTGTACAAAGCCGCTCAGTCCCCCTTGGAGGTGGAGGACGAGAAGCAGGGACAGCGGCGGCCAGGAGCAGGGGAGGTGGGAGGGAGAAGCCGGAGACAAAAAGGCCTGCTCGGGTTCCACACCCTGCTCCAAACTCTCCAAGAGCTCTTGGTCAGTCACACTTAGAATAAAAATTTCCACTGCAGCACCACGGCGCCCCCCCAGGCCACGCTCCACGGTCCTGGGCAAAAGTCGAGTCAGCGGGGAGACCGATCTAGGCCCCGCGCACGAACAGGCGGCAGGCGGTGGCTCGCCTGCCCTACGGGAGGGAACGCGGGGCTCCAGGGCTGCAGCAGCTGTGGGGCTCAGGACGGTGCCGTGACCGGAGCCAAGCCCCCAGCCACCAGGGCCGACAGCTGGCTCTTGAGCTGCCCCATCCCGTGTCACTGAGACAGAGCTGCGGGGCACAGGGCAAGCGATGAGCAGCACGATGGAGGCAAGACTGGAAAGCAGGCCCTCTGGGGCTTCCTGTTTTGATTGCTCTCATGGAGGGCACAGGAGGCAGCTCGGGGTCACTTGTCCCACAGCCAGGGCGGGAGCAGGCAGTCGTCATGGTCGGACCCACACGGGGACAGAGCGGCCTCAGGACCCCTGCGGGTCAGTCGCGCAGCCAGTCTAGCCTGCGGAGCCTTGAGTGGACCCAACCGGCACCTGAGCTGCCCAGTGCCAGGGCTGAGTCCCGCCAGCGAGGGCTTTGCTCGAATACTCCATGGCCATTGTCTGACCTCCGTCTGCACCCAAGGCCACGCACGCCATCCCCCTGGCACCCAGCAGTGAAGGCAAGAACTCTGGCTGTGTGCCCACGTGCCTGCACTGGGGGGACAGCATTCTATACACCAGGGCGGCCTCCGGGGTCTGTGGGAATGGGTCCAGGACGTAGCCCAAGCCATAGCCCAAACCTCCTGTCCCTCCAGCAGTTCCTGTGACTTCCCTCGGTCCTGTGAGGAACAGAAGTCACCACCCAACAGAGGCGGGTCAAAGGCAGGTCTTCCATGGCCCGGGCCAGGAGTCTGGCCATGCCAGTCAGCCCTACACCTGCTATCTGTCGTGTGATCAGAATGTTGGAGTCTGTGGCCTGGAGCCGGCCTCTGGGCCCAGGGTATGGGAGACAGGGAGGAACAAAACCCCCCGCCCGCTCCTCCTCAGAGGAGTCGTAGACACACACTCTGACTGCTAACTAATGACGCCATTTTCACAACTCTATGATCTGCTACTGTTGTCCCATTTTACAGATAGTGTCACTGAGGCTCAGAGAACTTAACCGTCTCACCCAATGACCAAGAGCAGGGCCTGGGTTCAATCGGACCTCTCTTATGTCCAGATCCCTATAGTTCAGCAAGGTAGAGAATAAGCGGGAATCTAATTCCCGCACGGCTAATGACCACACACACCCCTTGTCCTCTCTGGGCCTCAGTTTCCCCAAGGTATAAAAGGAGAACATATAAAAGCATCATACCTCGTAGGATGATTTTGAGGACTAAATTACTTAGTTTCCATATCTTGATATTCCCCCCTGAAACCTGAGTTCCCCGGCCCCATCTCCAGCAGTCTCTCCTCCCCCGGTATCAGCAGTCCCAGACTTGGGAGCCATTCCTGACTCTGTCTTCACATTCACACCCAACTCACCAGCGCATCCCCTCAAATACAGCCGGGATCGCCATTCTTCGCCACCCTCACTGGCACCACCTGGTCTCCTCTGGGTTCCTGCCTGCCTTCTACAGCAACCACAGAGAACCTGTTAAGACTTAAGTCAGGTCAACTCCTCCCCTGCTCTAAGTCCCTCTATGGCTCCCATGTCCCTGAAAGAGGCATGGCCCGCAAAGCCCTACTCAATCCGCTCCCAATCTCTCTATCCTCATCCCTCCCTGCGCCCTAGCCTCACAGGCCTCCTAACTCTTTTTTGAACACACCAACCACATGGCCACCTCAGGGCCTTTGCACTGGCTGTTCCCTCTATATGAAACCCTCTCCTTCCAGCCATCCCCACAGTTCCTTCTCTTAGCTCCTTTCCTGACCACTGATTTAAAACTGCAGGCTCATCCCACCCCATACCCCCAGTCCCCTCACCTAGCTCCCCTGCTTCCTAGGGCCTCATCCCTGTTTCAACCCAGGGGCTCCCTTCCTACCATACCAGGAACCCTGAGAATTGGCTCTGTTTCATTCCCCACTTTTTGCTCTCAGTCCCCGGTGCCAGAAGAGACCCAGCACACAGTAGGTGCCAAGTAAGTGTTAGCTATTACTGTTACTAGTTACCGCCTTCCTCACTCTTTGTGGGCAGGGGCCCTGGAGAAGACTGTAGATTGGAACCACCTGGGTATCTAGGACACTGGGGTGTGAGCCCACTCAGTCATGAGGACTCAGTGAGATGATGCACGCGAGCAGCCTGGCACCAGAAGCTCCGGCACACAGTAGGTACTCAACTAATGCCCCTGATCTTTGAATGAGGGTATCCCATAACAGCCATGTTCAAACCCTGAGCTACTCTCCTGAGACCTAGTCTGGGGGTGTGGGGGGAGGAGTCTCTCATAGAGGAGACTTGACCAGTCCAGGTCAAGGGCATGGAGCAGGTCCGGCGCACAGTGGGCACCTTATTAAAGCCCTGAGACTTGGCTATTACTGTTGGCGGTGCTTCCCCTCAGGCCGGCCCCGCCTGGCCAGCAAGGCTGCAGCCGGACCAGGCCGGCTGTCCCCGCCCAGCCAGCAGCAGCAGCAGGGGGCAGGATTTCCCGCTGATCCCAGCCAGGTCCCTCCTCTGCAGTTCGAAAAGAAACCAGCAGCGATTAACTCTCCCAAGCCAAACCTACCCAGGCTGGCTTCTTATCCTCCTGTCCCCTTAATTCTGTGCCTGATCTGGGCAGCCAGATGTGGTAGCGGACTGGCCTCCACGAGAAGGGCAGGGGCCAAGGCGTCAGACCCGCAGGCTTCAGCCACCAGCCTATCCGTCTGAGCCTCAGTGTTCTCATCAGAGAAACAGGTTTCCTGAACCTCCGGCTTAAAGATGAGGATTCGGTGAGAGTGGGACGCCGGGTGGGCATAACAGGCCATCCTCCCCTCCACGAGGTCCCCACTGCCGGTAGGAAGCTCGCACCCCAGTCGCGTTGGCCTCATTTATCCGACCTAGGGAGGGTCCCTGCAGACGGAGGTGACTTTGCAGCCCCGGTCCCTATCGCTTCCTGAGTTCCTCTTGGGAACAGGCCGTGCAGCCCGCCGGAGGAGGCCGCTATCTGGGGAGGGGAGTGCAATTAAAAGCGCGCAAACCTCTCCCCAAGAGACCGAGGAGGGTTGGGAGGGACCCTAGAGACTAGCCTGGGCGGGGACGGCGTGTCTGGGCTGGTAGGGCCCTGGTCCCGCCCCACCCCCACCCCCTCCCGAGTCAGGAGGTTCCAGCTCCTCCCTCTCTCCGTCCAGCCGGCCGGGAACTGAGCTGCCCCTTTAAGAGCGTGCGGCCCCGCCCGCCCCCTCGGGCCGGATCCGAATTCCAGGGAGGCGGGGCGGAGACGGCGGGCGGGTGCGGAGGCCTCAGCCGCGGGACGGACTGCTGTGGCTCGGGCGGCGCCTCCCTGTGGCGGCCCAGCCCCGCTCGGCCCCGCCGGGGCGATGCTCCCCGAGGCCGCAGGATGAGCCAGGTGAGCGAGGGGACCCCCAGCACCCCCTGCCTGGCGCGCACTCCCGGAGACCCGGCGGCTGCGGCCTCTGTTCCCCGGGGCTGTGTGACCTTGGGCAGCCCCGCACCCTCTCTGGGCCGAAGCCCGGAGGACAGCCGGGGCTGGCGGAGGCCATTCTGAGTCCCGGCCCGCGCGGAGCCCGGCCTGCGGCGCCAGGGAGGCCCCTCGGAGGAGGCGGGGCCTCCCTCGGGCCCGCGGGCTGCCCGTGGCGCTTGGGATCCACAGCGGGGCTCCGGTCGGCCTGGCTTGGCCACCCTCTGCTCTGCGACCTTGAGCGAGCTCTCGCCCGCTCTGCACCTCAGTCTCCTCATCTGTAAAATGGAGATAAATTCACTGGCACCGGCCCTGGGCAGGGTCACTGAGGTTACTGGTACTAATACTGTTGTTATGTCGTTGTTATAATGGCACAGTCCCCACGGAAGGGGCGCTGGGGGAGGACTGGGGCACGTTCGCAGAGGAGGTGGGACGGGCATCAGCCTTGAGCGCTGGAGCTAACCACTCCAGGAGCGGTTGGGACTGGATTCCTGTTCTGCGCGACTGTGGGCTTCGCCTCTCTGGGGCTCTGCTTCACACCTACGGTGCCGGCCAATAACCCAACCCGATAACCCTCCCCTTCCAGGGAGGCAGGCCACGGCCAAGTCGCCCATTACCCCCACCCCCAAAGAGCAAAATAGCAAACGTTTATAGATACTAAATCATGCATACAAATTATGCCGTTAGGCCCTGCGAGAAAAGTAATATTGTACCCATTTCACAGACAAGGAAACCGGTACAGTGAACTTTCCCACGCCCCGCACGCAAAAGGGGCCATTTGGCCTGAGATGACGGGCGGGTGCAGACGGCCGGGGGCTTAGTCCGTACTGAGTCCTCACGGCAGTCCCGTGTCCCTGCCCACCCACAGTGACTCGGCCGGCCCGGGCATGGCGGACCCAGTGGCGGGCATCGCGGGCTCGGCAGCCAAGAGCGTGCGGCCGTTCCGCTCGAGCGAGGCCTACGTGGAGGCCATGAAAGAGGACCTGGCCGAGTGGCTCAACGCCTTGTATGGCCTGGGTCTGCCCAGCGGTGGCGAGGGCTTCCTGGCGGGGCTGGCCACGGGCACCACCCTGTGCCAGCATGCCAACGCCGTCACTGAGGCCGCCCGCGCTCTGGCCGCCGCCCGCCCCGCCCGCGGCGTGGCCTTCCAGGCGCACAGCGTGGCGCCCGGCTCCTTCATGGCCCGAGACAACGTGGCCACTTTCATCGGCTGGTGCCGAACGGAGCTGGGTGTGCCCGAAGTGCTCATGTTTGAGACCGAGGACCTGGTGCTGCGGAAGAACGAGAAAAGCGTGGTGCTGTGTCTGCTGGAGGTGGCGCGGCGCGGGGCCCGCCTCGGCCTGCTCGCCCCTCGCCTGGTGCAGTTTGAGCAGGAGATCGAGCGGGAGCTCCGCGCTGCACCCCCGGCCCCCGACGCGCCCGCGGCGAGGAGGACGCCGCCGAAAGCGCCGCGGCGCCGGGGGCTCCGGCCCGGGGCCCCCGCATGACGCCCAGCGACCTGCGCAACCTGGACGAGCTGGTGAGTCCCCCAGTGGGTGTGCGCGCTCGCAGCCCTGCTTGCGCCCCGTCCCCGACCATGCACCGGCGACTGAACTGCCCGCCCCCTGGGGTGGGTGCACCTGTTGAGCACCAAGTGTGTACCTGGCCCCAAGGAGACGACGAGCCGACCCAGAGAGGGAGAGGTGCTGGGTGAGGTCATGAGGCCCCGCCTGGGCTCCCCCATTTATGGGCTCCCCGTGCACCAGGTCGGCCCCTTCATCCAGGGGGCCGCGTGACTCGAACCCTTCTGTGTGCACCTGAGTGCTGGACAGTCGCACCCAGGCCGTCGCAGAGGTTGAGGGTGAGCGGGCACCTGTGATGCTCGGCCCCGAGCAAGGTGTCCGGCACACAGTAGGCTCTCAACGAGTGCCCGGGGCGGGTCCCAGGGGCTCTACAGGCCCAACCCCAGAGGCCCATCTGGGAGGCCAGGCCCAGAGCTGCCCCTGCTGCTAGGAGCCAGAGGTCCTCTTAGGAGAACAAGAGAAGCTCTGCTGTGAGCACGGGAGGTGCCGACCGCGCCCCCAGCTCCCTCCTCCTTCTCCCAGGACCTGAGTATCCCTGACACCCCCGCAGCCCGGCCAAGAGTTGCCTTATCGGAAGGGCAGGACTACAGTGTGCCTATCCCAGAGGGGGTAGCCGGAGAGCCGTGGGCCGAGGCTGTCCCCCGCCCCTGTCCTGGGCCAGGGTCACCCGAGGCTCCACCTGCTCATTTCCTCTGGCTCCACTGTGGGCTGGGAGGCGGGCAGGGCCGCCCACACAGCCAGCCTGGCAGCTCCTGGCTTGGGGGTGGGGGCGGGGCGTGTGGGCGGACGCGTGCTCCCTGGGCGTGTGGCCCGCGGGTGCGTGTGCTCTACGTGCCGATGGCGCTGATGTGGCGTGGGTTCCCTGCACTCGGGTCCCATGGCCCGCGTCCTCCCGGTGGGCCTCGGCCTACATGTTTGTGAAGTAGGTGGAGGGGGTGGGGAGTGAGGACAGGGTCCAGGGCTTCCCAAGGCCCAGGGGCCGTGGGGTGGTGGCTCGCTGGGGTCCCAGGCACTGGCCTGACCGTAGCCCCTGAGGGGAAGGCGAGCCGGTGAAAGGTCAAATGTAGAGGCTGCACCCAAGTCCAGGGCCACACAATCTGTGTCCCTTTTCCCCGGAAGGACCTGCTTCCTCCTGACCCCAGAGCTGCTGACATCAGGCCCTAGGAGGAGGGACTTGACCCCTAACCTCCAGCCTCTCTCTCTGACCTCAGGTGAGGGAGATCTTAGGCTACTGCACCTGCCCAGACCAGTTTCCCATGATCAAGGTCTCGGAGGGGAAGTACCGCGTGGGAGACTCCAGTCTCCTCATCTTCGTGCGGGTAAGAGTTTGGGGCTGCCCGGCCGACAGCAGCCCCCGGGGGGCTGCCAGGCCCATCGGACAGGCTGTGACCTGCCCACGCTGGGCTCCCACAGGTGCTGAGGAGCCACGTGATGGTGCGCGTGGGTGGCGGCTGGGACACTCTGGAGCACTATCTGGACAAGCATGACCCTTGCCGCTGTTCCTCCTCCGGTCAGTGCCCCTGGCAGTGATGGGGGGGTGGGGGGGATGGGCGGGCAGAGGGCTTGTCTCTATGGCTCCGCCCTTCAAACGCCACCTGCCCTCTCATCCTGCAGCCCACCGCCCGCCCCAGCCCAGGGCCCGCACCTTCTCCCCTCAGAGGGTGTCTCCCACCCCCAGCCCCCGTGCTGGCAGCCCAGCCCCTGGGGCTGAGCGGCGGAGCTCCCGGCCAGAGGTGACACCCATTAGCTTACGCAGCTCAAAGGAGGGAACTGAGACCCCACTCAGGTGAGAGGCAGGAGGACAAAGAGGTGAGGGGTCCGGAGTGGGGAGGCATCCGCCCTGGCCTGCATGACGAAGGAGGCTGTGCTCCAGAGTGACTCACCCTGGGAAAAGTTCCCGTGGGTGGGGGCAGGCCTGGCTTCCTATCTCCATGGCAACCCAAGCAACCCAACAACACAGCTGGGGTGGGCCCTGGGGGCTGGGCGGCCGCCAGTCCTACCGCTTCCCTCTGGCCTGCCCAGGAAGCTGGAGGCCTGGGGAGGGGGAGCTTGGAGCCTGGCGTCTTCCGCTGCCTCGGGTTGGGGGGGGGGGTGGCCCTGGCTGCCGGAAGCTGCCGCCCAGTGGCTCACTTCTCTCTGGAAGTCCCCAGGACTGACCGAAGCCCTTGATTGCACCCCCTACGCTCTACCACAGGTGTCTTCCCCGCCCCTAACCACTCAGCTGCTCGTTCCTTTCCTCTGCCTGGTCTTTCTGCATGCCAGTCCTCTCTGGAGATGCCCCATCTCTCTCTCTCTCTCTCTCTCTCTCATTCCCCTGCCCCAGGGCCCGGGACCAGCTGCCCCCCCATCCCCGCTCCCGCCGCTGCTCCGGGGACAGCGACTCCTCAGCTTCCTCAGCCCAGAGCGGCCCCCTGGGTGCCCGCAGTGAAGACTCAGGCACTGGCTCCCGGAGGGAACGGCCCAGCCGCAGGCTGACCACGGGCACCCCGGCCTCCCCGAGACGGCCCCCCGCTCCGCGCAGCCAGTCCCGAGACCGACTGGACCGAGGGCGGGCACGCGGGGCCCCAGGAGGCAGGGGAGCCCAGCTGTCGGCCCCCAGCCCTGCCCGACGGGCCCGGAGCCAGAGCCGAGAGGAGCAGGCCACGTTGCTCGTGCGCAGGGACCGAGATGGGCAGCACTCGTGGGTGCCCCGGAGCAGGGTCAGCGGGGGCTCGGGCAGGAGCAGCCCCCAGACTCCCCGGGCTCGCAGCCCTGCAGCCCCCCGGCCTCTGCGGGTCTCCAGCCCCAGTCCAGAGTTGGGCACCACGCCGGCCAGTGTCTTCCGCACCCCGCTGCAGCTTGACCCGAAGCAGGAGCAGCGACTGTTCCGGCGCTTGGAAGAGGAGTTCCTGGCCAACGCCCGAGCCCTTGAGGCTGCTGCTGGCGGGACCTCCCCTGGACCAGCCTCGGACCCAGCTCGGCCCCCAGACCCTCCGGCTCCGGACTCGGCCTACTGTTCCTCCAGCTCCTCCTCTTCATCCCTCAGTGTCCTGGGTAGCAAGTGTGGCCAGCCTGGGGACTCTGGCCGGATGGCCAATGGTCTGCCCGGGCCCCGAGGCCCAGCCCTGTCCAGCTCTTCTGATGAAGGCAGCCCCTGCCCTGGAGTGGGGGGCCCGCCAGATGCACCTGGGAGCCCCTTGACCGGCCTGGAGCTCCCGAGGACCTGGGCACGGGGCCGGGTGGACACGCAGCCAGACCGAAGACCCTCACGCATCCCAACGCCACGGGGCTCTCGCCGCCCATCTGGATCCACAGAGCCCGGGTCCTGGCACTCAGTGAGCCCAAGGGCAGAGCCGGATTCCTGGATGTGATGGACCAGCCCAGCCGCCCCCGTTCCTTCTCTTCCTTTTCCTTTGTGGCCTTAACCCCTCTGCATCAGGGAGCCCCCCCCCCACCCCTGCCTCTTGGGTACCAGACCTCATGGGACCAGACCCCTTGGGACCACATGGCACAATGGGACCTCTGTTGTACATTCCGGTTGGGGGATGCGCGTTGCTATTTAATTACTAATATTATTGAATGCCTTAGAGGAGGCCAGTGAGGACCCTTCCTGAGGTCCTCTGGCCTTGCAGAGCCTGACAGTAAAGTATTTGTTCCAGCCACTTGTGTCTGCTTCTTGGGGTACCTTTTGGGGGACCCTTATTCCGTGTTGGGATTCTGGCATTAACTGCCAGGGAGCAATGCCTGGCAGCCCTGACCTCTAAGGTGACGATCATGCTACCCATCCAAGAAATGCTAGGTGCGCCTGTATGCCTGCATGGTTCCCCTTTATTACCTCCTGAGAGGCCTGACTTAAGATTGTCCACTGAAGCCCCAGGAGCTACCTGAGAGCTTCCGATCAGATTCATAGCAAGTCCCTTTCATCCAACAGGATCGTAACCCAGTGAGGTCCTCGAAAGGACTTATCTTGCCCAATGTGGCTTGGGGCCTGGTTGGGTCCAATGAGGCACAAAGAAGAGTCCTGTCGCCCAGGAGACCGGGTGGGAGGTTTCTCCATCCAATCAGGGAGGAGGCTTCGTCCTGTCCAATCCGGGAGAAGTTGGGCAATTTCGTCCAATCCGGTGCCCGGTTGTTCATTAAACCGGGACCCTCCCCCCACCATCGGCGTGGTCGTCCAGTTCGGTCACATGAGGCTGCAGCGAGCCGGATGCAGCGCCCCCTGCAGGCGCAAGGCCGGGTGCGCGGGACGCGCGCGCACCAAAGCGCAACGCAGCAGCTCGCGGAAGAGACGCAGCACGTGCCAGTTGTACTTGGCGGAACACTCGAGGTAGCCGCAGCGCCAGCCCCTGCGCACCAGGGCGGCCAGCGCACGCCGAGGCCCGAAGCGCAGCCGCTGCCGGTCCCGCTTGTTGCCTACCACGAGGATGGGCGCCTCGGGGGCGCCCGCCGGCCTGGGGACCAGATGGGAATTGAGGGCTGCGGTGCCGGACACGGACAGACCACGGCCGGAGAACGCCCCCACCCCAGGGGGGATATGTACACTACTGGGGCCGGAGACCCGCCCCAGGAAACACGAGACCCGTGTGACCCAAGGACCGCATAGCTGGGAGGCCCGACACCCTGGCCAGGCCTGGGGAAGAACCCACCCATTACCCTCAGGCAAAGGCCCAACCGGACTGGCAAAAGTATCCCCCCCCCCCCGCCCCGTCTGCCCACACGCACCTGTGGCCGCGTCCCTACCTGGTCTCTGAGATGCGCTGCCGCAGCGCCTTCACATAGTCGAAACTGTCCGGGCTGCAGATGTCGTAGACGAGCACGAAGGCGTCCGTGTCCTGCAAGCTCCAGTCCTTGGGGTCCAGCCACTCCTGGGGCGGGAGGCCGGAGTTTGCCCGCAGACCCTTTCTCGCTCTCCCACGCCCAGACCCTCGGGAGGGTCTAAACCCACAGTTCATCCTCGGCCGTCGCCATCCTCTGGGCGCCATCTCCCCCAAGCTCCCTAGGCCCCACTGTCCTCACCGTCGCCAGGGTAAAAATGTCTACCCGTGCCTGAAGCCCGTTAGCCGGCCGCCCTCCTTCACTCTCGGCCTCCTGGCTACCCACCCCTTATCCTCCTCCTTCCTGCTCTCCAGAGCGCAACTTGGGTCAAGCCCCTTCACTTCCTCCCTGGTTGCTACAGCTGCCTCTGAGACTAACTCCAAAGAACGGGGCTCCGGGTTCCCCAGGCCCTCCGAGATCCCTGATTATGGGCCACCGTACACATCCAGGCCTCCCCACCTAAACACATGCAGTTCTTTCCACGTGGAAGGCTTCTGCCACTTCCTTTAATCAAAACTTCACTCATCAGGGGCACCTGGGTGGCTCAGATGGTTAGGCCTCTGACTTCCACTCAGGTCATGATCTCACCGTTCGTGGGTTTGAGCCCGGCATCGGGCTCTGTGCTGATAGCTCAGAGCCTGGAGCAGGCTTTGGATTCTCTCTCTCTCTCTCTCTCTCTCTCAAAGATAAATGTTAAAAACAAAACAAAACAAAACAAACTTCACTCATCCAGGGTCAGCCCAAATGTCACCCCCTCCAGGAAGCCCTGCTTAATCCTGCTTGCTCTTCCTCTTCACCTCGCCCAGGCATCCAGCTCCAAGAATTCCCAGTCTGTCCTGGACTTGGCACAAATTAACGAAAGGAGGCTTTGCTCCAACCAAGTCACAGGAATAACGGAGCAGAGATGGATCCCTCCTCCCACCCCTGACAGGACACCCCTGTGTCTGGCCCCATCCTCCCCCACCGAGGCTCTGCTTAAGGTCCCAAACACACAGTGCTCACCCTCAGGAAGGCACACATTGCTCCGCCATGCACTAATCCAGACCCGCCAGCGGAGGCAGACGAATATACAGGCACTTACGAGTAAAAGAAAGGCCGCTTTTCAAAATCGCCAGGCCCGGGGCCTGATCTTGGGCAACTCCAGGCCGGCAAGAAGGAGAGAGACCCACAAACCACTAGGACACGTTCACCCTTCACGCCATGAGCACAGTTGGGCACTCCGGGGCTCTCCAGGTGGACATGCACGTGTGCACCAAGCACCCCCCCCCACCGACACACACACACACACACACACACACACGCGCGCGCGCGCGCGCGCGGTCACACGCCCCTGCCCGCCCCTCCAGCCGCTACCTCTGGCCCCCCAGGGTTCTGACTCGGGGGAGCGCCGTCGCCGTCGCGGATGCTCAGGTCGTAGACCGCGCCGTCGAGCAGCACGGCGGGCCGGTAGAGGCGTGGCCCGTCCGTGGGCCGGTGGCGCTCCGGATAGTCACCGAACAGGAACTGGCGGATGATGGCCGTCTTGCCTACGCCAGGGGCGCCCAGCACGGCCACCCGCAGGCTGCCCCCCATGGCCCGCGCGCTCCGCCGCGCCCCGCGCTGGAAAGCCTCATGGGCCGGCGCCGCGCCGTGCGCTCCGCGTGCCCAGCCCCGTGCGCCCCGACCCCACGCTCCTCATCGCCCCCCGGAGCACCCGGGACCGGGAGAGGCCAGGCCGGAGGAAGGAGAGGGCGGCGGGAGGGCAGGCAGAGAGTCGAGCAGGCCGACGGAGGACGCACGAGCCGCTCCGGCAGGTGCCGAAGCTCCGGAGAGAACAGACCCCGCGCGCCGCGCAGACACCGCCGCCTCCGACCCGCAGCGCGACCGGAGGCGCCTCCCGCAGCCGGAGCTCCGAGGTCCGACCTCCTGGCGGCGCGGGTCCCACGCCGGAGCGGGGCGCGGGGACGGCGCCGCCTCTCGGAGCCTCCGTCCCTCCGTCCTTCTGTCGCTCCGGCGCCCCGAATCGCCTCCACAGCCAGCCGCGCGAGCGAGCGGGCGCGCGGAGCCTCCCGGAGGCGGAGATGAGGTAACCGCCCGCCCGCCACTCCCACCTCCCCCTCTACCCGCCCGGGACGCCCCTCCCCGGGAAGGGTCGCGGGAAGGTGACTGGGGCGCGGGGAGCTCGGGGAGGGACCCAGCCCCCTCCGCGTCCCGCGCTCCTCTCAGCCGCTCCAAAATAGAAGTCCCTTCCCGCCCACGTCCGCGTCCGCTCCTCTAAGCACCGCTCCCCCAGGCTGGCTCCAGACGGACCCAGCCCGCTGGAGCCGGGCCGCTCGGGGTCGGATCTGGCCCCAGCTGCGTGACCTTGGGCGAGTCACCGCCACTGCGCTGGCTCTCTGCTCCATATCCATCAAAGGCAGACATCTTTCTTGAGAACCTACTACGCGCAGGGGCCCTCTACTGAGCTGTTGCCTAGCGATCACTGAATCTACAGCTTTATCCTGGTTCTCTCCGTTTGAGAGAAGAAAACAGGCTGGAGTAGGTTGGGGGACAGAGGGTGGCCCCTGACCCACAGCCTGTGGTCTCCTCAGAGGAGCCCTCCTGCCTTTGTCCTGCGCCAAGGGTAAGTGGCCAGCATTAAACAATAGATCAAATGGCCGTCGTCCAGGTGAGGCTGAACAGTGTGTGCTGAGCTCAGGACACACTGGGTCACAGCAGCTCAGCCCCAAAGCCCTGTCCCAACAAGGCTGAAAGATCCAGAAATTGGTCAACACCACCTCTGTCACTGCCGAGGCCAAGTTTTCTGCTGAAGTCTCCACCTGTAGCTTCACTCAAAACCCAAATCCCCCCCTCCCTGGAGCTGGTGACCCTTCCCCAACACAGCTGGGAAAGTCTGGGTTTGTCCAGCCCCCGCATCCTCTGCCTCTGCTTGCCTCCTCCCTGCAGAGGAGGGGCTCCCACTTCTCTGACCAGAGGCCCAGGCCCTGGGTGAAATGTACAGATAGCAGTGTTCCGCACTGACCATGGGTTTTCACTTACCCATCTCTTCAACACATATTCCCGGTCTTACTGCTTGCCAGGACTGGAGGGACGGGGAGGAAGAGGGAAGGGAAAAATCCTACTTTAGTAGAGTAGGTTCTAGAACACATGGGATCCAGGAATTGTAGGAGCACAGACAACAAGCCCACTCCAGCCTGAAGGAAGCAGAGGAGAGAGAAGGAGCTCAGCCCTGAAATGAGGAGGTGAGGAGAGGGTGCATCCTCCAGGAAGCAGGTGATGGCGACAGAGGGGGTTCTCCAGAGCACCGGTTGTGTTTTCATCCTCCCATGCCCGATAGGGGAACTGGGTCTGCTTTCACTCTTCTCCTCAGCCACTAGGGAGCTCAGAGGGACTTGTGGCTACCCCTGGCAGGTGTTCTAGGCTTCAAGCCCAGAGAGTGGCGACTCCTGGCTTCATCTTCCTTTCCTGCCATGATTCTTTCCCTTCACCCAACTTCCCCACTCACTGTCTGACATTTGAAGCTTCTGGGTTTTTTGAGCTGCCTCGATTCCTTGTGGGGAACAAGGCTGAGCATTAATACACTAAGCCCCACTTCCCTTTTGGCGTTCAGCAGGGTGTGCGGCTGGTATCAGGAGCATCAGGAGGGTCTTCCTTAAGGCCCTAGGTGGGACCCACACCTCTGACTGGAGCACCCTCTCTTCTTGCTCCTCGGGAGCCAGTTCTGGGTGTCCTTCCTCTAGGAAGCCTTCCTTGCTTCGCTCTCGGACAGACTGACTTCCTGGGCAAGGCTTCTTCAGGACCAGCAAACAGGGCTCTGTGTGTGTGTGTGGGGGGGGGGGTGCGGGGCGGATCTCTGGGTCCCAGTGTGGTTTCTCAGTGCATGGTTTGGGAATGATGAGAACGTTCTAAAGCTCCTACAGAGCCCTGCCGACTACACAGGGGTGACCCATTCCCTAGGAAACTCAGGCGTCAGCGCCCCTAGCAGGGGTCCCCACTTAGCAAGGGCCCGTGACGTGCCATACCCTGACCCAGGGCCTCGTGGCCAGCAATGGGATTGATTGGCTGGCAGGAAAGTGACAGCACAGCCACTGGAACCTAGGACGTTTGGGCCATCAGACCAGACTTTCTGAGCAGCCCAGTTTCATCCGGGTCCAGGGACCAGAGGGCCTTCAGGAGAAGATCAGCTGAAGCCCCTGTCATTGGCGGCCGCTGAGCCATGACAGGAGTGGGCAGCCCAGGCTTCTCAAAGACTAGCAAGCCAGAGAACTGGGGGCTGGGGTGTGAATTTCAAAGTTTCTCTCATCGGTCCCCCCACTCCTTCCCCGAAGGAGAGGCAGCCAGGGTGCTGTCTGCTGCACCATGGCTCCCAGGCTCCTCCCAGGCTTCCATCTGGTGCTCCAGAGACCACTCAACAAGCATCCATACATCTTTTCTTTCAGGACTTGGCGCAGGGCCCCTGGTGGCCGAGCTGGCTCCTGCCCGCCCCCCGTGGCTTGTGAAGGAGTCACACACGCAGCCAGGTACAGACAGGTAGAAACAGGAGCACTGGGCTGGTTCAGGCCTGGGGGCTGAGAGGACTCACGGGAGGCACCGGCCTCCGGAAGGGCCTAATGCCACAGCTAAGCGGAGCCCTGAAGGGTTATGCCGCAGAAAGCTGGCTGGGCTGGGAGGCTGTTGAGAGGCCCTGAGCAGGGGCAGGCACCAGGGGGAGAATTCTGAGCCCACAGCCTCCCAATGCCAGCCCGCGGGGTACCTCCCTTCCCTGCCACCCGTGCCCACACGGCTTCTTCCCAACTTTGCCTGATACCAGCCCTTCCCCGGGGTCCAGCACCCTGGACCGCGTCCAGCTCCCAGGGGCATTTGCTCTGGACCATGCCCCTGACCATGAATGTGGTCTCTCCTGTTAATCACAGCACGATTCCACTTGTCCCAACAGTGACTCACTCCCGGAGCCCTGGATGGGGCGGGCACCCCTATCTCTCAGATGCTTGGTGGCTAGTGGGTCCTTGGTCATCATTATAATGCTGCCCGTTGAGCACAGCGGTCAGCCTCTTGAAGGCCATCAGGACACAAGGGGGCAGCACAGAGCAGGGCGTCCAGGTGTCTTGAGTTTTGAGGCCTCTCTAAGAGTGTGTTATTTATGCCAGTTACTTAAACTCTCTAAGCCTCAGTTTCCTTCCCTGTAATGGGGTAACGATGGCCTTGACTTCACACGAGTTGTCGTGGGATGAGAGGAGATAAGACGGAGAGAAAAGCAAGACAACTTTAGCAAGGTTGGGGAGGGACAAGCTTTGTAAATATAAAATAATTTCATTTTTATATGCAAACGGCTACTAGTTACAGCACAGTGGAGGGACACGGTGTCTACACGGGTAAGCACACAGAGATATTTCCTAGTTCTGTCTGCTGAGAGGGCCTGGAAGTGCCACCCCAGGAGAAACACGCACACCCAACCACCTAGATCTTGGCTTCTAGGGCCACTTGCTAATGAAAGGCACCACGCTCCTCGGAGAAGTGGCTGCTGCTAGGGCTGGGACGGGACGAACATGGGATGAGCCTGGAGCATCGTGTGATGCTAAGGAAGGAAGTCACAAAGAAACAAAGGGACGGAGGCAAATCAAAAGGACACAGAGGCCACCCAAAAGAGCTCCCAATGGCCAAATCGGACCAATTGAAGCAACAAAATAATGTACTTCTGGATTAATCCCAAATTGGAAAATAAATATCCATGAATCCAAACTGACATAAATGACTGAATTAATAAATAAATACGGAAGAAGAAACAAATTCTTTCCTACAGAAGAATTTCAAATAATGATGTAACTACTCCCTGCCCCCGCGATCTTTCCCGAGCGTAGGCTGCACTTGTGACTTTGCTTCTAGAGAACAGAACAGGGAGAGGGGAAGAGAGTAACTCCCGGATGGAGAAAGCTGGAAACGCTGCTTGGCAAAGTGATCCAGGCTAATGTGACAGTGACGGTCACACCGAAGGTGCGCGCCCCTGACCCGGCGTGACGAGAGGGGCAACTCTCTGGCCTGCTTCCTGAAAACCCACAGCCCCAATCCAACCACGAGGAAAACATCAGACAAACTCAAATTGAGGGATAGTCTACAATACGCCCGCCGAGTACTCCCTGAAATTGTCAAGGTCATGAAAAACAAAGTCTGGGAAGCGGTCACAGATCTGAGGAGCCTGGAGATACAGCAGCCACATGGAACGTGGGATCCAGGATCAGAACAAGGAACATGAGTGGGGAAACTAGTCAAATCTGAATAAAGTCTGGAGTTTAGCTTAAAAATTATCTATTCGCATCACACTCACACACACACACACACACACACACACACACACACACACACACACACAGAGGAAAGAAGAGATGGGGCGCCTGGTTGGCTCAGTCAGTTGAGTGCCCGACTTCGGCTCAGGTCAGATCCACGGTTTGTGGGATCGAGCCCTGTGTCAGGCTCTGCGCTGACAGTGTGGAGCCTGCTTGGGACCCTTCCCCACTTGCGCGCTCCCTCAAAATAAATAAACTAAAAAAAAAAAAAAAAAAGAATGGAAAAGAGACCATTTACAAAAGGGAACAACAACAACAAAAAACCTCATGAATCTTTGTAAGAATAAATTTTTTTTTAATTTATTTATTTTTGAGAGAGGGAGAGAGGGACAGAGTGTGAGCAGGGGAGGGGCAGAGAGAGAGGGAGACACAGAATCTGAAGCAGGCTCCAGGCTCTGAGCTGTCAGCACAGAGCCCGTGTGAGACCACAACCTGAGCCAAAGTCGGATGCTTAACCGACTGAGCCACCTAAGTGCCCCAAATCTTTGTAAGAATAAATGTACATACAAGAACTTTTAAAAGGAAGAAAACTTAAAAATATTACAGAGATGGCACACCTGGGTAGCTCAGTCAGTGGAATGTGTGACTCTTGATCTTAGGATTCAGGCCCCACACTGGGTGTAGAGATTACTTAAAAATAAAAATATTCGGGGGCGCTTGGGTGGCTCAGTTTGTTAAGCATCTGACTTTGGCTCAGGTCATGATCTCACAGTTCATGAGTTTGAGCCCTGCATCAGGCTCTGCTGACAGCTCAGAGCCTGGAGCCTGCTTCAGATTCCGTGTCTCCCTCTCTCTCTCTGCCCCTCCCCAACTTGTGCGCTCTCTGTTTCTGTCTCTCAAAAATAAACAGTGAAAAAAATTTTTATTTTTTATTTTTTTCAATTATGTTTTTTAACGTTTATTTATTATTGACAGACAGAGAGAGACAGAGCATGAGCATGGGAGGGGCAGAGAGAGGGGGAGACACAGAATCTGAAGCAGGCTCCAGGCTGTCAGCACAGAGCCTGATATGGGGCTCAAACTCACAGACTACGAGATCATGATCTGAGCTGAAGTCGACGCCCAACAAGCTGAGCCACTCAGGCGCCCCTGAAAAAATTTTAATAAAAAATAAAAATATTCTCTGTATCGACAGTGTGGAGCCTGCTTGGGATTCTATCTCTGTGTTCCTTTCCCGCTTCCTCGCTCTCTCTGAAAATAAATAAAATTTTAAAAATCTTTAAAAATAAAAATATTGGGTTATTTAATTTACCATTTAATTACAATAAATTGGTAATTTAAAAATATTCGGTTAAGCGGCCGACTTCAGCTCAGGTCATGATCTCATGGTCTATGAGTTCGAGCCCCGCATCGGGCTCTGTGCTGATGGCTCAGAGCCTGGAGCCTGCTTCGGATTCTGTGTCTTCCTCTCTCTCTGCCCTTCCCCTGCTCACGCTCTGTCTCTATGTCTCTCAAAAATAAATAAACGTTAAAAAAATTTTTTTTAAAAAGACATATAAAAATAAAGGTATTAAACAAAATATTACAGACACATAAAAGAAAGCATGAACCAATGGAGAAGCATCTACTTCTGTGTTTGAATATAAAGATTAATGTTATTATTGACAACATTATGAGAACGCAGTTCTCTGTAGGTTAATGTAAACATTTGGTGTGATCCAAATAAAAATAATACCATCAATTTTTTTTAAGACAAACTAGTTCTAAAGTTCAATTGGGACAAAGAGGGTGAGTAAGATGGTACTGTGAATTATGGAAATAGAAAGGTACGGTACTTGATTTTTTTATCTTAATGTTTATTTATTTTTTTTTTTTGAGAGAAAGAGAGGCAGTGCACAAGCAGGGGGAGGGGCAGAGAGAGACGGAGACACAGAATCCGAGGCAGGTTCCAGGCTCTGAGCTGTCAGCACAGAGCCTGATGTGGGGCTTGAACCCATGAACCATGAAATCGTAACCTGAGCTGAAGTCGGATGCTTAATCGACTGAGCCACCCAGGCACCCCCAAGTTAAAAAAAAAAAAAAACCCACAGTAGCCAATGAATAGACACATTCTCTGGTACAGAACAGAGTCCAGAAAAGCGCTCATATATATATGGAAACGTAGTCCATGTTACGAATGATATTTCGGCTCCGTGGGGAAAAGACGAAGTACTCAGTGGATGGTGTACGGGCAACTGGGTAACCATCTGCGAAGAGCGTTGGATCCCTACCTCGTTCCGAACATAAAGCCCAGAACATTGTGGAACAGGACCGAAAGGCACCAAACGAAGATGGGACAAATACTAGATCAGGCAAGTATAGAAGAGATTAAAAGAAGACAGCATACGAAAACCATTCCGGCATGGAAAAGTAAAAAGGCAGTAACAAGATGGGAAGAAATAAGGACATATCAGGAAGAAGAGGGCGGTAACTCTACAGAAGAAGATGGGCAAGATATCGGATGAAGCAGCTCCCAGAAGGGGACATACAAATGGCTCAAAAGCACACGAACCGAGGCACACTGACCACACAGCGAGGTAGCCCTTTTCGCCATCAGCGTGGCACGCGCCTCGTCCCTGGGCCACTGGTGCAGGGGTGGGGGACGCAGGCATGTTACTCCTGGCTGGTGGGAGTGGACATTGGAGAATTTTTAGCAACAGCTACCAAAATGTTGAGTGCACCTACCACTGACCCAGCAACTCACGCCCAAGGAATTTATCCATGTATACAAGTGAATATTCTTTGCGTATCACTTGTACTAGCAATACCCTAGACCCCACTCAGTGGGCATCACTGGGCTACTGGTTCAGATGGCACCTCCATTCAATGGAAACGCATACAGCCGTTAGAAAAAGACTTGGGGACTCTCTCTGTAATGGGCCGACAATGGAAAAGTCTCCAAAATCTAAGTATGGTGCCGATTGGGGTATATTTTTAAAAATTTTTTAACGTTTATTCATTTTTGAGAGACCAGAGTGTGAGCAGGGCAGGGGCAGAGAGAGAGAGAGGGAGATATTCCTGGAAGAAAACCCCAATCTAGTAACCAAGTTTGCATCGAGGGGGAAAAGCTAAGAACTGAGGAAGGTGGGAGGGATATTTTGTGTGGCGTACCTTTTACCGAGGTCCAGAACCTAAGC
Source organism: Paguma larvata (assembly GCA_030068075.1). Classification (NCBI taxonomy): domain Eukaryota; kingdom Metazoa; phylum Chordata; class Mammalia; order Carnivora; family Viverridae; genus Paguma; species Paguma larvata. Next base: position 66,970,956 of record CM057835.1, read on the forward strand.
CCTCTCCGTGGGGAAACCACTCCCCCACCCCGTCCCGCCAAAAAAAAAAAGAAAAAGAAAAAAGAAAACTAAAAACAAAGCAAACCACTAGCTGAAGATTAAAAAGTAAAGAAGTAATAAAGTGAGGTCACCGCCCCACGGGCTTACTTAGCACAGTGTCTGCAATAGGGACCCGATCTGGCCCCTGGGCATTTCTTGGACCCTCTAGAAAAAAACTGGTTGTTGGTGAACTTCTCAACTGGCTGGGAAGGCCCAGAACAGTTGAGAATCTTCTACAGGACACTAAGGTTCCGGAGAGGTGTCAGGCCCTGAGAGGGAGCAGGGCTGAGCACATCGGGACAGGGAGTGCCGCGTGAGGAGGGTGAAAAGGCACACGGTGGGCCCTCCCTCGGGTGAGGGGAGACAGGGAAGCTGAAGGGCAGGGCTGCGGCCCACCGGCCGTCCCCTAAAGCACTCCTCCTACAGGCTGGGCCCCAGTGGTGGGCCTGGGTGCGGCGATGTGGTCAGGCCCAGACTGGGGGAACTGAGGGTGAAGGTGCTCTCCCTGCCTCAGTTTGTCCCTGCAAATGTGGACTCTGCTGAGCCCCACAGATACCTTGGGACTGGGGGAAAAGCCCCACAGATACCTTGGGACTGGGGGAAAGGCACGATCGTGGGAAGGTCCTGCCCACAGCTTTACATAGACCCCGAGGTGTCTGCTGACAGCCCAAGGTGCTCCGTCCCAGCAGGCCAGCCTTTCTCAGCAGCTCGGCCTCCTCACCCCGGGCACTCGGTCCCGGGCCTCACCGTCCATCACTGCCCCACTGCGGACGGCTAACTCACGCTTCCAACCTGCCCTCTGTGGCAGGGAGGTCGGGAGCCGTGCCCCCGGCAGTATACTCCCAGGGATTTGGGGTGGGAGCCAGGCCCGCAGCCAGTCAGGGGCGGTAGGCGACATGGCGAGCCAGGGTAAGCCTCATCAAGGGCTCAACACCCTGTTCCTCTAGTCCACAGCTGAGGGTGCCACAGCTGCATTGGGGTAGGGCCTTCTGAGCCCGGGGCTTTCAGGTAAACTGAGACCTGGACTGTGCAGTCAATCAAGGGGTTTGGCCGCTCTAATCTTCAGTCACAGGGGTTAAGAGGCGGGGCAGTGGAGAGCCAGGTGCTCCTCCTGACACTCTCTTCTTTCAGCCCCCAGAGCTAGGAAGGCAGCGGCGGGTCAGAAGGAGGCAGTGCAGGGAGTGGCTGGGCTGAAGCGGGGTCAGGCACCTAGGCCGCTTCTCCCACAGAGGCAGGCTGAAGGCCCACTGGCCACCAGGCACTGAGAGCCAAAGGCAGCTCTGGCTGTCGGGGCCCCGCCCAGGGTCTGGCTGCCCCCTCCCCCCCTGGGATCCAGGCCAATGCCGGCACTGGAGCCACAGGGGATGTCCCTGGTGGTAGCCGGGGTGCGCACCCTTAGTACCCACACACACTCGGCCAGCCGCAGACGCAGAGGGCGGGGAAGAGCCTGCCCGGACAGGCCTGGTGCTCGGCCTACCCAACTGTTCCCCTCTCCTGCAGCTGCCCTGGATCAGAGCACCTCCCCGCCGCTCCTGGGGGCCTTCCTGATGGCAGGGAGCTGAGGAAAACCAACGCAGAAGTCAGCCCTCTTGGGCAACATCAAAAGGCAAGACGGCTGGGTGGAGTTAGATCAAGGGCGGGAGAGGTGCCAGGGAGCCAGCAGGCCTCTCTGAGGTCCGTTTTTAAGGACAGGGTAGAGGGACAGGGCGCTGTCCTTGGAGAGCCAGGGGAGGGGCTGGGCACACAGCTTGAGCCTTTGATCCCGGACCCAGGGCCCCACCCAGAAGAGCCTCGGGACCTGACACACTGGCCAGGGACACGCTTGATGTCATCATTTTTATTCACTTTCTCTTTTTGAAAATAAGAGTTATCATACATAATATATATGTATATATATATCCTCCGTGTATATTATAGTCACCGCAGGGGTCAGAAAACCATCCTCCACCACCAGGAGGCAATTTTCAACTCTGACATTCAGTGGAGGGGGAAAGAAGTGTCCGTGATTGCCAAAAGCAGAATCTTTCTTTATTAAACAGCAGTACAGGGAAACCTAATGGGTCTGTCAGACACAACGGAAACGTGGGAGGCCAGGGGCAGGGGAGCAGACGCTAAGGAGAAATCCCAAAGAAACCTCAGACAGGAAGCACCGCGCTCACCCACGTGCCCCATCCCTCAGCCCTGTCCCTGCTTCAGAACACGGGGTACGCCAAGGACTGTGTCGTAGGCAGTGACCGTCCTCAAGGGCAAGACAGGGAGTGGGGGTGAGCAGGTGTGTGCAACTGCTAGGGGAGCAAGAGCCGGGGCAGGGGCTCTGGAAGCTTCTGCCCAGTCTTGTCCATGTGGGTCAGTGCTCAGGAGGCTGTGGCCCAACTGGCACAACCACAGTGGCCCAGCCGGGGTGGAGACATGAGGGAGGGTAGGGGCGGAGGCCCTGAGAGCCCAGACCCCTGCCAGAAGAGCTCCCCCTCAACCCTCCACCTAGAGAACCTTCCACACACACCAGGGCAGCCGGGCATGAGAGCGGGCGCCGAGGAAGACCTCCAACACGGACCCAAGAGAGACTGAAGGGCAGAGGCTTCCTGGACCAGGAGCCCGAGGAGGGAGCCGCACCTCGCCCTTCAGGCACCAGCCGGGAAAGGAAGCGAAGAACCCCGGGCCGGTCCCAGCAGCCTCTGTGGCCCCTCCGGCTGTTTTCTTTGGTCCCCTCCTCACCTGACCCTGTCTGTCAGCAGCAACGGAAGAGGGGAGTCCCCGAGCTTTCGCTCCAGGAGGAATGCTACCCCGCCCCGAGGACCCAGGCGGGCCCGGCGGTCGGGACCAGGGAGCTCCGTGGGTGGCCGGGAGCCTGGCTCAGCCTCTGTAGGAAGGAGGTGCTGCCACTCCCGGGGGGGCTCCTCGATGCGGCTGGCAGAAGGCTGGGGCGGGCACTGGATGGGGCCTCAGTTCTTGAGGATGGTCTCATAGGCCTGGTACACATGTTGGGACACCTCTGGCGCTCGACATTTCAGGGACAGCTGCAGAGGGGTGAGGAGAGGTCAGGGGACGGAGAGCGCTCAATTCCCCGGGCTCCTCTCTGGGGCTGGGAAGGAACACAGGGAGGGAAGAGAGGGGGAGAACCAGATGCGAGAGTACGGTGTGCACGTGCGGCCTGCGGGCAGCACAGCTGGGGCAGATGTGCGATAAAGCGGAGGGGGCGGCTGCTGCAGCCGGCTGGGCGTGGACCAAATATACTTGCAGCCCACACACCTGCTGTCGGCCCAGCCGCCGCGGCCCTGCTGGCAGGCAGCGTGAATCATGAGCTGGAGGCTGTCGGGGAGTGCCCAGCCCCCACCCCGCAGAGCTGCTGGGGCCCTTCGCAGCCTGTGGAGGGCCGGGGTCTCTGAGGAGGCAGGGGGGCTGAGAGGGAGCAGGCCTCTGCTTGCAGAGACTGGGGGGTGGGCACTGGGGATTCTTCCTGGTGTCCCCACACAGGAAGTTTTGCCGCCTCGTGGGCCTGGAGAGCAGAGGCGGAGGAGAAACGAGTGCCGCCATCACTTCTGCCAAAATCACCGCTTCTAAAGGGTGCGATTAGGAAAGGGAGGAGCAAACAGAGCTCTGGAAGCCAGCAGTGGTGGGCCCGTGGGGCCCCGATCTTCTCTGGAGGGCTCTGTGCACACTGTGTGTGTTGGGAAGTGGGGGTACCAATTCCTCAATCGGGTTTGCCTGGTTGGGAAGCTCTGGGGTGCCCTCCGCCTGCATGCATGTCTGCCCAGCTTTCGGGAGCAGCAGGGTGAGGTGAGGCTAGGAGGGGCAGGGTGCACTGGAGCCGGGCCGGGACCGTGGGCTGTGCAAGGCATGGTTGGGGCGAGTGGAGGGGAAAGAGGAAGAGAAAAGCAATCTGCTAACCTCCAAGTCCTGCACCACGGGCACCAGCAGGGAGGGTAGGCAGGCAGCAACCAAACACAGGGAGACGGAAATTACCATCACCGAAGCCACTGCCGCGGCCCCGCCCAACCACCGTGCCGACACAGCCAGTGGGGCCCGGGGAGCAGCGTCTGGAGGGCCATGCCTGCCAGAGACTTTGGTGCAGGGGCAGAAGCAAAGCCTGGAGCTCTCTGGGGCCTGGGACAGCAGCACGGCCTCCAGACGACCACGCGCTCCGTGGAAGCCATGTTCTGCCCGGGGTCGGACCCACGAGCCAGGAAGGATGAGATGCTGGGAATCGGCGGCGTCCCAGGCGGGACCTCAGGCAGGAGAGAGTGGGAGGAGGGCCAGGGCGCGGGCCCAGCAGTGCCATTTCCCAGTCAGGAAAAGAGGTGGGCTTCGGGCCAACTGTGCCACCTCACAGGGCCCACTGTTACAGAATCTTCTAGTCCAGTTCACTGTTTGGTGTCTGACTGCATAGCCTGATGAGCTTAGCTGGGAGCCAGGGTCAGAATTTTGATGCTCATTCATGCCAGGCTCAAAGGGACCTCGGCCTAGCTGGGCTAGAGCGCACCCCATCAGAACTGACCCCTGGTCTGGGAAGGAGTGAGGGCAGGAGAGGCTGCCCGGAACATGGAGGCAGACACCCCGGGGCTGGCAGGGCAGGAGCAGGGACCCTCACCGTGAAGCTGGGGTTGCCTGGCTGGATGCGCAGCTCCGCCAGCACCCAGATGCCGTTCGTCAGCTTCAGGGACTGGTAGAGCATGTCCTGGCCCTCCACGTTCCTCCTGGCGACCGTGAAGATGCTGCTGCTCTGCAGCCTGCTGCTCACAGCCTCTGAGAGCAAGAAGGGCCCCAGGTCAGCGGTGCGAGGGCCGGGGGCCCAGGTGCGGGGCAGTGTGCACCGGGCAGGAGGGCGGGGGAGGGCGCAAAGTCCTACCCGCGTTGAGGGGGCAGTCTCTGATCTGGAACTGGGCTTCGTTTTCATTGGGAATGTCCTTCCACGTGGCCAGGAACATCTGCCGGTCTGGGGGGTGGGGGGCAGGGCAGACAGAAGTGGGACCCCAATCAACCTCGGCCCTGCTCACTGACATCCAGCAGGAAGTGGGGCTGCTAGCGATGCCGACCGGAAGCCGAAGACACAGCCCCCGCTGATTCCCTGAACAAACCCTCGGCTCCGTGAAGGTGGCCGCCAGTGCTCTCCCAAAAGGCCCCGGGCTGCGCACCTCTGTGCCTCAAATCTCCCCTTCCCGCACCCACACGTGCGCTCCTTCCTGCTCTGGCCCCGAGCTGCCTGCTTGTAAATCACAGCTGTGTCACCGGGCTTCTGTGGTGACTGAGAGATGACGTGGGCAAAGGTGTCTGCGCAGCTCGGAGCTGGCAGAGAGCCCTCCCGGTGCGAGGATGAGTCTTCTCAGGGGTTCCGGCCAGGGCACAGGGGACGGGCATCAAGTGTGACACAGTGTGGGGTCCCCGCCTCGGGAGCCCACGGGAGGACCCTCGAGAGCCCGCGGGGATGGCTGAAGGGCAGAGCGGGAGAACCCAGGAGTGAGAGCTCCTGCACGGCACACCCCCGCCTCAGGACAGAGCTCCTGGTGGAGGTGCGACCCTCGCCTCAGGCTCTGCAGAGAGGCCTGCGACTCCCAGACTTCACTGCGGGGCGAGCCCGATCGTTCTATTCCAGGGACTCCAGGAGGCACCGTCAGGACTCACCCATCTTCCCATCCTCCACAAAGAGGATGTGCAGCGGGTACAGAGTGCTGAAGTAGAAGACGTCAATGTTGTTCTTCACGGCCACCTAGGAACAAGGCCGCCCGACAGGTCGTTGAGGCTCAACACCACCTCTGTGCCCCGTGCCTCCCCGTGAGCAGGTTCCCTCGCACGCCTCCCCTGGCAACCGCGTCCCTTCGTCCCCTCAGGTTAGGCCTCCCCTGCCAGATCTTCGGCTGAGAGCGCAGCTCCGCAGACACACCGCTTGGCCAACGAAGGCCAGAGCCCAGACCTCTCCGCTAGGCGCCCTCCCTGCGGCGAGTGGGCAGGCGAGGACTGGGGGGCTTGGCCCTGCCCGGAACACACCTGCAGGTTGTTCAGAGGCTCCATCTTCATGACTGAGCCCACCGTGTTGAGAGGCAGGGAGATCTCCACAGTCTGGTTGGGGCTGAGCGGTGCGTGGACCTGGAGGGGGGCGGCAGGGGCCAGGCCGAAGCTGGGGAAGAGAAGCCCCCGCGGGCGCGGCGGGGGGAACAGGTGCTGACGCGGGGTGCGTGGGCTCCTCAGGCTCCAGAGCTGGGGCGGCAGTCGGCAAAAGGCCTCTCCAGTGCGCTGGCCTCACCCCAGCTCCAGGCCCAGGACAGAAGGGTCAGTTCCTGACCTCCACCCTCAACGGCCACGTGGACAGGAGGAAGGAGCCCTGGGCCGGCTGCAGGCCTAAAGCCCCTCTCTGCTCCTCTGGCCTCGGCGCTGGGATGGCCCGGGGTGAACACGGCCCTGCTCTGTCCTGCCCTCGAAGGGCCCCATCTAACACCAGGGGCCCGGACGACAAGCTGCTCCTACCTGAAGTCTCTGCTGGCAATCCCCGTCTCCCCCCCAAACGAGATGCCAGATTTTACTCTCTGGATTAGAACTAGCCAGAGAGGTTCAGGAAAGCCCTGCTTCTTGGTAAAGCAGCACACGGGTATATCAGAAGATGCCCATGACCCCATGGGTGAGCAGCACTGCTGAGACCCAGAGCTTGAGCTGCCTGACCCGGCCTGCACGTGCCCACGATGGCAATCAGGCCTGCCTGGGACACAGTGGGAGGTGATGCCGGGGAACCCCGGGCTCCTGTGGTGGCCCAGCACTTCAGGCTTTCCTGGGAGCTCCCTCACTGCCTGCTGTGTGATCCTGGGCAAGGCACTTGTCCTCTCTGGGCCCAGGTGTCATTATCTACTGAAAGGGGGATAATGGCATTGACTTCCCTGGGCTCGAAGTGAGATAATATGTACTCCTAGAGCCCTCGGCTCAGAGTCTGCCACCCACGAGGTCGTCAGCACAATGTAAGTCTGTTATGAGCCAGCATCGGGACTACCCTTTAGAACCTGGAGTGCTTCTATGGCCTCCAGGGCCATCTGAGGGCGAGTAGCAGAGCTGACGGCGGGTCGGGACCCACTGGCTCCAGGGCTCTCCCTGAGGAAGCAGTCCCTTCAGTCAACTTCTTAGAGGCTCAGTTTGCTCATCACCAGAGCCACTCAGGAAGAAGAATCATCAGGAGAGGCTGCTTGGGTCCCCTAGAGAGCCCTGGCCGAGCCAGCCTGGTCCGGGAAGCCCCTCACAGTGCCAGAGGAGACCTTCCCCAGGACCTCCGGCACAGGGGACCCAGCGGGGGTGAGGAGCCCGGAGCAGCCACCACTCCTAGAGGCCCCGTCTGTGCCACGAGGGGTTGGGGCAGGAAGGCCCGCCCCCCGCCAGGCTTCTTAGCGCTGGGCCCTGAGGTGGGAGCAGCTCAGGCCTGGAGGGGAGGCTGCCTCCTGCTATGTGGGGTGTTTACCAAAGCAAAACACTCTTTGAGCAGTGGAGGAAGGCGAAAATAAGGGGAGACACTCTCCCCCTCTGCCTGGTACTTTGGAGTCCAAAATCACTGCTTTAGAGAGTTTTTGGCCTGAGATGCAGCTGGGGGGAATATCCACCTTCACCAGAAAGGAGGCACCGGACCCCTCAGAGCTCTCGGCCGCTCCCGACCGTCACCAGCATGGGCTCTGGACGGACCGGCCTCAGGGAGCTCACCTGTTGCGGTTAAACTGGATGGCAAAGTCCGTCATGACCTGCAGGGCCTTGTTGGTCAGCTGCAGGTCCATGGAGATGGAGCCCACCTGGCGGGTGAAGGTCCCTGAGATCTCCAACCCTTTGGCCTTCATGGCCGGGAGCCACACCTGCAGGGAAGACAGCAGGGACGAGGCCGGTGTTTGCCGCTTCGCTAAAACTGCACAGCCCACTGGAGGGTCCTTTCCCGTCTCCTCCTTCACCCTCTCGCCCCCTCTCTCTCCGGTCCGCCACACCTGCCTCTACCACCAAGAGGTGAACATGTGGATCTTGGGGCGAGAGGAACAACCCCGTGTGGCCCGGGGGCACCACCCCAGCGTGGCTGTGTACCAGAGCAGCCTGGGGCAGGGAGGTGTTCGGTGCGCCCAAGGGCTGCCCCGTCTCCAGAGGTCCAAGAAGGAACACTGAGTCAGCAGCACTGAGGAAGGTAATGGGACACGTGGGTCCTGCTGGCCGCCTGAAGAGCCAAGCAGAATGAGGAGCCCAAGGGCGTCTGGGGCCTCGGCCAGGGCCTGAGGCCTCCCTGGCTGTCACCGTCTGTTCTTCGTAGCAGAAGACAGGGCTGCTTCTCTCTCTCTCTCTTTTTTTTTTAAGTTTATTTATTTTAAGAGAAAGAGAGAGAGAGGTGTGCATGTGCACACAAGCAGAGGAGGGCCAGAGACAGGGAGAGAGAATCCCGAGCGTGCTCCGTGCTGTCAGCGCAGAGCCTAATGCGGGGCTCGATCTCATGAACCGTGAGAGCACAACCTGAGCCAAAAATCCAGTCGGACACCTAACCGACTGGGTCACCCAGGCGCCCCAGGGCTGGCCTTTTAATTGTAGACACTGGCCTGACCAAGGACGGCACCTACGAAGGTCTCTCGCCCGGCAGGCCCTCCGCTGCCCTTGGCTGCACAGGTGTCTCAGGGCAAGAGCCACTTCCTCTCACCTAGGTTCCTTCCCTACGTTCCCACCACCAAGACATCTGAACAGACAAATGTGAGTCTGTCTGTGTGACTGTCTCCCCTGCGCCCTGCCAGCTCTTTGAGGGAAGGGCTCTGCTTTCTGTCTTTACATCCTTGGGGTAGAGCTTGCTGTGGCACCAGCATTCAGACAGTGTTTGCTGAGCGAACCAGCTTCGATTCAAGCCCCAACCATGAAGGACATCCGCGGGCATCACCCACAGCTGCGAAAACGCCTTTCAGATGCCTCACAGGGCCCCTGAGGTCGAACGGCCCAGGTCCCCCCGAGAGCTTCCCCAAAGCGCCCTGTAGGGGCAAACGTCTCCCCATCTCTCAAGGTGCCAACACCAGGAACTTCCGAGCCGTCCCCACCCTCAGCCAATCCCAACCCCTACACCCTTGTCATGCAGCCCAGAGCTTGTCACCACCACTTCCTCCATCTGCTGCCAGGGCCTCTACTTCTCTCCGCGGGCACTACCTGCCCAGCCACAGTGGGAGTCCACCAGGTGACAGCAGCCCACGCGGCTGGCCTGATCCCTCTCTCCCCCCCCTTCACAGCAGCTGAGTCATCTTTTATTTATTTATTTATTTATATTCATTCATTCATTCATTCATTCAAAGTGAGGGCAGGCAGGGCAGAGGGAGAGAGAGAGAATCTGAAGCAGGCTCCAAGCTCAGTGCGGAGCCCAACAGAGGGCTCAATCCCATGACCCTGGGTCCATGACGAGCCAAACTCAAGAGTGAGATGCTCAACCAACTGAGCTACCCAGGTGTCCCTATAGTCATCGTTTAAAACGCGAATTTGGGGGCGCCTGGCTGGCTCAGTCAGAGGGGCGTGCGACTCTTGATCTCAGGGTTGAGTTTGAGCCCCGATGTGCAGTGTCGAGGTTACTTAAATAAATAAAACTTAAAAAAAAATGCAAATCTGATCATGGCATCCTTAAAAACCCTCCCAATCCTGCAACGGCTTCCACTCCCCAGCGCCTCCATGGCCTGGTGCCCCCTCTGCCAGGCTTGGATTGCACCTGCTCCTCTGCCGCGCCCCCCAACATTGTTCCCTCTGTTTGGAAAGTGCTTCTGCAGGCACCCCCACCCCCACTCCACGTGCTAACCTGGTCATCCTTTGTTCCCCTGGGACAGATGTGTGAGGGCAGAATCTCAGGGCTCCAGCCTCGGCGGAGACCCGGCAAGCAGAAGAGCTCGGAGAACACCCCCACGGTGGCTGCCCTGGACCCTGCACCACCCCCACCAGCAGGCGCCCTTCACAGTTCTTGCAGAAGTGCCCGTCACTGAGACCGACTGCTGAGGATGGGGACCTCGTCTCTCTCGGTCACTGTGGGTTCGTGGAGTCTAGCACACGTCCCACCAGAGAACTCATCCTCAACATTTCCTGCAGGACCCAAGGAAATATCACTACCCACTGGTCCAAATGCTTGAGGAACTCCAAGTTCCTGTGCAGAGAGAGCCTCATGCCCTTGAACCAGAAACGCTGGCAAATGGATGTCCCCCCACGGGCGTGGGGCAAACCATTCTAGGCAGTCACAGTGCTGTCAGGAAAATGCAGAAGACATCCCTACTGCTTCTGAAGGCAGAACACACCCACACCCCAGAAATTCCTGAGTCTGAGATAAAGGGGAAGGTCCTGCCTGTCCTGGAAGGACTCCTCTTGCAGGCAGCCTGCCCTGACTTCCTCTGACCGGGTGATCTCCTACCCTCCCACTTCTAGCACTCGCTGTTGGTGCAGCCATCTGGCCCTCCACTAAGAACAAGCGTCCAGTGAAACGAGCACCACGCAGAGGGCCAGCTCCACACTTCCTATTCCTGGCAGGGCTGTAGTCCCGGCACAGCCTGGCACCCGCGGGATCGCAGGGGTCACTGCCGCTTCGCGTTTCTAACACGTATGCGTCGGCCTCGTGCAGTGAGGTGGCCAATCTGGGGAAGTTAGCGATTCTGCCAACCTGCGACCCTGAGGCAGGCACACGGGATGCTCTCACACACTGTGGGGCACGATCACGCGGGGATCAGGAACAGAGGCTTTGGTGCCCCCACCTTGCATTGGTTCCAGACTCTCACTTACCAGCTATGTGACCTTAGGCAAAACACCCAGATTTCTCAACCTCAGAGCAGGAATCACAGCACCATAAAGCTTCTGGCAGGATTTGGTGGGGTGGGGACTGTGCCAGGCTCACTTAGCCCATGGCACAGAAGCGTGCAGCTGCTGGCACTTCCTGTCTAGACTTCCTGTCTGCCATGGGCCTCGGGCCCACATCCCACTATCACCGCCGTAGGCAGAGCCGGCACACCTGGTGAGGCCAGGCCAGGGCAGGTGCTGGCTTCCGGCTCCCCAGCCACAGCGGAGATCGCCCCTGGCCTCTGGAGCCCAGCGGCATCCTGCTCCGGAAGAGAGAGAGGGGCTCTGGCTGGGAGCGAAGTGGCCGACACGGTGGCATCGGTCCCCTCTGGCAGCTTCCTTGATGCTGGGGGCCTGGCCCGCACTGCGCTCTCCTCAGCGCCAGGCCCACGTGATCTTGTCTCCCGAACTCCGCTCTCCTTCCTTCCCCTTGCCCCCGTCTCTGCAAAGGCACCTCTCCCGCCCTCTACTTGAGCCTGCATCCTTTCCTCCCTGCCGACCCCTGCATCCTGCCGGCCCCACCGCCCGGGCTCTCCAGTGCAGTCTCTTGCCTCTAGCCTCAAGGGTGCCGCCTTGTCCGGGCTGCCATCAGCACACCCCGACTCCTACCAAGCTCCTCGTGGGCCCCTTTTCTAACCCTTCCAACCCCCCTCCTCCCTACACACGGTGGAGCCAAAGCAATCTCTCTCCAGTGCAAATCTGTTTGATCTCTGCTTAAAACCTTCTAACGGCTCCACTGCTAGGCCGAGCGAAACCCTCACAGCCTGGCGCTGCTGACCTTGCCGGCCTCTTCCCTCCCGAATCTCTAGTGTAGCCAGGAGTCTTGGGGGAGTACTGTCCCTAAGCAGCATGGGGCATCTTCGGGTGGTATAATGGCGGGGAGGCTGGGGTCGGGGACGCTGGACATGCTGCTGGGAGGACAGCGGTCCCTTAGACGAGCAATCGTCCTGCATCCCTCGAGTACGTTTTGCACGGTTTCAACATATCCTGAGATTGGTGGGAACCTAACTGCGGTGAAAATCAAAGAAAGCCTGTTCCTCGTGTTGTTTTACTGGGAGTCAGTGACCACTGGCCACACCGCTTCCAGCACCTGAACTACAAAACTCCTGACAACTTCATCAGATCTTCTGGGGTGGGTGGGCCCAAACCTTTACAACGCTGACATATATAATTTGATTGTCTTCCTTCTATGTCTCCTTCATGAAGTGACAGCATCTTACGAATTCCTATGGTACACACAGGTAGGTTGCACCGTCCACGAATCTCCTCTAAACACAGGAAATAACGGACCACTAGGCACTGCCGATCACTGATAAGGGGTGTCGGGTGGGGTGGCACTGAGAACCGCTGCTCCAACGAGCCAGGACTTCCGCCAGCTCTCTCTCCCTCACCTCCAGGCCCCTCCACAGGCTGTGACCTCCACTTGGAGTCCTCTCTCCACTTGGGTCTGACCAATTGTGACTTGATCTACAGGCCTGAGCTCCAGCAACCCCACTCCGGGAGGCCTTTCCAGGCCCCCAGGCCCAGCCCAGCATCTCTTCCCTGTGCCCCCGCAGCCCCAAGCTGCCCTCAGCATCGTGTCGGCAAACTGTTGCTCCTGGAGCCCATCCTCGTTGGCCTGAGCCGATTCCACGGAACGGGCCATCCAAGGAACCCACACGTCAGTCCGTGTCTTCGTTCTCTGCTCCTGCCGTGGAAGGAGGCACGGTACTTACTGCTTTGGGGGCCACGTACGATCCTGACAGCGAGCCCACACCACTGGTCAGGTCAAAGAGGTCACTCAGGCCACTGCCCATGGATGCTCCTAGGTTGGCTGGGACTGCTGCTGCTGGGGGTGCCACAAAGTTGGGACCCCCGATCTGGAAAGGAAGGGAAAGGGGTCAGAGGTGGGCATCAGAGGTGGGAACATCAGGGGCCCAGGAGTGGGTGGAGCCACCTGGCACTTTAGAAAATGGGGCGGGGCAGGAGGGGGCCGCGGGGCTGTTGTCACAGCGACTCTGCGTGGCAGAGACAAGACAGGGTGAGGTGGATGGAGACGAGAGGCTGTGGCCTCCCGTGATCTGCAAGCCTCCAACCTTAGGGGTGGCCTCTGGGAAAGGGCTGGGAGGCTTGTAAACTAACACGCAGCCCGCCGATAAACGGAGCGCCCGAGACCACTGCCGTGAGGCCGTGCTCAGCAGACAGGAGCGCACCCTCTAGGATGTCACAGAGGGCCTGTGGCCACTGAGAGGGCGGTGATCCTCGGGATGACCAGGCAGTTTTGTCTTAGGGTAGTGAGGAGGGGACACTGGAGAGAAGGCCATGGCTCAGCAGGAGAAAGGAGGGCTTTGACATCAGCCACCCCTCGGGATGCTGGGCCAGCACTCAGGAAGAGCAGGGACAAAGGCTTGGGGGCACGAGGGCTGAACCGTACCCCTTCAGGCTCATCCCCCATCTCCAAGCAGAAGCAGGCAGGGTGAAGAGGACAGGCAGCCACATGCAGAAAGAAAAGCCAGGAAATAAGACAGAGAGAGACAAGAGAGAGAGGGAAAGAGGGAAAAGATTAGTCACGGCTGCTCCACTGAGATAAGTCTGTGGCAAGACAGGAAGATGTCTGTACCGGGCATAAGAGGGGGGCCCGACCATCTCTGCGGAGGGCACTGCTGCCTGGGCTTCACCCCACCACTCGGTTCCTGTGCCAAGACCTTTCCTACCCTTTCCTGTGCGATGCCTTGGGCACCTGAGCCACACATGGCCAAGCGACAGGGGCTCTGCTACCCCTTCCACCTGGCTCTACCAGCTGCCTGGAGAAGTCCCAGGGAGACACCTAGCCCAGTCTTACCACCCCCTTTCTACAGGGCAGGAGGAACTGTCCCTGAAAGCTCATGGGCCTCCCAGGCCTGCTGGGCTGCTGCCCTGAACCGGTGCAGGGTGTGGGGCTAAGTGGGCACCGGCCTGGCTCCTCCAGCCTTACCGGCCCCGGGTCTCTTGGGGCTCAGTGGCTCGGCAAGGGGCTGAGGCCCAAGTAAGCCACACACTGTGCACTCTTGGAGGGAAGATCACCTGCTCTTCAAGCCTCAGTTTTCCTCCCGTATAAGTAGGGAGCTACACCGTGACCTCTGCAGACAGGTGTGCCTGAGGCCCCTGGTTGGTGAATGGCACAGACAGGGCCTTCAACCATTGCTCCTCTGAAGATCATTATCAGTGTCATCCAGAAGGGGCCCCAGGACATACCAGGCTGTCGAGGCCTCCGCCAAGAAGGTCCACAGCTCCCATCTGTACCGAGGAGGTGGCCAGGGGTGGGCCGCTCACCGGGGGGCCGAGGTCCAGGTTGAGGAGGTCACCCAGCAGGTCACCCTGGGTGGGGATGACATCCGGCTGCTCACCAGGGGGTGCTCCGGCAGGGGCCGTCTCGGGACTCTCTGTGCTCTCGCTCCTGTGCGGACACAGGAGGGAGAGGGTCAGGGGGATGGGCGTTGGGCTGTCTCAGGGAGGTCAGAGGCCCAGGCTCCAGCATCCTCCCCCGGGACGGGCACCTGTCTCCTCGTAGTCCCAGAAGCGCTGTCCACATGCCCCATCCCCTTCCCCCTTCCCACGCCTGATCCAGCTTTTTGGCTCTCCGAGAGATCCAGCTCCGTGGGGGTGAGCGAGGGGAGGGCCCTCTGTAGTCCCACCACTCAGCGCACTCTAAAGACTGGATGCCGGCCCTGGAAGCCTGGGCCCCCAGGCCGAACCAACCACTGGGGGTGGCAGAGGAGGGTGAGAAGAACAGGGCTCTGGAATTAGAATTGGGTCTGAGCCTAGCTGTGCTGGCTGCGGGATGCCGCACAGGTCCTCGAGCGCTCCGTGCCCACCGTCCTCATCTGGCAAACGGGGATACCTCTTAGAGCTACTGTAACGGTCAAATGAGGAAACCCAGTCCACAGCCGGTAGGGAGTGAGCATTCATTAAAGTCACTACATTTGGAATTTTCCTCAGATTCAGGTCTTGCCAGGGGTTACCACATCAAGCCCGAGTGCTTGTGCTAATGACTTGGAAAAGCAGGTAAGGAGGCTCGGCCTGGAGACCGGCCCGCTTCACTCACGAGGCGGTGCGAGGCGGCAGGCTCTTGTGCACGACGCCCCGGCCGCCCTCCACGAAGGCGCTGGGAGGCTTGTGGTAGACGGAGGCCAGTGTGCCTATGTAGCAGATGAGCTCGTCCAGCAGCGTGGGCTCAATGAGGTCCGTCTCCTCAGAGATGAGTGGCTTCTCGGCCAAAACCACCTCCTTGGCAGCCACTGGGTCCGTGGAGAGCAGACGCCAGTAGATGTAGCCACGGTCCCGCAAGTCCGGGTTATCAGAGTCCTGGGTGGGGGTGGGGGGTGATGAGAGACCTAGTGAACTCAGAGCAAAGGAACCAGCTGAGGGAAAGGGGGGAACCCTCTCCAAACCCTATGATCCAGACATGGTCACGGTGCTGGCCGACGACAGCGACCCTGAGCAAACACACGGCCTGGCCCCCTGGTTTCCTACTCTAGCCCAGCGTTAAACATGCCGTTCCCACTCCCGTCCCCACTTCCCACGCCCCCTTCAAAATCTTCCCTCCCCGTCCTCCTCCAAACCCTCTGGTTCTCCTGGAACTCCCTCTCCTCTTAATTTACAGTCTGGCTCGACTTCACCACCTGACCCCACTGCATCTTGATTTATTTGCGACCGAGCTGCCTGCACAGGGATCCTGGATTACTCTAGGGCCAACCCCCCAATGGTGCCAGTCTTAGGAGCAGGACCTTGGCGTGAAGGTCTGGCTCCTTGGACCAAAGCGCCCCCGCAGAATGAGACCTGCGCTGGGCGCAGCGGGGCGGCTGAGGCACCGACCTGAGTGGCCAAGCTGAGGACCTGCTGCACCAGCTCCTGGGTCTCCGTCGGCTTCTTCAGAAAGAGTTTCACAATGGCTGTCAGTAGCTGCAGCTGGACCTGCAGGAAGACACGGAAGTAATAAGGAACAAGTAGCAAGGGCTTCATGTGGGGGACAGAAGGAAACCAAATCAGGCCCTCGAAGAGAGAAAAGGGCATTTTTCAAAGGTCCTGAAAGCCGAGAGCAGCTATCTGTTGGCCACAGAAAACAGACTAAGGCCAGGCGGTTGTTGGTGGCGCTGAGTGGCCTAAACCTTGGCGTTAGCACTCAGGAAGGAGGGGGACACAACTATTTGGACATCCCGCCCTAGGGTCCCAGAAGCCTGTCAGGGCTCCCAGCCTCACAGCGTCTGACAGGAGCTTGCAGCTTGAAAAGGCAACGTGCGTAGCTGGTGTGCTTCTTAAAGGGACCACCTGTCAATAAGCAGAGACGGTGGCCGGGAGGCCCACAGAGCCAGCCTGTCACTGAGGAGCTGGGCTTCCACCAGAAGGTGGGAACCACTCTTACCCAACCCTCTCTCGGCACCCCTTTCTCACCCAGCTGCTGCCTTCACCTGATCAAGCCCCCTGCGACCCTCGGCCTGGCCAACATCTTACCCCTCGGAGCTCGTGCTGACCCCAGCACCCCCATGCTTCTGCAGCTGCCTGCACCCCCTCGTCAACATTGCCCCACAGTATTAGAAATGCTTCTAGCCACCAGGCTGTCCTGTGGAGACAGCCCTTTGAGGGCAGAGATCATGTCTGTCACAACTGTAATGCTGGTTACTGCTCTATCTAGTGCCCAGTGCACAGGAGGCATTTAAGAAAAACCTGCTGACTCAAAAAACATCTCTGAAAGAACAATTCTCTGCACAGAGTCCTTCCTTAGCCACATCTCCTATCTGCCAGTTGTGGGACAAGAGGACGGCCTGAGGCTCCCAAGCCAGGGCTGTGCCAGGGGCGCGCCTTGGCAGGAGGGCAGAAACAGGGCTGATGGCACCTCCCAGGCCAGGTCGGCAAGAGGGCACCACAGGGTGGGCTGAGAGCAGGAGGCAGGATGGAAGGGTTATGGTCCATGTCTGGAATCAAGCAATCCAGAGTCTCTGCAATTTGGTTACACATGGGCCAATAGCAGAGGAGCAGTGGGCTGGCTGTTGCCACGGCAGGAGGCAGCCCAAGGAACTGGCTTCCGGGACCTGGCTACAGTCCCCGGCCAGCTAGTCCAGGGGAAACCATTTACCTCCATTTGGTAGGGAGAGGGGTGTTTTGGTTCAAGGGGTTCTTGTGAGCTCTGAAAATGGCAATTTATGACAGGGGACTTTGAAGCTAGAGTTACATCACACTTCATTTGAACGTGACTCTGGACAAGTCATGTAACTTCGGAGTCTGCTTCCTTATCGATAATGTGGATTTAAATCTCTCACAGGGCTAACGGAAGAGTCAGTGAGACAAGAAATGTAAAGAACCGGGGCATCTGGGTGGCTCAGTCGCTTAAGCATCCGACTCTTGATTTCAGCTCAGGTCATTATCTCCCGGTTCGTAAGATCAAGCCTCGTATTGGGCTCAGTGCTGACAGTGCGGAGCCTGCTTGGGATTCTCTCTCTCCCCCTTTCTCTCTGCCCCTCCCAAGCTCATACTCTGTACTCTCTCTCTCTCTCGAAAACAAACAAACGAATATTAAAGAAAGAAATGCAAAGAATCTATCATGGACTCTTCTCAATACACAATAGCTGTCACCGTGGTCAACAGTGTCACCACAGCTAGCACGCAGGGATTCTTTTTTATTTATTTTGATTTTTTTAATGTTTTTTTATTTCTGAGAGACAGAAACAGAGCACAAGTGAGAGAGGGGCACAGAGAGAGGGAGCACAGAATCTGAAGCAGGCTCCAGGCTCTGAGCGGTCAGCACAGAGCCCGATGTGGGGCTCGAACACATGAACTGTGAGATCATGACCCGAGCCAAAGTCGGACACTTAAGTGACGGAGCCACCCAGGCGCCCCAGCACACAGGGATTCTTTTACCAAGTTCTCCTCAACCCAGGTCAGCTGGCTGCCTGGAATCATTCATCACTGTCGGGTCGGCTATGCTGCCTGGGAACTCTGGCCACTAGCCGAACTCCTCCCACCCCTCACCAACACACAGCACCCCTCACGTTAGCATGCGTGTTCAGGGCAACCCTCCTGCAACGATGCCCCTGCCATCCAGACAGGGGCGAGGCACAGGCTGGACTGACATACCACCTCAGTTAAGACTTTCTGAGCTCCAGGTCCATGGGTGGAGAGGCCTAGGAGCCCAGGAGAAGGGGGTTCAAAGAGATAATCTAAAATAAGCTTCCAAGCTGCAAAGCACTTACTAAGTATTCTTATAGAAGCTTTGAACGGTGTTGTGAACCCAGGAGGCAAAGGGAGCTGGCCACTGAATTAAAACCACCATCACCACCACCAGCTATGGTTTGCTGAGCACTGGAGTGGCCAGTTTACACGTGCCAGCCAATAAGCTTTGCAGGAGCCCCGCTGAAGGCAAAGAAACAGGCTTGGCAAGTTTAACTTGCTCCAGGTCGCCCAACGGGGGAGGAGCCTGGATGTCCTGAGGCCCGGCTCCTGCTCGGCTTTCCCTTGTCTGACTTCTCTAATCCTGGGTGCTCGGCAGCCTCTGCCAAGGGGGAAGCGGCTACAAAAGATTTCCTCTACTGGTGGGCAGAAACACCTCCCGGAGGACGTCCTCTGCCGCAATCTCAGGCGGGACTCGACGGCAGGGGCACGAGCAAGCCCGAACCACGCTCTGCTTCTCTCAGAGACAAGGGAGTGAGGAGGCGCGTGTGAAAGCGACAGCGAGCCCGGGGCAGGCTGGCAGCCGACTTGGCAGGTGGCAGTGGGAGCGGGTGACGGTAGGAGTTAGTACTATTATTTCGTGATGGACATCTGTTGTTTCT
The DNA here is from genome assembly GCA_030068075.1 of Paguma larvata. Lineage (NCBI taxonomy): Eukaryota > Metazoa > Chordata > Mammalia > Carnivora > Viverridae > Paguma > Paguma larvata. The sequence continues at coordinate 66,989,555 of CM057835.1, forward strand.
GCCCACCCAGCATCTAGGCTGTCTTCGGGTACCAGAAATGCTGGCTTTCCTTCAGAAAATCACCCTCTTCTCTGCCCCGTCCAATCCACAGAGAACGCGACAAGTGTCCAACAGACATAGTCACTTGGAAGCACGGCGATTGGCTCAGGAGAACGCAAACAGGCCTGGACTGTTGCTGGGGCTACCAGAGGGAAAGGGGTTGGGGGAGTCGCTAAGCTGTAAGCACACAGCCTGGAACGACTGACCTCACGCAGGCCCTGCTCATGGGAGCCTTCCTAAGGGAGAAGCCGCCCCAGGGAGACAGAGACAGCCCTGATGCCACCACCCGGGCACCCTCACCCAAGCATGCTGGAAGAGAGCACACTCCTGGAACCTACCAGCTACAGGAACCAGTAGGTCCCCTTCGTTGCCTGGACCAGTTTGCTTTTAAACCAGTTCTGACCCACACCAATACTACCATTCGTGAGTGCTTCCCGCGGGCTGGGCACATGTTAGGGACATTACACAAAGCACTCCATTTAACTTTCAGAGCAAGAGGATGAGGAAAAGTCTTATGACCGTCATCTTACAAGTGAGGAAACTGAGGCTCAGAGAAGCAGAGGATTACCGTAAAGCCACCAAGCCAGGAAGGGGCGGAAGACGGGTTTGGACTCTGGGGTCGCCTATTCCAAGGCTCGTGCTCTGACCCAACAGGTTACACTCCCCAGTCGGACAGCAAAGATTTTTGTGCTTACAAACATGTTTGAGAAGCCCCCTTGCATGAGCAGACAGTGCCTGGTTCACAGAAAATGGTCCACAATATGAAAAGATGCTCAACCCCACTCGGAACAGAAATGCAAACAAAACCTACCTTCGTTGGTTTGTTGTTTATCAGATTGGCAAAAAGTGAGAACGTACTCGGTTGGCAGGGAGGTAAGGCAGCGCTACCACCTCTGAGATCAGAATGCAAGCCAGAACGGTCTCTACACCAAGGGAAGTGTGGAACAGCTACTCACATCGCCAATGCACAGGCCCTTTGACCGGGAAGAATTGATCTAAGGATCTGTCCCCCAGCTAGACTTGCAGATGTGCCCTGCAGAGGTTATTCACAGCAGTATCGATGAAAACAACAGGAGACCGACACCTTCGTCTCCATCAGGGGAGGCTGATTAACTACACATGGCACTATGCAGCCACAGAGACCCATAAATTAGTAACAGCAGGGCCTTCAGATTTTTTTTTTAATGTTTATTTACTTTTGAGAGAGAGAGAGAGAGAGAGAGAGAGAAGGAGAGAATGAGCAGGGGAGGGGCAGAGAGAGAGAGAGAGGGAGAGAGAGAAAGAGAGAGAAAGGGAGACACAGAATCCGAAGCAGGCTCCAGGCTCTGAGCTGTCACCACAGAGCCTGATGTGGGGCTAGAACCCATAAACCGTGAGATCATGACCTGAGCCGAAGTCAGATGCTTAACTGACTGACTGAGCCACCCAAGTGCCCCAGATATGTTTTTAAGGGAAAAAGGCAAGTAGTTATACAATTTGACAGTGTACAGTGTGTTATCAGTAGTGTTTATTTATTTATTTTGATTATTTTTAATGTTTTATTTTATTTTTTTGAAAGAGAGAGAGAGAGCATGAGTGCGGGAGGGGCAGACAGAGAGGGAGACACAGAATCTGAAGCAGGCTCCAGGCTCTGAGCTGTCAGCACAGAGCCTGACATGGGGCTCGAAACTCATGACTCAAACTCACAAACCATGAGATCGTGACCTGAGCTGAAGTCGGATGCTTAATTGACTGAGCCACCCGGGCGCCCCTTGTTTACTTTTAAAGACTATGTATTTATTTTGAGAGAGAGAGGCAGGGAGAGAGCATGTGGGAAGAGCAGAGAGAGAATCCCAAGCAGGCTCTGCATTGTCATTGTAGAGCCCGATGTGGGGCTCAAACCCACGAACCGTTGAGCTCATGACCTGAGCCAAAACCAAGAGTCAGACACTTAACTGACTGAGCCACCCAGGTGCCCCCAGTAGTGTTTATTTTTAAGTAATCTCTACACCCAACATTGGGCTCGAACTCAAGATCAAGAGTCACGTGCTCCACTAACAGAGCCGGTCAGGCGCCCCATGATAGTGTCTAAAAATAAAGGAGAGGCAACATACATGGTTGAGTCTTATTATTCACAGAGTCCATATTTCAAATTTGCCTATTTCCTGAGATGTACTTGTAACCCCCAAATCAGTGCTTGGCGGGCTTTCGCGATCTTGCACGGCGAAGTGCAGGGCAGGGGAAAGTGCAAGTTGCCCGAGGTACAGACTCGCGGCTGCAGTCAAAGGCGGGCACGCTCTGCCTCGTAGTTTCAGCTCTCCTGCCGCAAAGAAGTGGCCTTTTCACAATCTATTTAGGACCGCATCTCTCAGTTTTTGTTTTTTGTGGGTGACTGCACTGTTTAAACATGGTCCCCGAGTGTAACGCTGAAGTGCTGTCTAGTGTTCCCACGGGCAAGGAGGCTGTGATGTGCCTTACGGAGAAGATATGTATGTCAGTTAAGCTCCGTGCAGGCGTGAGTTCTAGCACTGGTGGCCAGGGGTTCAATGTGAATGAATCAATAACATATATTAAAGTGGCCCTAAAGAGAAACACACAAAAAACAAGATTATGGGGCACCTGGGTGGCTCAGTCGGTTAAGCGGCCGACTTCAGCTCAGGTCATGATCTCGCGGTCTGCGAGTTCGAGCCCTGCGTCGGGCTCTGTGGCCACGGCTCAGAGCCTGGAGCCTGCTTCGGATTCTGTGTCTCCCTCTCTCTCTCTGCCCTTCCCTTGCTCACGCTCAGTCTCTGTGTCTCTCAAAAATAAAATAAAAACGTTAAAAAATTTAAAAAAAAAAACAAAAAAAAAACCAAACAAGATTATGTATCGACTGACGAAACTGTTGTAATCACAGGCTTGTAGGAACTCAGCTCTATACTTCTCTTAGAAACAATGGGTTCAGTACTCCCTAATTCAGTGGTTGCGGTGACTTTACAGAACGTAAGTGAATAATAAGAACCAAGTATATATGTATGTGTTCACTTGTCCGCAAGGGTGTGGGTTCCTATACGATCTCAAGAAATACCCCCAAGAAACCAATAAATGACCCTGATGACCTCTGTGAGGAGAGCTGGGCCATCGGGGCACCTGGGTGGCGCAGTCAGTTAAGTGTCTGACTTCAGTTCAGGTCATGATGTCACGGTCTGTGGGTCTGTGGGTCTGTGGGTTCGAGTCCCGCGTCGGGCTCTGTGCTGACAGCTCAGAGCCTGGAGCCTGCTTCGGATTCTGTGTCTCCCTCTCTCTCTGCCTCTCCCCAGCCCCTGCTCTCTCTCTCTCTCAATAATAAATAAATTTAAAAAAATATTAAAAAAAAAAAAGAACTGGGTCATCAGGAGAGTGGTAGGAAGACTTTTCACTATATATCCGTTCACATATTTTCAATTTCGAACTGAGTCAAAGTTATTACCTGTCCAAAGATAAATATGAAGTTAAGCCCAGAAACTTCTGCCTGCCTTCAGTGCACACCATCACAGCCTGCGCTCACAGCCCCCCCTCAGGTACTGCAGCGCGAGAGGACAAGGGGCCGCACCACTTGCTTGTCCACGCTGTCAATGCCGTATTATGAGGCCTGCTGGCTGAGGGAAGGGTTTCGCGGCAGGAGGGACTGTAGCGGTGGCACGCTCCCGGTCATGACCCCCACCCTGGCCCGTCACCCCGCTGGACAGCTCACCTGGGTGCTCTCGTCATGGAAGCCCTCAAGGAAGCTCTCCAGCAGCTCATCGGCGTTGTCGATTCGCTCGGCGTACTCGCCTACGATCCAGATCATGGCAGCCCGGGCCTCAGGCTCGTCCAGAGAGTCCAGGTTCTCGCACAGCGTGGCGATCACGCTCTCGTACCTACAAGATGGGCACGCCGCCAGCATATGAGCAATGAAGGAGCCCGGGCACCCCAGGGGAGGCCCAGCAGGGGCCGAGAGAGACAGGAGGCTGCCCCTGCAAGACTCGGAGAGGGAGGTGAGCAATGGGCTTTGAGTTGATCTGTTCCATTCTAGTGCTTGTTTTGGTGTGGGGAGCAGAGGAGGAGCAGCTCGGGAGAAGAAGAGAAAAACAACGCGTTTCTTTTGAGGACGCCATTTATGGCAGAGAAATAAGAAGAGGGGAGAGGCTCCCTGCTCCTCCTCCCCGCCGCCCCTGTCCCCAGCAAGAGCCACATCGCTCTCACACAGTGGGGGGGGGGGGGGCACGTACTTGTTGGGGTATTTGCGGAAGATGTCCTTGATGACCACGATGGCTTCCTGGACCACGTAGTTGACCTTGGTCTGGATGAGATCCAGCAGCGTGCTCACGCAGCGCTCTGCAGATTGCTGTGGGAAGAGGAATGCGGGCAAGGCCCTCGCGCCCACTTCTGGCGGAACCTCTGATAACTATGCCTTGCCCCCGTCCTTGCCACAGCCAGAAATCAGGAGAACACCCTCCCCAGATAACAAGTGGGGGAACGAGTACAAGGACGGCCCAGGGATAGCAGGGACGCAGAGAGATAGAATTAGCCTGAGAAGGCCAGCAGAGCTCCTGAGAGTGGGGAGGGTATTTGCGGTGCCTCCAGGCCAAGCCTTGAGGGCAGATGACTATGCTCTAGGCTGACACCACCTCTCTTCTCCTTGTTTCCCAAAATGGGTTTCTATGACCCAAACCAGAAAGGCTCTTTGAACCCCAGCCCCGCCCCTTATGCCAGCACGCTGCACTAGGGCCCTTGTGGGAGAGGTTCTTAGGACGCCATCATAGCACCCAGGGGAAAATGCCTCGAGAGGCCGGGCTGAGGTGACCAGCTGTCCTAGGATCTCCCAGTCCCCAGTCCCCAGGACTAATTTAAGGACAGTCACCTCCTTGGTCGAAGTACAATGTCATAGGCAGAGAGTGGGAGGGATGAAATACCAGGACACAGAGGTCTGGACAGCCCTTGGGAGCTTGGAGAAAAGGATGAGTGCGCAGTCAAATCGTGACCCTTGCTAAAATGTGCAGCAGGCAGAGGCCCTGCCCCAAACGCCAGGGAGTGAAAGCAAAGTCGAGCGGGGTCACCGCTGGCTGGGGCTGCCCCACCGTCTTAGCTAATGCTGCAGAACCCAGGGTTACAGACGGGTTTGGTTCAGCTGCAGCAACCTGAAGGCCTAAAGGCAATTACAGAGAGAGCAGCCTCATCAGATCCGCACAACGGGTGCCTTGAGGCCTCCACGGGTGACCTTCAGGCCTTCCTGGGCCATGAGCAGCCGGCGGATTCTGCTACAATCAGACTGGTTTCCTGGTTTCAGCTTCCTCCCCTTCCCTCTCCCCAACCAGAGGACAGAGTCCCAGAGCCTCACCTCCACCTTGATGGCACAGCGGCCGATAGCTCGCACAGCTTTCCGTACAAAGTCCACATCTACCTCTGTTGCATACTCTTTCAGCTCTGCCAGAACCTGTTGCCCAAACAGAGAAGACGGCGTTGGAAGGGGGGATGTGGCAGGGCAACCAACATCCCTGAACAATCCGTATGCGCAGACCCCAGAAGGATGAGATTCTGCCTCCTGCTGGAGGTGGGAGGGCCAAGGCAAGGAGACAGCTGTCAGGTGGCCCAAGAGGAAAGCAGGGAAGAACTAGTTGGCAGGACTGAGCAACCCTTGTTTAGGCTGATCTAGCTAACACGGCCACCTAACTACCACTTCTCTACGGACAGATGATACGTAAGAGGGAGAACACATGCCTTAATCATAAAAACGTCAGCTAAGAGTTGCTGAGTCCTTGCTTCTGGAGCCCCGTGCTAAGCACTCTTCATGAGACCAAGTGTGAATGGTGAGAGAAGGCAGCCTGCTCCGAGACCACAGCTCGGTGGTGGTGTTGCTGTCCAACACCGAAGCTCATGCCCCCGGCTGCGGCCCTCTGCTGACCTGGGCGATGTTGGCCTGGGAGGCCAGACGGATCATGATGTCCAGCTTCTCCAGCTTCACGTAGATGGGGTCATTGTACTTCACAAAGAAGACCTTCATTTCGTGCTTCAGGATCTCAGGCCTGGTGGCAAGACAGGGTTGTCCGAAGGGCAAAAAAGCAAGGCATAAGCCCTGTGAGAAAACCCCTTCCAAGTTTACTGGGCCATTTCTGGGGTCTGAGGTAGACCCTGGCATCTGTGACGGAAGTCACTGCCATGGTTGCAGATTCCTGGGCGAGGGTCCACTGACTGGCCTGAGCAAGGTTCTGCCTGGCTGTTGTATAACCAACCATATCCCAGGGAAGGGAGAGGGAATATGAGCAAGAGACAGTTCGTATTTGAGAAGCAGCAGGCAGCAGGGGACAGGCGTGGCAGTCAGACCTCGTGCCAATCCCAGCTTGTGCCCTCAGGCCTCTGTTTCCCCACTCATGAAATCAAATGACACCATACAGGCAGCGTTACCATTGCAGGCCTCGGTCTCCAGTCCTAGGAAGGCCTGGCGTCCGGGAACTCTCACTGTTCCCTGAATGATAAAGGTGGCTAACTGTGCCTAGACTATTTGTAGAAAATACTATGATTCATGCTGAACATCTGCTTTCCTTCTGGGCGTCTGAAATTTCGCTAGGTGCCTTCTGTGACCAGACCCCAATAAAAATCTGGGGCATTGAGTCTCCAACGGGCATCCCTAGGCAGAAAAATTATACACACGTTGCTGCATTTTTGGTTGCTGGGGAAGAGTGTGCCCTGGGTGGCGCCCTCCCTGTCCACGGCCTCCTCCGGACTCCACCTGTGCGTCCCTCCACGTCCACACTAAATCTGAGCCGTGGAAACAGTGATATGCTGACTCCCACGAGTCCCTCTACGAGTATCTGAACATGGGGTTGGTCCTGGGGACCCCAACAGACACCCATGGGGTGAGAGGTAGACGGGAAGCATCTAGCACGACCAATGCCTGCACGACCGAGAAGGCACTTGCTACGCAGGAGCTGTCACCGGTGTCACTGGCCCTCCCTCTACCGGCACCGCGCACCTTGGTTTTCTTAGGGGAGGAGGCCTGAAAGGCGGAGTGGCTCTCGCCAGGCCGCACACCTAGTGCTAGTAAGGGTGGAAGCCAGAGTCCCTACCCTCCACTCCTGTGCCCTTTCCAGAACAGAGGGGAGGAAGGAAAAAGCAGGAGAGGAGAAGACACGGCAGACAGGAAGGAGGAACCCTACCCAGGTAGTACTCAGTGCTGCTGTACAAGCTGCAGGAAGGTCCTGGCAAAGCAAGGAGCCTGTGTCGTGCCTGGTGGGGGAGACAGGATCCCAAGCTGGGGGACAGGAAGACATGATTTTGCAATCTGGACTTGGCAAAAGCTGCCCAACCACGTGGGGACTAGGCCAGGTGGCGCCTGGCCACTTCTTAAGAGATCTGCCACGTTAAATACAGCACAGGGAGCCCTGCACGCCGATCGGGACGCGCGGGTCGCTGCACCGCACTAAACCCCACACCGCGACTACCGACGAATCCCCGCTCTCACGGCTCTGTGTAGGCACTCAAAACGTTTTCCCAAATTTGCCTCCCAAACCTTCACAATGGTCACGATGCCACTGCTATCTCTAGGCCCCCGAGAGTGCCCTCAGAACCAGAATCATGCTTCAAGGACAGGGAGATGTGCTATGTGTCACGTAGCCCTGCTCCCAGCAAGGCGGTTGCCGGAACGCGTGGAAGTTCATGAATTAGTTGCTGAGAGAGCCATTTGACCAAAAAGGCTGGGAGGAGAACCCCAGAGACCAGCCTCACTCTGTTCTCTGGATTGTTCCAGAGAACCCCTCCTGTTCTAGGCCCCTCAGACGTGCACTGCTAGCTGTTTTCCAGCTCCACCCGCCCTGGGTATCAGGCACTTTCCCTTAGAAGCAGGGGCTTACGGCTGTGGTCCTGGCCATGGGGTGAACAGAAATGGTCTTCTGAGTGACTTTCGCATCCCCCTCCTCAGCCCCAAGGCTGACGCAAAGTCCATAGCACCTCACCACTTTGGAGTCCCCCAACCTCAGAGAAATTGACTAAAGCTATAGACTCTGTCCCCAGGGAACGAACACACACACACACACACACACACACACACACTGTGTTTCAGGAGGGGTCTGTGGACTATGGAGCCATCCCCGGTCTACGGTTCAGAAGCACCGCGCTGTTCTTTACCTGACCTGCTACCTCATTAGGCAAGGCCAGGGTTCCTCATGCTCAGCACGCCTGCCGTTCTGGGATGGAGAGTTCTCTGGGGGTGGAGGCTGTCCCGTGCACTGTATGATGCTCAGCAGCATCCCTGGCCTCCACCCCCTGGGTGCCAGTAGCACCCCCCAAAGTGTGACAACCGAAAATGTCTCCAGACATTTCTAAGCATCCCTTGGGGAACAAAGCTGCCTGTGGCTAAGACTCTAGGTTAAGCTCCTGAGACTTCCTGCACAGTGACAGGTCAGCTTCCTTTTGGTCCCGATCCCGGCAGGAAATGTCCTCCCACCCTGAATGCACGCTGTGCGCGCGCGGCGGCCCGGGTACCTTTTCTGCACGATGAGGTTGATGTTGCGCAGGGCCACGTACTGCAGCTCAGGCTCGGCCGACAGCAGCGTGACCAGGGGCGGGGCCAGCTTCTTGAGCAGCGTGCCGTAGTAGTCCAGGTCCTTGGACAACATCTCCATGAACTTCATCAGCACCTTCACAGCAGACAGCACCACAGCAGAGTTGGCGTGGGAGAGCCTGGGAGTGACCCGCTCGCAGATGCTGGGGTCCATTCCAAGAGGGGGGAAAACAGGAGAGACAGACAAGGGAAACACCCTGCTTTTAGTTATTGAGGGAGAATGTTTTCTGTAGGAGAATCGAGACCCTGCTTCTGGCGCTTGCTAACTGACCCCAACAGGTTAAAACCACTCAGAGTCTCAGCTTCCTCATCTAGAAAACAGAGGTGAGGACAGCAACTTCACAGGGTTGCTGAGGGCTGACACGAGATGAATCACATAGAGCACCCGGCGCGGTGCACGGAAGCTAACAAATCCTGGGTAACTGTCAAGTCCTTCCCTTCTCTCGCTGCAGGGACATTCAGAAGGGGCAAGGTATCATGCTGGTTAGGACCAGAGGTCAGGGGAGACCCAGGCGGGTGACCCGCATGACTTCCTCCACCTTCTAAGCCGGTGTTTCCTTACCCATAAATGGGGACAGTGACGGGGCAGCTTCCACAGAGGTGTGTTAAGGACCATCTAATGCATGGGAAGCGCTCAGCAGAGCCCCAGCCACCCAGACAGAATCCAACAAATGGCGACTCCGGTGCTATCCACCTCCTTTACTCAGCCCAAGGTGAGCGAGTCTCTGTCGGCAACCAGATCAGGGGCTGGCTTCTGTTCTATCTGTACCGTGCTGAGCAGGGAGGATGGTCCGCGGGGCGGAGCCCTGGCAGAGGGCCCAGCAGAGGTCTGAGGCCCGGCTCACGGCTGGAGCCCTGCAAGGACCAGGTCCCGCGGGGCTGGCGAGCAAGGGGCAGCCTGCTCACCTCTGGGCCTCCCGGTCATCTTTGGGCGCATAGTTGGCCAGGCAGTCCAGGATGAAGATCTGGCCCCACTCGGTGCACTCATTCAGGGCTGTCAGCAGCTTATTAATGGACTGCGGGTTCAGGTCAAGCAGGTTGCTGCTGGGGTGAGACTCGGCGATCTCGGACAGGGCAGCCACTGCGTTTGCCACCACCTGGTTGAGAGGGTGGGAGGGGCAGAGGCTGGGGGTGCTGCTCAGGCCACGGGGCATTGGGGCTAATCATGCTGGCCAGTCAGAGGTTGAATATCCTGAAAGGAACGGGACCCGATGGGCAGGGTCTGCAGCATCAAGACCCCCTCCGAGCACTCGCCCTACTGAATCCCCTGTAAACCAGAACAAACATAAGTGCCCCCAACCAGTAAAAAAAAAAAAAAAAAAAGAAGAAGAAGCAAAACAAAAGAAACAAAGGAAAGGTCCAAATGCCCCACAACAGAAAACATTCCCAGCTACCTAACACACGGCCCCGGTCCACCGGCTACAGCAGCTCACTTCAGGGGCTGTCAAGGGTGCTCCTCAGAGCTAGAAGATTCTGCAGAGTCCCCCAGGACTGCTGGTATCAGATGGGGGCTGGGGTCCAGGGTGGTTACCAGGTGAAGCACTGGGCTCTAAACCCATTTCCACCGGAGCAGCTGTTTTTACGTGTGTTCTTCAGGGTTTTGCACTTTCCCCTGTACAAACGGTGCTCTACTGGCCAGTCCTGTACTGGCCACTCAGCATCCCTGTGCGATCGGTGTTTCTGTAGGACACGGTGGGATGGCTGGGTTGAGGGGCTTATGCATTTCACTTCTTTTTTTTTTAAGTTTTATTTATTTAAGTAATCTCCACACCCAACATGGGGCTCAAACTCACAACCCTGAGATCAAGAGTCCCACGCTCCCTGGGGCATCTGGGTGGCTTGGTTGGTTAAGCGTCTGACTTTGTCTCAGGTCATGATCATGTGGTCCGTGAGATCGCCCCCTGCGTTGGGCTCTATGCTGACTGCTCAGAGCCTGGAGCCTGCTTCAGATTCTGTGTCTTCCTCTCTCTGCCCCTCCCCTGCTTGCACTCTCTCTCTCTCTCTCTCAAAAATAAATAAACATTAGGGGCACCTGGGTGGCACAGTCGGTTAAGCATCCAACTTTGGTTCAGGTCCTGATCTCGAGGTCTGTGAGTTTGAGACCCGTGTAAGGCTCTGTGCTGACAGCTCAGAGCCTGGAGCCTGCTTCAAATTCTTTGTCTCCCTCTCTCTCTGCCCCTCCCCCACTCATGCTCTGTCTCTCTCTCTCAAAAATAAACAAAAAAATTAAAAATAAATAAGTAAACATAAAAAAAAAAGTTGCACACTCCTCCCACTGAGCCAGCCAGGCACCTCTGTGCATGTGACTGTAAACGGGGCCTGCCAAACTGCCCTCCGAACTGCTGCCATTCTGTGTGTGAGGAGAGGAGCTCCCTCCCAGCCACACTCTGGGCCCTGTCCTCCAGGCTACTTCAAGAGCGACCCTCTGCAACCCTGCAGAGATGTGGTGAAAGGGAAAAGTCCCTCACATTCCGAGCTCACCGATGGTGTCGGTCAGACACTGATGGGCAAGGTGACTGGAAGGGGAAGGAGGGCACTAGTCTTGGTTGCATGCCCGCTGTGTGCCAGTCTGTGCCCGGCACATTACCTTCACAGGTTAAGCCTCACAGCACTCCTGCCAGACATGGAGAATTAGATCCACCTTAGTGATGAAAAAAAGAGGACTCTGGAAGGTTAGGCAGCCTGCCCAAGATCGCATAGCTCATGTCAGAAAAGGCGCAGAGAAGGCAACTCAGGTCTAGCTCACTCTACAGATGGTTCCCAAACCACTGCAGGGGGAGCAATTAGCCTACCCAGCCAGGCTCTGACTTCCGGGAACCGGGGAGGGCGTGGTTTCGGAAGGTCAAGCCGAAGTGTTCCCAAACAACCCAGTAGGTACTGGAACTGCCGTGGTGGGTGGCAACGCTTACCATGGGGTTAGAGTCAGAGATGAGGTCTTTGAGGGTGTCCAGGAAGCCCTGGTCCTCCACCAGCTGGGCGTTGATGTCGTGGAGCTTGGCCACGCACACAGCCGCCGTTTTGCGCACGTATGGGTCCTCGTCCTTCAGGCACTTCCGCAGTGGCTCACACAGGTACTCTGTGATCTTGTCAACACGGATGCAGCCCATGGTCCGCACGGCCAGGGCCCGGATTAAGGGATTGGGGTCCTCACAGTCCTGAGGAGAATCAGCCATCGGCCGGGGGAGCAGGGGCAGACTGAGCAACGGCCGGCGCTGCTGTGGGATCCCCCACCAACTGCGGCCAACAGTGTCAGACGTGCGCGCCGCGCAGGGACATCCGGCACTTGCCAGATACCGTGCTAGGGCTCTGGGACTCTCCCAGCAGACACACATACTGTTCCCGTCGCACAGGCAGAGAAGCTAAGGATCCCAGCAGGACGGGACGCTCCCCCAGACGCAGAGCAGAGCTATGATTCAAACCCATATCCATCCGCACCCTAACCTACAGCGCCCCCCCCCGCCCCCCGTGCCCGAATCTGCGCGCTGACAGGGTGAGGGGGGCTGGAAAGTTTCTGAAGGTATAGGGCACTGACACTTCAAGTTCTCGTCTGCTCCTTCATCTGGAGGATGGAAAACACAGAAAAGGGCAAAGCCTAGAAGGGGAACACGGAAGCTCTCAGATGCTTGCTGAATCCTGCCCTGGCAAAGGATGTAGGGCAACGGTGCATCCCAGGGGGACATGGGGATCAGCAGGCCTCAGGCCACCTCACGCGGAATGAGTTAGCAAGGTCTGTAGCAACTGCTTTTCTGAGAGAGTGGGAGTCCTCTGCTGGAGGACTAGGTGGCCCTCAGGCTAGGTAGGAGTCGGAGGGACTAGAAAGGAGCCTGAGTGTTTTTGCTCAGGACCATAGTGCCCTACTCCAAGAAACGGAAGGGAGACGGAACACGGAGCACCCAGGCCCTTCTGCTCTTCTGCCCACTAAGTTCCCACTCACCTTCACAAAGGTGTTGACAGCCATGATGGCCATGTCAGGCTGACTCTTGGCGTAGTTCATCAAGTACAGGTACACCAGCTTCTTCAGCTCCAGGTTGTCCGTCTGCATGCAGTTCACCACGTCCGGGAAGAGGGCGCTGGAAAGTCAAAATGGAGTGAGCGTGGGGTAAGGCTGAAGAAAGGAAGAGTTTTCAAACAGCTAATGGGAGTGGGGGAGGGGGCGCGGGACACAGAGACAGTGGATAGGAGAGAAGTAAAAAGATAACAGGACTTCCTAGTAAAAGGGAAAGACATCAGCTCTGCTCTGTTACCATGAACACTTACTGGTGGAAACAGAACCCAAAAGTTGATTTGGAAAGCAGAGTCCTCTGTTCTTCTCACAGGGGTCATTCACATACAAGCTCTGTAGCCCATGAGACCTGGCTCGACCCCAGCTCCATCTAACACTGGCTGCAGGAAGTTGGGAAAACTCCTCTAGCCTCCCACCAAGTCTCAGTTTCCTCACCTGCAGGGAAGGTGAAACGAGACCCCACTGCACAGGGCCCTGATGACAACGAAGGACAACACACTTCAGGTGTCTGCTCCTTGCCGTCCGAGATGGGCTGAATACTCGAAAACAACTGTTTTCCTTCCCTGATACTTTACATGGCCCCTTGGATTAGGCTGTTGGTTCCAGAAGGTGGTAAAGAAGCAGGGATGGGCCATGCTACTTTGACCACAAGGGCCAGCTCGCGTGGCCACTAAAACCCAGCCCAGCACGTATGGAGCGCGTGCTACATACCAGGCTCGGCGCTGAGGGCTTTAGAGACACAGTCTCACTGAACAGCCTGGAGAAGCCAGGCTATTATCCTCATTTTACAGAAGACAATACTGAGACTTATAAACATCAACCTGCCTGAGGAGCCAGGTCTGGATCTAAAGCCCATGCGCATGACTGCTATTAATCTGGGGGAAACCCCTCCCAACATGGCACCCCTCAGTCCCAGAGCCACGGGCCCTTTGAGGTGTGAAATAAGCTTTTTAAAAAAGTTTTTAAATTTTTTTTAATGTTTATTTATTTTTGAGAGAGAGAGATAGAGAGATAGAAAAAGAGAGGGAGGGAGGGAGAGGAGGAGGGGCAGAGAGAGAGGGAGACACAGAATCTGAAGCAGGCTCCAGGCTCTGAGCTGTCAGCACAGAACCTGACATGGGGCTCGAACTCTCGAACCGCGAGATCATGACCTGAGCAGAAGTCGGACACTTGACCAAATGAGCCACCTAGGTGCCCCTAAAGAAAGTGTTTTTTTGTTTTTTTTAAGTTTATTTATTTTGAGAGCGAGAAAGAGAGCAAGCAGGGGAGGGGCAGAGAGAGAGGGAGACAGAATCCCAACCAGGCTCTGTGCTGTCAGTAGATGCGGGGTCCAACTCACGAACAGAACCATGAGATCGTGACCTGAGCCGAAGTCAAGAGCCAGACACTGAACCGACTGAGCCACCGAGGTGCCCCAGAGATGTGACATATGCTTAATTAGAGGCCTGTTTTCTGTCTCTGGAATCATCGCCTCCCCTCTCAAGTCTCCCGACTTAATGCATGAGGACGTGGTAACAGAGACTTAAGAGGTCACAGTTAGTTTCCTGGGCCCAGCTGGGGCTGAAATTGAGGCATCACCTAGGAAGACGAAGAACCAGGAAGCAAGAGGGGGGTGGAGAGGAGGGACAGCTAGCTGATGGGCATGTCACATGAGCACAAGTTCACTTGAGAGGGAAGAACAAAGATGCTTCCTCTGTGAGGAGGTGACGGTGGTGTCCTAGTTAAAGGGGAGCGGCTTTGTCCTGAAAGGATGTGACTTGGAAGGAGGCCCAGTTTTCCAGCAGACGCCGGATCCCTGTGCCACTCTGTCTACAGCAGGCCTCTCTGCAGAACTGTTTCTTCTGCGGCCCTGTCAGGAGGTCCCCGGGACAGGGCAATCCGTGGAGAAGTCCGGAGCGGTGTTCTCCCGACAGGGACCCGGATGAGCTGCTCCAGGCCCCTGAGGCATGCAGCTGGGTACTGTGAGGGCATAGAGGAGAGGGAATGGGTGGAATCGCCCTACGTTCGATTTCAGAAGGGCTGGACAGGAGTCCTAGTTCTGTCATTAACCATGTGAGTGCGGGCAGTCACCCACTCCGTCTTTACGTGGTTTCCCTGGCCATGAACACGTCATTACCTACAATACGGGAATTGTAAGGAACGGCGAGGAAAACATATCTGAAGGCGCTCTGCATACTCTCAAGTAGTCTGCATGAAGTCCCTCTCCTCGGGGACTTTATGACGTGGTGGGCAGGGAAACACAAGTACACACAAGGAAAGGACTAGAATTAGTGACAGAACACAGAGCAAGCACTGCGCGTCCAGGGAGGTGGGCTGGGGTGACGAGGGAAGGCAACAGGGAGACCTCGAATGGGCTTTGAAGAGTTAGAAAAATGAGCTGGGAAATGGAAACGAGGAAAGGGACCTTCTACACGAGCGCAACGCAGGAGCGAGGCAAAGGGAGAAGTTCTACGTATGAGCTGCTCTGGCAATCACATGCAAAGTAGGGGCTGCAGACCAGGGACAGATTTGACAAATCCAATGTGCAGGTGTGTGTCACTGGGACGGCCCTTATCCGCAGTGTTTGTTTGTTTGTTTAACATCATCTGTCGACTGAAAACAGGGAGATTTAAAATGAAAGACCCAGGTTTCCTGTTCTTTTAGAAAACCAGTGCAGCTGCCCACACTGGGTTCCATTTGCCCCAGCTGGCAGCAGTCCTCCCGAGTCTCTGACAGGGTTGGCGCTGCAGCCACGTCACCACCTACTGCCTTTTTGACCTTGCCTACTTCACTTACTCTGCGGCCACCTGACCCCAGCAGTACCGGAGCCCGGGAGCCCTCTGTAAACAAAGCCCTTCTGTTTGGAGGAGAGGTTCAGGAAAGAAGCTGTAACAAGGGGAGACACAGGTCCCTAGAGATCCCCTCAAGGAGAGACGTGAACGAGACCCAAACTATGAAGCCCCCCTCCAGCTGCCACCCGGCCTGTGCCTGCACACCTGACATCTTTGCCCACGGTCATGGACGCAATCACTTTCTTTACCGCCTCCTTCTTCTTCTCCTTCTTGTCACTGTTGAGCTCTGCCTTCAGCTCGAAGATCTCCCCTAAAAAAAGGAGAGACGCATGAGCGGTCCAACCCCACCCTGCAGGAGGCCCTTCCCAGTCCCCAAAACAATGAGATTGTTTAGGTCCTTGGCCTCGGTGACACAGGCAGAAGAGAAGGTCAACTCTTAGGAGAGGAATCATCAAGAAGGAAGCTTGGAGGTCGTGCTGGGCTGAACAGAGGCAGCTGTGGAAGCTACAAAGGTTCTGAGACAAAGTGTGAGGGCAGGCCCTGCTCAGCCAGACGCCTGGACACGTTCGGAGGCAAGTGCTCCTCAGCCGCCTCACCCAAACCCCCCGGGGCAGAGTGTGATGGAAACTGGAGCCTGAAAACTGGAGGGGAGACGGTAGGATCTACTCGATTCCCACACTTGGCTTTTCCTGTTTTCCTGAACCTCCAGTTAAAACTGCACGCTCAGGGTTTCACTTCCTGAGCCACACGTGGCTGCTCGGCTCTGAAAATAGGAATTCAGCTGCCCTGCAAGGGCCCGAGCACGTAATACACTGTTCTTAAGAACTTGATGATCTGGAAAAAACAAATGAGGAAATAGGGTCGTTGAGGGCCCAGATAACCCCGCTGACGGGTTACAAGGGCAGACTTTGGAATCAGACAGGCCTCCGGCCCTCACAACAGCAGCCGCCAGGACTTCCTGAGCCTCCCTTGAAGCCGGGTGCCACACTAACTTTTCCCCACTTCTCAGTCCATCCTCGTAACAACTCGGCATTTCCCATTTTGCAGATGAGCACCTGGAGGCTGTGAGCGTCAGTCGCTTGCCCAGGAATACACAGCTAGTAGCAGGTAGGGCCAAGGTTCAAAACCGGGTCTGCCGGCTCCAAAGCCCACCCGCTCGGGCCAACCAAGGACATCACTTTACTTTCCTTGTCTGTACTCTCTCTACTTTGACTGGAACAGTGAATTCTCCCATGTAACACTCAGATGTAAAATGCGCACCTCAGGGCCTGTGCTCAGTGGCCTGCCTTAAAGGAGGCTGCTCTTGTTATTAATTTGCCACGTGACTTTTGGCTTAGATCCCTCTTTTGTAGAAGGAGAGTCCCGGGCGGGAATAAAGCGGAGCTCTAGATGGATTTCCGGTGAGGAAAAGAAAACTTGCAGGTTTTTATCATGACTGAAGGATGTGGTGCTCAGGAAAGAACTTAAGCGACAGACAGCAAACAAAGTTCATGAAGAACAGTCTTGGACACAGCCCAGGGCAAGGCCACGCTGAGGGTGTTGCTCAACAGAACCAGGAGGAATCTGCAGACCTGGCAGTTCAGACTCTTGACTCTACAGGACTGAAGGAACACATGCCCTTCTCCTCCGAGAGACTGAGGGGCCGCGTCTCCCTGCTGCAGGATCCAACAGGCCATGAGGGCTTGGACCCTGGGTCCTGCTGCAGGGCTGCCCCCGTCGTGCTTAACGTGCTTGGTCAGATTCAATACAACTGGCCGTCGATTGATGGATCTAGGCCTGAGTCACGTCAGTTCTAAGAAGACTGGGATCCGCCGGTTTCCAAAATCTCTCTTTCCTCTAAGGGGCCCCAAACCCAATCGGTCACCAAGCCTACTGCCTCAGTCACTACAAAGCACCCAGTTCTCTCCACTCACGACCCCCGCCCCCACTGGCTCAGGTACTATTATCTCTCATGGGAGCTTTGGTAACTGGTCTTCCTGCCTCGCCCCAATCTTCCCCCTCTTGAAATCTTTATCAGAATCTGCCTTAGACCTCCTCTGGCTTAAAACCATCAGGGATGTTGATTTGCACCCAGGCGCCCCTCTACAAACATTCTCCTCAAAAGAAAACCCACAAAAACCCCACCACTGATGCCCCAATACACTTAGCAATAGGTTCACCCCCTCCAGCCCTGCCCACCCTCTCCAACCTTCCATCACACTTTTTGGTAACTTGTGTCCATGTGCTTTCCTTGGGTCAAGCAAGAGCTCCCCTTCCCTCCACCCTCTTAGCTGGCTAGCTACACCCAAGGTCCTCCCATAGCCCCAAGCACTGCCCTTGTCATAGCACCTACCACCCTTTAATGTGATTACTATATTGTTTTTAATAGACTGTCTTCTCTGCTTAACTGCAAGCAAAGCCAGGTCAGAGACTCCAACCTGCCTCCTCCACCGCACAGGGAAAGGGCTCAGTAAAAACTGGCTGACCAATAACTGAAGTGCTTGATAAGGGGCAGACTGAGGTCTTGGCTCAGTAGCCACAACAACAGACTCTTTTCATCTGGTCAGCAGGCCTGTGTCGATCTCACTTGGATGGATGGAAGGAAGGAAGGCGGGAGGAAGGGCCAGTCGGAAAGAAGCTTACAGGGTTAAAGCACATTCATCAGCCACTACAACCACCTGTTTTCCAGAAAGCAGAAACAACCACGATAGCCTACGACATAGAACTAGCTTAGCACATTTCAGTGCAGCGACTCAGCAGACTAACACTGAGTCGTTAGTCAGTCAATGTGGGGAAATGTTTAAGATAATGTCAAATGGAAAACAGGATATAAGTTCTGACTTCACGTAAAACATGTGCCCGTGGAGAAAGACCAAACACACACACACACACACCACTGCGGGGTTACTGAGAGGACTGTGTGCTTTCTTTCCTCCAGGAAAACACATCATATTTAACAGTGTTAGACCATGGGGCTCAAAAGAGGGCTCTTTTTTTCCCTACACTTGGAGCTAATGCTCTTCCCTTCTTGAGAACTAAAAGCAGTCCATTTCTTACACCATCAACACTTCAATTTTCCAGGCCACAAAGTTAAAGATGCTCTGGGTAATCCCCACCTATCGCTTCCAGGCCTCCAGCCCCTACCGCAAGCCCCACCCCCCACCCCGGCAGGGAGAAGGCAGAAGGGTGGGCACAGAAAGGGCAGGACGAGACCCCCCAGAAACCTCCCAATGAAACCAACAGTACCTTTTTTGGTCGTGGTGAAATATTTTGAGTCAGTCATTTTGGTCCCTTATCTGTGGCCAGACTCTGCAAGACAAAAGAGAGGGGTGACTTTCCACTGTGTCCGTTCCATTTTCAGTTACGGAGCACAGGAGGAGGAGGGAAGGATCCGGCACACATGCGGTATGGGAAGATAGCTTCTTATCTCTCTACTGGGAAAGGGAGCTGTTAGATAGTGGCTGATCAGATTTCGGAAGGTCATTCTGAGGGAACTACCGAATTTCTGAAGTGCATATCCTTTGACCCAGCAGTTCTACTTTTTTAACTTTTTTTTTTTTTTTAATTTTTTGAGAGACAGAGACAGAGTGCGAGCAGGGGAGGGGCAGAGAGAGAGGGAGACACAGAATCCGAAGTAGGCTTTAGGCTCTGAACTGTCAGCACGGAGACTGACGTGGGGCTCAAACTCATGAAGTGTGAGATCATGACCTGAGCGGAAGTCAGACGGAGACGCCCAGGCCCACCCCCCGCCCAGCAGTTCTACTCTCCACGAAATACCTGCACAGAGAGATCAGGGTTTTACTGCAGCACTGTCTGTAACAATACGCTGTTGGAAATTAACTTAAATACCCATCAATAAGGGAACAGCTAAGTACTCTGAAGACTCTACAGATTAAAAAGCACTTAGTTACAGCCACCTCTTCGTGGTGCTGACTCCACCCAGCACTGTTCTAAGTGCTTCCCACAAATCACAGCCTCACGGAGGTCCTGTCGGGACCCTATACAGCCAAATGAGCTCGGAGGAGGCCAAATTTGAAAAGATGGGAAGACTTCTTCTCTCCCCAACTTTTCCGAGCTTCTCCAACAGTGGTGCGCACTAGTCCTCTCTAGAGGGCGAGAACCCATCCATATGCTGTGGCCTCTCCAGCATTCCTCAAATCTAACTGGCCAGTTTCCTCGAAGCATCTCTCGGGACATCTCCCAATGACTTTTGTCACAGTGTGAAGTGTTGTTCTAAGGCAACAGGACAAAGAGAGTTCCAAGGCACCCCTGTTCATTCCACATTTACTGAGTATCTACTATGTACCTTCAATAGGTCACCTTGGTGAACAGATGGAAGACTAGAGACGCTACACAGGGGCCAAGTACCCTGGATACAAGGCAGAGGTTCTTGAGGTTGTTCTAACATTTAAGAAGCTTTCATTTACAGAGCCCCTATTACAGCCAGGGGGGTTACACACATTATCTCATTTAATCCCACCAATAAGATAACTGTCTTTAACCCCATTTTACAGATGAGAAAACGGAGGCTCGGAATTGTTAAGTGACTTGCCCAAACATGGCTTATAAATGGCTAAACTGGGAGACTGAGCTCAGCGGCTGTATTCCGTCGGTGAAGAAATCCTGTTTCCCCTATCCGAAAAAGAAGACAGAGCCCCGACGGTGGCCAAGGACTCGGTCCAAACACCGTAAGACTTTCAAGTACAACTGTCTGGTCCTACCTGTACTCTCACATGGTACAGAAAACCACACAAACCAAAAAATAGGAATTTGAATGGAAAAAACTCACTCACACTGTCCCTTTTGTTGCCTCATGGAACAGACTCAAACACAGAAGCCATCGAGGACATTTGGGATGAGCACTGGGCGTTATATGTGAGTGATGAATCACTAAATCCTACTCCTGAAACCAGTATCACACTATATGTTAACTAATTAGAATTTAAATAAAAACTTGAAATGAAAAAAAACATTTAATAAGTTAATTAAAATAAAAACATAAGGGCACGTGGCTGGCTCAGTCAGTTAAGCGTCTGATTCTTGATTTCGGCTCAGGTCACGATCTCACGGTTTGTGGGATCGAGTCCTGTGTCGGGCTCTGCACTGATAGTGTGGAGCCTGCTTGGGATTCTCTCTCCCTTCCCCACTCTCTCTCTTTTTCTCTTTCTGGCCCTCCCCTGCCCATGCTCTTTCTCCCTCAAAAATAAAAATAAATACACTTAAAAAAAACCCCCACAGAATCCATTAACATCTCCTTTCAGTGCATTACTCTGCGGAGGTGAGATGGAGGTTACTGGTGGGATGGACGTGAGAGGTCGAGGACCATTTCAAAAGTCTCTGGAAACGAAGCTGACATAGCTCCTCTTCAGCCCAACTGAATTCTCCAGACTAAGCTTGTATTCATGGCAGGATGGCGACGAGGCTGTTCCCCAACTGAGACGCCCATAGATTTGGCCTCACTAAGCAAGGGGCTACAGGTATGTGCTGTCTCGGAGCTGCCTTACATCCTTTGTGCATCCCGCTAGAATAAAGGAATAAAGGCTTCGCTGACAAAACAGTACAAAGAGAAAAACGACAATTCTACTTTCCTTTTGGGATAAAAAGGGATGACGGTGCTTCTCTGTAGGACCTGGAGGGAAGAGCAGAAGAGACCGCTGTCGGATGACGGCAGTCCCGCAGAGGGGGCTCGAACTTGCAGGTCGTGGCGGCGGGAGTCAGGGCTGTGGACGGATCCACCATGTCAGCCTGGCCCATGGGTCCGTCCATCGTCCCTCCTCACGCCCGGCCCAGGGTTCTGCACGCAGCCAGTGTGGAGTCTGAGTTGAAAGGGGTCAAGGAACATCCCCAGGCGCTCGGCGCGTTCTCCGACAGCCCGGTTATGTAACTATTTAGAATTTGTTTCCTACAGGAGTTAACTTACGCTGAAAATAATTTCCTTTTGAGCACACCTAAAGCCATTTTCTCAGAGAA
Source organism: Paguma larvata (assembly GCA_030068075.1). Classification (NCBI taxonomy): domain Eukaryota; kingdom Metazoa; phylum Chordata; class Mammalia; order Carnivora; family Viverridae; genus Paguma; species Paguma larvata. Next base: position 67,010,853 of record CM057835.1, read on the forward strand.
ATCTCACCAAGCTATAGGTTGTTTGGAGTGCCGCTGAGAACGGGCGAGGAAACAAGACCATGGGATGTCCGCCCACAACAAAGGACTGTACGGCTTCGGGAGTCACCAGTGTGGGCACAACCTGCAGTGGCATCCAGAACAGAAGTATCCCATTTCCCCAAGTTTAGTCTAAGCAGAGGGATCAGTGAAAGCAAAAGGGGCTAAAAATTACAGACCGAAAGAATCACAGTAACATATAAACCCCATATAAACAATTTAACATATTGTTAAATCGAGAAGGAAATCAAAGTGAACAAAAAGCAAAAACTACCTTAGATGTCTAACGCCTGCGCTGCCCAGAAATTCTTCCTTCTCCAACGGAGGAGGCTGTCAGGGGCTTTCCCCTTATCTGCAGGCACAAAACATCTGGGGGCCCCCAAATTCCCAGAACGCAACCTCCTGGGGACGGATCTGTGTCGTATGCAACCGCTCGGGTGGAAGAAAGGGTAAGAAGCTTCTCTTTTGGGGGGATTAGGAAGAGCAACAGAGCCGCAGGGTCAGCTAATTAAACCCCTACAGCTGCTGTCACCCCTATAACGCTGAGCTTTAATGACACCCTTCCTTTTACAGGTGCTAAGCAACTACTCACAACTTAAACTGCTACCCAGCCCGGGTGCTGGCTGCTTCTTTCCTCTGCAGTGTCTATTTCACATATCCCTCTGTAGAGGGCCCAAGGGGACTGATGATGCAGAAACTGCATCCCTCTGAAGTTGTTTCGCATATAGGAAAATAAAGGGAAGGAGGAAGGGGAGGTAGAGAGAAGTGAAAATGCCTTTGCAAAGCCACCCGGAGCCGAGATTTTGGACACCTCGTTTCGTGTGGAAGACCAATGGCACCTTGTTGATCTGCTAAGGGTGGTTATCTCCTGTGTCCTTTCTCTGCAGTTGCTTCTTAGGTGTCGGTGCAAGAGATTTTTCATCCTCTCTGAATGAATGGAAAAAACCCTACGGTTCGGTCTAAAGGACCAGACTCGTAGATGTCCCAGGAAAAGCTGGTGCTTTCCCGGGCACCGCTCAGCTCTCGCCACACACTGTGTCCCTACTAACGGAGGCCAGAGGGGCTAAGACCTTGTTTGACGGATCTGATTGTGCACGTGAGCCACAGCTGAAAACGGGCAGCCAATTCAGGCGAGCAAAACCGTAGGGTCTGGATTCCATCTTTGGAAGCGGCAGGACGCACTTTAAAAAGCAATAACTGGAGGGAATTTTTGGTTTGGAAACTGCTCTGGCCAGTGTGATGAGTCACTTTTGCTAAGGAGACAGCATTCTGGGCTGGGATATCCCTAACTTTCAGTATTTACAGGCTAAGGAATGCCTCAAGGGGAGGGAAAGTCAAAATCAAAGAGGGGCACACCTGGAAAGACTGGTTCTGTCTTTGAGGAGCCGCTGATGCTGTGCTCACCTTAGATCTACCTTCCCACACTTGCAAGGTTGTGACTTTGATCCCATAATTTCAGCACAAGTCCCTATTAATCTTACTTAAAAAAAAAAAAATCCTCCCCACATTCCTGCTTTCCCCTGCCACTAGGTTTGAAGCAAAGAAACTGAGCAATAAAGCCTGAAATGGAGTCGTTTTACGTTTTCTAAAAGAATTTCTATTTTTTTTTAACATTCATTTATTTTTGAGAGACATAGAGACAGAGCGTGAGCAGGGGAGGAGCAGAGAGAGAGGGAGACACAGAATCCCAGGCAGGCTCCAGGCCCTGAGCCGTCAGCACAGAGCCCGACGTGGGGCTCGAACTCACAGACTGTGAGATCATGGCCTGAGCTGAAGTCAGACACGTGACCGACTGAGCCCCACAGGCGCCCCTGAAAGAATTTCTAAAAGTCCCTGGTAAGGGTCCCTGGGCGGCTCAGCTGGCTGACTTCTGCTCAGGTCCCGATCTCGCAGTTCATGAGTTCGAGCCCCACATCGGGCTCGCTGCCGTCAGCCTGTCAGAGCAGAGCCGGCTTCAGACCCTCCATCCCCCTCTCTCTGCCCCTCCCCTACTTGCACTCTCCCAAAAAATAAATATGAATTTTAAAAAGTCCTTGGTGAGAAACACTGACACGTTGGCCAGGACGGAGATGTAACGCAATCTAAGAGTGGGAAAATGAGGTCCCAGGAAGAAAATGGACGGGGGGAACCAGAAACACATTCCCAGCTAAAGACTCTGGATTTTAGCCATCGGAGTTAGAGTTAGGTTTAAGGAAAAAAGTCCCCAACACTTCTTAAATTTGTGAGTCTTCACATATCCCATGTAGTTTTATGAACAAGAGATAAAGAATCTCTTTTTGTGTTTTAAAGCAAATAAAATGGATTTAAATCTATAAAAAACAGGGGCACCTGGGTGGCTCAGTCAGTTAAGCACTGACTTCAGCTCAGGTCATGATCTCATGGTTTGTGAGTTCGAGTCCCGCGTCGGGCTCTGTGCTGACAGCTCCGAGCCTGGAGCCTGCTTTGGATTCTGCATCTCCTTCTCTCTCTGCTCCTCCCCCACTCATGCTCTATGTCTTTCTCTCTCTCAAATATAAACAAACATTAAAAAAAAAAATCTATAAAAAATACATTAAGAATATTGAATATATTTTAACTTTTCTGCAAGGTCTCAAATTCGCTAATAACAATAATTATTTTATTTTATTTAAATCATTATTATTTTTTAAGTCGGCTTCACGCCCAGTGTGGGGCTTGAACTCATGACCCTGAGATGAAGAGTCGTGTGTGCTAACCGACTGAGCCAGCCAAGAGTCACGACAATAACAACGTTAAGGGAAAGAATACCGAACTGATATTAGTTTACTTCATCTCTACGATCCAATTCCTGTCTCGTAAATGGGGACGTCAGGACTTGCTGCTCTTCGTTCACTCATTTCTTCTGACGGGACAACGTGGGAATGAAAGCACACTGACAAGCGTAAACATCATAAATATCACGGGGTTCCATTTACATGAAATTCTAGAATAAGAAGAGCAAAACTGACTTATGGTGGTAGAAGTCAGATCGGTGGATACTTCTAGCTGAGAAGGACTGTCTTGAACGGGGCACAAAAGAACTCCAGGGGTGAGGCGCCTGGGTGGCTCAGTTGGTTGAGCGTCCGACTCAGGTCATGACTCGTGGTCATGATCTCATGGTTTGTGGATTCGTGAGTTCAAGCCCCATGTCTGCTCGCTGCTGTCAGCGCACAGCCTGCTTCGGATCCTCTGTCCCCTTCTCTCTCTGCCCCTCTCCCACTTGCGCACGCTCCCTCAAAAATAAATAAAACAGCAACAAAAAAGAACTCTAGGGTGACAGAAGTGGTCTCGCTATTGATGTACACATACACTTAAGAGCTGAGTATTTCACTTAGTGTAAATCATACAAATATTGACTTTTTTTAAATAACAAAATAAAACCAAATGCTAAAGAAGAAAAGTAGAAAATTGTACACTCCAGAGGAAATAAAGCCTTTCTGAATATGACATTAAATCAAGAAATCTAGGACTTCAATTATATAACAATTAAGTTTCCCTGCGTGGTCAAAAACATAGTAAGAAAACCAAAAACGTGCTAAACACGCACACAAATTTTAATCACATTGCGGACAAAAGCCTATTTGCCTCAATACACAAAAAGCGCCTAAAAACAGGAGAATGGCAAAGGATGCGGTGTGTTCTCAGAAAACGAAGAACAAAGGTCGAAGCTCACTGCTAAGAGAAACTGACACTGTAATGACATACCGTCCATCAGCTACTGGATGGGTGAAGACCCCAAAGTCTGATAATATTCCATGCTCTTGCTGATGTGGGAAAACGGACACCCTCCTATGAGGCCAAGGAGGGTCTATATTCCTATAATCTCCACACCGATTTGGCCACAGCTCTCAAAATTGCAAACGTGCTGACCTTTCGACCCAGCGAGTCCACATCTAGGAATTTATTCGATGTATATAAAAACTGTGTAGATCTAGTTGTTCGTGTAGCAGCCTTTATAGTAGCAAACTATTGTAAACACCTGAAATGTCCTTCCATAGAGCGCTTGTTTAAAAATTATGGCACAACACGTAGCGCCTGGCCGGCTCAGTCAGTTAAGCATCCGACATCGGCTCAGGTCATGATCTCACAGTTTGTGAGTTTGAGCCCCGCGTCGGGCTCTGTGCTGACAGCTCAGAGCCTGGAGCCTGCTTCCGATTCTGTGTCTCCCTCTGTCTCTGTCCCTCCCCCGCTCATGCTCTGTCTCTCTCTGTCTCTCAAAAATTAATAAGCATTAGGGGCGCCTGGGTGGCTCAGTCGGTTAAGCGGCCAACTTCGGCTCAGGTCATGATTTCATGGTCTGTGAGTTCGAGCACTGCGTCGGGCTCTGTGCTGACAGCTCAGAGCCTGGAGCCTGCTTCAGATTCTGTCTCCCTCTCTGCTTTTCTCCTGCGCATGCTCTGTCTCTATGTCTCAAAAATTATAAATATTAAAAGCAAATTAAAAATTATATAAAAAAAAGGGTAAACAAGAAAAGTTAATGGTAGTTTCCTACCAGAAAAGCCGCTGGATTGCCAAGGGACAGTGTGAGAGACTGGCCTTTCGCCACTCACTAGCTTCTATCTTGGGATTTTTATATCCTGTGCATATATCACCTTTTTTTTTTCCTTCCAAGATTTTATTTAAATTCAAGTTAGTTAACATACAGTGTAGTATTGGTTTCAGGAGAATTTAGTGATTCATCACTTCCATACAACACCCAGTGCTCACCACAAGTGTGTATCACCTCTTTCAAATAGAATGCGGTTTTTTTTTTTAATGTTTATTTATTTTAGAAAGAGAAAGAGATAGAGCGCACACATGTGCATGCACGCAAGCAGGGGAGGGGCAGAGAGAGAGACAGACAGACAGACAGAATTGAAGCAGGCTCCAGGCTCTAAGTTGTCAGCAAAGAGCCCGTTGTGGGGCTCAAACTCACAAACCGTGAGATCATGACCTGAACCGAAGGCGGACACTTAACCGACTGAGCCACCCAGGCGCCACAAATATAATGCAGTTTAGGAAACAGCAGGGCATCTGTCCGAAGCACTGTTCCCATGCCATGCTTCCCTCAGTCTCAGCTCAAACACTGCTGCCCGACAGGAGCGGCCCCCAGACCCGGAGCGGCAGTGGTCTCCCTGACATCTGACTCAGTCACATCATGGACTTCTCCACCGCCTTCCTCATGACTCTAATTTGGGGTCTGTCCTGCTTCATGCTGTCAACCCAGTGACCGGCACTACGTCTGGCACATTCCAGGAGCTCACCAAGTGTTTGCTGACAAAATGAATGAAGAGGCTCCCAGAGAAGCCACAAAACCAGGGGCCTCTAACAAATCAAGGTAAGAGGGCTCCCTGATGAGACCAGAGAGTGACGATGGGGCGGAGAAGGGACATAAGCCTTTGTGGATAACTTTCCACAAACATGGCAAGGCTGCCCCAATGCCAAGATAGCTGCCGGGAAATCTAGCTTTGCTACCAACGGCTCTAGGACAGTGGGCAAATCCCTTAATCTCTGGGCCTTACTGTTTCCAACTGTCCTTTTCCAATTGTCCAACGAGAGAATTCAACCACATCAATGGCTTTTCAAGTTCCTTCTCCCTTTTAAACGGTTTAAAACAAAAACAGGATTGCTCTGGCTGACAGAAGACTGGGGGACCGAGAGCCTAGCTCATTCCAGTATGCCCAACTCCCGGCCTTCACCAGAGGCCCTTCGGGCAGCCCACAGTTCCACGGGCAGCAGTTTCTGCCTATTAAATGACAGACAAACTCCCTCCCCCATCCCCCGTTCTAGGAGTCTCCGCCAGATGAGAAATCTAACTCCTCACCGGTGAGCGTTCTTCCAGGGCATGGAACTAGAGGAAACGAAGCGTGACCATTCTCAGAGCACGACAGAAGACGTTTCCGAGGGACAAGAGAAAACAGACGCAGAACGCGGCAAAGCCAGCAAACCTTATTAGGCCTTCGGTAGGAAGGAAAACAGCAACACGCCAAGCAATGCCCCAAATGGCCCACCACGGGCCAGGGAAAGGACTTTCCTAGTCCCGGGGCAGTGACTCGTGCCAGAACCACCGATGCTCTGCAATCGGAGGAGAGGCACGAAGGTGGCGGCACTAGCTCAGCGCGCTGCACACCGTCAGCGCTCAGTGAATTAACAAGGGAGACCGTCCGTGTCGGGGGAGGAGCCAGAGAAGCAGCTCTAGGAAAGGGAAAGAGGAAGGAGATGCTTGGCGAGATCTGCTCCAGCTGCCATGACTCCCCTCTGAGTTCAAGGATATTTGAGCAGGGGACAAATGACCCCTGAGAGTCTGTGTTGGTGGCTTCTGACTTCGGTGCTGTTTAAAATTGCCACACTGGGGCACCTGGGGGCTCGGTCGACTGAGCGTCCGACTGGGGCTCAGGTCCTGATCTCGTACTTCGTGAGTTTGAGCTCCGTGTCAGGCTCTGTGCTGACGGCTCAGAGCCTGCCACCTGCTTGGGATGCGGGGTCTCCCCCTCTCTCTCTGCCCCTCCTCTGCTCACACTACGTCTGTCTCAAAAATACATAAACATTAAAAAAATACATTTTTTAATCATCACTGTTAAACCCTTGCCTGATGAATGCCTGTTTGGAAACCTGTTCTGGGCACATGTTAGCTCAAGGACAGTCAAGACTAAGTCGGGCAGGAAGAATGAATAAAAGGGGTGAGGACGCTGATGTTGCTTCTCCACTTAGGACAGAAAAGCCACACTTAACCATCCCACGCGCTTGGCTGCTTCAGTTCCGTCTCAAAGCCCCAGGCTGATTCATTAACAAATGTGCCCCCACTCGGCGCCACGCTCTGGACTGCGAGCCCAGCCCACGAAGCCTAGAGTTTATAATAAGAGATGGTGATTCTCCTCGCCACCCAGCAATCGCTCACCCCTGTTCACCTGTCTGACAGCCGCCTTTTAAAAACCAAAAAGGTCCTGGGGGGCTCAATCAGTTGAGTGTCCGACTTTGGCTCAGGTCATGATCTCACGGTTGGTAAGTTCGAGCCCCACATGGGGCTACTCCGTGCTGGCGGCGTGGAGCCTGCTTGGGATTCTCTCTCTTTGCCTCTTTCTCTGCCCCTTCCTTGTGTGCACTCTTTCTCTCTCTCCCTCTCAAAAATAAATGAAGTTAAAAAAAAAAAAAAAGGACAAGGTCTTCGCCGGTAAGTCCTAAAGTTCACTTTCTAGACAGGGAACAGGTAAGGCCGGCTTGAACATCAGAAGGTGACTCAGCAGTAGAGAAACCGGATTTCAGACTTTCTCTCTGAGACCATGTGGTCATCAAACTCAGACAGACGGGCTCTTTCAAGTCGGTTCAAGAACTGTGAGAAAATGCGCTGTGTTGGTCTTTAGGCTGGGCGTGAAATTCAGAACGAAGGTGGCAGTGGCAGTCGTACCGGCAAAGAGACGTGCGCCGTGGGCCAGACACTACGCTAAGAGCCCCACGTTCAATCCTCACGATAATCTGTGCAGAAGGTCCTGTTAATATCACAAGTTTACAGACGAGGAAACTGAAGCCCAGAGGCATCGAGGCGTTTGTCTGGACTCGCACGGCTAGAAAACGGCAGCCACGACACTCTCCGTCCCTGCCCCATGGTAGGTCCCCCGGGTCCCCTCTGTCCGGCAGGGCGACTTGTCTGAATGAAGCCCTGGCGGGAACATGCGCCCTCCGAGCTAAAGGATACGTGACATTAGCATGTTGCCACACGTCCATGCGGAGTCCCCTGAATGCTGAATGACAGGTTATTTTAGGGCCGGCCCATCCGGCGTGGACAACAGGAATGTCAAGTCTGGTAACGGGCCTAGCGAAAGCCTGTCTGGAAGAGCGTGCTGAGTCGGGGGCCTCCTGGGATTCGGATGAAAAGTAACTAGCCAGAATCACTCTCCTGAGACCCACTAGCAATTAAAGCCTCAAAATGAAAAGGAAGCAAAGGCGGGCACGTGCCACGTGCAAATGTCCTGATACTAGCACCGAGCCTCTAGAACCTATTTCTAGAATCACGTGCCAGGTTTTGACTCTCTACAGACAGTAATGCTTGGAAAGATCTGCTGTCAAGAAAAAGAAAAGTTCCTCTAGACTTGAGAAAAGAAAGTAACAGGGGCTTCTTCTGAATAATACTTAATCAAGCTGAAGAGAGAAGAGGCCAAGGACTATAAAACAAGGTGCCTTGAGATCTCGGTTTTCCCATCTGTACAATGGGAATACTTCCTGAAGCTCTGTCAAGTGTTGGAGTCGTCCATTCAGCATGCGTAACAGCGCAGGGCGCCGTCAGCTCTGAGACTGGGACTGTGCCCCGCACGGGAGCGTGCGTCCAGCAGCCAAAGGACAGTTCTTCCCCTGGGCTCTACGGACGCAGAGGCCAGGCAAGGGCCTGCGGGTGAACAGCAGAGCGACCATGCCTTCCAGATGAGTGCCGCCATTGCCCAGACGAGGAGGGCTCTGAGAACGAGAGAACATCTGGGGAAGCCCTCACAGATGAACAAGGGCTTGCCTGGAGAGGAAAAGAAGGGTCGCATTTGGAAAAGGAGGCCTGAGGGGGACCTGGAAAAGAGCCACGAGATGCTAAACCGCTGAGGCTAAACCGCCAGCAACACTGACCGGGGTGCAGGCTCTGTGCTAAGCGGTCTGTAGCCCCTCTCGCGTTTGATTCTCAAGATAACCCATTTATAAGCGAGGAATTAAAGACGCTGAGAGAGGAGTGACTTACCCGAGGCCGAAAACGAGCCTGCGTGTTCAGGAGTTCGTGAGAACCCCTGCCCGGCCGAAGGCAAGGCCGTGGAAAGGCAAGGAGACGAGGTTAGGCAAAAGGGGATGAGAGTCCCAGTTGGTCTCGGGTGCCAGAGCGCGTGGATCCTGCGGGCAGAAGACGCGGCTGCCCTGCCGAATGACAAGTCTCAGGCCGGCAAGCGTTTGACGCCGCTGATCACTCCCTCTTCCCTGAAACGCTTTCTTCCCCTGGATTCCAGGATGCCATGCTCTCTGCCCTCCCCTCCGCCCCCCTGCCTGCTCCTCCTCACCCTCTTCTTCAACACTGGGGGGCCCCCGGCTCAGGCCTGTACCTCTTCCCTTCCCCGTGAAGGCTATCTCGCCTCTTTGGGAAGCTCACCCAGTGTCTAGGCTTTAAGTATCACCCACATGCTGACGACTCAAGAGTTTACACCCCCAGACCCGGCCTCTCCCGTGAACTCCCAGCACACATATCCAAACTGCCTAATCAGCATCTGAACCTGAATGTCCCTATAGCTAACAGTGGCTCAAACTTAACATGATAAAAACTGACCTCAGGCTCAAAACCTCAGTTTCCCTTGACAACACACTCTCTCCCTCATATCCGACATCTAATCTATCAGCAAAGTCTGTCGGGTCCACCTTCAAAATGAATCCAGAGTCCAGAAAGTGGCTTTTCACCAGCTCCATCACGACCACCAGGCCCCAGCCACCATCACTGCTTACTGGGATTGCCAGCAAAGCCGTTTGCACACTGCTCCCGACAACTCATTTCGGCAACAGGCAGAACGGGCCCGTCACAGTCTAAGGCAGACAGTGCCACTCTTCTGTTCGAAATCCTCCAAGGGTTCCGTCTCACTCAGAGTAAAAGCCAAAATCTCTACCATGGCCTCATGGACTATAAGGCCTGTAGAAGACACACCCCTTTGTCTCTCCTTCACACACACACACACACACACACACACACACACACACACACCCCACCCATTACTCCTCTGAACTCTTCTCGCGGTGTTTTCCCCATCGCTCCCTCAGTTCCAGCCACATGGGCCTCTTTGCTGATCCCTGAACACAAGAGGCATGTTTCTACCTCAGGGCCTTTGCATGTGCTGTGCTAGTCACTTTGCCACAGAGGCTTTCTCCAGATAGCATCATGGCTCAGTCCTTTATCTCTTTCAAATCTCACTCAAATGTCACCTTCTCTGACCACTTTATTTAAAATTGTACACATCCCTGGGGTGCCTGGGGGGCTCAGTCAGTTAAGCATCCAACTCTTGGTTTCAGCTCAGGTCACGATCTCACAGTTCATGAGATCAAGCCCTGTGTTGGGCTCTGTGCTGATAGCGCCCCTTACCCTCTCTCTCTCTCTCAAAATAAATAAACTTCAAAAAAAATTGTATACGTCCCCAACCAATCTCCCCAACTCCCTATCCTCCTTTCTTCCTTTTGTATTTCTTCAAGGTACTTATCACCAACATACAACAAAATGTATTTATTTATTTAAAAACAATTATTTATTTATTTTTGAGAGAGAGAGAGAGAGCGCACAAGCAGGGGAGGGGCAGAGAGACAGAGAGAGGGAGACACAGAATCCAAAGCAGGCCGCAGGCTCTGAGCTCAAACCCACGAGCCATCGGATCCTGACCTGAGCCAGTTCGTCTCTTAGCCGACTGGGCCACCCGGGCGCCCCTATCAGATGTATTTATATTTTTATCTATTTATTTATTTAATAATCTATTTTTCCCCTCCATAATGTGCTCCATGAAGAAAAAGGTTTTGTCCATTTTATTCACTACCGTGAAGCTCCTAGACTGCTACCTGGCAAAGAGTAGGTGCTCAGTATGTCTGAACGATCGGTGCCCAACTCTCCTCTCGGGGAAGTTCCGAGTCCTGTACGCCAGCCTCGGCTGGAGAGCAGCTTCCCCGCGTTCCGTTCACGGGGTGTGCCAGCAGCAGAAACGCATCTGCTCTGGTGGTCAAGCTGTTTTGACAAAACCGAAGTTGAAAATGCCAGACCCCCTAGCCCGTTTGACGGCCAATACATGGAAGACAAGTAAATAAAGAAAAGAGAGAAGAAAGGGCAAAGGGGGGAGAAGAGCGGGCGGCGACACCTCCGGGGGAGAGAGGTCCGGGCCATTTCCTTCGGTGAGGCCAGAAGGCCATCCCCTGCTCCCAGGGGCGTCGGCTCAGGGACCAGGGCTGCGGGAGACGGGGGTGAAATGCCGGGGCAGCGTGCGCTGACGCGGCGAGGAAGTGAGCACGGGTAGGCCCTGCCCTCTGCCTGTAACCCTCTAGGCCCACGCGCCTTCTCCTTGGTCGAGCTCCGCACTGCTTTTGCCCTTGCTGAGCCTTCTGCCTGGATTATCCTCTCCAGCTTCTGGAGTGGCTGCTCCAACTTATCCTTCAAATACCGGCTTAGCTGACATCGCTTCAAAGACACCGTCCCTGCACTCACTAAGTAGGTATTTTCCTGTCCTCGCCCTCACCCCCGTTCCTAGCCACAGGTTTGCCGAGTACCCCACGCGCCGTAAACAGTGACTAAATCAGACAAAAATCCTTCCCTCCCCTTCATGGAGCACACATCCCGGTGGCAGGCGGGGACCACGAGCAAGCTAAATAAGTAGAATATACACTATCTCAGAGAGTGATAAATGCTAAGGAGAAAAAGAAAGCAGAGGAGGACAGAGTGTGGGGGAGGGGAGGAAAAGAGGTTGAAATTTAACCAGGTGGCCACCTTGAGAAGGTGACAGGTGACAGCGTCTGGGGAGAGAGCCTTCCGGGCCTAAGAGAGTGAGAAGTGGGGGCGTCCCTGGACTGTCCGAGGCACAGCAGGGAGGCTGAGGAAGCAGTGGGTTATGAGGTCAGAGGAGACGGAGGGGGCCCTCTGGGTCAAGGTAAGAACTCGGGCTTTCCCTCTGAGTGAGGCGGGAGCTGCTAGAGGGTTCTGAGCAGGAGTTCTGAGATCCGGCTTCCGTTTCGACAGGGGCTGGCTGCCCTGCCTGCTTCCTTCAAGGCTTATCAGTTTTTCTAATTATTACATTTGTTTTCTATTTCCTCTTTGCCTCCCCCTCCCCATCCCGTTAGAATGCAGTCAGCAATCCAAGCACAGAAACTGACCTGTTTTCCTATCACCGCCCCTAGCCCAGGGCCAGGCACACTGCAGGGCTCAGTAAATACTGAATGAACGAATGCCCCTCAGCCCTCAGAGATCGGAGGAGGAAGACCACGGGCACGGCCTCACCAGCGAATGAAATTTTGTCATTCCACGCCCAATAAGCTGAAGACCCTAAAAGCAAGTGGGCGTGGCAAAAAGCGCGTGCCACCCAGGTCTAGTCCTCTACACGGCTCTGCTGCGACGCGTGTTTTCAGTACTGAAAATCGGCAATGCAGGACCGGTATAAGCCTTCCAGCTCAAGTCCACAGAGGAGATGGTAAGCCCGGGAGAGCAGTCACCACGGCGGGCGTCCTGGCTGCTCGTGAACTCTGGGCATTCTGGAGTCAACCGGCCATACTCTTACCTTAACTGGAGGGGGCCTCCCAACTTCGGGGAGACCCTCTTAATGGAGGTCAGGGGTCAAGGCCAAGGCTAAAGACCCGAAAAGCGCGAGGCTTGGGAGTCTAAAACCACAGCCAAGCTCAGCCCCATTACACAGGGGGGACAATCCAGGAACGAGGGGTTGAGATAGGAAAGCTGGCTCCAGCAGGTGTGACGGGGGCTCTCCAGTGGGTCCGCCCCACTTAAGGAGCACGAGCATACCGCCACTGTAAAACAGTAACCACGATGTCACATACGTGAGGGATTCGTGAGGCTAAAACAGGTCAATACATACGAAGCCTTCAGCAGTGCCCAGCTCACTAAGTGCGTGACGGATGCCAGCCACTCTTACTACTACCTAGGGGGCGTGGTTACCACCAGCACCTCCTTGCTGCTCCCCCAGCCCAGGTCCCTGGAGCACTCCGGTGGTTGGCTGGGTGGTAGCGACAGTAGCCCAAGAACAGCAATCCTATCACTAGTCAGACCTCTCCCTACCCCCTGGAGTGATATGAGGATGGACGGGAGATCATCTGGAAAGTGCTCTGAACTCCTTAGGAATCAAGGAATGCTGACGATTCCATGCAACATTCATTCACTCACTGAACACCTACTGAGCACCTATGTGCCAGACATTTTGCGAAGTGCTAGAGACAGACAGTGAGGACAAGTCCTCCCCAGGGATTAAGAGCTGTTTACTTAGAAGACAGCCCAGTGAACAGACAATGACAACCCATCGTGATCAGGGCCACAGGACATGGAAGTTCAGGCCTGCGAGGTGGGGGAGGTGATCAGATAGGACGCTCCGAGCAGTGGACCAGCAAAGAGAGGGATGTGTGACTGGGAACGGTGTTCGGCAGTGAGGACAGCACAGAGCAGACACAGAGGTAAAAAAGACTTGGAGGTTGCAGAAGGGGCATGCAGCTGAGTTTGATGGCGCTTGGGACAAGACGGAAGTGGGGAGTAGGAGAGATAAGGCAGGAGAGCCAGGCGGGAGTCGGCCGAAAGGCCCTGAAGGCCACCATAAGGAATGTGAGTTCTAGCCTGAGGGCAATGAGGAGCCGCTGACATAATCAAGCAGGATTATTTTTTTAAGGATTTCCCAACTGCTCAAGTGATACTTTCTCCCTGGTGTCATTTGCTTCTGTGTGAAGATAAAAAAAAAACAGCGCAAAAACCATTTCTGGGCTGTGGATCACTTATCGGTGACCTGTCTCAGGGAAAAAAAAACAAAAACAAAACCCTGTTCAGAAAAAGAAACATCTACATGTAACAGATGCCCTCTCGGCCTTCATAATTACACAACCGTGCAAAACGCACGCCCAAGCCATGCTCGCTCACTGCCAGCACGGCGGGCTCTGGTGCCAGGCGTGAGGGTTTCCTGGGAAGTGAGCGGTCAAGACAGCAACCGTCTCAGAGATGACCAGAAAAAGATGAAAGGCCAAGCCCAGAGCCAGCAGGACCGAGAGGCGAAACTTGTCCTGAAACTTTTAGGAAGTGAAACGAGAAGGGTGGCAGCAGTCCTGTGTACACAAAGGTCTCCGCGGGAGGAAGTACCACCCCACAACCCAGGGCTGACAGCCTCCCTCAGACACAGGCCCCCCGGCAGGCATCCACTGCCTAGAGTCGAGGCACCCAGCCACGGTTCACAGTCTCTGCACAAATTTCCTTCTCTAATCCACATTCGGGCACTGTTGGGGGGTGGGGAGGGGACGGGGAGAAGTGTTATTTTATTTTATTATTATTTTTTTTAATGTTTTTATTTATTTTTGAGAGACATAGAGGCACAGCATGAACAGTGGAAAGGCAGAGAGAGAGGGAGACACAGAATCGGAAGCAGGCTCCAGGCTCTGAGCCGTCAGCACAGAGCCCGACGCGGGGCTCGAACTCACAGACCGCGAGATCATGACCTGAGCCGAAGTCGGCCGCCCAACCGACTGAGCCACCCAGGCGCCCCTGTTATTTTAGAGCTGAAGTGAAGGAGGCCCAGCCTAAGTAAGCTGTCCAGGTCACACCAACAGGAAGCGGCCGAGCTGGGGTCGGAACTCACGGGTGACTGATGGGGAGTTGGGCACTGCCTTTTCCGTGACACCCGTGAGCCCTTCCAGTTGCTCGGGGTGAAGCCCCTGCTCAGCCCACACCCGACGGATAATCCCTCCGCAGCCTCTGAGAGATCTGACTCTTTGAGAACTACTGAAGCCACTCTCCGTGACAATTTTTTAAGAGGTTGGAGGAGGCTGGTGGGCTCAACTCAGGACAGGGAGCCAGATGCTCTGAGCTCTGCTCATGTTCCCACCATCTGGGACGAGTAGCTTCCTCTCGAATCCTCCCTTGGAAGGATGGGGATAAGGTGACGATATTAAGTTTCTGGGAATTCAAAGGAACTAGGAGAACAGATCACAGAGTTAAAAAGAAAAAAAAAAGGTACTACAGTAATTATGTCACAGCTTTCTTCAGAAGCATGTGGAAACCTTCGCGGGTTCATTAAGGCTTGTTAACACCCAGGAGGGGATAGGAAGGCAGCAGGTCCTTCTCGGGCTGCTGTCGGGGAAACTGAGGCAGAACTGGAGCAAGTGAATGTCTGCAAACGAATAAGGCTCAGACTCACAGCGTCTAATCCCCCAGCCGTCAGATGACCTCACCATCTCTCAAGCAGGATGTGCCCTCCTGAGCCAAGAAGCCAAGGGGCCTGCAATTTTCTCGGAGGGACAGAGACCTTTCCCTTGATATCATTCTTCAAGAACCCGGGGCCAAAAGATCCCCCCGGAGGTGTCATCCGCTTCCTCTCTTTATTCCAAAAGGAATGCAGCTCAACCACTCTTAAGGAGAGGGTCTGAATATTCCTAAATCAGCTCCACGGATGGCCTGTTTTATGTCTCACGGTTCTCAACAGCATGGAAAAACTTCCACTTCTGTCCCGAAAAGTGATCACGTACAGCCAATTCATCCTAAATATGTGACTCAAACACCCCTTATGAAGATTCGATGCAGAGTAATAAGACTACACTTTACCTGGCTGCGAATAAACAGAGGGCGGCTAATGATACTAACCAGCCCCTACGCCCCGACCTTGCTCCAGCCTCTGTTGTCTCGGCACTTTGCAGGTCCCTGGAAGCCTGGGTAAGAACGCTGGCTCTGCCTGTGCTACAGGATTGACCTTACCACGTGTGATTCAACCTCACTGTGCCTCAGTTTCCTCGCGGGTAAGATGGGGCTGTCAACAACAGCTACCTCACCAGGGCTGTTGTGAAGTTTACATGTGGCATGGCATGCAAAGTGCTTAGCACAGTGTCTGGTACGCAGCAGGAGCTCAATAACCCATGGCTGGCATTTCGTCAGTATTTTTAACGTGATTACAGGTGTCCCCCATTGAACCTGTCCGCGAAGCGCCAACGGACAGATCAAGCCCAAACCTACCGCGGGGCAGGCGGCGCAGGGCCGGTTCTTGATTTTTTTTTTTTTCCTGTTTGAACCTTGGCAAAGAGATAAGGCCCTGAACGACAGGGAGGCCTCGGAATGTGAAGGGGGAAAGCAGGACCCGAAGAGGAGTTTCCCGGCTGGCCAGGGGCGGGCTCCTTGGGGCCTAAGTCTAGGAGTCTCTCCCGAGGACGCCCCAGGAGGGGCTGCGGGCTGGGACGGCTGGGATTCAGGCCGGCGGCCAAGTGGGCGCGAATGAATGAACCCGCAGTCCTTCTGCCTCGTCGGGGCTTGGGAAGCCACTCTCGCCGCTCTAGCGCCCCGTCCTCTCCGTGACCTCTGACCCCACAAACCCCCTCCTCTCGGACCACCGCCTCCCCGCCCCACTCCTTCTCCTGCCTCGCCGGTCTCCCTTCTTCCTCACCCGAAGGTCCGAACGGCTCCCGGCGCCACGGCGCGGCTCGGATCGCCGGCAAAATGTCCGCTGCCTCGTCCTCCCTCTCCCCCGGTGCGTCCGTGCCGCCGGCCGCTCGGAGCCCCGCGGCTGTCACCTGCCGGGCGGAAGTGAGCTGCCCGCGCGCGGGCACTTCCGGTGGACGCACGGCCTGGGGGCGGGGTCAAGGGTGCAACCCTGGCGGGGGTGGTGCCCGGGGGCGGGGCCAGGAGGGGGCGGGGGCAAGCGAAATTAACCCCTCCCCAGCCGCGGCGCTGGCTCTCCGCTGCCTCCTGTGTAGCGCTAAAAAAATGAGCCGGCTAATCGCTAAGTAGCTTAAAGTGATGGAAACGGAGAAGGTCGTACCGACAGACTTTAAGGGCCATCTCTTTCTTTTGTGTTACAGACGGGAAAACTGAGGCTCTCAGAAAGGCAAAGTTTTGCTCAAGATCCTTACCTTACGAACGAAGAGTCCAAACTAGAGCTGTTGGAATTCTAGTCTAGCGCTTACTGCCTTTCAGTGCAGCCCTTTGGAAATTCCGACTGTAAGGGTAGACCCATGTACCTCCGACGAACTTTCATCCAAGGGGAACTTCGTATTATCCCATTGTCCCTTTTGCTGGGTCAGCCAGGACATCCATTCCTATAATCACCTCACTTCCGCCTCTGGTACTTTCTCCTCCTTCTAGATAATTTCCGATCATCCCCCTTAAAACAGTATTTCGTGGCTGCGCTTTAAAAATGTTTTACTGGCAATGAGTTTAACTATGACAAGCTCATATTCTGACTCTTATGCCATTTCCTTTTTGCCATGATAGTGATTTAATTAGTTCGATTCGGGCACACTTGTAATCGGGTATGAGTGCCAGCTCTGTCAAAAGTCTTTCAGCAAAGATAATAAAGGTTTATAAAATAAACTTTAGGTTGAGAAAAGAACACTTTTCTTTTTTTTAAGTTGCCTATTACTACATTATGAGACTGTTGAAGTTAAAACAGTCATGTGGGGGTGCCTGGGTGGCTCAAAGGGTTAAGCACCCTCTGATTTCAGCTCTGGTCCTGATCCCTACTTGAGATTCTCTCCCTCTCTCCCTCTCTCTCTGCCCCTTCCATGCTCACTGACTCTCAAATAAAAATAGAGAAACTTATAAAATAAAGTAAAATAAAACAGTCATGCCGAAACACTAGTCAGTTAATATGATTTAGAAGTCTAAAGTAACATTTTCCATCCCTTGTATGTAAAAGGTGACTTTCTGCTTCCTCAGTTCATTACAGGAAAAGTAAAGAACATTTTGTTTTTGTGTGTGGAGGGGAGGAAGTATTTCAACCATGAACTATAAATATATATAACTAGGAAGTGTTATTTCTAATGTTTTAAAAACCACTCGGGTTAGCTAAAGATGTATTTGTGTTGTTTTTGAGTACTTGCATAGGTTTTTTAAGAAAATATAATTACGAATTTAGTGAGCACTTCATATGTGTAAGGCACTATCTTCACAGGCATTGCAGCATTAAACAAGTGACTGGTTTCACACTCTTTCTTACATTATTCACCTAAGGGCTAGTAAACATTGCTTTTAGATACATCGCTAGTATATCACCAGGCTATAAACCACATGCATGTATTTAGCCAGAAAATAAGAAGAGGAATTAGTTTCATCCTCTAGATTGTATCAGTAAAAGGTTTGTGTTTGAAAAACGTGTTAATTCAACTCCAGGGGAAGGATGAAGTCAAATGTTAACCTAATGAAAACTTTTTGCTAGTGAAAATATGAAAACCTCATCAATGGCACTATTTGCTTTGTCTTTACTTACATTTTTCGCATGCTTAAATACTAGATATTCAAAAGCCAAACAATCATGGGGTCCTCTATACCTCAGCTGACATGATCTCTTAAGGTATATTCAACCTTTGTTTCGCTTACTTTTGTGGCATGTAGCCTGATTAAAAAGGGGATAGTAAAAGACATATTTAAAAAAAATTTTTTTAAGGTGTTTATTTTTGAAAGAGAAGGAGAGACAGAGTGTGAGCAGGGGAGGGGCAGAGAGAGAGGGGGGACAGAGGATCCAAAGCAGGCTCCATGCTGACAGCAGAAAGCCCGAGGCCGGACTCGAACACACGCACTGTGAGATCATGACCTGAGCCCAAGTCAGACGCTTAACCTACTGAGTCACCCAGGTGCCCCAAAGATATTTTCTTTTTTTTTTTTTTAAGATTTTATTTTCTCTTAAATATGGAGAACAAAGGTTCTGAACAAAGGGTTACTGGAGGGGTTGTGGGAGGGGGGATGACCTAAATGGGTAAGGGGCATGAAGGAATCTACTCCTGAAATCATTGTTGCACTATATGCTAACTAACTTGGATGTAAAATAAAAATATAAAAAAGATTTTATTTTCAAGTAATCTCTACGCCCAACGTGGGGCTTGAACTTACAACCCCAAGATCAAGAGCCGCATGTTCCACTGACGGAGCCAGTTAGGTGCCCCAAAGATACATTTTTTTTTTAATTTGATAAGATTAAGGTTTTTGAGTCCCTGCTTTGCTAACCCAAGCTGTTAAGTTACCTGAAGCTTTTGTCAAGACCAGAGAGAAGTACGTGGCATATGTGTGTAGTTTGCTTCTGATTGGCCTGTTTGTAAATGGAATCATTACTTAAGAATTCCAGTAGCTAAGAAGGTACAATTGAACATGATAGTTTCTAATGTTCCCTTAGATGTACCTAATTCACCAAAGGGAAAAAAAATGATTATTGGGACCAGTGAAATGTCGCTTTTATCCAAGAACTTGAAGCAAACCTGGAATTTCCCAGCGCGCATGCCTATTTTAGAAATTTGTTTCTTAAGATAATCCACTAATGTTTAGAACGTTTTCATCATTTGGTTTCTCTTTCTCCTCAAGAACAATGAAAACTTAATTTGGCATAGGATCCTTCTGGGCTGAAATCTGCGTGGGGCCATTAGCAATTAAACAGTTCTTTAACCCTCCCCCCTCTCCCCCGCCCCCGTCCCCCACCCTTTACCAACCAACACCTAGCAAGACAGAAAACTCTTATGACACATCTTGTTAGAAAATAACAGCCTGCTCCGTGGCTATTTGAAAGGTGGTTTAATCATTTAAAAAGGTGGTTGGACAGGTAGGTATCTTTGCACACAATCTACCTGATAAGAAAGATAATCCTTGGTAGGCTTTATGCTTATGGCGGTTCTGGATATTTTTGTTCCTTATGGGGAAGTGCTGGCAGCTCTCTTAGGCTCTGCAGAGAAATAGAATAGGAGCCGTTATTTTTTTGCAGGACAAATACATCGCAGGAGATTCGAAGCAAGTCTGGAGAAGGCAGTGCATATTTGCCGTCATCAAATACTTATATGTACTTACCAAAAGGGTGTTCTGGTTTTTAAACGTGTTTTCTGTTTCATTTTTTTTTTCCACCTTGGCAGTGGAGAGTTTTATTTTCAAAGAATGAAACTGTTTGGGTTAGGGGCACCTGGCTGGCTCAGTCACGAGAGCATGCAAGTTTGGATCTGGGGTTGTGAACTCGAGCCCCCCATGGGGTGTAGAGCTACTTAAATAAATAACACACTAAAAAAATGTTTGGGTTGGGGCGCCTGGGTGGCTCAGTTGGTTCAGCGTCCTACTCCGGCTCAGGTCATGATCTCACGGTCTGTGGCGTGGACAGTTGGAGCCTAGAGCCTGCTTCGGATTTTGTGTCTCCCTCTCTTTCTCTGCACCTTCCCACTTGTGTGCTTTCACTCTCGTGCTCTCTCTCGAAATACATAAATAAACATTTAAAAAAATGTTTGGGTTATATGCAGTAAGTAGGCTGGTTCGTGCACTGATGACTTACTTTTTTTTTTTTAATTTTTTAATGTTTATTTATTTTTGAGAGACATAGAGACATAGCATGAGCAGGGGAAGGGCAGAGAGAGAGGGAGACACAGAATCCGAAACAGGCTGCAGGCTCTGAGCTGTCAGTAGAGTGCCCGACGCGGGGCCCGAACTCACAGACCGTGAGATCATGACCCGAGCTGAAGTCGGCCGCTTAACCGACTGAGTCACCCAGGTGCCCCTGATGACTTACTTTTAACCTGCTTTGTTGCCTCTGCTTTGTTTGCCTAATTTTTTAGGAAATTGATATTTTTCGTACCTAATGAACTATTAGTGGACCTGCGGTCATACTTAATAACCTTATACTTACCTCATATTTTCATTGTAAATAAAGTTTGAGCTCCATGCCCCTTTCCGTCCTTTTGTCAGTGACAAAGTATTTTGTTAATATACTGGAAAATGTAAAGATTGGAAATTAGACCACTTACTAAATAATAGGAATGGATCATAGTCAAGAATTTGTGAGGGCGCCTAGGTGGCTAAGTCTGCTGAGTGTCTGACTTTGATTTGGGTTCAGGTCACGATCCAGGGTCATGGGATGCAGTCCTACATGGGGATTTGCGCTGAGTGTGGAGCCTGCCTAAGATTCTTTCTCTCTCTCTCTCTCTCTCTCCCTCTGCCCCTCTTCCCCGCTCATGCTCTCTTTCTCTCTGAAAAAAAAAAAAAAAAAAAAGTTTTCCATGGGGCATCTGGCTGGCTGTCAGAGCACGTGATGCTTGATCTCTGGGTTGTGAGTTCAAGCGCCATATTGGGTGTAGAGATTACTTCAAAAAAAAAAAAAAAAACTTAAAAAAGGAATTCTAAGGGCTACTGGGTGGCTCAGTAGGTTGAACATCTGACTTCGGCTCAGGTCATGATCTCGCGGTCTGTGAGTTCGAGCCCCGTGTCGTGTCAGGCTCTATGCGGACAGTTCAGAGCCTGAAGCCTGCTTCGGATTCTGTGTCTCCCTCTCTCTCTTCCCCTCCCACACTCATGCTCTGTCTCTCTCTCAAAAACAAATAAACATTAAACATTTTTTTAATTTTTTAAAAGAAAAAATTAAAAAAAAGAATTTGGGTGTTCTATGTTCTTATTGGTTTCCCCATACTTTTTTGGGTTTTTTTGTTTGTTTGTTTGGATTTTTTTAAAGTTTATTTATTCATTTTGAGAGAGAGACAGAGTGCGAGCAGGGGAAGGGCAGAGAGAAAGGGAAAGAGAGAAACCCAAGCAGTTTCAGAACCAGCAGCGCAGAGCCCGATAAGGGGCTTGAACTCATGAACCATGAGATCTTGACCTGAGCTAAAATCAAGAGTTCAGATGCTTGACTAACTGAGCCACCCAGGTAGCTTCCCCTACCTTTTGATTGTGACTTTTCCTCTGGGGTAAGGAAATGAATTGCAGAGTTCTGCTGAGTTAAAAGTTTTACTATGCCAAAGGCAGCTGTTACCAATTTTTTTTCCCAAGTCACTGGCAAGGCTGAGTTCTCTTTCAGTCCCTATTGTATCGATTTTAAGAAGAAAATTGTCATAGTTGAGATTTACCAAGAAGTAGAAGGGTTGCACAATGTTCTTGTTTACATATTATGATTACTAAGAAATCCATGGTCTACAATATAGTGTCTCTAGCTATCCTTCCTTTAAGAATAGACAGCACTGGGGCATCTGGGTGGCTCAGTCGGTTAAGCATCAGACTTTGGCTCAAGTCATGATCTCGCGTTTCGGGAGTTTGAACCCCGAGTCCGGCTCTGAGCTGACAGCTCGGAGCCTGGAGCCTGCTTCAGATTCTGTGTTTCCTTCTCTCTGCACCTCCCCCACTGATGCTCTGTCTCTCTCTCAAAAATAAATAAAAACATTAAAAAAAAAAAAATAGACGGCACTAAAAGAACAGACATATCTCTTGGGCTAGATGTGAGATGAGTCTTGGGCTTTTTGCATTCTTCTTTTTTTTTTAAATGTTTACTTTTGAGAGAGAGAGAGAGCATGAGCGGGGGTGGGGTGGGGTGGGTGGAGGGGAGAACAGAGATGAGGACAGAGGATCAGAAGCGCGGGCTCTGGGCCGAGAGCAGCAATCCCAACCCGGGCTCTAACACAGACGGTGAGATCATGACCTGAGCCGAAGTCAGAAGCTCAACTGACTGAGATTCTGGGCCACCCAGATGCCCTGGGCTTTCTTAATTTTAAAAACCTACCTCTATATAACCCTTAAAGAAATCACATAGCTTTTCCAATTAAATTTGTGGGTATTACTCTAGTCCGGTATACAAAAGTGGGTCACACGAAGATTTAAAATTGAATGGTAATGTTGTGTTTCATGAGTTCATGGTTGGTAGTGGCCGTTACTCTTTATGTGTTACATGTCATACGTAGTTTGTGATATTCTTCAGTAATTAATGTAATTTAAAAGGGATGAGGGATTTGATTTGATATACTGTGACAATAAAACAGCAAAAAAAAATAAAAAACAACCCCAATGTAGCTTTGTTTTAAAAAAATGATTTATTGGGTAACTAATATCTGCATTGTAGAGAAATGGAAATATACTAGGAAGCAAAAAGAAGAGAAGTCACCAGCAATCTCACTGTGCTGAGACAATTGCTTTCAATATTCTGGTGAAGATCTTTCTAGACTTCATATATCAGTTGGTATTTGTTTTATTTTTGTTTTTATTTTTTTTATTTGAGAGAGAGAGAGGGGGCACAAGTAGGAAAGAGGGGCAGAGGAGGAGAGAGAATCTCGAGCAGGCTCCACAGGCGGCGCAAAGCCCGAGGCGGGGCTCAGTCCCACAGCCCTGGGATCATGACCCGAGCCAAAATCAAGAGTTGGACTCTCAACCAGGTGCCCCTCAGTTGGTATTTTTTTAGTTGAAGTAGAGTCGACAGAAATCATTTAGCATTCCTGACTCGCCGATATATATAAACATAAATATATTCCTATATATTTATGTATATAGGTACACAACTATAATTCCTGTATAGTATTCTACTGTATGGATGGTATTACTGTTCTCAAACACAATCCCCTACAGGCGTACACTTAGGTTGCCACAAATCTATTAATATTATAAACTTAATAAATCAGCTCACACACCCCAGTCTGTATGTCCCATCTAATATAGAGATTGCTGTTGTAATACTTATTATAGTTTTATATGTTTAATCAGCCCTGAGTCCTTTTTACAAAATTTATTTTGACATAGTTATAGACTTACAGGATATTGCAAAAATAGTACATAGAGTCCCATGTACCCTTTACCCAGCTTCCCTCAATGGTAACATTTTATATATTGACAGTATAATATTGAAAGCAAGAAACTGACATTGGTACAATACCATTCACTAAATTTACAGACAGTACTCCAATTTTAAAACCTTTTCTGAAGTAGGCAGGGGACAAATAGAATAATTTTATATGTATGTCCCGTGTCCTGCATGCTATGCACAGCTGTCTGGAGAAACTACCTTCCTCGGATGGTAAGTGTTGACAAATGCTGTCAGCCTCGCTGGAAAACAAAATTTCACTGGGAACATAACATGGAAAGAGAAGAATTATCGAGAAAAACAAATTAACGAATCTAAAGGTACCAGCTGGAGAGCATATGTAAAGTGTCAAGTGAGCGGGAGGAGCAGTCAGAGCTTTCAGACTTCCAAGAAGACGGAAGTCACAGTGTTAAGCTTGTTCAGGAAGGACATCCTGGGGAGGGTGGCATCCGCGCTAGGCCTTGCCCAGTGAGAACATAGTGGCCCAGGCTGAGATGGAAGGAAAAGGCAATCCAGGGACAACAGTAGGAAGGCAAAGGAGGCAGGAAGGCGAGGGAGCCAGGCATCTGGGTCCTTCAGAAAGCATTTCAGGGGTGCCTGGGTGGCTCAGTCGGTGGGTGTCCAACTTCTGGCTCAGGTCATGGTCTCACGGTTTGTGGTTTTGAGCCCTGCCTCGGGCTCTGTGCTGATGGCTCAGAGCCTAGAGCCTGCTTCAGATTCTGTGTCTCCCTCTCTCTTTGCCCCTCCCCTGCTCATGCTCTGTCTCTCTCAAAGGTAAGCAAACATTTAAATAAATAAATAAATAAATAAATAAATAAATAAATAGCATTTCACAAGTCCCTACTCTGAACCAGGCTCTGGATGTTGGACAGTCACATGGGTGCGGCAAAGGCGTGGCCCTTGCTGAACCTATAGTCTGTCTAGACCCAAATGTGATCGGTGCAGTGATAGGGGATGCCTTAGGGGCTGTCGGAGTCCAGAGCAGGAACTGAAGCTCCCTGGACTTGGGGGGACAGGTGGAGGGCATTTAATCTGGAACTGCAGAACAATGAATGGTTCGGGGCATCTGCGGTGCTCCAGGAAGTATGCAGAGGGTCTCATTTGCTCCTCACATCAGCCCGTTTTATCTGGGGGCAGGCGGGGATGTAACTGCAAGAGCTTAAGTCAATGTGTGAGTTGCTGGGCTCAGGGCCTAGTCCTGGAGCCCCAGGACATGTGCTCTTATGAGCCCCACTTGGTCACCTAAAATATATTTGTCACTCCTACCTGAGCCAGCCAGCCATCAGGCGGATACAACATGAACGGGAGGTAGCACACCTCTCCGTAGGCTACTGTTGAGTGTGGGAGAGAGACAAATAAAGGGGCAATTAAAACACAGCCCACAAGGACCAGGGATGCACAGGAGACTCAGGTAGCAAATTCACCCTGGGAAAGTCAGGGAAGACTTCCTGGAGGAGGCGACATCCTATGAAGGATGATATTACTACTACCAATAGTTGCCATGAACCAGGCACTGTGCGGGGCTCTTCCAGGTACTAACTCACTGGACTCTCCCCACAATTTGAGGTTGCATGGCTGTCCCCAGGTAAAACTGAGAAAACAGGCCAGGGGACACACTTCCCTGTGGGTCTGGGCCTCCTCTCCCATGGCTTGGCCTGGCGGGAGAGCTAAAAATGTAGTACTAATAAGAAGAGGCACAGCTAAATGTCAAAGGCTGGGTAATCACAGCTTGCAGAGGTAGGACCCGGAAGCAGGGAATGGAGGCCTCCCAGGGGGCTTCTCTCTCTGCCCCCTGCCTCCACCAAACCCAGCTGGCCACTCTGCCTGGCTCACACTCACCATCAGAGACTGACAGCTGTGGCTAGAACAGTCACACCTGGAGCTTCTGCATCTCGCCCGCCATCGGAGACTCCGGGCCCAGGAGGAGCCCCTTGCTTCAGGAGGGTGGAGCAGAGCCAATGACGGCCAAACCCACATGCAGAGAGAACTGCCTTCTCCCAACAAACACGACACTACTGACGCGCCTGGGTGGCTCAGTCGGTTGGGTGTCTGACGTCGGCTCAGGTCATGATCTCACAGTCTGTGAGTTTGAGCCCCACATCGGACTCTATGCTGACGGCTCAGAGCCCGGAGCCTGCTTCGGATTCTGTGTCTCCCTCTCTCTTTGCCCTTCCCTCGCTTGTCCTCGCTTGAGTTTTCCTCCTTGAGAACCCTGCACTCATTATGGGCCCAGCGCCTTTGTATGCCCTTGACATCCATCCCTTCATGTTAACCTTCACCATCCTCAAGAGGTGGGGGCTACAGTAACCCTCGATTTCCAGGTGAGCCTGCCGAGACCTTGAGAAGCTGAGGAACTTTCCTCCTTTCACAAGGCAGCAACGAGTTGAGCTGGGACTCCCGGCTGACAGCAGGGCCCATGTTTTCTCCCTCCCCCACCCATACCTGCATCTTGAGGTTTCATCCAATCAGAGGAAGGTTGGGAGTTCTTGTTGTCATAAAACGACCGAAGATCTGCTCCTAGCACTGTGCACCCTTCAGTAAGTCCCCTCCTCTTTCTGACACACAGAATCTCCCAGCACGTCCTGCCTACCCTGCTGCCACACTGGGGCATTAATAAACAGATGTTGCACAATTATCATGTCTCTCGATGCCCACTAGAGGGCACACAGGAGACACTAACTGCCACCCTTTCCCTTCTATGTGATTGTTACACAGCCAGCCCCACGGCATCCCTGTGTCTCAACCTTCCTCGTGGATTCTTCCTCCTTTGTGATGACTGTTCCTCTACTTCCATTTCTGTTTGCTGTTTTTATCATTTTTACCCCACAGATTACTAAAAGTTACCTCAGATCCCTTCCGGAAGGAGGCAGCAGGTGACTGTCCGCGGCCTCACTAACAACGCAGGCCCTGCTGAGGGTGGGCGGCTCCATATTCTTCCCACGGGGGTGGGGGCAGGCCTGGCACAGCCCTCCCCTGGGGGCAGAAGGGCCTAGAGGCTCCTGGGGACTCCTCCGCCCCCATCTCTTCCTGCTGCAAATGCTCTCATTACGTCATCCCTGATCCTCCCGGGAGCAAAATTCTGCTCACCTGGTCCTGCCTCCATTGCTGCCACAAGAGGCGGCTTCTCGAACAGCCCTGCTCTGCCTCCCAGGTGCCCCTGAGAGAGCCGAACCGCCCTGAAGAGGCCGGGGTCTGCACCCCACCTGGGTTCGAGGCCCCACTGGACCTTACTTTCTACTTTGGAAAACGGAGCTGAAGGGCTTCTTTATGTGGTTAAGGAGATTAAATTGTACAACTTCTATTCAGTGCCTGGCAACCTATAAACCCTCCTTCGATAGAAGCTGCTACTTTTTTCCCCCTAATTTTTATTTAATTATTTTTTAAAGTTTACATCCAAGTTAGTTAGCATATAGTGCAACGATGATTTCAAGAGTAGATTCCTTCATGCCCCTTACCCATTTAGCCCGTCCCCCCTCCCACAATTGCTCCAGTAACCCTCTGTGTGTTCTCCGTATTTAAGAGTCTCTTATGTTTTGTCCCCCTCCCTGTTTTTATATTATTTCTGCTTCCCTCCCTTATGTTCATTTGTTTTGTATCTTAAAGTCCTCATATGAGTGAAATCATATGATATTTGTCTTTCTCTGACTAATTTCGCGTAGCATAATACCCTCTAGTTTCATTCATGTAGTTGCAAATGGCAAGGTTTCATTCTTTTTGATTGCCGAGTAATACTCCATTGTATATATATATATATATATATATATATATATATATATATATATATATATATATATACCACATCTTCTTTATCCATTCATCCATCCATGGACACTTGGGCCTTTCCATACTTTGGCTATTGTGGATAGTGCTGCTGTAAACATTGGGGGTGCATGTGTCCCTTCGAAACGGGAGCTGCTACTCCTATTAATATTAGTTCAGCTCAGCCACTTCCTGGCTGTGTATCTAGGAGCACATAACTTAGCGTCTTTGAGCCTCAGCTTCCCCATCTGGAAAATGGGACTTATACAGATGTCAAGAGAATTGCACTGGAGAATGTAGGTGATGTTCCTAGAGCAGTGCCTAGCAAGCACCAAATGATTAGTCATGCTTACAATTATCAAAGGCCATAATTAGGGCACAAAGGAAATATCAGTAAACTAATATGGTAGAATTGGAATTCATAAATCATCCTTAGATTGCAATCTAAAGGATTAGAAATCAATAATAAAATCAGAAAACTGACCCTACACTTGGCAAGTAGAGCACCCTCTTTTAAATAACACCTAATCTTCTGGGTAATATTCTGAATTCAATATATGCATGTATGTCCACACCCTTCTGAAATCCCACTAAAACTACCTTAAGGCGGGGAGGGCACCTGGCTGGCTCCGTCAGCAGAACATGGGACTCTCAATCCTGGGGTTGTGAGCTCCAGCCCCACGATGGAATAGAGCTTACTAAAAACAACAACAACAACAACAACAAACCCACAACCAAACAAAAAAACAACAACAAATAAAAACCTACATTAAGGGAATTTTAGAATTTTAATAATGTATAATGTATAGCATGAAACTTACCATTTTAACCATTTTTTAAAAGTTTATTTATTTTGAGAGAGAGAGACCATGAGCAGGGGAAGGACAAAGAGAGAGGAGAGAGAGAGAATCCCAAGCAGGTTCTGCACTGGCAGCGCAGAGCCTGATGCGAGGCTCAAACTCACGAACCGCGAGATCTTGACCTGAGGTGAAACCAAGAACCAACTGAGCTACCCAGGCGCCCCAATAATACCCATCCTAATGGGTATGAAGTGGTATCTCATTATGGTTAAAGGGATTTTTTTAAGTCGAAATCCACCAGAGCCATGAGAACAAGAGACAATAAGGACAACACTAAAAGCTGAAAGCAAATGGATAAAAAGGTTACTTACTTGGCTGAATCCTAAGCCACAAGAAGGGAAGCCGAGAAGCAACCCATTTTATACTGCAGGACCCCAAAGATTCAGGAACTGGTGGCATCAGAAATGTCTGGAAGTGGGAGTGAAGAATTGAGTAGAATTTGGAGGATCGGGTGAACGTCTGAAAAGGAGTAAGACACCCCCAGATCCTTCCCCGACTCTGCCTGTCAGACAGCTGCCTCCTTCCCTCCTGAAGAAGACTGAGGCCTACTCTCAGAAAAGGATACCAGCATAGTGGGGGTAGGGGGGAATCACAGTAAAAACAGGTGAAACAGGGATCCCGGTCGGTGAGGACCACGGTGGACAAGCCACGTCCACCAGGGCGATCGCTCAGCTGTCAGTACGTCACTTAAAGCTGACGAAGCAGATCACCAGACATTGAGGAATATGGAAGTCAGAGGCCCAGAGGCCAGACGAGTAAGTAAAACAGCACAGATACAATCTAGACTAGTTGTGGCATACACATAGATTATTCCGGAAGGAAACACAAGGAGCTGGTAACACCGATGCCTGTGGGGAAGAGACCTGGGTAGTTGAAAGACATGGGAAGGTAGCAGACAGATCACAGAACTTCCTTTTGAATCTGTAAAATTATTTTAAACTTTTTTTTTTTTAACTTTTAAATAATCTCTACGCCCAACACGGGGCTCGTACTCACAACCCCAAAGTCAAGAGTTGTATGCTCTGCTGACTGAGCCAGCCGGGTGTCCCTAAACTTTCTTTTTTTTCCTTTAAGCAGCTCTATACCCAACGTGGTGCTCAAAATCACAACCCCAGATCAAGAATTCCATCCTTTGCCAACGGGACCAACCAGGTGCCTCTGAACTTTTCATTTTTAAACACTTCCGGACTTACAGAGAAGTTACGAAAATGCCACCCGCCTTTCACCCAGCTTCCTCTGATATCTGCACCTCATCTAACCGTACTGAACCATAACTACAGCCCTCATTCACTCGCATTTCACCGGTTTTCCTACTGATGTCTTTTTTCTGTTTCAGGGTCTGATTCCGGGGTCTCACATTGCATTTCATCAACGTGTCCCTCTCTCTTTTCTTAACATTTATTTATTTTGGCGGGGGGGGGGGGGCGGCGGGGCGGAGACACAGAATCCGAGGCAGGCTCCAGGCTCCAAGCTGTCAGCACAGAGCCTGATGGTGCGCTCGAACCCACAAACCGGGAGATCATGACTCGAGTTGAAATCGATGTTTAACCGACCTAGCCACTCAGGGGCTCCCACCGAGTCTTTAGTCTCCTCCCGTTGCTGACAGTTTTTCCATTTCTCCCTTCTTTCACGAACTTTAAGCATTACGCGTTTTTGGCCAAATCAAAAAGTGATGAACTCTCGCCAGCATCTATCAGGGGAGACATGATACATGGTTGCGATATATCTTAGTATTGGTGATGTTGGGGCTCCTGGGGGGCTCGGTCAGCTAAGCATCCCACTCTTGATTTCGGCTCAGGTCATGATCTCACAGTTCGTGGGATTGGGCCCCGCATCAGACTCTGCGCTGACCATGTGGGAGCCTGCTTGGGATTCTCTCTTCCTCACTCTGCCCCTCCCCCGCCCTCAAAATAAATAAATAAATAAACATTAAAAAAAAAAAAACTATTGTGATGTCAGCCATGGCCGCCTGGCTGAGGGTGTGTCCGTCATGTTTCTCTGCCTTCCTATTTTTCCTTTGGAAGTAACGAATACCTAAAGACTGTGAGACATTACTGTTGCATTTGCCTACTGAGGATTTTCCATTTCCCTGATTCCTTCTACATTTATCAGTTGAAGTTCTGCCAGGAAGAGTTGCCCTTTCTTCCCCATTTATTTATTTGTTCAATTATTTATTTTTACCTGGCCAATTATTTATTTAAATTCAATTATTTATTAGCCATTTGAACCCATGGACATTTTGGGGTATAATCCGAAGCAATCGTTACTTATTTCGCTGATCACTCTCCCCAGCTTTGGTCCTTGGGAATTCCTTCAGGTGGGCTCCTTCCAAGAGGACCCCATTTTCCTTATTCTCTGGTCCCTCAAGATGTTTCCAGGCTCATCTTGTATTTTCTCTGTCCCAGCACTGGAATCAAACTATATTTTCAAGTAAATTACCCTGGGATCATGATTTTATTAAGTGCAGATTAAAACGACCAACTGTGCTTTCTTCAGGTTAATATTTTATTTATTTTTGAGAGCAAGAGGGCAAGCAGGGGAGGGGCAGAGGGAGGAGAGAGAGAGAGAGAGGGAGGGAATTTTTTTTAAGTTATTTATTTTTGAGAGAGAGAGGGGCAGAGTGCACGGTCACACACAGAAGTGGTGGAGGGGCAGAGAGATGGGGAGAGAGAGAGAGAATCCCAAGCACGCTCCGCACTGTCAGCGCAGAGCCTGATGCGGGGCTCCAACTACGAAACTGTGAGATCATGACCTGAGCTGAGGTCGGATGCTTAACCAAGACAGAGATCTTAAGCAGACTCCATGCTCAGCGCGGAACCGGACTAGGGGCTCAATTTCACGACTGTGGGATCATGACCTGAGTCAAAATCAAGACTGAGCCCCCCAAGCGCCCCTCAGGTTAATATTAACTAGGTTACCTGAACATGCCTTCCTGGGTACGTTATATGCCTTTTCTTTGTCCTTTCCTTTTTTCTTTTCTTCCTTCTTTCCTTTCTTTTCTTTCTTAATGAGGCTTTTTTTAAAGTAGGCTCCATGTCCATCATGGGGCTTGAACTCATGACCCCGAGATCAAGAGTTGTATATCCTACCGACCGAGCCAGCCAGGTACCCCTATATGCCTGCTCTTCAATCCTCACGTTACCTCTGCAGGTTGTGCACTATGAACCCTCTTTTACACACCGAGAAACTGAGGCTCAAAACTCATTCCGTGAATGTCAGATCGAGAGTGCGAGCCCAGGTCCGTGGGCCTCCAAAGCCTGAGCTCTTTTCTCTGATGGATAATGGGAGTTGGGGAGGGCACGCGGACGGGAGGGAATGGACAAATCCACACCGACAGCTAGAAGGACCTGGATGGATACCTCAGAGGCTGCGGTAGGTGTCTAACGTGTTAATTTGGCTAGGCCGAATGACGTTTCTCACAATTCCCTTCCCTGGTTTGGACACGGGTTCTTGGGAAAGATTTGGGGGGACGGAAGTGAAACAGCAATGCTTTTTGCAGCTCCCGTATACTGAAGTGGATCGACTGGCTCGCTTTGCGGGCATGAGGCTGATGCAGGCTGGCCGGGTCCAAGGGCCCAGAGCGGGGGTCCCGCAGGACCAGCCAGGAGGGTCCTTGGCTTCACGCAGGATAGAAATCAAATGCAGGCCAAGAAGAAGTGAGAGCAGAGTTTATTAAAGAGAGAGGGTGTGTGTGCGTGTGGATACGGACAGGACATCCAGTACACTTGGAAGGGAAAGAACGGTGAGTCTCATCTTTGCTTGGGGTCTGGGGTTTTTATTGAGTTTTGCGGTCCAATGCCTGTGTCATCTCAGGCACCCATGAACAAAGACGACTGTTCAGGGGTCCACCGTGAGTCACTTATGTCCTGGAGCCAGGGGTCTTGGTGAGTCAGTGGTCTTGGAAAATGTTCACGACGACCCCGGTCACTCCTTAGATGTTATCTGTTGTGCTAGAAGACTCCAAAGAAATCATTAGTTTCTTGACCTTTACAAGGAAGACATACATTACCTGTATGAAAAGGGGGCGGGGGCGGCAGGTCCTAGCAAGAACAGAAGCAGGAAAAGGAACAAAAAAGCAGGTCTTCAGGGGGTCCCTTCAGTTTCCCTGTCTCAGGGCAGTGGCAGGTCTGCAATTGCCTCTCCTACCCTGGGGTCAGCAGTCAGCTTTGACTCTTGCCAAGCCAGGTGAGTGTGTGTTTAGACCTGAGACTCTTGCCAAGCCACGTGAGTGTGTGTTTAGATCTACGAGAAGGGCCCTGGCTTCTCCGGAAACCCCACATACACCCTCCGGGTCGGCAGCAGCAACCAGGGCTCCAGTCTGCCCGCATGGGTTCCAGCTCATTCCTGTGGACCCCAGCATGTTCTTGTATGTAATACATTACGTACTTCTGCCCTTGCCTGCTCCATGACTTCAAGCTCCAGCATCAGACTCGATGACAATATCCTTGCAGGGACCACTTACGCGGCTCCCGTGACTGCCCAAGTTCACACGCCTGGGACAAACCCCTTCCTCTCCATGGCCTGGTATTTCTGCTGGACCCCAGACTGAATCAGAGGAGGGACACTGGTTCAGAGCAGGCAGGTCCTTAGAGCTCAGGGCCTCCAAAGGCCGTCAGGGTGAGGTCCTCCCCATGGACCCACTCAGACGGAGTCCAACTTTTCCTAACTTCCCTGAAGCTATCTGGGGCTGGAGAAAGACACTTTTGCCAAGCTGGTGCCGACAACGAAATGCCGCAGTTACCTGCCGTTCCAGGGATTTTCCTAAGCAGAATAAAAGGAAACCCAGAATCGTACATAATAAAACCCAGATCCTCTGTATCACAGGGGGTACTGTGGTAAGTGGCCATCCCAGAACTGGGACACCCTCGGGACCCGAAGGGTGATGAGAGTCTGTGGATGAGGTATTAACACCCCACCAGGACGGATCCTCTGCCCCGTGGGAGCAGTGTGGACCTCGGCACCAAGGTTGGGACCTCAGTGGGGTTGGAGCGCTTGAGTGGTTCACTTGGTTGAGCGTCCTACTTTGGTTCAGGTCATGATCTCACAGTTTGGGAGTTTAAGCCCCGCGCGGCCTCGCTGCTGTCCGCGTGGAGCCTGCTTCAGATCCTCTGTCCCCCTACCACCCACCCCTCTCTCTCTTTCTCAAAAATAAGTAAACATTAAAACAACAACAACAAAAACCCACATGTGAGCCGGGCTCCTGGCTGGGGCAGAGCAGGACTTCCATGATGCCCAGACTCTGAAGCTTGAGCCCTAGATGGCCACCAGAGGGCTCTCAAGCCACGTCCAGGAAGGAAGGCTGTGAGGGCCAGGAAGAATCCAGGATAGAGTGGGGTTCTCCAAGGCGGAGCAGGGCAACTTCCCCGTGCGAGGCAGCCAGCCACATCTGTAGGGATCTTGGTGCCGCAGCTGCATCTGATCCACCTTAGGTAGCTGGGGGTACAAAGCGGGGTTAGTGCCCCTTGGGACCCCCACTGGGGCTACATTCATGGGAGGGCGTGACGCTATCATCGCGCAGGGTGGGGAGGCTGGAGGTGGCGGGCCTCGGGCTCGTGAGGATTTCCGATACTCCTTCACCGCTCACCACCGCATGACCCACCGCCGTGTTCGGACCGCAGTTTCCTCATCTGTACAAGGAGGCTGGATCGGATGCTGTGGGCTCCCAGCCCACCAGTAATAACGGTGATGACGGTGGCAACGATGACAGCAGTGACATTTGCCATGAACTCAGTATGCGCCAGATTCCACGCCAAAATCATTTAATTCGACTGTCTCCCTTAATCTGCATGATAACCCCATGCGGTGGGCACAACTGTTATCCCCGTTTCATAGGTGAAAACACGGAGGCTCAGACAGCTGGAAGAGAGTTGGGCTAGGAGAGAGAGAACACAGCTGGGAAGAGCCCAGCCCAGAATCACATGGGCCTGGGCTTGGACCCAGGTTCTGCTGTTTTTAGCTGTGCGACCCTGAACAAGTCACTCACCCTCTCTGTGCCTCAGTCTCCTCTGATGCCCACTCCACAGGGCTGCCGCGAGGACCAAAAGCAGTAATGCCAAATGCCTGGTATACAGGGAGCACGCTGCACCAATCACTGTTCCGTATTAAGTGTGTTATTATCTGTGGTTGGGACGTGAACCACAGTCAACTTGGTCCCTCAGCACCGGCTCTCCACCCTCTGCGTGAATCCCTGCTGAAGCAGCAGGTGAAACGCTGTCCGGGTTGAGGACTTGGATTTCATCACAGGCTCAGGTGGCCACAGCCGCATGGCAGGCCTGCCAGGTGCCCAGGAAGCCACCTGGTCCCATTCTAGAGCCAGACGAGCCTGGCCCTGGGGAGGGGGTGCGGCACGAGCGTTCTCGCTCCCCTGGCCAGAAGCCTCTGCCACCCCACCCTGGCAGGCCCGTAGCCAGCCTCTGCCTCCAGGAGTGTCCCATTTGCTCCCCACCACTCTCCGCAAGGCTCACCCACTATATAACTAGAATACCTGTAACCTCCCGTGGGCTGCCCTTTGAAAGATGCCACTCCTCTGTTCCCCCCAAGTTAGCCTTACCCAGATCCCTCACCCAGTAACCCCCAGTCTGGCAGATTCCTTCGCCCCCACCCAGCCGACCTGCCTGAGTACCAGGCAGACGCTGTTCTCGAAGAGGACGGTGCTGGCATTTGTGTCTGGTGGACGCCATCGAGGTACAGGGTCGGCAGTGTCCCTGGTCTCCTGGTCCCGACCATCCGTTTCTACTAGACCCGCTGCTCTTTGCACACAGGGTAGCCCCCGAGAGTGGAGGCGCTGCTGCCTTTCCAGTGCCTGACAGAGCCCGGCACACAGTGGGGTTCATGAGAATATGAATGAATGAATGAATGAATGAATGAACAAAAGAACGAATGAATGTACTGAGTGAAAGAAAAAAAACCCAATGATGCAGGATTGGGTTTGGTCTTTGGATTTGGGGGCTCAGGGGCCCTTAATGGCACTGGGGCCCCTGGATCTGTGTCCTGGCTCTGTCTGCCGCCACTCAGCAGCTGTGGGACTTGGTCAAGGCTCTCAACTTCCTCAAGCCTGTTTCCTCTTCTATAAACCAGGGAGAGGAACAGTCCCCACCTCTTGAAGCCAATGTAGAGACACCTCGGAAAGAAGTGGGCATAGCCTGGTACTGTTACGATTACCCATCCTGCGAATGCCCACCTTCCTGAGCCACCTGGGAACTAGAGGTGGGTTTGGAGGTGCAGGGGTGATGCTCTTCTGGTAGTGAGGGTGTCAGCATGAAACTCTGCTGGTGAGGCTTCTGTTGGCCCAGCTGGGTAGGGACCTGAGGCAGGAAGCCAAAGGTATGAGCCCCCTGGCCAGCGCAGTGGCCCAGCCCTGTTTATACTCCGCCCAGCGTGGCAAGTGGCCACAAGCCATTGCTTCCTCACCGCCTTCCGATCCCTAGCTTCCTCTGATCCAGTCCCCAGTCAGAGGGAGCCTTCAAATACTGCATCTGAGACACGGTCAGCCCCTGCCTGAACCCTTCTTGGAATTTCCTGGTCTAGCTCTCCACACGGCACGATGCTCCTAACCACTCCCTTCTCCTCCCTCGCCCTTCCGCTCTGAGCTCCAGCCATCTGGACCTCCTCTCAAACTCCTCATGTCATTCAACCTGTGCCGGTCACTCTGTCCTTTGCCCCTTCTCTAGCAACTTCTTATTACTAGCTCAGTAACGAGAACCTGGTCAGGCCCTGTGCTCAGCATCCTCTCCAGGGTAGGGACCCCAACGCCAGCCGGGTAGGGGTCAGGGGGTTCTGATCCCAAGAGCGCCCTCTGACCCCACCCTTTGTCCATCCGCATGTTCCAGGCCTGCCTGAGCAGAAGCTGGCCCACCGCGGGCACTGCGGATGGCTCCCTTCCCAAGTGCTGCGCCAGGCTCCTTCTCTGTAACCTCCAGCTCCTGGCGGCCGTAAATCTTGTCCTGGCAGGGACCGCAGAAGCCCCGTCTGCTAGCTCAGGCAAGGCTGACTCCCTCACCCTCCTTCTGGTTCCGCAGGGCGCAGTTCCTCTCGGGGCCAGGGCAGGACGCCCAGGGCCAGCAACTGCAGTAGTCTCCCTGCCTTCCCTCAAGGCCATCCCGAGGGGCTGGGCTCCCCACTCACCCGCCCTTCCCCTCTCGGCCTCACCTTCTCCACCTGAAATACAAGGGGGCTTGGGTCTGAATCTTTTTAGAAATTCTGATGACACTCGCAGCCACCATCCCTCAACTCACACACACACACACACACACAGCGCAGTTTTGCACAAACTTTACCAGTCGCTCCCCCCCCAGATCTGCCTGGTTAGCAACCTCTGCATTTCGAAAGCTACTGTTATTTACAAAAAGCAAGTTGCAAAGCAGAATGCGCAACCTTCTTGAAAAGTAAATATTAACATGTCCTAGTAAAGGCCTAAAAGGATCCAGAGCCTATCTCCGGAAAGTAGGGGTGCAGGGCCTTTCACCGTCTACTTTGGACATTTTTGTCGCTGAATATCTTTAACAAGTACGTGCTACTTTGAGGGATTTTTTTCCCCCATTTAAAATGTAACCCTATAATATCATCACCAACAATCTCAAGTCCTCCAGACCGTGGATCCTTTGGTTGAGCAGAACGATAATGAGCACTCGGGCTTCTGAAGTCTGACTGACCACAGATTAGCGGGATGAGGACCGTGACTTGACAGTTACTGATGGGTTCCTGCGAGCAAGGTAATTAACCTACTAGGCCTCACTGTATTCTCAAAAATTGGGTTGGCAGTAACTCCGACACCTCAAAGGAGTTCTTACACTGGCAAGAAGAAAAATGTAACAATGTCTTTTTTTTTTTTAAGAAGACTCTTTTTTTTTCCTTTTCTGAGAGAGAGAGCTCGCGCACACGCACTAGCGGGGGAGGGGCAGAGAGAATCCAAGAAGGCTCTGTGTGCAGCCGAAGCAGAGCTTGATCCCAATGCCTGCGAGATCACCACCCGAGCCTGAACCAAGAGTCAGACCCTTTACCCGACTGTGTCACCCAGGCGCCCCTAGAGAGAAAGACTCTTGGGTGGGGCAGACTCTTAAGACCCTTCCCGGGTCCCCAGGAGAGGTGTCACATCTTGCTAACCGCTTTCATTGGCTCTGGCCAACATCTTCCCAGTTGTTGGGGTCTCGCACTGGCCCACTGGAAGGTCCCCACGGGGCCAGCAGCCCCTAGGACAAGTGTGGCTAACAGAATCTGGCCGGGACTCCTGTGTCTGGCACCGGTTCAGCACTGGGGATATAAAAAACCCAGACATCACCTCATCGCTGTTTCATCAAAAAAGGAGACTTTCTCTCCGCACATCCCTGCAGAGGACAAATTCTTGCTGGCTGTGTGGCCTGGGAGGGAGCGGGAAGAGAAGAAGGGAGGAATTTGGGGAGTTCTCCCCCATCTTGGGGGTCAGAGGGCAGCCTGGGTCATCATAACGGCCATGGGACTGGCCCCTTGGTAACAGGCACTGTGTGGGCACCTAACAAGCATAAATCTCTCCTCCCCTCCCCACATCCTGTGAGGGGGTACTGGCACCCCCTTCTAACGAACAGTGAGGGTGCTTGTCCGAGGTCACCGAGCTGCAGCCGGGATTGCCCCCAGTCCAGGCAACTCCAGAGCCAGTGTCCTCAGCCTCCTGGGAGCCAAGAGGCCTGAGGCATAAGCGCGGCTCTCCTCAAATGTGTGACCTTGGACAGGTCTGAGACCCTTCCTGAGTATTGCCTCGGGGATTTTCCGAGGAAAACTCCAGGCCACCGACCTCCTCCTCCAGGGCAGTTCCGCCATGAGTTAACATGGTGGGCTTTCCCGGAAGATCTGGTCTGAACAAAGGGCCTGACAGCCTCAGAAGGAAAAATAAAACAAAAAGCAAACAAACGAAACCTCTCCAGGACAAGAGAGTCTCCAAGAGCCAGGGCAGGAAGGGTCCCACAGTCCTGGGTACCCAGTGTGCTCTCTCTAGAGGCTGATCCGGCCCTGCCGGTTCCCCTGGGGCTGCCTTTTCTGTCCACCTGGCTCAGGGTACTCATGGCTTCTCGTCTGCCCCTGCTGTGAAGGACGTGGGGTCGCTTCATGCCTCACTAGGTGCTGGTCAGAAAACTGAGACCTTGTAAGCTTTTCCGGACTCCTCGGCTGGCCTGCCCGAGGCAGTGCCCCAGCATGACTCGGTAGAGGTGGGCCTCACTGACCCCCAGGCCCTGTCTTCCTTTCCTTTCCCAGTCTTCAGGGTCATTGCCAGGACAAGGGACTCAAGGGTGTTTCAGGAAAAGCTATGAACCCAGATTTTTATGTTAAATCACCCAGCTGTCAGAAGTTGACAACCGTTCCAGTCATTTCCTACACGATCTCAGACCCATTCCCAGCTCTTGCTCTGCTCAGCATCCCAGGGGCTCATTGGGAAACTACATTTCCCAAGCTCCTCTGCCAACGGACTCTTGGCTAGTTCAGCCAATGGGAGGTGCTAACGAAAGACTGGCAGGTGGGACGAGGCCAGGGTATTTCCCAGCTCTCCGTGCAGTGCCTGGATCTCTTCCAAAGCCACAGTGCCCTCCAGACAGCCCATCCTCCATGCGTCCAGGTCACAAGTTTGGGTAACCACCCCCCTACTGACTCCTGTTTGGCTTTTCAAAATCGTCGCTACTGATCCCCAGAAAGCGGTCTCTGTTTTTCTGATACGGCAACTGACTCAAATCCTTTTTTTTCCCTGCACTTTTTATCACAGTATAATACATGTAACATAAAATGTACCATTTTAACCATTTCTAAGTGCACAATTCAGTGGCATTAATTACATTCACGATGCTTTGCAACCGTCACCATTATTTCCAAATGAATTTTCTTTAATACCCTGCGTTGGGGGAGGGGCTGAACCAAGCTGACTGCCTGTGACCTCGGCTTCGCAGGTGGCAAATGCTCTCTCATGTATTCCCGTCTGACATCCCAAATCCCCCGATATTAATGGGAAAGGGCAGATGACCCCCATTCCACACAGGAAACTGGAGCTCGGGCAGGCCACGGCCACTGACCAAGACGCCCATCCCCGGCCCTGCGCTCTGTCTTGCACCAAGCCAGCTTCCTGTTGGGCCCCTTCCCCTGGTCTCAAACCTCCACACACAGATCCCCTGCTGCTCTGCCCCCAACAGAGTAAAACAGAGTGTCACCAGGGAGTAGGGTAGGGGTGGGGGCCCTTGAGTCTACATCCCCAAGGACACCACTCTCTGGGCACCACCACCACCACCAATAATACAACCTAATGTTTATTCATTTTCAATTCCTTCGGCATGTGGAAAGGAAGGAAGAGCCAAGAATTTTGCATCCCCGCTTTCCAGGGGTCAGATGGAAATTTGGAAAAGCTCAGAACGGAGGCCTTCATAACTAAACAAGCCGACTACCAACTTATCGGGGGCCTATCACATTCCCCGAGCAGGTGCTATGTCTCTTAATCCCCATGAGTGTTCTCAGAAAACAGAGGCTCCTTGAGGAGGCAGGCCCATATGGTTCGGCAGCAGGAAGGGGTGGAGCCGGGACTCAGACCCGGGTCTCCCTGTGCCCAAAGACCACGGAGCCTCCATACGCCTGTGCTCGTTCCGGTCTCCCTGCCTTTGCATGGGCTGTTCCCCTACGCTGGGCTGCCATCGTAGGGATAACAAAATGGGTGTCAGACTGGGTCGAGGAGTCCCCCACAGCCTGCCACAGCCCTTCCGCCATCGCCGGGTAGGGCCCTGGCCCGGTGCCCGGGCTCTGCTGCAGCCTGAGTGAGCTAGGCAGGCCCTCAGCCAACTGCTGAAGAAGCACAA
Source organism: Paguma larvata (assembly GCA_030068075.1). Classification (NCBI taxonomy): domain Eukaryota; kingdom Metazoa; phylum Chordata; class Mammalia; order Carnivora; family Viverridae; genus Paguma; species Paguma larvata. The sequence continues at coordinate 67,050,522 of CM057835.1, forward strand.
TGGCGGTGGGGAGAGGGAACTGGGGCAGAGGACAGAGGCTTTTTGGTGGCCCCAAATCTCTGCCAGGGAACGGTGGGCACTCTGTGTCAAGCCCTGAGCCTCTGTGGGTGACGGGGCATCTCACGGGTGTGGGTTTAAACCTGGCTCTGAATAACACAAACCCAGGTTTGTCTGTGAACCCACAGACCTGCTCTGAAGGACATTTGTGAATCATTCTAGTCGCCTCCAGGGGAGGAGCTGGGTGGCTGGGGACAGAAGAGAGGGAGGGAGACTTTTCGTTGTCTACCCTTTGGGCCTCTGGGCTTTTAAGCCATTAATAAATCATTTAAAAAGTTTAAACTCTGATTTGGTAAATCATTGCTGTGTGACCTTGAGCATGTCACTTAACCTCTCTGAGTTTCTATTTCCCCAGCTCTAAAATAGGGTTGATCACAGCATCTACTTCATAAGGAAAGAGTAAGGGCTAAGTGAAAGTATTCACACACAGTGCTCAGCATGGTGCCCAAGACACAGTAAAAGCTCTTAAATGGGACTGCTATTATTATTATTGTTATTATTACTATTGGCCATTTGCCTGTCAGACCCCAAGCAAGGGCCACTACGAAGTCCTCTGACACCTTCCAAGATCTCTTCCTTGAGACTGAGGCCGTTCCAGCAAATGCCAGCTCTGTCACTACTAGGTCTGTGACTTGGGTAGGTCATGTCACCTCTCTGTGCCTCAGCTTCTTCCTCTGTGAAACAGAGCAGGTCTGTGTGTTCACGGACAAACCTGGGTTTGTGTTATTCAGAGCCAGGTTTAAACCCACACCCGTGAGATGCCCCGTCACCCACAGAGGCTCAGGGCTTGACACAGAGTGCCCACCGTTCCCTGGCAGAGATTTGGGGCCACCAAAAGCTCAGATCATGATCGCACGGTTCGTGAGTTCAAGCCCCGAGTTAGGCTCTGTTCTCAGTGCAGAGCCTGCTTCGGATCCTCTGTCTCCCTCTCTCTCTCTCTCTCTCTCTCTCTCTCTCTCTGCCCTTCCCCTGCTTGTGCTTGCTCTCTCTCAAAAATAAACAAACATTAAAAAAAAATAAATTAACAGATGTTTGCCACAAGAGAGATAAGTGGGAGCTGGGGGAAAGAGAGCTAAGAGAGTCCAGCAGAGGAGCCTAACCCAGCCAGGGGTGGAAAGGGCACCAAGGACGCCTTCCTGGAAGAGGTGTTGCCAGAGCTGAGCACTGAAAGATGACCAGGAGTTGGTCAGGCAGAGGAGAAACACACTGCAGGAGAACAAGGGCTAGAGGCGTAAGACCCAGTGGGTTGTTCCAGAACAAGCAAGAAGGAAATGAGGCCAGGCCTGCCGAAGGCAGTGGGAAGATGAGGAGAGGCTTTTGTCACCGACCTCAGAGGGCTGTCTGGCTTCAGACACCAGGTCTACCAGTTATCTGCTGTGTAACCTTGGGCAAGGTACAACTTCTCTGTGCCAAACGAGGCAAACAGTGCTTACCCCATTCTGTTGTTGTGAGGATAAAAGTGAGTTAATTCCCATAAGGTGCTTAGAGCAGGGCCTGGCACACGGCCCTGCACTGCTCTGTCCTCCGCAGGCCCAGGCACGCAGCGGCCTTCAAGGGGACTAATGATTTGCTGAGCGGACGAACGAATGAGCAAACAGGGTGCCAGGTCCCATGTCCCCTCTGCTGACCCCCAGGGGTGGAGCCTGCTCGGGTCTCCCTGCCTTCTGCTCACCGCTGAGCTGGGATCGCACGGGTCACCTGGAGGCACGCCGATGCCCCTGTCCCCTGGCCCACGTGGGAACCACCTCGGCCACAAAATGCCCGTCGCTAGTCCATCCCCCGTCTCTGACACCATCCGCAGGGACCTCTGCAGGAGGGCCCCAGGCTTGGGGAGCTCAGCTCTCTTCGAAGGGGAAGGAGACCCCGGTTTCTCGTCGCCTACCAGCGCTGCGTCTGGCACAGGCGTCCACCTCCAATAACTCAGGTGTGGCTCTCCCGATTTTCCGGATGAAGAGAACGAGGTTCCGGAAGGCGAGGACTGGCCTCGGGGGAAAGGGGAGCCGAGCCCAAGGTTGCAGGCTCCAAAGCTCAGCTTCTCCAGCACCCCCGTCGCCCACCCTATCTCAGCTCTCTCCTGTTTGCCTGGCCTGGTTGCTGAGGTCTCTGTTCAGACACACAGGAGACCTAGTTTCAAGGTGAAAGATTCAGAGTAGGAGGGGGGAGATAAAAAGAAATCAGAAGGATGGATACTGTACGAATGGGGAGACAGACCCAGAGAGACTCCATAAGCCAGGCTGAGGTGCCCCGCCCATTCATGGCAGCGCTGTGGAGGGACCTTGACCTTCCTCTCAGTGCTCCACATGACTCATTATCCCAGGTGCCTGGCAGGCTGCAGCCTGAGACAACCACGCTGTCTGCAAACGGAACCGGGAAGGGGGGAAGGAGTGGTTAGCAGGCAGTTGGGTGGCGAGGGCTCTGAGGGAGCTGCAAAGCAGGCAGTGCAGGTCCAGAGAGGAGACTGGCACCCGGCAGGGGAAGGCACACCCTTCTCTCCCTGCCCTCAGGTCCACCATGGCAACAGGGATGCTGCGGACGCAGCTGCTGCGGCCCTGGCTGAGTCCCCGGCCGGGCTTTCAGCTCTGCAGAGGGAGGGATGTGGGAGGAGATGCTGAGTCGGGCTCAGCCTGCTCTAGCTCAGCTCCAGCCGCAGTGAGAACAGAATGCCCAGAAAGGCCTGCTGGGGGCGGGGGGCCAGTGACCTTACTCTGCAGCTGGGCAGAAGGAGAGGGCTTCAGTTCCCTGCTTGGCCGGACCTGCAGGCCCAGAGAAAGGGTCCTAGAGAAAGGGGGCAAGAAGGGGGCTTGGGGCTGCACAGGAGAGAAGCTTCTTTGGGCCCCAGGCCTGGGTCTGAAAAGAACAGTACCAGGAAGGGGCATCCAGGCCCTGACCTGGGGGACTTCGTGGTCTAGGACAGGGAGAGGGGCGATGCAGACCTGCCATAATGCACTGTGTAACAAGAGAGCTCAAACGGGGGGACAAAAGACACTTGGTCATGACAGCAATGAGAGCAATAATAATGGTTCCCACGTATTAAGTGTGGTCGCTGGGCCAGTCACAGTGAGCCTCAGCACAGCTCCACCTGGGAGACACTAGCTTTTCCCCTTTTCCCAGATGAGCTGACTGAGGCCCGGAATGATAACATGACAGCTTGCTCCATCCTAGTCCGGGAGACTCGTGCGTGCCCCTCCTCCCAGGCTCCTCTGAGGTCCAGGGCTCTGCTGTGAGCCCTGCTCTCCCCTCTGCCCAGTGTCTTAAGTGCAGTCTGCACTCAGTACTCAAGATGAATGGATGGGGGAAGCTAGCCCCACCTCGGGCAGAGACAGCGAACTTGCAGTCTCCCCGCCCTTCTCTGCATAAGAGACACAGCCAACCTTGCGTCTGTATCTGGCTAAACCCAGTCTGATCTGAGCCTCGTAGTGTCTCAAGAGGTGGCCAAAATCTGGAAAGCCACTCCCATTTCACGGATGAGAAAATTGAGGCTCAGAGAGGTTAAGCGCCTTGCTCGGGGCCCCTAGCCAGACAGTGGTGGGTCGGGCTCCTTCCCCTCCTCCTGGAGCCTATCTGGCCCTCTCCGAGGGAGGGCAGAACTTGATACCGGGAATAAACAACGCCAGTGACAGCTAACATTTAGACGGCACTTACAGTGCTGGCATGCAGCGCCTCATCTGATCCTCCCAACCTTTTGGTTTTCGTGACAGTCTGCTCAGATCTAATCCACACGCCATCCATGCGGCCCGGCCGCTTAAAGCGCACGCGTCAATGTTTTCTAGTATATTGCTGTGCAACCACCACCACTGTCGATTTTAGGACATTTTCATCCCCACGAAAAGAAACCCCGTGCTCCCAAGCGATCATCCCGCGATTCTTTCATCCCGCCAGCTCTAAGGAAACCATTCATCTACTTTCTTCTTTATAGATCGGCCTATTCTGGGTACTTCACATAAATGGCATCATATAATATCCAACAACATTATGAATGGGTAATCTGATCCCCGTTTCCCAGATGGCAGTAACTGAGGCTTAGACAGGTGAAAACCTTACTGAGGGCCTTTATAAAGTTATTTTTAATGTTTATTTATTTTTGAGAAAGAGAGAGAGCGCGGGGGAGGAGCGGAGAGAGAGGGAGACAGAGGATCGGAAGCAGGCTCTGCACGGTCAACAGAGAGCCCGAGGCGGGGCTTGAACTCACCAACTGTGAGATCATGACCTGAGCCAAAGTCAGATGCTCAGCCGACTGAGCCACACAGGTGTCCCACCAAGGGCATTTAATGAAGCAGTGATGGGTGGGCTTGAAACCCAGGCTCACCTGACTCAGAGGCCATGCTCATCAGTCAGCGAGTGCTGGAGCTCAAGGACCACCCCGCTCCTCCCTTCCCCTCTACCTGAACCCCAGGCCCCACCCCTCGATTCCTCCATCACACCCAGGGGTTCTGCCAGGGACCCCTGTGGTTCTCCCACAACCCCTGCTCTCCATCCTCTGGGCCTCAGCGATGCCACCTCCTTCGGGAAGCTCTCCCTGATTGCTCACCTTTCTTGGAGCTGCCACCGCCCATGTGCATTTGCCCATGGAACACTGGGCAACTAGGCTCCCTCCCTGTGTGGGAAGAAAACCGAGGCCCCGGGGAGGTGTCTGGGGTGACCCCGTGAGACCAAGTGGAGAGGGGACTGAGGCCAGATCCCGGAGTCCCACACCAATTCTCTTCCCCCTGGCCCATTCCAAAGGGGAATCCTTTATCTCCTCCATCCTCGCCCCATCCCGAAAGTGGAACCATTGGCCCTGTGGGGAAGAAGGGGAAACTGAGGCTCAGAAAGTCCAGTCATCTGCCCGAGGCTACAGACATGGAACCAGGCCTCACCTCCTGTGCCCCACCTTGCCCCCCCCACACACATGCTGGGTCAGGAGCACCAATTTGTGACTCCCACAGCCCCTGGACTTGCCCTCCTATCAGCTCTTATAAAACTCGTTCCATTGGGCGCCTGGGTGGCTCAGTCGGTTGGGCGGCCGACTTTGGCTCAGGTCATGATCTTACGGTCTGTGTGTTGGAGCCCCGCGTCGGGCTCTGTGCTGACAGCTCAGAGCCTGGAGCCTGCTTCGGATTCTGTGTCCCCCTCTCTCTCTGCCCTTCCCCTGCTCACGCTCTGTCTCTCTGTTTCTCAAAAATGAATAAACATTAAAAAAATTAAAATAAATAAATAAAACTCGTTCCTTTATTTGTTCGTGGTAAGAGGGGCTGGGACTCCTGTCTTCGTGGCTGTATTTCCAGTGCAGGCCTGGGCCCGGAACAGACCTCAAGAAATGCTTGCTGCATGGATGACGAAAGAAGGGAAGGAAGGAGGGAATAAGGTTTGAGGGATGGGGGTGGGTGGTTCAGCCACCTGCCCAGAGTCACACAAGGACACCTACTAGCATCGGGGTGTCTTCCGACTCCTAAATTGAGAACTTCTGACATTTTGGGGTCCTGCACCTCTTGGAGAATCACTCGCACAATCCTGCACACAGTTTCGAGGGCTCCTGGCCCCCTGCAGCTCACCCACAGGCCAGGAGTAGCGTCTCTATGCTGCAGGTGGAAAATCTTGCCCTATGTCACACAGCCCTGTCCTGGGGACACAACAGATATGAACGCACTTCACCAAAGCCTGAAGCATAGCACGCACTTTGGCTGTGTCATCTCAAACCACGAGCCTGCGCCTGGCTGCAGCCCCTGGCACACAATGCAGCAGTCAGTCCTGACACCATTCCTCTGCCTCTTCTGTCCTCAGATGGCCTCTGCCCCACCCCGGGGGCTGCCGCCAGCCAGGGACCTGCAGGAATGCCCGTTAATGCTACTTTAGCCACTGTCAGACCTGGCAGCCTACACCAGCAGTATCATGGGTGGGGGCCGCCTGTATCTCTTATCTGGGTCCCCTGCTGACTCAGCAGGACCCTGCCACTCCTCCCTCACCCCTAACACCACCATGGCCCCCCGGGGGCAGAGGGTGGCAAGGCCAAAGCTCAGGAACTCTCCCAGCCCCGGGATGGTACAGCAGACAGTTGTGTCTGTTGAGGGTTTTCTAGGCTAGAAGCGGTGTGGGTCTTTCGGCATGTTTTCCACCAAATCTCAAATGAAGCTGGTATTATCAGCACCCCGTTTTACAGATGCAGAAGCTGAGGCACGGAAGGGCGAGGTCGCGTGCTCGAGGTGCTCCGTGGGGAAGTGGGAATGCCGGCACCCGGCTTCGGGTGGGTCTGACCCGAGCAGTGGGCTCTGTGCCACGGGAGGAGTAAGCCTCTCCCAGAAGTCACCGCTGATTGGGGGTGTCTGCTCCCTTTCACCCACGCACCGTATCTGTCCTTGGAAGTCTAGCACCGGGACGTTCTGAGTGAGGTGGCATTCATTTGGAATTCCCAGGGGATGCATGGTTTGCTGAACCTCAACTTGTCTCTTCCTCTGCAGTCAGAAAATATTAAAGCCAGAAGGTCCCATCGCGATTAGGATTGTCTAGTCTCTACATTTTACGAAAGGGGAAACTGAGGCTCAGAGATGCAGGGGACGTGGCCAAGGCATTCCCAAGTCACAGATAATTGGGAACAAACCCAGGACTCCAGACATCATGTCAATCGTACCTAAAAATCAAAAACCTGTGAGCTCAGGAAACAATGTCCTGAGTCTTCCGGCCCAAGCGTCCCATTTTACAGAAGGGGAAACTGAGGCTCAGAGAAGAGTGGGGTGGGAGCAACATACAGGCAGGCAGACTGCACCATCGATGAACCCGGAAGTCCCAGTTTTTTCAATAGTGTGACCTGAGACATGGGAGGTGACCTCTCCGAGTCTAACCTGTTAGGTAGAAATAACGAAACTTAGAATGTAGGGTCCCTGTCAGCAGTATAAAGGATGTTGGCCCCTAGGCCGAAACCCAGCACGTATTGAATACTGGCAGGCCCTCGTCATTCTCCCCGTCTGCCATCCCGCCTTCCAGGTCAAACGTTTCTCAGAACAGTCTAGTGGGTAAGGCTGCAGACTGCCGCTTCGGTCACTTGTTAGCTGGGTAACCTTGGACTGGTTACTGTTCTGTGATTCTGGGCCTCAAATGTCTCCTCGGCAGCTGGGGATGGCAAGTACAGTACCTACCAGACAGGGCTGTGCTGAGGTGGAAATAGCACATGTGATGGGCTTCGTGTTAAACCCAGGCACGTAGTAAGTGCTCAGTAAATCTGAGTTCTCACTGTTACCTGTTACTTGCATGGCCACGTCTCAAGTCTGTCACATCCCAGGCTGCAGGGCGCAGGGTCCACCAGGAAGGAACTAGTCCCCAACCTCTAGGACTCTCCTGTGTCAGGACTACTAAGGCAGCAAGGGAAGAAGATCCCAGGGCTCTGTGCGTCCACACGGGATAGGCTGGCCCAGCTCTAATTTCTCAGTGTTGCCTGGTGACAGAATTCTGAAAACACCGGACAAAATCCCGTTTTTTGCAGTTCTGGGAGTGTTCCGAGCCCCCATTTAACAAGTGCAGAAACTGAGGTCTGAGGAGGGGGAGGGTGCTGCTCACAGATGCATGGACACGTGCCCAGGGCTGGATGCACCCGTGCCCCCGTTTGTGGCACCGTCCCCCAGGGACGAGCCTCTGCCGCAGGAGCCCCTCCCAGAGCCCTCCTCCGCTTGGGGGGGGTGGGCGTCTGGCCCTCCCCGACGCCCCGCGGCGTCTGTTGGGGGCGTTACTCACAACGAAGGAGACGACGGCAGCCAAGGCCGCCTCCACCTTTCCTTGGTCCCTGGGGATGCCTCTGGCCCGATGCCGCGGCAACTAAGGCTGCCGGGAAGCCGGGTCCGGCCTGAACGCCGTGCGCCCGGCTGCTCCGAGCCCGGGCCTTGGGAGGAGCGCTCCATAATCTTCGGTGGCCGGAGGGAGCGTTCGGGCGTTTCCGGCGCCGAGGGGCGGGGCTGAACGTGACGCAGACGGGGCCGTCGCCGCCTGCAGAGGGCGCTGTTGCGCGATTCGTTCAAGTTGGATTGTGGGCTAAGCATCCAGGAGACACAGGCATCAGCTCTGCAGTCCTGCAACCGCGGTTTCTTACTCTGGAAAATGGGTTTGATGACAAGTCTGGTGAGGCTTCAGTGGGACCTGGATAAATTTATGAAAGGAACTAGAAGAAACACTGATAAATATGCAGTTACTAAACCTGCCTCGGTTTGTTCATCTGTAAATGGGGGTAACTGTACCTTCCTGCCCCGTGTATATTGTGAGAGTTGCAAACTCTTGGGAAAAATGCATATAAAGGGCGTGGAACCTTGTAAACACCCAGTAAATGGGAATATTTGTGGTAATAGGCAAAGTGTCCTGTCAAGCCAGGAAATAATGTCCAAGATTTGGTTCCTGTCCTCAAGGAGCTCCAGTCATAGAACCAGAAACAAAGCAGCTGGGAGCTGCAGTGAAAGCACTGGCTGGGAGTCAGGCCTCCACTGACCAGTTGGACCTCAGTTTCCTCCCCCTTTGTCTTGAGGCCCTCTAGCCTGGCTTCCTTGGATTCTGGCTTGTGAAAAGCAATCCAAGATGTATTATAATTAGATGCATAAAGTGGAGGTGAGACTCTACAGTCTCTACAGACTCTAAAGTCACCACCAATTGGCATTTATTCATACAACAAACTTCACTGAGCTAATACTCTGGTACCGGATCCTAGGGGAGCAATATTAAGAGATGGCTCTTGCCCTTGGGGAGCTTACAGTTCAGTTAAGAGCAAATAAATAGCCTTTGTTGGGCTAGAGTGAGGAACAGACAGAGGAGCTGCAGAAGCCCAAAGGAAGCAGCTATCAAAACTCTGGAGGTTAGGGAAAGTTGCCGAAGGAGTAGGTAACATGAAGTAGTCGAAGGATGGAAAGGCGTTATGTGAAGGAGGGGTAGAGAGTGAATACTGGAGTGAAGGAAAGGATTTCAGACCAGAAGCTCATGGTGAAAGAGAATATGGCAGAATCCAGAATGGCATGGAGGCAGCCCTGGAAGGCAGGAGAGATTGGGGCAGAGAGGGATGTGGGCAGGGGAGGGCGTACCGGTTCTCTCTGTCCATTCCATCCAGTCCTGTCCCCTCCAAAGCCACCACCAGGGAACATGCTTGTGTCTTTCCATCTGTGCCTCAAGTACTTATGTCCCCACAGCTGGTTCATGCACTGCACACATCCTGAGCCCCAGGTGCAAGGACCACGCCCCCCACCCACAGGTCAGAAGGCACAGGTGCCAGGGACTCCAGCACATGTCATCACCTAGGACCCAGGACATACACTTAGGAAATGGGCAGGGCACACATCACACGGAGATGGAGGAAGGCTTAGAGTGGAGTGATGAAGCAGGATGGCTTTCCTGGGAAAGATCTAGTTGTGAGCAAAGACAGGAAGATGGGACAGGGTGGCTTTCTAGAGCCAGACTGTGAAGTTTTGTGTCTGGCAAGTGATTTAACCTCTCCAGGCCTCAGTTTTGTTACCAAAGCTTCTTAGATTGGACGTGACACCATAATGAGTGAATGTATCTAAAAGGCAAGAGCAGGAGCTCAATCGGTGAACTTGGAAGGTTGGCTGAGAACAGATCCAGAGGCAGTTCTGCCCTAGGGACACTGGCGTAGAATGCACATCTTCAGGGCCCTCAGCAGAGATTCTGACTCAAGAAGATCAGGGTGGGCCTGGGAATATGCATTGGTGACCAGTTCTGAGGCAGAACTACTTTAAAATTTTTAATAAAAAGCACATTATCTTCACTAACTCCCCCTAAGACAGCAAAGACCTCAAGTTCAGCTCTGTCTCCTGCTTCCTCCACCACTAACCTCCCCAGGAGCCAGGAAGCAGTCAGGCACACAGCAGAGCTCTTTATGTGCAACTGAGTCCCCAGTCCAGGTCCTCCCTGGGCTCCTGCAGGATTCCGTTTATGGCAGGCACCTGACTCAGGGCCAAGGAAGAGGTTTCAGAAACTTTCCTGGCATGTCCCCTCCTTGCTGGCATTTGGTGCTTTTGGGTGGTCCCTGCGCATCTTCACGCAGATTGACTGCAGAAGGACGGGCCAGGATACAGCTGCCCCCGAGTAAAGCGAACTTCATGTCCACCCAGCCCGGGGCTGTGCCCACTCACAGGGGCCTTTTTAAAGCCCAGTAATGCCCCATTTACCTGCTGACACTGACCATAAGGAATGACCTTTTATCGACTGATAGTTCTCCCCTCAAGTCTCCAAAGCCCCAATTTAAACTCATCGGCATATAATCTTTCTAAAATTTACTATGTACTGCCTTCTCTTCTATTTAGAATAAAGAGATGAAACATCACTGAAACCTTTTTTTTTTCTGAGACCCATTGTGGAAACTGGGAAGTACAGGAGGCTTAGGTGTGAGTCACAGCCCCTCCACTTACTTCGCTCTGTGACCTTGGCAGGTCACTTTCTTTCTCTGACCTAGATGTTCTACTCTGTATTAGAGGATACCCTGCAGGCTCAGCGAAGTTGTTGCAGACACCACATATGTAGGCGGCCAGCACTCAGCAGGCAGGTGCCCTCCACATGGAGGTTGCCAAAATTGTTTTCTTGATAACTCCAGATCTACACTGTGAACATCAATTATGGTTCCACGACCGCTTTCTACTTATCAGTCTCTCCTGAGGTCGGGTCATCCAGAAATCTGAGTCGACTGTCATTTTAACGTTCTGACTGTACCGCCTGGAAAGCCTCCTCCCCCAGAGACAATGCCAGTTCTCAATGCCCCTTGCTTCCACCAAGATGACAGAAGGAATGCCCAGAGCAAAGCCCCAGCCAGCTGTGATGGAACTGAGAAAGCGTTGGGTCCATTTCTACAACAGTGGTCCTATGGGAACCTAGTTGGACCTTCCCATGAACGTGAGAGGTGGTAGCACAATCCCATAGTTCATTATACCTGCTGCAATTGAATCTCTTAGGCTTGAGTCCAAATCCCAGCTCTAGAACTTTCTAGCTGTGTATCCTGGGGCAAGTCACCCAACCTCTCTGGGCCTCCAATTCTCAGACCATGAAGTGGAGATAGTAACAGCATCTATCTACATCATAGGGTTACAGGGATGAGCAAGTCCAGGGGTAAAATCAGAGGCACCTCCTCCCCTCTTTAGCTAAGAGCCTTCATTCCTATCATTGCTTAGCCTCTTGCTCTGACAAGAGGAAGCCCTAGAGCGTGTGTAACACAGCAAACCTCCTCCTAGTCTAGGAGCCACAGCCCCAAATCATTAATCTATGATTACCCACAAAGGAACTGGAGCAGGGGACATGGGGCGGATCAGTAAATCCACCCACCAGCCCACGACCTTTGCAGCAGAATTCTCCTTCCTCCTTGGTGCCACCCCAGGGTGCAGGCAAGTGGGCAGGCAGGCCTGCTGCAGGCTTTCATCAGCTGCAGGCAGGTTCCCTGGTGGTTAACCTGTGGGTGGACACCAGGAGGAGGAGGCTTATGCAAAACTGCACGTAGTTCAGTTTTTGCTGTTTCCTTCATAAAACGAGTAGGGGAAGGGAGGCTCCCTTTACTATAAATCAAACCCTGCAAAAAATAGGACATCTCTAAAGAAGGAGGAGGAGGAGAGGAGAGATAAAGAGGACAGAGAAATCGGGAGAAAGGAAGAGGGGTGTGATACAGGGAAAAGAAAAGGAGAGAGGAAGGGGAAAGAAGGGGATAAAGGACAGGGAAAGGGGAGACTGAGAATGTGGGGCACGATGAAGGGGATGAGAGACAAGGAGAAAGGGAAATGCTCAGTTTTTTACAGATCTATACACTTGATCTTAGCCAAAAGCCCGGAGAAGCAATCTTCATGGATACGTACACAGAATTGCTGAAGTCAAAAAGGAATACTGAGGGAGACTGCAGCGGTATAGATAAGGGTGTAGCCGCAGCAAAAATGAGCACGCAGTTGGGCCCACGAGGCTCCAAGGCTGAGGGCAGGGGCTAGGGCGGGTGGGGGGCGTGGGGGCCGTGTACAGGGCACACTTTTAAGTCCACCTGTCTCCTTCCCTTCTCCCTGCTAGGACCCAAAGGGCCCGCCAGCCTGGGAGCTGTCCAGGTACCTGGTGCTGAAATGTATAAGCTCTTACTGGCCTGTCAGACAGGACCACTCAGCCATTGGACAACTACTTGTTAAGCGCCTACCATATGCCAACCATTGTTCCAAGTGCCAAGGAAAGCAGCAGTGAATAAAACAGAGAAAAATCTGGGCCCTTATGAAGCTTACAACCCATGGAAGAAGTCAAGATAAGAGAGTAGAACTATCCATGTCATGTTACTTTTTTTTTTTAAGTTTCAGTGTTATAAATTGTTGTTTTCAAACAAGGGTCATTTAATAAAATGCAACCCTAATTAAATAATAGCTAGTGCTGGATTTTACATCCATGCCAACACACAGATACACACACACACACACACACACACACACAGAATGCTCTATGTGATTTGTCATTTCACTTTTAACGAAGTACTAACTCAGTTAACAATTTTCATACAATATTTAATGTGAGAAAAGGTCACATTTTATAGAGAAAAATAAAGCAGGAAGGGAATGAAGAGTTCAGCACACCTAAACAGTGGTCACATGCTGCTCTCCAGAGAGGTGACACAGTGGTACAGGATGCCAAGGTCGGGAGTGAGTGAGCTCTTGCATAAAGGATGTCCTGACATTGGGCACAGGGACTTTCAGGTGGACAACTCATCAGAGGCCAGACTCCAACTCTGGCCTGTCCGCTCGCTGGGTGCCTCTAATTCCTTTACCCTCAGGCCACCTGGGCCCCTACTGTGCCAGAGAAGTGATTTTCCACCTTGTGTGTCCACCACCAGTTTAATCCTGGATGGTTTGAGACACTGGGCTCACTTCTTCCTAATCGGTGGTCAACTCAAGCAACTGACTTCCTCACTTTAATCTATAAAATAGCAACAATGATCCTTGCCTAGTGAACAAGGTTTGAGGAGATACCGTGGAGCAAGTGGTGGCTGAGTTCTCTTTGCTATATACATGGCAGGGGTGGGAGGAGGATTCCCCCTCACTGAGGTCTCATTCTTTAAAGTCTCCGGTGCTCAATGCAGGGTCTAATCCCATAGATGCTGATGAATGAAGTGAGTGACAACAATGTTTGTTTGATGTTCATGGAGAACTGCCCTGCTTGATCCTTCACATTGCAGCCCTGTTCCTGAAGAGCGCTAATCTTGTGGTCCGCAGGGGTTCTAGATAGTTTTGCCCCAAGCACCTTTGCTATAAGCATTTTCATCACATAACTAATTGGCCATGAAGGAATTTTCCCTTAAAAGATAAAAAAATAATTGGTTGACAGTTTGGTTTGATAGTTTGTTGGTTTCATCAACTAGTTGACAGTTTGGCTTCATTTCTCCATTGACACAGTGCTCCCATTTGTATATAATATAAACTGCAGCCATTATAATGATCTATACAGTGGTGCAGAGTCTTGAACCCACATGTCTGTCAATGGATATGTGGCAACATGCCAAGAACAAACAACAGAGTAGAAGGTTTTCACAGTGCAATACAAAACTCAGTTACAAATATGCACCTTAGAGGGGTCTGGGTGGCTCAGTCGGTTAAGCGGCCGACTTCAGCTCAGATCATGATCTCATGGTCTGTGACTTTGAGCCCCGCGTTGGGCTCTGTGCCTGGAGCCTGCTTCGGATTCTGTGTCTCCCTCTCTCTCTGCCCTTCTCCTGCTCACGCTCTGTTTCTATGTCTTAAAAATAAATAAATGTTAAAAAACTTAAAAAAACAAGAAATATGCACCTTAGTATTTGGAAATGGATACCTCTCTTAATGAAGGAAGAAAGAAAAAAGTGTAATGCTAAATTAGATGAATCAGCAATCAAAAAATGTGTAATGCTATGAACAAATGACTTTGAGACAAGTGCTTAGGTACAATCTACAAAATAAAGTCAGTTATTTGCAGTATTCCCATGAAACTACACACATTTAAAATGCGTTCAAATATTTTGTATTTTGCAATAGTCTTTTAAAATTTTGTTTTTCAGGGGTACCTAGCTGGCTCAGTCAGGATAGTGTGTGACTCTTGATCTACAGACTGTGAGTTCAAGCCCCATGATGGGTGTAGAGTTTACTTAAAAAAATTGTTGGGGCACCTGGGTGGCTCAGTCGGTTAAGCATCCGATTTTGGCTCAGGTCACGATCCTGCAGCTCAGGAGTTCAAGCCACGTGTTGGGCTCTGTGCTGACTGCTCAGAGCCTGGAGCCTGTGTTTCCCTCTTTCTGCCCCTCCCCTGCTCATGCTCTCTCTCTCTCTCCCTCTCTCTCTCCCTCTCTCTAAGAATAAATGAAAATTTTTAAAATAAAAAATTGTTATTCATTTTTCTTGTTTCATTATGTCCTTTTAAGTGAAGGTCCTTCTTTTATTTTTTGTGATTTTGCCTGAGAAAAACAGACAAGATCCAAAGGAGCCCAGATGGCAGCCCAGGGAGAACACAGGGGTGTTCCGAGTGGGTCCTTCAGTGTGGGCCACCATGGGAGACACTTGGGGTCAAGAAGGACCAAACAGGTTTGGGCAACTCAGCACACTCCACCTACCTTTGGGAGATTTTCAATATTCACTGCCAAATCTAGGCTCCAAGAGCCCTATTTAACTCGTTTAGCCATGAAACTTCTCTTTTCCTATCCTTTTTGGAGGAACACTTATCCTCCTCAAGAAGGTGCCTCAGGAAATGCTAGATTTGGGAAGGACTTGAGGATTCTTGCCACAAGGAGACAATTTTAGAGGTTTATGGGATTCTGTAACCTCAGTGTTTTGTGTGTCCCTATCACACAGTAGGTGCTCAGTAAACATATAATGGATGGATGGATGGATGGATGATTATGTTGTTCTCATTTCCAAATGGTAAAAATTGAGGAGAGGAAGGTGAAAGAAAGGTGAGACCCAAGGATTCAGGAGAGAACCATTTTAGTTCCTTTTGGACCACAAACTTGGCTGGAGAACTGATGGAATTCATTCATTCATTCATTCATTCATTCAACCAATGACAACACAGACCGGTTGCGTGCAGTGTGGTGGATTAGCATTAAAGACTCAGAGGGGATAATTAACTAAATACAGGGGTAAAGGAGGCCAGAAATGGCTTCCTACAGGTGAGTCAGATGGGCCCTTTGGAATAATGAATTCAGGGCTCCCACTCTCATGTCATTTTTCCAGCCACACAAATCATGTTTGGGATTTCTTGCTTGGGATCCACAGGCAGCTGTGATCCCATGGTTGTGGCCCCCTGACCTTGACAGAATCCATCCTGGCCCCTTCCCCTCTTTTACCCAACCCCTCTCACCACTCTTCCTTGCTGTCAGCTGCACATCCTACACCCAGAGGATGTATCTGCATTATGCAGATGACTGAAAAGACTCAAAGGAACGAGGCTCTTCTGGCAAAATTCCAAGCAGAATGACAAGTAAATGGGGAGCCACTTGAGAGCCTGAGGCCCTGCTCAAGCCCCCAAATGCCTTTCTCAGAAGCCTCAGACCAGACACTCACCTCCATCCTCCCAGCACCGACTGCAAACCAGCCCCTCTGCCCCCTGCAAACAGGCTCATGACTGGATCTTTAAATGGGGGGGAAACTGCTTCATCATGTTCTGCTCCTCCATTCGAAACTAGAAACTCCCTTCCCCCTCCGCGCTCCTTCCAGTAAAACGTGGTTAAAGGGACAGCACCATTACTTCTTCATCTTTGAGGGTCTGCTTAGAACCGGGGGTCTTGGAATGAGGCAGAGGGCAAGGAGAAACAAACTGGCAGAGCTCTTTTCTGGGGGGGATCTGTGGGTCTCCATCCTGGGGATCCCACCAAAGGAAAACCAGTGTAAAGGGAAAGTGTAGTGGGGGTTGAGACAACTGCCTCAGGAACGCTCAGATCTTGGAGGAGTCTCAAAGCTCCCTCCCAGAAAAAGACTGTGGGGGTCCTTTCGGCTACCAAAGGAGGAGTGGGACAGCCCAGGTGTGTAAGTGGGAGAACATCACAGGAAACAAGGGACCGGACCCCCTAGCAGAAAGCCAAGGGGCTGTGTCCCCGGTTCCCAGAGTGACTCTGCCAGATCATTCACCGCCCCCTCCTCAGTTTTCATCTACATAACGCACCCGCAGACCTCCCTCCCCTCTCCCCCTCAAGGAAAAAGCGGAGATTAACTCCTTTCTCACCGGAAAGAACAGACCCTGTCCTCGGTGCTGAAGCGACAGACGCAGCCTGCCCCCGCTCCCAAGGAATTTCACATGAGAATGAAAGCCCAAGAAAAAGTCGTATAACACCAACAGTGCAGGGCGCCTCAAATTCCAGGGACCCTCTTTCTATCTGACCCTCCATTAGGAATTGTGGCGGCAAGGGATTTTTGGTACCCTGAAAGCATTCCACCACTTTGCTAGGGGCAAAAGGGAAGCCTATCGCGGCACCCACGTCTCCGTTGCGGGGGTGGGGGGAGAGACGACAAGTCGAAGTGGAGGAAATGAGGAGGCAAGATGGACTTCCTAGTTGTGGGAAAGCGGCTGCTATATCCGCCGGCAGTATATGGGTTCCCTGTCCCCAGTTCAGCCAGAGAGCCCCCCAAAGCAGGGGCGGGGTGGGGGAGGGGGTTTCTAGTTGCAGCCTGTCCGAGGGCTGGGCCCCCTCTTGGTACAGATGGGAAAATCAGGGGTGGGGGACACAACTTGCCCAAGGTCATTTGGCCAGCAAACTGTGGAGCTGACCCCGGTGTGCAGACCCTGGCCTGAATTCTCTCTCACACAGTCCGTGTTCCTCCTGACTATTCATGGGGTCCTCTCCCTCTTTCACTGAGGGTGCCCCTTGCTGGGACCCGCTGCAGAGTCTCCCTCCTCCTATACCGTGGAGACCACTGTGTCTCCCATCTGCGCTCCCCTCTCTCCATCGTCCGAAGTGTTTCCCATATCCCCAATTCAGGGTAGCCTTGCTGTCCTTTCCAACTCCAAGTCCCCCTCCCCAATTCCGCAGCCGGCTACAGTTTCTTGAGGCCTCTCCTGGTGGGTTCCAAGCTAGGGAAAAAAAAGTGTACCTCTATTCAGTCTTCTATCTCTGCTTTCTGTAGCATCCACCATGAGTCCATTTAGGATTACTTTGCTCCCTCCCTTATTCCGGCCGGCTCCAGACATGCTACGCCCCCTATCTTAAGGTCCTCTCTAACTTTCAGGAAAATGTTGCGCCCTCCTCTCATTCAGGGGTCCCTCATCGTACTGACTACAGAGTCATCCATCGCTCCATCCCAAAGGCGCCCTGCCCCGATTCCCACCAGGTCTCCTAGTCCTCTCCCCATTTCTGGCCCCCTTTCCGTTTCCGAACACCGTAGCGGGGTCTTCCGACTCACACCCAGGGGTCCCCGCCATTCCACTCCAAGAGTTCTCTACCCCCTAACTCGACCTCGGGGTGGTCCTCTGACTCCGCTTTGATTCCCCTTCAATCCAGAGTCCCCCCTGCCCCGCCCCTCTCACTGCGGCGGAGCTGCCCGACCCGGGCCGCGGGGGAGGAGGCAGAGAGGGCGGGGCCCTCCTCCCCCGCCCCCCCCCAACTGCCTAGGGGCTGGACCCGACCGGGCTGCTATAAAAAGGCCGGCATCCCTGTGCTGCCGCAGTGCCGCCCGCCCCGTCTCGGCCTCGGGCTTCCCCCTCCGCCGGCGGCCGCACCTGCTCCGGCCATGATGAGCTTCAGCGGCGCGGACGCGCTGCTGGGCGCCCCGTTCGCTCCGCTACATGGAGGCGGCAGCCTGCACTACGCGCTGGCCCGCAAGGGCGGAGCGCGCTCTGCTGCCGGCTCGTCCAGCGGCTTCCACTCCTGGGCGCGGACATCCGTGAGCTCCGTATCTGCCTCGCCGGCCCGCTTCCGCGGTGCAGCAGCCACCTCGAGCACCGACTCGCTAGACACGTTGAGCAACGGACCGGAGGGCTGCGTGGTGGCAGCGGCGGCGGCCCGCAGCGAGAAGGAGCAGCTGCAGGCGCTGAACGACCGCTTCGCAGGCTACATCGACAAGGTGCGGCAGCTCGAAGCACACAACCGCAGCCTGGAGGGCGAGGCGGCGGCGCTGCGGCAGCAGCAGGCGGGCCGCGCCGCCATGGGCGAGCTGTACGAGCGAGAGGTGCGCGAGATGCGCGGTGCCGTGCTGCGCCTAGGCGCGGCGCGCGGCCAGCTGCGCCTGGAGCAGGAGCACCTGCTGGAAGACATCGCGCACGTGCGCCAGCGCCTAGACGACGAGGCCCGGCAGCGGGAGGAAGCGGAGGCTGCAGCGCGCGCACTCGCGCGCTTTGCGCAGGAGGCTGAGGCGGCACGCGTCGAGCTGCAGAAGAAAGCGCAAGCACTGCAGGAAGAATGCGGCTACCTGCGGCGTCACCACCAGGAGGAGGTGGGCGAGCTGCTTGGTCAGATCCAGGGCTGCGGCGCCGCGCAGGCGCAGGCGCAGGCCGAGGCGCGCGACGCCCTAAAGTGCGACGTGACGTCGGCGCTGCGCGAAATCCGCGCGCAACTCGAAGGCCACGCGGTGCAGAGCACGCTTCAGTCGGAGGAGTGGTTCCGAGGTTCGTAGGCACGCGGTGGCGCGGGGGAGAGGGCGCCCCCTGTTGGTCTGGCAGGGTGGACTGTGTGCGAAGTTGGCTGGGCTGGAGGGTGTGGTGCTGTTTCCCCCTGCAAAGTGCATTCCCCTTAGTTAAATGACAGTTTCACCCTGGGGCTCTGGAGATAACCCCCTTCCCTTCCCTGCAATCTGGGTTCTCCTTTGGCTGCCCTCCTCCCGAGGCCTTATAGCTGTCCTGCAGCTCTGGGTCCCCTCTGTTCCCCACTGCTGCCCAAGATTGGATAACCCCACTTGGAGGCCCCTTTCCATCCGGTTCCTAACACAGTTCCAAAGCGGTGCCAGCTTCTAGTCACAGGCACTGGGGACTCCTTGCCCTTCAAAGGAACATGACTTCCCTGCCCAACACTGCCCATCCCCCTTGCCTACGCTCTGCGGGGGACCCCATTCTCCAGATTCCTATCGGGCTCCTCCCCAGTGAGGGATCATCACTTCAGCCAATGGGTGTGTGAGTCTAAGGTGTCCCCTTAATGTCCTCTCTCCCCTTGAGAAGCTGGGAGCCTCTAAGTCCCCCCCTCCTCCCAACCCCATGCTGCTCTGAGTCAGCTAGATTGCAGCTGCAGCAGCTCTGAAGCTGTGCCCAGCACCTGCAGGGTGACCTTGACCAACACTTCCCTTCTCTGGTTTTCATTTCTTTGGGGGTTAAATGGGGAGGTGGGTGACCAGCTGAGCCACATGATCCTTCCTGAAACTGTGTACAACTTTCACATTTTTCTTGGGAGAGGGTGCAGAGGCTCCAGCGATTTTCAAACAGGTCTGTGATCCACAAAGGATAAGAATCCTCCCCCACCTTGATGGTTTCTAAGTCTTTGCCAACACTAGCCGGGAAAGCTGGGGCTTAGATGAATGGTTTTTCCCTTGACTTTTCGTCTCCTTTGCAGTGACAGAACCTTCCCCTCCCCCCATCTCTGCAGCAAGCCTCCTCCCACAGCAAACCTCTCTGCTCTCTTGGGCTTTGCCCTTCACACAGACAAACCATCCCAAGACTTCTGGCCCATCCAGCTGGCTTCCCTTCTCCCCGCCCCACCCTCCCCACTCAGGCCCTGGATGTTACTGTCTTGGGATTCAGCATATTCACTTTCAGGAGATGTAGATTAGTCTCCAGACCGCCACTGATCCTGGGAGATCTGGGAGCCAGCAGCCCATTGTGCCCAGGGGCCAGGGTGTGGCTGTCATTGGCACAGGGACTCCTGTGCTAGACAGTGCGCAGCCAGGTGGGGGGAGGGACAAAGGAGCTGGGGCGTGGGCCCTAGGCTCTGCAGTGACCTTGGGTTCTACAGAGCCCAAACCTGCAAGGAAGGGGCGATGGCTGCACAGTGGTTCATAGCACCTTCATACCTCCAAAGGTCACAGGCTCATTAATTTGTTCAACCACATGCCAGTTTCACATCTGAACACTAGCACTGCTGGTCCTTGCTGGGGAGCTGAACTGGGTATTAGGACCAGAAATGGGGGCTTCTTCCTCTGCCCTGTGGGTTTTCACATCCTGAATTGGGGGAGACAATCTAATCTTTGGAACCAGATAGACACTAGATTTGAATCCTAGCTCTACTGCTTACTGGCTAGGTGGCCTCGGATAGTAGTAATTTGCCTATCACAAAGGATAGGGTGGATTAAGAATCCAAGATGGCCACCAGGCACTCAGTAGGTCCTCAACCCGTGTGCGTCACCTTTTGGATCTGGGTGGTAGAATCCAAGTCCAGGTGTGTCTAACTATGTGCCTTGTCCCCTCCTCCCCCAGTGAGGCTGGACCGACTATCAGAGGCAGCCAAGGTGAACACAGATGCCATGCGCTCAGCACAGGAGGAGATAACTGAGTATCGGCGCCAGCTGCAGGCCAGGACCACAGAGCTGGAGGCGCTCAAAGGCACCAAGGACTCACTAGAGAGGCAACGCTCTGAGCTGGAGGACCGTCATCAAGCCGACATCGCATCCTACCAGGTGGGCAGGGATGGGGCACAGAGCCAGACTACCTTACCTGGTTGGGTTGCCCTGGACAAGTCACTGCCCCTCTCTCAGCAGGGCTGTGGTGGTGAAGACCATGGGCCTTGGAGTCAGTCAGACATACAAGGGGTACCAGTATGCCTTTCTAGCTGCGCGGCCCCAGGAAAGTTATCTGCCTCTCTGAATCTGAATTCCCTCAGTGCAGTGGGGGGGGGGGGGGAAGAATGCCCGCTTTGCCGAGCAAAGTGAAGGTTAAAGAGATGGGCAAACTCTTCATGAGAGGAGTGTGAGCCTGCTCAGCAGAGTCTTAGTCACGGTGGGCAGTTGTTAAACAATAAACAGTGTCTGGGAGTGAGGGTAGCCTGGGGAAGGCTTTGGCAGATTCCTTGCATTAAAGATAACTGGCGAAAGAAAATAACACTTTGAAAGAACGTATAACGCAAGTAGTACGTGGTGATTGTGGATAAATTAGAAAACGGAGAAGCAGAAAGGAGGCAATAACAATCAGCCATAATGTCTCACTTTAAGCGTTGGCTAAGTGAGCCTGGGGACAGGGGAGAAGCTTCCACTGGTATTTAACGTGCTTCTGTGTGTTGCTTCAGTCATCAGCCACGGGTGCTTCCTCGGCCCTTACTATCCAGAAGGCACCTGAGAGCATTGGAAGCCAAAGCAGAAAAGGCTGTGTTCCTGCTGAGCATTTTCTAAGTTTAGGAGATCTGTAAAACCTGGTGTGCTTCCTTCCAGGCCGCTCCCCAGGTTGAGGTTGGATACATACACAGCAGGATTCTTGCTCCAGCTGGTTCCCATGTCCATGAATGAGGCCGCCACAGCTTTGACTGCATGGCCCCAGTGTGCCTGGCTAGATCGAACTGCTTTGGGTTTACACAGTCAGCCCCAGGTTCCCTGGTGCTGAAGGCCAGGTGCTGGCTGGTGAGTGACGGGTGGGCGTGTGACCTCTCCTCCCCAGGAAGCCATCCAGCAGCTGGACACCGAGCTGAGGAACACCAAGTGGGAGATGGCAGCCCAGCTCCGAGAGTACCAGGACCTGCTCAATGTCAAGATGGCTCTGGATATTGAGATTGCCGCTTACAGGTGAGGTGGGCCAGGGGCCTTTGGGATGGTGGGGAGCCCTTGCGTTCCTAGGAGAAGCGAAGCACCGAGTTTCAAGTTCCCAGCAAGGTGGCCTGCTTATCTTAGAGACCAGAAAGAATTTTTTTTTATTGTGGTAAAATGTGCAGAACATAAAATTTGCCACTTAACCATTTTTAAGTATACAGTTCATTGGCATTAAGTACACTTACATTGTCGTGCTACCATCACCACCATCTATCTCTGGAACTTTTTCATCTTTCCAAACTGAAACCCTGTGCTCACTAACGAATAACTCCTTTCCTCTGCCCTTTCCTTCCTTCCTCTGGCCCTGGAAACCATCGTCCTGATTTCTGAGAGGACAGAAGTCTTGAGAGTGGCTTGTTTTCATTCTGACTGTGACTTAGAGGATTAATGTTCCTCACCCCTCCCCAAATCCAGCTGACTAGAGGCCTGCTTTGGAGGGAATGGAGATGCTTCAGTTGTCAGGGGCCTTTACAACTCTCTTAGTGTTTTTTAGCTCCCTGAGCTTTGGTTTCCCGGGGAGATAAAATGGGGATGATAATAACAGTACTCCTGTTGGGTTTTCGGGAGCACATGCTAATCCAGTTCCTGAGCGGATCTGGGTACCGCTGGGCTGCACAGAGCAAGCCCTCAGTGAATGGTGGCCAGGAGAAGGCCATGAGACCGCTCAATTCAGCAATCTCTTGCTAAGGAGCAGGCCGACCCCATGAAGGCCTGTCCCAGTTGCTGGCTGGCCACCCTTTACTTCCCACCTCTTGGGTCTATTCTGTATCTTGGTGCTCAGAGTGTGGTCCATGAACCAACACAACTGGCATCTTCCACAAGCGTATGAGAAAGTCAGACTCTCAGGCCCCACCCCAGATCTACTGAATCACCATCTGCATTTTAACTAGATCGGTGGGGGGTGTATATGCTGTTAAATTTGCAAAGCACTGGTCTCTAGGGGTAACCCCTGCTCCTACTGTGAGGCAGGTACTTCCAGGTCCTTTTTATTCATTATCTCAGTGAAACAACGCTCTGAGGTAGGGACTCTTAATGACCCTCTTTTTACCAATGAAGAAACTTGAGGCTTAAAGCGTTTGAGTGGCTTGGCTGAGGTCACATATCTACTGAGTAGGAAAGAGTAGAAACTGCTGCTCTCTCCCTATTCCCAAAACTCAAAGGATGAGAATATAAGGTGAAAAGAGACCCTTGAAAATGCAAGGGGAATATTCTGAGACCTCTTAATCCCAAATTTATAAATGTGGAATTGTTTGCTCAGGCTCCTACCTTCCCCTGTTTTAGCTGAGGGAAAATTAATGTAATTTTTATTAATGCAGGTGCTCTCTCTTGAGGGCCATTTTTTTGTGTGTGTGTTGGGGGAGGTTGTTTCATAAGTTGTAGCTTTAGCTGCATAAAACAAAAGAAGTGCCATTGGGGTGCGGATTCTGGGTAGTTCCTGGGATGATTTGCTAAGTGACTTCCTCTGTCTCAAAGTGCCCACTATTCACATTCCTTCCTCCACCAAAGTCTATACCATTGGATTCTATGGGCCTTCAGAGTAACTCAAGAAGACCCCCAATTCATCAATCTGTTTTGAGTTAATAATAATAATATGTTCCATTATCCATTCTGCAGAAAACTCCTGGAGGGCGAAGAGTGTCGGATTGGCTTTGGCCCCAGTCCTTTCTCCCTTCCAGAAGCCCTTCCCAAAATCCCCTCTATATCCACTCACATAAAGGTCAAAAGTGAAGAGAAGATCAAGGTGGTAGAAAAGGCAGAGAAGGAAACCGTGATTTTGGAGGAACAGACAGAGGAGATCCAAGTGACAGAAGAAGTGACTGAAGAAGAAGAGAAAGAGGCCAAAGAGGAGAAGGGTGAGGAGGAGGAAGCAGAAGGAGGAGAAGAAGAAACAAAGTCTCCCTCAGCAGAAGAGGCTGCATCTCCAGAGAAGGAAGAGGCCAAGTCACCAGTTGAAGCCAAGTCCCCAGTGAAAGAAGAAGCTAAGTCCCCAGCCGAGGCCAAGTCCCCAGTGAAGGAAGAGGCTAAGTCACCAGAAAAGGCTAAGTCTCCCATGAAAGAAGAAGCAAAATCACCAGCTGAGGCCAAGTCCCCCGTGAAGGAAGAGGCCAAGTCTCCAGCTGAGGTGAAGTCTCCTGAGAAAGCTAAATCCCCTGTGAAAGAAGAAGCAAAATCACCAACTGAGGTGAAGTCCCCAGAGAAGGCCAAGTCCCCAGTTAAGGAAGAAGCAAAGTCCCCAGTGGAGGCCAAGTCCCCAGAGAAGGCCAAGTCCCCAGTGAAGGAAGAGGCCAAATCCCCAGAGAAGGCCAAGTCCCCAGTGAAGGAAGAGGCCAAGTCCCCTGTAAAGGAAGAGGCCAAGTCCCCAGAGAAGGCCAAGTCCCCTGTGAAGGAAGAGGCCAAGTCCCCTGAGAAGGCCAAGTCCCCAGTGAAGGAAGAGGCCAAGTCCCCTGAGAAGGCCAAGTCCCCTGTGAAGGAAGAGGCCAAGTCCCCAGTGAAGGAAGAGGCCAAGTCCCCAGAGAAGGCCAAGTCCCCTGTGAAGGAAGAGGCCAAGTCCCCTGAGAAGGCCAAGTCCCCAGTGAAGGAAGAGGCCAAGTCCCCTGAGAAGGCCAAGTCCCCTGAGAAGGCCAAGTCCCCTGTGAAGGAAGAGGCCAAGTCCCCAGAGAAGGCCAAGTCCCCTGTGAAGGAAGAGGCCAAGTCCCCTGAGAAGGCCAAGTCCCCAGTGAAGGAAGAGGCCAAGTCCCCAGAGAAGGCCAAGTCCCCTGTGAAGGAAGAGGCCAAGTCCCCAGAGAAGGCCAAGTCCCCTGTGAAGGAAGAGGCCAAGTCCCCAGAGAAGGCCAAGTCCCCTGTGAAGGAAGAGGCCAAGTCCCCTGAGAAGGCCAAGTCCCCTGAAGCCAAGACCCCAGCAAAGGAGGAAGTAAGGTCCCCTGCAGACATCAAATCTCCTGAAAAGGCAAAAAGCCCTGTCAAGGAGGAGGTCAAGTCCCCAGAGAAGGTGAAATCTCCTGTGAAGGAGGAGACCAAGGCTCCTGAGAAAGAGGTCACAAAGAAGGAAGAGGCAAAATCCCCTGTGAAGGAGGAAAAGAAACCCCAGGAAGTGAAAGTCAAAGAGCCCCCAAAGAAGGCAGAGGAAGAGAAAGCTCCAGCCACACCAAAACCTGAGGAGAAGAAGGACAGCAAGAAAGATGAGGTGCCCAAGAAGGAGACTCCAAAGCCTGAGGTCCAGGAGAAGAAGGAAGCTGCTGTGGAGAAGCCCAAAGAATCCAAGGTTGAAGCCAAGAAAGAGGCTGAAGATAAGAAAAAAGCAGTGACCCCAGAGAAGGAGGCTCCTGCCAAGGTGAAGGAGGAGGCCAAGCCCAAAGAGAAGGCTGAGGTGGCCAAGAAGGAGCCAGATGATGCCAAGGCCAAAGAACCCAGCAAAGCAGCAGAGAAGGAGACAGAAAAGCCAAAGAAGGAAGAGACACCAGCAGCACCTCAGAAAAAAGATGTCAAGGAGGAGAAGATCACAGAGGCCAAGAAGCCTGAGGAGAAACCCAAAGAGGAGCCCAGCAAGGAGGCCCCCGCACCGGGCAAAGCCAAGACGGAAAAGGCTGAGAAATCCTCTAGCACAGACCAGAAAGACAGCAGGCCTCCAGAGAAGGCCACAGAAGACAAGACCTCCAAGGGAGAGAAGTAAGGCAGGGAGAAAGGACTATTCAGAACAGCCAAAGAAACTCAGGAGGGTCCGGGAGCTCAAGGGTTGACATAACAAATTTTCATTTTTTCTCCCTTTTCTTTATATAAGAAACTCTGCTTAGACGATGGGGCCCTCCTTCACCAAACAGAAATTTCTGTTAGCAATATGTTAGCAAGAGAGGGTGTTCCCGACCCCCACACCCCAAACCCTCCCCAGGCGATGGACAATTATGTTATGATAGCTTATGTAGCCGAATGTGATATATGCCGAATGCCACATGTAAACACTTGAGTATAAAAACTGACCCCCTCCTTTTCAAATAAGTGCATTTATTTCCTGTATGTGCAACTGACAGATGACCGCAATAATGAATGAGCAGTTAGAAACACATAATGCTTGAGATGTCTTAACTTATTCCTGAATGCCTTCTGTTTTCCAAAGGAGTGGCCGAGCCCTTGCCCAGAGCTCTCTATCCTGGAAGAGCTGGAGCAGGTGGGGCTGTGCACTGGCCACTGGATCCTGCCAGGGCGCACTTTTCCACTGGAGTTCACTTTCAATTGCTTCTGTGCAATAAAACCAAGTGCTTATAAAATGAAAATGTTTCTGCTGTTGTTTATTCTCTTTCTCCAGGCAGGTTGGGGGACGGGGCCAGGGGAAGTCTAGGTGTCACACTTAAGACAGCAGAGGACCGAGTAAGCATCAGAGGTCTCTTGCAGGTATGGGATCAGCTAATGTGGCCTCTCTTGGCTATTTCCTGGACACAAACCATGCGCCAGGCAACGTGCTTTACTTCTATGGTCTTGTAGATAAGTGGTCTGGCGTATGGTTTCACAGGGTGGTCCATGGACCACCTATATCAGCATCATCTGGGAGCCATATAAAAACGCAGAGTCTGGATGGCTCAGTTGGTCGAGCATCCGACTCCTGATTTCGGCTCAGGTAATGATCCAGGGTCATGAGATCAAGCCCATGTCAGGCTCTCTCTCTGAGAGAGAGGATTCTGTCTCCCTCTGACCCTCTCACCCTACTCGCATGCATACTCTCTCTAAAATTAAAAAAAAAAAAAGATTCCTTGATTCCACTGTAGACCATTGAATCAAAATCTGAGGGGTAGGCCTGGGAAAGTACATGCTTTACCAACTCCCAGTTGATTCTGATGCACACTGAGATCTGAGAATAGGTGAGGTCCTTTGAATATTAAAGTCTATTTATAGAGCTCTATGTCCTGTTTTGTAAGGAGAGATGAGCCTTCTGAAAAAGGGCCCTATGTGGCCAATTCACCTGTAGTGAAGACTATAGTCACCACCATTGGGAACGATCTGTCAGTAGTCCCATAACTGGACTCCAATGTACTTCTCTAGACATGATTTTGAAAGCTGTGTTGTTCTGGTGGACTTATGTGGGGTCTTGACTGTAAAATCCTTGTGTGGTTTCCAGCTTCAGACACCTTGTGTTTGCTTTTAGCACCTCTCCTGGGAATTGCTTCTTTCCCTGCTCCAACCAGGTGGTTCTCGGAGCCACCATGTTTTCTAATTGCTCTATATCACCAGTCACTGGTGGCCACCTGACTCCAGGTGAGCCAATGAGAGCCCTATCCTGGGATTTCAAACTTGAGACCAGATTGGCTGGCAGTTTTCTCATCATAGAAGGTGGAAAGATACGGGAATCAGTAGCTATGGGCTACCATTTTTCCAGCCTTGTGGAAAATTTAGTCTGTGAGAGAGAGCTAGATGGACAGACACAAAATACCTAGAGTGTCGTAGCTTTCAGGCCCTTGATTCTGATGTTCCTTTTTCCGTGGCTTGTTGGCTATTCTTTGAGACAATAAAGTTTTGCCAAAGTTCATTTAGGATACTTTAGGATTCGGTCATATGCAACGAGAAGAGTTCTGAATAATGTAGTGACTGAAGGGGGCTGGTCACTGTGCTAGAAAACAAATAGTGATCTCTCAGGGAACAAGCGAGTTACTCCTCAAAGTTCTGCCCAAGGCCCAGTCCTCAGCCCAAGGCCCACATCTCACTTTTAGCAACCACTTTCATCTGTCACAGGTCTCGATTTTTATTTTTTTAATTTATGTATTTTTTTAAAAAGATTTTATTTTTAAGTGATCTCCACACCCAACATGGGGCTCGAACTCACAACCCCGAGATCAAAAGTTGCACGCTCCACCAACGGAGTATCCAGGAGCCCTATAGGTCTGGAGTTTTAAAACAAAGAGTATCAAGACAGTATAGGGTGGTCACATTTAAACAAAGGGGGCTTTACATGTCATTTTAGAAGCAGTCTTGATTGGCTCTTCAAGTTATCAAACGCATCCAAGGATTCTGTGAAACCTGAGTATTAATTTTCTGAGCAGCTCTGTCCTAGGGAAGTCAGACCTCCACAGGCCCTGGCATATAGCTACACTATCTAAATATCAAAGGGGATCTAGAACCTAGGAAATCCCTATGTGTCTTATCTGAAAAAAGTCACAGTTGGCTGCGTTCCTCAAATTGCTTATAATGATAACTACCATTCGTGAAGTAATCATATTTTGCATTTTCCCATCCACATGGGAGTTTTTCAAGGTAGCTATTCTGTTGCCTATTGTATAATGCTGAGAAAACAGGTGAAGTGAGTTGCCCGGTCATACAGCTAGTAAGTGGTAAAGCCAGGATTTAAACCTAGCACTCCAGAGTCTATATGTTTTCTGCAGTACCATGCCACGAATCCTGAGCAAGTTGCTGTGGTGTATCATTGGCTTAATTTTGGTCATCAGAGGACTGCCACGTAGGGTGACAACTGTCCCAATTTGTCTGGGATGGAGAAGTTTCCCGGGATATAGGGCTTTCAGGGTTTCAACTAGGAAGGTCCTGGACAAATGAGGATGAGCTGAAGGACAATAGCTGTGTAGCCCATATTCAGATCGAAGTGAGTCTGGGGGAGGAGGGGGAGTTCCAATGAAAAAAATTAAACTATAAGTTACTTGACATAATCCATCATGTCTAAAATTGAAAGCCTTTTACTGAATTATTGGAGAGTGTGGGAAGATTTAGTCAATTCAAGGAAAATAGAATAAGTACAAGACAAAACATTATGTATAAGAGGAAGTGTAATATGGATAGTAAATCCAACAGGTAACAAAATTTACATAAAGGTAACAAAAGCAATGAATGTGGATTACACCCAAAGGTGAGATAAATATAAGGGAAAGATAGGGAAAGGGAAACTGGAGTGTGTAACTGATCAAAAACACTCATCTCTCATACTAGTCTGGAGAAACTGCTTAAAACTGATAAGTCAAAGGCCTGAGAAGCCATCAGACTAGAGGAGACTTGAGGAGACATGATGACAGTGCCACGTGGTACCTTGCATTGGATCCTGGCACATCAGAGGAAAAAGCAATGAATTCCAGATGCAGTCTGTCATTCAGTTAAGAGTAATGTACCGATATTAATCTCTTCATTTTAGCAATGTACCATGATCACGCAGAGGTGAGTGTTATAAGAAACCAGTTCCTAAGCGTATTCAGGAACTCACTATGCTGTCTTTGCAACTTTTCAGTAAATTTTAAATTACTTCAAAATAAAGTTTTTAAAAAATGATATATCGAGAAGTTGCACAGGGCTAAAAACACAAGGGTAAAATATCAGACACCAGAAGACATGGAGTTGAAGATAAAGCAGATGAGGCTCAGGGAGAGGAGACAAAGACCCCTATGTGTCGTTATAAGAAGATCATAACCAGTCAAAGCCAACAGGGACCAGAACAGCTTCTAGCCCAATCTCCTTATTCTAAGATGAGGCCAGAGGGGCAGCAGCCTGCCTCAGGCCAAGTTGGTAGCAGAGATTTGCTCTTCTATTTGTTCAATAGAGAAAATATTAATTTTACGGTCTGGTTTTTAAAAATGTGCCCTCAGTGACTCTCATTTAGAAAATGTATACTTACTCGGTTTTGAAATTGCAGGGAAGACCTGACTGGCATTAGAGATACAAGGGCTCTTACAAAACACTGACTCAGCCAATGTCCACAGGAGACAGGAAGGGGCTCGTCTAGATTAGAACGCAGGTCATCGGCTTTGGTGCACCATCATGGTCACCACTTACTGACCACTTTCCAAGGACTGGGTGCTGGGCTACACATTTTATATCCACAGTCTAACAACAGCCCGATGGAGTGAGCACTATCGAGCCTGCATGTCTCAGTCGAGAAAGCTGAGGCTCAGAGAAGTGACTTTGCCCCAAATCCCAGAGCCAGGAAGAGGTGGAGGCTGGATTTAAATTTGAGCCTGTCTGACCACAGAGCCTTCCTTTCTTTGCCATTCTGTCTCCGGACATATTATGTGACCACCCCAAACCAGAGGCTGTAGGTATTTGGAATGCCAAAAGCCGTAGCCGTCCTTGGTGATATCATTCTCGTGGTGGCCCCAAGTGGCGCAGGCAAGGCAGAAGGCTGACCTGGCTGTTTCTCCTCTTTTGTCCTAAGTGGATGTGCTCTCAATTCTGTTGGTAGGATTAGCCAGCCGGATACCAACTAGGACTAACTTTAACCATCTGCCAAACAAAAGAATTCTCCTTCTGGGAGGGTAACAAAGCTTAGGAAAAACCAAGGGAGTCAATCTGCTAAGAAATTGCTTGTCAGATGTCAAAGGCCTGGGGGACACAAACCATAAATGGAAAGAGGCTGATTGCTTTAGGATGTGCCCTTCCCACTGGCTAGCTGTCGGCTCAGCAAACATAGCTGGGTTGATGAAAAACACACCTCATTTTTCCCCAGGGGAATTGTTTCACAAGGGCTAGGTTACGTTCCGTCTGTGATAATAAACAACTACATCTCAATGGCTTAGCCCAAAGAAAGCCTCTTTCTCACTCGTGCTACACATCCAGCGTGGGTCAGCAGGGGTCTCTGTTCATAGTCGTCACTCAAGAATCACGCTAATAGGGGACCCACGTAGACCCAGGCTTTCCAAGTTCACTGAGGCAGGAGAGGGAGAATGTGGCAAACCATGCCCAGGCTCTTAAAAGTCCCACTTGCAAGCGATACAGGTCTCTTCTGGCAACGTTTCACTGGCCTAAGTAATTCACACACTTGTATCTAACAGTGGAGGAGATAGGCAGAGCAGTCCTACTAAGTGCTAGAAGGAGAAGAGGGGAAACGTTTTTAGGGGGCAGGACTGATAATTCCACAGCAATGTTCCAGAAAATTCTGACCAGCAGCACCAGAGGTTTCCATATGCATCAGCATTATTTCTGTTGCAAGTGGTTAAAACAGAATCAAACTTGTTTAAGCAAAATGCCATTGGTACCGATAAATTAAGAATAATAAATATATTACCTTAAAGAACCAAGGAGTTTAAGAAGATTGACTTGCCTCAGATAAAGCTAGATCTGGGGGAATTCTCAAATGATGTCCCCCAAGATGCTGCCGTTTCTTTCTCCATCTCTCAGTTGTTTTCTTTTGTGTAGGGTTCTTTCTCAGGCAGGACCTCTCCATGTGGTCTCCTCCAGCTCCCGGCTTCCATGCCACCCGATGAGTAAACTCTTGTTCAGTATTTCAGGAAAAGTCCAGGGGTTGGTTCTCATTGGGCTGGTAAGGTCACATGCTCCTCTCTGGGACACTGATGAGCTAGGCTGTAGTCACTTACTCATGCCTAGAGCTGGGGAAATATATCAGGCCCTCAAATTGAAATTGAGAGTTTAGGAGGTATGGTTCCTAAAGGAAATTGGAGGTACTGGTATCAAAAAGGAGTGGATGCTGGGCAGTAACAATGATAAATGTCCACGGTGCCTGTAGCGGAAGATCCAAAGGAGCGATAATACTCAGTGTTAGTGGGTATGCTTGGAAAACTGAATTTTTTGGAACTAATGGTTGGAATGAAAACTGACAAAACCTTCCTGGAAGGTAATCTAATGAGATGTATCAGAAGCTTAAAAGCTGAGATACTCTAGCCAAAGTATGCCACTTTGGGGAATGTATCCTAAATCAATAATCAGGTCTGTACAGAAATATTCAAATACAAAATATGTTTTTGGCTTAGTTTATATTTTGGAAATATGGAAAATACCCTGAATATACAATAATAGAATGACTAAATACATTAAATTACATTTAAATTAGTATACATTCTGCAGCAAATAAAGTATTTTTTAAAATTTTTTAATGTTTTATTTATTTTTGAGAGACAGAGTACAGCGGGGGAGGGGCAGAGAGAGAGGCAACAGAGGATCTGAAGCAGGCTCCAGGCTCTGAGCTGTTGGCACAGAGCCCAACACGGGGCTTGAACCCGCAAACCATGAGATCATGACCTGAGCTGAAGTCCGACACTTAACTGACTGAACCATCCAGGTGCCCAAAAGAAAACGAAATTTTAATGTTACAAGTAATTTATATCAATTTATAGCAAACATCTATAGAACACTCCATGCAAGCACACATGGAATGTTCTCTAGGACAGATCATATGTTAGGCCATAAAACAAGCTTCAGCAAATTTAAAAAGGATTGAAACAAGACAAAATCTGTTTTCTGATTACAATAGAGTGAAATTAGAAATAACAAATCTGTAAAATTCACAAATATATGGAAATTAAACAACACACTTCTAAATGACCAAAAGATCAAAGGAGAAGCCATGGGGGGTGGATCTGGGTGGCTCGGTCAGTCATGTCCGACTCTTGATTTCGGCTCAGGTCATGATGCCAGGGTCATGAGATCGAGCCCCATTGAGCATAGAGTTTACTTAATAAAAAATACACATCTATATATTTTTTAAATTTCTAGATACAGGGGCACCTGGGCAATTCAGTTGATTAATCATCCGACTTTAGCTCAGGTCATGATCTCCCAGTTCCTTAGTTTGAGCCCCACATCGGGCTCTTAAGCAGAGCCCTCTTCGGACCCTCTGTCTCCCTCTCTCTCTGTCACTCCTCTGCTCATGCTCTCTCTCAAAAATAAACATTAAAAAAATTAAAAAATAAAGTTTATTTATTTTGAGAGAGAGAGAGAGAGAGAGAGAGAGAGAGAGAATCCCAAGCAGGCCCTGCGCTATCAGTATGGAGCCCCACATGGGGCTCGAACCCACAAACTGTGAGATCGTGACATGAGCCGAAACCAAAAGTCAGATGATCAACGGATTGAGACAGCCAGGGGGCCCAGTCAGCTACCCACTAAAACTAATTAAATTACGGAACATCCATTGAATGAATGCTATGCAGCTGTAAAGAAGGATGAAGCTCTTTATATCCCTGCACGGATATGGAAAGATGTCTAAAAAAACAAAACAAAACAAGATGCAAAACAGTGTAAGCAAATGGTATTTTGTGCAAAGATGGAAAGTAGGGGTGCCTGGCTGGCTCCGTGGTTAGAGCATGCGGCTCTTGATCTTGGGGTTGTGAGTTTCAAACTCTGCATTGGGTGTGGAGCCTACTTAAAAATAAATTTTCTTAAAAAACAGAAAAATAATTTGTGTTTGTTTAAAGAATTTGAAAGGCTATAAAAGAAAGTAAGCAACTTGGTTGCTTATTTGTGAGAGAGATGGGAACGTGGCGGATAAGATTGATGGTAAAACCTTTTGCTTTCTGGTTTCTGACTCTGGTGAAAGAACTACTTATTCTAAAAATCAAATTCAGGATTTTGTATACTATGGTTTAATTTTAGTAAGAAAACAAATAAATATGAAATTGGAAAGTACGAAACACCCAGCAAGTAAGTGATTATTCTACATACGGTGGGAAGTAAATATGGTAACTGGTCCGTGGGATTTGACCCAAAGGAGTAAGAAAAGGAAGAGTGTAATTTCAAAGTGCCGGTTCTCTGCCAGGGCGGATACCCCATTAGCATTGTAAACCAGTTGCTCACTAAAACCGCTGCATATCTTCACTCAAGCTGCTGTATCCCAGCCCATGGCTGGGTGACTGGTTGGTTTTTAGGTCCTTCATGTAGGACTTTACATTTCCGCTTGTTGGACTGGGTCCGTCTTTG
This sequence comes from Paguma larvata, assembly GCA_030068075.1. Taxonomy (NCBI): domain Eukaryota; kingdom Metazoa; phylum Chordata; class Mammalia; order Carnivora; family Viverridae; genus Paguma; species Paguma larvata. The sequence goes on from CM057835.1 coordinate 67,083,842, forward strand.
AAATCTTCTGGGATGCCCCCATTGATTCACTCACTGCACAAATGTACTCTGAGGGTCCTCCACCAGCCCCACGGGTCGTGCCAGACTTTTCTTTCCCAGTTTAGGTCATCTGTGGAAGCAGTCAGAAAGCCAAGTGAGGAGAGGGCGTGGCAAGAGCCCAGGCAGTGGAGGTGACCCTCTGGTGGGAACCAGGACAGGGCCCACAGACGGCAGGGAGCAGAGGGGAGGCTAACGTGTTGTAGCGGGCCTCGTGACAGGTCATGAGAGCTTGGCTCCACCTGAGGGCAGAGCCCAGCTTAGCCGTGACTGGTGGAAGTGCTGCTGGCAAGGAGTGACAGGACCAGAGGGAGCCGGGCTTCTAGAACCGGGGAACCCTCTGCAGAGGAATGCCACATCGAGCAGGAAGGGCCTTCCTTACTCAAGAGGCCCCTTCTTGGGGCGCCTGGGTGGCTCAGTTAGTTAAGTGTCTGACTTCAGTTCAGGCCATGATCTTCTGGTTTGTGAGTTGGGGCCCCACATCGGGCTCTCTGCTGTCAGCACAGAGCCTGCTTCAGATCCTCTGCCCCCCTCTCTCTCTGTCCCTCCCCTGCTGACTCTGTCTCTCTCAAAAATAAATAAAAACAGTAAAAAAAGAAAGAGACCCTTCTCTGAAGCTGAAATCTGGAAGGCGAAGACAGGAGTTTCTCCTTTGGTGAGCAATGCTAGTGTTGGGCATGGTGCTGAGAAAGTTGGAACTTATTCCTTACAACCACTCCCAGTGGCAGATGGGGATCCCCAAAACTTAGAGAGTCAAGCAACCTGCCCAAGGTCAAACAGTTGCTCAAGGTGGAACAAAGACCCGACGGGTCGGCCGGACACTGAGCTGTAACTCTTGACCACCATAGTGCTCTTGGCGTACTTGCGTTGCTGGAATGAACAAACGGCCCAGCGAAAGTGCCGGCCTGAAACTATGCTGAGCCTGTAGGTACTCTAAAGAAAAGGAAAGCCCTAGGGCGCCTGGGTGGCTCAGTCGGTTAAGCATCTGACTCTTTGATTTCGGCTCAGGTCATGGTCGCAACGGTTCGTGAGTTCAAGCCCTGCATCAGGGTCTACACCAGCAGTGCAGAGCCTACTTGGAACTCTCTCTCCCCCTCTTCCCCTGCTTGTGTGCTTTCTCTCTCATGCTCTCTCCCTAAATAAGTAAATAAATAAGTACTTTAAAAAGATGAAAAAGACAAGGAAAGCCTTCACGGCAGTTGGACCTGCTGAGAGATCTCACCCTGAGTACGCAGCTCGAGGAGACCTCCCAGTAGGGACACCTCATTTAACCCTCTGAGCCTCACTTTCCTCATCTGTAAAACTGAAGAGAATGTGTATTCTTGGTGGCCTATTGTAATTAAATAGGACGCTGATGTAAAATTGTGACTAGCACAGGGCCTGACCCAAAATAGATGTTTAACACCTGTTCTCAACAGAGAGCCTGCTGAACACCAGGGAAAGGACAGAGCTGGGGCTACAGACAGGGAGAAAGTTCCTTTGGCAGTCTGGCAGCCCACGGACAGGGGTTTTAGCCATTTCCATTTCCCCACAGTGACTGCAAGTACACCCTTAAAAAAAAAAAAGGATCTTTTGGATTTTATTTGTAGAGAAAACAGGAGAGAGCAAGCTGAGAAGAAAATAACGGAGAGACTAAAATATACAAAGAAATCGAGAACACGGATGGTAGCTTTAAAAAAGGCAAGGAGACAGGGCACCTGGGTGGCTCAGTCTGTTGAGGGTCCAACTTCAGCTCAGGTTGTGATCTCATGGTTTGTGAGTTTGAGTCCCGCGTCGGGTTTGCTGCTGTCAGCACAGAGCCCGCTTTCGGATTCTGTCTCCCTCTCTCTCAAAGATAAATAAACCTTTAGAAAATAATTAAAAAATAAAAATAAAAAGGCAAGGAGGGGCACCTGGCTGGCTGTTGGTAGGGCATGCGACTCTTGATCCCGGGATCATGAATTTGAGCCCCATGTTGGGCACAGAGATGACTTTTTAAAAAACTAAAAATAAATAAACAGGTAAGGAACCTGGGCAGAGTCCCAGGTATGGGAGGATGACAGAGAGGGACCACCGTCTGGGATGTGCTCCAGGGAAGGCCAAGGCCAATTCTGGTTGAGAAGGAAGCTTCGAGGTCCTCCCAAGCCAGGCCCTTCCCCTAATCTGCTGACTGGAAGCACTGATGGCTGTTAAGTAGCTCAAAGGGGCTGGACCGTCCTGGGCTTCTCACTAGTTTTAAAACACTTCTTACAGCGAAAGGATTCTTTTGTTCAGCCAGCTCCTTTGAAGAGGGAAAATCTCTTCTGGAGGGCGACAGGTTCCGACATCCGCCCAGGAAGCCGAGCCTTTCCCCTGCGCTCACGAACCGTCTTTGCAACCTTGTCCCAGCTATTGGGAGACAAGCTTTTGTGCTGAGTCAGTTGGCCGACTTCCAGCCAAGAACAGCGAAGGCTGCAATGCAGGGGCCATTAAAGGAACTATTTTTAGGCCCCATTTCAATCTTATTCAGTACAGGCGGTGAGATGCAGGGCCTGAAGGTGGCCAGACCGAGGGGATGCCGGCAGGGACAGAGTCCAGGCAAGTAGGTCAGGGAAATGACAAGGAGATCTCACTACGTGCAGAGAAAGCAGCACACGGAGGTTCGCTCTGCTGCGCAAGGTGCGGAAGAGAGAAGAGGGGGAGCGGACTGCAGAAAATCGGGCCTTCCTGCATTACAGGAGTCAGCAAGACAAATGAAGGAAGAGACGGAAGTACGGCCACTTCCAAAAAGAGACTAGGGCAACGTGCACCTGGGGAGCTCGTTAAAAATACACTTCCGGGGCCCATCTTAGGTCATCTAAGAGTCTGAATCTTAGAGGGAGGCATGGGAATCTGTTTTTCTAATGCCCTCTTGGGATGGGGGACTCACACACACTGAAGTCTGAGGACCTCTGGACAGAGGAGTATCTACCTTTGAATTCAAAGGGATGATGCAGGCTGAGGGGAAGGAGAGACACAGGTGGTGGCAGTCACTTAGCCACCAGAGATGACATTCTCTTTTCTTCAAGGGCTCAGGCTTCCATCCGTAAATGAAGGGCCCTGGAAGGGCCAGGAGTCTCCTGGTTCTTTCTCAGGAAATCCTTATTACTGGGATGCTCCATGATCAGCCGAGAAGACAGGAGGAAACAGCTTTTATACCGGAGGCCCATGTTATCAAAGGATATTCAGTCCACAGAGGGAACAGATGCACGATAGGGAACAAAGTTCAAAGTATGTTCTGGGAGAAAAAAAGCCATTTTTTAAAACATTAATTTTTTATTTGGAGAGAGAGAGAGATGGCACAAGCAGAGAGATGGGCAGAGGGGGAGAGAGAGGGAGAATCTCAGTCAGGCCCCAAACTCAGCGTGGAGCCCGACACAGGGCTTGATCCCACGACCCTGGGATCATGACCCAAGCAGAGATCAAGTTGGACTCTCAACTGACTGAGCCACCCAAGAGACCCAGAAAAAAGCCACATGACTGGGACTGTCACAAAAAACAAAACTGATGTATATTGAAAGTTGCTACAAGAGATTTTCATCTTGTAGTTGAAAAGCTTTATATAGTTGCAAGTATATAATAATTCTCTTTTGTTGTTGTTATCTTTTTTTGGTAATCTCTACGCCCAACGTGGGGCTTGAACTCACGACCGTGAGATCAAGAGTTGTATGCTCTTCCGACTGAGCCAGCCAGGTGCCCCAAGTATGTAATAATTCTTAGATATTTTTCCATCTTTGTGTCTTATTTCTTAAACAAATGATGAATTGAACACTGATTTTTTTTGAGGGACTGGGGAGTGATTTTTCTGACAAAACTGTCCAAGAACACTTGATGCCGCTTCACTTTGACTTTTGCACAAGTATAAAAGAGGTCATTTTGCAAACATTTTAGAGGGTTTTACCTGTTTCCCTAGGACTTCTCTTAATTCTTTGAGAATTAAACTGTTATTTTTTGAGGCCCCTATCATGTCGTCATCATGAATATTCTCCTCAGATGTCACCCGGTCTCACCCTGCCAGAGCCTCACTAGATAGTAGCTCTGCGTGTGACTCTCCAAACACCATCCTCATCAACTTCAGGAAATCCCGCAATATTTACAATTATTCCTTGTACTTGTCTTCTATGTGTGCTGTCTGTCAGATGTTTAGAACATCCAGCAGAGAGAATGTGACCATTGGAGGCACTGACAAAGTTAGCGGCGGGAGTGAGGGGAGGAGAAAGAAGAGCTTTTGCTTTCTGTGCTGACTTGGGCTTCCCCTGCCACCTCCTAAGAGCGAGGACCTGGGGTAGTAAATACCAAGACAATGAAGCCCTCCCAAAGAACAAGAAAGGTGAGTGGGGACAGGAGGGCAGCCTGCTTCCACAGAACCAGAATCTTCTGCACTCTGCTTTTCCTGATCACCCAGAGAAAGCCTACCCACAAAAGCTCTTTCACACTGTGCCATGACCCCCAGCTGCCCTTCCAGACTGCAAACCTGCCTCCCTCCTCCCCTCCCCAAGGAGCCACAAGACAAAGGCTACTTGTCAAGTGACACTTTAATAGGCTCGAAATAAAAAACCTGTCTTTGGAGAGTATCAAGAGCCACATGTGGGCCGGAACAGAAAGCAGGGGCACAGCGCTTCGGGCCTGGGGGGGACGACAGGCTGAGGGGGAGGTCAGCGATGGCTGAAGAATCCTTGAGGATGGTTATATTTAAACGGCTTCATCCTGCTGGGACCCCTAGAGAAACGGGAGAAGGGAGATCAGTTAAGACCATGCCCTTTGGGCCGACAAAATAAATTACAATTCATCCACGCCAGGGAAAACTATGCGGCTGTTGGGGGGAAAAGGAACACTGTGGGAAAAGCTGACTGTGAAACATAAAGATATGCTTGCAAATGCGGGACACAAACCTGGAAGGGCTCACACTGACGACAGGCACAGGGCGTGGGTGCCCCACTTTTTAGTGTTTACAGAACTGCTTGTTATTGTCTGCATGTTTAACAAGAAACCTATTTTATAATAAGAAAAATAAAGGAAAAAACCCTTAAAAATCCTCCTTTGCAAGGAGATTCCCATGTAAGCAGGAGTCTGGGAGTGAAAAGAATCTGTGCTAAGTGCCTGCCAAGAGCTATGTGCTTTATACTTACTACCTCTTCTATGCTATTTCTGCCATTTAATACATTTTACAGGTGAAGAAACGGGCTCGGGGAGGCACACTGCCTGCCTGAGATTTTATGGTCAGAAAGTACAGAGCCCAAAACCAGGTCTGACCAAAGCCTACTGGCCACAGGCCGACTGACAACCATGGCCAAAGACCCAGTGCTACAAAGCTAAGGTGCTCCTGCTATAATCCTGGGCCCCCAGGCCAAACACACGGGGGCCTCGTCCACACAGGCCTCCGCAGTGACTGATGTCCAGCTAAAGGACTCTTTTGTTTGTCCGCCTATGACTGATACTCAGTAGTAGCTAGAAAGGAGACACCCTGGATCCTAGTCTGAAGGAGGGGTGTGTGGGCGTGAAGGTAGAGATGAGGAGAAAGAGGGTTTTTAGTCCAACACCAATGCACCCACTTATTTATGTGAGGCTTACTCTGCGCGCATCATATTTGCCACTTTGCAAGCTACATCTGGTTTAATTTCATCCTCCCAACAATACCTGAGAAGATGCTGTTTCACTGATGAGGAACCTGAAGCTCACAGGGGCTACGTGTCGACCTCCCCACACAGGGAGGAGCTGCAATTTGAACCCACATCTTTCTGGCCCCGAAGCCCTTGCTCATGGCCACAATGATGCATACCACCCAACACCAGGGGGGCAGAGACTCACCGGATGAGTCTAGGCATGTGGCTAGTGGCGGACCCACAGGCTGAAAGTAGCCAGCCACAGGCAGAACCAGGCCTCGGGTCCCTGCTGCCAGGCCAGCGCTTTGCAGCCCAGCCCGTTGCCTGATCCCAGGGGTCAGCTGGACTCCAGGCCAAGAAACTCGCATCTCACCAGTCATGGAGTTAATTGGATCTGAGTAGCCAGAGGAGCACCTTCCCAGCATGCCCTGACAGGAGCTCAGCCTGGGTGACACACAGAGCGCTTCAGGAAACAGGTCCTTCGGGAACCATTAAGTAACAGAAAACAAACACCAGCCGTGTGAGAAGGGTGGAAATGTGTTACAGCAGACTGAGAGGGTGGGAAGAACGGAGTTCTCACACTTGACCCGCCAGGGAGAGCAAGTCCTAGAAGCCACAAACATCCAGCTACCACTCCACCTCCCAGCAGCCCCTTGGGGGCTGGAACTGGTTATCATCAGATAACATGAAGAACCAGGCCAGGTGGAAGCGCCAGATGGAGACAAGAGGATGCTGGCACAGCTTCCAGGAGCTGGGACCGGCTATCTGAGAAGAAGGTGAGGGGCAGGTAAGGCACCTCTAGGCCGACAGGAAATAGGCCGATGTGCCAGTTAGAAACAGGGTACAGCCCTTCCCCTCTCCCAGACGCCATTCCTCCCTAGCCACTTGCTCAAAAGGGAGGGGGTGCCTGAATAGTGTGAACTCTGGAGTTTTGAAATTGACTCTTTAAAGACAAGAGCATGCGTTAGGGGATGAAAGGGAGACAAAGGACCCGACCAAAGTGAAATGGAAAATTGGCCAGAAGTGCCATGAGCACAGACAGGCTAAACACCAAGCTGTCAGGACCTAACAGCTTTTATGAGCTCCGTCTCTGCCAGCAATCATTCTCATAGCTGACATGAATTATCTCTAATTCCTCATGAGCCAGACTGTATACTTCTACTTCAGCCTTTAGGAAACTGGCCCAGAGCTAAAGTGACTCTGCCAAGGTCACATAGCTGGTGAGCAGCAAAGCAGAGATCTGCACTTGTGTCTGTCACACTTCAGAGCTGGTTCCTTCCACGATGCCCGACTGCCTAAAGCTATGGTTGTGGCAGACTTGTGAGCACGCCAGGAAGAGTAGGGCACGCCCTGGGACAGAGGGTTTATTTACTTGGACAGAGAAAAGCAAAGCCTGTTGTTTTCCAGAAAAAGCACAGGAAGTGCAGCTAAGTCTTCTTGGTCGGTGGTCTGGTGCTGCTCACTCAGGGGGTGGCCCACCTTCAGGGGCGCTCGTGAAGAACAACTGGGCCAGGATGGTAGGAAGTGGGCTGCACGCAAAGTTTCAGGAAGGAGGCAGCAAGCTCTCTCCAGAAAACCCGGCTATGGAATTTTAATTTCTACTGTGAACAGAGACAAGCACGCCTGGGGACTCGCACAGCCTCCATGCTGGGCTCTGATCTCCGCCCCAAATCCCAGTGAGAGGCAGGGCTAAAGGGACCCAGAACCCCAGCGCTCCCGCCCCTCCCCTCACCTGAAAAGCCGCAGACACATCTTCTCCTGGGGAAATTCCTTGGGCCCCTCCACGCTGTCGTCGTGGCTCTCCGTCTCCAGGTAGACGTCCAGCAGCACACACAGGCGCTGCAGCTGGTTGGTCAAGAGCTGATGGCTGGGTCGGGGGCCGCACAGCTCCTTGTAGCACACGTTGACCTCGCTCTCCATGGCCTGCGGAGTGGGAAAGCCAGGAACCTAGCACCGCCTTCGCACGGACTGGGTCTGGCAGCTCCACAAGAAGCACAGCCAGGCCTCTGCGGGAGCTGGGTCACAGCAGCTCAGGCCAGACGGGCTGGTCCTCAGGACAACAGGGTCTTCCTGATTCTGACCCAGAACTTTCCCTGCCCGATACTTGCACAGCCAAGAAGATGGAGGCATGTAGAGAAAAAACCTCGAGGTAAGATCTAAGTCAGAAGGTATTAGGGTTACAAGCATGATCCGTGGCCACAAGGCCACTACAGAATCAAATCAACAGGTATAACGATAAATTAATAATTAATAGCTGCAATGATGTTAAACACCCTCTCATTCCATCACTTTCGTGCTCCTGAGTTTATTCACATTTCCACAGAAGCCCATGACAACAATCTTTCAAAGCAACTATTTATATTATCTCTGTTTTAAAATGGGGTGATCCCAAACTAGGTAAGTGGTTAAGATGGGTCTAGGCTTTTCTTCTACGATACCACACATTCTACAAATCCCGGCAGGTCCCCCTGTCCCTGGAACTACGCCAGTGGGCAAACTCCCACCTCCCTGAGGAGGCTCTCCCCGCTCCTCCGTCACCCCCAGCAGGGCCTTACCCGAATGTTGTCGTCGTTGCTATTGGTTTTCTCTCCTTTCCAGTTCAGACACAGCTGGAAAACGGGTGGGATGGAGGAGTAGCCGGGGTTCAGCACCACGGCAGCTTGGAGTTTGGCTGGGAAGGGAGGGCAAGGAGGAAAAATCAGTTCTGAGACGCAGCTTGCCAGCCACGGCCCCTCCCCGTTGGACCCCGGGGGCTAGCTCGGTCTTACGTTAATCTGAGTACTGCACGGCACATTCTAGTACTGGCTTTTGTTTTTGTTCTAGAACCTCTGAAGAAGAACTGCCAGGCTGCAGAACGTGAGTTCCTGGGACTCTGGTGCCTCTACGGACGCAGAGGTGTGCGGAATCCCCAGGGTCTGGTCCACACTGGGTCTGCCTCTGAAAGAAGTCTAACTGGCATTTCTTTTTTGCCCACAAGTCAAGGATTTTCCCACGTGAAGGCTTACTGTTTTTTCTAACAATATTGTGTACTAGCTATTACATCAACATATTTTTTCTATTCTTTTCTTTTCATTATTTCCTTATGTGGAACTTTTTAATAGGCAACATTTACGGACTACTAACTGTATTCCAAGCTCCGTGCTAGGCCTTTGTGCACATTTTATTTCATCCTACCAATGGCTGTAGGAGATGGGGACTGTCACCATCCCTATTTTACATACAAAGAAACTGAGGCTCTGATAGAAAGTTCCTTAAGAACAACAGATGCAAAGCAGCAGTGCTGAGTTTAACTAGAACTGTCTAATATCAAAGCTGTGTTCATAGTCCTTACAGGAAATAGTTGTATTTTTTTAAACATATTCATTTTTTCTCTGGCAGCAGCCTTTGCTTTTCTCCATAGGATGACATTTACTTTTACCACCAACGGGCTGGGTATGCCATTCCTTTCTCATTATTTATGGGGGGAAAAAGAACTATGACACACCAGTAATTCAAATAACAGAGCACAAGAGAATGGAGGTTAAGACAATTCTTCCCTGACAGTTGCCACCACATTTATTAAAAAGTGAGTCCTTTCTCTGGTGTAGTGCTTCTGTCCTAACAGTTGGCATATATTTCCAGATTTATCTCTATTCAGTAATTTTTCGTTTTTAACCCATACTATGTAAAGTTTTCAAACTGACCTGTTGTAAAATAACTTAAGGATTATTCATATGTATACATATATATATACACACACATACCTTTTTTTGGAATCGCTGTGCACTGATTTAAATTTCACTCTTAAATTTTCAAATTCTACAATGCAACTGCATCTTATTAAAATCTTAATTATCACATTCACTCTGTTATGGCCTAAAACACTTACTACCTACACAAGCTTTCACCTGCTCAACCAGGAAGCAGAGTGATGTCTTCTAGTGACTTCCCTCACTTGGGGCTTTATAAATTTCTTGGACTATTTTGTGCCCTTCCAAAACGGTATTCTGTGTTATTTAGGGATGAGGTAAAAGTAATATTTGAAAGGGAAAAGGATGGGAAGCAAATGTACAAATTCCAAATAGCAGGCACCACCGAACGAGAGGGAGAGAATGAAAGAATGAAGTGCCCTGGGGACCTCGACTGTACCTAAAATACTTAATTTACTCAGAATGTTTTTAAAACACACAAAGAAAAAGAGAAGGCAAGAAACCCAGGTAGAAAAAACTCTAATATCACAGAGGACAACCTTTCCTTACATTGCTCGCACTGTCTTAGACCCCCAGACAACTCCCTGAGCTCTGCCCGGAGACCCAGGGCTCGGATTCTGTGGGCAGTGGCAGGCTTGCCGGGGCAGGAGCTAGAAAACAGCTCCACAGGCGGCACCTGGGTGGCTCCACAGAAAGCCTTGGCAAATTAGACTCCAGGAGAGCCGTGAGGAATCACAGCTTTGGATGCCTCCAAAGTGAGTACAGGAACAGCAGAAGGTGGGAAAGTCCTACCACCCAGCACTTCACAACCTGAGAGTGATACGTCGGCCCTTCTGTGAAGAGGAGGAAGAACAGGTATCTGCTTTTAGAGAACAGTAAGGCAAAGGGCTAAGAGCTCGGGCTCAGACCGCATTTGTGACAAAGCCTCAATTTCCTCACCTATAAAATGGGAATATGGGTTTCCCCTGCTCTCCGAAAGTAGAGAGTTCCTATGAAACTTTTCGCCAGCCAAGGTGGCCTGAGACGAGCAGCATTCCCCACTGTCCGGATGTTAATGCCACTTTACTTTTCCACAAGACCTACGTTAGTACAGTGATGGCTTTTCTTGTAAAGGTGAACATCCTCTTTCTTTCGGTTACCGAAAACAGGTACTTATGTAGGTTTTGTGTAAGAGCAAAGTGGTGGGATGCAAACTTTAGGAAACCAGGGGGTACTTGCATTACCACTCCCAGCACTGTCATGAGGATTAAATGAGATAAAACAGGCATGTGGCAAGTCCTCGCTGAATGGTGGCTCTTACAATCATTACTATCTGCTAAATCACCCCAGCAGGATTCTAGGATCTGTTGCTCTCTTTGGGCAACCCTCAGGAATGTTATTCTTACCAGCTCCCCGTGCCTACCACTGTGATCAGAAGAGCAATTACCTGTGCCTCGTTCCACGAGTGCCATGTAGTAGAGATTAGTGTCCTCAGCCAGTCCTGCCTCCACAATGTCCTTGGTGAAATGCAGCTCCTAGAAGTCACCACAGAAGAGGGAATTCCTGGATCCTCCAGTCAAATCCCCTGTCCTTCTGGCAGAAGGGCAGGAGCTAAAAGATGATGTGGGTCTTTGGGACAGCAAGAGTGACCTGTCACTCCTTCACTTACCATGTAATCCTCATGGGCAATTGTCACCCACTTGACCAGGCGGGAAACAACCTTTGCAGGGAAGAGGTACTGACAATCACTGGTAACTGGTACAATGCCATGTTCTAAAAGAGAGCAAGACAGGTGGTGTTACAGGTAGAAGTCAGATGCCACAGCTGGGTAACTAGGATCTTCTGGAGAGCGCAGAAGGCCCTGCCAGCTGTCCAGGTACATGAAGCATTCGGTAGGTGCCCTGGTCGACAACATGTGCTAGGAATGCAGGCGCCCCAACCTGACCTTCACCCCAGCTAGATGCCTGTGGCTGCACCTAGCACCGGCATTCGTGCTGCTTTATCTTTAATGCAAATGATGGCCCGCAAACCCAAACCCCCCCCTGGCAGCCGGAACCAGTGACTGCCTCTGCAGCAGTGACTGTTAATTAGATCAAATAGCCGAGAGGGCTGTTTTCACAGCTGACCTTGATGGAGGAAATGACTGAAGTGTTCTGTGTCAGTTCTTCTAAGGCAGAAGAGCTAGAGAACTGCTTCAGGGCAAATTCCTGCTGGTGTTTCAATCCACAAATATGCCAACACAGTAAATGCTGTCAGGGATGACAATCGTCTAACCTTGGGACAAAACAAGTTTAGCGATGGTGATGGGGAGCAAGCCCAGGGACAAACACTGCTGTCCTGGAGAGATCGGGGTCTACATGGAATACAAGAAGGGCCCGAGATGGGTAAGGACTCCAGATGGGTCCTGGAAACCTAATGCCTTTCCTGACAGTGATTCTTTTCCATCAGAAAGATCTTAACCCTCACTACCCTGCAAGCGCCTTATACATGGTAAGCCCTCGACAAGTATTTACTGAATGAATAAATGAAAAGGAACACCCATATGGCCACCACCTTGGTCAATGGCTCATTGGCTCCATGGCTCAGAATCACCTGGGAGCTTATGAATAACACTGGGGTTCAGCCTCACACTGGAGGATGTTAGCTCAGTAGTTCTCCAGGGAGGTATGAGGGGGTGGATCCCTGAATAGCTGTAGTCAAATAAGCTAAATATAAGTTCTACAAAACACGAAGTGGGTTTCTACTAAATATCTGTAGAATGTACACCGAAGTGTGACAAGCGCTAACCTAGAATAAGCTGTTCCTGACCAGTCCACTAAACTGGACCACCCAGAAGGCTTTGGGCCTCTTTTGTGAACTAGAACCATCCCTTGATGGTCCTGAGGGGAGCTCAGATCCCTGCTTGGATGGGCCTGTAGCTCTCCCCAGTGGCCCTGCCAACACCTCTGCTCAGCAAGAGCCAAGAAGTGTCATCAGGATTCAAGAAATCTGAGTGAAAGACTAGGTCATCTTTGTCCCTGTGTTGTCCAAATGGGCCTAAGCCACAGCCCAAACATCAGCTTACCCAGGGATGCAAATTGTTTGTGGAGGGCCAGGCGGGACTGCACCCTGGTCTTCAGCAGTTTCATGGTGGTCTCCATGTGGCTGGCGCTCAGCGAGTGGTCAGCAATCACTGTGTGCTGTGGATGACAGCGAGAAGCACACCTGAGCGCTCCCTGTCCCTGCCTCTCCTAGGCCCTCCTTGCCAATGGCAGCCAGGACCACCCACACCCTGAGGTGGGCACCTGACGGGAATGGCAGGGTTCACCTGCTGTGACAGGCCAGATGCTGAGTTCCAGTAGGAGCAATACAGGATGCTGGGTTCTCAAGAGGCCTGGCCGGCTCCTGAGAAAGGAAGGCTTCTGCTAAAGTGCCAGATGCCAGATCTCCTGGGGTTCTGCTGATGCCTCATTTTTAGCACCGAGGGGCGGTGGAGCCTGGAGTCATGCAGCATCCAGAGCAAGGACTCAAGTTACTTTGATCTCAAGGGCTACTAGGCTCAGGGAGAACCAAAGGTACCTCAACATTCGTAGGCCTCAGACGTTTTAGTATCCTGAGTGGAAGGAGGACAGACCATAGCCCCGAGGAAAAGCATTCTGATAAAGCAAAGCCCCCAAAGGCCATCAGAAGCCTTTCTGGAGTCTGTCCAGGGGGTGAGGAAGTAGAGATCCTTAGCAAGGAGACTCGATCAGTGTACACACCTGGGGCTGCTCTTTGGGGAAGTGGAGGCCACCTAGCTTCTGTACCCACAAATAGGGGTGACCTAGGTCAAGTACGTAGTCTCTCAAAGTCAGGATGCTGCAGAAGAGAACACAGCATAAGATGATTTTGTAAGTCCTTTCTGCAGTGGTCCCAGGGTACAGCCTTCCTCCCACGCCCCTGAAATGGCCTGGTCCCGCAGGCTCCGTGGCATTCACAGCCGGGCTGCCAGCAAAGCCTCTAAACTTCATCACCTTCCAACTGTGAATCTCACCTCTCCCATGTTCTCTTTTCTCTTCCCCCCTAACTCACAAGCAAGTCTCAGTATAAAGGCAATGCTTTATACTGGCGATTTCTTCACCAGTCCACCAATTTATAAAATGTTTTTCAAGTTTTTAATCCTCAGAGAATTAAATATTAAACCATGTTATCTTCTCATGTGTTCTTATCATGCCCTCCGAAGTATGATCTTTCCACCCTTCCTCACTATTCCATGACCTTCATTTGCCCCTTGTGTTCCCTTCTTTTGACATAGCACCCCCTCCAGCTCCAGGGTCTCCCTTTTCCCCTGAGAGGCCTCTGGCCCTAACGGGTCTCCAACGCTGGGCTTGAGCTGCCAGAGAAACTCCAAAGCAAAGAGGCTGGGAGAGGAGGAAACACTGCTGACTCACCCAACTTTATCAAACTGATACTGATTGGCTGGATTCGGAGTCTTCTTTCCGTGATCCCCTGGATACAAACAGCTCAGGACTGAGTCAGGAGACAGCAGGTCACTGGAAAAGGGAAAAGACTGCAGTGAGGACACTGGCCAATGCCTTGCCTTGAGGCAGACCTGGGCATCTGGGAATAGTGATGCCACCTATCACTGATGATCATGCTACCACCACTGAGTGCTTCCTGTGGGCCAGGACGGTGGAGGGAGGACAGACCATAACCCTGTATGCTTGAGGTCACCAGATCTCACACTCTGTGAAGTATCACCACGTTCATTTTACAGAGGAGAAACTCAAGCTTTGAAAGATATGGCTTGTCTAAGATCACACTACTAATAAGTGCTGGAACTGGGATTTGCACTGTCTGATCAAAGATAGTAGCACTCCTAAACACTCAATTTTTTGAAAACCCTATCCCTTTAAGAGAGGTATACGGTGACCAAGGCCTTACCTTCAAGGAAGCAAAGCTCTGTGACACTGGAGATGAAATAATCACAATTTTCATAAGAGCAGAAGAGAATCCTTTCTACCCCAAAAGAACAGGTATGCAGCTTTGATGGTGTGTCTATCTCACTTTGACCAAATCTCATGCTACTCACAGAAAAAGGTCCTCTTTATGTTCCCAGAAAAAGACATTATCACATGCGCTGGACACAAGGTGACCCAGGGCTATAAGCAGAGAGACAGCATCACTGCCGTCCATCTGGAATGGTTAGGGCACAGGCTGTAATTAAGCGCTGACAAGCGGAGAAGGGCTGGGGAGGGGAGAGGAGGAGGATCGTGGAGTAATCTGATCACAAAGGAGAAGGTTCAGTCTTTCTCTCAGCCAGCAGGGGTTCTCCTTCATCTTTCCAGGTCGGGCATTGGAGCAACTCAGGCAGAATGGGCTAATCCTACTGCTCAGAGCCCAGGCATGCCTTCAAGAATTTAGCAGTGGGGCGATGGCAGCTTTGCCTCTTCCCTGTTCTCTGTCTCTCCCAGAGTCTCTCTGCCCCACCTCACTTCCTTTCATGGAGAACTAGCTAGAAAATAAATAAGAATTGTCAGTCTTTTGGCCAATATTATTTAGTGACTATTACTAATAAAGAGAATGAGTCAAGAGTCAACAAAAATAAAGCAGAACCGCTAAAGCTGCATGATAACGGTTTCTAATTAACAAAACCTGATGAAAGAATCAGATCTTCTTGAAAAAAATCTGCATCGCGAATATGTGGCTCAGGACAACTGAATTTGCTGAAAATATGGACGTAAAAGGAGAGATTATATACAGTCATAAAAATACACCACCAAAACAAAAAACTACTCAATCAGTCAAATCTTTGTTGTAAAATAGTAATTGGTAAAAAGGGAGTACGAATTTGGTAAAGTAAAAGTGGGAAAAAAATCATTGAGAATAGTTTAATGGCTTAATGAAAAACTGATTAGTGAGTCAAAACTCCCTAATGGAGATCATCCTGTAAAATGATTCCTTGAAGAAAATTCGGCACGGCTGATTAAATGTGAAAATGTTTATATTAAGAACATCAATTCCCTAATGAATTAATAGATCCTGGCAACAGTCATCAATGCTGCTAATGCCACAGAAATAGAGGCTGCCCATGCCTCCTGATGGAAGCACTCAAAGTTTATGATACTGTCCTGCTCCCTCGTCCCTCCTGCAAAAAAATCAAAATGGAATCTGATCAAGCCTCTAAATCTAACTATAATTTACATGAAATACACAGGAAGGGAGTAACTCGCTGAATTGTAATGCAGGATGCAATCATCAAAATCAAGACTGGGGAAACCTACAGACAACCCATTCTCCTTGACAAACGGATGGCACAGGGACATTCAGATGAAAAGATGCTTGAGAGAAGTTTCACCCACTGCAACATGTAGACCTTATAAAGATCCAGATTCAAAACCCAAACCGTAAAAACAACTAACAAAAAACACCTATGAGAAATCAGGGAAATTTGAACTCTGACTGGATATTGAATAATATTAACGAATTAGTGTGAGGCTATGATTATATTGGGGGGAAAAGAAAGTATCCTTATGTTGTAGTAGATGAATAAATAGAGCCAAAGCAGCCTGTACTTAAGCAAAGGCCTCTGAGCTGAGCTGGGAGTTTGGAGTTGTAGGCCCAGAGCCTCCACAACTGGTCATAAGCCTCCTGGACCTCAGTTTCTCCATCTTGAAAATAGGGGGATGAGCTAGCCAACACCTGAGGCCCATAAAGATACAATCCTGGTTTCCTGGTGGTGCTTCCTTTTGCATCTCCACCCTCTTTTGGAGCTACGTATCATCCATCAATGATAGTCATAGTTTCCTCCCTTTGTAAAGTTATTGTGAAGAGTTAAGCAAATTCATGATGATAAACACAGCTGTCATTTACCAAGTGTTTCACTTATGCTAACCACTAGCCCTGATCCTTCATAAACACCCTGGAAGTAGAAATTATAATTCACAACCAGAGGGAGGAAGCAGACTCAGAGGCCAGGAAACTTGGCTAAAGGTGCACACACAGCTATCAGTGGCAGACCCGGGACACGCTGGAGCCCTGAGCCCAGCTGGTACCACTCAGCAGTACTGCCCCCAGTACCTGCATGTACAAAGCTTAGGGAGAAGCTGGAGTTAAGTACACACTGAGGCCAGCCGGCAGCCCTGTTCTTAGGAGGTATGGCATCTGAGAGGCGAGAGGGCAGAATGCTGGTGACAAGGAGCTCCACCATGGCCAGGGCCCTCAAGCTGCTAGACTGAGAGTTCTAGCCAGGCAGTGTAACTGGTTACTCTGAAGAAGCAAGCCCTGGGCTCCCTCTGCTGGGGTCAGGTGAGAATAGGGCCAGTTTCACCCAAAGTGCCCTAGTGTGACCAAATAATTCTCAAGTCCAGGGACCAAGGCTGCAGCTTGAAGGGGGCATGGAATATAAGTGCAACATAGAGAACGTAGGGATACTAGGCAGCCACGGGCAGAGCCCCTAACTAGACATCAGACTTGTGTCTCCCTCAGTGGTCTCTGTATAGCCAACCCTAAGACTCAAGTGTGCAGGAGTACCAGGCCAGGGTAGTGCTCCTGTGAAGCTACTTCCCCCCCAAGCCCTCTTGGTCCACCTCCCTTCTTCCCACTCCTAGCTGTGGAACAAGACTGCCACAGCCAGGGGCTTCCTGAGCATGCCCAACCTGTGGCCATCGTTACCGCGCCTCCACTCGCCCTCCTCAAAACCTCTTCCCACTGCCAGGTAAGGACAACCTGGGATTGAGCTGGGCTGTGAAGCGAAACTCCCAGCACCTTGGGAGAGAAAGAGTAAAGGAAGGCCTAAATTTGTCAACCTCATAATGTCTGCCAAATTCCATTTCTACATTCACACCTTTCTACTTGTTGGAAAAAGCTGGTGCTCTGCCCTGCCTACTCAATTTGCAATACATTGTAGTCATTTTATCATCTGCTGTGTAGTAAGAAGACCAACTAAAGTCAGCAGGTGCTTTCTAAATACCAGTGAGGTGCCAGGACTTCTAGACCACGTGGACATGACAAGAGAAGTCAACGGAGCAGTGCACTCCTCAGAGGCAATGCATGAGGAACCGAAAGCACCCACAGAGAGGGCCTCCTCACCCACCCCCACGCCCCACTCTCCACAGTACCCTGCACTGATGGGGGTGATCAGCTCCGTGGCGGTCGTCACTTTGGCCTTTACCGTCATGATGTTGAGGTTCATGAGGTAGTAGAAAGTCAAGTGAAGCACACTGTCATCTGGAGGGGGAGGACGAAAAGAAGACCATGTTCAAGTTGAACATGAGAGCAGAGTCTACAGTATCATGGAACAGAAAGCGAGGCTTTTAAGAGCTTTTACTGTCAAAACAAAAATGCAGTGGCAATTTTATACTGAGTAAAAAATGTCTATAAATTCTTTGCAACTGCTCTCTCCAAGAAGGGGAGCTTTATTTCCCTCCCCTTGAGTGTGGGCTGGACTCAGCTGCTTCTAAAAAGTAAAATATGGAAAGGGAGCAATCGAGTGATCACCACGTGGATCCAGGTTAGTACCCCCAGTGGTAAGATGCAGTGACACCATCGACCCCGGAATGATGGGACAGTGAAACCATGTCTATTGTATTCCTCCCCCAAACCCATAAGCTCAGTCTGATATGGAGAAAACACCAGACGAAGCCTAGTTGAGTTTTTCTACATAATAAACCTAGTCTTCAAAGATGTTAAGGTCATGAAAGATAAGTGAAGGCTGAGAAGGAGAAGACTGTCCTGCCTGCAGGAGACTAAGGGGCATGATGACGAAATGCAATGTGAGATTTTGAAACGGACAAAGGACATTAGTGGAAAAACCAGGGCAAGCTGCGTAAATTCTGTGGCTTAGTTAATTGTACCAATAAAATTAATATTGGTTTTGATCACTGCACTACACCTAGGTAAGATGCTGACATTAGGGGAAGCTGAGTGAAGAGCATGAGAAGTCTATTATTATGGCAACTCTTCTGAGTCTAAAATTATCTCAAAATAACAAGTTTTAAAAAAAGGTAAAGTGTGTAGAGTGTGTTTCCATTTGTATAAAAACTAAAAGGATAAATATACACTTGTATAAAAAAGCTTCTAACTAGTAGAATAGTTCTATAAAATATGTAAGAAATCTGTCACAAAGAGGTACGACCTTGAAAGTAAGACCACGGACCAGAGTCTGGGAGTCTCAGGTGAGAGGGAAATTTACATGCGACGGTTAGCTCTTATACCGTGTATATTGCTTTATCCATACCAACCAGTTTCAAAACATACTCTGCAGAACATGAAACTCTACTTATGTTTATGAAATTAACATAGTACTTGAATCCTACATACTCTTGTAACTTGTTCTGTGTAACTGAATCACCAATTCAGAAATTGGTGTAATTTTATCAAGCATCCCATATGTGTCTAGTTTTGTTGCTATGTCATTATGCTTATGACTTAGAGAAAAAAAAATCAAACTCCATGCAAAACAATGAAGAAAAACAAAGAAATATGAAACTAGAATCTTTTCTTGGCCAAACAGGACTTTAGCTTGCTGGACCTTGTGCACCTGCAGCTAGCCAAACCCTTAAATGCTATGGATCCCCCCGAACAAGGGGAGCCAGACCTTTGCACTTCAGGTCCAGCATGACAGACAGTGGGTGCCTCTTCAGCATCTCCTTGCGCTTGTCATCCAACTGAACTCCCAGGGTGGGTCGCCGGCGTTTCTGGACAAAGGAAAGATCAAATCAGATGGGTGCTGGTCATACAAATTTCCCCCTTCCTTCTCCCTATTGGCCAGGGCCTCGGCCCCGCTGCTTCAGCTATCCAGCTGCCAGACCCCCAGCAGCTCTTTCTTTCCAACCTTTCTTCTGTCTCTAGGGAGGATGGCACCTGCCAACCAGCAGGCCCCAGTGCAGCTGCTTGACACACTCAGGAGGGGAAACAGTTCTCACCGTGGTCTGCTCCTCCTCAGCATCGGAGTCGCTCTCGTCATCTGCAACCACACAGAGAAGACATCTAGAGGTGAGGAGGCTCCCAATGCTCCTAAAGTGCCCCAACCCATGGGCACAAAGGGGCCAAGACTCTGTCATTTGTAAATGGGTTTCTTTAGAATACATGATAAACTAATTTGCTGCTGCTGATTCAATATAGAAAACATGGTGATGTGAGAAAAAAAAGGAGGAATGCCTCATAATCCCACCGCCTCTATTTTTGAAAGTGCTTTTTAATATAATCCTATGGACCACAAGCCCTCAGCCCCACTTGCCGGTAATGGTGGTAGTAGCAGTTACGGTAATATAAATAGCAACAACAGTAGCAGTCCATACAACTCGAGGGGTTGCTATGTGCCAAGAATGATGCTAAGGACTTTGTATGCATGACCTCACTTAATCGACACGATAATTCTACATGAGGTATTACTATCCTGTTTTGACAAGAAGTAAACTGAGGCTCAGAAATGCTAAAGAGGGACTCCTGGGTGGCTCAGTTGGTTAAGCATCTGACTTCGGCTCAGGTCATGATCTCATGGCTCATGAGTTCAGGCCTCAGGTCGTGCTCTGTGCTGACAGCTCAGAGCCTGGAGCCTGCTTCAGATTCTGTGTCTCCCTCTCTCTGCCCCTCCCCTCCTTGTGCTCTGTTTCTCTCTCTCTCAAAAATAAATAAACATTAAAAAAAGAGAGAGAAAAAAAAAGAAATGTTAAAGAGCTTTCCGGGATCAGTGAGCTAGTGAGTGGCAGGACCAGAATCCACACACAATGCTCTTCCCTTCTATCCTTGAGCATTAAGACATTGAAGTCAAGCTCCATGCTACTCAGAACTAGTACAGCTAATTTCCAAAGGACCAGCATCGCCCTGGGGTGTTGACCTGGTGCCCCTGGACCTAGCTATGGAAGACATGGGGAAGGATCCCGACCACATTACCTTGGGAGTCTTCGGGAGGCTTAAATAGAGCCTTGGCTTCGTCCACACTGCCTTCAATCGCCACAGACAACGTCTTATCTATGAGCAAGAAAAAGCATCATATGACAGCCACTGAAGGAAGAAGCTAAGCTATACAACAGGCTAATCTGGGACTGCATTTCTTCTGCCTTTGTCACAGCTCCCTACTGACTGGGGGTGGAAGGGCAAAAGCCCTTTCTCCAGATGAGGAGGAAAACGGTGGGAAACTTAAGGCTTTCTTCCATTATTTACTGAGAACAAAGAATCCAAAGTGCAGATTTTAGACCAGCACTACCTGAGACTATGGTGAACGGCTCTCTTTTCAGGCTCACGCCAACGCAAAATCCCACCCTAGCACCTAAAGCCATGGGATACTCTTCTGCCAACTGTCTTAAAGGTTCTCATCCAGAAGCCTGTGACTATCCACATCCCAGAAACAACGGTTCTCATCTAAGTGCTTACATATTCTCTATTCTGTACTACACCAAGCAGCTGGCTGGCACCGTCGCATTTAACTGGGGGGCAAGACAGTGCACAGGAACTTGGACCCTGCAGTCTAGTACCAGATCTGAGTCCCTGCCCCTCCAATTCTAAACATCTGGAAAGTTATGTCACTGCTCTGAGCCCCACTTTCTGCATCTATGAAAGATATCCTGTCTTGACAAATGGTAGCTGCCTGGTTGGGTGGCGAGAACCAAAGGAGCTGATGCTTATAATTGTAATTACAATATTTTTTTCAAATTAATGTTTAATCTTCACAACAAACCTATGAGAGCCATACTATTACTATAACCATGAGATGAGAAAATTAAGACTCAGAGAAGTTAGACACAATAGCCAGGAAGTAGCTAAGCCAGGATTCACGACTAGATCTATTCAACTTGAGTCTGGTGTCTTAAACAGGAAGATAAGAGGGTTGTTCCACACACCAGGACTGACACTTTCTCTGGGTGACACCTGGGCTGCCTTTGTGGGACTCTGTAGGTCCACTGGGAGGTCAGACAGGCCACCGCCCCTCTCGCTCCATTCAAAAGGGTCTACGGGTTACAGATAGTCACAGGAGCCTGAAATGGCTTGCCCAACTGCACTAAGGAGGGATGGCAAACTTCCCCTACCTGGCAAGGTCACTGAGATAATACTTCCAGGGGTACTGCCCTGGGGTGTTGCCCTGTGTCAATGGCACGGCTCTCTGACAGCCTGCACGAACCAACATACCTCACCCCAAACAAGCTGGCTGCCCCCACCAACCACTGGCAAAGGTCAAACTGTTCTTTTGGGTAGCTTAATCCTGAAACTCTGTAGTAAAATGGGAAAGGAAACAGGTTGGGTTTAAACACAAAAGAAAATTACTCACCCTGTCTAGGGGGCTGGGAGGATTTCATATGAGCTGATGATGGAAACAAGAAGGAGAACGAAAGGGAAGGAGAGGACCAGGAGGACCAGGAAAACACAAGAAGAGAGACAGTAATGTGTCGGTGCCCATGGCTGGGAGGACAGGCATGCACTGATGCGGGACGGGTCTGTCTGATGCGGTGGGGTGAAGAGGACAAGTTTAGGTGCTGGGTGAAAGCTGCGGTAGGGCAAAAGGTAGGATCTCCAAAACCTTTTCAAAACCCTATGGAGTAAAGGACCACCCATAAGCTTAAAGTGGACACATCTTCCCACCTGGTAATTCACTTTAACGACATGCAGCCTGTTTGGGCGTCATGAAAGCCTGGGAAGCCTGCCTGGGACCTGTGCTCACCAAGTCCTGTCTCTGAAGCGGAACGAGAGGTGCCGATCCACCTGCCAAGCGCGCCTTGATGGGGTGAGTGTCTAGGAGCCCAGGCAGGCAGGCTGCCGGGGCACTGCACCCACTAGCCGACCAGCCAGGCTCATCAAAGATTCAAAGCCATCCATTCTGAAATGCCCACCAGGTTAGTCTAGCCGCAGGCCAGCTGGTCAAAGCAGCCATGCTGGGCGGTGCAGAGGGGAGGCAGTGTCTGTCACCTGTGGGCTTCTGAGCAGGAACGGGGAGCTTTCCTCAGCAGGCAGGGCTTCCAAATGACTCAATCGGCCACAGCTGCTGCTCCCACAGCCCCTCTTCCTCACCCAGACCCCATACTCACCACAGGCCTGCCCATATGCAGTGGCCTGGACAAAGAGGACATAGAGAGGCGGTGGCAGGTGTCTAGCTGTCTCATATTGCTTGTGAGCCTGGTCGAACGGCATGAACAGGTACTCCTGCACTGGGAGGGAAGCCTGAAAGCAACAAAAGAAGGATTTTTGTTTTCCCTTTGTAGGCAGTCCACATGTGAAGAGGTGGCTGCTGAGTTACCATAATAGTTTTTTCATCTATTAAAAACACGTGGTAAGTTAGCAGAGTAGGTAGATAAGAGGTCAATACAAAAAAATCAATTTATACAAGCTACAAACAGTATGGAAATGAACTAAAAAAACAAAACCATTTCTAAGAGCATCAAGAAAAACTACCTGAGAACACGTAAGTGAAAGGTGTGTAAGCCTCTACACAAAGGCTTGAGGAATGAAAGGCCATTCTAATTGCCCAGAAGACTCAACACTGCCCTGAAACCAATTTACTCCAAACTGATCTACAGATTCAATGCAACCCCAGTCTGTATCCCAGCAGGTGAAAATAGACTAGCTGATTCTAAAACTTATAACCTTACATCACACTATGTACAACATTCCCTTCCAGGAATCCTAGAGTTGTAAGTTTGAAAGATAAACAATAGAGCTTCTATAAGAAAACACGAGAATATCTCTATGACCTTGGGACACAGAGAGATTTCTTTTTTTTTTTAAACGTTTATTTATTTTTGACAGAGAGACAGCACGTGAGCAGCGGAAGGGCAGAGAGAGAGGGAGACACAGAATCTGAAGCAGACTCCAGGCTCTGAGTTCTCAGCACAGAGCCTGACGTGGGGCTCGAACCCACAGACTCTGAGATCATGACCTAAGCTGAAGCCGGCCGCTCATCTGACTGAGCCACCCAGGCGCCCCAGAGAGATTTCTTAAACAGGACATCAAAGCACTCACCATAAAGGAAAACACTGATAATTAGATCATATGAAAATTAAAAACATCTGCTCATTAAAAGATACCATCATGAGAGTGAAAAAGAAAGTCACATAATGGGGAAAATATCTGCAAAAGACTCATCTCTAGAATATATAAAGAAGTCCAAGCAATCCAACAGAAAAATGAACAGAAGACTAGAATAAGCCTTTTGCAAATGAGGTAATCCAAAAGCAAAGAAGTATATAAAAGGGGCTGTGCTCAACATCACTGGTCCCCCAGAGAAAGGCAATGCCCTCCAGAACAGCTGAAATCAAGAAGGCTGACAATATCGAGCGCTGGGAGGAATTCTGTGAATCAGTGCAATCGCATCAGAAAACTCTTCCAGTGTCTGGCAAAGCTAAATATACGTCTAGCATACTCTAGGACCCAGCAAGGTCATTCCCGGGTATATGCATTCAACAGAAATATGTACAGATGGCACCAAAGGACAGAGAATGCTTATGGCAGTATTATTCATAATAGCTCCAAACTGGAAGTACCCACGATCAAATACGAAATATCAAGGAAAATAAATGAACTCCTGGTGCTCCCAACAGTACAGATGAATCTCATAAACACAATGTTGAGCAAAAGAAATCAGACACAAAAGTTTATACTATACGATTCTGTTTGTGTAAGATCAAAAACAGGCCAAACTAACCAGTGACATTAGGTATCAAAATAAGAGTTACTGAAGGGTGAGAGGAGCTAGTAACTGGGAAGAGGAATAAAATAGCTTCTGGAAAATTGGTAATGTTCTTTTTCTTGATATGGGTGCCAGTAACATAGATGTGTTCGCTAGTGAATATCCACTGAGCTCTACACTTATGAACTGTATGTTTTCTTTTGTAAAAATTATGTTTTTAAATGTAATATATGTACATTGTTTTAAACAGTTGTGTTTTAGGGGCGCTGGGGTGGCTTAGTTCATTAAGCATCCAACTTTAGCTGAGGTCGTGATCTCAGTTAGTGGGTCTGACCCCACATTGGGCTCCGTGGTGACAGCTCGGAGCCGGGAGCCTGCTTTGGATTCTGTGTCTCTGTCTGCTCTCCCTAACTTGTGCTCTCTCAAAAAATAAACATTAAAAAAAATTTTTTTTAAACAGTGTGTTTTAGTTTATAAAGCAAAAACTCCCAGGGGCACCTGACTGGCTCAGCTGTAGAGCATGAGACTCTTAATCTTAGGGTCGTGAATTCAAACCCATGTTGGGCACAGAGTTTACTTTAAAAAAAAAAAAAAAAAACTGTAAGGATTTAGAACAATCTGCCTCAGAGGGCAAACAAAAATCAGGACACCTATCTAGAAAGACATTACAATTGCATCTGGGCGGCTCAGTCGGTGAGTTTGAGCCCACGATGGGCTCTGTGCTGACAGCTCAGAGCCTGGAGCCTGTTTTTGATACTGTGTCTCCCTCTCTCTCTGCCCCCTTCCCCTTGTGCTCTCTCTCTCTCAAAAATGAATAAACATTAAAAAAATAAAAATAAAAGACATTACATTTTACATTACATTCTAAAGTGGAGACTTTTCCTAAGGTACTTAATGGCTTTCAAATAGGAGTGAGGTTCTTTTCAGAAGACAGTACCTCTGCTGAACATCTACCCCCCCAGGTGCAGTAAGGGAGTCTAACGGACACCTACAGAAGATGCTTAGATGCCTAGAGACTATGGGGCTGATGGAAACCATTCTGGGGTAAACTAAACCTAGAGTTTGAAAAAATATTTTACCTGGAAGAAGCTCCGGGTAAAAGAAAACATCCAGGTAAACGCGTGTATATGTTCCTGAGCTCACCTGGCAGCATCTCTTCCACCCAGGACACCACCTTACTGTACTGGCTGGGGAGAAACCACAGACAAAATCATCCTTGTGATGGGTTCTGACACCTGTCAGGGTAACACGCCTGGCAAAACCCAAATGGAGATGTGGCTGCTGGAGGTCTCAGGTCAGCAAGGCCTCGCTGGGTGCTGAAGGCAAAGCAAAAGGCCAAGGTTGGGGAGTACGTAGGGGAGAGCCTCACCTGCATGATGCTATTGAGGCGAGGCTGAAGGCTGCTCAGGTACTCCTTCTTCACCTCGATCTCCTTGAGGATCTTCTCCTTGTTGGACAAGCACTCTCGGTACTTCTCTGCCAGCCTAGTAGGAGAGGACAGACTGTCACCTGAAGCTGCTCAGAGATGTCCCCATATATCTACTCACTGTCACAATCCACCTAATGACAGCAGTCATGATTAACTAATGTTTACCTAGCACTTACTATGTGCCAGGCACTTGGAGAACATTGCATTTAATCCTTATAAAAATCCTGGAAGATAGGGACTCTTCTTTTCCCCAAAGGAGGAAACACATATACACACTCAAGGAGGTAGGTAACGTACCCAAGGTCACCCAGCTAAGAGCAAGCACAAAGCTGGGCTTTGAACCTATGCCTGTCTGGCTCCAGAGGCCCTGTCCATTAACCACTAGGGGCTATCCCTGTGTCATTTCCTGCTCCGTTTCCTGCCTCTAGGGTCTAGACCCAAAACTTCACAAACATGTGAATCTAGCAGCTGCAGGACCCAAATGAGACCCACAGACTGGCCCAAATGGGGCAGGGTGGGGATGGATTATGGACCACAGGAATACGACACTCATGGTTTAGCCTATGCCCAAGGCAAGAGTGTACTGGACAGAGGAGTGATGGGCCAGCCCGATCTGTTAAAATCTGGCACCAACTCCATAAGAACCAGACCTACTGCTTATTAAATTCGTTAAGGTAGACTTAAGGAATAAAATACATTCTAGGACAGAAAAAAAAAAAAGAAATAAAACACCTACTTCTCCAATGGAAAACAGAGATGTGTCAATCAAATGCCCTAGAATTCTTGTACAAATACAGAGGAAGAAAGTCACCATAACGAAAAAGATGCAGCCATGAAAAATCCAGTATGAAAAAAAATGTATGCTATATTCTTTAAAAGACCTAGATTAAATTACACAGTAGAAAAGTTCTTTTAGTAAGTAAAAGATCTTTATTAGGATGGGGAATTTTTATGTGTAAAGGTGTTCCTTGAAGCATAATTTATGACAGCAAAAAATGATGTCAATTTCAATAGACTATATACATTATAATCTGTCTATACACAAGATATTGTACAACCTTCTAAAATAATGTTTGCAAACCTTTAAAGTACCACAGGGATAGTCTTAGAAGCAGAAAAAGAAAGCAAAAAAATTAGACTTACAGTACAAAAGGTATTTAGGTCTCAGGTATTAAAATGTTACAGAGGGGCGCCTGGGTGGCTCAGTTGGTTAAGCGACCAACTTCGGCTCAGGTCATGATCTCATGGTCTGTGAGTTCAAGCCCTGCGTCGGGCTCTGTGCTGCCGGCTCAGAGCCTGGAGCCTGCTTCAGATTCTGTATCTCCCTCACTCTCTGCCCTTCCCCTGCTCATACTCTGTCTCTATGTCTTTCAAAAATAAATAAATGTTAAAAAATTATTAAAATGTTACAGAAAAAGTTACTCCAATTTTCTATTAACAGCCTTAATCAATCCCAACCCCACGCACGATGCAGCTGGTCAAGTTTGAATTATAAGATGTGAATGAATCACAAAATGAAATCTGGTCTTAAGAAATCATTCTGCTGGTTCCCCAGAACTGCACTGTCTGATCAAGGGTCATGACAAAGCACTGTCCCCACGGGTAAAGGTCCATGTTGTACAGGCCAACAAGGTCAGGAAGGAAGAGACCCAACCTCTTCCGCTGCTCCAGCTCCCAGTCCAGACGCGCAAGGGTTTGCTGGTGAGGGTCTCCCATGGTGACTTCGGCCTTGCTGATATCTGGAGGAGCCTCCTTATAAAACTCCTCTAAACTGACCAGATCAATTTCTTCATGCTTCGACCTGCAGGCAAAAACTAGATGTCAAGTTGCTGTTCTCAAGACCCCAAACTGTGGATTAAGCAGGCCCACAGCTCCCCCGACAGATGCCCACTTAGCCCTGGTCTACAACTACCCAGAAACCTGGAATCCATCCAGTCTTCTCAGCAAATGCTCATTAGTAAATGCCTCGCTTTGAAGAGAAGTAGATGGTTACCTACCACAGGATCCTTATCCATGGTGCTCAACCTTTTTACCCATGAATTAGATAAAGACTTGGAAGGGATGCTTATCAAATTTACAGATATCTCCAAGCGTGGCAAGAGAGCTAAGAGCTGAAAAAGTCAATAAAAACACTAGAGTCTAGGCCTTGACTGCCAGGTTGAAACCAAGAAATTACATTTAACAGGAAAAAAACATAAGAGTCTGCACTTAAGTTTAAAACATTAATCATACAAGCAAGGGATGGGGAAGATCCAGGATGGCATAAGTGTGAAAGCGATCTAGAGGCTTCAATTATTGTATGTATAGTGATTCACATGTATAAAAGGAAAGAATCCAATACTCTTTCCTGCATTAACATAGTGCACAGGTCATGGACAGATGATGGTAATAACGGCAGCTACCAGGAATTAAACACCCACTGTATGATAGCCTCATCTGATTCTCAGGATAACTCTATCAAATGGGGACTTCTATCTCCATATTTCAAATGAGATGGAGACGCCTACAGATGAGCAGCTTGCCCAAGGTCACATAGCTAGTGAGTGGCAGAGTTGGGATTTGAACCCAGACTTGTCTGACCAGGGCCAACGGTGGTCACCTGCCTCTCCAGTGTAGAGTTCTACTGTATTCAGCATTTGTCAGCTTTCATCTGAGTCGTGGGACATCCCGTTCTTCTGTTTTTAATATCTTTTTCTTTTTAAGCAGTTTAAGATACATAAGAAGTTTCAAAAACAGAACTGAGAGTTTACCTTCCCCTGGCTTCCCCCAATAGTATCTGATCTATACACAGTACATAGTAAAAACTGACAATGACTCAATATTATTAACTCAAGTACAAACTTGACATGAATTTTGCCTCTGTTAGTATTAAGCTATTATTACAGGATGAACATACAGAGCAAATAAAGATGACTCTCAAAACTCAGCGTACTTATTGGGGTGCCTGGGTGGCTTAGTAGGGTAAGTGTCCAACTCCTGATGTCGGCTCAGATCTTGGTCATGATCTCATGGTTTGTGAGATCAAGCTCCGTGTCAGCCTCTGCACTGACAGCACAGAGCCTGCTTGGGATTCTGTCTCTCCCTCTCTCTGCCCCTCCCCCGCTCGCTTGGGAGCTCTCTCTCCCTCAAAATAAATAAATTTTAAAAATTGGCATAATTATCAGAAATACACCAGACCCAATGACTGATGTGCCCCCTCATCCCAAGTTTATTACAAAAACCTGCCTCTTTTCAGTTTGCACCACACGTCTGACCAAGCCAGAACACATCCCCTTCTCTTCCTCGGTCTACACTTTCCTCCTCATCTCTCAGTTTGGATTTGCCAAGAGGCATTACATATTCAAATGGACATGGACAAACTATAGTTTGTTCACCTGAGAGCGACTAACTGGCAAGAAATTTAGGTTCCAAAGAATAAAATTCGGTTGCAAAAACAAATGGCTGGAACTTCAGAGAGGAAAAGTGGGCCAAAAGGTTAAAAGGATTTGACTGGAAGGGAGTTGCTCCCACGCAAGGTGCCCAGGAATCAAACTGGTAACGTAAAGGCCGCTGCTGGAGAAAGACAACTGTTTTTGACCAGGTACAGAACTCAAAACTTGAGGAAGTCAGACAGGCTTCCAAGGTTCTTTGTGCAGCTTGAAAACACTGCTTCCAATTCTCCCAAAGTGATCCATTCACTCTTGTCCCAGATCCTGCAGTCTCTAAGCTCATCTGATTTCTCTCTAGGGAGACTAGCTCACCCTGAGCTCTGTAGGAAAAAGCAGTTACCAACAGACAATTTTGCCAAAGTTTGTTTTCCAAAACTCACTTAAACTCCAGACATTTGGTGATCTCTTTCTGCAGGTGCATCACCTCGTACAGCAGGTTCTGGAGCTGCAGGTGATAGGCGTCTACTTTCTGCTTGGCCTGAAAGGAGGACAAGGGCAGAGGTGAGTGGGGCAAGTCAGGTCAAACAGAGCAGCAGCAGACTCAGGGAAAGGCCAAGGGAATTAAGAAGGGGATGGGGAAGAGGGAGGAGGAGGATTAAACCTCTCGATTCCTACCTCATGGGTCTGATCTCTTCCTTTCTTCAACCTGATATGGGCTAATCGATTAAGCTTCTTTAGAGTCATGAAATGCACACAGCTCTGGATCCTCCGATCTTCTATCTCGACTGCCTACAGGCAAAGAAAACCGGTGAAGACCTTGACAACAGGTGCTGGCCTAGCTTCCTTCGGCCCCTCGATGCTGACCCATCCCCATCGGGGCCAAAAACAGATACTGGAAGGAGCTCAGCACCATGACAAGTACCAATGGAAAATGGAGCGAGTATAGCCAATGCACAATTAATATCTGTCCCAGGGCACCTGGGTGGCTCAGTCGGTTAAGTGTCTGACTCTTTTTTTTTTTCTTAAAGATTTTTTTAATTTTTTTTTATTTTATTTTTGAAGGAGAGAGAGACAGAGCATGAGAGGAGGAAGAGCAGAGAGAGACGGAGACACAGAATCCAAAGCAGGTTCCAGGCTCTGAGCTGTCAGCACAGAGCCCGACGTGGGGCTCGAACCCACAAACTGCAAGATCATGACCTGATCATAACCAAAGTTGGACGCTTAACCAATTGAGCCACCCAGGCGCCCCAAGGGTCTGACTCTTGATCTTGATTCAGGTCATGATCACATGCACGGTTCATGGGATCAAGCCCTGCATTGGGCTCTATGCTGACAAAGCGGAGCCTGCTTGGGATTCTCTCTCTCTCCCCCGTCTCTCTTTGCCCCTCCTCCACTCTCTTTCTCAAAATAAATAAACTTTAAACAAATAAATATTAAAAAATAAAACCAATTAACATCTGTCCCTACATACTGTCTACACAGATCCTAACAACAGCAACACCCTGCCATACAATTTGATCTCTATGAATAACATTACAGAATAACTTAAACACACCAGAATTATAGCTGTAAAGCTTGCCAACAGTAAAATATGATATAATGATCATAACAATATTGGACAAGATAATAAGCACAAATAAGTGAGACTCTTGGAACTACATGGGTTTTGTTTTTAGTCACACCATTTAGTTTCTCTGCCTCAAAGTCTGGTCAGTTCAATAGTAATAATTTCATTTTTGGTCTCTATAATATACCTATACATATCCGTCCGTACAACAGCAAAGGAATTTATACATACCATCATTTCCCAACCCCTAGCAAAATGCCTAGCGTGTAACAAATACTAATTGGATGAACTGTCGAGTTACAGTTAGGAGAAAAATTAATTATCCTGCACTTTTGTTACTCTAATTAATGGCCAGGTGGTGATGAAATGTTCCAATAAATTAATAAGCACATCTCCGGAGCCCCCAGACTCCAACTACCTGATTGTGGCTGGGCCAGAAGACCAAGATTCGGAAGGGCTCTGGTGGGCGCGAATCAAGTCCATCCGTGCGAACCCACCAGGTGCATGTCTGCCTACTCCTTACCGCATCCTTGCCTCCTCGGCTCTTCAGGTCCTGGATCTCAGCCATGAGCCTCTGCAACTCTTGGCATGTGTACTTGTACAGCTCGTAGTCTCTGCCAGGATCCCGCAGGTCCACCTCAGCCTCCTCGCTGTAGTATTTACCTTCCTGTGGAGGCAAGGATACATGCCTTGGGTGGGGAATAAAAGTCTCCATGTTGGGACCAGGGATGCTTGGCTGAAATCAGTAACAATGAAACCCCAAACCGGGTCTCTCAAAAAATCTGGTCCTCAAGGTGCGCCTGGCTGGCTCAGTCGGTAGAGCATGCGACTCTTGGTATCAGGGTTGTGAGTTCGAGCTCCCACGTTGGGTGTGGAAATTACTTAAGAATAAAATCTTAAGAAAAAAAATCTAGTCCTCAAATCAAATGTTTTCCTTCTTCTCAAAATGGAAAAGAATCCCTCTTTTTTTTCTAATTATAAAGTAATGTGTGCTTAGTGTCAGAGACTCAGAGTATAGTGAGCAGTATCAAAAACAAAACGAAAAGTTGCCTGTAATCTCACCTCCAAACCTGAAATAACTATTTTGTGGATAAACACAAATTTTATTTTTAAACAAAACAGAATCACACTGTCCATGCTATTTAGTGCAGTTTCTCATCCCAATAAATTAAATATCCATGAAAATGGCTGTGTGATAACCCACTATATAGATAAACCATAATTCATTTAACCAAATACCTACTGATGGGGGTTTAGATGGGTGTCAAGCTTTAGCAAAGACTAAAATATCATAATTGGTCACCCAGGCTTTGGAGTAAATGGAACACAATTCTTGAAGAGAGTTAGCAAGTTAACGATACTGTATTGCACATTTGAAAGTTGCTAGTTATCGCAAGAAAAAAACCTGTAACTTCACATGGTTAACTAGACTTTGGTAGTGATCATTTTACAAATACATACAGATATGGAATCATTATACACTTTAAATTAACATGATGTTGTATGTCAATTATATCTCAATAAAAAAAAGAATTAATGCCTGCAAAATGGATAAAGTTCTTCCTTAGATTTCCTAAATCTGAGAAAAACAACATTTTCTACTTAAATTCAAGCTCTTCTGTTTAATCGTTTTTAAAAAAAGTAATCAATCAATCAATCTAAACAACTAGGTCATAAATTAGCTTGACAGAGACACCCGGGTGGCTCAGTCGGTTAAGCGTCGGACTCTTGATTTCAGCACACGTCATTCTCTTGGTTCATGGGATTGAGACCCAAGCTAAAAGCACAGAGCCTACTTGGGATTTTCTCTCCCTCCTCCCTCTGTCTCGTCCCCCACTCGCACATACGTGCATGTGTTCTCCCTTTCTCAAAATAAATAAATAAATGAAAAAAACTAGCTTGAGAGATTTAAAGACAGAGAAATAGTAAAAGGAAGAACCTGCTGACCACATGAGCTCTTATGCCACAGAAGAGATTCTGTGGGGATGTTGTTCTGGTACTTTCTCAGCAGCTGACCAGGAATGCCACATCTCCAGTTTCTGGTGGTGTGCTGCAGATACTGGCTGCTTCTGACTATCAGGAACTTAGGAGACACATACGATACTAGAATGCCTTGTCTGTTTGGGCGCTATTCATGTCTGACATAGGCTGGCTGGTTCTTGGAATGCTGCTGCTAAACCAAATGTCCATACTCAGGTTTTATGGCACCAGCGGAATTCCAGGCCCCTGGTCAAGCACAGGCCACCTGGGAGGTTGTCACTGAGACCCTCGGCAGCTGCACACCACAGCCAGGCGCTTGGCCATGAGCTGTAATTTCTCGGCAGCATGGCGGCACTGGCTGATCTCACCTGTTCTGTGTCAGAACGGTTACGCTTGCCTTCGGATGGAGCTCCATCACTTCGGATCACTTTGGGCTTCCGTTTCTTGCTTGATTCTGATGACATGGTTGTTTGGTAAGGTCAGGAGGAGATGGTAGGGTCCTGTTAAAAGGAGAAAACTTTTGCGATTTTCCAGAGCTGGAATTGGAGATTTTCCTGGAGTCAGAATATTGAAGTCTAACTCGTAATTCTGGCCACCCTTAACCTTGGTAACTCAAAAAAAGGTCGCTCAGTCCTCCAAAACTTCAGTTTAATCCTCTGTGTAAAAAGCAGAATCGTCCCTCAGCCTGTCCAAAATTCCTCTTCTCCACCTCCTTTAAAGGCACCATAACCACGTCACTGACGAAACTCCTGAGCTTAGCATATATACCCATTCCGAATACAATCGATTGATCACTGTGTGCTGGATGTGATCTAAGTACTTTATGGGTATATCCTCGTTTAATCCTTAGAACAAACCTTTCGGATAAGAACAAGTACCATTTTACAGATGAGAACACTGAGGCTCAGAAAGGCGAATGAGCTGCCCAAGGTTACACAGCTAGTATGCTAAAGCTTGGTTCCATCTGATGCCACATCGGTGCTCTTAACTACATTATTGTAACACCAATGTGTCTTGCGACCATCTCATCTGGCAATGCCATCGACTCTCTGGTTGACCCTAAAATTTAAAAGAAGAGAACCTACATTTCACGGGGCTCTAGGGTCACAAAGCATCCTCCCCTTCTGCTACCTCTCCCTGGCGGTCACCACAGCCCCCAGAGGTGGGCAGCACTATCCGCCTTACCCCAACAAACCTGCCACCAGCATTTACTGAAAGGAGCCAATGGCTTCCTACCGACCTCAGGGGCTGTTGTGGACATGGACACAGGAGGCCTTCCACCCGAAGGTGACGAAGATGGCCTAGGAGTGGGGCTGTAAACAGCACGTGGGTGATCTGAAATAATGCTAAACACCTAAGGACAAGGTCAATCCCTTCTCAATTATTTTTAGAAAATTTTTTTCTGGTTACTTCAAGGAGAACATCTCATTTCCCCAATTCGTCTTTAGCATCTGTGAACATCAATGCTCCTTTGTTACCAAAACGATTCTGTCTCAGAGCCTCAGACAATGAAATCTAGCCGGAATTAATCTGTTTTCATGTTAAAAATATCAATTTTTATCATTAACCTTCTGCATAATGCAAGTCTCCATTTATGGGCAACAAATGCAATTTTCTCCTAAAAGCAATTACGTCTGAGAAGTAAAAAGTGACTCGATTAAAAACCTTTAGCAGTCTTAAAACGGTAACTTGATTGGGCATAACCCAAAACGGTGGGACGCGAAAGGCTGAGATGTGAGAAATCCTGACTTGGCTACGCAGTAAAGAGAGCCTGGCACACGTAAGCACACAATAAGTGTGAGTTGTTATCACCACCACCATGGACGTCGACATCGTTGTCGTCACCGAGAGGCCGCATAGCGGGACCCGACGGGGCTGCAGCCAACATTTTCACCTGAAGAGATTGAGCGCGCGGCGCCGCGCGGCCGGAGATCCCGAAGAGTAAGCACGGAGAACTCGCGTCGGACTCCAGCCTGGGGACGCCCTCCGGGAGGTCCGCACCTCCGTCCCGAAGCGTCCTGCCCCGCCCCTCCGACCGGCCCAGCTAACCCGGTCCAGTCCTCACCGCGTGGAGCCCCGAACTTGTCTCGGCCAGTGAGCCACTTCCGGCAGCGGAGAGAGGGCTTCCCACGCACCATAGAGAAACGGAAGGAAAGAGCGGCCCGCCGGAAGGGAGGCGCGGAGGCCGGAAGCGAAGCACTGCGGCCCGGCCGGCCCCCGGCTCCCGGCGGAAACAGCTCCTGGGCGGCGGGGAAGCGAGCGGCCTTGAGACTCGTGTCAACACGGGGTCCCAGCCGCCAACACCCTCACGCTGCCTTCCAAAACCAGGAAACTGAGACTGCAAGGGCAGATTCTTAGGTTCCCTGTTTTCTCTTTCCCCAGAGCCTAAAGCAATGGCCCCCAACTTTAGGGTTTAGTTAACTTAGGCACTCCATCTAAAGCAGGAAAGATTGTGTTGTGCGGAAGTTAAGTTCACAGGAAAGATTGTGTTGTGTGTTAGTACGCGCTCTGCCTGTTTGAGTTCGTCGTCGGTCCAAGATAACACGAAAGCGTGGAGTGCGAAGATTTGAAAGTGTGGATTTGCCTCCAAAACTTGGCTTCTTAACC
The DNA here is from genome assembly GCA_030068075.1 of Paguma larvata. Taxonomy (NCBI): domain Eukaryota; kingdom Metazoa; phylum Chordata; class Mammalia; order Carnivora; family Viverridae; genus Paguma; species Paguma larvata. Next base: position 67,118,675 of record CM057835.1, read on the forward strand.
ACTGTCATATTCACCCAAACATCCCACACCACTGAGGGCAGCAAGCCATTGTAAGGCATCCATTCTCTTACACTTTTTTCCCCCACGGGCACATCAGTAGCTTCCCCATTTTAGGCCTGGCTTGCCTGGGGCAGTCACAACTCTAATGCAGCATTTGACAGTTTCAAGTGTTTTCTGCCCCAGGTATGAATTCTACGGACAGGGTTCAGGATTTTTGGTGTAAATCCTACTCATCTGGAGGTAGAAACACTGATGTCCTGAATGCCTGGTTATGAAGGGCATTCCCTTCTACCATTGGGGGGTTGAGGGGGCAGAGGCCCCCCAGTGTGTCTCAGGGAACAGAGTACCCTCGGAGGTGGGGGCGTAAATCAGCCAGATGGAACTAGGAAACTGGCCCTGCCCCTAGCACCTGCCAAAGCTCCTTGCAGATGAAAAAAAGACACCATGGTTTATAGTAAATATTTAATTGGTTCCATCAGTAACTCCAGCCTAAGTTTTCCTTGAAAGGGAGACAGAATCAAGCTACCTAGGGGTTCATGAGGTGTGGGGATCACTGAAGTCACGGACCCCACTCCACATATCCAACGGCCCAGGAGGATGAGGGTTGGGCTAATAGAATATGAAGACAAAAAAGGAATTGCAGGGTGAGGGAAATACAGGCCCTTGCCCTCTCCTTAGCCTGCAGGAGTGAAAGAGGGGAGGAGACTCTCCCTACACCGCAGCTCCAGAGCTACACAGTCAAGTCCTCAACCTCACTACGTAGGGAGAACGAGATGAGCCTCTTTCCAACTGTCTTGTATTAAGAACCCCTTCCCAGGTCATCTTCTGTAACCTCTGTTCTATCTTCCTGATTCTGTATTCCCAATTCTGCAGTTCAAGTCCAAGTTCTGAATTCTACATTCTACCTGTGACCCCGATCCTCCCAGCTCCATCCCTTTTCCCAGCCTTTCTGAATGGAATAGGTAGGACCTCACACTGATTTTGCTAATTTTAGGGTTTTCCCCTTTACTTCTTGAGGCAGTTTTAGGCTTTTCCCTGACAGGAGGGACTTGGCTCAGACTATCCGGCAAGTGGGTGGCCTGGTGGAGATCAGGGAATTCCAGAGAGCCAGGCCTGGTCTGACCTCCTCCCTCCCCAACCCACCTCTAACCACTGATACACTACCTTTTGTGCAAGTAAAGCTAAACTGAGGGCTTCCATGGTGATAACTAGGGACGGGTGGCCTTGAGATAAGGAATCTTAGGGAGCAATGTGAGAAGACACAAAAGGTTGCTGTTCTTCATCAGAAAAACTGAAAACTGCTTCCAGCACAGGGGAAGGAGTGGGCAGGGAAGGTGGGAAGGGCCTGGGCAGAGCTGCAAGTCCTCAGAACCCTGTCATCCTTCTGCTTCCCCTTGTCTGAGCTGAGCACAAACCCCCAGAGTCCTCCCAGATCTGAGAGAAAACCAAGACAGCAGGACTGGGACCTCCTCTGTCTATTGGCTGCCCTGAGGGAGAAGGGGAAGGAGGCAGAGGCAACGGCAGCATCACTGGAGAGGTGAGATCTTCAAAGGGATCATGATCCGAGACTCCATGTGTCGCACCAGCGGGACTGCGGAGAGAGAGCCAGAGGTCACAGAGGGGGCAGAGGCAAGTGAACCCTCAAACCTGGACTTTGAAGGAGGAGGAGGCCTGGGATACCGAGACGGGGAAAGCCCACTGCCTTCTTGGAATGGAGAGCGCCCAATTATGGGATAAGAGGGAATTTGGGGTGGTGCTGAGATGCAACATTTTAAAATTTTCATAAGTATAATTTATGTTCCTGTGTGGGTGAGAGAATAAGGAGCAAAAAGTGATTTCGCAGATATTGCTTAGCACAAAAGTTAGGTGTTGAAGTAGGGAGATTTAAAGAAAAATATCAGGGGTGCCTGGGTGGCTCAGTCGGCTAAGCAGCCAACTTCGGCTCAGGTCATGATCTCGCAGTTCGTGGGTTCGAGCCCCACATCGGGCTCTGTGCTGACAGCTAAGAGCCTGGAGCCTGCTTCAGATTCTATGTCTCCCTCTCTCTCTGCCCCTCCCCCACTCCAGCTTGGTTTCTATCAAAAATAAATAAACATTAAAAATTTAAAAAAAGAAGAAGAGGGGCGCCTGGGTGGCTCAGTCGGTTAAGCGGCCGACTTCAGCTCAGGTCATGATCTCACAGTCTGTGAGTTCGAGCCCCGCGTCGGGCTCTGTGCTGACAGCTCAGAGCCTAGAGCCTGCTTCAGGTTCTGTGTCTCCCTTTCTCTCTGCCCCTCTCCTGCTCGTGCTCTGTGTATCTCTCTCTCTCAGAAAAACATTAAAAAGAAAAATACCAAGAAAATAATTATTGCCATAGTATACCAGGAGGATAAAAGCTATGAGGGTGACCTCAAGTGGCTACGGTTTGCAAAGCATTGATTTGGTTCAACAGATTCATAGATTCATTTTACAGATGGGGAGGCTGCAGTCCACAGGAGGCCAGCCCAAGGTCACCTAAGAGGTGGGACTCCTCTTGCTCAAAGCTGTTCAAACTTTACTGTACCAGTTACCTCCTGTTCTGGTTAAAGTGCAGATTCTGATTCAGCAGCTGGGGGTGGGGGCTGAGATTCGGCATTTCTAAGAAGCTTCCAGGAGATACTGATACTGTCATTCAGCACCATACTTTCAAGATGGAGGCCCCCACTAACTGCTTCAGGAGATGCATTTCCCCCACACCAGCTGCTAAATGTGGGTGCTTAAATGTAGGCCCCTCAAGGGGAGGGACGGGCTTTTGTTCATGCTGTGTCCCCCAGCCAGCCACCCACTGCAGTCCCTGGCACACAACACCTGCTGCCTCCAAGTGGTTCTCGGGGGTCCCGGCAAGGTAGCAAACACGCAGAACAAAAAACTTGCTCAAAAACTCTGCGCTTAGTCTGTGCCAGTCTGGATGAAGCGCTTTCCAGAAACTGGCTCCGAGAATATTTCATCCCACCCTCCAAGGGAGGCACTATCACCACCACTGTCTTAAAGATGAGCCCTCAGTGTGGTGAAGAACCATGCCTGAGGTCACAGTGCATTGGGACCACCTGTGTTTTTGTCCCCTGTAGCACTCACCTAGGCCCGCTGCCTAAATGACATGGAGTGTGCTACCAGGATTGAAACCTACTTGCGGTCTTAAAAGTAAACTTCCCAGCACTAGAGGTAATCAAGTGAGGCTTGGTCTCCTTGGAGAGGGGATTCCGTCCTCAGATTGGGCTCTTGGCAGGTGACCTCCAAGGGCTAGGCTGAGGCCCCAGAGGAAGAACTCACCTGTGTAGTAGACATTCTGGTCCCAGCCCCTCTTCCTCCAGGCAGCATTTCGAGTCTCCTCCCGAGACTGTAGGTCTTTGTAGGCTGCAGGGAAGGCACTGGCTCATTCCAGGGGCACAGAGGATCCGATTCTATACCTAGCACGGGGCCCTGCTCCCATTGCCCCAAACCCTGTCCTGCTGTCTCTCCCCAATGCCACGGACTGTTACCACACACAGTCTGCTCTGACGATCTCATCCAATTGTACATTTGCTGACAACATCCTCCTTTCTGTTTCCAGCCCAGAACTCCCCCTCGGGCTCCAGACGCGTGTATCCAGTGCCCACTTGTGTCTCCACTTGGATGTGAGAGCATCTCAAAGGCAACATTTCCAAGGGCTGAAATTCCACTCCTGACTCCCTCAACCTGCCCTTCCTAGGGTGTCAGTAAGAGACACACAGCTGAAGCAGGAATCTGGAGTTCTCTCCCTGCCTCGCCCCACACAGACAATTCATCCACAAAGTGCACTGGTCTCACCTCGAGACTAATGAATCTGCGGCCTTTTCAGCATCCTCGCTGCCAGCACGTTAGGCCAGGCCACCATCCTGAACTCCTCCGCCTGAACCAGTATAACTGTCTCCTGACGCCCCACTTCCTCTCTTGCTCCCCTACAAAGCACTCTCCACAAAGCACATGGCAACCAGAGCAGTCAGAGTGGAATACGAATCAGGTCATGCCATGTGCTTAAACACTGCAGCAGCCTCCCACTGAATTTAGAATAAATCCCAACTTGTCCCCACAGCCCGCAAGGCCCAGCCTGGTCTGGTCTGTCCCTGTCTCCTCACAGCCACCACTGTCTCCACACTGGCCTCCTCTATGCCCTTCAAAACCCTGAAGGCCTTTTTCCCATCACAGGGCCTTTGCGCGTGCTGTGCCCCCTACTTAGAATGCCTTTCCCTGGCAATTCACAAGCTGGTTCCTTCTCATCCTTTAGCTGAGCTAACATTTCGCCTCCTCAGAGAGGCCTTCTTTGTCTATCCCAGCCATTCCTGTGTATTTCATCATTTTTCCCTGCGTCTTTATTATTTGTAATAATCCACAATGATGTTTTTGTGTTAGTTTATGTCTAAGGTGGTGTCTCCCTCTGCTGGAAAGTAAGCTCAAAAAGGGCACTAATGTATCTGCATTGTCTATACAGAGTGACAACAGAGACAGAGACCCCTGGAGGGTCTCCAGCCTACCCCAGAGATGGTGCACGACGTAGAGTTCTCCTATCTGTGAGAAGAAGCCGCCCACTGCCTCCTGGTTCTCTTGCCGGTACTTGATGGCCCGAGCCCTGGGGACAGCAGAGAGTGTGGAGCAGGGGCCAAGGTGAGTGCAAAGGGCCCTCTGAGGTGTCCCCAGGCTGACTTCTCAGCCATACCTCAGGGAGGAGCCTGAGGGTAGGACCTCCAGTTCTCAGAGGCGATCGGGGAAGGGGGTGACGGAGGTACAGCTGTAGGCTGGGTACTCTGCTAGGGGAGGGCTCACATCCTGGTTGGATCCTTCTGCATCCACGAGGCGCAGAGGACGCCAGGTTCCCTGCCACATGGCCCTGGGAAAGGTGGCAAGCAGGGGAACTAGGCAGGATAGGTAGGCAGGACCCCCCTCCCCAGGCACCGCCACTCACCAGTTGTTTCCCCACTCGATCATGGTTCCTGGCTGAAAAGAGAACCAGGAGAAAGAATGGAAATGAGCCCCACCTCAGATTCCAAATGCCACAGCTGGGTGGAGAGGGGAAATTGTCACGTCTCCCCAGCCCTAGGGGCCACTTGGCCTCATTCAGGGGCCCGGACTCGCACCTGGGTGGGCATGCGTCCACATACGTGTACACACCGCTATTCTGAACCCACAGGGAGAGAGAGGCCAGAAGCCCGTCTGGGTGCTGAGGCACAGGACCCACCCACGTTGGGGTATCTGTAAAGCACCACCACAGCAGGGAAGGTGGGAGGCAGGCAGGGATCTGGTTGGGAGGAGGCACCTTGAGCTTGTATGTCCTCAGCTCATAGATGTTGGGGCCTGCTCTGGGCTGTGGCTCGTTCCAGAAGCTGAACTCAAGGAGCATCTGGTTTCTCCTGGACAGCAGCATCTGGCTCCGCTCCTTTCGGAACTCCAGGTACTCCTGTGGGTGTGGCAGTCTGGGCACGGCAGCCAGGACGAGCCCCCCACCCTAGCGGTCCATCTCACGGGGTAGTGGTAGCAGCCCCTAGCACAGGGCCGAGCCTGAACCCATATTCAGAGAGGTTTATGGAGCAGATGCCGACATACCTTGTTGTTTTTGAGCTTGTTCATGCAGTCCATCAGGGCTGGGTAGCCGCCTGAGAATCGCCATAGGTGTACTGTTGGGGGGTGAGAAAAACGGGAGGCACAGGTCAGGGGGCTGCTTACCCTAACGCTGGCTAAATGTATCTGAAATGGGGGCATCTCCAGCTGGGTTCCCTCAGCATCAGGACTCTCTGAGTTCCCTCCGCCTCGGTAAGGGATAGCACTAGACAGGGGATTATCCCAGACACAAGCCCAGGAGGCCTAGGTGTGAGCCTCGGGTCTGCCAGGTGGACGCCCCCAGCCCTTGATAGCCTCATCTTGAAAATGCAAGTAATGTTGCCACCCAACCTTCCTTAAATAACACAAGAGGACTAGATGTGTCCTTGTACCCAAGGTGCAACAGCACACCAGGCCTCTGAGGGACGAGCTGGACAAAAAGAGAGAGTAGGCCTGATGGGCTGAGACAGAACATTCTTAGTGAATTAAAAAAAAAAAAGGAAGGAAGGAACGAACGAACGAACGAACCAAGGAACAGAACAGCATGCACAGTATGCTAGCGCCCGTGTTTAGGGTGGGGAGACATATCCAGAGGTGCTGGTCTATGTACCATCTCTCGATGGAGACCCAAGAGATCGTGACAGGAGATGCCCCTGGGACCGAGAACTGAGGCCTGGGGATCACGGGCGGGAGGGAGGCTTGCTTTTCACTGAAAAACTCTTTGTACTGTTTGAATTCTTCTATCATAGAAGAATTGACCCTGTGCTGGGTCAGATAGTGTCCCCCGTCCCCCTATGTTCATGCCACCCAGAACCTCAGAATAGGACCTTATTTGGAAATAGGGTCTTTGTGGATGTAAGCAAGCTAAGACGCCGTCACACTGGCGGGCCCTAAATTCAAAGACTGGTGTCCTCATCCGGAGAGGGAGGCTTGGACACAGACACAAAAAGGGCACCACGTGAAGACAGAGGTACACGGGGAGAATGCGAGGTCATGACGGAGGCAGAGACTGAAATGATGCCTCTACACACCTAGGAAAGCCAAGGATTTCCTGCAAAAACCAGAAGCCGGAAAAGGCAAGAAAAGCCTGTAGAGAGAGCGCGGCCCTGCCAACGCCTAGATTTCATCAGACCTCTGGGCTCCAGAACTTGAGAGAATAAATTTCTGTTGTCTTCAGCCACCTAGTAGTTGGCACTTTGTTATGGCAGCCGTAGGAAACTACTACACCTTCCAGTGACAAAGGTGGAAGAGGAAAAGGTGGAAGCATGGCTGAGGCCGAGGGAGAAGGTCTCCAAAGGGAGACGAGAGCCGAGGGCAGTTGGCTGACCAGCGGTTTGGATGCTCAGACTTTTGTTCCTTCCCATCCCCGGCCTGTCCCTTACCTGCCTTCTGACTCCATCTGTACCTTGATTTTCCTATCTGCAAAATGGTCTGACCTGACAGTTTAAAGGCCTCTTTCCCAAGGGAAACGCAAAAATACTGCATGGATGGAACTCTACCAAGCCCAGGAAGGTGACCGGTAGAAGAGGGATAAACATCATACTGGGGACCAACAGGGAAAAGTTACAGGAAAGGAATCCTAGGCCCACGAGAAGAAAGTTTTCTAACAATTATAGGGGTCCCTCTAGAAGATAGAGTAACAGGGGCGCTTGGGTGGCTCAGTTGGTTAAGCAGCCAACTTCGGCTCAGGTCATGATCTTATGATCTGTGAGTTCGAGCCCTGCATTGGGCTCTGTGCTGATGGCTCAGAGCCTGGAGCCTGCTTTGGATTCTGGGTCTGCCTCTCTCTCTGCCCTTCCGCTGCTCATGCTGTCTCTCTGTCTCTCAAAAATAAATAAACATTAAAAAAAAATTAAAAAAAAAAAGAAGATAGAGCAACAGTTCTTCTACATTCATTACCATGTAGATTCTTGAGCCCTACTCCCAGAGGATGGCTTGGGGTGGGGGGCTCTGCTCCCCAGCTGATTCTACACAAGGGATGACACCTCAAGATACACAAAATTTAAGTTCAGGATCCCATCCTTTAAAGTTCATTTCCCAGCTAGCAAATGATTAATAGAATCCAAGGACTATAGCTAGAGCTGATTAAGTTGTACCTAAAATAGGAAAACTGTAGGGTCTGAAGTTGAAGACAGTTTGCTTTTTTTTTTTTTCCACCTAGGACTATGTCAATGTCTGCTACGGAAACAGAATAAATGCTTATGGGAGTCTGTCTGCAAGACACAGATTTTTCTTTTTTAAGACACATACTATTATCAGGGCTGCGGAAGGACGAGAGATGGGTTTGCTTATTAGGGAGTGAGCTCCCCATTACTAGGAGTGTTCAAGGGAAGCTTAGAGGACCCTTTATCAGGGCTGTTGCAGAAGAGTTCCCTGTGCTATACAGAGTCTAAATGTGCATGTCCAAAAGGACTTTTTACTACAATAGAAATGTCCTATGGGTGTGCTAACACAGTAGCCACGAGCCACATGAGTCTATCAGTGGACACTTGAAAGGTGGCTAATGTGACTGAGGAAAAGCATGTTTCCTTTTCTTTAATTTTAACTTATTAAAAAATATTTTAACTTTTATTCATTTTTAAGAGACAGAGACAGAGCACAAGTGGGGGAGGAGCAGAGAGAGAAACACAGACACAGGATCCGAAGCAGACTCCAGGATCTGAGCTGTCAGCACAGAGCCCGACGTGGGGCTTGAACCCACGAACCACGAGATCACGACCCAAGTCAAAGTCGGCTGCTTAACCGACTGAGCCACCCAGGCGCCCCTAATTTTAACTAATTTAAATCTAAATAGCTGTAGGTGGTTAGTGGCTACTGCCCTGACAGCACAGTCTAAATATAAATACTAAGGACCCTTTGAGTGAATGAGACGCTGTGAGTTAAATTCACATGTGCCAGCCTAGCAGCAGGTGCCAAGAGCAGGGTGGGTCTGTGGGGGTGGGAGAGGGCATGCTGTGGGGACCCCTGGGAGGCTGTAAGGAATCGACTCAGACAAGAGCCTCTGTGAATTCCATAAATATGTACTGCATATAGGGGATTCAGTGGTAAAGACAGACAGGGACCCCTCTGTCCCAGAACTCACCACCTTTATGGGGGAACAAACAAGTACAATATGGGGTGCACGATCAGAGCTGTGAAGAGGGAAGTCAGGGGAGGTGCCTGACCCCGCCTAGGAGGAGGGGATCAGGGAAGGCCTCTAGGAGGTGAGGTCTATACCAAAACGAAAGATGAGCAGAGGAGCGAGCCAGGTAAAGTGGGCAAGGGAAGAAGAATGCTTCAGGCAGAAGAAACACCAGGAACAAGAGTCTGGAAGTGGAGGGCGAAATGGTCAATCTGAAGAACTGCTAGAAGTTCTGGGTGGGAGAGCACGGTAAGCAAAGCAAAGAGGATGTGGCGAGATGAGGCTGGGCAGGGAAGGGCTCACAGAGCCTCGTGGGCCACCCTGGGGGCAGATGGGAGCCACAACAGGTGTCTGAGCTGCGGAGTGAGCTGAGGAGGACTGCATGATGAGAGATCCCCCTCAGTGCCACCGTGGAGGGTGTGGAGGGTGGCCAGGCATGATTGGTGCCGGAGACCTGGGCTGGGCGGCAGTGGCGCTGGGGAGGTGGGCACCTCACCTGCCTGGTCCTGCTCCCCGTACCATGTGTTCCAGTTGCCCACGAGCGAGCAGGGGTAGTCCTCATCCAGGTGCAGCTTGGGCAGCACAGCCTCCCTGGGGTGGAGGGGAGGGGGAGAGAGGGAGGAGGGCTCACACCAGCCACCAGGGCCCCTGAGATAAGGGTTCCAACTCAGGCCCTCAGGGCTGAGCCTGTCTCCCCATCTCTAAGATGCAGAGGCTGGACAATACGTCCTTAGGACTTCGGGCTCTGAAATCTCCATCTCCTAGATTTCTGCAAGGAGAATGGGGCTGGGATGGAGTCTCCAACCCAAGCAGGGAGGGACGAGCAGATGGAGGATGCTCACGTCAGGCTGTTGTAGGCATCCAGACACTCGGGCTTCACATTGTGAACTGCAACAGAGGATAGAAAATGGGAGGTGAAGCAGGGGGTGTGTGTAGCTGTGGGGAACTGGGGTCGGGGGACGTCCCACAGGGCCAGGGTTCCCAGGATAGCTCAGGATGTCCCAGCCCCTCTCATGTCCCAGCTGAAGCCTCGCGGGCCCCCAGAGGCCCCGGGAGGGCTGGCGGGCTGGCTCAGCAGCCACTCACACTGGATCTTGTAGAGGTTGCTTGTTTCCTTCTTGGACAGCAGGGTGGAGTGGGCATCCTTGCGGGGATCCACCTTGTGCACGAAGAGGGAGCGGAACCAGCTACCTTCATTGTCCTTGGAATAGAAGCTGTAGGACAGAGGAGTTCAGGGAGACAAGCAGAGGTGGGGGGAAGCCCTGGCTCCTCCGTCTGCTCAGATATCCTGCTCCCCCATCCCTCAGATATCCTGATGAACCCACATTTCTAGGAATGGAGCCACAGAATCCCGTGGCAGCCCCAGAGTTTAAGATGTCACTGGAGTCAGCTGAGCAGACCTGGTCCCTTTTACGGAGGTCATGGCTGCCCACTTTGCTTCTTAAGGCTTTCCAAGGCCTCAGGAGGCCAGGGGAAGCAGCCCCACTTTCCACCTCTCTCCTCCCTCCCTCCACTTTTCCCCTTCCAAGAGGCTCCTTGGGGCACACACCTGCAGCCCCTTGCCAAGATCACTCCCACAACCACCTTGCCTGATGTCCAAAACTCCTGACAGCCCAGCCTATCTTGCCAGCCTTCCTTGCTGTCCCCTCCCCCCAACATGTGTACCCCACTCTCCAGATGTGCTCCTCCCTGAACATACCAGGCTCTTTTACTCAGTGCTTTCTTTGCGATTTCTGTCCCCTCTGACAGGCCACGCTCATGGTGCGCCCCAGTGCTCACACCACACTTGGCCTGTGCCCCTTCCCAGCCCCGACAGATGGAGAGCCAAAGAAAAATAAGCTTTGTCCTTGAGGAAGTCACAGTCCACTGGAAGAAACAGCCTTTGGAACATAATTCTAGCCAGAGGTATCTGGGAGAGCCCAGGTGAGCAAGCCTCTGGCGGTCTGGGCAAACCCTCCCGAGGAGGTGATCCTAGAATCTCTGAATCTCCAGGGCTGATTTGGTAGATAGCAGCAGACAGAGAGGGCGAAAAGGCGTTGCAAGGCAAGACTCATTCATTCGTCCAGGCGACGCTTAACTGACAATATCCACCCTGCACATCTGCCTCCGAGCCTTGAAAATGAGCGAATGAATGAATGAATGAAGTACTCTGTTCAGAGCAGGGGACCTGCCACCTGGCCCTGCCATGCCCTAACTATACTCCCCACACAAGGTCCCAGCAGGGGCGGGCTTATTTTTTAGGTGGCCGGAGCCTATGAATCTTTTTGCTGAACAGCAGTGGTACAACTTGTAGTCGGGCCCGAAAAGCGGTTCTCCTGTTGGATGATTGCTAGCCCCAGAGCCTGGCCCTTAAGTGCCAGCAAGTCTACTTTTTCGATCTCTTTCTGTGGCTAGAATAAATGTCTTGCAAATCAAAGTACTATTTTTTCTGAAATATGGAGCAGCCACTGAGACTGATGAAATTAAAAGAGCCTCTTAAAGTAGTAAACCACTTACATGACCACTGAGCAAGATGAATGAGGATCTGTCCCAACCCTAATACTGCTTACCTGGGCGGGGGGGGGGGGGAGATGGTTGGAATTTGCTTTATTCACTATAGCTTTTTGTGCTAAAAATTGTTTAAAGTGTTTCTGAATTCACAGCCTTTCTGTCATTGTGCATGTATTTGTTTCATTAACAAAAAACAAAAAGATGATTATCATCGGGGCTCCCAGGTAGCTTAGTCGGATGAGTGTCCAACTCTTGATTTCAGCTCAGGTCGTGATCTCATCTCATGGTCGTGAGATGGAGCCCCACGTTCAGCTCTGCACCGAGAGCGGAGCCTGCTTCGGATTCTCTCTCTCCCTCTCTCTGCCCCTCCCCTGCTGTGTGCACACTCTCAAAATAAATAAATAAACATTTTTTAAAAAAAGACACAATTATCATCAGATGGGCAGTGCGGTTCTATGAAATTTGGGGACCAGAATAAGGGAGCTTTGCTGTAGGGGACTTTAGCTGAGGACGTGCTCTGTGTCGGGGATCTGTGATCAACTTGTCAGAAGCGTGATCCTGCTGCCATCTACGTGATGTTGATATAGTGTTGACACTGTTAGCGTCCCCATTTCTGAGATGAGAAAATAGTCAGGGGGTTTAAGGAACTTGCCCCACGTCATAGAGCAAATCAAGGGCAGACAGAGCTGAGGCAAGAACCAACCCGGAGGTCTTTCCTCCAAAGTCAGCTCCCACCTCCAGTGTGAGCACTGACTTGGGGAGCATCAGTCAGATCCTGCGAAGAACCAGGTATTTCAACAAAGCCACTGGCAGAGAGATCCGACCTTTGGTTCGAACACAGAGGGGATGCTTCCCTCGGAAGGGGTGGTGGCAGGGAAAACAGTGGCTCCTACTCACTGTCAACCAAGACCTTTGCTCTAGGACTGGGCTTTGAGTAATTTATTAACATCAGTACTGACCAAGATAAACAGCCAGGAGGCCGGCCAGCCCTTGGAGAGACAGCCTGGGGGCTCACTGCAGGGGAATGGCAGGGGAATCCAGGAGCTCTGATGGGCTCCCATCTCTTCCCCCCCACTCTCACATCATTTATGCCTACAGCCCTCAGTGTCCCCGTGTGTCAAATGAGCAAGCTAGAGCAGCCTCTGTACAGATCTTTCTGCAGGTAAAACCCAAGATGGGGCCTGTCCAAGATCCCAGGACAGGGACTGAACTCCAAGCCAGTGTCCATAGGCTCACATTTTCAAGAACTCAAATTTCACTTTCTCGGTGAAACCATGACATTCTCCAACCCCCGAACTCCCCAGCCCCCCTCACCCTGCTCTCTCTGTTTCTGGAGCTCCTTCTATCACATTATACCTTTTTTTCCTTTGCTTATTATGTGCCTTGTTTATTGTCTGCCCCACTAGAAGCAGCCCCACATGGACGGGGATCTTGTCTGTCCCTTGTATCACCGCTGCCTGGCATGGTGCTGGGCACCTGGTATGGGCTTAGTGTGTGTCTAGGAAACAAATGAAGGAGTGGGGGGGATGCTAAGACAGAGCCGCTTGGCGATGATGAAAGCGGGAAGGTAGGAAATTAAAGGAAGCGTGGTTCAGAGTGTGGACGCAGGCCTCGGGGCCCCTTTCCCTCCCCCCCACCGCCAGCAGCATTAGTGCTTTAGAGCGCAGGTTCTGGAGGAATCCAGGTTCTAATCTCAGCTCAGCTTCATCCCTCTGAGCTTTATATTCCTTGTCTGTCAAATAGGGGCGTTAGGATGGATCTTTTAGAGAAAGGGCCCGACAAGGTAGTGCAACTAACATCACTATCACTTCCTACCAAGCTTCTAACTGATCTCCCAGCTCCCACTCTTCCCCCACTTGTCCTGATCTGCCCGTCCATCTTTGCAAAGCACCATTTGGGTGCTGCTATTGTTCGGCTCTAAGGTCTTCTGCGGCTCCCCACTGTGTACAAAACAAAGGCTGGACGTCTCCACTTGGAATTCTAGCTCTCACGTACTTTGCCAAGCTTTCCGCAGATCCAAGATTCCCTATCCCAGTGGTTCTGAAACCCACAGCACTAATAATGTCACCTGAGAAATTCTCAGAACCATCCTGGACCTACGGCAGCAAACACTCCCAGGGTGGGCCTAAAGCAATCCGGGTTTTAACAAGCCCACTGGGGGACTGTGATGCATACTCAAGGTTAAGGATCACTGCTCTAGGGCAGTCCTAATTTCTTTCTCCCCCACCCCCATGTAATCTCAGAAATGCCAAAGATTCTGGTATCTAAACTATATTAAGAATGCCTCTTAGGCCCAGAAAAACACAATGCAGTTTTGTCTACTCTACGGAAGGGTCTGCCCTGATGGACCAGTTTTAGCCCCTTCCATAAAAACACCTCTCTTATTTCCCCAGGGCCCTTTCATCATTTTCATAGAAGTATGTCATATCTCCCCAGCCACACCAGGAGCCCCTAGCTAATGTCCTCCCATCCCCCCGCAGGGTACGCAGCACAGTGCTTTTGGCATGGGAGCTGCTCAACAAATATTTGTCTCAGATGAGAACTTTGCAGTGGATGTCACGTTTACACTCTCAACGGCGATCAACAATCTGACAGCCTGCAAAATGAAATTGGTCCAGAATGTTCTCTAGATTGATATGCTAGGAAGCTCAGCTCTAGGCACATTCTGAAACACTCTTGTGTTTTGAGTGGGCTGATTTATTTATTTATTTTTTCGAGAGAGGGAGAGAGAGAGAGAGCGAGAGAGCACAAGCAGGGGAGGGGCAGAGAGAGAGGGAGACACATAATCCGAAGCAGGCTCTAGGCTCTGAGCTGTCAGCACAGAGCCCAACGTGTGGCTTGAACTCAGAAACTGCGAGATCATGACCTGAGCTGAAGTCAGACACTCAACCCACTGAGCCACTCAGGCGCCCCTGAGTTGGCTGACTTTAGAAAGGACCGTGTATCGGCTTGATTGTTCTAGAAGTGTATGTTTAAAAGACATACCGGAAGAGCTAAAAGAACTGAAGTTCTAGGGGTGCCTGGGTGGCTTAGTCAGTTAAGCGGCCAAGTTCAACTCAAATCATGATCTCATGGTTTGTGAGACTGAGACCCATGTCAGGCTCTCTGCTGCCAGCGCAGAGCCTGGTTTAAATCCTCTGTCTCCGGCTCTCTCTGCCCCTCCCCCACTTGTGTGCATGTGCTCTCTCTCTCTCTCAAAAATAAATAAACATTAAAAATAAATAAATAAAAGAACTGAAGTTCTGGAGCACCTGGCTGGCTCAGTCAGCAGAGCATGTGACTCTTGATCTTGGGATAGTGAGTTCAAGCGTCCCATGCTGAGTGTGGAGTTTACTTAAACAAATAATAATAGTAATAAAAAGAAAATAACTACAGTTCTGTTAACAGGATTACTAGTGCAGCGGTAGTAACAACTGCTATTTATTGAGCAATTACTATGTGTTAATCCTCATGATAGGTGTTTGAGAAAAATGAAGCTCAAGGATGGTTAATTAATGGCCAAGAGGATTCCAATATACATCCATCTGACTTCAAAGCCCACACTCTTATCTCCATCCCAGCAGCCCCCACACTTCAGAGGTCAGGAAGGCTGCTACCTGTCCCTCCAGTGACTCCAGAGAGACATGGGGTGGCCTAAAGGTCAACAGGAGGGGATGTTTCTAGGTATCTAAAGGGCATAGGTAACTGAAGAGCAGTCCCTCAGCGACTTGGGAAGTATCAATTCAAGAGCCTTCACAGCCAGCCTGCAAAAATGCCCAGCAGACAGCATCATCGCCACTTTACAGAGAAGGAAACCTAGGTTCCTGGAGGTTCAGTGCCCAATCCAAGTAAGGGAGGAGCAGCAGGCTGCTTACATCCGAGGCTCCTTTTGTAGTCTCTGGATATTGCCACACAAATGGCTCTACCCCCCACCAATTCTGGTACCCTGGAGAAGTGAGGTCCCACTCCCAGCCTCAATTTCCTCCTCTGGAAAACAAGGAGCTCATAGAAGATGATCTCCCCAAGGCCATGTTCAGCCCTAATATTATGAGGAGTCCATGCAGAAATTGTTTGAACAAAGGCAGTATCTGTTGCATGTCTACCAGGGGCCAGAAGCCTCACATACATGGCCTTTTTCACCCTCAACGACTCTATGAGATACGTACTGTTTTATCACCCCTATTTTGCAGATGAGGAATCCGAGGCTTCAAGAGGCCAAATGCCTGACCCCACTAAGAAAGGCTGAGTTAGATACGCTGGCGCTAATGATGCCAGCTTTCTCCCCAGTGATTGGACAGTCAGGGCAGGAGGGAATCTGCTCAGCTCCTCTTTCCCAGCGGCCCACGAGTGCTCTAAGATCTCATGGCAAGGTCTCACAGAACTCTGCAGCTTCGTGCCTAGGCTGCGGGAGAGGAGGGCCCCCTGCTTCTTTTCCACAGGTGGGGAGACAGGTGTCTTCACTTCTTTAGCAGTATGTTCTTGAGCACACACTGTCCTGAACCCTGTGCGAGGGGCTGGATTAACGGAAAAGCGACATGACAGGGTAGTCAGGGAGACAGGCAAGTGTGTATAGAGGGTGATGAGGGGCTGGGGAAAGGACAGGACGCTGGAGACGCAGGAGGGAGGGGTCGCCCAGGGTCGTTCAGGGAGGCCCAGCCCTGCCTCAGTCCAGGGCAGGGCCCAAACAAAAGCCCAGGCTGAGAGCACTGCCAAGCCAGCCTCCCTCTCCCAGGAGGCCACCAGCTGTGGTGCAAAGAGCACTTACTGTCAGGAGACCTGGGTCCAGACCCAATGCCATCTCCGGACACCAGAGGGAGTGACCTTGGGCAACTCCCATCCCTTCTTAGGCCTCCTTTGCCCCACCTGTACTGTTCAGGATTGGGGATCAAAGGGTCTGTATAGCCACGACCCTTCCTTGGGGGTCCCCTATTGCTATCCGTATCTCTTACCCCTAGAACTTCCCAAGGGAGAAGCTGCTTCTCCTAAAAGCCCCCCATAGGTGTTATTTCACAATCACCTCAAAGGCCTAGAGAAGCAGCCACTCCTGCCCTCTGCCCGGCTCCCACTCTCCAGGGTCCAGGGCATGTCCCTCTCATTCACCCCATCTTTCATTCTGTGCCCAGAGCCAGGTCTCCACTAGGACAAAGACCCTGCGCATACCTTTACCGTCTTCCCCATTCTTTGCTGAGAGCTTTTCCCCAGGCCTAGATCTTGCTCCCGCCTCTAACCCACATAGATTCCAAGCCGGAGTCTGCACATTCCCCAGCCCAAGACCCTGGCCCCCGCCCCGGCACTCCCCGCGCGCGCGAGGCGCTCCCGCATCCCCGGCCCGGCACTCACCGCGCGACAGCCGCAAGGTCCCCGGCTCGGGGCTTCGGGCTCCCCAGCAACTGCCGCGCCGCCGCAGAGATGCTGCACAGCCGCGGAGCCATGTTGGAGCGGCGCAGGTTGAAGGAAGCCCCCGCCCCGAACCCGGCGGCGGGGCGGGGCGGCAGTAAGCCCCGCCCCACGCGTAGCCCGCTTCCTTCTGCAGGCAGCCAGGTGGGCGTTGCCGCCGGGCATCCCCCAATTCCAGAGGCAGGGCTGAAGTCAGAGTTTTTGTCTTCAGAGCCCCTGCGGCTCTGTAGTGACTGGCTTTGTGACCTTGACCAAGGCCTCTGCCCACTCGGGGCCTCAATGTCCACCTCGGTAAAATGGGAGCGTCGAACAGTGATACTAGGGATTCTTAACTGAGCACTCATGTGGCAGAGGGTCAGTAGGCTCCCTGAAATTGTGCGTTTTTTTGGGAGCGAGGGATCCACAGGCTGTTTAACACATTTATAAAAGGAGCAAACGCCCAACAATTGAAGATGGTTGGACAAGGCTCTGGGCCATAGGTATATTTTCTCTCCATCTCCTTTTCTATTTTCATCCCGTTTTATCATCTCTGCCTGGGCATCCTGGGGCCCCATGCCCTCTTCTGGCCCTGCCCAGTTCTTTTGCCTTCTTTCCAAACTGCTTTCCCTTCTCCCCCAGGTCACAGACCTCAGCAGGAGCGGAGAGCTTGCAGACCCCACCAGGGGCCCAGGGGCCCAAAGGGACATAGATATTTGCATGCACACCTCCCCGAAGAATATCCACCCACTGACTGCAGACCGGTGGCTCCCTCCTGGTATGCTTGGTAAGGGGGAGTGGAGGGCAGACATTCGTTTTGTTAGTCATTCAGCAAATACTGAGTCTACCTGGCTATGGCCTGTGCTAAGCTCTGAAACACCAAATAAAGGTAGACAGGCCAACAAGCCCCCAGCCCTTTTGGGACTTGAGGTCTGGTAGGGAAAACAAAATCAAAATGGCACGGACCTTGAGCCCCTTTAGGGCAGATACCTTATGCTGCTCCCCTCTCATTTCTCCTGTATGATACATTAAATATTTACTGAACAAGTGAAAAATACACCCAACAGTATTTTTGCCAATTGCAATACACACTATGAAGAAGTACCAGGAGCTGTGAGGACTTACAATGATTGGGGAAGGGAAAAAGGGAGGGCCTGTATAGACTTGGGGGTCAGTAGTGACTTCTCTAAGAAAATGAAGCTTGCACTATGATTTTTTCCATGTGTGTTCTAACTGAACATCTACTATATGTGTAATTTATTTAAAAAGGAAACGATAGGGGCACCTGGGTGGCTCAGTGGGTTGAGCATCCGACTCTTGATTTAGGCTCAGGTCATGATCCCAGACGAGGGTGATTGAGCCCTTCAGCAGGCTCTATGCGGAGTATGGAGCCTGCTTGAGATTCTCTCCCTCTCTCTCTCTCCCTCCCCCCCCCCACTGTCCCTCTCCCCCACTTGCATGTGCTCTCTCTCTAAAATATAGATAGATAGATAGATGATAGATAGATACATAGATACATAGATAATAAGAAGGAAGCCATATCCTCATGATAAATGGAAAACCTGGATCAGTTGTTCATAAACAGGCAGAACCTTCCAAATAAATGCAGTGGATCTAACACTACAGCCACTGCCTTGTAGCTAAGGCAGAAAACTGTGAGCCTGACACCTGCTCTGAAGTGTTAGAGACCCAGCTGGGCCCAGTGGCCCCTTGGAGTTATCAGAGGGACCAAAAGGGAATAAACTCCCCTTCTGGAAGTTGGTGTGATCAGAGGCTCCCCAGTCACAGCCACTCAGGAAGAGCCCAGATGGGTAGATGGAGATGTCACTAGTGTCATGCCATAGAGCTGCCCTTCCCTTAGGCTCTGAGTGTGACAGACCCGGAGAGCCGGAAGTGACTGGCTCCACTGGACCTCCCAAGAGGCCTGACTTTGGACCTAAGCTTGAAAGGATAAGCAGAGAGCGTTTGCCAGGAGAAGGGGGCAGGGTAAAGGGAACTTGAGCAGAGAAAGCAATGTGTGCATAGTGTGTGAAAAGATTGCCATGAAGAAACAGGTTAGAGATTTTAGCACATGGGGTGTCTGCGTGGCTCGCTCAGTTAAGCAACCGACTCTTGATTTCGTCTCAGGTCATGATCTTGTGACCATGAAATCGAGCCTTGCATCAGGCTCCTCGCTAAGCATGGAGCCTGTTTGAGATTCCCTCTCTCCTTCTCCCTCGGCCCCTCTGCCCCTCTAAAAAAAAAAAAAAAAAAAAAAAAAAAAGCACGATCAAATATAATCAAAGGGTGGAGGTTATTTGGAAGCAGCTTCTCACTTGGTTCAAGGAATGCCTCTCTAACAAAGGAGCAGGCAGCCTTGGTGACCTGTCACTGAATTATGCCAACAGAAGCTACAGGGCAACTCATTGCCCATGTGGTAGAAGGTGTTTGGTAATGAAACCACAAGAAGCCAGGACCCATGGACAGAAAGGAGCTGGCCCTCCTGGTCTAGGGTGAGAGTCTTCACCACATTCTAGATGTTTCTGGCCCCCTCTGCTGGGGAGGAGGGAGGGCTGACCTGAGGCCTCCTAACACTGGTCTGACACTTGTAAGAGGGTTTTCCCATCTCCCTCCACTTAAGCGGGGCAAGAGGATGAAATTAGGCAGCTCCAGGAGCAAGCTCCCACCCCTGAGCAGGAGAGATGGGAGATAGATCTCCCTTCCCACGTCCCATGAACCCCAGTGTGGCAGCTTACTGGAAGTGCAGCTTTGCAACTCCGACCACAGCTAGAGTAACGGCTCATTTCAGCTTCCCCTAGACTCTCCCAGTTTTAGCACTGAAAGTCCTCCATTCAGAAAGCCTCTCTCTCCCAGGGAAACCAGGAGATTTGATCATCCTAATCGTGGCCCTCTCTCTCTCCTCACAACACATACGCACTCCATTCCAGAATCGTCTCCTTGCTCAGCTAACTCCATTTACCCTGCTTGAGTAAGTAGGGCACAGGGGTTCTCTTTGTGGCACTCAGTGACATGCAATGCTGGTTAACGGAGCATCTGTTAGGAATGGGTCCCTGCCCCATGGATGGTGCACTCTGGGCAGCAAACCAGAGAGATGTTGGATGAAAGTTCTGCAAATAAGGAATTAGACCATTTCCAATTACTGTGGAATAAATTACCCCCAAAATCTAGCAGCTTGAAACAATAAACAATTATTATCTCACATGGTTCCAAATAGGTCGGAAATTCAGGAGTGAGTGGTTAGCAGGACTGGTTCTGGCTCAGGGTCTCCCACAACGCTGCAGTCAAAATGCCAGCCTGGGGGGGGGGTGGCACCGGGCTGACTCAGTCACTAGAGCATGAAGCTCTTGATCATGGGGTTGTGAGTTCGAGCCCTGTATTGGCTGTGGAGATTAAATAAATAAACAAACAAGTTAAAAAATAAAAAAGATGTCGGCTTGGGCGGTGGTCATCTGAAGGCTTGACTGGGGCTGTCGGATCTACTTCCAAGGTAGATTGCTCACACACCTGGCAAGCGAATGCTCTGTGTTGGCTTGGGGCCTCAGTTCCTTGCCCCAAGGACTTTTCCAGGCACTTCTTGGGTGTCTTTACCTCATAGCAGCAGGATTACCCCAGAGCAAGTGATCCAAGAGAGAGTAAAGCAGAATCTCCAAGGACTTTTATGACCTGGCCTTGGAAATCACACTTTGTTATTTCTGTACATCCCATTGGTTACACACGTTGGCCCCGCTCAGTGTGGGAGGGGGCTTCACAAGGGTATGAATACCAACATGAGTCATGGGGGCCACCGAGGAGGATGGCTACCATGATTAGGTTTTGCACTAGGCCCAACTTAATTATTGGGGCTGGACTCAGCATTCCAAGCCGGCTTCTGTGAGCAGGCGTCCCTAGCATCATTGTCTTCTGCCCTAGGATCTCTCCCTCCATTTCCTCTCTCGGGTCCCTTCCCACCCACCACTGAGTCTGTGACATCTCTTTCTCCTGAATCTGTCCATCCCTCCCTTCTCTACAGGGAGCTGACCCGTCTCTTCTCCCTCCCTCCCTTCTCAAAGCTGCCCTCACAGAATCCACCTTCATAACTCATGGCCAGGCCTGCTGCCCAATCCGTGAAATGAAATGAGAGGAGCCAGGGAGAAAGACAGATGGGCAGAGCCGGGCGGAGAGGAACAGGCAGGTTCATAAGTGTAAAATATGAACAAACCTGCCATCATCTATTCTCTGGGACAAATACATCATCACCAAATGGGCTGCAGAAGAGCAAAGAGACAAATTACCCAGCTGTGGCAGCGTCACCTGCTCCTTATTGATGGGCTTTTGCTCTGGCCCAACTGCTCTCTGAGAATTGCATCCCCTAGCTCCTACAGGACCCCAAACAGGAGGGACAGGGACAAGAAAGGTTTTATGTTTCAGCTGGGGCATGAGCCGCACTGCCGAGGTCCAGCCTTTCTGTACTATGCATCATAGGCAGATCTGACTTAGGCGACTTTGATACAGTGCCACAAAAATGTTAACAAAATGCCACTCCATGTGCACATCGGAAATCACACAAACACCAGGGAAAGAAGACAATTTTACTCCTTAGGTATTGAACAACTTTAAAGCCACCGAGGAGATGGAATGAATTAGAAACTGTTTATGCTCCTGCCACAAGGCGGCACCACGGTAGCGGGAAAAACAAATGACCACCTGCGTCATTCCTGAGCAAATCACACTGTTGTTAATGCGCTTCGGACTCCAGCCACGGCTTTCTGGGCCCACGAAGCTGTTATTTTGTCATTCCCTGTCTTTACAAACCACTTAGAAAAGCTATGACAACATCATTCAAACGTTTACAAAGTAGAGATGCTATTGCTGAAAAACAGCCCCCCAAATCAGTACCTTTGGAGTAGATACTGGCTGTGATAAAACTCTACAAAGAAGACTGGTGGTTTAGGAGAGTACCTGTGGGTGGAGATAATGCTGCAAAAATACAAAGCGGCACCAACAGCAAAAATATGGCAAGTTGCAGGTTGATGAGCCGGGCGAGCGCATTTCATCACCTACGTTGCGTTCATTCCTAAGGGGAGAAACGAGTCTCGGAATACAAAGTTTTGAATCATGCGCCATTTACCGAAGGCATCCTTCCTGGAAAATATGACTTTCCTGGACCTCCCTGGCTCTACTGGCATAGAGGCAGCTCCTGGACCCGCTCTTGGGAAGAGAATGTGATGGGTCGAATTGTGTCCTGTGAATTAATAGAAAAAATATATTTCATCTAAGCCCTCAGTTTCTGGCCCAAAACTCCTAGAACTCTTGTCATTTTGTAAGTGATAAGAGAGTGCTACCGGCACTTCTTGTTCAAACATTCGATCTTTGACCCTGGTTCCTGACGCAGAGCTCCAAAATTCCTTGGTATTTCCTGGGTGATAGAAACATCTTCTGTTCTGACGAGGCAATGCCTGGTGGGATCCTGGGTGGGGGTGGGTCGTCAGAAGGATGAAACCATCATGAGAAGCTTGGAACTTTGAGCCTGAACCCCCTTCCTCCTGGAAGGAGAGAGGGACTGGAGGTTGAGTTAATGACAGATCACATCTACCAACAAAGTGAAGCCACCATAAAAATCCCAAAAGTAGGGGATGCGGAGAGGCTCTACGTTGGGGAACACATCTATATATTCGGAAGTTGGTGTATCCCCAACTCTACAAAGACAAAAACTCTTGCTTCCTGGACCCTTCCTGACCTCGCCCTATATACCTCTTCATTTGCCCTTTCTTATATAAGAAACCAGTAAGCCCGGTGTTTCCGTGAATTCTGCAAGCTTTCTAGCAAATTATCAAGTCGAAGGAGGAGGTCCCGGGAATCCCAATTTGTAGCCAGTAGGTCAGAAGTACAAAAGACAACCAGTACTTATAATTGGCATCTGAAGGAGAAGCAGTCTCAAGGGACTGCGTCCTTAACCTGTAGGGTCTGCACTAACTCTAGTTGGTGTCAGAATTGAATTGAATTTAGGACATCCACCTGGTGTCTCAGAGAATTGCTTGGTGTAAAATAGCCGCAGACTTTGTGTCGGAAGTATAGGGAGTGCGACAGTAAAGGAGAAACACAGGAGGGTTTGCTCATTCGGTCCCCTAAACAAGAGATATTGAAGTCCCAATCCCAGTCCCTCAGAATGGGACCTATTTGGAAACCGGGTCTTCTTTACAGAGGTAATCAGGTTAAAATGAGGTCATTGGGGTGGGTTGCAATCCAACATGACTGGTGTCCTCATGGAAAAAGGAAACCTGGAAACCGGACAGGCATGCACAGAGGGAAGACCGTGAGATGCCACATGCAGGCTGCAGTATTGACGCCACAAGCCAGCGAACATCTGGGGACACCAGGAACTAGAGGAGGCAAAGAACGAGGCTTCCCTCCAGGCTTCAGAGGGAGCACGGCACTGGGGACTTCCGGATCTCAGACCTCCAGCCTCCGGAGCTGCGAGATGATACATTTCTATTGTTCCAAGCCACCCAGTTTGTGTCACTTTGTTACAGCAGCCTGAGGAAGCTAATATAGAATGTTAGCTTGAGATTCAAAAGTATATGCCACAGTAAGGGACACAGAAACAGTACCAAATTGCAAATTAGGCCAGATTACACATTTTAGCCCAGAAAACAGTTATTTTTCAGTTCCTGCTGCAGACAAAGGTGTGCTTGCTACTTCAGGCACGCTATCTTTGGAAGACCATAGGCCCAGAGCTAGAAATCTGGGTTGAGGATCCAGACTCTATCTCTGTTAGGCTCTGTGGTCTTTGGCCAGGAAGTTAGCTTCGGGGCGCTTTAGTTTTCTTAACTGTCTAATGGGCGTAATAACCTACTTAATCATGAGAATTCAATGAGAATGCATGTATATGCAAACCATTGCTCGGTACAAGTGCAATAAATGTGTACTTTTAGGTTTTGCTATTTGCAATCCCATTTCCTAGTCCCCCAGTTTAAGACGATGAGATGGAGGCCCAGAGATAACAAAAACCTTTGTGAGGTCACACAGCACCTTAGACATAGAGGGTTTTCAATAAATATCAGTTCTTATTTTAAAAAGGGCTTTTAAACATGTCAGATAATAGTAGTATATCAGTATATAGACCCATAGGCAGCTCACCACATGGATGTTTGCTTTCTTTTAGGTCAGAAGGAGCTCATTTCTTGGACTTCCTTTATCTCTGAACCCTAAATCTCCTTTTTTTATTTAATTTTTTTAACGTTTTATTTATTTTTGAGAGATATAGAGACAGAGCATGAGCAGGGGAAGGGCAGAGAGAGAGGGAGACACAGAAACTGAAGCAGGCTCCAGGCTCTGATGAGCCATCAGCACAGAGCCCGACATGGGGCTCGAACTCACAGACCGTGAGATCATGACCTGAGCTGAAGTCGGCTGCCCAACCACCTGAGCCACCCAGGCGCCCCCCCTAAATCTCCTTTTAAGAGTTCACCCGGGGGGTCCCTAGGGGATTCAGTCGGCTGGGCACCCAACTCTTGATCTTGGCTCATGTCATGATCTCACAGATTGTGAGATCCAGCCCTTGGGCTCTGCGCTGACAGTGTGGAGACAGCTTGGGATTCTCTCTCTCCCTTTCTCTTGCCCTTCTCCCGCTTATGTTTCTCTCTCTCTCTCTCTCTCTCTCAAAATAAATATTAAAAAAAACATAAAAATAAAAAGAATTCATGTGGGTACGCCTGGGTGGCTAAGTCAGTTAAGCTTCTGTCTCTGGATTTCAGCTTGGGTCATGATCTCAAGGCTTGAACTCCACGATGGAGCCTGGTCAGGATTCTCTCTCTCCCTCTCTCTCTTTGTTCCATCGTGCGCACGCACACACACTCGCTCTCTCTCAAAATAAATAAATAAAAGCTAAAAAAAAAAAAAAAAAGAGTTCCCCTGACACTACATTGTACGTCTGAAATTAATATAACACTGTATGTTAACTATGCTGGAAAAGAGTTCACCTCATTGGGTCAGTATCCACCTGGGATAATCTCCATTTTGATGAACACAACTGATTAAGGCATTTTATCTACAAAAAATCCCTTTTGCCATAATAAGCAACATAATCACAGGAATGATATGCCATCATTCTATTGATCTTGCCCAGGCCCAAGGGGGAAAGATTGTATAAGGCTATAGATGAATGAGGAACATTTTAGAATTATGCCTATACACTGCTTATGTGCAGTTTGCATTTCTTTTCTTTTCTTTTTAAGTTTATTCTGTGTGTGTGTGTGTGTGTGAGAGAGAGAGAGAGAGAGAGAGAGAGGCAGAGAGACAGGGAGAGAGAGAATCCCAAGCAGGCTTTGCCCTCTCAGCACAGAGCCCGACACAGGGCTTGATCCCATAAACCGTGAGATCATGGCCTGAGGTGAGATCAAGAGTCAGAAGCTTAACCTACTGAGGCACGCAGGTGTCCCTCCATTTCTTTTTTATAATGCATATGGATTGCTTATAAGTTAAGAAAAACACAACAAAAGTTATTTTAAAAAAAGAGAAAGCAGGGGCTTTCTCATCCAACTGGATGGCTCAGTTGGATAAGTGTCCAACTCTAGCTCAGGTCATGATCTCACAGTTGGTGGGTTTGAGCTCCCCCATTGGACTCTGTGCTGACAGCTCAGAGCCTGGAGCCTGCTTCAGATTCTCTGTCTCCCTCTCTCTGTCCCACCCCTGCTCACTCTCTGTCTCTGTCTCTGTCTCTGTCTCTCTCTCTCTCTCAAAAATAAATAAACATTAAAAAAATTAAAAAGAGAAAGCAAGGGCGCCTGGGTGATTCAGTTGGTTAAGCGGCCGACTTCAGCTCAGGTCATGATCTCATAGTCTGTGAGTTCGAGCCCCGCTGACGTGCTGACGGCTCAGAGCCTGGAGCCTGTTTCAGATTCTGTGTCTCCCTCTCTTCTCTGCCCTTCCCCTGCTCACACTCTGTCTCTATGTCTCTCAAAAATAAATAATCATTAAAAAAAATTTTTTTTAATAAAAAAAAAAAAGCAAACCAATCTCCCATGAGAAATGTAAGTGCTGGCGTGTAAGGGGTATTTCTTTTGTGGGTCTTCATAGAAAGAAAGCTGTGTGTACCTTTGTCAGTTAAATCTCTACTGTAAAGACGGAGTTCCACACGGTTGTTGCTTATCACATCCGTAGTGTGGGATACTGGCTTCATGCCAATGTATAGTAAAAGTAATTCCCAAAACAAAAAAGTCCAGTTTTTGGCGGACAGGTTCCAGTCTAGAATTCTCTTGCAGCATGTGGTACAGGTTGATTCAAATCTTGGCGATGATTTAATCTGAGGCTCATAGATAAGCTTTGGAGGAGTCTTTCCACGAACCTTTTAAAACCACATGCAAAATTTGGTGCATGCGCGTGTGTGTGTGTGTGTGCACGTCCCTTTGTGGAGAAAATCCACTGGTTTCATCAGATTCTGGAGAGTATGAACAAAACAAAACAAAACACTTCAAAAAATCATTGCTCTGGAGCAGGGGTTCTGTAGCATGGCACCGTTGATACTTTGGACTGCCTGATTCTTTGTTGCGGGAGGTTGTCCTGTGCACTGTGAGATGTTTAACAGGATCCTTAGCCTCTGCCGGAGACTACAGGAACAGCCCCCAGCTGTGAATACCAAAAATACAGCAACAACAACAACAGGTCTCCAGACATTGCTAAATGTCTCCTGGAAGGAATGGGCATCACTTTGACGGCCACTGATCTTCTGAAAGAATGGAGGAACGAAACGTAACTAAGGTGACACCTAGTTTAAAACAGTCCTGAAGGCAAATTGTATCTCTGCCGTTAGGATCTTGGGTAAATTAGCTCATTTTCAGCCTTAGCTGGTTTCTCATGTGTAAACTGGGGATATGGTACCTACCAAATATGGTTTCGATAAAGATCAAAAGAAATAAAGCATGCAGAGCTCTCTGCAGGGCATCTTCTATGGTAAGCACTTAATATGTTGTAGCAATTAACATTGTTCCCAAAGTTGACGCCATAAAGTATTTCCCTGTGTCCTTTACTTATTCATTCAACAGGCATTTACTAACTGGTGTCGATGTGCCAGATCTTTCTTTCTTTCTTTTTTTTAAAGATTTTATGTTTTAATGTAATCTCTACCCCCCAACATGGGGCTCAAACTCATGACCCCGAGATCAAGCATCACACATTCTACTGACAGAGCCAGCCAGGCACCCCTTAATACACACACGCACACACACACACATATTAAGTGCAATCTACCTCCCAATGTGGGACTCGAACTCACTACCCCAAGATCAAGAGTTGCATGCTGGGGTGCCTGGTGGCTCAGTTGGTTAAATGTCCCTCTGCCTTCCTCTCTCTCTGCCCCTTCCCACTTGTTCCCTCTCTCTCTCTCTCTTTCAAAATAATAAAGAAATAATCTTAAAAAAAAAAAAAAGAGTTGCATGTTATACTGACTGAGCCAGCCAGGCACCCCCTCGTCTTTCTTAATGAGCTCTGCTTGAATTATTCCTTCTTACACTCTTACCTGGTAGGTACTATTATCATGTGTATTTATTCTTTGTAAATGCCACTTTTAATGCCAGCATAATATTCCATTACGTCTATTTTTATTCCTGGTCTGGCCTCCCTTCTGAGATCCAGACCCATGTGTCTACCTGGATGTCCCCCCCCCGAGAATGTTTAAATTTGGCATCTTTGGCCAAGCAGCTCAGTGCCTAGCACCTAGTAAGCCTTCCATAAATACGAGCTATGACTGGCCATCAATGTCATTTTTACCCCTGCTGTCTGATCTACATCCTCTTTCTGCTCCTCAGTAGGAGCCCCAAATCACCTCTTTTCTGTCAGCAGTCTTGGCCCTGGGTTAAATCCCTGATTTGTTGTCCCTGTGGGGAGCCCTGAGCAGAATCCACCCTGGTTCTCCCACCTGCAGAGAAGAACTGAAGCAATAAAAATGAAGACACTCTCACTCCAAGCCCACGCTGCCCTGAACAATCATTTCGGTGGGGAGAATTTGCCTGCGGTAGACAGGCCATAAAGTTCCCCCACAGCAGCTTTGCTGGGGGTGCCAGCAAACGCTGGTGATTCATGGCATCACAGGGGCCCGTGGGGAAGAGCGAGATTGATGCTATTGTAGAGTTACAGCAACAGTGTCTGCTGAGCGCTCAGGAACCGTGGTTCGTGGTTCTTGGGGTTACAACAGGAGCAACTCGGCAGCCACAATCAGGGAAGCAGGGCAGCACAATGGTAATGCCTTCAGGCTCTGGGTGGGATAAATCTGGGTTTGAGTCCCATCTTTGCTTCTTCTCACTATCTAGGTAATAGTTAGCAGGTATCCCTGTCATGTTGTGCTTCTTTCTCCATCTGTAAGGGAGGGGATGCTAATGATGGTTAATATTTATGGACTGCTTACTGTTCAGTCAAAACAGAAAACTGTCTCTACGCAACCATTAAGAGTTATTTAAAAGTAGGATTTATTTTTTAAATACACAAAGCTATATTCCCCCACCTCACAGCACACCCGTTATAACTTGATGACATCTAAAAAATAAAAACATGTATGTGGTTCGAAAATGGAAATCAGAGTAACAAAATGAGAAATGCTTTCATTCTTCGACCATTTTGTATCTACGAAAATAGCAATCTCATAGGATTCAACCTATGTTGAATTTAGAACAGCCCCTGTTCTAAAGCTTTATGTGTATTAACTTTTCTTAAATTCCTCAACAACCCCACAAGGTAGATACACTATTACCCTTCCTTGGTAATAATGCTATTTCTCCCAAAGAAGCAGGATCTGGGGGAGAGTGCCGGCAATCTAAGTGGCCTCCACGCGATTTAGAAGTTCGAGAAACAGAGAGGTCAGTATATGCAATTAAGTGCCACGCAGGATTATCCGTCGGGAGTCCGAAACACGATTCGCCGGGCGCCACCCTCGGCGCGCATTCGGTTCAAAGTGCAGTCTCTCACTGTCCCAGCCGCACCTGGGCACCAGCCTCTACGTGGTT
The DNA here is from genome assembly GCA_030068075.1 of Paguma larvata. NCBI lineage: Eukaryota > Metazoa > Chordata > Mammalia > Carnivora > Viverridae > Paguma > Paguma larvata. Next base: position 67,147,178 of record CM057835.1, read on the forward strand.
CCCCAGGAAAGGCGCGCCGGGCTCCGGTCCCTCAACCAGTCTTGCTAGAGTAGGCGTACTCCTCGCGAACAAAAGCGTTCGGAGTGACTGCCGCTACGGCCACTCAACGCCAAGCCCAGGCCCGCGCCTCCAATCACAGCGGAACTTCCAATTGGTGGAGTCGTTCTGAAGCAGGGCGAACGGCGGAAGATTCCCGCCCCCCTGGGAGTGCTCAGCCAACCGCGGCGTCCGGGTGGCAGCCGCTAGGTTCGGTTGCGCTGTGTGTAATGATCTAGGGGCCTGAGGGCGGGGCGGGGAGCAGGCGGGGGTCGGCGGGGAGGGGACGCTTCCCGCGGGCGCGCGGAGCGAGGACGGTGACAGCCACGCGCGCACGTGCGCGCCCGGCCGCAGCGCGGCCCCGAGACCTCCGTCGGCCGCTGAGAGGCGCGAGGGGGCTGGCCCGCTGCCGTCTAGGGGCCCCGTCCCGGGGCGCCCCCAGCGTCCCCGGCCCGAGTCCCTGAGCGCCGGGCCCGTGTCCACACCGTCGGTCCTGGCTCGTGTTTCGTCCCCGTGGCCGTAAGGGCCCGCCCCCTGACTCCCCTTTACGCTCCCGGGGCAGGGTCCTCACGGCCCATGCTGGCCGCTGGGGGCCCGCGCCGCCCAGACAGTTCCCCGGCCGGCCGCCCGGCCACCATGGTGGCCCTGAGGCCTGTGCGGCTCCTCCAGGGGGGCTAACCGGTCCAGAGCGCAGGCCTCGGGGCACGAGGGTCCCGGGCCTGACCCCCGCGTCATGGCTGGGGCCATCGCTTCCCGTATGAGCTTCAGCTCGCTCAAGAGGAAGCAACCCAAGACGTTCACCGTGCGGATCGTCACCATGGACGCCGAGATGGAGTTCAATTGCGAGGTAACCGGCTGGCAGCCCCGACGGGCTGCGGTGAGGGGGAGCCGGGCGGAATCCGGTGGGATCCCGGCTCGCTGGGCCCTGCCACTGATCCGGCACCGATCGGGCCGCCCCCGCCGCGGTGACAGTCCAGGTGGGAGCTTGAGGGATTCAGCTTGTATCATCTCTGAGCAGAGACAGAGTCGACCAGAACCGGAAGGAGCCTTCTAGGCCCAAATCCTCATGTTAAGGATAATTGCTGCCTTTTTCCCCCGTAGGGTTTTTGGGTTTGGGAGCACTTCCTGAAGGTTCTCATTCATTGTTACTGAAAGAGCCTGGAATCATCCGTAGTGGAGAATTCTGGTTTTCAGTGTCAGGCTTAAGCTCCAGCTTCGTTAGATGATATTATGTGCCCCAGGTATGAAAAGTTGCATCTTGTATAGTGGAAAGTCTATACTTATTTTTCTTTTCCAAAGCTTACATTTTCTGGGCAAAAAACTCTTTAAGGAAAGAGTCGATGTCTAATACTTATTTTTCATGCAGCGTACATCATGATGAGAGCAATTATCATTTGTTGAATACATTCTAAATGTCAGGTGTTAATTCTCACAACCCCATGAGGTAGGTACTCCAAACCATATATCTAGTAAGTGGCAGAGTGGGATTTTAAGTCAAACTTTTAGCCAGAACAAAACTGCCTTTCAAGTAACGTGAGTCCTTGCTAGTCCAAAGTGTGTTCTGAGAACCAGCAGCATTGGCAACAGTGACCTAAGTCAGGGGTTGGCAAACTTTTTCTGTAAAGGGCCACATAGTAAGATTTTCAGCAGTGCAGGCCATAGGATCTCTGTTACAGCTACTCAGCCCTTCAGCTTCTAATGTAGCACAAAAGCAGCCTTAGGATTGACTTCCAGCTTGACAGCCTGAGGAGCCCCATTGTCAATGTCTACCCCCCAGAAGACCGGTGAAAATTACTTAAAAAAACCTCAACCATTTAAACCCTCTGGAAATGGTCTTAAGGGCAAGCATCCATCAAATGAATAAACATCTATTCAAGAAAATCTATGAAAATTTGCTACGAAAGGCGAGAGTCGATGGTATTTGAACCAATGCTACTACCTCACGCCCCGCTTCCAACTCAGCAAGGGAGAAATCCACTCCAGACTGCTGCAACACAGAACCCAGGGCTCCCACCTCCCCTAGTCCCTGTCACACCACTTTCTTCCCAGAAGGAGCAGGACCGAAGGGTTTCTTATCCTGTGCAAGGCTCCTTGCTGCCCAGACTAAGTCCCAGGTGTGTACAGTTGAAAGATGGGACTTCCTTCTTTTATCCAGCTCCTACTTACAGAACGGGAGCTGTGCCTTGGGTATGGCACACTGAGACTCCTGGGGCCCCAGTTGCTCTTTTCCAAGCCCCAGCTTGTGCCATGGTGGTTCTATGCCAGGAGAGGCAACATGAGAAACCTCTGGCTGGTGTTCCCTCCCACCCCCCATTCAGAGATTTTTACCTGGAGGGAGAAGAAGTCTTTAAAACCTGTAGCTCCTGCTCTCTTCCCAAAGGTAGTCCGTTCATTTGCAACAAAATGTGGAGAAGTTTATGCCTAAGGGAACTCTTAAAAACAGTAGAGGTTTTGGTGAAGGGCAGTTGGGAGGAGATTGTGGATTTAATGAAGATGCTGCCTAAACTCTTGGCCAGCTAGTTTGCCAGGAGAAAATCAGAATAAGACGGTTGGGAAGAGCCGCATGGGATTAGATAAACTGTTCCCTCAGAAGAGCCACCTTTGATTGAATTACTTTGTAGAGCGAATTATGCCCCAGGGCATCGTTGAAAATAATAGAACAGTAAAACCCAATTATTGGAGTTTAACAGCTGGGCTCAGTCGGGGGCAGGAGAAGGAGCCCTACTATACACTGTCACCCCAGGATGACTGTGGTCATAACCAAATTTGTGCCTTCCTGAGGAACAACATCGTAGGCCTTAACACTGTGTGAAGGAAATAGATTTCACCAGAACATTCCAGCCCATCACTAAAGAAACCAGCAAATAACAATAGTAAGCCTTGGGGCTGGGGTGGGGGAAAAACAGTCCAATATCTATGTTATTTAGATAATATATTACCTAAGATGTAATTTTTTCTAACAAAAAAGTATGCAGCATGCAAAGAAACAGGGAAATATGACCTATACAATGGGAAAAGACTAGCAACAGAAATTGCCCGTAAGAGTGACCGGATGTCAGGTTTAGCTGAAAAGGTTTCAGATAGCCATTACAAGTATGTTCACAGAACTAAAGGGAAACATGATTGAGGAAGGGATAATGACATTTTTGGCATCAAGTGGAGAATATCAGTAAAGAAAAATTATAGAAAAGAAGCAAATGAAAATCATGGAGTTGAAAAGTACCGTAACTGAACTAAAAAATTCACTAGAGGCGCTAAATTCAAATTGGCAGAAGAAGGAATTCTACTGTTTGTAGAGAAAATTATAGAGACTGTGCAAACTGAAGAACAGGAAAAAAACGAAGAAAAATGTACAGAGCCTCAGAGAACTCATTAAGTGCATATGTGAAAGAGGAATACCAGGAGAGGAGAGAGAAAAAATATTAAAAAAAAAAAAATGTCTGAAGCTCTCTGAATTTATGGAAAAACAATAGTCTGGACACCCAGGAAGCTCAATAAACTCCAAAGAAAATAAATACAAAGAGATCCACAAACAGAAACATCATAGTAAAAGTGCAGAAAATCAAAGACAAGGAGAAAATCTTGAAAGCAGTAAGAGAAAAATGACCTGTCACATACAAGGAAACCCCCATAAGATTAACAGCTATCTCTTCTGCAGAAACTGTGGAGGCCAGAGGCTGTGGGATAACATATTCGAAGTGCTCAAAGAAAAAAACTCGTCAACTTCGAATCCTGTATCCAGCACAGCTGGATATTTCAAAACGGCTATTTCAAATATGAAGGTGAAATATTTTCCCAGATAAACATAAACTGCAGATGTTGCTCAAAGACCTGTCTGACAAGAAATATGAAAGGAAGTTCTTCAGGCTGAAAACAGGTGCCCTCAGATAACTCAAATCTACATTAAGAAAAAAAAAAGCACCAGGAAAGGTAATTATATAATTATAAAAGACAGTAGAAATGCATATTTTTCTCATCTTATAACTGATTTATTTATTTATTTATTTTAATTAGAGCGAGAGAGAAAGAGTGCATGTACAAGTGGGGGAGAGGGTCAGAGGGAGAGAGAATCCCAAGCAGGCTCCACATTCAGCGTGGAGCCCAATGGGAGGCTTGATCCCACAACCCTGGGGTCATGACCTGAGTCAAAATCAAGAGTCGGATGCTCAACCGACAGAGCCACCCAGGCGCCCCTTCTTATAACTGATTTAAAGAGCAATTGTATAAAATGATACATATATAATGTACTGTTGGGCCTATTACATACAAATGTAATATATGTGTGGTATACTTGCCAATAACAGCACAAAGGAGATGGATCAGAGCAAAGCTAAGGAAATGGCCGCAGATAGTAAAGTAATAACTATAACAATGTATTATTGGGTTTGTAATTTTAATAGATGTAATTTTAATATATATGTGAACAATATGTATATTTTATATATGTAACAATATATATATAATTTTAATAAGATGTCATATATATAATATATATGAACAACAGTCTACAAAAAAGAGGGAAAGGAAAGGACCTATATAGGAGTAATATTTCTATATATCACTGGAATTAAGGTAGTATAAACTGAAGTTGATTTCGGTAAGTCAAGATTATCGGGTAAACCTCAGAACAACCACTAAAAATGAAAAACAAAACAGAAAAACCCCCAAACACTTAAAAAGTATAGTGAAGGAATCATTAAATAAATTTAAATGCTTCATTAGAAAGTATTCACTTAATGAAAAAGCAAGCAGTAAAGGAGGAATAGAGAAACAAAAAAGACATGAAACACATAGAAAACTAAACTAAAATGGCAATTGTACACCAAATAATTAGATAACTTAATGAAGTGGATAATTTCCTGAAACGACGGTATCTACCAAAATTGACTCAAGAAGAAACAGTCTGAATAGACCTATAATAAGTGAAGAGATTAAATCAGTAATAAAAATACCCACAAAGGTCCAGGCTCTAGGTAGTAGAGCCCCAAATGGCTTCACTACTGAATTCCACCAAACATTTCAAGAAATAATTAATACCAATTCTTAACATACTCTTCCAAAAAAATAGGAAAGAATACTTCCCAACTCATTTTATGAGGCTGGCATTACCCTGATAACAGAACCCAACAAAGCTATCACAAGAAAACTAGAGACTAAGATCTCTTATGAATATGGAAGCAAAAGGGACACATGGCTGGCTCAAAAATTACTTTAAAAAATATGTGGATGGGGCATCTGGGTCGCTCAGTTGTTTAAGTGTCCAGCTCTCGATCTCGGCTCAGGTCACGATCTCACATTTTGTGGGATTGAGCCCTGTGTCGGGCTCTGTGCTAGAAGCGTGGAGTCTGCTTGGGATTCTCCCTCCCTCCCTCTATCCCTCCCTCCCTCTCTCTCTTTCTCTCTCTCTCTCTCTCTGCCCCCTCAAAAAAAATATAGAGTGATGTATCGAAACCAATTTGACAATAAATTATTTTTAAAAATATAGAAGGAAAAATCCTTAACAAAACTATTAGCAAACTAAATCCAACAACAAAAGAATCCCACATCATAACAAGGGAGATTTATTCCAGGAATTCAAAGTTGGTTTAACATCCGAAAATCAATTAACCATCATAATACATCATACATACATAATACATCATGATTGATACATCATATCAATAGAATAAAAACAAAAATCACATGATCATCTCAATAGACGAGGCAAAACCATTGACAAAATCCAGCAGCATTTCATGATAAAGAAACACTCAACAAAATAGGAATAGAAGGGAGCTTCCTCAACCTGATAAAGAGTATCTGTAAAGAATCCACAACTAACTTAGTGAAAGACAGGATGCTTACCTGCTAAGATCAGGAACAAGACAAGGATCTCTTGCCACTTCTATTTAGTATTGTTTTGGAGGTTCTAGCAAGGATAATTAGGCAAGAAAATGAAATAAAAGGTGTCCATATTGAAAAGAAGAAATAAAAATATATTCACAGATACCATGATCTTGTATACAAACTCTGAGGAATCACCTAAAAAACTATTTGAACTAAAAAACGAGTTCAGCAAGATTGCAGGATACAAGAGCAATATACAAAAATCACTTGTAATTCTATATACATGCAATGAACAATGTGAAAATTAAGAAAATTCTATTTACAATAGCATCAGAAAGCATAAAATACTTAAGAGCAAATTTAACAAAAGAAGTGTAAAACTTATACTCTGAAAGTTGTAAAACATTGTTGATGGAAATTAAAGATGATCTAAATAAATGGAAAGACATCTTTTGTTCATAGATCACAAGATTTAACATTGTTAAAATGGCAGTACTCCCCAAACTGATCTACTCATTCAACACCATCCCTATCAGAATTTCCATTTACTACTTGGTAGAATTGAGGAACATTCTAAAGTTATATGAAATTGGCAAGGGATCCAGAAGAGCTAAATCAATCTTGAAACAAAAGAGCAAAGTAGGAAGACTCATACTTCCTTATTTCAAAACTTACTACAAAACAACCATGACATAACAGTACATCACAGTGCAGTACTGGCATAAAGATGGAACTGAGGGTCCAGAAATAGACCCATACTTCTATGGTTACCTGATTTTTGACAAGGGTGCTAAGACCATTCAATGGAGGAATGAATAGACTTACCAACAAACAGTAGTGCTGAAACTGGACAGCCACATGCAGAAGATTGAAGTTGAACCCTTATTCTACATCCCATATAAAAGTTAACTCCAAACGTAAAAACTAAACTGTAATCCTCTTAGAAGAAAATGGGGATAAATCTTCCTGACTTTGGATTTGGCATAGGATCCTTAGATATGACAACAAAAGCTTGAGCAAGAAAAGAAAAAGTAGGTAAACTTCATCGAGATTAAAAACATTTGTGCTTTGAAGGATACCATCAAGAACATGAAAAGAAAAAGTATTAGCAAATCATGGATTTCATAAGGGCCTTATATCTAACATATATAAAGAACTCATATTGCTCAGTAATGAGAAGGCAGGTAATTCTGCCTTGATCTGCCTTGGCAGATAATTCTAACTCTTGATCTTGGGATTGTGAGTTCAAGCTCCACATTGGGTGTAGAGTTTACTTAAAAAGATGGGCAAAAGATCTGAATAGTCATTTCTCCAAGGAAGATATACAAATGGCCAATAAGCACATGAAAAAATACTCTCCTTAGTCATCAGGGAAATGAAAATAAAAAACACAATGAGATACCACTTTACCACAATGAGAGCCAACCACTAGGATGACTAGAATCAAAAAAGGCATATAGTAATAAATGTTGGTGAGAATATGAAGCAATCGGAACCCTCACACACTGCTGGTGGGAATGTAAAATGGTGCAGCCACTTTGGGAAACAGCCTGGCAGTTCCTCAAACTGTTGAATATAGAGTACCATATGACTCAGCAATTCACTACTAGGTATCTACTCAAGAGAAATGAAAACATATGCCTACAGAAAAACTTATACACAGATGTCCATAACAATGTTATTCATAATAGCCAAAAGGTGGAAACAACCCAAATGTCCCTCAGCTGATGAAAGGGTAAGCAAAAGGTGGCATATCAATGTGATGGAATGTTATTTGGCACTAAGAAGGAACGAAGTACCAATACGTGCTACAATATGGACAAACCTTGAAAACACGCTAAGTGAAAGAAGCAGTCACTAATAAACACGTATTATTTCATTCGTAAGCAAGTCTAGAGTAGGAATATCTAGGGAAATAGAGAGTAGTTTTGTGGTTGTTTCGGGCCAGGAAAAGAGTACAGGAATAAAGGAATGATAGCCAAGGGGCACAAGGTTTCTTTTTGAGGTGACAAAAATACTCTAAAATTTACAGCGGTGACGGTTGCCCAACTCTGAATATGCTAGAAACCATTGAATTGTGCACTTTAAATAGGTGAATTTTAAGGTACGTGAATTATATCTCAGGCTATGTTAAGGAAAATGCAGCCTTTGGCAAAATGGAAACAAAAGGCATGACTTTATTCCAATAAAACTATTTGTCAACATTGAAATTTGAATTTCATATAACTTTCACAAGTAATGAAATGTTATTTAAAAATCTACATTTTGTTAAAAATGTAAAAATTACTCTAAGCTCTCAGATTGCACAATGACTGGTGGCGAATTAGGTTTGTGTTGTGGAGCATAGTTTGCTGATCCATAATCTAAGTTTCTTTTTTTTTCTTTAATTTTTTTAGTTTATAAACTTTTTAAGTAATCTGTAGGGCTCAAACATACAACCCTGAGATCTAGTGTCACATGCTCTACCGACTGGGCCAGCCAGGCAACCCCTGCTCTAAGTTTCTATTTGATAAATGTTGTGAGAGGGGCGCCTGGGTGGCTCAGTCCATTAAGCATCTGACTCTTGATTTTGGCTCAGGTCATGATCTTGCGGTTTGTGTGTTTGAGCCCCACATCTGACTCTGTGCCGTCAGTGCGAAGATTCTCTCTTGGGATTCTCTCTCCCTCTCTCTGCCCTTCTCTCACTCTGTGCGAGCTCTGTCTCTCAAAAATAAACATAAAAAAAGTAATAATAAATGTTGTGAGAGATTATGAGAGACTGACCAGTAGGGAAAGGGATTTTGTGTGAGATTTCTTCAGTCATAGTTTTACCATGAAAATCACTTCTTTTTTCCTTAAACAGACCCCAGACCTGAAAGAGAATATTATATTATCAGCTATTGCAGGGTTTCTGAACCTTGGCACTGTTGACATTTTGGCTGGATAATTCTTTGTTGTGGTGGGGGCTGTCCTAGGCATTGTGGGTTGTTTAGAAGCATCTCTGGACTTTATCCACTAGATGCCATTAGCATCTCCCCGTGCTCCCGTCATGTCAACCAAAAATGTCCTCAGAGATTGTCAAGTGTCCCTGGGGGGGAAACACCTCTCTTTCTGTCCCTCTCCCTGCCACTATATTGAGAACCACTGGTCTATAGAAGAAGATAAGAGTGGTGATATTCAGAGAGGCGGCATGGCAGGGTATAGTCTGTCAAACTTAAATGCGCCAGCAAATGGCCTAGGATCTTGGTAAAGTGAGAATTCTGATTGTGTACTTCTGTGAGGACTGAGAATTCTGCACTTCTAACACGTTCTCAACTCTCAAACAATGACAGTGCTGCTGGTCCAGGGACCACACTTTGAGTCGCAAAAGATTTGTAGAAAGTGAATAGTCTTTGAAATAAGTCAGACCTGGACTTGAATTCTAGCTAAACTTGTATTTTGGATAAGATACTGAAGCTCTTTGGACCTCAGTTTTTCCACATCAGTAAAATGAATCTAATACTATTGACCCTGCAAGGTTTTATAAGGATTCCTGGAATACATAGTTGCCAGGCAGAAAGGAAGAACTAGAAGGGAGTATAATTGGCCGACAGTAGGGGGCGCAGGTCACCGTGGTCACTGCCCTGTTGTGATTTGTCTAGCCGTTGCATCTCATGGACTTTCCAGTGGAAATACCTGTTTGTAAACGAAGATGTTCAAATATTCTGTTGAAAGTGACGGCAGTTTGACTTACGATGATAGAGCTCTGAGAAACTGTTAGACTTTCTCCAGCCCTATTTTTATGTTGTACATGAACCGAGCGAGGTGCTGACACAGGAGATGGCAGATGCCTTTTGAAAAAGAAAAAAAGAGGAGAGATGGTACTTGAGGAATTCTTTATTGAGGTGAAAGGTAGGTGGTGGTTCAAGGAAGACTCAATTTCAGAACCAGGGATAGTTAGCCTATGAATCATGTTACCTTATGCTAATAAGTTCAGACCATTTTGCTGCAGAGATAGGGAATAAATCTTTTTCTTGCACTACTTGCTGCATTGCACAATTGGCCTGGTGTTTTAGAGGATTTTTCCACTTGAAAGGTTTGATATTTGTCATTTTGAGAAAGTGGGTGCTGAACGTAATTTGCCAGGAGGCTAAACGGTTATTTCTTATCTAGGCTGGAATTTTACTCTAATAATTCAATCTATCAGCAAGAAGAGCCAAATATGAAAAATTTCTCAAAATTGAGTTGTGAGAGACTCTAATGCCATCTTATATGGGAAACAAAGCCTCCTTCTCCTGTTGGTTGACATCCCAGATGTTTTCACATACCCAAATGGGATTATGACTGGATTAAACACCAACATTACGGATCATTCCAACATACAAATGGACATAAAGTAGGAACTTTGGAAAGAGGAAAACAGAAAGAACAAACTGGTATTTTCAGTAAGATGTTGCATCCCAGACATCCCAGGACTTAGGCAAATGCTTCTTTTCTAGGATATAAATCCCCAAAGGGCGTGGTGGTCATTTCATTGCTTAGTTGTATATAGTAATGGGACTCTTTATGAGGTCACTAAGAAACTTTTCTTCTTATTTCAGAAGAAAGATTGTTTCTGCCTTTTCTTTGGGTTCTCCCTTGGGGTTTAAGCACTGCCCGTGGATGGCATGGGCGCCGCACATCTGGGACGTGGGCAGTCAGGGGTGAATGGTGGATGCAGTTGTGCCGGTGAAGGGTGACAGAAGCAAGGTATGCGCTGGCTAGTGCTGCCTGGTCCTTTGTAGGAGGAAGGGCTAGGGAGTAGCAGCTACTGTGTGCCAGGTGCCGTGCTAAATGCTCTGAAACATCCTATCTCATTTGATACGTGCGATAGATTCACTTATTCGCTCGACAGATACTTACTGAGTACCAGTGTGGACCTAGCAGTGGTCAAGACCTGCTTAGGATGGAGGTCTTTGGCTTCATCTTCAGAGTGGGAATTGGAGGCTCCGACAGGATAAAATAGCCTGCGTAAAGTCCCAGCGTAGCACTGCCTGTTCTGAGGAAGAAAGAAGAGGACAGTGGGAGAATCTCAATAATGACCAATGAGGGGCGCGTGGGTGGTTCGGTGGATTAAGCGTCAGCTTTTAATTTCAGCTCAGGTCACGATCTCACAGTTCGTGAGTTTGAGCCCCATGTTGGGCTTAGGAGCCTGCTTGGGATTTTCTCTCTCCCTCTCTCTCTGCCCCTCCCCTGCTCATGCGTGGGCTCTCTCTCTCTCAAAATAAATGAACATTAAAAAAAATGACCAATGAGGCTAGCAGTTGCTTATTTGAACCTCACAACGAGGCTTTCAAGTCAGTTGGGAAGGTCTTGGCTCAAGTTCCGGTTTCCTGTCAGGGCTCTGAAGCAGCACAGCCTAGAGGTTATGAGTGTCGTTTTAGGAGAGCCTGGTCTTGGGGTTCTGATCCCTGGGTCTGCCCTAACCAGTTCAGCGCCCTCAGGCAGGTTCCTCAATCCTTTCAGACGCCTGTTTCCTCACCTGTAAAATGGAGAGAGTAAGAATTCTTCCTGTATGAGGTATGTTACTGGACTTAAAACTGAGTCATTATTGGTAAAGTACTTAGGCTAGCACCTGGCACAGGTAAGTTCCACATACAGGTTATTACATAAGAGGAAGTGAATCCAGGGCCTCTCAGCGTTTGGCTCCCTTTCCCAGGCTCTCTCCCACACACCCTCACCTACCCTTTTTGCTCTTGGCCTGTTGTCCTGGTTGCTGTTTCTGGAAAGTACCTCTTTTCCTGCTTCTGTGCCTGGCGTAGAATGTCCTTCTCACTTGTCTGCTGCCACAGATGTTCTCATTCTCCTTCTAGGCTCTGCTCAAGTGTTCCCTTCTCTTTTTTTATGTTTATCTTTGAGAGAGAAAGAGAGACAAGGTGCAAGTGGGCTTGGAAGGGGCAGAGAGAGAGGGAGGCACAGAATCCGAAGCAGGCCCCAGGCTCCGAGCTGTCAGCACAGAGCCTGACATGGGGCTTGAACCCACGAGTGAGATCATGACCTGAGCTGAAGTCAGACGCTTAACCGACTGAGCCGCCCAGGCGCCCCGAGTGTTCTCCCCTCTTTGTGCCCAAGACCACCACATAGCTACCAGTGATGGGGCTGAGATTCAAACCCAGGTCCTCTCTCTGCCAGGCTGGCTCTCTTTCTGTTAAGGTATGCTACCCATATAGGGAGCTCCACGTAGAAAAAAGAAAGAAACCATTAGAAACCTGGAGAGAATTTTGGTATTTGGTAAACAGGAAAAAGAAAGTAGAAAAAAGAGATTTTACAAAGAACTTCCTAACTCAACTATTTGTCTATGGTATTATTTTATTTATTGCAATTGGTGTAAGATACCATTTCCAAACGGTTTTGTAAACTTGCCAGTGGGCTTAAGTTTTTGGCGGGTGGATGATGTGACTGACAGCCTCTGTTAAATTGTCTCAGTGTCTGGTTCATCTTTGAATCAAATGAACATTTTCCTTAAGTAAATCCTTTTCACTTGCCACAGTCTACTTGGAGTTCCTTGCCTTTGGCCTTAAATGAAGCTTATTTTGCAACAGTTAAGTATTTTCTAGTTGCATATTTAACAAGCTTTGTGGTCAGAATGTTTTTCCCTATATTCAGCCTGATGTGTTCTCTTAATAGCAGTTGGTTAACCTCTCTATTCTGGGGCCTTTTCATGTACTTTGGAAAGTTAGTTATCTAACTTCTTTGCAGTCTGCCTCCTCCTCCCGGCCCTTTTCCCCGTGCAGTTCAGTTTTGGAGTACTTAATATTTAAGGCATCGGAGCACACAGAAAGATATTTAAGAGGGAAGGTCCCAGATTTCCAGGGTGCTCATAATCGAATTAGAGAAACAGGATACACATGAAAAGATAACGCAAAGGAGCCTGCCTGTCTGTCTGTCTGTCTATCTATCTATCGAATGAGGATGTGTTCCTGTTGGGAGAGAGAGAAGAAAAACCATGCAGGGGGTAAATAGGGGAACGCCTGCCCCCAGGGATTGAAGGCGGGTTTGTGTCCTGTCTGTGCATCAGTGGATGTGACCTGAGCAAAGGCAATGGTATTATTTTCCTTATTGCAATTGGGGTAAGGTACAATCCTATGGTTTGAGGTGGGAGAGGAGAGAGATGTGTTTGGATTCCTAGGTTGAGGACAGATTTTAGAGGCCTTCGAAGGCCAAGTTAAGGAGCTTGTGTTCATCAGATGCAGTGGGGGAGCTTTGAGATTCTTACCGGGAGAGTGATTTAAAGTGGTCGTGAGGCTCCTGGGTGGCTTGGTTGGTTAAGCTTCCAACTTCAGCTCGGGTCATGATCTCGTGGTTCGTGAGTTTGAGCCCCACATCTGGCTCTGTGCTGACAACTCAGCCTGGAGCCTGCTTTGGATTCTGTGTCTCTCTCTCTCTCTCTGCCCGTCCCCTAACTTGCGCTCTGTTTCTCTCTCAAAAATAAACATTTACCAAACTTAAAAAAAAAATAAAGCAGTCTCCATGCAGAATGATTTGAAATGTTTGGGGGTGAGGTTGGGAAGAGTTTAGAAACATGGAGCCCAATTAGAAGACAACCTCTCTGGGCTGGGTGTCACAGGGACCCTGAACATGCTGGGGCCTGGGACAAAGCTAGGCTGAACCCGAAAGCATGGGCACCAGGAGGACGAGGCCAGGGATCAGGGTCTTCTGTGACGAAGAATGGGCAGGAGACCCACTAGGCCCAAGATTCAGGAAGTACTGAGGTCTGGAGCCAGTCCTCAGTTGACAAGGCCAGCCAGTCAGGAGACAGTTCTTGGGTGAGACATTGGGTTCCGGAGGTCAGCGCACTTTCCTGTGTCTGGTCCGGGGCTGCAGTCAGTTACTTGTGTAAAACCAGCGAGAGCCCTGAACTGGTCTTTGAACCCCTGGCTTCTAGGCAGAGCTCCTCTGGGTGATCTTGGGCATGTCTCTTTTTCCCCCATCCCAGGCCTCAGTTCTCAGTGTGAAAAATGAGAGGAAAGAACTCGATTTCAAAGGCCCCCTGCTTGCACATCCTATTTTAGGTGATCTGGACAGAAGCATCTCGTTGCACACCTCCCCCTTTCGTATTTCCTTCTTAGGTAGGAAGCCATCTCAGGACTTGAGCATGTAGGTGTGAGGAAAAATCTGCTGGAGGACAGGAAGAGTACTGCTTAGGGAGCGAGAGCTGGCAGCCCGGTAGAAGGGGTACGTTGGTGTGGGCGAAAGCCCTGCCACTGCCACCTGCCGCCCGAGTGATCTTGAACTCCCTTTCTAAGCCTCAGTTGCCACATCTGTAATATGAGAGCGATAGTATTTTTCTTACAGGATTGTTTGAAGGCGTGAATGCGGCAGACCTTTCTAGGCACTTAGCCCAGGGCCTGACTCTAGTCAGCACTTCGTAAACATTAGCTTCTCGTGTTGTCGTGGGTTGGGGTGTGGGAGTAAAGAGGAAGGGTCCCACACTGGAGGCACTGCAGATTTTCTCCTTTCATCGTCTTCATTTCCTTTGAATCTTCAGGTTATCCACGCCTGTGGAATTGCAGGCTCTCTGGACTCTAGAATTAGTCTAAGTATAATGACCTTTATCTTACACCATATTTCTGTTGAAGGATCTTCTTTTTTGTAATGTGCTCCATGATTGATCTCTGTTTAGCTTGATGTCCACTGTGATAGCAGGATTCTTTTCCGATTTCTGCGTATTTATTCTCTGTTCTTTTGTCCCCAGTGTATCATTTTTCTCTGTTCTTTGCTTTTGACGACTTCTCCAATTATTCATGCTAGTTTTGCATTCTTGTCCAAGAACATTTTTGGTGCTTGTTTATTTTTAATTTCAGAAGTTAAAGGCATTTGAGGTCTTAAAAACCCAGAATTGAGTTTTCTCAGAACCGCTAATCTTTTTAGCCAGCTGGTGGTAAGGCTTCTTTGGTTTGTTACAGGATGATGTGTGCCATCCTCCTACCTGTGCTTTGTCTAATTTAGATTCGAAATCCACATGTTTTAGTACATTTTTAGCACATAAAAATTTATTACAAACTAGTGCTGACCTCAGGGAAAAAAAAGTCTTTAATCAAATCTTCAGTCACCAGCGTGGAGACTCAAAGTGCTTATCCCAGCTTAGAAATCACTTCTGCCACCACTAGGTGGGGTCAGAGAACATCATTTCTAAAGGCATGGGGCCCTTTTCCTCTTCAGCCCTCGCTACCATTCGACTTTTTGCTTCTTTGCAAAAGAAAAAAAAAATTGGACTGAGCTTTGGAAAAGTCACAAAAGCTCCCTGTTAGTGAGTTACATTACTTGTGGTTCCCCCATCCACCTTGCCGGTTTTAATCCCCTAGTTTTAGTTGTTTCAATAATTTGACTTTCAGATAAAACTTAAAACCGAAGCCCAGAGTCATTACTAAACTTATCTGAACCGATCTGGAGTTTTAAATTCAGCAACAGTGACTTTATCTAGTGTCCTACTCATACCGGCTGGAGATTAAATCAGTCTCATAAATATGTTAAAGAAGTCTTCAACCCACAGTCGTCCTCATCCACCTGCAGACATTTTCACCAGCCCCGCGCGTGCGCCTACCTGTACCTTCCAGGGTGGGCAAATCAGTGCTCTCCTCAGTGGCCACTGTGAAAGGTCGAGCTAGAAACAGAACCTGAATATTTAAAACTTCCTTCCGGGCTAGAGCTGGAGTTCTCCATGAGCTCGTTTGCACGGATTGCTCATGCTCCAGCTCTGTTTTGCTAGGAGCTTTTTTGAAAAAATGTGCTTTTAAATATGAACTGTAATTTTTGTGATGTCAGGGCAGGGGGAGTTAATCAGCTGGGTAATACTTAGTCATGGGTTGTGTTTCCGTCTGCTTGTTGGGTTTTTTTTTTTGTGTTTATTTATTTATTTATTTAGAGAGAGAGAGAGAGAGAGAGAGAGAAAGCACAGGGGAGGGGCAGAGAAAGAGAGAGGGAGAAAGAGAAACCCAAACAGTCTCCATGCTGTCAGTGCAGAGACTGACACCGGGCTCAATCCCACCAGCTGAGATCATGACCTGAGCCAAATTCAAGAGTCAGACGCCTAACTGACTGAGCCCCCCCCAGGCGCCCCTCAGTCTACTAGTTTTACCTCATGTTTAGACATTTAAAATTTAGCTCTGTGCCTACCTGCACCGAGTGTTTTCTATTTGTAGCTTTCCGCAGAATTATTATTCTCAGTATTTCAACATTTTGTGATTATTGATAATTGCTGAATATGAACAGTGTGCTAGGTGCTGAAAAAATTATTTTTCAGCAACATTGCAGTGATCATTTTTGTTACGTTAGAGAGTTTATTATTAATATAGCCAGCTGTTGACTATTAGGAGTCAGGAACACAGTAGCAATAGCAGCCCCCAAGTAAGAAAAAAGAATGTAGAAAGCACACATAAATTAAATGGTAAGTGTCATTTACATCCCTGAAAATGATTTTAAGATATAGAATGGAATGTTAAAGGATTAAAATAAACTTATTGTAACAGTGGAAAAAAGTGCTACATGGTTTATACGAAACCATCTCAAGCTCATGGACTCAGAGGGCGTTAATCCTCAAAGACCACTTGATGATGGTGGAAGTGAGACCCAGAGAGGTTAAGCGACTTCCCAGCACAGCAGGTTTGGGTGTTTTATAGCTATTCGACAAGGCTATGATTGCCCTCATGGTGTGAGCTAAATTCCAAAGATAGAGATTGTCTCCTTTGCTTTGGGGGGACTGTATTGCTTTTATAGCACCATAACTGTGTTGTTTCTTTTTGCTCTGTCATCTGTCAGCTGACTTGGAAATGCCTCATCTTTTTTCATAGCATCGTAAAATCGAGACCTTGCACGGGGCATAGGAGATTGACAGAGGAAGAAACTGAGGCCCAGTGGAGTTGCGTGGCTCATTCAAGGTTATATATAGGCGTGTGTGTGGTAGAGGGAGGGAGTTTAGGATACAGATCCCCTCTCTGGGTTCACTGCTACTCCCATCCCTTTCTCCGCTGTAGCGGGAAACATGCCAGAAGCTACAAACATAAGGACTTTTTTCCCCTAGAAAACTATAATTCACTTAGTTTTGAAAGACTTAGAGTTTAAAACCTCCATTTTGTGGCTTCCCGAGGTGCTGTGATTTGTTTCTTACTAGTTTCTTTTGTTCTATGGAAATTTTTCTTGGTTGGTTTCTCTGAGATTCGGATTTCCTTACCAAGGTATTTTTGGAGAGAAGAAATCAGTATGTGTCACCAAAAGGGGAAAGTATATACCTTAAGGCCCAATTATGCAATTAGAATTTTAATAAGGAGTATCATAAATTCTTGCTTCATTGCAATCATTACCTAGAAGACTGTTCTACTCAGAAGCCTCATCTACTTATCATCATCATTATCATCAACATCATCAGCCAACCACAAGCACTTATGGAGTGGCCACAGGTTATGGAGTACATGCTTGGGTTCTGGGAGACTTAAAGCGTGGCGCGCGCGTGCGTGTGTGTGTGGTGTGGATAGTAATCCTCACCCTCAAGGAGTTTGTGATCTGCAAGACTGGAGGAAAAACAGGGATCTTGGAGAAAGACAAACACCTCATTTTCCCCGTGTATGTACAGTACATACTGACTCATGTAGCTGGTGTTGTACAGGGAAGGGGACAATGGTGAGATAAAAGAATGGACCTTAGCAAGGTCCGGTTCTGGATAAATGGAAGCAAGTAGGTTTGCTGGCTTGAGAGGGCACAGGCTGAGTTGTAACAGTCAGGGTAATTGGTTGGAGGGAGGAGGTAATTGGTGGAGGGCCTTTAAACCGTTAATTTAAATTCTTTTTTTTTTTTTTTAATGTTTATTTACTTTTGACAGAGAGACAGAGTGTGAGCAGGGGAGGGGCGGAGAAAGAGGGAGACACAGAATCCGAAGCAGGCTCCAGACTCTGAGCCATCAGCACAGAGCCCGATGCGGGGCTCAAACTCACAAACCATGGGATGATGACCTGAGCCGAAGTCGGTGCTTAACCTACTGAGCCACCCAGGCGCCCCGAATTCTTTTTTTTTAAGGTTTATTTATTTATTTTTGAGAGAGAACATGTGTGTGCGCACAAGTGGGGAAGGGGCCGAGAAAGAGAAGGAGAAAGACAGAATCCCAGACATGCTCCATACTGCCAGTGCAGAGCCTGATACAGGGCTCGAACCCATGAACCATGAGGTCATGATCTGAGCTGAAGTCGGGCACTTAACCAAATGAGCCATGGAGGCGCCCTTTGAAACTATTAATTTAAATAGATTTGGCATACTAACAGGTGATTGGAGGACTAGGAGAGGAAAATTACTGCCTGGGGTTGATTATGGCAGAAACTGACAGGCAAGAGATTGGAGGTGGGCTTTTGTGCAAAGAGGAGGCTTTTGCCCAGATTTAGATGAGAGATAGGGGTTGTGTTTGGTAGAGCAGAGAAATTGATCTCTTTTTGGAGAGTTCGCTTTTCCCTTCTGTTGGGAAATAATGGCTGGTTCGGTGTGAGGTGTCCTTTAATCATGACAGGAAACGGCTTGGTAGTTTTGCAGTTTTGGCTTATGGGACACAAGAGCCCACTTCTGTGGTGTGATAATACCACACCTTGAGTCTGGGCATGTCAGTTTTACACCTGCATTACTATACTTTTTAATCCTCTTTGATTAACCAGAATAGATTTTAAAAATGTTTTTTTGATGTTTATTTTTGAGAGAGAGAGTGCGTGTGTGTGAGTGGGGGAGGGGCAGAGATGGAATCGAAAGCAGGCTCCAGGCTCTGAGCTGTCAGCACAGTGCCTGAGGCAGAGCTCGAACCCATGAACCATGAGATCACGACCTGAGCCGAAGTCGGACACTTAACCAACTGAGCTGCCCAGGTGCCCCAACCAGAATAGATTTTAATGGAGCCTTTTATTCACTTACTGAACAGCAAAATCATTTTTTATTACTTTTTCCATTGTGTTTATCTTATAAATGGAAGTATTTGGTATCTATTTTTTTCAAAACGGACAAATAGAAGTTGTATTTAGATTAGCATCTTACATTTTCTAGACTTTAAAAAAAATATTTATTTTGAGAAAGAATGAGAGTGTGTTGCATGCGCGTGTGTGACCGTGAGAGGGGCAGAGAGTGAGGAGAGAGAGACTCCCAAGCAGGTACCATGCCATCAGTGCAGAGGCCAACGTGGGGCTCGATCTCGCCAACCTTGAGATCATGACATAAACCGAAATCAAGAGTTAGACCCTTAACCAACTGAGCCACCCAGGCATCCCTCTAGGCTTACAAACTGGTTCTTGTAGCCAGTGATGACTGCAGAAGTCGTTAGGGGTAAATGTTAAGAGGGGAAATCCATTTCTGAAATAACGGTGAACATATGGCCGCATGTCCTGAGCTGGGGGAGGCACAGTTCCTTCATTGCTCTAGTAAGGGAGCTAACCTTTTGACAATTTTTATAGCAAATGCAAGGGCAGCTTGTGAGCTAAACCCTAATAAGCAAATGCTGGGTTTGTCACTTCTCTTTCATCTTCTGGAGGACACAGCTAATCAGATAGCATGACTTGTGCAGCTGAAAATCTCTAGTCCCCCCAGACCTCTGTGAAATGGAACGTTGTTTTCCCTGGTTGCTTTCTCCAGATTTGAGTCTTCTCTATAAAGCCACAGTTTCTCTGTCATCTAATTCTTTGACATGTCACAGATGGCGGCCGAATTCGGTTCTCTTTCTTTAAGAAAGTTGTCATCTTCTAACTGTGGCCATTCCCCGTCATGTGGCTGGTTTCCTACTGACCCTCCCCGGGTTTATCAGTAAGTGAGAGGGATTGCTGGTGGCTGCATGACCCAGAGAAATGCCATGTGAAGTGTCGAAAGTAAAAAACAAATGGTAATTTTAGGGCTGTGAGTCTAAACCTGGCCCAGTGGAAGATGACAGTTGTGGATGCTATTCATAACGTTTCCCTGGCTCATAGACCCCAATCAGTGCTGTAGGTTATTGGTGCCAGTTGCTTCCTGCAACGGAAAAGTGCTATGTTCCTGCCGTGGAGGGTGAGTGCTTAGTGCTATTTACTTAAAACATTCTAGGTTGACAAACTGCAAGCACTTCACTTTGGGTGAAGCTCATAAATCCAGCCCCTACGAAAAATAACGAGCCGACAGCACTTAGTCCTGTTTATAAAGTTCACGCGCATCTATCTTTGGTACAGGCGCAAGTATATATCTATGAAACAGCACTGCAGCCTGTTAAAGTAATGGGAGACCACAAAGCGAGAAGCATTGTACTTCCAGGCCCACTGCCATTAGCCCCTCCGCCTGAAGGGCACCTCGAGGATGAGGCTTGCAGAGCAGGAGCTTGCACGCCGCGGAGTCCAGATCTGTGCCCCTTCCTGCCTTCTCCCTGCGAGGCACCTTCCTCACTCCCGCCGCCTCCCTTTTCCTGTCTGCAAAACGATCGTCTGCCCGTCGGTCCCTGCTCTTCGTTAGGCCGAGACGAGGCACGGGGCTGTGCCGACGTGCGTGGAGCAGTTTGAACACTTAGGTCAGGCGAGGAGACCTGGGCCTCAGTGAACACTGAAGCGTCTGTTCCGGAGAAAGGACAAACCCTAACAAAAAGACCTTTAAGTCGTGTAAGGGCAAAGCCTGAAGGCTTATGTGCTATCAGGTATCAGAAGAGAAAATATTTTAATAAAAAAATAAACATGAGACTCATCCCACTGGCCGCGGGATCTTCTTAGAGATCTGGCAGGGCCGTTATGGGATGCATGACTGCTCGGAACCTGTGACCGAGCAGCCTGCTTCCTGAGCAACTTGTGGAGAGTCCGAAGTGTCACATGCATCGGGCCGAAGCTGCCTGTTCAGTACCGCATTGAACATTCAGTACTGCAGATAGTGTAATTATGCTGCTTGTCAGATACTAGAAAAGTGCAAAGAACATTCCTTCACTTTGCAACAGCTTGGACCCAAGCGGCAGACATGCTGTTCCTTCCGGCTGGCATGACCTTCCTTTCTTCAGCCCCTTCACCAGAGTATCAACTACTGCCTGGCTTCCAGGACCCAGCTCAGTCCAGGTCTCCTCAGTGAAGCCCCTGACCCCAGGCCCCCAGGCCCTCAGGCCCGAACTGTGTTCCCACAGCACCGTGGCCTGTTAGCATTTACCAGGTTGCATTTTTGTTATCCATTTACCTACCTGTCTTCCCTGTCAGACATGAATGGGGACAGTGTCTTGTCCTGAATTCATCATTTATCTCCTGTGCCAAACATAATGACTAGGACGTAGTGGGTGCTCCATAAATGTTTGTCAAATGAGTGATAGCATGGTTAGCTCGATGAGAATGGATGGTGCCCTTTCTGATCTGTCATCCATCATCCATGGAGTGAAACAGGACCGGAAGGCTTTACATGGCACCACTTGAGAAGGTAAGAAGAAGAGGTGGGGTTAGAATGAATAATAACCACCCTTTATTGAGTATTTACCGTGAGCTGGGCACTATATTTACTGAAGTATTTAGGCTTTTAAAATATATTAATGCACTTAATCCTTAGATTAATCTAAGATCAGGTCTGTTTATTATCCCCATTGGGAAGCACAAGGAAGTTCAATAACTTGCCCAAGGTCACACAGTGACAGCGTGAAGATTCATACTGATGTTAGACAACTATCTATCTGTGCCTCTTAGACTGGTTCCTGGGAAGAGTTAAGCCCTAATGTACAGAGGCATCCGTCTTGGGTAATGATTTAACTTCTCTCCTGTATATCTAGAATGGAATGGGTTATGTTTTCTCCTTGGGGAAAAAGGAGAAAACAGTCCCCCAGATAGCTTTTTGGGTTCTGTGGTTAAAATGAGAGAAGTGCAGTTAGTTGACAAAGAATTGGTGGTAGGCGGCGGGGTTCGGTCCTTACAGAAGCACAGCAGTATTCTCCAGCCAAACTGAACTACAGCGTTTTCTTTCATTTCCTACAACGACCTCTAAGCTTTTTTGCCTCTAGACCTTTACACATGCTGTTCCTTGTGCTTGGAATGCACTGCCCTGCTCACTGTTTCTTCCCCCAAGTCCGGTCTTCAGTTGGCTCCCCTCTCCCACCATGGTTTAGATGCCATTCTCCTCCGCCCTCGAAGTATCCCTTCCTGGGGGTCCCTGTTGTGGCACTCACAGGTGAGTGTTGTAGTGCTAGAAACAACACTTGGAGTTGATTATTGTGTGTAGGGTGAGGGAGGAGCCCAGCTTATGTCCTAAGCCTATTCTGTGAGAGCAGAGACTCTTGTTCCTCATTTATCTCCAGTACCTTGAGTGGTGCTTGGACACAGTCCGTGTTCACCAAATATTTGTTGGAAGAATGGATGGATGGGGGCTGATTTTTGCTCTAAGTTTTTGAGCCTTGATTTTTTTGTCCTGATGTTTATTTATTTTGAAAGAGAGAGAGAGAACAAGCTGGGGAGGAGCGGGGGGGGGGGGTGGTGGTGGGTGAGAGAATCCCAAGCAAGCTCTGCACTGTCAGTATGGAGCCTACCTCAGGGCCCAATCTCATGAACCGTGAGATCATGATCTGAGCCGAAATCAAGAGCCAGATGTTTAACTGACTGAGCCACCCAGGCATCCCAAGCCTTCGGTTTTTGAAGTAGGCAAGTCTTATATTGGATGGCCATTGTTTGCTGTATTTTTTTTTTTTTTTTAATGTTTATTTGAGAGAGAGAGAGAGAGTGTGTGTGTGTGGATGGGGTAGGGGCAGAGAGAGAGGGAGACACAGAATCCGAAGCAGGCTCCAGGCTCCAAGCTTGTCAGCACAGAGCCCAGCACAGGGCTCGAACTCACAGACTGCGAGATCATGACTTGAGCCAAAGTCAGATGCTTGACCGGCTGAACCATCGAGGCACCCTGCCTTTTTTTTTTTTTTTAATATTTATTTATTTTTGAGAGAGAAGGAGAGTACGCATGTGCACAAGCCGGGGAGGGACAGGAAGAGAGGGGGACAGAGGATCTGAAGAGGGCTCAGTGAGCCTGATGCAGGGCCTGAGCCCTGAACCATGAAATCATGACCTGAGCCATAATCAGATGTTTAACTGACTGAACCCCCCAGGCGCCCCTGAGCGAGTAAGGCTTCAAATCAAATGTATTTAGGGCATCTCTGCCTGTTTTCCTCTGACACCATAACTTATCCTGTCTACCACTTAGTTGTTCATCGATTCCCTCTGAAACATGCTGCTCCTTCTGTGTGCCGTCTCTCCTCTAGTGGAAACACCTGCTGTTCAAGCCAGAAGTGCAGGTGTCCCTCGTCATTCTTGATCCCTCAGTCCCTACCAGCACTCAGGCGCCAGCCCTGTGACTGGCTCCTTTCCGATTCTCAGGCTGTCTTCTCTTCTTCCCATTGCCTTAATCAAGGTGGGAGTTGGCCCCCTTTCTGTCTGTCTTCTTGATTCTAGGCTCCTTTCCTCCAGCTCATTGTCCGCCCTGTTGATGGAGTGCATTCTGGAAGGTTGATCTGATCCCATTACTCCTGCCCAAGAGCCTTCAATGACTTCCAGGACCAAGCCACCTGCCCCCACATGGCGCCCCATTATCACTACGCCCCATCTTGAGTTCAGGCTGTCTCAGCTCTATCAGATGGCTTGCATTTCACTGAGATACCATGATTTCCTTTTTAAGAATTCTTTCTCTCTTTCATCTAACCCTCATTTGTTCTCTAAAGCCTTTTCTGACTTAGGTCCTTGCTTGTGTCTCCATAGGGCCCGTGCATCTACCATTTTGCGTCCTCAGTGTCTGGCATTTCTGGGCACATAGGATGTGCTCTGTAGTGCTTATTCAAAGAGTGAGCCGTAGCAGAGGCTTTAATTCACACTGAACTGTAAAGGAGCAGTATCTGGCTCTTCCCAAGAATGGGTTTGATTTCAGGGCGAGAGAAGAGTGTTAAGACACCAGTTTCTTACTGGAAAAGGTGATTGGGGAGCGCTGGGGAAGGGCAAAGCGAATGGAAATGCTCCTGGCAGAAAAAGAGGCCGTTGGGGAACTGAGGGGGCTGCCTACCTAGATCACCAGGAAAAAGGCCAGAGTCTGCTTCAGAAGGCTGCCAAAGAATCCGTGACTCAGTTTCCTTGTTTATACTTAAAGGAGAAGGGTCTACAGTAGGAAATTATAGTAATTACAGTAGATAATTACTCTGGCTCACGTCCTTAGAGTCAAAGTTAAGAATCTAAATAAGACATTCTGAATTGGTGTGAGATTTTTTTCACCCTTCTCCTCACTTTTTTGCTAGCTTCCTGGGAACAAAGACGTCTATTTGCATTCAGCAGGGGTCGTTTTGCATTTTAAAAACAAAGAAGTAGAAAGGAATGTGGGAAAACTGCCTTAATATGATACTATGTTTGAGAATGTAAACTCCACCCCCTCCCCCCCCAGTCAGGAAATTCACTGTTCTCAGCTCTGGTCGAGATGCATCGCTGGTCCCGGTTGCGGCCAGGCCCTCCGTGGCTGAGCCCGGCCCCTCCGTGGCCGTGAGTTATGCCGGCCTGGGAATCGATACCGTGATCTTCCTAGCCCTTGGGTGTTCAACTTCTCCAAGTTAATGTCTGTTCTTTAGTGTTACATTATCTCGTAGAAAGGTAGTCATTTATAATTTATATACTATGTACCGGCTTAAAATAGAGACAAGAGGATAATCAGCCTCCTGAAGCTCCTAGTTTTCCAAAATAACATTTCTTCAGTGAAGTCTGCCTGTAGGAATTAAAACCTGCCTTGAATTAAAAAATCCTTTGTGCTGTTGTCAGACTGGGGAATGGGTGTGCCACGAGCCTCACAGAAGGGGAAGGCCAGCATCTTTTTTTTTTTTTAAATAAAACTTGTCATTTTATTTTATTCTACTCAAAATAATTTCTAAAGATCTCATCCTTTGTAGTGTTCCAGGGGTCTCACTAGAGTCACAGAGGGGAGATGGGGCAGAGCTAGAAGTACATACAGGAGAAGTGGCCCCTGCGAAGGACAAAAGCCAATTCATACCTCAGCCACTTGTCTGCTGCGGTTTTGGTGCCCTTCCATCTGGGTCGCTACTTTGCTCTCTGACTGTAAACGCGGAGAAGGGATGGGCTTTCCTGCTGAGTGCCTCCCAGGGAACACACTGTCCATTCATGTCTATTAAAAATGGAAGACCTACTTGAACAGCGCTCTGTACACTCAGGTTTTAGCAAAGGCCAGCAGATATTAGCGGTCTAACTTATTTTTTTCCTTCTTGCTTTTATAACCTGTCTCTAAACCCTAAGTTTTTCTCCCATTCCTTTTCGTTCTGCATCTTCCGTGCGCCAGGGCACTGGGAGAAGATTTCTAGTGAGGGCAGAAGAAGGACAGTTGGTTCTGCAGTCGAGTGGTCTTGTCCTTCCAGTGTCTGGCGACTTTGCATCTGAATCCCAAGATTACGCTTACTGTGACCTCCATCTCTGTGATGTGTCTCGTGTGCTCACAACTGTACCTGGTGTACAGCTGAATGTCCACCTGATACCTGGACGCCAGCGGGGGTGAGGCTGGGGGGCAAGCAGCAGCTGAGGGGCTTGTAAGGGAACACCCTGGGCGATTTAACTTGGAAGCCACAAGGTGGCAACATTTACTAAGCGGCTGGGCATTTTCCCCCCCTATTAAGATGTTGAACTTGCTTTTCCATTTTCTCAGATTGAAAAGCTGAGAAAAAGGTTTAGCACCCATTGCTTTAGGTCCTTTTGAAAGTGAGACTGTAGGCTATTGTATAGCTGCTGCAGTATATTGGTGTCTGTTTATTCCTCGGGTTTAGATACCAAGAGTTTGAAATTGCTCCGTGTGACTATGAGTGAGTCACCTCTCTCCTTTGGCCTCAGTTATGCCTCGGAATAGGAAGGACGTGTAGTTGAGCTGACTACACATGATTTATGGCTCGGGTTTTCACTTCCTCCCCTCTATTGCTTTAAAAAGAAAATTCCAAAACTAGTTTTTATAAAACAATAATAAGAAAACACTAGGTTTTTATCAAAGGACAGTGTCATGATTAAAAAAACATCTACGACTAGGGCGCCTAGGTCGCTCAGTTGGTTAAGCGTCCTACTTCGGCTCAGGTCATGATCTCACTGTTTGTGAGTTCAAGCCCTGCATCGGGCTCTATGCAGATAGCTCAGAGCCTGGAGCCTGTTTCGGATTCTGTGTCTCCACCCCCCACCCCTAAAAATAAACAAACATTAACAAAAAAAATTTTTTTTTAATTTTTTAATGTTTATTCATTTTTGAGAGACATAGAGCACCAGTGGGGAGGGGCAGAGAAAGAGGGAGACAAAGAATCTGAAGCAGGCTCCAGGCTCTGAGCTGTCAGCACAGAGCCCGACGCAGGGCTTGAACCCATGAACCGTGAGATCATGACCTGAGCCGAAGTCGGACACTTAACTGACTGAGCCACCCAGGCGCCACCCCAAAAATTTTTTAAATCAATGACAAAGTCTCAAAGAAGTTAATGCCCATAGAAGCTGGCCATCTCCCTGGGTTAACTCAAGAGGCTCGAGTCTCCTAAATGAGGATGCTTATTTACCAGCTTTCCTGAATTAGCAGCTTTGGGGATATTAAGATCTGTAAGGAACTGTCCAAGGGAGGTATTGTGTATGCTTTGCAGTGATTAAGCCATTAAGCTCTAATTGGTATTTTCCCACTCATGGTTTTGTGTAGGAAGCTTTAAAATTATTTAGGAATTCTGTGCTCATCAGCTGTCTTAGTGTCATCCCCACATTTTGGAACCTGAGAGTAGGGAGCACAGAGAAAAGGTTTTTGTTCCAGTGGATTTATGACTTTTTGCTCACACTGCCCTTCCCTGTTGGTCTGTTATATTGCAGATGAAATGGAAAGGCAAGGACCTCTTTGACTTGGTGTGCCGGACCCTGGGGCTTCGGGAAACGTGGTTCTTTGGACTGCAGTACACAATCAAGGACACCGTGGCCTGGCTCAAAATGGACAAGAAGGTTGGGCTGGAACTTGATGAAACCAGCGAGGCTGGTGTGTGCTCTAGTTTTTCCCTGAGCATGTGCCTCGCGTATTTACTCAGCATGGGGCATCGTGGATGCAGAGTAGAGAAAGGGGCAAGTCCTGAGTAAGTCATGTAGAAAACCGGTTCTGGAGACGCCACCGGCTTTCTGCCCCTCACACGCTCTCCTAGGCGAGCAGAACCAACCAGCATAAAACTGTTGCCATCCCTGGCTTCTTCACTCATTGTCACCAGGCTGATTGCTTCTGGCTTTATACTGTTCAACTTATTGGACCACTAGTCAGGCTTTCTGAATAAAAATTACTATTGTATTATTATGCCTTTTTTTTTTTTTTTTTTTTCTTTTTTTACAGTTTATGTCTTTGAAAGATTTGCTTGGGACTCATGTTCTTTAGAGAATGTTTTTAAGTATCGAGAAACACCGTGGCCCCACTCAATTTAATCATTAACACAATCTAAAGAATAAAGAGTGTTCCGGTCCCTGTGGTGAAGACAGAATGACCGTTTAGTCTTTAGTCTTTATGATTCTCTGGGGCTTCTGAGGCCTGGATGACGAGTTGGGACTCCCGGCAGTTCTAATGTGGCTTAGAAATGGATATTGCCCAGGGGAACTGCCTTCTGCATGGATTCCCATGTGCACACAAAGACACACTTACCTACTTACCTGCCTACCTAACCGTGAAGATGTCTGGGAACAGGGCCATATGATTTTGTTAGTAACTCCTAAAAGACCCCTAGATCTCAAAATAAGTCAACGTCTAATTCTTACCCCAAATGGTACCCTCTGCAGTTGATTTATCATCTGCTGCCTGGCATGATAAACAATGAACGCCTCCTGTTTTTTACAAGTTTGACTCTAAGCTCAAGTGTTCAATTTGTGTTTCCATATGTACACAGTAATCTGAATCTTCGTGTTGGAATCTCCGCTGGTTATAAATTTCATACGGTAATTCCCAATGAACATGAGCATCGAAGGGCCACCATGTGCCAGTGTCCGCGAGTGTCCTAGATCTGGTTTATTTTGGATCTCCTGGGCACTGCCACCTGGAATTTGGACAGGAGCGTGAAGAATTATCTATCAAAGACAGCAGAACTTTCTGTATCTTTTTGTGATTCTCAGCAAAATAAATTTTAAATCCTACCTGAGTGTTGGCCAAATGGATATTAGATTGGGGGCATCAGAAGCCATGGAGCCTGCTGCTCAAAGGAGATAAATTATGACACATGTTAATGGAGCCTCGTAGCCTGTCACATGGCATGTTTATGTCCTGAAATGAAATTCATTCTGGAGAGCAGATGGTTCAAGCTTTTCAGTGGGTGGATGAAATTGTTAGAAGATTAAAGGCAGTGTGGTTTACTGGCTGCACTCAAGTATTTTGTAGGGCATCTCTAGAGGTTCCTTGAAACAAGGGTTGCCACAATGGACACATTTCACTTTTGTTGCTCAGTTAACGTTTAGAGATTTCAGAGATAGAGTTCATCATCTCTAACCTCCATCCTGATCTGGACCCAAGTGTTGGCGGTTAGCAGTAACAAAAAAATACAGGAAGATTCCACTAGTTTAGAAAATTAAAAAGCCTTCAGCCTACTGTAAAGGATAGTGCCCAAGACCTTTGAGTTATAAATTTCTACTTTTTAACTACCTCTGTGGCCTTGAGAACATCTGTGCCGTAATAATCTCAGCTCCTCTCACCCCTTGGGGTTATTGATTAATTTGGTTTAGAAACGCCATGTGAGGTGAATATTACCCCTTGTTATAGATGGCTTCGTGAATGCTTCAAACCGTAGGATCACAGCCTTTGGGAAATGTGATGAATTTAGAGAGGGAAAAATATTTATACGCTCCCTGCAAAAGGATGGTGGCAGGGGAGAAACAGGTGCCAACATACCTTGTTCTTCTTTTGCTCTGTAATTGTGCAGGTGCTGGATCATGATGTTTCAAAGGAAGAGCCAGTCACTTTTCACTTCCTGGCCAAATTTTATCCCGAGAATGCCGAGGAGGAGCTGGTTCAGGAGATCACACAACATTTGTTCTTCTTGCAGGTATACCAGTCCGCGCTAGCCCTGCTTATTCTGAGAGGACTCACCCAGGGGTAGTTGCCGAGGCAGCCGGGACGATCCCCTTGGAGTTGACCGCAGAGGCCTTGGCTTTGCGAAAACGTCCTGCCTCTGGAAAATCAGTCCCTTTGGCTCCATAATGGTGGGGAAATGTCTTCAGAATAGAACTTGTACTTGAGTAAGGAGGATTGGTGTCAGAGGAGATGGCAAAAGTAGGGTAGTGAAAGAACAGGTACAAGTAGCTACCTGACTTGAAGCCTCTTTGAAGATGAATCCTGTTTTCTTCTCACTAAGTGAAAAGTACTTAATAGTCACAAAGGAAGACCAAAGAGAAAGTCTTGGAAAGAGTAATTCTTCCAAAAGTTCAAAACCTGCCGTTGTTAAGACAGAACTTCAGAACTCCAGTGAGTTGGAGTTGAACTCCACGTGACTAATCCCACATGTGTGGAACTTCAGCCGTCGTGCTTCATGCTGCGCGTTGTCTGTGAATGTCTTATTCCTCCTCTACTCCTTCATTAGAGTGTAAGCCCCTTAAAGGTGAGGCTCACTGAATATGCAGGAGGCCTTCCGAAAGTAATGGCTCAACGGAATTGAAGAGATGAAGAGCCCCCTGTGATTATGGGTTCAAAGACTGCTAAGATTGGCCATCCAGGGGCGTGAAGAGTGGGGGTTAGTGTGAGGATGAAAACCCGGTCAGTTTTGCTTGTGTTCTTACCGCTCGATAGAGCGCTGCCCCAGTTTCATGGTTAGTTGCAGTGGTTGGTGGTGGAGCTGCTCGTGTGCCCAGAGATGCCTGCTGTCCGTAATGGAGAAGATCGCACACGGGCGTTAATTACAGGATTTCCCAGAAGGAGACATCATATGGGCTGTCACATAGTCCTTCTATAATTAGTTTGAACCTCAGAGTGTTATGTTCAGTACATGTTAAGTTAAATGTAATAAAACCCCCAAATTATTTATTTTACAAAAAAACAACTCTTGTCTCTTCTGTTCAAAAAAAGTATGTATAGATGTGTGTACACACACACACACACACCTCCCCATCCCTAACATTTTCCTTCAAAGGGAAACCCTTTCAGTTTTTCTGTAGTATGGCCTTTTTTTTCCTTTGAAAATAAATCAGGGGGGAAAAAAATAAATAAATAAATCAGGGGATTAGAAAGTTACACTGCTTTGAATAAAACCACGTAATGATCCCCTAGGCCCCAGAATGTCCTAGCATTATAGAGATGGCTTTCTTGTTAGCACGTTAGTGCTTAGAAGCGGTGCCCGTCCCTCCTGTGACTTTGGCTTCATTTTCCCTCGTATTGAACGTTGGAGTGTTTTCGAGGCTGAGCAAGGCAAAGTTTACTACTTTTATGAATCTGGTGACTGTTGACATCTGTGAAAAGAGAGTTGGCTTCCCCATTGCGTTTATTTCAGTGTGCCCCCACTTCGTGAGGCTCGCTTGCCTCTGTGTCTGGAACATCACACGCTGCACCATTCAGAGAAATTAAATGCAACGAGATCCGTTAATTCAACATTAGGGCTTAAGAATTATATTTCCTGGACCTCACATGTACTTAAAAGTTTAATCGATCAAACTTTATTGCTTCCTTTTTCCTTAGGGCAGGCATTTGGAAAGTGATGGGTTTTTTTCCCTGCAGTCATAACTCAGTGGCCTTGCTGACTTTTGTCTTGTGTTAAGACTTTAAAGTAGACTCCATTTCCTCTGGTGCTGCGTGTGCTCAGCAGGGGCCGAGGCCGCAATCACCACCTGAGCCGCTCCTGACACTTCCGGAATTCACAGCTCTCCTCTGTCACAGTCCAGATATCAGTCTCTGTTTTAACCATGGAAAGTGTTTTTCCTCTTCGGCATTTGATCATGAACAGAAGAGACGAGGGGTTTTGTTGTTTTTTTTCCAATGCGTCGTCGTCTTACCGATAACTTCTCAGTGACTGAACTCCCAACCTGTCTGCAGCAATAAAAAAAATTGTACCCTTTGTCAGAAAATCATTAACAGGCTGGTTTGGCAGGCCTCATTAGAACACCCTGCAGCCATCTGCTGTGACCAGCCTGCACGGCTCTCTTCCGCGCACACGGCGTCATGTCTCCCTTGTCGCCCCTTTCAGGTAAAGAAGCAGATTCTAGATGAAAAGATCTACTGCCCTCCCGAGGCTTCTGTGCTCCTGGCTTCCTACGCCGTCCAGGCCAAGGTAGGCTCAAAGAAGGAAGGTGCCTTCCTCCTTGGCGTTAATGTGTGTCCCAGAATCACTCCGGTCTTCTATTTCTTCGGGTTTTCTAGGCTTCAGAGAGACTTTCCCCAGAAAGGAGATGTTTAGGACTCGCTGGGGAAACCACTGTCACTGTCCCAGGTTCTGTATAATCTTGTGAGAATGTGTGTGTGTACAAGTGTTACGTGTACACTTATGATGAATTGTCTGTGTAATCTCATTATGCTCATGTGGTTAATTACAGTCACTGGACCAACCTCTCTCTTTATGAACCCAGGAAAATGAACTGACCGTCTCCAGTTTGGGTCAAACTATAGCGTTTAGGTCAGAAAGGCCCAGGTCCTCTGAGGACCAGCAGCCATGTGTGTGGGGACCGTGCCGTAGCCTCGAGAATGCCCTGCTTCATGAACCCCTGATGGGCATGCTAGCTTTGCTCATGGCTGGGTACTGCAGGCTCTTTGGCACCCTGAGCCCAGTTGAGCTGCCGGTGAATCATTCGCAGAGAAATCACTGCGGACTGGGAGTGGGGGCGGAGGAGACCACGGCTCTTGTGTTTTGACCTCTCTGTTTTCTTAAGACCAACTACAGGGTCAGTCAAGAGTGCTTCATGTCCTTCAGACACCCCACTTCAATCGCATACCTTCTTTTCTTGGTCCTACTGCTTCCTGTCCCTCCCCTGCAGTGTAAGAAGAAGCCCCAGAATTGGGGCGCCTTCATTACTTTTGTGATTTTGCATAATCTTTTCAGTTTTTATTTTCCTTTTTCATTAGAGGTGTCCATAAAGCCATTTCCCCGTAGTGTTAAGAAAATTAATAAGACATTCTTAACTTCTTAGCCCACTTTTTTTGGGGGTAGTTTAATACAATTTCAGATCAAAGGCAGGAAATGACTGGCCTGTCATTTGGGAGGGAAAAAAAAGTCTGTTCATGCTGATCAGACTAACAGAAGTACAAGAATCAATTCAATCATTTGATGCCTCATCTAATATTTGCTGAGTGTTCACCAGGCCTGAGGAGTGGGTTGTTGACTCTGTCACAGATACAAGACACTATGGCGAGTGTCTGCCCTTAGCGATTTCCCCAAGGTCATTCAGACAATCTTGGGAAAAGCTAAGGTCAGAATTCATGACTTTGGGATTGTGTTTTGTGCCTCCCCTATACTGCTGCCCAGAAAAATGAGTAATTGAAAAAAACAGAAAGTGGGCCTTGATTCAACTAAAACATATGCTTCCTTTTATGCTTTGATTAAGAATATTAATAACAGGAAAAATGTGTCCTTTCAATCAGTATTGCCCTGACAGTGATGAAGCAGTCATTGTCACTCATCAAATGCGAGCACTTCCTGGCCCAGAACTGAGTTCCTTTTTAGCACGCTTTCTCCCCAGCCGAGAGGAGACCCAAGCTCTCAAGGACACTACCTCTCTTTGAAGGGCTTCAGTCTCAAAGGCTGTATTTCCTTTGCATGGATTTTGGGCCACAAATTCAAAGGCCACCTGTGGAAAAAAAATAACTTTTCAGGGAACCAGCAGATGTTTGCTTAAACAGATTTCACTGTAGGAAAGCCCTACTAATTTGGATCCTACTAATTTAGAGATGAAAGTGATTCACAGACAGCATATGTGGTTCACATGGGGGAGGATGTTCTGTTTTTTCCGGTGTAAATTTTCAGGATCTTACAAATAAAGGTAATCTGTGGGCTTCAAGTCTGCATTCAAGAAACTAAGGATTATTATCACATGCTTCCAGTTTCTGGGACTGTTGGCTAATATTAAAAAGAGATCTCTGATTACGGTATTAATGGGATCTTGCATGCCTGTAATGTTTTATAGTTCTACAAAGTATTGCGCACGAATATCTCGTGCGACACTCCGTGTAGTCTTTTCCATGAGCCACAGCTTGAGAGTATTATGCCCGTTTTGCAGATGAGGAATTTAAGGCTCAGAAAGGATTAATAATTTGTCTGAAGTTCTAATACTTCATGTTAATGCTTTTTCAGTGGAATTTATAGCCCACTTCTTGATGGACAAAATTTGAAGCAGAGTGGAACTGGAGACTAGAGCCGGGAGGAGAACCCTACCATCCAGGGAGCTCAGCTCAGCACTCCACCCTTGCCCTCCTTGAGTAGCGTGTGAGGGACGTCTCTGGGTAGCACGCACTGCCTTTCGCCAAATTCCAGATTCATTTATAGGGTCTAATTTAGTCCAAACTTCTCAGTAAACCACACTGGTTCCCTCTATCGTATTCAATTTGTTTTCGTCTTCAACCTTTCTGAAACAGAAAGGAACTTTAGAAGTGTGGTGCGGAAAGCGAATCGGGCTCATTAACACATGGAATGTAATTATGCACAAATGTATTCATTATGGTATTTCAGCTGTTGGAATGATATAGACACAGCTAATTCCACAGCATCAAGAAACAATTACCCTCAAAGTATAAATACAAATATTAATCACATGGTTCAGTTAACAAGAACCATATTTCTTGGTTAGAGTTTGAGTTATGTTTGAATCGAAGGTCTGGGCTGGTTTTTTTTGTTGTTGTTTTGTTTTGTTCGGTCCAGTCACATGACATACCAAAGCATCTTGCAATGTTTTAAGCCACCTGTTGGATTTTATATTGACAACTTGGTGTTTGAAATGTGTTCTTATTAAAAATGACTTTGGGAGGTCATGGTATGTAATTTACCAGTCTTGCAGCACTGGCCTGCAGACTCCTAGTGTTCAGAGAGAAAAATGGATGGTGGGAGAGGAGGCTTAGCATTTCTTGGTTCTCTTTGATGCCAGTTAGGGAAAAAGAATGCCAGAAGGCAATTAAGAAGTTGGGTATCTGTACAGTGTAGGTGGAGAGTAGCAAGAGTTGAGGCTGGAGAGGTCTGTAGGATACCAGATCAGAAAGGGTCTTAACAGATCAGAGAGGGTCTTAACTTTATCGTGTGGGTGGTACAGAGCCAGTGAAGGGTTTATATTTTAGACAGATCCTTTGGTGGCTGTGTGAAGGCCAGAGTGGAGCGAGGCAGGTTTGGAAACAGGGAGACCTGTTAGAAGGCTGTGGTGGTCATCCCGGGGACAGGCTCTGAGCCTCACACCTGAGACAGTTTTCAGTTGGGATGGAGGAGACCAGCTTGAAAATATCCAAGAGGTAAAAGTTGAATATAAATGGTGTTGTCCTTCACACACCCTCCCCCATTTATGGCTTATACTTTTACACATTGATATTTTTTCCCCACTCAGCATTTGAGATGTGTCATGTTGTATGTGTAGATGTAGCTCAGTGGTCCTAATTGCTGTATGGTGGCCACTGATGAGTAAACCTAATTCATTGATCCATCCCCCTTCTAAGGGAGAGGTAGGATTGGTTTCTCCTTTCCTCCCCGTTATCAACAGTGCTTTACTGAGGATCCTTTTATATGAATCCTCGTATACATGTGCAGAAGTTTCCACCTCTTAAGGTAGATTTCTACAAGCAGACATAAAGAATTCTTGAATGTATGAGAAAAAGACAGCAGAAAAATGGGTACAAAGGGCATATATAACAAGTACTTTATAGAGAATGTGAAATGGTCAGTAAATAGAAAAAGATGTTCAATCTCACTAGTAACCAAGAAAAAGCAAAAGCAACACTAACATGCCATTTCAAACCCAGAAGGTTGATAACGATTAGTAAATAGGAGAGAAGTGTTATATGAGCTCATGTACTAGCAGAAAGGGACTGTGAATTGGCATGACCTCTGTAGAGTGATGGGTGTGATAGGAGCCCATCAGGTGAGGGGACACACTGTCCCCGAAATTCCCCTTCTAGGTGGCTACCCCAGAGGACCTCCTGTACAGCATGCCCTTTTTACTTAAAACTATGAGAACAGATCGTCCCACTTCATTTTTTTTTTAATTAAAACAAAATTTTTTTTGAGAGAGAGACAAAAGCACGAGTGGGGGAGGGGCAGAGAGAGAGGGAGACACAGAATCCGAAGCAGACTTTAGGCTCTGAGCTGTCCGCACAGAGTCCGATGAAGGGGTCAAATTCACAAGCTGTGAGATCAAGACCTGAGCTGAAGTTGGACGCTTAACCGACTGAGCCACCCAGGCACCCCTTTGTCCCACTTCATTTTTAACGTTTATTCATTTTTGAGAGACAGAGAAAGACAGAGTGCGAGCAGAGGAGGGGCAGAGAGAGAGAGAAACAGAATCCAAAGCAGGCTTCAGGCTCTGAGCTGTCAGCACAGAGCACGATGCAGGACTTGAACCCGCAAGCTGTGAGATCATGATGTGAGCCGAAGTCGGACACGCAAGAGCTACCCAGGTGCCCTTTCCCCCTTCGTTTTTAAACTACTGAACAGTATTTCCTAAAAAGGAGGGACCGTGGATTATTTAAATATATCTTTATTGGTAGATATGTAGGTTTGTTTTTCTTTGTATTATTTAAACGAATGCAGCGAATGAACATCTTTGAATATGCCTCACTGGGCACATGTGAACGGTCTTTCTCTAGGATAAATACCGAGAAATGGCGTAACTGGGCTGAAGGATAAGAACCTTTAAAATTTAAATAATGTCGAGTGAAAGAAGCTGGACACAAAAGGCTGCCTATTGTGTGATTCCACTTATGTGAAATCCCCAGAAGAGGCAAATCCACAGAGACAGAAAGTAGATTTAGTGGTTGCCAGGGGCTAGAAGGAGGAGGAAATTAGGATTTAACTGCTAATGGGCATGGGATTTCTTTTTGGGATGATGGAAATATTCTGGAATTAGATTGTGGTGTTGTCTGTACAACATTCTGAATATACTAAAAACCACTGAATTGTGTGCTTAAAATGGTGAATTTTAGGTATGTAAATCTATCAGAATATAAACCATTAAATATGTATGGCCAAATTGTCCTCCAAAAGCCCTAATTTAAGAACAGTGTGTGAGGGGCACTTGGGTGGCTCAGTCAGTTGAGCGTCTGACTTCAGCTTAGGTCACAATCTCATGCTTCCAGAGTTCGAGCCCTGCATTGGGCTCACTGCCGTCAGCGCGAGCCTGCTTTGGATCCTCTGTCCCTCTCTCTCTCTCTCTCTCTCTCTCTCTCTCTGCCCCTCCTCCGCTTACGTGCTCTCTCTCAAAAATAAACGTTAAAAAAATTGTAAAAAACAGTGCGTGAGAATACCTGTTTTTCTACACCCTCATCAACAGTGGATGCTATGAGTCTTAAATTTTTGCTAATCTGACAGAAAAATAGTTTTTTTTTTAAGTTTTTGTTTCCTGATTCCCATGGGGGCTTAGAATCTTTTCATAGATTTATTGGCCGTTTGTATTTCTTTCCTCTGTGAATCAAGTGTTTACAGCCTGCCTGCTTCTCTACTGTATTGCTTATCTGATTGATTTATAAGAGCTCTGTATATTATGGATGTTAACCTTTTATCTTTTTTGTTTGTTTGTTTTACCTATCAGACTTGTCAGTCTTCTTCTTTTCATGTTTTGGTGACTTTTAGAGCGGCCTCACCAACTGTTGTTCTGCACAGGTCCTACATCTCGTTCTGGTATTTTTATGGATTTTCATTTATGGGCTTGAGTCTTTAATCCACCTTGAATTTAGTGACTGGTGTTTAATAGGGAATCTATTCATTCTATGTATGTATTGATCAAATCTGTCTGCCTTGTGAAATCCTGTTCACAGGGAGCATTTGGTCGAATTTCTCATGTATATGGGCAGAGGATAGTATTTCATATCCAGAAAGAGCCTCTGTTTAAACCTAAGAATTGACTTCAAGAGTCCTTTGAAAGGTGAACTCCCTTCTTGAATTTAAATTCGATTGGTTTATATCAGGGGCGGATCCAGGTTTTGTGGAGCCCGAAGTTTATATAATTTAGGGGCTTCCTTTTAATGCTAGAATACTAAATTTTGAGTATAAAATTAGGTTCAGGCCCACACAGGTGCAGAGAGACCTGAAACCCAAACTTCGTTAGCTTCAAAGTAAACCCACTCCTGGTTTTGTTACGAGAACGCATCTGTACGTAAAAGGATGAGGAACAGCCGGCTCCATCTATGGAGTGGTACGGCTTTCTGATATATTCACTACTGCCACAACTTAAGGATTTTCTTCTTCTTTGTTTTTTAAAGAGACATTTAAGAGCAGACACACGCATCAAGGTGGCTTTGACGTTGGAGATGGAGTTATCCAGCGGCGAAGCTCTTTAAGCAGGGTCTTTGCTGCCTCTGCATCTCTCAGATGCGTAACATATTTGATCACTGAAGTGGCTGGGAGCTCAGTATGATAATGTGGGTCGTTAATCTTACAAGCCTTTGGATCCTGAATTTACAACTTTAACTTTGCATATCTGCTTACTTCTGCATTTAGAGTCTGGTCAGCACCATTAAGAGGTTTGCAAATGCGACCAACAGGGCTTGCTTTAGCATCCTACCCC
This sequence comes from Paguma larvata, assembly GCA_030068075.1. NCBI lineage: Eukaryota > Metazoa > Chordata > Mammalia > Carnivora > Viverridae > Paguma > Paguma larvata. The sequence goes on from CM057835.1 coordinate 67,184,638, forward strand.
TTTAAAAATCAGAGAGGTGGTGGTTGGGGGCCTCGCCTGGGTGGCTCAGTTGGTTAAGCAAGCCCCAAGTCGGGGCTTGTCAGCTGTGCTGACAGCTCAGAGCCTGGAGCCTGCTTCAGATTCTGTGGCTCCCTCTCTCTGTCTCTGCCCCTCCCCTGCTCACACTCTATCCCTCTCTCCTTCAAAAATAAACATTAAAAAAATTTTATATGTGTACAATTTCATTTAATCCCCACAAAAGTCCTATAAGACAAATACTGTTATTATCCTATTTGACAGATGAGAAAACCGAGACATAAAAATTTCCAAGGTCACAGCTAATGAGTGGAAGAGCTGGTATTGAGTTTTTAGCTGCTTGCTTCCAGAGCCAGGCTCCTACCTGTGCTCTGCAGCTGCCTCCTGAGAGAGTGCCCTTAAAACTCAGTCCAGCTCCTCACTCATCACATCCCCAGGCCTTTGGGAGATTGGCAGAAGCCAGGTTCCTTCAAGTTTTTTAAAATGAAGACAGGGGTACAAAAACTGTGGCATATTTTAAATGTTTAGATTTGACAAATTCCTTGAACAATGCTCAAAAACGTGGTACAATTCTATTTGCAAGATAATGATGAGATTAATTTAAAAAAACATAAATTTATGGTGCTTTTTAAAAATAAAGCTTATTTTATTTTGAGAGAGAGAGAGAGAGAAAAATCCCAAGCAGCCTCCGCACTGTCAGCACAGAGCCCAACATGGGGCTCTAACTCATGAACCACGAGATCATGACCTAAGCTGAAATCAAGAGTCAGATGCTTAACTGAGTGAGCCATCCAAGTGCCCCAATTCGTGGTGCTTTTTTGGAAGGGTGGTGTGGGAATGAGACACAATTTAAAGTTGCTGATGTCATTCAATCCCAGGAGATAGGCTTTGATTTTCTATTTGTGTTTATAATTTCTTCAAAAAAATGCCTTCATTTTTTATTATTTCCTGTTCAGACTTAAGTCTTTTTGGAAAGAAAGGGATATTCATTCTTAAATCAGAACGTAAATTTCCAAGTTATTGTCCCTGAATAAATTACATTAAAATGCATTTCTGGCCCCACTAGCGACTTGCTCTGCAGCTTTAAGAAAATCAGTTAACCTATTACTTGTTTCTTTGTCTGTGCAATGGGAATGACAGCTTTGGCATCAGATTTCTCCAAAGCAGTTTTCAGAGCTTTGAATGAAAGGTATTAAAACTATTGCCTGTGTTATTCCCAGCTCCCAACCTAGCAATTGTCTCCAATTACCAGCCACTTAGAAGGATTTGTAGGTAAGACTCTTATCACACGTTGTTAATTACAACTTTCACAGTTGTGTTTTGTTATTCCCTTTCAAAAGCTAATGTTTTGGTAGTGACTGCTTTCTTTGCAGCACGGCTGCATTCCCATACAAATGTCACATTCCTATTAGCACATCACCCATCCATCCCTCTCGGGATGATACAACTCTGTTCATAGATATAATCAGCTTTGTATTTTCATTCAAGGATAACAAACTAGCAAGGTAGAAATCTTGACTTGGCATCGGAGCTGAATTGGAACTGAATTGCTTCCCCAGCTGGGAGGGGATGAGACAGAGTCAAGCTCCGTTCAGAAATGGCGAAATGGCAGTTGTCTCTAGAATCTCAATCACTTGCTCTCCTTTCTTCTCCTTCCAGTACGGTGACTATGACCCCTCTGTTCACAAGCGGGGATTTTTGGCCCAAGAGGAATTGCTTCCAAAAAGGGTAAGAAATCAAATCCCCTGCTTGGGAAGACACAGCAGAGATGTGCTCTGTGAGAAAGCTAACTGGGGGGCTTGAAGGAACATTGGAAGTACATGGCAAAAACATTTAAATAAATATTTTGTAATCTATCTTGAGTAAAGAATGTAGAATCTCTGTTAAGAATATTAAAAAGCCGAGGTTCCTGGAATTCACTCGCAGTGGCCAGGGCCGTAAACGTTTGTTTCCTTCAAGGTGGGTGAGCACCAGCGACTCCTGGGGAAGAGTGTGGAGCAGTAGGTGTTGAGCCCGGGGAGCCGAGCCGTTTGCCGCTGGGCAGGGCCGCTAGAGATGAATCGGGGCGGACGTGGCAGTTTGTAACCCTCGCTGTCGTTCATCTTGTTCATGAGCCACAGAAGCAGGCCCTCCCTCCCTTTTGCCGCTCCAGGTTTTATAGCTCCTCTAATCTGTCATGTGTAACGAAGGCCCGATTCTCCCCTTTATCTGACTCGCCCTGCTCCTCTGATGGCTTTCGTGCAGGCGGAGGCGGCAGCACACACAGCTTAGCCCCGCTGGCCGACCCAAGATTAGTGAGCGCTTCTGACCGAGCCGACTGAGCTCCTCCCTCTGGGACGCGCAGCCGCAGCCTGGAAAGAGGGGCGCACCTAGGCCTGAGTAACAATGCCCCCTTCTGAGTTGTGACTCAAACTGAATGGCGCTTTTCTGCAAGCGCCACCTCTGCCATGTGACTGGCTTCCTGTATGTGGCTTTTTAAAAATAACTTCGCCGTTTTGTAAAAATGATGCGCGATTATGAAAATGGCATACAATACCAAAACTTTCTTTGTGTGTGGCTTTTTTATTTTGCTCTACTTTTGGGTAGGTAATAAATCTGTATCAAATGACTCCAGAAATGTGGGAGGAGAGAATTACAGCCTGGTACGCGGAGCACCGAGGCCGAGCCAGGTGAGGCTGCTTCATTATTGGTTTACATTTCCGTATGGACTTTTTTTTTTTTTTTTTTAAGAACTATGAAATTAGGACACGCTTGTTGAACAGAATGCGGGACCGAGGTATGCAGAAAAAAGGAGCGCTGGGAGCAGCTGGTCTTCAGCGTTGTGTGTGTCCTTCTGCCAGTGTGTGAATACAGCCTGGCCAGATGTACAGACCCACTGCACTCATTAGCAATTCAGGTTTCACGTTAAGGATTAGAACGTATGGACATCCCACAGCGTTTGTGTCCATTCCCCTACTGATGGCATTTGGAGTAGCTATAGATTTTCACTTTCTGCAGCGTACAACCCAATATCGTTATATAATTATACAAGCAGTTCTGAGGATACATTCTTTGCGAGAGTTGCTGAGTCAAAGGGTGTGAGCATTTTGTGTTCTGACAGGTGCCACTAAATCGCCCTCCACAAAGGTCGGACCTGTTTACCTGCCTACCAGCGGTGTGTGCACGTCTTCCCCGCCTCGTTTCTCTCCCCACCACTCATTTTTATCAATCTAAGTTTTGTAATCTAAAAGGGGAGACAGCATATCTTAAGTATTCATTAGCATTTCCCCGATCACTGGTAGGAATTGATCATCTTTTCATTAGTCCTTAAAATATTGTCCTCTTCTTCAAATCAACTTCCTATCATGCGCTCTTTTATTTTTTTAATAACCTGTATACTGAAAAGTGGACAAGTCATAAACGTACCACTCCATGGATTATCACAAAGCGAAAACACCGTGTAATACCAGGTGACAAGAGAGCACGTGACCCCTTGCTGTCACTCCCCATCATTCCTCCCCAAAGCTAGCCACTCTCCTGACCTGTAAATCCATGGAGTAGCGGTGCATGTGTTAAATTTTACGTAAATGCAATTGGACAGCCCTATATTTTGTGTCTCACTTCTTTTACCCAGCATCGTATGATGAGAATTGGTTTGCGTTATGAAATAGCAGTAAAAGTTTCGTTTTCATTGCTGTGCAGAACTCCACTATGTTATTAAAGCATGAATTCTCCACTGCACTGTGGATGGACATTGGGCGTGTTGGGCTGTCTCTTGGTTTTTCGCGGTTAAAAATAATGTCAAATGATTTTCCGAGGTAATCGTTTGTACCTATTTACATCACCGGTGTGTGTGCTTTCTTCCTAGTTGCTCCACGTGCTTGCCAACACTGTGTTCTCTGAGGTCGAATTTTTAAAATTCATTTGAGAACATTTTGAGATTGGAGGGAGGGAAGCGGCAAGGTCATAGGGAGATCGAGTTAAAATATTTCAATATTGTACCTATTTGGGAGTTTTCTGCAAGTCATTGCTGCTTTAAGATCTTACTTTTAATCTGACTCCCAGCTTGGAAGTAGGCGACCTGGGTGGGGTTGCACAGCCCAGATAGCTCTTGGCCTAACCTCTGACAACAGCCACAGAAATAAAATCAGGAAGGTAGCTCTCTGATAGCTTGCAGAGAGAATTGTTTCAATACCAAAACCTTGTAGGCAAAGAAGGTTCACATTCAGGTAAAGCAACAACTCAAATCAAATTTGCATATCCAAATCCATTTGAGGGGAGAAGATAACATACCACGTGCTTTTCATTATTTATCAAGGGCAAAGCGTGAAATTGAAGCCAAGAGACACTGTAATGAATCTGTTCTCTGGCTTTTATGGGGCCGGGAAATTCTGCCTGACCTCGGTGTGTTTAATAGACTCAGGGCTGGGAAGAGCCTTGCTGGTGTCTGCTCCGGCTGACATCTTCCCGCGGCTTCCAACGCTCAGGGTGGTGTGTGCCTGCCCCTCCGTTTTCTCACTTAGCTCCAGTGACAGTGTCTTTCATTCTCCTCGCAGGGACGAAGCTGAAATGGAATATTTGAAGATAGCTCAGGACCTGGAGATGTACGGTGTGAACTACTTTGCAATCCGGGTGTGTTGAATCCTCTTTGACTTCCCTTGTATAAACAGAGGCTGAATCAGGGGCAGACTGCTTGCGAAAATGGGTTACTTCCTTATTCCAGGGTGACAGACTCTGTAATGGTTCACTGGAGGAGAAGGGAAGAGGAAGGGGAGAGGGTCTTATAGCCTCATTTTCTATTTCTGGACTTCAATTAGATGCTTGGTAGTTAAGTGTCGGTTGAGTCCCCGGGGGATTTGAGCCTGGTCCTGGGCTCAGCAGAAACCTGTTTGAATGCTCTGAGTGTAATGTTTGATTATTTCTGGCTCTGTGAGATCTAGCCCATGGGAAGCACCTGTAAATACTTTCTCCCCCCAGGGCACAAGGAGAGTAAAGCTGTTTTTATAGATTACTGATTGGTTTGGGTGGGACTCTGTAGCAGGCTAATTGGTTTTCTATTCAGACCATTAATAGTCCCACTGCTGTCCCTTAGGAACGCAAGGCTGCTGCACCGGAGGCTTTTGTTTTCAGTCCTGGATGGGTGGGCCTCTTGAGCATTTTCCTCTGGAAGTTCTGCTGCTGGTGCAGCATCTAGGAGCTCCTTCCAAAGAAATTCATGCGATTGGCTCTAGTATCCCATTCCTGGTTCTAAACTACAGATAAGTAGACGTTAAAACAAACGTCCACGTGGTCCATCTTTATTATTATAGTTACGGTGTTTTTTTCATGTGTATTTATTTCTTTTGAGAGAGAGGGCACATGTGCACGTACGCTAGCGAGCAAGCGGGGGAGGGGCAGGGACAGAGGGAGAGAGAATCCTAAGCCTATGACTCAACTCAATAACTCAATGAGGGACTCGAGGGACTTGAACTCATGAACCACAAGATCATGACCTGAGCTGAAATCAAGAGCCCTTAACTGACTGAGCCACTTTAGGTACCCCCTGTTGGAGTTATGGCTTGCTTTCCTTTTGGGGGTTCCTATAAATTTTATATGAAATTTGGGTAAATTGTAATACATTATTAAATAATTTAGGATATGAGGCGCCTGGCTGGCTCAGTCAGTAGAGCATGCGACCCTTGATCTTGGGGTTGTGAGTTTGAGCCCCACATCGGGTGTAGAGATTACTTAAAAATAAAATCTTTAAATAATTTAGGATAACTTTCGACCTGATTTGTTTTCTAAATACCGAATTTTTAATGGATTTCTTTTTTTTTTTAATGTTTATTCATTTTTGAGAGAGAGAAAGAGAGCATGAGCAGGGAAGGGACAGAGGGAGAGGAGGAGGGGGACAGAGGATCCAAAGCGGGCTCTGTTCTGACAGCAGACAGGCTCATGCGGGGCTAGAACTCACAAACCACAAGATCATGACCTGAGCTGAAGTCGGATGCCTAACCCATTGAGCCACCCAGGTGCCCCGGATTTCTTTACATAAAATGACACTGACAAGTTATGTTATTTCATGTAGCAAACAAGTACCTAAAAGATTTTCTGTAATCATGCACAAGGTTATTTTCTTTTTTTTAAGTTTATTTATTTTGAGAACGAGAGAAACAGAGCACATGAGAAAGAGGGAGAGAGAGAAAAGCAGGCTCTGTGCTGTCAGTGCAGAGCCCAATGTGGGGCTTGAACTCATGAACTGTGAGATCATGACCTGAGCTGAAGTCAAGAGCCGGACACTTAGCCAACTGAGCCACCCAGGCACCCCTATAATGTTTTTTTTTTTAAGTAAGCTCCATGCCCAACATGGGGCTTGAACTCACTGACTGAGCCAGCCAGGTGCCCCAAGGTTATTTTCTAAAGTTTTATTAATTTATATTTGCTAATTGTCTGGTTTCTTTTCTTTTTAATTTTTAAGTTTATTTATTGAGAGAGAAAGATTGCGCGTGCGCAAGCAGCAGAGTGGGGGGCCCACAGAGAGAAGGAGAGACAGAATGCCAAGCAGGCCCTGTACCATCAGTGCAGAGCCCAATGTGGGGCTCGAACTCACGAACCGTGAGATCATGACCTGAGCCAAAGATCAGGAGTCAGATGCCTAACCCACTGTGCTACCCGAGCACCCCAATTGTCTGGTTTCTTTAAGGTCAGACTAATTTAACACATTTCTGTGGTTTTGGCAACGTCACTCCTCTTGCCCCATATGCCCACCATCTAGATTTTAGAAAAGTAGTGTTTTACAATCCTTAAAAACCAGTTTCTCATTAGGGAATGTTTCTTTTTTCTTTTTTTCTTCTCTTATTTTTTGAGAGAGGGGGTGCAAGTGAGCAGGGGGCAGGGCAGGGGGAGAGAGAGAGAGAATCCCACTAGCAGCACAGAGAGAAAGGAGAGAGAGAGAGAGAGAAGTGGGGCTCACCTGAAGCAGGGCTCGAGCTCACCCAGTGCAGGACTCAAACTCATGAACTTCGAGACCATGACCTGAGCCGAAGTCAGATGCTTAAGCAGGCGCCCCGGAATATTTCTATAGCAGTCAGACCAAAATACACTATTTTGTACGTCTGTGTGTTTTGTATAATGCAGCAGACAAAACTAATGGATATTTTAGTGTCTTTTGTATCCAAGTTCCTATAGTTTCACCATCCACTAAGGAAAATATGTGCTTAAAACAAGTTAAAAGGCACTGCTTGAGTCCCACCTCTCTCATTTTTCTCTAGAAGTGTTGGTGTCACGATAGGAAGCAGAGGGTAGAATCCTATTTTTTTTCCAATTTATTTTAAAAAATTTTTTTTTAACATTTTAATTTATTATTGAGAGACAGAGAGAGGCAGAGCATCAGCAGGGGAGGGGCAGAGAGACAGGGAGACACAGAATCTGAAAGATGCTCCAGGCTCTGAGCTGTCAGCACAGAGCCCGACGCGAGGCTTGAAGTCACAAACTGTGAGATCATGACCTGAGCCGAAGTCGGATGCTCAACCGACTGAGCCACCCATGTGCTCCTTTTTTTTTTTTTTTTCCAATTTAAAGGAAATAGTCACAGGGGCGCCGAGGTTGTTCAGTTGGTTGAGCATCTGGCTTCGGCTCAGGTCATGATCTCACGGTTCATGAGTTCGAGCCCCACATCTCTGCTGTCAGCCCGGAGCTCGCTTTGGATCCTCCGTCCACCCCCCGTGCCCCTCCCCTGCTTTCCTGTGTGCGCTATCTCTATCTCAAAAATAAACTTAAAAAAAAAAAGCCACAAACATAATGAAATGTCTTGTTTTCCAGAATGTACTGTAGCTCTTAAAAGTACAAAGTCTCACTGTGTTAATGCAGTCGTTTTAAGAGCTTTGCAGACAAACAGAGGGATCTCTCTCCCGGGTTAGTGACAGCTCCTGACTTTGGGGTGTTAGAAGGAGTAAAAAGATTTCTCTTGGAGAGCTCACTTGTCCATCTGACACCTGCTGTTAGATTGGTCCTTCTCATCACAGTCCGAGCGCCTTTTCACTTCACAGCTCTGTTTTCCTGCCCTTGAGTCTGGTTCAATTTCCTTGCTGTCAGCAAGGGGTCAGGTGCTTTAGGTCCTTGTGCAGGGAGCTTCCTCCCACCACCACACAAGGGCCAGACCACACGGTGCAGGTGGATGGGTCTGCAGCCTGAGGATGTAACCCCAGGCCCACTGCTGGGTCAGTGACACGGGGGCCCAGGGCACTTGCCCCGTCTGCTCTGCCTGCCAACTGACATATGTGCCACCACATTTTCAACAGCTTTGTTGAGGTGTAATTTATATACAGTTCACTTTGGAGTATTTTTTTTCCAACTTTCTATTATAAAAAATTTCAGACATATAAGAAAATCGAAAAAATTTTACAATGAATCCCCAGAGACCCGCTGTCTAGCTTCTGTGCCACTTTGCTGTGTTTGCTGTATCACGTTGAGACTACAGTTTCACATAAAACCATTTGATCCTAGCACTTAGAATTTTCTATCTGGTAGCACAACTACCTTTTCTTTTTTTTATTTTTTTTATTTTTTTTAATGTTTGTTTATTTTTGAGAGAGAGACAGAGTACGAGACAGGGGAGGGGCAGATAGAGAGGGAGACACAGAATCTGAAGCAGGCTCCAGGCTCTGAGCTGTCAGCACAGAGCCCGACGCGGGGCTCGAACTCAAGAACCTTGAGATCATGACCTGAGCCAAAGTCGGACGCTCAACCGACTGAGCCACCCAGGCATCCCAACTACCTTTTCTTTTAATGTTTAATCCTACGGGTTTTATTCTATCTCTGTGATAACTTCGTTATAGTAGTTCCCCGTTATCCACGGGAGTACTTTTCCAAAAGCCCACGGATAGTACCAAACCCTGTATGTACTGTATTTTTTTCTTATATAGACATACCTGTGGGAACTTTTATTTATAAATTAGGCGCAAGGTAAGAGATTAACAACACAAACAATAAAAAAGAACTGTTCTAACAGTATACTATGATGAAAGTTATGTGAACGTGTTCTCTCTCAGAACATCTTACTGTGCTGTGCTCACCCTTCTGGTGATGGTGCGAGAGGCTGAAATGTCTGCATGAGGAGATGAAGTGAGGTGGATCACGTAGGTGTTGGGATGTAGCGTTAGGCGACTGTTGACCTGGCAGTGGTTTAGAAGGAGGATCATCGGCTTCTTGACCGGGGCAACTGAAACTGTGGAAAGCAAGACATAGATAAGGGATGGGGGGTGGGGCTACTGCGGCATTTAATTGGAGGTAACAATTGCTGCTACTTTAGCCATCAAGCCGGTGACAGAAGCCCCCAGTGATCCCTCTATGAGACACTGAGTCATGAGGATGGTATTTTGCCTCTGCGTGCCCCAATTCAGGAAGCCGGAGCCCCCCTGGGTTACACAACAGCTGTGACTTCTGTCGGGACCTGTTGGAACTCGTCAGATGTACCAGCATGTGTCAGGTTCTTTGGGAAGCTGAATAAAATCTCAGACGTCTGCTGGAGCTGACGGTGGCTGATCTTTGTTGACTCTACAGAATAAAAAGGGCACAGAGTTGCTGCTTGGAGTGGACGCTCTGGGGCTTCACATCTATGACCCTGAGAACAGGCTGACCCCCAAGATCTCTTTCCCGTGGAATGAAATCCGAAACATCTCGTACAGCGACAAGGAGGTAGGACAGGCCCCGCGTGCAGACACGCCAGCTGCCCAGCTGCCAGCCTCTCCCCATCTCTCCTCCTCGCTGGACTTCTCCTTGTTCTAAGTAAAATCCTTTAATCCCCAGGCTTTGGGTTTTTGGTTGTTGTTTCCTGTTTACAGAACAGTATTAGCATCCTATTTTCAAGTAGCGTTGCTAAACCCCCCTGCTGACTAACAAGAGGCTGGGAAGCTCAACTTGGCAAGACTAAACCCCAAAGAATAGTAAACCAACCAGAAAGTAACCTTTTCTTATTACTTGCCTTTCTGTTTCTGGTGAGAAATTCTGTTTGTGTTTTCAAATGTGTACATTAAACCCTCTCTCAGTGTCCAGTGCTTGATACATGGGGTGGGGATATCTATCTAGTATTTTTCCCCGCATGTATATATATGTACGTGTATCTCTCTCTCTCTCTCTTTCTCTCTCTGTGAGGATGTAAATAAGGATATCAGGCTAACTGCTTATGGGAATTCGAGAATAATGAAGTTCGAGTAACTTGGCTGAACACTCTAAGTTAGAAGTCGGATGTTTCTATACCGGATGGTGCTCTTTCCCAAACACTATGATCTTATGTCAGTCGCTCACTCTTTCATTCTTTGTTAATTTTAAAGGAATTATCAAGCATCTGCTCTGTGTTAGGTTTCGCAGGGGACACAAAGATGTAGAAAAGCCAGACTCAGCCTTCGGGGAAGTTACAGTTCAGCAAGGACCGGAGTGCAAGGGGCTGATGACCCACGTGATAATGACCCGGTGCCCTTCCGCCTTTCCGCTTGTGAGCACCCTCAGCCCGACTCTGGCTCCCTCCTCCCGAGGACACGCTGCAAGAGTAGGGGCCGGGTTCGGGGTATCTGTGTCCCATCAGGAAGCAAAGATACAGAGGGACCAGGTGACTTGGTGATTGGTGAAGGGAATAGCAGGGGCTGAGCTCCTCGTTCCCCAGAGTCATAGGCCTGGGGGCACAGAGTGTGAGTCCTGAGAGAGAGCAGGGGACCGAGCAGAGGGCGGCAGGCCCGGACGGTGCTCAGTGACACACCGCTGGGACGCCGAGTGTGGAGTGAGGAACAGTGAGGGCTCGTGTTGCTGCCTGCAGAGCCCCCTCCCTGGGCAGATTTCCTGTTTTCCCGTCCCTCGTAGCAACTCGAGAAAGGGAACACCAGGCTCCTGGTTTCCAGTACATGGCTGAGATCTACTCGGCCACGCTTGATGAGACAGATTGAGCTTCTTAATTCAAAACATTCTGGCTCTGAAATTTTTTGTTAAGTAGCCCAGAGAAGGAGCATTTAACTATTTCTTTTTTAAAATACTTAAATTGAAAGCCCCACGTGACTTAAAGTAGTGGGTATGCTATGGCCCGGCCGTTTTTCATCTCCAATTTCATAAAGTCTGCTTACTGCATATCCACACGTTTGTGGGTTAAAGGCTCCCAAAACAGTCGTTCTTCACAGAACCCAGGGATTAAAGTCTCCCCGAGTACAGCCTGACACAATAAACTCTAATACACCCTCTCCAGGGGCAGGGTGCCATCATGTTCCGTCATGTCAATAACTCGTGCAGTAAGAGGACCTCAAGCTGACTTGACATAATAGGAAGTAGGCTTAGTAGTTATGCATGACAGCCGTGCTGTCAAAACAGAAATGTTCGTTTATTTTAAGTGATCCATTGATTCTTTGTGCGCATCCCGGCAAAGCCTGTGGTTTCCCCACTACTTGTGGTTTCCCACTGACAGCTCCGGGGTTTGACTTCAAAGCCAAAAAGAAGCTCACGAAATTCACGAATAGCAGCTTACACAAGAGCAATAGTGCTTCTAAGTTAGCTTGACCAAAAGCTAACCAAAGGATCGTTTTCCATCCTCAGTGTGCTAACCCCTCCTTCCTTGGACAGTATAACATGTGAAAGAAATACCCAGGAATACATCTTCCCAAACGTATTTCTCTGCTTAGCATGTCTTTCTCGGGAATAGATATCTGTTTTTTAAGTGCGTCTTTGAAGTGGAGGATCGGTCCGGTCTAATCAGGAGTGGTTGAGAACAGCAATTAATGTTCGTTCTTTATACGCTTCCCTGCCTGTGGCCTGGCCCAGGGATCTCCTGCTCAGCTACCACCCTGTCCTTATCACTCATCTGTCTCTGCCGTTTGATTGCGAGAGCAGTTTCCCTCTTCTACCACGGTCTGTTCCTCTTCGCACTTTCTTCCTTTTATTACCAGCTTTCATCTGATAATCCCCATGTTCAGAAACCTGTGGTGGCGACCCCTGTGCTGTCACATCAAACCCAAACCCGTCTGCCTGTCTCCCCCCAGCCCACCCCTGCCTTCCTCCCAGTCTGAGCCCGTGATACCATCTTAGTCCTCGGAGAGCTAATAACATCTCACACACACACACACACACACACACACACACACACTGCTTATTTCCCTATCTCTGCCTCATTTCTGTCACTTGTCCTGTCCTGAATGCCCTCCATCCAACCTTTTAACTCCTCTGTCATATTCTTTGTCTATGACCCACTGGAGTTCCCTGTCTGCTTGTGGTGGATCCACTCTGAACTCCCATGACATTTGTGATTCGTGCCACCCACGGAGGCGCTGAGAGGTGACATGATTTCTCAAGTGACTGCAGTCAAGTCGTGAGTCCAGTTCCAGCTGGCTCGTGAGCTTCCCGAAGGCAGAGCTGGGCCCGAGACTCTGCATCGGGCTTCCCAGCATTGGCCTCACGGTCAGGCCCATCAAGGGTCTGTAGTTCAGGTTTCCAAGACGACGATGGTGCCGACAGCACCGCTTCCGGGGTCCTGAGCTTCCACAGCCCCAGGCCCGGTGCCCTCGGCCGCTTCTCAATCACGGTGGGTTAGTGCCCGGGCCCAGCCTTGTCCTGGACCTCTGCCAGTGTGGTTGCTGCTTTTGTGGAATTTCCTGGTTGGTACTAACACTCCAGGTTGTCAGACTGAAACTTTTTCTGCTTCTTCTTTCAGTTTACCATTAAACCATTGGATAAGAAAATCGATGTCTTCAAGTTTAACTCCTCGAAGCTTCGTGTTAATAAGCTGGTAAGTTGAGATCCTAGTTTTTCTTACTGATAACTGTACTTGCTTTGAGATACTGACCACCATTTTTTTTGAGAAAGTATCAGAGAAGCCTCTCGTGAAGTGGAGACTGTTAGGTAGCTCACTTGTCACACGCTTTGCCGATAGACCTTGAAAGAGTCTTCCCTTTAGCTTAACCTAACAAGTCAAACCTAAATTTCGTGATATGGAATTTTTAAAAAGTATTTTTATGGAGGTACCTAATATATATACAAAGCTAAGTATAATGTGTATAGAAGGTATAAGTGACAGAAAGGGGCACCTGGGTGGCTCAGCCAGCTTAGCGTCTGACTTCGGCTCAGGTCATGATCTCGCAGTTCGTGAGTTCAAGCCCCACGTGCTCTGTGCTGACAGCTCGGAGCCTGAAGCCTGGAGCCTGCTTCGGATTCTGGGTCTCCCTCTCTCTCTGCCCCCCACCCCCACATGCTCTCTCTCTCTCCCTCTCTCTCTCTCTCTCACTTTCTTTCAAAAATAAATAAATAAGCATTAAAAAAATTAAAAAATAAAGAGTGACAGAAATCAATAGCTATGTGGGGTCACCTGGGTGGCTCAGTTGGTTGAGCATCCGACTTCGGCTCAGGTCATGATCTCACGGTTCATGAGTTCAAGCCCCGCATTGGGCTCACTGCTGTTAGTGCAGAGCCTGCTTCGTATTCTCTGTCCCCCTCTCTGTGCCCCTCCCCTGCTATGCTCTCCCTCAAAAATAAATAAACATTAAAAAAAAAAAACACACACACCCACTACCCAGCTTTAAGAAACTGCACACTCCGATGCTGCTAAAACCCCCCATGTTAGCATCCTGCTGGTTTCCCATGCCTCTTCCCCAAGGGCAATCACCATTCCAACCTGGGTGCATCTTATTCGCTTACTTTTCCTCAGAACTTTATTTCCTACACAGCAAAAGGAATATACTATTAAATTTTGTGTACTTTTGACATAAGTGCTGTCAACTGTCTATGCTCTTCTGTCAGTTTTTTATACACTATTTTCTGAGATGTGTCTATGTTGATGCTTAAAGAGATGATTCTTTTATTTTCACTGCTGGGGGCGCCTGGGTGGCTCAGTCGGTAAGCGTCCGACTTCAGCTCAGATCATGATCTCGCAGTTTGTGAGTTCAAGCCCTGCGATGGGCTCTGTGCTGACGGCTCAGCTCTTTAGATTTTGTGTCTCCCCTTTCTCTGCCCCTCCCATGATATGTTCTTTCTCTCTCTGTCTCTCAATAATAAAAAATAAAAATGTTTTTTTAAATAATTTTCACTGCTGTATAGTATTCCATTGTGTGCAGATAAATATACATTTATAACATATATTCACTCAGTGATACATATATAGATATATGTCTCTCTCTCTGTATATATGTATGTCATTCTCCTATTAATGAATAATAAAGTGCTTTCTGCTTCTCTACCATTTTAACAAGGCTGTTATGAACGTTCTCATACTTGCCTCTTGCCACATATGGCAATACTTTCTCTAGAGAGTATCTACTTCAGAGTACAAGTGCAGGGCTGTAGGGTATGTCCAAATTCAAGATTAAGCCATGTTGTTTTCCAAAGGATTTGAATTAATTTACAGATGCAGTGCAGTGGGTGAGACTTCCCTTTGCTTTATGTCTCCTGCACTTATATTATCAGCCTTTAAAATTGTTTGACATGTGTTGTGCATATGAAGTGGTATCTCAGTGTCATATAAGTGAGCATCTTTATATTTACTAGTGAAGTTGAACATCTTTTTGTATATTTTTTGGCCAAGCTTCTTGTCTCTTTTGTCAAATACTTCATGTCCTTTGGCCATTTTTCTCTGGGTTGTTTGTGTTCTTTATTGATTATATCATCTCTCAGCTTGTGGCTTCTTTTTCCTCCTTTTTAATGTCTCAACAAACAAAGAATGTTGGATTTTAACATAGACAAATGTATACATCTATTCCTTAATCATTTGTGCTGTTTGTGTCTTGTTTGACATCTTTCCTTATCCTCTGATCATAAAGATATTCTAGCCTTGACTGCGGCTCAGGTCATGATCTCATGGTTCCTGAGTTTGAACCCTACGTTGGGGCTCTGTGCTGACAGCATGGGGCCTGCTTGCAATTCTTTCTCTCTCCCTCCTACTCTCTCTCTCTTTCTCAAAATAAATAAACTTTAAAAATATATATATTCTTTTATATTCTTTTCTAAAAATTTCAAATGTTCAGTCTTTGTATTTAAGTCTTTAATCCTTCTGGAGTTGATTTTTGTGTGCGGTGTAAGGGAGGGATCCACTTCTTCCGCTTCTTGGGTTTTCTTTTTTTTTTTTTTTAAAGTAATCCAGGGGCGACTGGGTGGCTCAGTTGGTTAAGGGTCTGACTTCGGCTCAGGTCATGACCTCACAGTTTGTGAGTTCGAGCCCCGCATCTGGCTCTGTGCTGACTGTGGAGCCTGGAGCCTGCTTTGAATTCTGTATCTCCCTCTCTCTGTCCCTCCCCTGCTCTTTCTCTCTCTCTCTCTCTCTCTCTCTCAAAAATAAATAAACATTAAAAATAAATAAATAAATAAATAAATAAATAAAGTAATAAAGTAATCTCTACACCTAACATGGGGCTCTAACTCATGACCCCAAGATTAAGAGTAGCATATTCTACATACTGAACCAGCCAGGTGCCCCCAGCTTATTTTTTTTCACACGGATAACTTGTTGTCCCTATTGAATGAGATTTCCTATCCTCCCAGAACTGTAGTGCCACCTCTTAAGTTCTTATTTATTTATTTATTTATCTATTTATTTGCTTATTTATAGAGAGAGGCAAAGAGGGAATCCCAAGCAGGCTCAGCACTGTCAGCACAGAGCCTGATGCAGGGCTCGATCTCATGATTCATGAGGTCATGACCTGAGCCGAAACCAAGAGTTGGACACTTAACCAGCTGAGCCACCCAGGTGCCCATGTAATGCCGCATCTTAACTTAGGAGAATAAGATGCATACGGAAGACACGCCTCCCCTCACCTGTGACTTTTGCGCCCTGGCATACTGGAGGCCTGTCTCCAGAGCCAAGAGCACTGGAGGCCATTGGCAGGGAGGACCTTGCTGTTTCCCTTTGTGCTTTGCTCTTTAGGTTTCCTGCTGCCCCCGAGAGTCCTCAGACAAAGAGGCTGTAGCCCTGGCGAGCTGGTAGGCAGTGAGATACATTCGGGGTTTAACATTTCTCCTGTTTCCATGGCCACAGATTCTCCAGCTCTGTATTGGGAACCATGACCTTTTTATGAGGAGAAGGAAGGCCGATTCTTTGGAAGTTCAGCAGATGAAAGCCCAGGCCAGGGAGGAGAAGGCTAGGAAGCAGGTGAGCAAGACTGTGTCTGAACCTCTGTTGTCATTGCTTCTTGGTCTTGGCTTGGGAGGTAAGGAGCGGTCGCAGGCTGACAGGTGTCATTTGGCAATGGACACACCTTCTCTTATTTTATCCTCATTGGATCCGTACTGGCCGATGCTCAACTGGTGCGGTGTCCGCTCTGGAAATGAGGAATAAATTCTAATAGCATATCCAAAAGAAACATCTCTAGTTATTTCCCCACTTAAATGAAGTATGATTAGTGCAGGTTTGGGAAGAGATAGTCAAGTCTGCATCTGTCCATCCGTCCGTCCATTCATCCATCCACCTAGCTAACTCGCTTTTTTTTTTTTGCCTGCCGGTCTCCTTTGCCCAGCCTTGTCCTTTTCTAATTAGAAGGTGATAGAATGCATGACAGCACCTCATGCTTGCCGAGGGAATGCTAATTAGACTTCGGCCACACTTCCCCACCACAGGTCAGCCCAGGCGGCGTAACGCCTGTGGCGGGAGGTGCTGGGAGAGCGTATCAGCAGACCGGATGGTCTGCATCATCGTTTTCTACTCCTAAACCGTCTCTGCTCCCCAAAACCCATACAACTGATCTGAGCCTCACTGCTGAGGAGATCCACCGTGGCTTCGGACTAACTCCCGGACAGCGGAGCAGCCGCTGCAGTCAGCTGCCCACAGGGCTCGCGGGCTCGGAGGAGTGATCATTAGTGTGCGCACAGCTCTCTGACGCGGGGACTCCGGCGAGGCTGGCTCCCTGCCCTGAGATTTACACTGAGATGCCCAGTTCGATCCGCGCGCTTTCACGGCTCCCATCTCTTTGCTCTCTGAGACGGCAGACTATAGATGTGCTATGTGGGATGCTCTGGCGGCCAGGCTGGTGCATTGGGTTTTGTCGGACACAGAAACACTCCTGAGCCAGCACGGGTCTAAGTAGCAACTTCTAGAAGAGCCTTCTTTAACCTCTTTTCAGCTGAGCAAAGCTTAGAAGTGAGAGATCTGAAAATAGCAATGAGTGCGTAGGCCTCGGGACCGTGGTGGGGAAGAGCATGCACGCATCCCACACCGGCGCTGCCTGCGGGACAGCAGAGGCACGGCGCTGGCCCCTGGCACCCGCAGGCTGGGGCTCCATGGCCCAGTAGTATAGACACTGACCTTGGAACCAGATGCGAAACTTAGTATGTGACATTAGTAGATGACTTATCTTCCAGACCTCAGTTTTCTCATCTGTCAAGTAGAGCTAAAGGTATGCCTTCTCTGCCTCAGATCAAAGGACACATTGCATCTGAAAGCCTTTGTGAACTTAAACCACCTTGCAAACAAGAGGTCCCTTATTGGGTGGAGGTCTAGGGGGAAGCGCAGGGCTGGGAATGAAAGGTGGTTGCTTGGGCTTTTTTCAAGGGGAGAATAATAGAGATACAGTAATCGACCTAATGGAAATTATAATGCAGTGGAAATTAGAGAACAAATCGGCCAAGTTTTTCACTGACCTGCAAGGGAAAAATTGGAGAAGAATTTACAGTATTTTATTGCTTGTCCTTGCATTATTCCTTTGAGGCCCAATGCATTTTTTTTTTTTTTTTTTGGCTCAGTATTTACAAAAGGCAGCAATCTTAAAAATCTTGGGTTGAGAGAAGATTGGAGCAAGAAATAATTAAATGTGCTCTATTTAAGGAAGAAAATAGTGCAGTGGTCACTTCTGGCTTCTGCTTTCTGAACTCCCTTAACACCCTACGATCACAGAGAGTAGCACTTGTCCTGTGCTTGTCCCCCTTATTAAGCTCTGCGTGTGGCCCAATTAATACAGCGATCCAGAGGGCACGGGAGGTGGCGGCGGCTCTGTACTGGTGCCTTAAGGACAGGGGGCCGTGTTCCCCGCTCGGCTCCCTCCTGTCGCAGGCCTGGCCAGGAGCTGCCTCCGCGTGAGGCCGGGAGCCTGTGCCGTGGGGCTGCAGCTTCCCCCTGTGAAACACAATGTGCGAACTACCGATGCCTCACGCAGAACGATTCCATCTTCCCTGTGGGTCAGAGGCAGGAGCGATTGTGGATGAAATTAGAGATGCAGGAGGGGTCTGTGTGGGTGAGAAACGGCGAGGTGGCTCGTCCAACCAGAAGAAAGCTGTCTGTTTCTGGGGCTCCGTCTCAGAGAGAAGGAACCTGCATTGTGTCCTGTCCGCCACTGGGCAGAGCCACGTGAGGTCTTCCAGCAAAAAGGGATATTGGCAGGGTAGCCGTTTCAGCACACAGTGTGTAAGAATGCCTCCTTCGATCCAGGTAGACTTGGCAGGGCTTTTTTGTTGTTTTGTTTGTTCCCTCACCTCTAGATGGTTTTTCAAGGGACACAGCTTTCGATTCTCCAGCTGGTTTTGAAGGACAGAGGGTGGTAGGTGACAAGAATGACTCTGGCAACCTAGAGTAAAGGGGAGAAGAGGGTCTCCTCGGGGGGACTCCGGACACTGGGCGTTCTAAGACCCCCGTGGCAGTGTAGGTCGTGAGCCCCATGACTCTCGTTCCTCCCCCAGATGGAGCGGCAGCGCCTTGCTCGAGAGAAGCAGATGAGGGAGGAGGCCGAGCGCACAAGGGATGAGTTGGAGAGGAGGCTACTGCAGATGAAAGAAGAAGCAACAATGGCCAACGAAGCACTGGTGATTTCTGGGGGAGTCTGGGTCCCAGGAGGCTACACAGGGATTCCTTTGGGTTTTGGGAATTAGGTTGGCCTCCTGAGGACCACAGGTCAGTAACATTTGGTTTGACATTTCACCTAAAAAAAAAAATCGGTGCCTTTTCTTTGCACCCGTGTTGGCAGAGGCAGATTCAGGTGGAGTTCACTGGTGCCAAACCCACTTTCCCCAGGGCTCGCCTTTAAAGCAGGGCCTCTCTGCTGACCCTGGGGCAGGTCGCCCTCTGTGATGGGAGCTGTCCTGTGCCTCAGAGGATGGTTGGCAGTGTCCCTGATCCCTACCCACTAGATGCCACTAGCACCACCTTACCCTTGATTTGTGACAATCAAAAACGTCTCCAGACAACGTTACCTGTCTCCCACTGGTTTGAACCATGGATTTAAAGGGAAAAGCCTCAGCTCAAATGGTACTCAAAAAGGTACTTTCTTGTTGCTCCCCATGGGTGGAACTTTCTGAAAAGTTGAGGGTGTGGCTGTTTGGCCCTTGCCAGAGTGTCATCTGACGGGACAGTGGCAGGGCCCCATGGAGTCCGAGGCTCTGGTTCTTGCTGACCTGTGTGTCTGAGGCCAGGTCTGGGCAGGATGACAGGCACGTGATCCATCCCCATCCCGGCTGATGGCACCCTTCTTTCCAGATGCGGTCTGAGGAGACGGCTGACCTGTTGGCGGAAAAGGCCCAAATCACTGAGGAGGAGGCAAAGCTCCTGGCGCAGAAGGCCGCGGAGGCTGAACAGGAAATGCAGCGCATCAAGGCCACAGCCATTCGGACGGAGGAAGAGAAGCGCCTGATGGAGCAGAAGGTGCTGGAGGCCGAGGTGCTGGCGCTGAAGATGGCTGAGGAGTCGGAGAGGAGGTTAGAGGTGGGGGGTCCAGGGCACTGGGGCCCAGGCGAGGGGCTGTTCAGTCGTAGCCTGGCCCCGAGGCAGAGCTTCACCGCACTCATCCACAAGCTGCTTCTACATCTTCTGGGGTGGCCGGGGGCGGGGGCGGGGCAGGTGGCTCCTCCCCTGGCAGGTTGGGGAGGACCTGTCCGGTGTGGGCTTTGGAGGCCGGGGTTAGTGGAAGGGCTCAGGAACACGTTCTCTTGCCGAGTGGACCTCTGGCCATGCTCGTATCTGTGAGAAACGACCGTCCCTCCGATAGCCATGTTTGCAGGAACGCCATCAAGCACGTCTGCAGACGGTGTTTAGCGAGGAGCCGTAAAGAGGCTCTTCTTACGTTTAAAAAATGTGGTTCTTTTCCCTTTTCATTTAGGGGACATGTGGGGAGACAGCAGCTATTTACCTTTAATGAAGTAACGAGGAACCCGCTTCCCTTCAGCCATTCTTGGCGCTAAGGCTCCCGAGGCAGAAGGGAGGGGAGGGCCAGGATCCTCTCTGTGGCCAAGATGCGCCAGCTCATGACCAAGTTGAAGGATGGAACTGTAGCCTCCACTTCTCAAAGACTATTCCGGGCTCTGGATTGTTCTGGTCCTGCAGCCTTCAGATAAACACTGGCACATTCCCCACAGCATTTGGCTCCGTTGATTTAGAACACTTGAATTTGGCTTTTTGCTACCAAGGTGCATTCGCTACAGTTCCCTCTCCGCTTTCTGCATGTCGTTCTGGGAATATGGTTCTTTGTTTCCTGCCCTGTCCCGGGCCCCTTTCTTCCTGTGTGTGGGTCACTTCCCCCCCAGACTGATGCATGTTGGGCCTGGCCCCGTGGGTCCTGTGTCCTGCAGGGTGAGGCGCAAGGCCCTCAGCGTTGCTGCTCGTCTTCTTGCCTGAGGCTGGCCCTGGGCCTGCACTTGTGTTACTCGGGGGCTGTGAAGAATCCTATTCTCTCACATCCTGCCCTTCGATTCATGCGCCGTACCTTTGCCCAGCTCACTCTCACCCAGAAGTTAAGCAGAGGAAGCTGCTGGCCCCTCCCCCCTCCCCACCGATTGCAAAGGTTTGAAAGTCCCTCCTTCCCAGTGGCTTCCCTGCTCTTCCCGTTGAGATTTGCCATCGCGGTGAACAGTACTCAGGAATGTTGTTCTTGCTTCGAAGTTCTGATGT
Source organism: Paguma larvata (assembly GCA_030068075.1). Lineage (NCBI taxonomy): Eukaryota > Metazoa > Chordata > Mammalia > Carnivora > Viverridae > Paguma > Paguma larvata. The sequence continues at coordinate 67,205,435 of CM057835.1, forward strand.
TCATGTCCGTGTGCCGCCACCCACTGGCCTTGTTTGCCGGATCTGGCGCCATCATCAGGGTTAGCTCGGGTCCCTCCTCTCCAGGGGGACTGTGGGGAAGAGGGCTCTCTTTCTTCCACCTGTCACCTTTGTGGAGCTGACGGCTCCTCCTTTCCTTGCAGGGCCAAGGAGGCAGATCAGCTAAAGCAGGACCTGCAGGAAGCCCGCGAGGCAGAGCGAAGAGCTAAGCAAAAGCTCCTGGAAATCACCACCAAGCCCACATACCCGGTGAGCCTGGCCGGGGGCTGCCAGTCTGCAGTGGCTTCAGACCTCGTAGCCTTCCCTTCCCTCCCAGCCCTTCGGTTCCCCTGGTGGTGCCACAGCAGAACGAGTGATGCTGAGGGCCTGCAGCTGGGGAAGGGGTAGAATGCCTGGCCTAGTTGGCCTTGGACTAGTCACCTCTCTGGTTGCCTAGATGGCAGGCACTGGGGCCTTTCCTAGCTCTGAAATGTTTTTCTTATCCTTTTTTTTTTTTTAACTTTATTCATTTATTCTGAGAGAGAGAGCGTGCGTGCAAAAGCAGGGGAGGGGCAGAGAGAGAGAGGGAGACACAGAATCCGAGGCGGGCTCCAGGCTCTAAGCTGTCAGCACAGAACCCAACATGGGGCTTGAACTCGCAAACCGTGAGATCATGACCTGAACTGAAGTCGGATACTTAACCAACAGCCATACAGGCACCCATGTTTTTCTTATTCTAAATAATATAGTCCCAAGTTATTCTCAAGAGATGATAGCTGCTGCTGCTGCTGCTGCTGCTGCTGCTGCTGCTGCTGCTGCTGCTTCTCCTTCTCCTTCTCCTTCTCCTTCTCCTCCTTCTTCTTCTTTTTGAGAGAACAAGGTTGCAAATGAGCAAGGGGCAGAGAGAGAGAGAGAAGTGGGGCTCACCTAGGGCTCATGTTTTACCTGAAGTGGGGCTCATGTTCACTCAAAGTGGGGCTTGAGTTCACCTGAGGCGGGGCTCAAGCTCACCCAGCATGAGACTCGAACTCACAATCAATGACCCGAGCCGAAGACGGATGCCACCCAGGCACCTGAGACGATAGGGCATCACCTCCTTGATGCCAAGCTGAATGTTATCTTCAACTACTCCTGTATAACAGTGTACCGTCATTGTAGTTCTGGGCAGGGGTACCCTGTATACCTCAGGGTAAACTATTGCCACGTAAGAACCAGTTTCCAAACTCAATTTTGGGACAAAGAGGCAGACTTCAATTAAACAGGGTCACACCGTGAATAGACAAGCCTCTTCCCTCCCCTTCCTGTGTGCATTCAGTTCAGCAAACTGTTCTGTTCCATATAATATCAGGCACCTGGATGGTGCAGTTGATTAAGCCTTCAACTCTTGGTTTCAGCTCAGGTCATGATCTCATAGTTTTGTGGGTTCATGTCCCACATCGGGCTCTGCACTGGCAGCATGGAGCTTGCTTTGGATTCTTTCTCTCCCTCTCTCTCTCTCTGCCCTTCTCCTACTCACACTGCCTCTGTCTCTTTCAAGTAAATAAATAAACTTAAAAAATAATAATAATAATTCCAGGCAGATGCAGAGTCCGTATGCAGACAGGGTGCACAGGGGCCTGAAGGAGAACATGGCACAGCCCGTAGGGGCAGAAGAGGCATAGGATGGTACCTGAACTGGCTCTCAAAGGGTAGGGAGGAACTAGCCAGGTGGGAAAGAGAACGCAGGGTATTCTCAGCCAGTGCACAGACGTGCACAAGGCACAATGCGTGCACCGCACACTCACATGGCATGCGGCCAAGAGGCACACAGGGCACACAGGCGTAAGCTGCCCAGGGTTGGAGGTGGAGGGAAATGTGAGTGGTTTGCTATCGTCATCTGTTCTGGTTATCTATTACTATGTGACAGGCCACCCCCAAGCCAGCCATATAGCTCAAAACAGCCATTCGTTATTCTCTCTCATGGCTCAGTGCGTTGATTGGGCTGATGGTCCTTCCTCAGAATCTGTGAGGCGGTCGCAGACAGCAGCCAGGACTGGAGTCATCTGAGGGCTCATCTAGGCTAGGCACCTGAGATAAGAGTGATTTAAAAATATGTACTGGATTGGGGCACCTGGCTAGCCCAGTCGGTAGAGCATGCAACTCTTGGTCTAAAAATAGGTAGGTAGGTAGGTAGGTAGGTAGGTAGAAAGAATAAAACAGAGCAGACACTGGAGCAAACCTCATGCGCTCTGCAAACAGTAAACAAATAAGTCCTGGAGGAGCTCATTCGTATCAGCCTTTTACTCATGTTTTGTGCTGTAGATGGATTGTAATTCATCTAAGCAGTCCCCTATGGATGGGTATTTAGTCTGTCTTCTTCTGCAGTTGTGAAGAAAACTGCGGAAAATATCCCTGAGCATAAATCTTCGCACATACGGTGAATGTGCTGGTAGAATAAATTGTCATAAATGGAACCGTGGGGTCAGGTTTTCCACCGAGGTGCTCTCCACAGAGGTCGCGCCAGTGCCTGTTCTCACCCGCAGTGCAGCACTCAGCGCCCATCTTTTCGGAGACTTTGATGAGGTAGAACATGCGTACAGGGAAGTGCCCAAATTATAACTACAGCTTGATGAATTCTCACAAGCTCAACGCACCCATGCACCCAGCTCCCAAATCAGAAAACAGAACGTTCTAGTACCCCAGAAGCCCCCTCTGAGCACCACCTTCAACACCCACGCAGACAGTCTGCCTTGGGCCTTGTCATCGTCTCGGATGAGCGCTCTGGGCCTCTGCTCTGTCCCAGACGCTGTCCCGGACTCCGCCAAGGATCCAAGGGTGAAAGAGAGGCAGATCCTGCCCTTAGGAAACTTGCCAACAGTAAAAGAAGGAGACACAGCCGAAAGGGATTTTTTTACAGGGCGGAGTTAGGGAAGTGCCACCACAGAACCAGAAACACAATGTTAGCGCATAGCAAAGAAAAGAGTTACCATCTGGCCGAGAGCGATCTAGAAAGGCTTTGGTGAGAAATCCCAGTATTTGAGAAGGGCCTTGAAAGTGAGGTGGCGTACAGGGACAGGAATGGTTTAAGCAAAGGAGCAGAAGCAGTGATGTTCCTGATCCGATAGGGCAGACGGTGGGAGAAGCTGGAGAAGTAGATCAGGGCCATATTTTAGAAGACCCTTTGTTCTGGGATGAGAAAGTCCTCAAGTCTAATTACTTCGCCCTCTCCTTCAAGCCCTACGCTGGCTCCATCTTCCAAATCCAAGCCCCTCAGCATGCAGGGCAGCCCTTTATGGTCTGGTCCCGGCCTCCCACCCACCTCACCACGCCGGTGCCGCAGACCCTCAGCATTCTCTGCCCAGTGCCCTGCCTCTTGCCTGGCAAGTCTTTTCCTCTAGCATGTCCCCTGCTGCCAGCAGAAGCAGTAGGTCTTCTAGCACACGTCTCCAGCTCCCCGGCCTCTCTTCACTCCCTGGCTGTAGCGTCTGCCTGCTTAACCCTGATGATCTGTGAGCACCTTTGTTTACTGAACAGTACTGTCAGCTGCTCAGAGCCAGGGACCCTGTCTTGTTCTCTGCCTCCCCGGCTCCTAGCCTGGGGCCCGAGGGCTTCCTCAACAAGGAAGTGAGTGGGAGTTTGTGTTTAATTTGGCTGAGTGTGAAGAGCTGGCAAAGGTTTGAGGGAAGAGGAATGATTTGCTTGGATTTGCAATCTTCGGGGCCGATCACCTGGCAGCAGCCAGTGTGGGTAGATGGGGAACGGGAGAGCCCGGGGTAATAGTTGTAACTTGAGGCCATGGTGGTGCTGGGAGGCGGGGCCTGAGCTGTGCCCACTGTCTGTGGCTGCTGGAGGGTCAGTGGTTCACACAGCAGCGCCCCCTGTTCCCATAGAACCTGCACCTCCTAACCAGACATTTCTTATTCTTAGCCCATGAACCCAATTCCAGCACCATTGCCTCCTGACATACCAAGCTTCAACCTCATTGGCGACAGCCTGTCTTTCGACTTCAAGGATACTGACATGAAGCGGCTTTCCATGGAGATAGAGAAAGAAAAGTATGTAGTCCCCCAGACCTCCGCGCCCCCAGCCAGTGAGCTAGAGCGGGGCCGTCTGGGCTTGGGGAGAGTGGAGGGTCATCACAAGCATCTGTCACTAGCGCCTGCGGGGTTTGCTCTGTTCCCACCCTCTGGAGGAAGAATTTCCTCATCAGAAACGAAGGACATCACACCAGCCTCCAGTCTTCCGGGATAACAATGATACTTGATTGGTGACCTGGAGTTTATGGGCTCAAAGTCTCATTTGCAGTCTCGGACTGGTTGTCCGGGATCTCTGAGTCAGTCAGACTGCTGTTCGCATGGCAATAGAGCACACGATAATGTTCTAACACGGTAACAGAACGTGCTTCCTAGTTGTGTCCTCTGGTGGCAGAGATCTGTGGCACGTCCCATGTCTAGAACAAGGGTCAGAGAAGACACTCAGGCTCAAGGCCGAGGAGAGCAAACATCCAGGTCAGGCCGGCCCTGCACGCGCTGTTCACAGCAGCTTCTGCTGCACTCTCCTCCTTCCTTTCACGGTTGTGGAAGTGGAGCCGAGGTGGAAAGAAGAAGAAGTCTAACTGAGGTTCCCCAGGATTCCCATCCATAGGTCAGTTGGCCAGTTGTGCTACAGCTTGCTGGAGAACCATCACAAAAGCTACTGTGTGCTGAGTGTATGGGTGTCCAGGCTTTTTTTTTTTTTTTTTTTAATGTTTATTTTTGAGAGAAACAGAGAGAGAAACAGAGTGCGAGCAGGGGAAGGGCAGAGAGAGGGGGAAACACAGAATCCGAAGCAGGCTCCAGGCTCTGAGCTGTCAGCACAGAGCCCAACGCAGGGCTTGAACTCAAGAACCGTGAGATCATGACCTGAGCCGAAGTCATACATTTAACCAATTGAGCCACCAGGTGCCCCTGAGTGTCTGGGCTTTTTAATGTTTATTTATTTTTGAGAGAGAGACATAGCGCAAGGAAGGGAGTGGCAGAGAGAGAAGGAGACACAGAATCCAAAGCAGACTCCAGGCTCTGAGCTGTCACTTCAGAGCTGTCAACACAGAGCCCAATGGGGGACTCGGACTCACGAACCACGAGATCATGACCTGAGCCGAAGTCGAATGCTTAACCAACTGAACCACCCAGGTGCCCCATGTCTGGGCTTTTAAACTTTGTTTTATTTCATTCCCACTAACTAACATCAAACTGACATCAGAGGTAGGTTTTGGTGTGCCATTTATAAGTGAGAACACTGATCTGGAGTGTTTAATGAGCTCACCCAGCATCACACAGCTGAGGAGGGACAGAACCAGGGTTCAGCTCCAAGCCTGTCTGAGGCTATGTGCTTTCACCTTGTACAGTATCCTTGGGAGGGCTCTCGGGCAGTGTCTCCTTGGAGCTCAGGGTGAGCAGCCATGCGCCCTCCGCGGCATCTGCTGTCCAAGTTCATCCTCCAGCCTTTCTCCATTGACCAGGCATAGTAAGCATTTCGTGGTTGTGATCAGGGAGAGGCTACATTCTGTTCTGCTTTTTTATGGTTTGTGTTTTCTTATCACCCATGCACATGACGTTACCATGCACATGACAGACTCCTTATACTAGCCACGGGAATCACCAAAGAGTGTTCCTTGGTGTTTAGTTGCATGGTTTGCCTGGCCATGACCTGATAGTTGGACATTTTGAGCATGATTTCCAGATTTTCACCATTGTAGATACAGTGTACCTACCTGCAGGTGGTGGTGGGAATCTTTTTCTTTTTGATGTTGGCTGAGCGAGCTTCCATTCTCTTTAGGAGATGATGTCCCAAAACATGTGGCCATGGCCTAGCAGAAGAGGTCACTTGAATAGAATCACTTAACCAGGAAGAGCCAAGACAAGGAGATTATTTTGGATGCCAGGAGTCTTGATTTATGTGTTGTTACTTGTGCAGAATTAAAAGCTATCTACTATAACTGGTATTTGTAGAGTACTTTAGGAGAGTTTACCAGAGGGCTTTCCTGCATTTTATTTTATTTAATCCGACCACAGCCCTGTGTTCATTACCCCAATCTCATGGACAAGGAAACAGATTCAGACCTGTTTAGTGATTGGCCCAGGCTCCCACCGCCCGGGAGTGTCTGAGCAGAGACGTGGTGAACTCCCTCCAAGCTGCAGACCCTGGGTCCGGTGTCTCACTGTTGCCAAAGCCATGACGCACCGTGTCCTCTTGCTGGCAGAGTGGAGTACATGGAGAAGAGCAAGCATTTGCAGGAGCAGCTCAATGAACTCAAGACTGAGATCGAGGCCTTGAAACTCAAAGAGAGAGAGACAGCCTTGGATATTCTGCACAACGAGAACTCCGACCGGGGTGGCACCAGCAGCAAGCACAACACCATCAAAAAGGTACCGAGTCTCCTGTCTTTCGCTGATCAGGACAGTCATTAATGAAATGTGAGGTTGGCATCTGGTTTCCTGAGTAGCCAAGTCATTAGACTGTTATCATTTTTTATATGTACTTAGTTGAGGAAATTTTTTAACTCACGCCAGAAAGGAAATTTAATCCGCCAGTGACTGAACCCATTGGCTTGATGGAAGGGGAGCCTACGTTAAAAGCTCTGATGAAATGAATCACTGTTATGAGATGGGTTTTGATCCATCATTTAGCAGTAAAGCGATTCTGTCTTTTAAGCCAAGGGGAGTTCTGCCTAGGGAGCTGCCTTACTTCATGAGAAAGCAAAATGAAACGGAGGCTTTTGAGAATGGACTCTCCCTCTAGTCTTTTTGGGTTTTTAAGTGGCAAGGACTATTTTAAAAACCCCGCTCTTGCTTTAAAGAAAACAAATTCTGAATTTTTAACTTTCTTCATACTTAAAAGGAAGTGTCTAGAAGAACCTTAATGTTTTAAAACGCGAGATTTCATTTATGTTGCTAGCAGTTTCAGATTGTTCTCTACTGATATTTTGAGCGTTCAGGCCTTAGAGTAGGGTTAAATTCCATGAATATCAGCCCCAGAGTGTGCTTCTCTCTTGTTGGGCAAAGCAGAAACGGCCTCTCCTGCTGGTTTGCTCCTCACTTGTAGCCTAGGGTCAGGCTAATCCCCGTAAAAGAGATGTCAGTAAGATGAGACTGTTCATTGAGTTTAGATCATGATAGTTACATAAGTTTAATTTTTTACTCTTTACCTTATTCTTTAAAGTGGTCTCCCAGGTTAAGGAGTATCTGTTTTCAGTAGTTAAGCTGCATCTGAAATCTCCAAGGGTTCTGTAGCTACTTGCCATCGCTGATGGGTACAGTCGGGAGCCTCAAATTCCCTCTCTGTACTCCGGTTAGTATTGGCAATGGGTAGAGAATTCCTTTTAATAGCATAACTGAAAAGGAAAGGCCTTTCCCCGTTCTGCATCCTTCTTCCCCCTGGCTTCCGTTATTTCCTGGGTTTCCCTTCCAAAACTAAATTATTAAACAGTGAGTGAAAGGGGAGCTAAAAGTGAGGCCTCAGCCAGTGAGCTGAGAAGTAAGATGATGACTGGGCCAGTGAGCCAGTCAGCCCTCGAAGGAGCTTCCTCCGGCGCCCCCGCCCCGGACCCCCGCTCCCGTGCCCAGGCTCCTCATCTGGGCGTGCGGGAAGGTCTCATCTTTGCTGCTGCTGCGGTGAGCTGGGCCCTCAGCCACAGGAACCTGCAGGGCGGAAAGCTGGGGAGACCTGTTTCCAGGCCATAAAAACAAACGAATGAAGTCACTTGTCACCATTTCAGGCCTGTCTGAGCATTTTGCAAATGGCACATGTGGCATTTGTTGATATCACAGGGTATGTTTTTGTTTTTCTTCATTTTATTTTGCTGGTTTAGCCTCAAGCCCAAGGCAGAAGACCTATCTGCATTTGAGCCCTCAAAGTAGGTTATTCCCAGGTACTCTGTATGTGGTGATGGTACTACCCTCTGTGATACTAACCCATGCATGAGCTTGCCTGTCTCTCTCCCCGGGCCATGCCGAGCCCTCCCGAGGGCAGGTGGCACTGGGTACTGGCCGCAGCATGCTTTGAGTCTGAGAGCAGGCGTCCTCCCTGTGGGGCCAGACCAGCCTCCAGGGGTCCAGAAGGCTGCCTCGTTCTGAAGAGCATGTCATGGGGCTGTAGGACCGGCTGTCCGTCACATCTTGTGTCATCGTTGGGCTGGGGATGGTCATGGCTTCTTGTCCAGTGAGGTCTGTCTAAAAGTCTTCCGTCTCAGTGGCATAGTCCTTAGATAAATAGCCCTAGCATGGAAACGGGATAGATTTGGGTGTCTTTAACTCAAGATCAAGACCTTTCATGCGGTGACAGCTTCTGGAGACCCATGGTCATACCCGGCTGCGGAATGAAGGGGTTGTCCGCGCTCACTCACTTGCCTGTAGAGCCTCCCCTTTCTGTACACATCCACTTTCGTTCCAAGTCCAGCAAACCGACAGCACCGTGGTCTGATCTGTAGCCCATCTCAGTGGACCATCTGTCTGTCGGTGCTGTCAAGGCGGTCTCTGCTTCAGCTCCTCCACAGCCCGGGGCAGAGTTGTGGTCGGCAGGAACTCACACTGGGACAGTCGCCGGCACCCAATAGATGAGCAGTCAGTGGTTGTTGAGTGAATTAATGGAATGATTGCTGCCTTCCTTCGGCGACAGTTCATCATCCTCCCGACAGGCCTCGGCAGCGGGGAGAATTTATTATGCCCAGTAATAACGTAACATCCTGCCTCTGCCCCTCACCTCATCCCCAGCGGTACGCCAGCCAGTGGGCCCGCTGACACCTGACAGTCGCGTAGGATGTGTCCTTCGGTGTCCTCACCACAGTTTCTGCTGTTAGAGTGAAATAGGCTTATTGGAAGCTTTCTACCAAAAAGTGAGGTCTGGCATAAGGTAGACCTTATTTGTGGTTGTTATCCAAGCAAGAGAGGTTAGCTATTAAAGTCCCAGATGGATCTCATTATAAGATGGATTCTATCTGTCAGTGGTTCCAAGAACCCATAGCATGAACCCCAATTTGTGTGTGATGCTTTTATTTAGCGGGCTCTTACTTCTCCAGCTTTCATACCACACATTGGCACTGAACACCCTGACACCAAGCAGTGTGTGCTCTGAGCAGGGCAGTATGACCAACCCTGGGATGGGGCAGGCCAGGGGGCTCATCTGTTCAAGTGGTGACCCCACAGTGCCCAGAGGACCCTGGGGCGGAGCCACTTTGGTTTCCTGGACTTCGTGGCTAGCACAGGGTCCAGCAGAAAATCCTGTTTTGTGTCAGCCTGTGCTGTCAGCCGTTCCTGCTCATAACCATAGCATTCCACCTTGATATGATTTCATCTGTCTTTTTTCGGTAATGATTCAGAATGTTTCGATTCTTCAGGGGCCTGATTTTGACCGCCAGTTCTCACTGAGCGCCTATTATAGACAAATGAGGTTTGATTTGTAGTCAGATTTGTGCTGCTCCGAGGACATTTACAGAAGCCTTTTTTTTAAAAAAAAAAAAAAAAAAAAAAAAAAAAACCTCTTGATGTGGACTTGTTTTCAAAGCAGGCTGCCAGATTCCAGTTAATCAAGAATTCTGATTACTCAAGGGTTAACAAAAGAATGAACTTGGCTTTTGATAATAGCTGGACTTATCTCAGCATTACTAGATTAAATAGTGGCAGTTTTTGCTGCACTTGAAGTTTGATTCCCTTTCCATTTTGGGGACTTCAGCGGTCCCTAGGGCCAGTGACCAAGCCTGACGAGCAGCCACCTGCCTGTGCTGGGGTAGCTCTGGGGCTGTGCCTGCTGCAGTCTGGGCCGAAGTGAGCCTAGCGAAGAGAAACACCACTGTGGGCCTCAGACGTGTGGGCACCTAGAGTGTGAAGGTCAGAGCTCCATCTACAAAGTCCGGGTCAAGAAATGCAGAGGCTGGTGGTGACCTGGAGAGTTTCCAGTGTCCTGAGAGCCCACTTATCTTGGTTCAAACCAGCCTGCATTGATTTTTGTTTTGTTTTTAATGTTTTCTGATCATAGCTTTCTTCAAGAAAAGAATGGTTCTACCTACCTACCACGACCCAGGCGTGTTCCTTCTCCTCACCTTCAGTACTTTCCTGCCTCACCGCGAGGCAGGAACCAGTGTCCGACACTGTCTCCACAGTACCCTCACTTAAGCTAATTCCAGGGATTTAGCCTTGGGTTCAAGGGTTAGTTATCATGTTCCCTTGGGAATGCCAAGAGGCTGTCCCATCTGGTTACCCGAGGTTACCAGCCCGCTGCCGCTTGTTTTCTCTGTAACTCTTACTTTCTCTGAAAACCCAGTGTCCTCACCTGTAAAAAGTGAGTAAAACCGTCCTTAACGTCCCGGATCGTTAGGAGGATTAAAAGAGGTGATACACCACTTTTACACGGGAAGAGCTCAGCAAAGAGTTTCCGTGTGTTTGGAGGTAAAAACTTTGAAAAAGCCAGAATTAACGTCACTGGTTCTTTTGCTATCCGATTTGAGTTTGCGAGGGTATATTTTGCTCCTCCCGCCAATCTTAACTCCCCGCATTTCCACTGCCCCCTCCCAACTGGTAATCAGTGGGACTGGTTTGGCATTTGCATGTGACTCAGAGTGGCACCCAGTGATCACTGCCACTCTTAAGAACCTGGATTCATTTCATTCTCAGGGGGAACGGCAGCCTCTGGGTCTTTTGAGTGAGAGAGTAAGGTGCGGCAGTGAGGCTGGAGTGAAGGGGACACAGGTGTTGTGGGCTTCAGAGCCCCGGTGCCGAGGAGATGAGCCGTGGCCAGCTGTGCCACACTCTTTGGAGGTGAAGATGCAGTGACAGAGCTTGTACATTTGGGGATCTTGCTTTCATCCCCTCTCAGGGGACAGGTTTCACGCCCCGACCCTGAGCTGAGTGCCAGCAGACTTGTCATCGTTTTCGTGCCCATGGTCTCCAAGGGAGCACAGGACTTCAAAGGAAATTGACAGAGGACAAATCATGACGGTCGTGGAGCTTAGGAGGCTGATTTTATTAGTAAACGGGTGGAGCCACCGAGGTCCAGCTGTGGTTTCTGCTGGCGGAGGAACAGGGATGAGGAGCCTTGACAGTTCTCTGAGGCTCTAGCCGCCGCTCGGATCCGGAAGACATAGAAGTCCAATGTCATCTTCAATTTGCGCGGACTCCCCTTGGAGACGCAGGGCTGGCGAAGTGAAGTAGAACACTTACAACACCGGGGAAGTGATAAATCACAGGGCGGGATTGAATACGCGTGAAAGGCTTCTCCCACAATTAAAACAAACGGCCAGAGCCTCCCCGGTGACCTCTGGTCGCCCGCCTCCAAGAGGGCTCTGATTAGTTTCTGATGCTTGTGTGTGGTTAATGTGTTCAGCCCTTCCGTGACCCCGGTCACTGGACCCGAGTTGGCTCTGCCTGCTTTGGAAACTGGGCATTGTCTGGTGCGGCATCCTCTGCCCTGACTTAAAGGCAGCTCGCGCTGGCTCCCAGCTCCAGAACCTTTCTTTTGTTGTTGTTGTTGGAGGGTGGCAGAGGCAGGAGGCAGGAGGAGGAGAATGGGGGATGGGAGTGGGGTGGGAGCAAGGATTAGCAAGAAGCAGCAGCACTCAGATGTGGATAGAGAACGCGCGGAAGAGATTGCAATGGCGAACTCTGCCCTGCTCTGTGGGAAGCACAGCGAAAGCATCGGGAGGCACAGGCTGGTCTCAGGGAGCCTGGTCTTCCTGGACGCGACGCCCGGGCTCATCCCTGAAGGCCACTCTTACCTTACATGTGCCCTAGCTAGGTGTCCAGGTGCCTCTCAACTGGGGAGGGCTTACCATTCTCTTGCTTATTTCTGGTAGCTCTCTAGATAGAAGATTCTGCCAGCCTCTTTTCCGAAAGACCACGACCTAGTTCCTCTTCTTGGTTGGGAGACTTCACCCAGTCAAGCAGTTACCCTTTGGGGAGGCGTTGAAGAGCCTGCAAAACCTGCTTTGCCCTCCTAGGATGTTTTACAACCGTTTGGAAGTGCCTGGGGACATTATCGGGCCTTATTTGAGGCAGTAAAACACCCCATTTGGTCCCTCAGCACGGAAGATGTGTTTCAGTGCAGCCTTCCTCCGGCACCTGATTTGTTACTGCAACAGTGGGAGGGAAGAGACGGGATGCAAACTCATTCTGCGGGCTCGAGGTTCTGTTCTTATGATCCTTGCCATGATTTCCCTTCTGATATTGGCAATTTGAAAATGACATCAGCGTGTCTGCACCTTTTTGCTAAGGTGCTCAGTGCTCAGAGTATTCTGTGGCTATGAGTTCGTCTCTACCTGCCCAGTGAAGTGAATCAGGCTGATTAGTCCATTTTCCAGGTGGAGGGATGGAGTAGCAAAGGGCCTGCCAGCGTCACACGGGCAGCTCGAGACACAGTCACACACCAGTTTCCAGGCATCTTCCTGCTTTGGGTCCCTAAAAGATCAATATACAAAAGAGGCCCTCTGGGCTTTCCCTGGCCGATTTCTCTCTAGAGCAGATAGAGTAGCTAATACCAAATTGAATTCATTAATTGGGATGGACTTGGCCTTTCCTCCCACCTCTGCTTAGGGATGAGTGTGCGCACAGCTCTCTCCCTGTGCACATCACCAGATGGCATCTGGGTGCAAGCCGTCACTAGCAAGACGGCGGAAACGCTTCATCTGGCCAGCGTACAGCAACTGCCCCCCTTCACCGGCCTGCCCCCTCCCTGGCTCTGATTCAGAAGGGGGGATGTTGATCTCACCCCAAACTAAAGATGATGTCGGAATTTGCTGCTGCTGATTTGGCTGTCACCTTTCTGCTCCAGAGTTGGCGTTCTCCTGGTGGATCCCAGCGCCAGAGAATCCGCATGTCCTTTTGAATCTGTGCCCTCCCCCGCTCCTTCGTTTTCAATATGTAGTGGCGGAAAGGAAGTGTAACATGATTTTAGGGCTTGCATTTCAATTCCACTGCATTTTTATGGGACAAGCAGAGTCTCAGCGCCTGGAGTTATTAGGTTAGATTCTAAAATGGGTTCAGCACTGTGGGTCTTATTGTTTAAAATGAATTAGACGGCCCCCTCCCACCTTCCTTTCTCCTCCCTTGGGATGCATGGATTGAGGCAAGGCCCCCAGAGACTAGTTGGAGGAATCCTGGTGCTCTGATTAGTTTTGTTCTCCCAGCTTAATTGTAGAGCTTCCTTTCTCTCGTCATTGATAGCTGAAGTGGCTCTGTGTCCTGCCCACCCCCACGCCACCCCTTTTTGCTTTAGGAACAAGATTATCACAATGCGGCCTTGTGAATCAATTTTCTCTATGTGCTGATGAAAGTGTAATTCATTCTTAATCAAGCAGCCTTGCTGCTGCAGGCTCCGTGCCGGAATACATTTAGTTACCCTCCCATCACTTTGGGAGACGATTCCCCCAAAAGGACTTTTAGAGGAGAGCTGGAAGGAGAGTTGGCAGCCAGCCTGGTGCTGTCTTTTTCCAGCAGGGGGCACTCTCGGGAACGATGCTGGAGGATCCTTTGTAGCTGGCCGCATTGCATCCCCATCCCCCCTCGACTATCCCCCTCCCAGCTGGGAGGGATTGGGGAGCCTGGCGCTTGTCACAGGTGCCTTCCAGGCTTGCTGTCTCTAGACCCTGGAGCCATTTCTCAGGAGAGGGCAGGTGCCAGATCACCGTATCTTGATCGGCTGCCTGAAATGCTTCCCCCGTGAGCAGGAACCAGGTGAGCCTGCGTATGGCGTGCAGGCCTGGGTTTGGAAGACCCTGCTGAGCACCAGGTCCTGCGTAGGCTTGAGAGGAGCCAGCCGCCTCCTGCCTTTTTAAGGAGACAGATACGCGTCCCGGATCTGAACTGGTTGGGGCTGAATGGATGGGTCCGTGTGGTCACACCACACACAGTCGTGGTAGCTCGAAGAGGTGTAGCTCTGCCATGTGGCTCCCTCTCCTGCCCTTTCACAGCCTGGTGGCTCCACAGACAACTGGCAGTTTGATGGACAAATGCGCAGGAGAAGAGGTGACTCTGCCAGGCTTGTGGCCGTCAATGCTGGGCAGGACAAAGGGGCCAGGCCCAACAGGTGGATTGGAGCCCCTGTAAGATAAAGACCACGCTGTATAGATCTGCAGCGGAGAAAGCAAAGGAAGCTTGTCTTCTCAGAAAGGAATTGGATTAGGGACAGACTTGAACAGCCGGTTCAGTCAAGAGAGAACTTAATTCCTCCTGTATTATTCACACGGCTGATTTTAATCAGATGTGAAGAGACAGCTGGAAGAGAGAAGCGGGTCAGCCCAGTGCCTGGTGAGGAAACTTCATGTTCTTTTAGTCATCTTTAGGGAACTGGCAAGAGCACTGCGGGATGGAGGCTTTGTGCGGGGCCTGTGTGGTCTCCGGCTTGCCGAAGGAGCTGGGCCGGACTGCCAGCAGCCCGAGCGTTGGCCCTTGTCTGGATTCAGTGTGAGTTTTGAATGGTGCATGGGAGACACGGTCACTAGTCGCGTCCAGGCGGAGCTGTAGCCACTTGTCCTCAGGAGGAATCAGAGAAGGCGGACCACATTCAGCAGGTCCCAGAATGATGCAGCCATTGTCCCCAAGGCCCTGCTTGTCAATCTGCATCCCAGGCTGTTCTGCTTCATCACCTACTGAAATTCGGAGGAGACCTCTTCTCAGAAAAGCTTGGAGCTAGGCTGTGGCAGTGTGGCCATGGATCCCACACCGCGTGTACTCAGGGAGTTCCCCTTGCTCCTAGAGACACTGCCTCCCCCAGCCCCAGCAAGTCAGGCCAGAGGGCGCGGAGGGTTGTTGTCGGATCACGGAAGAGAGTGCAGGGTTGCGGGGACTGGGGAGACCGGTTTCAGTTCTCATAGTGTGACCTGAAGGAGGCAAGGGCCTTCGTCAGGCCCTCTCCATGACACCGTTGCTGTGCTGCGAGGAGACAGCCGGGCCTGTTGCTGAGCAAGAAGGCAGACCAAACGCCGACACGGGCTCGTACACCTCAGGGCATGGGAGGGCGGCAGGGAAACCAGGATGCTTGTTAGCTGATTTTCATGAGCGCACAAAGACCCACAGAGCCAGTTTGTTTTATGAAGGGCTCGCTTTGTGCCATTTCCTCTCTGAGCCTTCCCTTCTCTCTTAGGAATACCCCTGCCTGTAGCTGTACTGTAAACGTGACAGTCCGCAAGCTTTCTAGAAACAGCAGGTGGTGACAGATCCCACAGGTGAGAGGAGCCAGGCGGGGCGCAGCTTGGCAGATGCTGTTGGTGGTGCCCGGGGGGCCCCCCCTGACCTCTGCCTCTGGGCTTCCGAGGGCCTGCCCAGAGCAGACCCTCGTCTCACCGCCCGCTTCCCCCACCTGCTTTCCCACGCAAGCACAGGGAGAGCTGGCCGGCTCCAGAGGAGGACGTCTTGATGTCTAAGATAAAGGATGCTGCCGAGGGGGGAGCAGGCAGAGGCCGCGGTGGAAACTGGAAGGGTTCCAGCCGCAGACGGTGCACTTGCACGGTGATTTCCCCTGACAGCAGGGGCCCTAATGGAATTAGGACCGGCAGGAATTACACAGTAACGGTAAAAGGCGGGGGCAGCGGTAGCCAGGTCTGCCTGTGGGCCATGGCGGGAGGCTCTCAGCGTCCTCAGCATCAGCAGTCACATCAGCCACCTCTGTCTGGTCGGTCTGCCTGTCCCTGTAGCAGCCTAGTGCCTTATGGAGGATCGTGGTACTCTCTCCTCCTGCCGAGGCCACGTGTCTACAGTGTTTTCCTGCTTCTACATGGCCAGAGGATTTGACTTTGCTCCAAACCTTTCCTCGGGCCGGGGCACCACTTCTGCTCTTGTGAGATAAGAGGTCAGGCCGAGCCCCTGCCGTGCAGCGCGGGGTGGGGGTCCTGGGAAGCGTCTTGCCCACCCGAAGAGGGCTTTGCATTCCAACGAACACACGCTTGAGTAACTGGAATCTGGCGCTGCCGAAGCTGCCAAAACCTTCCCCTGGCACCTCGAGGGGACAGCCAGCACGCAGCTCGGGTAGAGGATCCAGGAATTCTTGGAGCCAACACTGTACAAATGGGCAGAAGGCTCTCGGAGGCCCCCACAGCCTGGGCTTCCTGCCTGGGGAAGTGGCCGGGCCGCTCGGGGCTGTCCTCTCGCCCTGCCTCGGAGGCCACGAAGGCCGGCACGGTGCATGCCCCTGCCTTCTCCTGTGCTCCCTGGAGCCTGCACTCTGCCCCGTGCCCCCCACTGGAAGGAGAGGAGCCAGAGCGGCGCTTAGGGGAAGAAACGTGATGCTGCAATTGGTGCTAACAGCTGTCGGGTTCTCCGTGGGCACCAGGCATGGTGCTGACTGCTTCACGGCGCTTCCCAGTTACCCTGCATGTCCCCCTGTGAGGAAGGGGCGCCGCTGCCCCCGCTTCACCGTAGGCGGCTGAGGCCACGGTGAGTGCGTGACTTGCCCAGGACCACCCAGCTGGTCAGCGGCTTTGGGTCAGGCAGCCTGGCCGGGCCTGCCTGTGACTCAGTGTGTGGAAGGGCTGGGGGCATCTCTCTGTCCCCTGTTGGTACCCCGTCCCCCCGAGGAGCCCACCAGAGGCCTTCTCGGGGAGCGTGGAAGAAACTTAAGTGAAGACACTGGGTTCTACACCTTCTACACCTTTCGATTTAGACTCTCCCGCGAGAGGATTTTGTCCCGGTGATTCTTAGGTTCTCTTTCTTTTCCGGTCACCATCATGAGTGCCATTGTCACAGAGCACATAACCCCTGGCCGTTCTCTGACTGCATTTAGGGAGAAACCCATCCAAACTTGGCTCCCTTCTAGAGGGAGTTCCATTTAAGCAAAGAAATGAAAGCTCTCTCCATTCCCATCAGAGCCGGGCTTTCCAGAGGGCTTCTGAAATTGGTTCCACTGACGAAGACAGCCCAGACACTTCCCTGCACTCAGCTTGTTAGTCAGGAACTTCAAGGCCACAAGATTTGGCAGGGTTTAAAAAGCCAGCTCTCAAGCTGTCTCATTCGAGCACACTGACGCCGCCTGTGTTTGACGGAGAAGGGATCGGTTTCGAGTTTCCCTCCCCCACCCTTTAGAGAGGCGAGGTGGTACCAAGGACTTTTCCCATTTAGAGACTGCCAGGGGGCCAGGGAATGGACCAGACCATCCAGCCCTCTTCCATGGCTTAACTCCAGAGGAAAGAGGCTTAGAGATGTTAAGGGTATTGACTGAGGCCACACAGCGAGCTGGTGACAGAAGAGAATTAGTGCCCGGGCCTTCTCAGCCTCGTGCGGAGCTCTTGCCTTTCCCATGCAATTTCCCACCCCGTTTCTCTAGAGCCTACATCTTACTCAACAAACATTGTTCGAGCTGCTACTAGGTGTGACGCAGTAGGCTAGGTGGGTCTGGGGGATACGAAGATGAACAGTATGTGTGCTGTGTCCCCCTTCCCTGCAAACCCTCCTCTGCGAAGTCCAGGAGCCGGGTGCAGAATACACAGTCTCACCCAAATAGGTGATTCCAGGAGGGGACCAGGTGCCAGAAAGGGCCTGTGCCAGATGCTTCTGTTTGGGGAGGTCCCGGGAGGTGGCCTACAATCTCAGGGGCTGGGGGTTCAGTGGTTCTGAGGGTCACAGATTCTAGTGCCTTTTCTCCACGCCCAGAGCTCCACCCCTCCCTGCCTCTCTGCGTCTTCCCAGCCCTGGGCTTCCTAGGGCAGCATCCCTCCTAGGAAGGCCTTACAGTTTCCAGACAGAGGACTGCCCCTTGGGGGCTCTCCCCCTCGCCCGAACCGGCCCCAACCAGAAAGCTCATTGCCTCCCAGCTTGTAGGTGGAAACCCCCTGTGAGCTGCCAGGGCATGGGCAAGTGTGCTCTAGGGCCACCTGGGAGCCGAGAGCGGGAGGGACACGCTCCTCCTCGTCTGACACAGGCCTGCCTTGCCTGAGGCTTGTGCTGCCAAGCCGGTCCTCTGAGCCCTGGGGAGGATGAGCTCCCAGGCTGTCACCACCGCAGACGAGGCCCCACAGAGGCATCTTAGAGACTCTCGTCGATGAGAATGTGAGAGTCTCTTACAGTGTCCAGGGAGCTCCCGCCCTCTGTGAAAAGACGACGTTGATGACATTTTCCTGCGGACATGCTTCTGTCCACCAGCCACCCCTTCTGGCATGTCTTCATTTGTCACTTTCTAATTTGAGTTCTTGGGCAAATCCGGAAACTTATTCGGGATCGGCCGCCAGCTTCTTGAACATCTATCTGAGCAGCCCTGAGGTTAGTCCCCAAGGCAGGATGGCACCTGTCGTGAAGCGGAAATCCAGCCCCCTCTCACTTCTTCTCTGCTTCCTTGCAGCTCACCTTGCAGAGCGCCAAGTCCCGAGTGGCCTTCTTTGAAGAGCTCTAGCAGGTGCCCAGCCAGCCCAGGATCTGTCACATCTGCGGCTCCCGGCACCAGAGGGATGGGTCAGACACCGTGGGAGTCATCGTAGGTGGGCTGGCTGGGAGCTTCCATGGGAGCTCTGGAACTTTCCCCAGCTGAGTGGAGAGCCCAACCCCCTTCATGTGCAATTGCCTCGAACTGTGACCTGCAGAGAGCTCTCTCGTGGGGTTCTAGTTCTTTTTAAACATTTTACAGAAGTATTTGTCTTTCCTCATCTAATGTGGGGGTCCAAACTTACTGTGTCAAAGGCACCCTGGGGTCTGTGTCTCACTGTCCAGTGCTGACCTCCCCAGCCCCGGGAAGTGGTTGTAGGGAGTGAAGTGCACAGGAGCCCTGGAGACAGGGAGGCCGGTGCCACCACCCCCACCCCGCCCCGGGCTCCAGAACATTCATCTCCTCCACCGGTGAGGACCTGGCACGCAAAGAAGTGTGGCCCGCCCAAGCCCGGGCCCGGAGCAGCCTGCCTGCCAGCCTGCCTGCTGCATATCACCAGCGAGCTGGCCTGTGGCTCCTGACAAGCCACGCGATGTGTCCTCAGCCCAGGCCCCCCCGAGGCCGCGCTCTGGCTGCCAGCTGGTGGAGAATGGGAAAGGCAGCTGTGACCGGGGGAAGACTTTAGGCAGGAGGGGCCGGCTGCCAGCAGAGGGGCCGGGGGCCCGGCAGAGCCCGGTAGGAATCTGCTGCACACACAACCCTTGCTGCCCTCCTCTTGCTGCCGCAGACCGGGGCTCGGGAGGCAGGCGGGAGCTGGGTGTCTTTCTCACCCCCCTTCAGCCTTAGTCTCTCCTGCCTGTGGCGGGCCACCCGGAGACTCTCCGGTCCCGCCGTAGTCAGCACCTAGTAGCCTGGCTGGACTCCGAGGTCCCACAGGTACTTCTCACTGTGGCCCCCGTCTGTGTCGCTGCCTGAAGCACCTTTCCTCCTGGGCCATACGCCAGCGAGCCCTTCCTAAGCCTTGATTGTACCGGCCTCTGATCGTTGCCCTTGTCCCGCAGACGGCCCTTTTTCTCCCCCTTGGGCCGTGCGGGGTCCCATGTGCCCCTCCCAGCACAAGCCGGATGCACAAGCCAGGTGTCCCCTCGCCGTCGGTGCTCTGCACCTGCTGGTGGACAGCCCCCTGCCACTTGGGCGGCAGCAGGTCTCAGAGCCACTCCCACAGCACCACGCTCCTTCGTCAGGGGCCACTTTCTCGCCCTTCTTTTCTCCATGGTTTGGTGCTGCTGCTGTGACCCGCCAGCCATGTAGATCCTTCCAGTGGGGCTGTTATGCAGAGCAGGAGAGAAGTCTGAACCAGTGAAAAGACGCTTATTAAGTGAAGACACGTGAGGGCCTGGAGATTTCCTGAGAGCAGAGGTGTCTCTGGCAATCCTGTGTGGTTTTGAGAAACTTAGAATCTCACCAAGAATCCTGCCTTTTTCCCACAGTCAGGCCGACCTAACGGTGTCCCGGGCTGGCCACCCCCCTTTTGGGCCTCCGTGCCCTGAGGAAGCCAGCCCTGTGTGTCACCCAAACCTCTTAGGACATGCAGGGTGGGACTCCACATCTGGATGCTCAGTGTGGATGGCTGTGGCCGAGAGAGAGCATCCTTGTGTCTCCCTGTCCCTCCGCGGCTTCTTCCCCCGAGACGCGGTCACAGTGAGGGGCGTCCTGAGGCATTTGCGATGCAGGGCCTGGCTCCTGTGTGGAGGCTTTGTCTCCCCAGGCACACCACCCATCCCTGCATTTCCACGACGAGTTACCTTCCTCCTGACCTGTAAATTTAATCTGTAACGGTGGCTGTGGGCACAGGAGCATGGTGGTGGTTTATATAAATGTTGTCGGGCTTTGTTTTTTTTTTTTTTTTTTATTATTTAACTGCTGTGTGTGTGTTCCAAGTCCGGGAAATGCCGAGCCATGTGGCCACGAGGGAGCCAGCTGGCATCTGAGCGGTGGCAGGAGCACCGTCGGGCCCGAGAGCCGACTCAGGAGGGCCAGCAGAGCCTCGCTCCTCCAGGAACACTTCAGCTCTCCTCGGAGGCGGGAGCTGGCGCGCACCTCCCAACGACGGGTGGGCGGGGAGGATGGTGGCCTTCAGTAAGGTCCTGCGCCACAGTGGAAGGAAACGGAATAAAAGAGGAGCTTGGTTTTCAGGGACTTGTGCCCGTGGCTCAGGTGACTGTGTTCTTTTCAAGTGAACATTTTCAGGGCATGGGAGCTTATCAAGTCAGGAAGCCTCCACTGAGGCCATGGCCCTGGCCACAGTTATTTCATCACAAGCGCCTCGGATGGTTCTCGGGCTGCCCAGCTGGTGACACTCCGTACGGCTGCCCTGTTGGCCCTTAGCTGTTCTGTCTACACAGAGAGACCACCTCTTTCATCCTGACCGAGGCCCCACCTCAGCCGCAGAAGTGCTCTGACCTGTGGCATCAGCTCGGTTATTCATGTACCCACCAGGCCGGGCTAGACAACACCCCGTGGCATTACATAACACTTGTTAAGTGACTGTGTTTTGTAATCTTGGGGACAAGCTTCTCTCTCCCTCTCTTTTCTCTTTCAAATCAAAACAGCAAATCCAGAGGCTGACAACCGGGACGGTGACTAAGTGTTGCTCGCTGACAGGGCTGGGGCCTTGCAGCCCCCAGAGGGGCCACCTCAACAGGGAGACCGCCTCTCCCAGCTGCCCTGGGGCCAGGCAGGCCCCTCGTGGGCCTCTAGGGAAGCTCCATCCATTTTCAAAGATGTCAAACCTCATGTGTTCCAGTGGGGCCCGAATCTGGCCTCCTGTCAGGGCCAGACCATGGAAGGCTATTTTCTATTCCGGGGGATTGTTGTAATTTAAATGATTGTTTTAATAAAAATTCTAAGCTGTCAAAAGTGTCTCGGGCTTCCTCGGTTTGCTTGATGCCCTAGTCATGGAGGTGGCAAGCTGGACTGGGTGGTAGGGCCGGCTCTCGGGGGCTCTGAGGAGACGGGGCTCCGCCCTCCCTGACTGCCCTCCAACTCCAGGCCCTGTGTCCCTTGTGGTGGAAGTGCCGGGAAAATAAGTCAAGTTATGCACCATAAGATGGCCGACGGGACTAACATAAGCTCTTGTCCCTAGCTTAGACACTCCTCTTCCGGGTTCGTCCTGTTCCGCTTGCCACGCTTAGCTAAATTGCCACGACTGCGGAAGGAACTACACCATAAATTACTCCTCCCGCTTGCGCTCGGCGCTCAGACCTTTGGAGGGACTGTCTCCTCTGAGCCCATCGATGTAAAAATAAACCTCCAGTCCACCAATATCTCTGAGTGCCGCTTGGGTTCTCCGCCAGCGATCCAGCCTGGTTCGGTAACAGAAGGATCACCTTTTCCAAGCTGATGACAGCACCCCTACTCTGCCTTCACCTGGGAGCACCCTTCCTGCGTCCTGTGGGCACTCGGGGTCATGGAGAAGCCCCTGAGCAGGGCCCCAGTGCCGGTTGACTCTCCACACCCCCTGCCTGTCCTCGGTTCCAGACCTGGAAACTCGGGTGCTGAACCAGGCAACCCTTCAGGGTGCCTCTGCTTCTGGGTGTCCCCATTCTGGCTCTGGAGAGGGGGGGTGAGTGGGGGCTTGCAGGGCCAACAGGGCACTGGGCACTGTCTGCGGGGCAGACGAGGCCAGCTCTTGCCACAGGGCCACTGACTTTCACACTTCAAGTTGGGAAGCATTCCTGCGGAGCTTATGTGGTTTTTTTGGTTCTGTTTCTATTTTTCAATCAACAAAAATCCTTGAAGACCACAACTACTATAGGGTAATTCTATCTCAAATCATGCAGCCTAAAATGAAAGATCCAGGTGGCACAATGTGTTATCAGGACCACAGTCCTCCGATTCCAGGGACCACAGTCTCCGCTGTACAGGCCAATCACAAAAATAACCTATCAGAATACACAAAAATTTCCAGGAGTTGGAGGTAAATATAGATTTTTATATATTTTGGAAAGATATGTTTGAAATTGTAAAATTAGAAAATTGTAAAATTTGGGGTGCCTTGCTTGGGTGGCTCGGTTAAGCATCTGACTACAGCTTGGGTCATGATCTCACAGTTTATGGGTTCGAGCCCAGCATCGGGCTCTGTGCTGACACCTTAGAGCCTAGAGCCTGCTTCAGATTCAGTGCCCCCTCCCCCACCCTGCTCGCACTCTGTCTCTCAGAAAAAGAACCATTAGCAAAAAAAAATGTTTTTAATTACAAAATCTGTAGGCTATATTTTGTTAGCTTTCAATTTATAGAATTGGTAACTAATTAGACTATTAGATAAATAATATGAAGCTGCTTCATTTCTTAAAAAAGGTAGATTATGGGGACGCCTGGGTGGCTCAGTCGGTTAAGCATCCTCTCAGTTTCGGCTCAGGTCATGATCTTAACAGTTTGTGGGTTCGAGCCCCGTTGGGCTCTGGGCTGTCAGTGTAGTACTTGCTTGGGATTCTCTCTCCCTCCTTCTCTGCCCCTTCCCTGCTTGTGCTTGTGCTCTTTCAAAATAAATACACTTTTTATTTTAATGTAGATTATGTTATTTTCAGTAATTGGAAATTCCTATATAGTGTGAGCCAGAGAAGGTACTTCATAAATACTGGTCATGTGAGGCTGCCCAGACAGTATTTTTACCTGACTCTTTAAAACCAACCACTGACTGCCAAAAGATAGGACTGTGCTCATACGGATCCCGAGGTCTCCCTTAAGTGGGGTTAGAACCAATAGCATTGCCTGGTATTTTGGTATCAAGGAGACCAGTTGAGTTCTTGGCTTTTTTTTAAGTTTGTTTTGACGGTGCCGTAAACCCAAAGCTGCTGGCCAGACCTGCATGTTTAATGTTAGCGTTTGCAGCCCGGTCCCACGGGGTCCTCCTGACCTCCCTGCCAGCACTTGGTCCTTGGTGTTTGGTCCTCGCCTGAGAGCTGAGTGCCTGGCAGCTGTTCCCAGGGCCCCCCCCCGCCCCCCCCCCAGAAGCCTTCGCGAGCCACCCAGGTAGAAGGATGAATCCTCGCAGTAGGACTCTGGGGGGAAAGGCATCAATGCCACCGTGTCGAATCCAATCTCTCGCATGTCTGAGGAAGAGAAAGTCGAGCCATCTGCATATCCTGTGTCTTCCCCTCAGACAGTCCAGGCCCAAGGGCTCCTCTCCGCTCTCGGCCGCGACGGGGCTCCCTGGCAGCCTGTCATTACGGCAGGTCGCTGCGGCCGCCCGGCTCTGGTGGGGAGTCCGGAGCTCACTTACAGGGAGACGGCTCGGGGCCCTTCATCAGCACTGCGAGCGCCTGAATGGACTCCCTCGGAGGGGAACCCTCGCCGTGTTCTCTCCTGGTTCCCACTCGATGCCCGTCTCACCGGGGTGATAACCCCAGAATAGCGCCTGGCACGTTGCCTGCGAGCCAATGAAAGCAAGACATCTCTCGAAGCGTGCCGCGGTCAGAGCAGCGAGAGCTCCCCTCGCCCTCCGCTAAGCCGCACGCTCGCTCCCGGCTCCCCTTTTCCTGCAGGGCCAGATGCTTTGCTTCCCCCTCTGAAAAGAGGGAGGACAAGGATGTCTCTGGGTACCTCCGGGATGTTGCCAGAATAACGTGAAGAACAGATGCAAAAAAGTTCCGATTTCTAAGAAAAAAGGGGTGAGGAGACGTGGCAGTATCGCCATTATTCACGAGCAATAGAAACGGCACGCATGAAAAAGCAATATTTTTTCTTTCCACCCAGCCGTGGAGAAGGCTAAGGAAACCACACAGCTGAAGGGTTCAGTCCTTTCTGACTTGGAACACAGACCTGGGTTCGAATCCCTGCTCAGCGACTTGCTAGCCCTGTGGCCCTAAGCAAGGGTTTGGTGGGGACTGAGAAGACGGCTCTAAACACAGCGCCACTTGGTGAAGCTGGCTGCTGCTTTGTGGGGGTAGGGGTGGGCGGCACAGGAGGAAGCAGAGAAAAGAGCAGCGGTGACCCAGAGGAAGCCCCGGCTCTGAAGGGTCAAGCCCACCGGCGGCCCCCACATGGGCCCCATCCCTCCACCTGCACCGGGAGCTTAATGAACCTGCATGTGGCCTGTTTGTCCTCGTTGTGTTTGCCCAGTGCCAGCTGCAAAGCCCCGGGGATGATAGATAACCCAGGCTGGGGCCGCATGGAAAGGATGTTCTGGTTTTGTCACCTTAATACCCGCCGCTCGGGTCAATAATTTACCGGAGGCTCAGGGTGGGAGAGGGGCTGGGTGGGCAGCGCCAGCCGAGCTCCTCCCGAGCCTGGGGGTGCCTGGGCTGTAGAAACCCAACTGCAGACACCAGGGAGGTGTGGCAGTGACCTAATTTTCTCTTATCAGGCATAAGGAAGAAGTCCCCATGGAGTCTTGCCCATTTCCAATATAAATAATGTAATTCCCCGGCCTGCCTGCTAGGGGAGGAAGGGGCAGTCTTTGATCTGAAGGAATTAAGTCAGTAAACAAAAGGGAAGAAGGCCGCGGAGGTGTCTCCTTACGGGCACCTGCTGTGCCGTTTGCCCTGTGACACTGGACTGAAATTCAGGCGAGTGAAGTGGATCAGTAGGGGCAGCCTCGCTCCCACCCGCCGTCCCCCTGGATCTCCCCGAAGACTCCCTTTGTCCCCATCTGAGCCCAGAGACACCTTCCCGGGGGCCCCTGCCGCAGGCTAGCCCCGTGCGGTGCGTGGTGTCCCGCCCCCCCGCCCCGTGCCGCCCCCCCCCCCCCGCCCCCAGCCCTGGACTGACCCAGCTGCGACCCAGGGCAGTTTTCAAAGGATAATTCTGGGGGAAACAGGTGTGCCAAATTGGCCTCATCTGGGATAGGCGGCTGAACCCAGGGACCCTAGGCTGGAAAAGGGCACCCCCCTCTCCATGAGATGAAGGGGCCTGTGGCCGGCAGAGCCACCCAGACTGTGTCCCACAGAGGCCCACTCAGGCTCCCAGCCTGCACTTAAGGAGAGCAGGCCTTGGGGTCTGGTCCCTCAGGGGTGGTCTGTCTGCTTGCTGCTGTGCGGCCTTGAGTAGGTCCCTCCACTTTCTGGGCTTCCAAGTTCTTGGCTATAAAAGGTCAGGTTTGGACCAGAGGAGCTCTGGGGCCTTTTCTTGTTCCAATAGTCTCTGAATATCATGCTTCTATTTTTTTTTAAGTTTATTTATTTATGAGAGAGAGAGAGAGAGAGAGAGGGAGAGAGAACAAGTGGGGGAGGGGCAGAGAGAAAGGGAGAGAGAGTGAATCTCTAGCAGGCTCCACACTGTCAGCGTAGAGCCCAACGTGGGGCTTGAACTCATGAACCATGAGATCACGACCTGAGCAGAAATTCAGAGTCAGATGCTTTACTGACTGAGCCACCCCGGCGCCCCTCGAATATCATGTTTCTAAAGGAATTCCTCAGACTGGTCTCCCCAGGCCCTGTCAAACCGGTTTCACCCCGCAGGAAGCCCGGACCTGGACTAGAACCAGGTGCCTTGCACAGACAGCCAGGCCCGCCCTGTCCCTTCTCGTAGCCCCACGCTCCTCTGGCACAAATAACAGAGCAGCAACGGGGGCGTCGGCACCTGAGTTAACGTGAAGGGCAGGCCGTGGCCACCAGGACAGGGGGCTGGCACCGCATCCTCCAGAGCAGCGCGCTGGGTCCTGTCGGCCCCGGGGAGAGGATGAAGTGGCAGGAGCCTCACCATTGCGCTGTGGCTGCTGCTGTGCCCCGAAGCCCGAAGCCCGTGGGCACCTCCCTTCTTTGCCCACGCCTACCTCCCTCCCCCAGCCTCCTGCTCCCAGCCTGAAGTTCCTGAAGCTGAATCTATTAAGTCCTTCATATTAGCCAGCAAAGGGGGAAACAACCCTCTTTCATCTTAACTGGAGTGAATTTGCATTAACACCTGGGGAGTTCTGTTTGCCTTGAGAAAGCACATTGCTATTCTGAGCTGCGCTCGCTGCGGAGTTAGTCGCAGTATCCTATTCTTTTATTAATACGGCTTTTCTCTCCTCCCTCCTCTTTCCCGTGCAACGGGGAGAGCGGCTGGGGATGCCAGGGCTCCCGGCCCCACGTAGGAACATCCCAGCAAACGCCAGAAGGGGAAGCATCTTTTCCCAACAAGGCAGGCCTGTGAGCTGGCCGCTGCTCCGAGAGGCCACCCGGCTCCAGGGACAGCCCCCTCCCCATCCCAAACCCAGGACCCCTACCTGCTGTGGAGAGGCCCGGCAAGGCAGTGCTTGCACAGACTCGGCCTGACTCCTTGGGCAGGGCAGGGGGCCGGGAGATGCGGGTAACTTGGGGATGGCTCCCACAGGGCTGAGGGGCCCCAGCAGTCACTCTGGGAAAGTCACAGCATTTTAGGCAGGCCTGACTCAGGGGTTGCTGTGTGTCTGCCGCGGGGGCCCTGCTCCAGACCCTTTGGCAGCAGCCACCCTTGAATCCTGTCAGCTGGTAGCTCATCCATGCCACTTAGGGTGGTTACACCTAGGAGATGTTGAGTCTGGGTTGGGTGTGGGTTGGGCAGATCTTGGTGTTCAGAAGGAGGTTCTAGAAGGAGAGGAAAAGGGCACAGGGGAGGGAACACTGAGCAGCGACACACCTACCCTCGGCCCTTCTTGCTTTCTAGTCTTTCAGGAGACCCGGCTCCCACCCAAGCCCAGACCTAGAGTGCATGTGTGCCCCGTTTCTCTCCCCACGGCACTCATGGCCCCGATTCCAAGCCCGAGGGCTGCTGAGAGTCCAAGATGAGCAGTGGAATGGCCATCCCCCCGCACTACCCACCCACCCACCTCCTGCTTCCTGGCAACCCCAGGAGTCGGGGAAGTAGAGGCAGATGCAGGCAGACAGGTGCAGGGCAGGCAGGCCCATTCCTTCTGGGGCAGGAAGCTGAGCAGAGAGTCCCCTTGAGGACCGTAGGTAGCGCTGGAGTAGGGGTGGGGCGTCCTGCTTCCAGCACTGCCTGGAGGAGAGGGCTTGGTCTCTCCGCCCTCACGCTCTTCCCCTGCATGCTGGAATCAGCTCCCACTGACCACCGGGTCATCACGGGGGAACGAACGGGGTCACAGACACCGGGTTCTGAGCCAGTGCCTGCCACAGCGAGAGTTGATTAAACAAGGTCGGCGCTGTGCCGCTATAGCTATTTACTATTAGCTTGTTCCGGACTCAGTTATCAAAGGAGACAGCTCAGGGCAGCAGGGGCTGCCGTGGGCCAGGAGGGGATCTCCCAGAGCTCAGCCTCCCACTTGTGTGCCCTGGGCAGCCGTGCCTCCCTCCAACCACCCTGAGCTTACCCCAATGAAGAGAGGGGTGGGATGTGGCCCACAGTGGGGGGAGACCTCCCAGCACGGGGGCTCAGGCCCTTGCGGATTGACTGCCGGAGAGGGGCTGGTGGGTGCAAATGTTCCTGAGTAGGTGACAGCTGCAGCTGGCTGGCACAACCGCTTGGGACTTGGAGGTGGGGGGAGTCTGGAGGGTTCGGGAACCCTGAGCCAGCATCAGCATTCCACGGGCATCCCCAGCCCCTCTGGCAGCCTGCCCGCCCCTACCCTCGACTGGGCCCATGCCAGGTGCCACGGCTGCTCTCTCCAGTGACATTTACCGGCTGGGAAGTGGCCACCGAGACGTGAAATCAGTGCCAGCCTGGGGCTAACCCACTTCATTACGGCTGGCTCTGCTCCACTGGGCTGGTCAGCACAGGCCAAGCACTGCCCCTCCCCAAGCCCCCAGCTTGCTCCGGCCAGTCCGGCACCAGGCCTGGCTCAGGAGAGCAGGCTCCAGAACCCCACCCCAGCACTGACCCTGTCTCCCTGGGGTTGGGGCCACAAGGTCCCCTGAGCGCCTACTCTGGCCGGGCACTAAGGAGTGTGAAATACTAGCTGTGATGTCTGCATCGGCATACGTGGTCTCTCTCAAATCCTCAGTGGCCCCGGGAGGGCCGCATTCACCACAGTGCACACCAGGGCCTAGTTCGTGGCAGCAGCTCCCAGGTAGGTTCCTATCTCGTGGCATCTCGAGGCCCCACGAGAGCCCCGTGCAGTCCCCACTGCCCCCGTGTGAGATTGGGGGAGACTGAAGCTCAGGGTGCCCATCCTTCCCCTCTGCCTGGGATTGTTCTGCTTCTCGGCTTCAGAGGAGAGTCCCTCCCTCCGGCCCAGCTCAGAGTGGATGAAACAGAGGCCCCCCCTTACATTACCTGCGGGTGGCCACGGACCTTCTGCGGGAGCTCCGCAGTGGGGCCAAGCCCAGGGCGGGACAGGTGGGGGAGGGGCTGTCTGAGGCAGGGATCAGATTCCAGGAGGAGAGGCTCCAGCCCTGCCCCTCGCCCCTGCAGCACAGGAGGAGTTGGGGATTCTGGGTTGGGCTTCGCTCTGCTGGGGTACATGTGCCCGTTCATTCCTGAGCCCCCCACGTGGCAGCTCCTCATTGAAGCATACCTGGCCAGGACATGTGGCCCCGGGAGGCTGGAAAGAACTCAAGTCCTGGGCTTACAGGTGGGCTCAGCCTCTTCCCAGCTGGGGGTCTCCAAGCCAGTCACCTCGGTGCTTTGAGCTCTGGTTCTTGAGGCTAGAAAATGGAGTCACTGATGTCTGCCTCGGATGGGTAAAAGACAATGCACCTTAAGTGCCCAGCACTGTGCCTGGCGCCGAGTGTGCCCCGTGACTGCCAGGGAGCATGCACTCCCCGAAGGGATGCTATCACGCCACATCCTCGTTTACACAGCATGTCGGACGCAAAACTCGGTCCTGCCCCACCCGCAACTTCCAGAGTACGTGGGGCAAGCAGGCACCCCGAGCCTTCCTGTCTGATCGCCCCGCGCCCGGCACAGAGCTGGCACCGAGTAGGTGGGTGCTCAGTACATATTTGCTGAGTGCAGGAAAGGGTCTCAGTTTCCCGCTCTGTGGCGTGAGTCTTAATGCCCCAGGATCTTACCCCCCTCCCTAGACCGTTGTGCTAGCGTTCAGGTGAAATGCTAGCTAGCTCAGAAAGTGTTTGCTTTTATAATTAAAATGCTGAGGAGGAGGGAGGCTTTGACTTCCCGCTGGGAGAGAGTCTGGGGCGTGACGTCCCCCCTGGCCAGTTGGTTGGGTTGGCTGAGCTGTAATCACCAGGGGCCCGGTCATCACTGAGCCACCCCCTCCCCCAGCCCCTCTGGCCCAGAGGAGCATCAATCAATGTCTCCTTCCCCCTGATGCCCAGACAATGAGCCAGCCCCGCCTGAATCCGCTGGCCCTGCCACTTGCAATCACTGCTGCCTCCCCTGGCCCCCTACCCCCACCCCCCCACCCCCACCTCCCGCCAGCTAGAAGAATGGAGTGGGGAAGGGGCGCATGGGGCCTTGTCTCTAGGAATCCTCTTCTGGGTGAGAGGGTACGGCTGTGTCCCCATTTTGTGGATGAAGACACTGGCTCCCAGAGACCAGAGATTTACCCGGGGTCATAGAAGTGAGTCTCAGACCTGTCACTCAAACACTGGTTGGTCTAGCCCTGGAGTCCCCACTTTTAATTTTTGCCACCCTCCTCCAGGCCTCAATTCCGGCCCCCCACTCCCACCCCCAAGCACAAGAGAGCTGCAGACTTCCTGAAGGTTCGGCCCCACGGGGGTTGCCGGAGGGGTTGCCGCCTGCTCCTCCCATCCCAGCATCCCGGGACAGCATGATGAATGAGGATCTCGTTGGGGGCAGGTGCGACACACCCACACACCCGCACACCAACCGGTTGGGTGATGGATCTTTCCTTCCTCTCCCTTCCCCAGGGGCTCAGCTCCATCTGGTCAGGCGCAGCGCCAGGCTGATGGATAGGCCACCCACGGGGCCACCCTAACTGCAGCCGCCACCCACATCCCCACCGCTGCACTCGTGGGTCGGGAGGGCAGCTCTGCAGCCCCTCTTTCAGTCATTCAACAAACACACACTTATCGAGGACCTACTATGTGCTGGGACACAGAGCAAGCGAGACAGACTGGGAAACCAGTCTGTCACCCTCCAATGTGACAAATGTGGTTGGGGGGCACAAATAGAGGGTGGCTATGAGGGCCACAGGAGGCCTCTGGCCAGACCTGAGGCACCAGGGTGATGGCAGAGGCAGCAGCTTATACAAAGTCCTGGAAGCGAGGAAGGGCGAGTCCTGCTCAAGCAGCTGGGATAATTTCAGATGCCTACACCCCGCCCGGAGCTGGGATGGGGGCAGGGGGTGAGGGGAGGCAGAGTGAGAAGGAGCCAGAGCCAGGTCGGCACTTCCAAAAGACCCTGTTGCCTGGCCGGGAGGGGGCCCGCCGAGGGTCTGTAGAAATTCAGAGGCAGAAGAGAGGTTCCCGGCGGTGGGATTGGAAGAGACGGCAAAGGGGAAGACGTGAAAGACGCCAGAGCCAACGGCCAGGGCGACGATACGAGATTCGCCCCACCTCATAGATGAGGAAACTGAGCCTTGGAAATGGGGAAGGACTAGCCCAAGGTCACGCGAGAAGGGAGAGGCAGAGCTGGACTGGAGATGCAGTTGCCTGATGACCAATGGTCCCCCAAAACCCTGGCCTCTGGGCCTTGTCCCCAGACTCAGCCTGGCCGGGCGCTGCAGCCGCCCGAGGACACCCTCCACCAGCCCAGGCACCACCTCATTCAAAGAGGCAGCTGTCCCCTTCGCAGCCGCGGACCGGAGCCAGGCAAGAAATATCACATCATTAAAATGACAAATCCCTTCACTAACTGAACTGGAAGGCCTGCCTCCCTGCCTCAGATCCCTTCAGCCTCCCTCTCCCCGCAACCCCCGGCTCATCTCCCCTCCCAGACTGGCAGGAGAGCTCGCTCGGACCACCGCCTCGCCTCGTCCCTGAGCTGACCTTGGGTCTCAGCCCTCCAGCAGCCCTTCTCCTTCCCCACCCCCGCCCGGCAGAAGAGTGGGGGGGGGGTTCATTTTACAGGTGAGGAAGCAGGCCCCAAGGAGGGGGCAGCGAGGCCCTCCAGCTGGGGTTCCCTCCTTCACAAGGGTATTGGCCATCAGCCCCCCGGTTAGCAGCAGGGGACTGCCCCAAGTGACCCCAAAGGCCCATCCCACCCTGGGATTCCATGGCCTCACCCTGTCACTATGCAGAAGAACAAGTCTAAAGCAAGCCTCACATTCCAGAACAGGGCCTGTGATCTGGGCAGAGCCGTTCTTCAGGGCCAAACTCGTGTCCCACTGGTGGGACATTTTCTTGTCTGAACCCCACCTCGTGAGGGGGCAGGGCCGTGAGTGTTCTCCTGGATACAGGGAGAAACCCCGGTGGCCTTAGGCAGGCAGCTGCCCTCAGTTTCCCCACGGACAGTGGGGGCCAACACTGTTCCTTTTTTTAATAATATTTTTAAGTTTATTTATTATTGAGAGAGTGGGAGAGAGGGAGAGAGGGAGCACAAGCACAAGCTGGGGAAGGGCAGCGAGGGAGAGAGAGGAGACACAGAATCCGAAGCAGGCTCCGGGCTCCGAGCCGTCAGCACAGAGCCCAACACAGAGCTCAAACTCACCAACCATGAGATTGTGACCTGAGCCGAAGTCAGATGCTTAACTGACTGAGCCACCCAGGCGCCCCAACATGGTTCCTTCTGACTAAAGCTGGGACCGAGCTTGTACAGGACCTGGTGGGTGTTGACTGAGCACATGTCTTTCCTCATACCCGCTGATATATGTCAACATCTCGTCTACGCCCGAGTGTACAGAGAGGCCCGCATGTGCACAGTGTACTGCCCGCATAGATACGTGCCCTGCCCACGCTGCTCTGCCCTGGCCCTGGGTTCTTGGGGCCCAGGCGTTAAAACCTCTAGATGGGCAGATCAGCCTCCACACGTGTGCACACGCCCAGTCTGACATGCCCGCATGCACCCGCGCGTGCCCACACCCCCTCACACATCCACCCGACCTGTCCGTGTACATCTGCGTCACATGCCCACAGCCGTTGGGAGACCCACGTGAAGTCCGTGCTCCTCTGGGGAGCAGGGCAGGTGAACAGATGCCAGGAGACGCCGCCTGGCCCTGCAGGCAGCCCGGGTTCCCAGAATGACCCCCCTCCACTCCCCATCCCTCCTCCAAGACCAGCCAGCAAGGACACGCCGTCCGCCCGCCCAGTGTCCTGGTCTCCTTGGACGCAGACAGAGCCCATGGCGGCGTCTGGCACATCCTGACTTGGCCGAAGCAACCGCATCGCACCCCCGTCCTCCAGCCCCCTTCCCCGTGCCTAGCACCGTCTACCTGCTAGGCAGCTGCATGAGCTCCCCCACTCCCCACCCTCTCGGTCCCCGGTGGGGAAGGTAATTCTTTCAGGAATCACCATGAGGGGTCTTACAAGTCCTAAGTAACCTTGAGCAGGTTCTTCTCTCAAGACCTCAGTTTTCCCCTCTGAAAAATGGGAGCGAGGTTGAACAGAAATTTGCTGGTCCTCTGGATATGTGATTCTCCCAAAGGCCAGGAGAGGGAAGATGGGGGCGGGGGGGGGAGTCTCAGGTGGGGAGACACAGGGAGAAGGAAGCAGAATTTTAGGGACCACCCCTCCCTGGCCAGCACCGAGCCTACTAGGACTGGGGTTTGGTGATTCGTGCACTCCTGAGTCTGGGGACTGTTCTGGCTGTGCGTTCTCTCAGTTGGCCCTTCCTGCCGCCTCCCAGTGGGCGCTTCATTGCCATTTTACAGATGAGGAAACTGAGGCCTGGAGAGATGCCCTGAGGAGCCAAGAGCCCCCCCAGCTCTTCGCACTTCCTCACACTCAGGGCCACTGTGTGGGAGCCACGCCTGAGACAACTCTGGTACTCCCCGTCCTGCCCTCAGTCAGGGAGGGTGGCATTCCGGGAATGGCTTTCTCTGGAGCCAGGCACCTCCCCCGTCTCTGCTCTCTGCTCCTGGCTCTGAGCCCACCCTTCGGCACTGCCCATCCATCTGCTGTCACTTCCTGGCAGGGGCCAGTGGGCCATACATCACCTGACAAAGCCTACGGCAGCCGGGCGAGGCGGGTGGGCAGGGCATTGTCGAGAACTCTGGCCCCCGGTGCTCGGCCCAGGTGCGAGCCACCTCGGTGCCGGTGGTGGCATTTCAGGCACTGTCTCCTGCCTGGGAACAGGGAGCTGGGGCCAGCAGAGGAGGGGTCTCCTTGGAGTCCCTGGGAGTAGCCCAGAGGTTGCCAGCCACTTTTTATGGGGGGAGCAGAAAGGAGGCAGTCAGAGGCCACGGGATGACCTGGCAGAAGGGGAAAGGAGGCTGATGGCCTCGGCTGATGGCCGTCGGGCAGAGGGCACCGAGGGAGACATTTGGCAGGAAGACATTGCATCTCCCCCCGGCCCCCTTCTGTCTAATTTGCTGATCTAGGTCGCCAGCCACTGTCTCCTAACTGAGCTGCTACAGGGAGCGGGAGCCAGGTCAGCCGGAAGGAAGGGCTCACAGGCAGGGGTGCCTCAGCCACAGTCCCTGCCCAGCATCCGCCTCCTGCCCCCTCGCCTTGCACACTTCCCACAACCCGCCCTCACCTCCCAGGGCTGCCTCTGTAGGGAGACTCCCACTCATTCATCTCTTCATTCATTCAACAGCTATGTATGAGCACCTACTGTATGCTGCAACACGATGGCTGCAGCAGTGAATAAAATCCAGTACCAGGCAAGAAAGAAGAGTCCAGGGACGCCTGGGTGGCTCAGTCAGTTGAGCATCCGACTCTTGATTTCGGCTCAGGTCATGATCTCACAGTTCGTGAGTTCAAGCCCGCATCAGGCTCTGTACTGAGAGCGAGGAGCCTGCTTAGGATTCTCTCTCTCTTTCTCCCTCTCTCTCTGCCCCTCCCCCAATTGCATGTTCTCTCTTTCAAAATAAATAAACTTAACAGAGAGAGAGAGATGAAGAAGGAAGAATCCATTGCGCGTTTCATCGTGGTGCGTGGGAGCCAGGACAAGCAGGGCAGCGGGAGAAGAGGCGCCATTTGTCTTTTTATGTGTGTTTTTAAACCTTTTTAAAGCCAGGGTGGTCAGGGAAGGCCCACCGGGAGGGTGATTTTCGAGTAAAGAGTTTAAGGAGTAAGCGATGAAGGTGTCTAGGGGGAGCACGTGGCAACACAGCCAGCGCCAACAGGTCTGAGGGAGGAGCGTGCCCGGCACTCTGCCAGGAGCCGCCAGGTGAACAGGGGGCAGGTGGGGGCGGAGAGGTGAGGAGGGAAGTATTGGGTCCCCTCGTGACTCTGGCTCTCCCTTGGAATAAGGCGGATGCCATTGTGGGGCTGTGAGGGGACCATGGCCTGAGTTTAGGAGAACCATCAGTGGTAGGTTGGGGGACCAACGAGAGGCGCATGTGACAGAAGTCCTTGGCCTGTGATCTCTCTGTCCTCCCTCCCGCCCTCTCTTTCTTTTCTTGTTTTCTTTCTTTTCCTTATTAATTAATACAGCAAATATTTGTTGAGTGCCAGGCATAGTTCTAGCCTTTTGTGAATCCAATCCAAAGACGCTCCACCCTGCCTCCCCTCCACACTTGGCAGCGTGCCTGGGGCGGGGGGCTGGGACCGCGTGTCGGCCCGTGCATCCCCCTCACACAGGTGCAGAATGGCAGTTGCATGCGTGCTGAAAACCCGCCATATATTGCTTTCGGGGATGGTAAGCCTCACATAAACAAATGAGACTAGCATGGAACACACACAGGATGTCCCCTCCCCTCCCTGGGCCTCAGTTTCTCCATGTGAGAAATGAGCAGAGTGAGAGAAACTAAGACCCTTCCCTCTTCTAAAACGGGGACACTTTGTGGTCACCCAGAGTCCTGGGGGCCAGACTGCAAGGACACGGGGCTGAGGCTCCACAGTAAGCCTATGGGCAACGCTGCACAGAGATGTGTGAGCCCACATGAGCACAGGGGGCACGTGTATATGAGGGCACGGGGAAGGGCTGGGCTTGGGGGAACCCCTGTGCCCTGTTCTATAGGGAGCTGGGCTATGACATTTGGGGTCTTTTTGTGTAATGGACTCCAAGGCCTCCTCCTCCCAACATGATAGTTCTGGGAGGGGCACGTGCAGACCCCTGACTGGGACCTCGCTCACTCCACTGCCCCAGGGCCCCTGCTTAGAAGGAGGCCCCCTCCTGCGAGCAGGAGGTCCTGGTGGTGACCCAGCCCCAGCCTGGGAAGGGGCCCTGGCTGCTGCTCCCTGCCCCTGGCCCCACACGGCCCCCCAGTTCACCCCGGCCCCCCACAGCTCCTCTAATTACACAGCCATAAAGCACAAATCTCTAACGATCCAATTAGTAACGCCATTACTGCTCTGTCCAGGATTAAAATTACCAATTAAACTGCTGTCGATTTTATCATCACTTAGGCTCGACACGACCAGGGCACTGTGGGCCTCAGAGGCCCATTAAGCGGGTCCTTGGGTGGGGGACTGGCTAGGGCCAGGGCTGCAGGCTTAGTTCAGCCTCAGAAGACAGAGACTTAGCAGGAAGTCTTCCATCCACCACCCCAGGCATCCTGGTACCTTGCCCCAGCCCTGTCTCTCAACATCGGGGTCTCCAAAAGATCATAGCCTGGTTCCTGTAGAATTGGTGGTGGCCAGGACAGGAGGGGCCCCTCCCTGGGCAGCACCTCCAGTCTGGGCCTCTCCTGAAGTCCCCTCATCAAAACTCACCCATTTCATGTCCTGGTCTCTCATGATGGGCTAATCTGTGCAGCCCTGGGACAAGGAGCCAGAGCTGTTCATCTGAGAACCTGGCTCCCACTTCCCTTGTCCCCTCTCTGCCACCACAGAGCCCGCTCCTTTGCCCACAGGCTTGAGGTACCATTCTTACCCATGTCCCTACTGTAGGGGCCGGGGCGCCACTCCGATGGGCTGCTCACAGGTCAGTACTATCTCCCAGGTAACATATGGGGGTCCCTTTGGGGGGCCTTCAGTGCCTTGTCTCAGAACAGGGGAGATCTTGGAGGACAAAGTCAGAGCCCAGGGAATATAGGCAAGTGTTGGCTCTGTCTCAAGAGTGGGGGTGAACTTCCCGTCCCTGGAGGTGTGCAAGCGGGAGCTGCACTCAGGCCATGTGGCAGCAGGTGGAGGCAGCAGCTCACACGTGGGGAAGGATAAGCATTGGCCTAGATCACCGAAACCAGGTGAAGAACTTGGTCCTCCTGAGAAAGAACTGGAGATATCAGAGTCTGAGAATCCCCTTGGGGAGCCAGAGGGTTCGGTTCTCCATTCTCCACATCTTGCCCTGGAGGTGTCTTCACAGAATGAGAGGGCCAGGGGCCAGGGGAGGGAGCAGCGGGAGGGGTCTTGGCAACCAGAGACAGAAAGGCAGATGTGAACTCAAAACTCAGCCCGAGGGGCTGTGCTAAAGGCTGCCAGTCTACAGTGTCTTGAGGACCCCTCTGAGACACTGAGGGAACAGTGATGGTGAGCCCTGGACCCTGGGCTTCCTCTGCCCATACTCACCTTCAGAAACAAATGCACCAAGTCTCCAAGTTCCAACGACTTGCCTGAAGTCACACAGTTATTCTCTTGGGTCTGACCCCAGTGAACATGCCCAAGCCCCCCTGGAGGGGGCACAGTGTGCCAGGTGAGGCCACAGAGCCCAGCCATGGGGTCTGCATATCTCAGCACCTGTGCAGCTGCTTGTTCAAATGGAAGTTTACACACAGCTTTTCATGTCACACAGAGAGACGCAGAGAAGAGGGGGCAGGCCCATGGGGGATTGCAGGGTCCCAGCCTCACCCTGCTCCAGAGGTGGTAAGACCTTGCAAGGAGAGGCAGCTTCCCCCCACCTCCATAATGCCCAGGCCAGCCAGAGACGGGGCCTCTTCTGGGGGGGAGCAGCCGCCCTGGGCAGGTCAGTCGAGTGTCTCATCAGAGGCAACAGACTGAGGCAGGGATCTGGGAGCCCAGAGCAATTAGGAGCTGGCTCGCGCCTTGTCTCCTGCCAGCTGCCACAGCTGTCACTCAGGAAGTAGGGCTGGAGCAGGGGCTGGGCCAGAGGTACCCATGATCCCACTCCCAGACAGCAGCCTGGCCATACTTTGGGCATAGGCTCCCACTTCTCAGAAGGGGAGACCAAGGCCCAAAGGGGACAAGGGATAGGGATCACTGTCATTTCCTGGGTGGGATACGCCCATGTTCCTCTTACCCCTGTCCAGACTGTTTCCCCCACTGGGCCTTCTGCCCCTGGAGCAGTGGCTCTAATCTTGGCTATACCTTGGAAGCCCTGGGGAACATTTTAAAAATACCCTTGCCCAGGCCCACACCCAGCCCTGTGGGAGAAGACTCTCCGGGGTAGGAGGGTCTGAGTGAATGCCCGTGCCTGTTTCTTCTGGGCTGGGTTTTTGCACTTATCGACATCAAACCCTGCCCTGAGGACTAGAAGCTTCTCTACTTCTGTGACCATGCCTCTCTGCCTTCTAGAACTCTCCTAGGCTCAGGGGAGTCTGGGGGGAGGCAGAGAAAGAGGCTCTAAAGGTCCAGCCTTTCAGCAACATGTTTCAGCACTGTGTGCTCCAGGGACAGAGGCACCAAGCACTATCACTTTCTTTATCTCATCCCATCTCAGCAATCTTCGTCATGTGGTGGCTGCGTCAACCCCATTTCACAGGGGAGAAAACTGAGGCAGAACTGACATACTCAGGACATAGAACTAGCAACCATAGTTAGGACTCATCCCAGCCACACTGGATTCTGAGTCCAGTGCTCTTTTTCCATCACCGAATCACTTCGCAAGGAGCAACAAATTCAAGGACCTGTCCCCTTTGCCCTGTGTCCCCCTGATGGACTCTGTCTCCTGCTCTGTCCTGTCTACCCTGTCACTTGCGGGAGCTAGGCATCTGAAGATTTGGAGGGGGTGCCCATGGCAGGCCAGGATTAGAGCAGACAGGAGCCTCTAGATGCCGGCCCAGCTGGGTCAGCCTCGGCAAGTCTATAAATTCCATTATTCATCAAGTGACTGTGTGAGTTTGCCTAGACGATGAATATTTTATTCACCTCCAGACACTGTCCCCAGCGGGTTCTTGGAACAATATTGCTCCCCAGCCAAGGAGCAGAGGTCAGACCCTCTGCCCTCCCTGGACACCCCCTTCCCCTCAGCACCTCCTTGCCTCCTCCCTCACGCCACCCAGTTTGGATAGGGCTGTGGTTAGCGGTCCTGAATTGACCTTGAGTTTGGCACTTGCCCTCCCTCCACTTTGATATCCTCTTCTGGACTATGGGTTCGTTTACTGTCTTGCCAGGCTCTCCATCCCTCCACAACTGCAACCTCCATGGCTGGGCCCTGGGCTCTGCCCGGAGCTCTCCCTGGTGCTGAATGTGGGTGGCAAGAGAATGCTGGCCTCCAAGGAGTGGTTTTCAGCCAGGGAGGGTGGCAAAGCCTGCTGGTTTTGAGATGAGAGGGTTCCAGTCTCTGGGAGGGAGGCACCTGGCCTCTGGACAGAGTGGTCTCCACTTCTCTCGCCTTCCTCCCTGCCACTTGGTGGATTCTCCCAGAGTCACAGGTGGCTCACCTCTTTCAGTGTCTCCAGCACCCTGAGCTAAGGACTAGTGGGTAAAGTCTGTGGAGACCCCTCTCTGGAGGGGCCCTTGAGTTGAGTCTCCCGAAGGCACCCCAGGGAGTGTACTGTGATGGCGGCAGCACCTTCCCCAGATGGGGGAGCGACAGACATAATTCACACCCTGCAATCATGCCATCTGCTCCCCTGTGACGTACAGAGGAGAGGACGGGGCTGCAATGCCGAAAGGCGGGTGGGTTGGTGGGTGATCATTCATTCATTCATTCATTCATCCATCTAGCAGACTATCATCCAGCCCCTGCCAATTTCCCATGCCCAGCTCAGCCCTGTGCCAGGCACTAGATCTGGGAGATATAGGCTCAGAGCTTGCCCTCCAGAGCTAAGGATGGTCCTTTCACACTCGTGACCTTTTGCTTACCCTGGCTTTTCCTCCTGGAGTTCCCTTCACTTGTAGTAAGAGCTACCATGTTCTGTGCACTGAACACTTTACATGCAGGATCTAAGCATTCATTCTGGGGGCTAGATCTGTTCCTATTTAACAGGTGAGTAAGCTGGGGCTCAAGAGGTGAGTGTAGTCACCCAAAGGCACAGGTCCAGCTCTGGATTATCCATGCAGAGCTCATGGCACTGCCTCACCCACCCAGTGTCTGAGACTTTCCAAGGTGCTTTCATGCCCTTCCTCTGCAAAAACTGCACCACCGCCACCACCACCACCTCGCCACAGCCCTTCACCAGTGAGCTGTCACCTCATCCATGCTGCTCAGTTCTCTGGTGCGCTTGCTCTGTGAGCTCCAGGTGCAAGCAGCACCCTCTCATGCTCGGACTCCTGGCCTGACTTGCTTGCAGGTCCCAGCTAGCATCCAGGGGCTGCCCAGTGGCCGAGGTGCCCAGTGGCCTGAGATGGAGGGCTGCAGAGGTCTACGCTGGTTCCCAGAGGAAGCAACATTCCTCTGGGCCTGGAAGGCTGAGGTTTCAGAATGGCCCAGAGCCTGGCTCCTGAAGCCCTTACCCCTACCCCAATGCCAGCCCTGCCTCACAAGAATACATGACCCAACCTGATCCCTTTGGTTCTGTAGGCAGGGGTGCCCTCAACCATGAATGGGTGTAAGGCCAAACTGCTTTCAGAGGTTTGGGGGATGCCATACAGGTTATATGCACAGCCCAGGTACCCATGGGCAGATAGAGAAGGAAGTGCAGGTGTAGCTGGTGGCACGTGGAAGTCCCCTAAGCCCACAGTCAGCTCTGTGGGCCACGGCTTTACAATCAAGAGAGAGACAGGGACTGGCCTGAATCACCAGGGACAGGGGTGTCAGGGATGGCCCAAGCAGTGGGATGTACTGTGACCTTGGGGCTGTAAACCCCACTGGGTCCTGTCCCTTTGGCATGGTGGGAGCCTGCCCAGGGAGCAGTCCGGTCACAAGATGTACAACCTGACCCCTTGGACACAGACCGGAGGGAGGTCTGTGTCTCCGTGGACACCTGTGCCTTTCCTCAGCACAGACCTACAGGGCCTGGCTGTATTAGGTAGGCCCATTCACTTGATTTTTGCTTAATTTACTCACAGACTGTTTCTGCCTTGTCCTTTGAAAATTCTCTGCCCGGGCAACAAGGCTGGGAGCTGCAGGGGATGAGGCAGGAGCTACCCCCTCTGTCAGGCGAGCGCTAACATGCTCTGCAGCAGCCTCTCCAGACGCCGCTGGGAGCTGGGCTTCCCATCAGCCCCTTAGCAAGCTCCGGCCCAGCCTCCCTTGGCACAGGGGTCCTGATTTAGAACTAGTTGGCCTGGGCTGGTGCAACCTGGCTACTCAGTAAACACTGAAAGAGAGAGCTGCTATAGCTCACGCTTTCAATCAATACATAGCAGCTATAATTATTATTAATTCATATTCCTTGGGGGAATTTTCATGCTAATAGGAAACTCCCAAGAGGTACAGGGATGCACTGGCAGACATCTCTAATATGTTACTTCACTTCATCCTCGTCACTGCCTGGGAGGTGGCATTGCCACCCTCACTTCCCAAGAGGAAAACCAAGGACTGGGAGGGGACTAAGGTCCGATGGCAGGGGGAGGTGGTAGATGCAGGAGCCGTAGGTCTGCCTGGCTCTGAGTTCTGGGTTCTTTCTTCCTCACTCCTCTGCTGCATCAGAAGACCCAAGGGAACTCAAAACACTCAGCTCGATGGTGAACCATCAGACCAGGAGACAGGTGGATGAGGAGGGCTTTGGGGTGGGACTTTTCTGGGGCCTCTCACACCCCCGGCTTACAGTTCTAATGGGCACCCAACTGATCCATAGAGGCTGGGGAGACAAATAGCTGGGGTCTTTCCTGGTTCTTCTGTAGGTTGTGGATGCTGCTGGGACCCCCTCCAGAGCCATGCCTGGGAAGTGCTGGGGCCCAGGTCTGGCCTGGCCCAGCTCAGCCACGGCTCGCATCTCTCCCTGAGCCCCCTCTCCCCAGGCCCTAAGATAGGGCTGTGATTAATCAACTACAAAAGCAGAAACAAACAGAAAAATGTAATCAGCTTGGGAAGGGCAGGGCAGAGCAGGGCTATGGCAATCAGCTTTCCTGCTGGGGCTGTTGGCTAATTTTGAAAGTGGTTCCAATGGGGCCTCTAGGGGCTGGTCCTGCAGCTGGGGCCATGGAAAGTCCAGAAGGTCAATCCCTCCTACATATATATATATATGTGTATATATATATATATATATATATATATATATATATATATATATATATATATATATGCACATCTGTGCACACATGCCCATGCCATTCCTAGCCCATGGGCCTGTACACCGCCTCCAGCCCACCCATCGGCTCCTGCTCAGAAGCTCCTGCCCTCCCCTTCCCTGCCAGCTCACAACCTTGGCACACACAGATTTCCATACACACTCCCACCATGTATCCATCTGCATGTGGACTCCTAGATAACAGATATAAGCATGGACGTACTGCTCCCACAAACACCTGTCCCCTCACCCTGATGGGCACACATGCCTTGGGGCCTGGTGGATCCTGCACACACCTTAAGTCTAACCAGTCATGTGAACTGACAGGCCCTCACACCAGTCTCTACAGGCACCCAGCCACCTCTCTGTCCCTCAGTGCCCTAAGTTGGGGGTGGGGAGAGGCATGGGACAGACCCCTGGCAGCTCCCCAGACAGAGTGGTGGGAACTTGGAAAGGAGCCAGGACTGGGGCTCTATTATGGGGGGCTGAGGTCAGCTGCCAAGTCTCAGCCACAGAGCAGGGTAGCTTGCCCCAGATCAGTCCCAATCTGCTGCCTGCTACCTGTGCCTTATGACCTTGGTCAACGCCCTTCTTCCTCAGCCTCAGTTTCCCCATCCTGGAGCCCCTCCTGACACCAATACTGTATGATTCTCCTCCAGGACCCAGACACCTGGGGCCCATCTCACCTCTCTGTCAGGTCTCTGGTCCTCAGTTGCCTGCTCTGCTCGTGGAGGAGGGGGCGGGCCAAGGGGCAGGAAGGAAGGGCCCCACCCCCACCTTGGTCCTGGTGGCTGCAGACTTGGGGCGAGGGACAGCGATCCTCCGCAGGGGGAAAGGGGAACCTGGGGCGAAGGGGAGAAGGAGCCAGCGGCGGGCTCGGGGCGACCGCGCAGGGGCCGGCGGCGGGAAGGGGCGGGGGGGGGGGTGGAGAGCGCAGAGGGGGCGGGCGGGCGGCGGGCGGACGGGGGAGGCGGGGAGCGCAGCC
Organism: Paguma larvata; assembly: GCA_030068075.1. Taxonomy (NCBI): domain Eukaryota; kingdom Metazoa; phylum Chordata; class Mammalia; order Carnivora; family Viverridae; genus Paguma; species Paguma larvata. The sequence continues at coordinate 67,247,890 of CM057835.1, forward strand.
AGCGCGGCACAGAGCAAGCGAGCGAGCGAGCGAGCGAGCACGGGAGGCGGCGAGAGCCGGAGCGGCGGGCCGGGCGGCCGCGCCGGCGAGCGGACTAGCGGGCGGCGAGCAGCGCGGAGCGCGCGGGGCACCGAGGAGCGGGCGCGGCGGGAGCAGCGCGCAGCGGCCAGAGCGGAGAGGCCCGAGCGGCGCCGCCCCCGCCGCCCCTGCGGGGCCCCGGCCGGGAGCCGGACGAGGGAGGGGGCGGCATGGACCGGCGGCCGGGGGCGCGGGGGCGCTAGGCCCCCGGAGGGGCGCCCCCCGCCTCGCCACCGCTGCTGCCGCCCGGCCGCCCTCCGCAACCGCGCGCCCCGCCCGCTCCAGCCGCCCCCGGGGCCGCCGCCGGCCCATGAGCCCCGACCTCAAAGTTTGCGGCGGGCGGGCGGGCGCGGAGCCTCCAAGATGCCGTTCCACCCGGTGACGGCGGCGTTGATGTACCGGGGCATCTACACCGTGCCCAACCTGCTGTCGGAGCAGCGCCCCGTGGACATCCCTGAGGACGAACTGGAGGGTGAGTGCCCCGCCGGGACCCCGGCCCGCTGGCCCTCCTACCTGTGCGCCCAGGTGAAGCGCGGAGTAGGGGCGCAGGGGGTGGGGGGCCGTCCGCAGGTGCCGGCTGCCAGGTGGGAGCTCCAGCGAGCAGCTGCGCGTGGGGAGTCAGGACCAACTCGCACCTCTGGGTGCCGCGGTGGGGGTAACCAAGGCTGAGGGGCGGCCCAGCCCCTGTCCGCATGGTCCCCGGCGCTGCGGAAACTTGCCGAGCCCCGCAGCGGGGTCACGGGGCCGCGCAGTCCGCGGTGACGGTGCGGCAACGCGGAGGTTTGGGTGGGGGGTCCGAGCTGTGCCCCCCGCGCGGGCCCGGCCGGAGCACCCGCATCCTGATCCCCTCCGCGGCGCCCGCCCGCGGCTCTGCGCTCGAATTGACATTCCGCTCGTGTCGCTTTTAAAATCCAATCTGCTCGGGTAGCCGGAGAAGGGGAGAGGGCGACTGCCCTGCTCTTGCCGCCTGCGGGGCTGTCCCCAGCCCCTCCTGCGGCCTTAGCCCCTTCCCCACAGCCCTCCAGAGACCCCCAGCCCAGAGCGCAGGGAGGGCGGCCCAGGAGGTGGTGGCGACAACAAGTGGCCACACTGGGCGGCTTGGTCGCGATAACCAAGCCTGGAAGGGAAAGGCAGAGGCTAGGACCCAAATCTGGCCCCCCAGAGTCTCTCCGTCTCTCAACATGAATGGGGGACCTTCAACAGGGGCTAGGCCAGATCTGAGCAGAGGTCAGGGGCTGGAATCCTTGGACTAAAGATTCAGGGGAGCAGTGAGACCCCTGGGGCCTGTAAGCTCTTTCCCTCCTGGGCTGGGGGCAGGTGTTCAGGCTTCCCCTCCCCCAGACCTCCTGGGGCCCTATTTGGTGTGGAGTGGGGGTTCTGGGCTGATGGGAATCTTGGACCCCCGGGATCTACTTGTCTGCTGTTGGGTGAAGGGCCGAGATCGCCCAGAGGCTGGGCCTCCCTTCGGTTATCTTGGGTCCAGGGATCTCTGAGATCTGGGGCTCATCAGGGCTTAGGGGGGCTGCGTCCGAGACACCCGTGCAGTCAGGGATGATGATGGGGGCACAGGGGATGGCATGGGGAGAGGTCCTCCCTCATCCCTAAGCCCTGGAGAGAGTAGATCTCAAGGGAGTCAGACTGGAGTGAGGTGAAGATCAAGAGGAAGAAGGTAACTACCCCCTCCCCCCAAAAAAACACACTGCACCACAGGCTATGAGCCGCCTGCTCCTCTCAAGTCCCCTGAAAGCCCCCGGAGGCTGGCAGAGCCACGGAGTTAGGTCTGGTGTCTGCTGTGAGCAGAACAGATAGACGAGCGATGCTACTGGGTCTTTGGCCTTGAACCCCAACGCCCAGGTGTCTGCCCTATCTGGCCAGGGGCTGGGAAAAGGAAGAGGTATGATGAGGACCAAGAGGGCAGGGGATGGGGCAGAGCCTGTCTCTTCCCCACCGGTGTCTCCTCCTGCCCTGGACCACCTTGACCCTCTCCTGGGCCACTTGGGCAGGGGTCAACATTGTCCCCCCCAAAATCCTGGTAGCTACCCCCTCATTTCCTACCCTTGTTCCCAGCACCCCACCATATCTCTCATGGGGTCTCTCCTCTCTCGATCTCCCAGCCCTGGGATGCAGACTCCCTAAGAAGCCAAGCAGAGGCTGGGATGCAGGGGTGAGCGGGCATAGGGAAGGCAGTGCAGGGGCAAGGAGGCCGCAGGCTCCTCTTGGGCCGCCTGGCGGACACACTGGCAGGAACCCAGCAGCGTTAGTCACCAGCCACACCAAACGCACTCCCTGCTTCTCTCCTGTCCCCTTCTCCTGGGCCCTGAGGAGCAGAGGGACCCTGACACAGGAGGCATCTGAAGGTCAGGGCCCTCCTTGGGGTGGTCAAGTGGGGGTCGTGGAACAAGCAGATACCTGGGTGGCCCCTATCTCCTAGCCCGTGAGCAGCTGTAGATGGAGGCAAGGAGTCCTCCATGACTGACCTCCGTCTTGGCTGTAGGCACCCAAAAGCCCTCTTGGGGGACCGGGTCTCTGCTGGCCCCCGTGGTCCTTGAATGACAGGGCTAGATGGAAAAGGTGGCACCCCCTTGCCCAGGGTCCTGCATTAGTGCTCCTGCCCAGGGCAGTCTAGGTAAGACCCGGGCCCTTTGCTGGGAGGACACCCACCGGTGGAGGACCCACATGTGCAGAAAAGAGGGAGCCCGGCAGCTTGGGATGAAATGCTGCAGACATTATGTGCCTGCCGCAGAAATCCAGGGGGCGGTTAATCTGAGGGGGAGAGGCACGGGAGGTGGAGAGCACAGGGTGTAGATGAGGGCTTCCCAGCCAGGCAGCCCGGGTTCAGATCTTTACACCATCAACTCATGGGGTGACCTTGGACGATCACTTGCCTTTCTCGCCTCGTTTTCTCCATCTGTAAAAGGGGCTTGGCGTTGCCACTCCCTTGGGCTGCTGGTGACAGAGGAGGCAATGGAGGTGGTCATCAAGGGGCCTGGCACGCAGCGGGGGCTCACGGGCCCAGATGCAGCAGCAGGAGAGGCCAAGGAGGGGGGTCCTGCGTGGGCCGGAGCCCGGAGTGTGGAGAGATGGGTGAAAGGTCTGGAGTCAGGGACCCAGGGTGTGCAGGGGGACGGGCCCGGAAGGCGGGATCTGGGAAAGGCTGGGTAGAAGAGTCCTTGAAGGTCTGGCAAAGTCACCTGGGGGCCGGTGGCCCTGGGGAGCCGGGGGTGGCAGTTGGGTAGATGTGGCTGGGCAAAGCTGGCCTGGAGCCAGGCTGACCCTGAGAAGAAGAGGCACAGGCTTTCCAGATTTTCCCTGCGTCTCGCTCCACCACCATCCCGGCCATGACATACACACCCAGCAAAGCCCTCCAGGGTCTGCAGGTGGCACCCATGGACTTGAGCACCTGAGGGTATGAGTGAGGTGGCTGCAGGCCCTAGCCCAGCCCTTTCTGGCCAGAGAGAAGAGAACCGAGACAGACAGACAGACAGGCAGGCAGCCACCAGGGCAGGGTTCTGAGGTTGGCACTTGGCCTGCTCAGTCAGACAATGGAGCCTGCATTGAGAGTGGCCAAATAGGGCATTCAGAGTATGGGGGGTGGGGGAGTCCCCTATCCTGCCCCTCTTCCCTGCAAGTCCAGCGGCCGCCTCTGCGCAGACGGGAAACTCAGGGACGCCAGAGTGGTGGGGCGTGGGGCCAATGCCGCGGAGAACGGCAGTTGCTGCAGAGGACAGACGCTGCCCCCGCGCCACGAGTGACCTCCAGCGTGTGCACCCCCTCTCCGGACTCCAGCTTCCTGAGTGCTGGTGCCTCTTGGGGCCTGTGGGGATGCCGCAGGGTCTGTCACCTGCCTGCATAACCCAAGATTCACCTGCCCTCCACTGTCTCCCGTCCAGCTCAGTGAGTTTCCTTAGGGCTCTCAGAGGAAGGTCAGGGGCTCCAACTGAAGCAGCCATGGGCTCTGGGGGCCACACCTGGTCCCTGCCAGGGTAGGAGGAACAGCCTGGGCCCCAGCTCATGGCAGGGGAGGGGGCCAGCACCCCCTGCAGCCCCACTGTGGGTGGAGGGTTTTGCCATCCCACTTTGAGATCTCCCAAAGGAACCTCTACAGGGGAGGAAACTGAGGACCCAGAAAGATGGGGTGCTTGACCCTGGGCTCCTCCTTCCGAAACCAGCCCCTGACCCAGAAACCTGGGGGTGACACCCTCAACCCTGCCCTCAGCTTGATTTCTCTCTTCAGTGGTGGCCCATAGGGTGGGTAGGGGTGAGATCCTTGGTGGTGGGACAGGGTGACAAGCGGCATCCTCGGTCTCCCTTCATGCTTCTTGCCTGCTTGGGGAGTGGAAAGCAAATCCGTACTCTTACTAGGATTGTTTGTAAACTAGGGGTAAATGGGCTCTGGATGACGGCTTCAGACCAAGTGGTGCATGAACTTCTGCTCAGCTCTTTTCTCCGCGGGCTACAGATGGGTAGCTTCCCCAGATCAGTCATTCATTCATTGAATCACTAGCTCAGCAGATGTGTATGCTTGACAGACAGGGACTGTTCCAGGAAATGAGGACCCAGCTGTGAACAAGACCGACGTGGTCCCTGCCCTCGTGGCACTCGGAATTCACAATCCAGTGTGGCCAGGGCGAGGAAAGAACAGGGTCTGGGGGAGCCCAGAAGAAAGCCAGAGTCAGCCGGGGTGGGGGCAGGGAGGACACCAGGAAGTGACGCTGTCCCTGCTGGGAACCTGAGACGCATCAGAGTTTACCATGGTGAAGGGAAGAAGTTCCAGGCAAAAGGAGCCGCATGTCCGAAGGCCTGGATGTGGAGCAGTTCTGGTGCCTAGCAGGGCTGAACGGGTGCCTAGCCCTGGAGTTCAGGGCACCTGAGGCGGGCAGAGTTTGTAGCTGGGTCAGGAGGGCAAGTATTTGCCAGAAACCTACGTGCGTGTGGCAGCAGAAGTGGCAGAGGGTGTACCCGGTTGCATGGCCAGTGCCTTAATCTCTACCTAGAGACTCCCACGTGATAGGAATCTCTCACCAGCCTCCGTGACTGCTAGGCGTCTGCTCATATACCTCTGGTGATGAGGAGCTTACCACCTCATCAGTGGCCCAGGAAAACCCCAGGTGGGAGTCGGCCTGGAGTTCTAGTGCGGGGTTTATAGCAATCCCTGGGCTTGGCCCAGATTTCCCATCCCAGCTCCTTTCTGGCCTCGGGGCCCCTGACTAGACCAGATTCTCAGGCCCAGCCTAGGATGGGTGGTCTAGGGGCCCAGGCAGCTCAGCTGTAGCCCACGGTCTCTGTCTTGGCCTGCATGTCATCTGGTCTAACCTCCAGGCCTCGGGTGCAGACACCAGGTAGGAAGAACCTAATGAAGTTTGGCCATGGCCCCCTTCCTATGACCCCTAGTCTGCAATGGGGCCAGTGGGATCTGGGCCAGGATTCCACAATCAGTTACAGGGGCTCATAGAACTTTAAGGCCAGGCCTGGGCCAGCCTGACTCCTGCTCTCACCAGAAACAGCCTTGACTCCAAACTGAGCCTGGGCTGGCTGTTTTGCTTCTCCGTGCCTCAGTTTACAGGTCTGCAGTGTGGAGCATTTTCATCTGTCTCTGCTTCCAAATACACCCACACCCACACCCAGGGACAGGATTCTGCCTGTGGAAGTCTTATCCGGGGGACGGCTCAGGCAAAGGCCAAGAGGCTGGCAGGTGAACTGAACAAGGGAGCTGGAGCACAGAGGGTGTGAGTGGAGTGAGGTTCCCTCCCCCACCAAAGGAGAATGCTCTTTAGGCTGAGTAACAATGAAGGTGAGCAGAGAGAGGTTAGGACCTAGACATCTCAACAGTTCCTAGACATCTTTGGTGAAACCCTTGTCTTACCCACATCACTATTTCACTGTGGGTGGGACTGAGTTTGACCCAAGGTCACTCACTGCTCCCAGCCCAGTACATTGCTTTCCACCCCTGAGTCATCCAGGTCCTCAGGCCTCAGTCTCCCTTTCTGTACAATGCAAGGGACAATCCCCACATCTAAGCAGGCCTGGGCTTGCTGGGGCCCCTCTATCCAGCCTCTACCTTCCCCCAAACCTTGGGCTGGGGAGGCAGTCTGCACGGAGTTGGCAGGCCTGTCAGCCCTGAGCCGGAGATGGTGGCTGCCCCACGTGGTGCCATTAAGGAGTGTTGGCTGGAGTTTCTAAGCTGAGCCCAAGAGAGGAAGCATGTGATGGGGCTGAGGGGGAGTGGGGGACGGAAGGAGTGAGGGGTGGGCAGGGAAGCCTTTGGCAGCTCACAGAGGCCACCACTGCCAGGCTCCAGGAGCCCGCCCAGTGGGACTCATGCTACCCGCCACACGGGGTCGTCGTGAGCACACCCTGAGAGGCTGTGAGAGCCTGGCAGGCGGAGGCTGAGATCCCGAGGGCACTCTCCCCTCTCGTCGGTGCCGCGGGCCTGGGCACACCTTTGCTGCCCGGCTTGGCTTGCCCTGAGCTTCTACAAGGCAGCACTATGGTGGACTCCAGGACCACCTGCCACTCCGATCAGACCTGCAGGCTCCATAGTGGATTCTCAATGCCATGCTCAGGCTACGGGTTTGGGGATCCTGGGGACCTGGGGGGAGGGTATGGGGACAGAGGCGAGGTCCCAACCTGCTCTGCTCCCCCAACAGAGATCCGTGAGGCCTTCAAAGTCTTTGACCGCGATGGCAATGGCTTCATCTCCAAGCAGGAGCTGGGCACAGCCATGCGCTCCTTGGGCTACATGCCCAATGAGGTGGAGTTGGAAGTTATCATCCAGCGGCTGGACATGGACGGTGAGCACCACCCCCTGCCTCAGTTTCCTTACTCGTCACCTGGGTCTCTGAGGCCCTGAGCCTCTCCCTCCCAGGCACCCTTCCCCCCCAAGCCCATGGCAGCATGTAGCCAGGTCTGGACCCATTTCTCAGCCTAGAGAATAGAGGCCAGAGTGTGATGGTCCCGGTTACATCCACGCACGTGTCAGAGGCTCTGCCTCTCTTGCTCTGTATTCCAAGCAATTTTTTTAAGATTTTATTTTTTTTAAGTTGTATTTATTTAAGTGATCTCTACACCCAATGTGGGGCTTGCACTCACAACCCTGAGATCAAGTCGCATGCTCTACCAACTGAGCCAGCCAGGCGCCCCTCAGCAATTTTTAAAGTATAGGAAAGTAGAAAAGGTATATACACTAAATACCCCAATTCCCCTCACCCCAAATAAAAAATCATTTAGTTGCATTTGCCACCCGGCATTTTATTAAAGAAAAACTAGTAAAAAAGACCATTGTAAAGTCCGGTCCCTTCTTCTCATCCCCCCGCCCTTGCCGTGGGCCTCCAACCCTGCCCCCATCCACCTAGAGAGCAGGTGGTGGTCTGGGCAGATTGTGCCCTGAGCTTCAGTTCCCGTGTGGGGAGAATGTCAGGCCCCACACCTGCTGGGGGAAGGAAGCATGGGAAGCCACGGTTTCTGAATAAACTGCGAGGGTCTCCCAAGTGCTTGGGCCCCACCTGCCGTGCTCCATCTCCATTTTACCAGATGGGGCCTCATATTTGGTGGGTTTAGCATCAGCATCAGCTTGGGAGATGTTACGTGTCCCCGAAATGAACTCAAGGCTCAGGGAAGGTGGGACCTGCCCACAAGGTGGCCCAGGACCCAGCCCAGTTGTAGGCTGGCCCACTGATTAGACCTATGCTTGCCCTAGGCGATGGCCAAGTGGACTTTGAGGAGTTTGTGACCCTCCTGGGACCGAAGCTTTCCACCTCGGGGATCCCAGAGAAGTTTCACGGCACTGACTTTGACACCGTCTTCTGGAAGGTATCCACTGGCTAGTTGGAACCTAGGGTGTGCACACTGTGGAGGGCTGTACTGGGGCCGGTGAATAGCCAGGGCCACGCTGTAAAGGGGGATGACTATCCCAGGCTTCCATCCACTGGATGTCTTGTTTTCCAGAGAGTCATGGGCTTCCTGGGGGAGGCTGGTGTGGTCAAGGACTCGAGGAATGGAGTGTGTGGTTTCCAGTTCTCCAGAGTCTGGAGGCCTGTCTTTGGGCTTGTGTGACTGCAGGGTGCTGGGTGGCAGCTGTGGTGGTGGCAGTGGCCAGAGCACTGTCTCCTCCTCTCTCCAAGTGCGACATGCAGAAGCTGACCGTGGACGAGCTGAAGCGGCTGCTGTACGACACCTTCTGTGAGCACCTGTCCATGAAGGACATCGAGAACATCATCATGACGGAGGAGGAAAGCCACCTGGGCACAGCTGAGGAGTGCCCCGTGGATGTGGAGAGTGAGTGACGGACCCCTGGCACCCCACGGGCTTGGGCAGGGGGAGGAGGAACCAGGGGTTTACAGGGGGCGGCTGGGGACCTCCTTGCCTGCCCCAAGCCTTGTGTCCCTGCACGTCCCATGGGACAAGCCCGCGTGTGGAAGTGCAGGCGGCTCCTGATTCCATGCTTTGCTGTCCCTGTCTGTCTCTCTCTGGTGCTCCCTGGCGGGCGGCCACAGCCTGCTCCAACCAGCAGATCCGCCAGACGTGCGTGCGCAAGAGTCTGATCTGCGCCTTCGCCATCGCCTTCATCATTAGTGTCATGCTCATCGCAGCCAACCAGGTGCTGCGCAGCGGCATGAAGTAGGCGCACGCGGTGCATGGGGCCCCCTCCACGCCCGCCACCGCCTGCAGTCCCCTCCCTCTCTCGGCTCCCTGGGCCACCGCCTCGTGTACTTCCGGGCCTGGACATCTGGCAACCCCGCCCCACCCGCCCCTGCGGGCCTTGCATGGAGCCGTGGCCTGGCTGTGGAGGGCCTGGTCGTGGCTCTGAGGACAGCCCCCAGCCCCACCTGCACCCTGCCCACCCTGGCCCAAATGCAGCACTCACTCTTCCCACTGTCCAGGGGCTCCTGGGAAGTTCTGGAGGAATTAGTACAGGGTCCTGTAGCTGCTGTGGTCACTTAGGCAGGAAGGAGCCCCCTGTGCCCAGGGTCACACAGCCAGCCCGACTGTGGTCCCTGACATCTGCCCAGGGCTGTGGGTGGAAGTGGGGGCAGAATGCTTCCTCCTGGAGAGGGGGCGAGGCTGGGGTCTCCTGGGCTCTATTCCCTGGCCAAGCTTGGGAAGGCCCCTGGCCTTCTGTGGGGTCCCTTTCTCTGACCCTCCTTAGACTCAAACCCAGCCTTCCTCCACGCACCCAGTGGGGCCAGAGAATTTGTCCATTTCATAGAGGAGGACCTGAGACTCAGAGGGCCCCCAGATTTGGCTTCAGGACCCCCTTCAACAGGGATTTCAGGAAGGGCAGAAGCGCATGGCAGATAGGGCATCTGAGGTGGCCCTGCAGTCTCTCTACCCTCTGCGCCCCCTCATCAGAGGCCCACTGGCCTGAGGGCCACACTGCCCATCACCACACGGCACAGAATCTAGAACTGGAGTGCAGTGAGGAGGGAAGCAGACCAGGGGCCGGGAGTTTCCAAATCGCCTGAGCAGCCTGTGCAACCTTCCCGTCGACCAGCAGCGGGCTCTTCTGCGGCAGAAGCCCTGGGAGGGGCCCCGTGTCATGCTGGGCTAAGGGGCTGGTGTAGCCCAGCATTGTCCGTGCCAGGAAGCTCAGCCAGGCCGCTCCGTGTACGGAGCCTGTCCTCCCGGCCCCCCAACTTCTCTACACCATCTAGGCCAGAGACACAGCTCCCACCACGCCCCACGTTCGGGCACCGGCTCAGCATGGGCAGACATGGGGACAGGGACAGCACACTGAGTCCTCCAGCTCCTCTCCTAACCTGGAGCCACTTATCACCTGGGCGAGCATCACAGCCACCCTGGCGCACCGTCTGCGCGGTGGTGCTGAGCCTCTTCCGGCCCTCCAGGGAGACGGGCAGCAAGCACTCATCGCCCTTCAGAGGACCTCACCTCACTCCAGTCCTGCCCGTCCTCCAGCCAGGGGCCAGGGTGCGGAGCTGAGGGCGCCGGGCAAGGAGGAAGCCACACCACCATGGTGACAGACTTTCTTTATAAACATCTGGAAGGAAGTTTTCTCACCCATCTTCTCAAGATGTCCCATGAGGGAGGGAGGGTGGAGCTGCCTGGAGCAGAGCTAGCACCAGGCCTGCAGCTGGTAGGGGGACTCTGGGGCCTCAGTCAAGCCAGGCCAAGCCAATGGTTTCAGAGGCTCCACAGCGTGCAGCGGGAGGGGGTCTCGGTGTCCCTAGTATGAGCCCTTATCTTTCTCGTGACAGACACAAACGCTGACCAGATGGGGGGTCAGATGGGGATGAGGAGCTCAGCCCCACTGCACGCTGGGCTGCAGGGGCCACCCCCCGGGTGGGGGTGCCCGCAGGGATGGCGGCAGCTCCTGGACTGGTGGCCAGCCTATGGGGTACTGGAAGATGGTGTTTCTCATGGGCTCGGCCCTAGAGAGAAGGAGAAAGGCAGAGAATTAGAATGGGGCACAGCCCAGGCCCAGGATGGGGCACCTTCCCCCAGCTCTCCCTCCCTAAGACCCCGGCCATGACCTTTCTGGAAGGCAGAGCCTCAAAAACATGCAGACCCTTCGAGCCAGCAACCTCACCTCTAGGAAGGAGCCCAAGGAAATAGAGCTGTGGGCAGAGACTGAGCTACAAGAAATGGAAATAACCTGTGTCCACCTGTGGGGGAGCGATTAAATACACATGCACGTCCACAGCAGAGAATGCTATGCAGCCTGCGTAAACTTTAAGGCAGACTTATATGCACTGATAAGGAAAGGCATCATGATGTACTGTGTGAGTAGAGAGAAAAAGCAGCTTATAAAATAATGTATATAGCATGATACTATTTTTGTTTAAAGATATATAACATATATAAATGCATAAAAAAACCCTGGAAGACACAGCAAAATGTTAACAGTGGTTCTATCTGTGTGGTGTAGTTATGGGTGACTTTTTTACTTCTTTATACTTTTCAAGAAAAGTTTTACAAGCACGCAAGTCTTTGAAATCAGAAAAAAATACTTGTCTAAAAATTTTTTTAAAGCCTCATTTCTCATGCTACTCCCTCTCCTTCCCCTTAAGGTCCACCACCCTAGAGCTGCCACCTGGGAACCCAGGGCCTACCTGAAGCTTCTGCCCTGGGTGCCCAGCTGGGGGCCACTCTTCCCTCCACCACCTGTCCCACATTCCAATGCTTCTGGACTTCATTCCCACTCGGCCTGCTACTCCAGGGCTGCACTGCCCCTCTCGGGCTATGGAGCATTTTGAACTCACCTGGGAGCTCAACTCTCCCCTATGAGACAGGAGCTCTCAGACGGAAGAGACCAAGGGGTAGGGGTGGGCTCCATCTGTCCCCACCCCCCGACCCCCCAGCGCCCAGAGCGAGGCCTGGCACAGGAAGGCCACTCAGTGAGCGTCTGCTGATGACAAAGAGCAATGCTGGGTGCTCTTACTGACTAGGCACTACTCTGGGCCAGACATCAATGTCTAGAGAAACCTCAAGCATCCTCATGTGAATCCCATTTTATGGATGAGGCAACTGAGGTGCACAGAGTCAGTCATATGTCCAAGTGACAGAGTCTGAGATTGGGGGGTGAGGGGCTAATGGGCAACATGTTCGTGGGCTTCAGACATTGCCCCCCAATCCACAGACCCAGCTTTCAGTGGAGGTGATGCCCTGGCAGCTCCAGCAGGCTCGGACCCAGCGGCCAGCTCTCTGCAGAAAGGGAAAGTCCTGGGCTCTCCGAAAGGTCTGGAGAGGCCTCAGGCCTCCAAGGCGGAGTGGGGGCTGGGGTCAGGAGCCCCGGGAGTTTGCCTCACTGCAGCCACCCAGCCTGCCCCTCTCGGGGCCTAACCCGCTGTACAGAGCTGACTCGAGGACTTCAGGCCAGGGAAATCCCCTGCTTAGCTGCCTGCTGCCTGCTGGAGAGCGCAGAAAGCAGCTCCCGGCATGATTTATGGCACTGGGGAGACTTCATAAACTCCACCAGCCGCAGAGAAGGAGTGGGAGTGGGGGAGGCTCCGCAGTTGCCGGAAGGGAGAGCCCAGCTGCCAGCCAACCCGGACTTCCCACAGGGTTAAGGGGACTGCAATTCTCTGTGGAGAGGGTGTGATCCTTGGGGAGCCCCTTCCCATGAACCTCGGACCCTTCTCTAGAAGATGGGGCAGATTCCTGGGCAGCTGGGGCCTCCCGCCAGGATAAGAGTACCCCTTTCATGTGCTCAGACACAGACACATTCCCTGGGCCACTGAGCCCTTGGAGCACGCCCCTTCGGTCCTGCCACAGAGCACACGGGGACACTGAGGTGCACAAGACTGCTCGTGGCCTCTCTAGTGACCTGTTTGCTCCAAGCACAAGGACAGGAGCAACTGTCTTTTGCTTTTCCCCAGCCATGGTTCTGATGAGAAGAAAAGAGTCTCAGGGAGGCGCCGGGACCGGAACAGCAGCGCCAGCCCGGAGAGGGGTGCAAAAAAAGGGAGATTAAGAGGGATAAAGTCACAATCTGAAGAGCCAACAATGGAAAACAGGGACAAGCACTGGCCTTGCCGGGGGATTAGTCTGTGTGTCTGAGGCCCGTCTCTCCCTCCTGCCACTGTCTGCTCTTCGCAGATCCCTCAGGGTCAGTCTGCGGAGGGGGATGGCACAGTGCACCAGGCTGCGGCCTCACAGAGCCTCCATCCCCCCTTTTACAAGGAGGGTTGGCTTCATTTACCTCAAAGGCTTTGCTCAGCCTGTGGGGTTGGGGCCCTCAGGTCTGGGGGGCCCCACGTACGTGGAGCAGACAGCCATCTTTGCCCTGTGCCTCAGGGGAGGAAACAGACACCCAGAGAAGAGGAGCCACAAGACTGGTCCCCACAAGGGGCCCACAACACATCTAGGGAATAGTCGTCGGGGCCGGGGACCCTGCTCCCCGAAATACTCACATGCTGCCAACATGTCCTGAGCCTGCGCCAAGCCCGAATGACAACAATGTGAGCTCAGGGCCGTGTGAGGGGGCATGTCTTAGCAAAAGCTTGAAGGATGAGTCTGACTTTGCCAGGCAGAAGTGGGGAGGCAGTTCCAGGCAGATGAAATACCATGTACAAGGTGCACGAAAATCCCACCACATCCAAGAAGCCGCCAAATGTCCAGTGGGACTGACAGAGTCCAGATGAGAGAGGTGAGAACGTGACCCCATGGGCTGGGGAGGTGGCAGGGAAGATCCCCGGGGTCTGTCGAGCTGGGCTGCAGAGTCCAGAATCCCTGAGGTAGAGGAAGCCCAGGAGGGTTGGTGCAGGGGTTGGGGCCGGGCCAGGGCCAGAGAGTGTTTTAGAAGCCGGCTGGGGCTGTTGGGTGACGGATGGAGCAGATGAGCAGAGGCGAGGAGGGAAGGCAGGATGGGCTGCTATGGCCGTTCGGAAAGCTGGGATGGATGAAGGGCACAGAGGGAACTGTTTCTGCAGGGCTGCTTCCAGGGTGCAAGACTCAGAAAACAAAACAAGGCAGCCTGGAGGCTTGAATCCATCTTCCCTGACCCTGTAGGGTAGGGGGCCACAGGTGGAAGGGCAGAGCCCAAGGCCGGGGCTGTGGGATAAGGGTATTATTTTTCTTTTTTCTTTTTAATTTTTTAATGTTTATTTATTTTCGTGAGACATAGAGAGAGAGAGTACGAACAGAGGAGGGTCAGAGAGAGAGGGAGAAACAGAATCTGAAGCTGCCTCCAGGCTCTGAGCTGTCAGCACAGAGCCTGACGCGGGGCTCGAACTCACGAACCGCGAGATCATGACCTGAGCCGAAGTCGGACGCTTAACCAACTGAGCCACCCAGGCGCCCCAGTGTATTATTTTTCATGAGACACTACAGAAGAGGGCTGAGGAAGACCGAAGCAGTGATAGCAAAAGTAATAACAAATGGTCATTTCCTTCCAACAACCCTTTTCTCAAGGCTGGACGGGCCTGCTCTGACCAGGGAGCAATTCATTTTGGCTCTGAGCCCTCGTGAGGCAGGTGGAAAGGCACACAGGCACAGAGAACAAGTGGTGGCCGGGAACCGCAAGTCCTCTGGATGGGGCCGGGTTGGGTGGCCAGAGTGTGAGGGGCACAAGGGACAGAGTTGAGACTCCATAGAGTCTCAGGTGGTCCCCAGTTGCAGGCTCTCTTCCAGAAATCACTATTGCCATCCCAACAGCTGGCTACTGCCAATACCACTCCAGACCTCCAGCTGGACAGGGCTCCTAAGCCAGCCATAAACATGGTGACAGAGGTAGCCCAGGGACTAGATCAAGAGGGTCCTAAAGCTCTCTCTCAAGTGACAGCTGAGTGCTGCTGAAGAGAGCAGGTATGCGACCAGGACAGGCACAACCTCCTAGAGAGGCTGAGATTCCTCAGCCACAAACTAGGGGCACCAATCCCCCTTAATGCCCAGGGCCAAAGGCCAGGCGCACCACAGCACCAAAACACACCCAATTACCATGTGGTCACTGCCTCTACCTGACACTCTGGGCCTGTCATTCAGCCTCAGTTTCTCCATCTCATCCCCAGTCCTCTGAGTCTCACGGTCACGCAATGGACAGTGCTAGGACACATCTGTCCCCAGGCAGGGACTTCTAGGCACCCGTCTCTACCCCGCGCCTACGCTCAAGTCAGCCCAGGCACTGGGTCTCCCTAGACCCTTGTGGAAAGCTCAGGAGGTGCTCAGGCCTCTGGTGCTCATGCCCACCTGAGGAACCACCAAGTCAGAGCAGACAGCTGAGACCCACGGGTGGCCAGGTCCAAGCAATGGGAGAGCGGGAAAGGCCTTGGAGCTCTCTGGGTGCCTCCAACCAACTTCAGCACTCTGACACATCAGCTGGTGGAGCCTAGAGCCCCGGACCAGTCCCAAAGAGGGAACTCCCCTGACGAAAATCACAACCACCCCAGAACCAGAAGGGAGGGACATCACACTCCATCCAACAAATTAGTCATGTCTGTACTGTACTGTTTTAAGGTGGAGGGACAACACCAACACAGATTTGAAGCGAAGTTAAAAAACAACTAAAAGTTAATTTTTAAATAGTTTAACAAAAAGTCCTCTTCATCAGGGCACAGAGACGGCAAGAAGCTTAGCCCCCACCTCCTGGCGGAGCCTGGAGAGAAGACCTCACTCTCGACTGTCCAAGCAGGCTCCCTCAGCCCAGGCCAGGCCGTTGTCGCAGGATACCACACCACAGAGACAATTGGGTCTGAAGCCCCATTGCAAGACAGGCAAAATGAGGCAGCCCAGTGCAGGAAACTACAAAGTCACAGGCAGCTCACAAGCACATCCGTTAGCCCCTTTCCTCCCCTCTGTCTCCTTCAACACCTGGTAGGAGTGCCCAGGAGCCCTGGGACGGCATACAGCAGACACCTGAGGGCCCCTGATCCAGGGTGCTCCACCCACTTCGGAGCATATTGAGTGCCAGACCCAGGCCAGCCTCCTCCTCAAAGAGGCAGTGAGACAGTGCAGTGAGCCTGTCACATCTCTATGCAATCCCAGCTCTACCTCTCAGCTGTGTGCCTTTGGGCAAGTCACACCCTCCTGTGAACCGTACTTCTCCTTCTGCAGGGTCAGGGTAACCATGCCTATCTGGCAGGGCCCTAGAAGAGAGAGCACAGTGACTGGCATACCGGGGCCTCAGTAACCACAATCAGGCCCCTCCCTCTGGCAATGGACTTGGTGATGCTGAGTCAAGTTGGCTTGGCCACTTGCTTCTCTTTCAGCTAGCATAGACACCAATTAAGGATGGAGACACTAAGGCAGGCGGATGAGGTCCAGGAACAAGAACCTTAAAATGAGTCCCCAAAAGTCCCAATGCAGCCCCTCCCTTGGGGAGCTCTTTAGGGGCGTCCATATCTGGTCCCTGGGCTGGGATGGTTCATGGAGACTATTCAGCTGGGACAGGAGGAGGGGATCCACAGGGCCTGTACCTGCTGCTTGGGGCTGAGCTCAGCCGCTTGGCTCTCTTTTCCAACCAGTCTTCTAGATGGCCCTCAGGGAGCTCGACGACATCTGGTGGCCACTCCCTGGCCCGCCTCTCTTCTGTGGGGATAGGGAGATAGAGGCCAAGGGAGGAGCACATTCACCCCTTCCTGAACCCCACCCTCCCCCAAAGCTGCCAGAACCTTCCTGAGGAGGGCAGCATAGGCTGGGCTGTCCCCACCATGCTGCCACCTTCCTAGAGCTGCCCCTCTGGGCCTCACTCTGCTTCCTCATTAAGTGGAGATAAAACACGGGCTGCCTCCCAAGCTTTTTGCAGTGGGACACAGGATAAAGTGTGCAGAGAGCCTGTCCTCAGGAGGGCCCAAACTTGGGGTCAGGGAGGCAATGTGGGCTGCAGAACAGGGCAAAGACGGGTTTAAATCTTGGCTCTTGATTCTTGGCTTTGAACCTTGCCAGATGTCTCTGACCCTGGGCAGGGGAAGATGCCTCGGTTTTCCTGGTTTTTCTTTTCATAAAATGTCCTGTAAGAACCTTTGCTCACTGAATTAAAACTGAGCCAATGGTTCAAACAAGCTGGGTGTGAGGTGGGTCAGGGTCTCTGGGTCTGCGGGAGGACTTGGGATGAGGCCTGGGGCTGGAGGAAAACAATCCACATGGACCAACGAGAGGGCCCAGGGCCCAGGGCCGGGGCTAGCATGGCACATGCTTCATCTCACTTCACCTCAACCAGTCACGTTCAAAGGGTCAGGACACTGCCTCCAGGAGGTTTAGCCATGTGCCAAGGTAACAGGTGATGTGGCAGAGCCAGGACTATGGGAGCTGCCACTGGGATGGGGTGTGGGGGGCTCCTCAGGTCCCAGCTCCTTGGGGCTTCTCCTATCTCGGTCTCCACCAGGCATCGTCTCCAGCTCCAAGGCCCATGGGCCTATGCTCTCCCTGCCATGGGCCAACTGTTTCCCGAGAGCCCAGGCCAGTGAAGATCTGGAGATCCCACCACTGCCAGGACTCGCTGGCGAGGCTGATGGGGCCTCAGTTCTGCCCTGGGAAAGCTCCTGGAAACCCTGTGTTTGTGCCAGGGCTGTGGCCGCAGTGCCATCAGCTCCCCAGGGCAGGGCCTGCAGGGTATGACTGATCAGAGGGGAGTGAGGCCCACTAGGGATGAGGGCAAAGGTCAGGCTGCCTCGGACACTCACTGGCTGTCCTGAATAGAGGGAAGAGTGAGCAGCAGCACCCGGGGAGACCAGTTGGCCTCTAACCTGCTGGGGGCTCA
The DNA here is from genome assembly GCA_030068075.1 of Paguma larvata. Lineage (NCBI taxonomy): Eukaryota > Metazoa > Chordata > Mammalia > Carnivora > Viverridae > Paguma > Paguma larvata. The sequence goes on from CM057835.1 coordinate 67,265,117, forward strand.
CGTGAGGGCCTTCTGCCCTACACTAGCTTCAGTTTCTCTATCTGTTCAGTGAGGGGCTTCATCAGATCGATTAAGACCATCTCAGTGGAAATGTCCTTGTTCTCTAACTGGAGAAGTGACAAGTGAATTTCCCAAAAGCAGGTGTGGCAATTTCCAGGGAAAGCTACACTTGTTCTTCCATGGAGCCGCGGGGCCTGAGAATTCCGAGGGCAGGGAAGGTGTCCTCTTCCTCCCTTCATCCCCAGGATGAGGTAGGGGATTTGACTGGTGCCGAGCAAGGCTGGAGACAAATGTTGTGTGATGGAAGGAAGAGGGGAGGATATGCACAAATGAGCACCCAGCAGGGTCCAGATGAGGCTGAGGCACCCCCTTCAGGGTTCCGGGACAGGAAGCCCCACATGTCACTTTAAACCCAGCAGGAACACAGACAGGAGTGCCCCTGTTCCTTTTCCACTCATGCCTAGGGTGGTTTGGAGGCAGTTCCTGACACCCACCCCATCAATCTAGGCAGCTCTCAGCATATCCCACACGGTATCCACAAAAGAGCAGGAGGTGGGAAGACACTGGGCGGCTACCTGGGCCTCAGAACTGGCATCCCCCCGGCAGCCCGCTCCCCGCTCCAGGCCAGGGTCCCCGCCTAAACACACCCTCCACCTGGATACTCAGCTCCTGCAGGTCTCTCTCTGACATGTGGGAAAATCTGCAGTTGGAGCCAAAGTCACACTGGCCTGCAAAAGAAGACAGGGAAGACAGAGTTGCTCACTGCTTGGAAGAGCTCCCACCGTGGGCTGCGGGGCACCCCGGGGAGGGGCCATCAGTTTTAGGTGCGAGGCTTTAGAGTCTACAGAGTAGCAACTCCACCTCCAAAGAAAAACTTGGAATCTCTTTGGCCCTGCCCACACGAGCAGCCAGAACAACCTGGCTGGGAATCAAACTCTGAAGCCTTCTGTGATTGAGCCGCATTCACCACTGCCCTGGCCCCTAGCCCCTGTTGCCCAGCCTCAACAAACCACGGGTGGATCCCCGAAAGAGTCATGCTTTCTCTCTCCAATCCAGGCCACTGGACATGCTGTGCCCTCTGCTTGGTGCCCACCTGCCCATCTGGCTTGCAGGAGTGGCTGGACTGCTCGCCAGAAAGGCTTGAATGGTAGCTTCGCCAAGGAGGTACCAAAGCCCAGGGTAGCTTTCCAAATCTGAACAGGGAGACCAAAATGTGTCTCAAAATGACAGGAGACTGGAGGTATCTTAAGCCAGTGTGACCTAGCAGTGGTGTTTCCACATCAAGGTGAAGTCTGTGAGAGAAGCCCCTGATCTGCAGCCCTAGAGACCAGCCTAGGGCAGCAATGACCTGAGGGGAGCGTGGCCATTCACCTGGCTTCCTTAGGCCGACAGCAGTACCTCTCCCCAGTGCTACGCACCATGTTAATCACCATGGTTCTCCTCCCTGCCTTGGCTGCTGAGCAGCTCAGGGCCAAATCTTCAGAAAGTATACAGAAACTCAAAGCAAGCATGGAGGAAACTAATCATTCTCTGGGCTTCGTCTTATTTTTCCTACCTTTATTTTCATCTGCTCTTGGTTCCTTCATTTACTGAGGTTTTTGTTTGTTTGTTTGTTTGTTTTTTAATCTTTGAACTGTACGCAGCTTTATCAGCTGGGTATTGAGCAGTCAAATCAATACTTAGCACCCTTGGTTCTAATTCTGAACCTTCTTCTCAGACCTGTTACCATCTGTCTCCAGGCCTGCCTGCTGGAGGGAGCAGAGGAGGTTGGGCTCCCTGGCTAACTCAATTGGCCAATCGGTCGCACCCATCAGTGTCTCCGAGACTTACTTGTAATCTCCCAGCACTTGCTTGTTCTGGGTGGGCTGATAAAATCATATTCTAGGTCTGAAGAGCTGAGGACCAGGCCCTGGAAGTCTTAAGGCACAACCCCTGGGAAGGCCCCACTGACCAGTTGGCTTAGGGTGGTGGCTGGGGAAGGGGAGAGGCTTCGCAGAGGTCCGAGCAGGCCAGACGGGACATGCTTGTCCCTGGGGGGACCTGCACTAGAATACTTTACCTGTCAGCAGAAACTTCCTACAGGGCCGCTTGTTCTGTTCATCTAGCAAGATGGCAGCTGCATCTGCGAGGAGAGCGCGGAGTGGGGTTCAGACTTCAGTTGCACAGAGGCACTTCCTATCACCGAGACTAGAAAAGGAAAGTTCCCATCCACAGAGGTGTGTAGAAGGGGACGACCATAGGTGGGCACAACCAAGGGTGGGGATGCTGGCCAGGAGCATCTGAGCTTCAGGTGACCTCAACCCCTCCCAGACCCAGCCAAAGGCAAGAACCAAGTTTGAGGTCTGAGGTTCTTGGCTTTGACCACAAAATGGAACCACCTGGGTTGTTTTGTTTTGTTTTAAATCCTGGTACCTTAGACTTGTCTATACTGTCTTTGCAACTTCCGGTGAATCTACAATAATAGAAAACTAAAAAACATTCCCGGTGCCCAGGGAGCCCACCAGTACGCGCCGGGGCTCAGGTACTGCTCCACAGCCACGCTGCAACCAGTCACTCTCTGCTCCCTCCTTATACCGGAGAGCTGCAGGCTTTCAGAGCCAGACCAGCTCCCGGCCTCGACGGGACTTACAGCAATCTTTCTGGATACGAATCTTAACCCTGGTTTCCTCCAATTTTTACCACCTTTATTTTTAATCATATATTTATGGTTTAAGTTTTGAGTGCTTCCTCGTAGGTAGGGAACCGATCTGTGAACATCTGGAAGAGAGGAAGGTGCCCTGACTCAGAGGCGCTGATGTCGCCCTGGAGGCCTGGGCTGGGCACTCTCCCCGATGGTCCACTGCCTTTTCTAGAAGCTGCCGGAGCAGAGGAAAGACCATGGGTTTCAGAGTCCAGGTGCACTTGGCCAGAGGCAAGCTACTTAACCTCCCCAAGTCTCTGTTTCCCCCTATGTGAACTGGGAGGAAAATTCTCCCCCGTAGGGCTGCTGTGGAAATCGAAAAAAGTAATGGACACAGAGCACTTGGCAGAGGGGGCCGACGACTCCCAACCCTGATGGCATGTTAGGATTGCCAGGAACATGGGGCTGGGAGCGGCTTCGGCATCACATTCCCCAGGTGACACTAACGTGCAGCCAGGGCTCAGAATCTTCGTCATGGAAGCTCAACAAAGAGTGGCAGTTATCCCATGTCCTCCTCACAAACCCACTGCATCGTGTTACTATACCCATTTTGCAGAGGGGAAAACTAAAGTTCAGACTGAAAGGCGCACAGTCAGGAAGTGGCAGTGCCAGGTTTGAAGGCTGGCGTGTGAATCTAAAGCCCTTGCCCTTTCCCATGTGATCTCCCAGTGGCTGGGTAAGAGGCCGACTCATAGGAACTTCTCCCTTCTTCTCTTCCTGAGGACAAGGCAGCTGGCAGGGCTGCGCCTCTGGGGTCAGGAGTTGGGTATCAGAGAACTCACTCCAGGGGTGGTCTGGTGGAGTGTGGGTGGGAACAGCAGGATAGAGGGTGTCCATCTGTCAGCACTGGGCCTGTCAGACTCAGCCCACCCAGCTGATGTGAACATTGCCCAGCCCCACCCCCACGTCCCAGAGGTAGGACAGTTGAGCCTGGGTGGGGGGACTGAGCCTGAGTTCTAGCCAAGGAGCCCGGGTTGGGGGACTCAGTGTGGGAGAAAATTTCCAGGCTGCCCGGCCTCTGGCTGGTGGTTCTTGACCCCAGCCACATGGCAGAATCATCAGGCTACTTTTAAAATATATGGATCCCGGGGTGCCTGGGTGGCTCAGTCGATTAAGTGTCCGACTTCAGCTCAGGTCATGATCTCACCGTTCATGGCTTTGAGCCTGGCATCAGGCTCTGTCCTGACAGCTCAGAGCCTGAAGCCTTCTTTGGGTTCTGTGTCCCCATCTCTCTCTGCCTCTCCCCATTCGCACTACTCTGTCTCTCTCTCTCTCAAAAACAAATAAACATTAAAAATACATGGATCCTAAGGCGAGTGGGTGGCTCAGTTGGTTGAGAGTCCAACTCCTGACTTCAGCTTAGGTCATGATCTCAGTCTGTGAGATCAAGCCCAACAGGGCTCTACACTGTCCGAGCTTGGTATTCTCTCTTTCCTTCTCTCTCTGCCTCGCCTCCAAGTGTGCTCTCTTTCTCTCTCTCAAAATAAATAAATAAATAAATAAACATCTTAAAAAAGTTTCTTCCGAGGTGCCTGGGTGGCTTAGTTGGTCGAGCATCTGACTTTGGCTTAGGTCATGATCCCATGGTTCATGAGTTCGAGCCCCACATCAAGCTTGCTGCTGTCAACATGGAGCCTGCTTCAGATTCTCTTCCTCCTTTTTCTCTGCCCCTCCCCTGCTCATGTCCTCTCTCTCTCTTTCTCTCTCTCAAAAATAAATAAACATTAAAAAAAAAAGTTTTTTCTTCGGGGCACCGGGGTGGCCCAGTCAGTCGAATGTCTGACTTCTGCTCAGGTCATGATCTCGCAGTTGTTGAGTTCAAGTGCCTCATTGGGCATGCTGCTATCAGCACAGAGCCTGCTTAGGATCCTCTGTCCCCCCTCTGCCCCTCCCTTGCTTGCGCTCTCTCAAAAATAAGTAAAACATTAAAAAAAATAAAAATTAAAAAAATTCTTAAAATAAGATAAAATAAAAATAAAATAAAATAAAATAAAATAATCCGGAGGCCCATCCTTCTCAGGTTCTACTTTAATTCTTCTGAGGGGGAGAGCAAGAAAATTGTTAAAAGCTCCTTGGGGACTCTGAAGGGCACCCAAGGGCTGAGAACCCCAGCCCGGGGCCTGCAGAAATAAGTTGTGCTCCTCCACCTGGCATTCAAGGCTCCTTGTGATCTGACCCCCTTGGTTCTTCTTGCTTCATCTCCCAAAATGAACAGCCACTCTGGTGCCTGCTGTTTGTTTGCTCGTTCACTTAGATATTCATCTAACAAACATTTACTGAGCTCGTCCTGTGCGCCAGGCACCATGCCAGGATGGGGATTTAGTGGAGAGTAAGTCAGACCTGCTCCTACCTTCCAGTCCAACAGTCACACTAAGCCATGGGGACATAAACGGGAGCAGCCAGCGTTCAGCCAAATGACCTCACCTTGCCTGGGAGGTGGGGAGGGCGTCCCTGAGGACGCTCTGCCTGAGTTGAGTTCTGGGATGGATGGGCTAGGCTGAGGGCAGGACGACAGCAGGAAAGACATGCCCACAGAGAGGACAGTACCTGCAACGGCCAGGTGGCTGGAGGCTGGAGGGAGAGGTGGGCAGAGCATGGAGGCCTGTACAAGACAGGGGTTCTGCCCAGAGCGCACGGCTGTAACTGGGAGGGAGGCTGCTTAGGAGAGGCGCCTTGTCTTATTCACCTGTAAGTCTTCGGAACCTGCCTCAGAGAAGACATGCTAAGTGCTCACTGAGCACTGTCTCAGTAGAGGAGTCTGTGAGATAAAGGATCTGAGACCAATCCTTTTGTGGACCCATGAACATTGTTCCTACCGAGCAAACCCTTCCAGGCCACACAGTCATGTATGAAATACACTGAGCCCCTGTCACATCCCTAGGAGGTAGGTACTGTTGTTATGGCTGTTTTACACATGGCAGCTTTAGGGCCACACTGGGAGTGACACCTTGGGACCGACGGCCAGTCAGCTTAGCTCCAGGACTCATATTTGTCCTGGCCATGGCAGAAGGATGGTCAGCCCCTCTGGGGGTTAGGGGACTTGTCTAAGGCCATGGAGCTGGGAGCTAAGTGGATGTTGAGTCCTAGCCCAGGCTGGGGTGCCACGTGCCTCCCCAAAGTCTGTGCTGTGCAGTTTGCTCGGGTAAGCTGGAACCCCGGGGAAGACCCCCTAAAGTGGAAAGAGCTCATGGGCCAGCTTGTGGGCCTCGGGTGAGCAATCCACCACTCTGGATCTTCAAGTCGACACCTTTTAGTGGACCCCCGCCCACGCAGCCTCCCCCGCAGAGCTCCCTTGCTGAATGTGCCCGGGAATGACGGAGGACACTAGGAATGCAGAACCCCTGCTAAGGGGCTTGTGGTACCCGCTCTTTCACCTTTCCTTTATGTAATACATCAATACGTTGCTTCTGCCGATCACCCCTAGACCCGAAGCCCCATCTGTCCCCAGCTAAGATCCTGGGGCTAGGAGCAAACCCAAGGTAATCTTGAAGCCTGGCTCCATACCAGATAGCAGTCCCCACTGGATTTGGGGAACAGGGAGCCTTTGCCTGACACCAGAGTCAGAGGCCTCCCAGGCCCCTAGGAGACTTCTCTGCTGCTGATTGCCCCTCCGCCCCCACTCCCGGCCCCCTGCCACCTCAGCTATGCCGGGCCTGCTGAGCAGCCTGGCCACCCTCTCTCACCTAAGCCTCTGAGCCTCAGCTTCCTCATCTGCAGTGAGTCTGGGAGAGCTCTGAAAATAATGTGTGAGCCCCACCTCAAATCTGCCTCTGGGGATGGGGTCAGGTGACCAGCGTTTTTTATTTCAAGGTCTCCGGGTAATCCTAACTTGAAGGGTGGAGATCTGCCTTAGAGGATTACTGATAAAGCAAATGACAAACCACAAAAGGCACCTGGCATGCAGCAGGCATTCCATAAATGCTCGCTCCCTTCTTATAAATTCTGAGTCTCAGACCAGGTAACCTTGTCCCCTTGTCCCCCGCTTCTCCCTTCTCAGCTGCTGAGACTCAGCTCCTTCCCTCTGCTCCGGGAATCCTGCTCCCCAACTCATAAAGCATAAGCCTCGCCCCAGCTCATTCTAGAAGCTCCTGGCCCACCTCCACCCCTGTCTGTTCTGATGACAGCAGGGCAGCAGCAGCAGCTGCCTTGAAGTGAGCACCTCGAAGGTGCCAGGCCCTGTGCTAGGTGCTTGTGGCCTGAGCTCATTTGCTTTGGTAGCACCTGCTCTGAGAAGCCTTTCCCGGAAAAGCCCTCCTTCCGGCAGCTGATTATTCATCCAGCCAGCCAGTCACTCAACAGCTATTTGCTGCACCCCACGCGCACGCAGCAGGCAGTCATCATTGTCAAGTGTAGGTCTGGTCATGTTGGCTACTGCCTGATGCCCTTCAAAGGCTGCCCTCCACCTTTACCAAAAGGACAAAACACCCTTCCTACTGTGACCTCCACAGGTCTGCACAATCTGGTCCCTGCCCGGTCACCAGCCTGTCCCTACCACCCTCCTTTCCCTCTGTGTTCAGCCACACCCCCTCTCCTCTGCACCAAGAGCACCTGGTGCTTTGCTCTTGGCCGCCTGCTTCTGCATGCCCTCTGCCCAAAACGGTGTGGCTTGTGGCTGGCTTCTTCCTATCTTTCCAGCTGTTGGCTCAAACACCACCTCCTTGAAACAGCCTTCTTCCTGGCCACAGTATTCCCAGAGGCTGGCAGACTAGAGCCCTCGGTCAAGGTTACTGGGGGAAGGAGATCACATTCCAGACTGCCCCTTTGAGGGTCCATCTGCCCCTAGGGGTCAGTGGCCCCAGCCTTCTCTCTTTTGCAACTCAAAGAGCCGACCTAGACTGTGGAGACTGTCGTTGGCACATGTTACCTCCTTGTCTGACAATAGGAAAGATCTGAGAGCTGGCCTCCATCGGCCCAGCTGCCCTGTCAGCCAGCACTCACCTCGAAACATGTCATACCAGATCTTCTTGGCCTTGAGGTGCTGTAGCCCATTCAGGTGCTTCTTGCGGTTGTGGAGGTTGTCCTGGAAGGAGCGGTTGCAGTAGTCACAGAAGTAATGCTTCCCCATGGCCACCTCCACCAGGTACTGCCTGGGAAGCCACAAAGCACTCAGTCAAGAGCATGGAAGAAACGCCACACGCCAAAGCCCAAAGCACACCACACCAAACAAGCACTCCCTGGGGGCCAGTGGGAGGAAGGCTCTAGTTACACAAACCCTCAATTCAACCCCAGGATAGCCCATGAGGAACCACACAGGTGAATCATTACTGTGATGATTACTGATTACGGGTTGAGAGGCCTTCTTCCAGAGGGATCTTTTAACAAATATGATGCCCAGCCTCCACCCTAGGCCAGGGACAGTGGAACCTCAACGGGGGAGACCCAGGCATCAGGCACTTTCGTGAAGCTCCCCAGGGAGTTCTCATATGCAGCTGGGTGAGAGAAGCACACCTTACACCCTCTGGCCACTGCCCCCCAGCCCCTACTCCACTCTGACTTCCCCTCTCCCCTCTCCTCCAGTCCGGCCACATCAGCCTCCTCTCTGCTCCTCAGGCATATGCCAGGCACCCCCCACCGTTCGCGCCTGCCGGTCCCTCTGCCTGGATGCTCTTCCTCAGACACTTGCTACCCTTGCTCACCTGAGTCCCTTCAATCTTCACCCGAATGCTATCTTCTCCGTACTCTCCTGTGACAGCTTTATTTAGAACTGCAGAACACTCTGCTTCGCTTTCCCCATTCCCTGCTTCATTTTTATCACCTTTGAAGTAATAAGTTACTTGTTATGTTTATTATCTTTCTCTCCCAACAGGAATATAAATCCAGGTGGGCAGGGATATTTTTGTTTTGTTTACTGCTGAAACCCCCGTACCTAAAGTGGTGCCCAGTACCCAGCAGGCAACCAATAGTTGAGGAATAAACGGATTAATTCCCATATTCCTTATGGGACAACCGAGGTTCAGAGAAAGGACGTGATTTGCCCAAGGTCACACAGCTGGTGAGCAGAAGGCAAAGTTGAGTGCCCTAAAATCCCACTGCTGTGTGTCCTCGCTTCCATAGCCAGCTCAAAGCTTACAGAAGCCAGAGGGCTCAGGCAGAAATGCAAACAGCTTCCCAAGAGATTAGCTAAACTCTTAGATGGCAGGTCAATCAGAGAGGGACATGAAAATGTTTCAGCTGTTAAGTCTTAAGACCCCTCAGCCACAGTGACCGCAGCTGCCACACCTGACCCAGGAGACCCGCAGCCATAGGCAGGAGGCAAATCTATGAGTGTCAGGGACAGCCCTTGGGTTCCCCAGTTTGCTGCCGAAAGACCAGAGGATGAATGGGTCCACTCTGGGCTGTCAAGTGGGATCACCAAGGCTGAGCCCAGACTAGACCCTTACTCTTCAGATCTTATAGTCAGATCTCTCATTTCCCAGAGCAGGTTCCTGAGTCCAGAGGAAGAAGGAGAGTGACTTCCCCAAGCAGCCCAGCCAACACCCAGGACTTAGCAAATTAAAGATACAGCCGGGACCTGACCACAGGGCAGATGGATTGGGGCATGTATCTTGGGAAGAAGAGAAGAGGGAGAGAGACAAAGACAAGCCCCCTGGACTGTCCAGGCAGCCAGGTGGGTCGATGGAGAAGGCTGTTACTGCGGCAGAGAGGGACAGCGGCCATTAAGTCAAGGGCTGTAATGGGATCAGGAACAGACAGTCATTCAAAATGAAAACGTATAAAACCTCTCTTCTCCTATTACTGCTGAGAAACCGCATCCCAGACACACGGACTTGATATATTAAATTTGGCAGCTCTAATACACCCCGTCTTGCCAATAAACTTATAGGAATTGGATTGAAATTGTAAGAGATGAACGTTTAACGGCCGAGTGCTTAACCAAGCCATTCGCGAAGCTTGAAGCTCTGAGGAGCTGCTGGCTCTGGAGAGTAATGGGGAGGGGTGGGTGTCCCTCCGGGAGTCTGAGATGGAACGGTGGCTCTGCGGCAGACTCAGCTGGACAAAACCACACGGGGCACAGAGAAGCCAGCCTTGTGACCTTGGACCTGTCTAGACCTCTACTCTCACTGCGGGAATGTGAGGCAGGGATCTGACAGGTTAGCTGATTGCTTGGGGAGCGGTACATAGATGTTTGCTAATCCAACTCAATTGTTAATAAAAGAGTAATAGAAATACAGATGACGCTAATAATGTCCAGCATTGAGCAAGTGTTCAATAAAAGTTCCCTATTATTTGATTTATTGAGCACCTACCGTGTGCTGGCACTAGACTAAAAGCTTTATAATGCATCATCTCATTTAATGCTCAGGACAACCTGTGAGGTAGGACCCATTACGCCTTTTCAGATAAGGGCACTGAGGCTCCAAGAAGTGACCCAGCAGAGGTCACAATACTGGAAAGCAGCCAAGCTGGGTGTATTTATTTTTTAAAGTTTGTTTATTTTAAGAGAGAGACACACACAAGTGGGTAAGGGGCAGAAAGAGAGAATCCCAAGCAGGCTCTGCACTGTCAGCCCAGAGCCCAATGCAAGGCTCGAACTCACAAAACCATGAGATCATGACCTGAGCCGAAACCAAGAGTCGGACGCTTAACCAACTGAGCCACCCAGGCGCCCCAAGCTGGGTTTAGAATCCAGGTAGGATGGATCTATAGCCCACATTCCTAATCACTTAGAAAAGTCTCCTCCCCATAAAATCATACTACTGACAGCTCTCCTTTATTAATCATTCACTGTACCCCTGGGACCACATGGCCTCTTCAAAGTCCAAGCAGTATGTATTATAATCCCATTTGCAAAAGAGACAATTGAGGCTCAGAGAGGTGCTGTGGGTGTCCCAGGTCGCACTTCCAGGAAAGGCAGAGGCGGTCTCATGGTGCCTGCACTCGCATCTGCTAGGAGAGCCTCCCTGAAGTCTAATGATGAGCCCTGAGGAGTGGACTGTGTGTATGGGGGTGTGTGTGTGTTCACGCTTCTCCTTCTCTCCCACACATGCAAATCATGGAGGAGAGCCACAGAGGCAGTGCCACCCGCCCGTGCCTTCCTTCCCCTGCCCACCCTGCATCTGGCACAGGAGAAGTGCTCGGCTGTCCAGCACGGGTCAGTGGATGCCGCACTCTAGTCCCAGCTCTGCTAGGTGAGGCTGTGGCTCCAGCACTAGCCCTCTCTAGGCTTCGGTTTTCCCACGTGTGAAGGAGGAAGCAGGCAGCTGGACCAGGTGATGCCTCTCCAGACATCCAGGTTTAAATCCAGGTGCCACTGCTTCCTAATTCTGTGAATTTGGGCCATTAATTAACTTCCGGCCTCAGTTTCCTCCTATGAAAACTGGGATAGTAACAGTGCCCACCTCAGGGGTTGCTCTGAGAATCAGATCATCCACACACATACTTTCACTTAGCAAAGCCTGCCCCACAGAAGCCCCTCCAGAAACGATAGCTGTCATCACTGTCATTACTACTGGTCTCCAAACGGCCTGTATTTCAGAAATACAGGCTCAGAACAAGGAACAAGATGTCAGTGGCCAGCTGGTTTGTATTACAGATGAGGAAAGTGAGGCCAGGAGAGGGGAAGTGAGTTGCCCGAAGTGCACAGCACAAGGCAGACGTGGGACTGGAATGTCGGCCCTCACGGCAGGCCCAGACCCCTGCCGTGCACGGCAGCTCTGCAGAGCCCCTACTGCCTGGGGACGGATCAGGGGAGCGGACCGGCTCCAGGGGAGCCAGTGCTTCCCACCGACCTAACAAGCCTGGAGGCAGAGGCCTGGTTCCTGGGCAGGAGCTGGGCTTCAGCAAGGCGGCCTCACCCAGCCAATAGTCAGGTGTGAACTTCTAGAGCTCCTGACCCAACTGCCTCCCTCTCTAGTGCCTTGGAGCCTGTTACGAAGAGGTGCAGGTACAGAATCCTCTAGACAGATACAGTGCCCTGCCAGAGCGTATTTGGCAACTTGGGAAACAGAGCATATTTCACTCCGCCTCACCCCTCAGCCAGGTGTCCTTGCACAAGGCACAGCCTGCACCACCACACTTGGCAGCCCTGAGTGGGAGGTCAGGGAAGGGGGGTGGAGACAGCTGGACATCTCTGATGGCGCCCAGACACCAGCATGGGGTGCTGACTAAGCTGGCCCTCTCCGCCGTGATTCATCCTCATCCTCTGAGGCTGGCGCACTCGGCAGCATGTGAGCAAGGCCCTGTCTGCAGTACAAAACCATCCAGCCTCACTCCCTGGACGGGAACACAGGCCGTGCCACCGGCCCACTCTCAAGAACCAAGTCCATGTTTGCAACAGCATCTGCTGGCTCCCTGGGGCTCCACCAGGTGACAAGGTGGCTCCTCATGGCCAAGGGGCAGCAGGCAAGGCGAGTGGGACAGCCCTCTGGTGTCACACAGGTGTGGGTTTGAATCCCAGCTCTGCCACGGGTCAGCTAGGTGACCTCTAGAAAGTTACTCCCTGCGTACATCCTCAGCTATAAAATAGGGACCCCACTGCTACACTGGATTGACCAAGGCAGGAGTATACAAGGATGCCTACCATATGGTTAGTGCTCAAAGAGTGGAGGCTATGGCTGCTGGTACTATGACCATCCAGGTGCTCGGTCCCTCACCTCCTGGTGAGCCTGCCTTGACCACCGGATTGAAAACTGCAGCGGAAGTGGCAGCGGCAGGCACTCCCGCCCCCCTTACAACCTGCTGTTTTCCCCAGCTCATCTCCCCTCACATGCTGATCTACTGTCACGTGTGTCTGCCTCCCCACTAGAATACAGGCTCCCTGAGGGCAGAGAGTTCTGTCTGTCCTGCTGCACCCCAGCACCCGGAACGGGGCCTCGCACACACAACTGCTTGTAGAATGAAGCAAGGAACAGCCTGCAGAATCCGAGGCCTGTCACCCTCTTCTCCCAGACTCTCTTCTCCTCAAGTTTGGATCTAGAGACCAGGACGAGGAGGGATAGAGAAAAAAGACACTTTGGGCCCCAAAGACAGGTCTCTCACTGCCACCACTGCCCTCCCCGCAGGACTCGTCTCCAACAGAGAGAGCCCGGCTCTACTGACTGAAAGCACACCCGGCCATCCCGTGGCGCCTGACTTCAGTCTTCTGGGCTCAAGGAAAAGATCACCTACCAGTTGAGATACTGTGGGCAGAGGGCAGAAAAGAGAATAGGGGTGGGGTGGGGTGAGGGAAGATAGCATCGCATTCCTGCATGCCAGGCACCTGGCTTTCATTCTGTTATTTCATCCTCACAGAGACCCTTCGAGTAGATATCAAGGTGTCCATTTCACAGATGAGGACACACGTTCAGAAATACCCCTAAATTGCTCTGAGCCAAGACTGGGAGAGACGCTGATAATAATTTCTCATCGGCCTGAGTGCTACTGGAGGGCCAGCGGCGCTGAGGACCCCCACGTACCCTCTTGGGGAGACCTCACCATGACGCCGTGAAGCCATGTGCTGACACCCGCAGCGAAGGCGTGGAGAGCCAGCACTCCCCCTGCGGTCTGGTTGAGCCCTGAACCCTTTCTCTTCCCAGCCCACTGCTCTGCTGTGAGGCTGTCATGGGGCAGACATTTGTGCTTCATTGATATTCTTGGTTCCTTTCACTGTGTGCGTCTCAGGTACAGAGCTGTCTTTGGCACAAGGCTAAAATAAGCCAACAGCTCGGCCGTAGCCAAGGGCTGGGATGCGCACTGTAATAATTATCCAGAACTTGTGCTCACCACATGCTGCCCTCAAGCTCACCTGTCATTTCTTCTAATTATGGCACCGCCAGACCCCAGGTAAACAATAAACAGCAGCCAGAGGACAGCTTTATCGCACGCCCACTAGGAGCACAGCAATGTCCCAGTGCCACATATGCCTGCCGTCTGGAGTTGATGGCATCGGAACTGCCTGTGGGGGTGGCCCGCCGACTACCCACTCAGAACCCAACTCCAACAGAAGTGCCAGGAAGGTCCAGATGTCTTCCCTGATAGGAGCCCCATCATGTTAGGGGTCTCCCTCAGATGCCTCAGTGCTTAGTAGCAACCATGCACCTCTCTCATCCTGACCTCGTTTACGTGTTCCACCCCCTGGGGTCAGGTGCATACGTCATCATACTTCTGGCACTATAAGGCAGTGGGGGGCCCCACCCACAGCAATTCCCAACCGGCAGGTCTGGACCGGGACCAGGATCGAACATAGTCCACAGACCATGCTCAGAGAAATGCTAGTCCAAGGTAGATGATGGACTGAAGAACAGAGAGGGTGAGAGCTTGCCCAAAGTCACACAGACTATCCGTGTCAGTCTTTACTCTAATCATTCAACCTAGGTCTGAATCTCATCCCTGCCATTCTGGGTTCTGAAACTCTCAGCAAACTTCGCATGCTCTGGGCCTCGTCTGGTTGACGAGCAATAATACGATTCCATAAGATTACTATGGGGATTAAACCATGGATACTAGGTGCTCAGCACAGTGCCTGGCATGCCGAGGGTGCTCAATACACATTTGTGGATGTGGCAGCCAGCCTCTGTGGCCCCGCGCCCTGCAGTTTGTACTTTGTGTTGTTCACTCCCAAACTTATCGGGATTGGTCTGTGTCACTAAGAGAATATAGACATGGTGCTATTTACTTCCGAAATCAGGTGATAAGACAATATGCCTTCCATCCTGGTGCCTCTTTCTCTGACCACTGATTCTGGGGGAAAGCCGGCTGCCATACCGTGAACAGCCCTGTGCGGAGGCCCATGTGGCAAGGAACTCAGACCTCCTGCTAACAGCCACGTGAGTAAGCTTAGAAGTGGATCCTCTAGCCCGGTCAAGCCTTCAGATGAGCACAGCCCCAGCAGATAGCTTGACTGCCACTTTGTGGGAGCTCTGAGCCAGAATTAGCCAGCTAAACCACTCCCAATGTGGGCTTGAAGTCACAACCCTGAGATCAAGAGCCACTTGCTCCACCGACTAAGTTAGCCAGCTGCACCTGTACTCCCAAATTCTTTTTTTAAAATAACGTTATTTTTAAACTTTATTCATTTATTCATTCTGAAGGAGAGAGAGTGAGGGGAGGGGCAGAGAGAGAGGAGAGAGAATCCCAACAGGCCGTGCTGTTAGTGCAGAGCTCGACGTGGGCCTCAAACCCATGAACCGTGAGACCATGACCTGAGCTGAAATCAGGAGTCAGATGCTTAACCAACTGAGCCACGCAGGCGCCCCCCCCCCCAAATTCTTGACCCTGAGAAACAAACTGTATGAGATATTTGTTGTGTTAGGTTGCTAAGTTTTGGGGGTAATCTGTTATGCAGCAACAGCCAACTAATACAGTGAAATAAACAAACGAGAAAACGAAATCACTTTAAAATATGTGATGACCACGGGTATAAAGTGCCCCCTATCCCAAACGATCCTGAGTGGAGTCAAAGGAGCCAATCTCCTGACACAGGCATAACCCTCGAGTTCCATGGTTCCCTTTTCAGCCATTTATTCACTAACCAAACATTTGCTGAGCACTTTCTCGCTGCGAGACTGAGGTTCACATCTCACAACACAGAGAGTCCTGCTCTCACAAGACGGTGTCCTGAGTATATGCTGGGATAGCCAACACATGTGCCCCTGGTAACAGCAGTAGGTAAGAAGCTGTGTGCCAGAGGGCACCAAGGAGGGCACCTACATCCAACACGTAATTCCTCCAAGAAAATGATCAGAGATGATCTCAAAGACCTAGGTACCAAAATGGCCACCGCAGGGAAGTTTGTCCTAAAACTGAAATCTAAATATCCAACAGTAAGAACAGGTGACAGTTACCCCTTGCTCCCTAAATGTATGTACGCTCCTCAGTTTTCCCGACAGGGAAACTGGGGGTTCAATGACATGATGCACAAAGCCTGTTATCTTCATCTTACCCTAAAAAAAAAAAAAAAAAACTGGATAGAGGGAGCCCACAGCTGGCCACATCTGTTCAATGCACTACCACACAGCCATTAAAAAAAAGTCAGAGGAAAAAAAATCAAGTCAAAGGAGACTATTCCCTCACATGGACAAATATTCCCTCCATGTAGCGAAATAAAAAATCACTCATTATCACAAGTTTGTCCAGTATGATACCACTTTTTTACCTCTTACCCCAACACACACACGCACACACACGCACACACTAGAGCAGACACAAAATGCTTATTGTGATTATATCTGGATAAAAAGATTACGTGCAGAATTTTTTCCCCTGCTTTGTATTTTTCAATTTTTCTAAGTTTCTACATTTAATGTGTATTGTTTTAAATTTTTTCAAAAAAATTCCGTTTGAGTGTCCAACTCTTGATTTAGGCTCAGGTCATGATCTCGCAGTTCATGAGATGGAGCCCCACATTAGGCTCTGTACTGAGAGCAGGGAGTCTGCTTGGGATTCTTGGCCTCCCTCTGTCTGTCTCTCTGTCTCTCTCAAAAATAAATAAATAAACATTAAAAAAAAAATAAAGATCTACACTAGATCTTACCCCCAGTCCCTGGCGGAAGGCTGAAGGCACTCTGATTCCAAGCAGACCTGGCCCAGCACAGGTTGGCTAAACCGGAATCCGGGCTCCAGGGAGTCGTAGGTTGGAGACACAGTTTCTCATCAGATAGTTACAGGTCCCAGGAGGCCAGAGCTTCCAAATAGGAAAGGTAAAAATAGTAGGAAGGAGGCTTCTGAACCAGAAACGCAGACTCAGAACTGCACCTCCCTCTTCTTCTGCCCCCAGGCTGGTCCCGTCATCACCTTCACTGCTGCCCAAGTCAGCCCTCACCTCCTAGTACCTGATTCAGCCTCATCCTTTCACTCCCCCCTCCCCCTGCCCCCAGGGCAGCATCAAGTCAACCCTCTTAAAAGGACTCCCACTCAAGAATTTCCAAGGCTCCTGGTACAGAGCTTAATACAAATGAAGTCTCATCTGTCAGATCTCCAGGAATTCAGACTGGAGGAGGGCCTGGAAATCTGCATTTTAATCAGCGAAGTCTAGCACCCCCTAAGAAACAAAATCTGTGGGAGGAGCACCTGGGTGGCTGTGGTTGGGCATTTGATGACTCTTGATTTTGGGTCAGGTCATGATGTCAAAGTTCCTAAGATTGAGCCCCGCATTGGAATCCGTGCTGAAGGCATGGGGCCTGCTACGGATTTCTCTCTGCCCCCACCTTCCCCATCCGCTACTCTCATGTGCATACAGACGGACATGCTCTCTCTCTCTCTCTCTCTCTCTCAAAACAAACAAACAAAACTTAAAAAAAAAAGAAACAAAGCCTAGGGGAACAAGCTTCTCCAGCTCATTGACCTCTCTGTTCCCTGCATCCCAAAGGCAGCCTCTGCTGGGGACAGTCACTCTGGGGAGACACAACCCCTGGATTCTTGTCCCAGTCAGAAATCGGTCTGATTATAAAAATAACCTCAGCTCACTAAAATGGTAAACGCAACTTGACTGGAATGCTAAACACAATTCATTAAAAAAGATAAAGCTGTCTTCTTACCAGCTAAGTGTCCTGTCAAGCTCCAGGCAAGTTTTAGAATGGAAAATGGAGGTGGTAAAATAAAATCAAACTTATTGTATTGATGTTCCTGACCTACCTAGGTTTAGTAATAATCAGTGTATGCTTGGTATTTAAAAGTATCAATAACAGTGGGGCACGTGGGTGGCTCTTGATTTCAGCTTGGGTTGTTATCTCACGGTTCATGGGTTTGAGCCCTGCATCAGGCTCTGGGCTGACAGTGGGATCCTCCCTTTCTCTCTCTCTCTTTGCCCCTCTCCTGCTCACTTGATCTCTCTCTCTCAAAATAAATAAAATTAACATTAAAAAAATTTTTTTATGTTTATTTATTTTTGAAATAAGCATAAAAAAAATTTTTTTAATGTTTATTTTTTAAAGAGAGAGACAGACAGTGTGAGCAGGAGGGGCAGAGAGAGAGGGAGACACAGAATCCAAAGCAGGCTCTAGGCTCTCAGCTGTCAGCACAGAGCCTGATGTGGGGCTCGAACTCACGAACCATGAGATCATGACCTGCGCCGAGGTTGGCCACTTAACCGACTGAGCCACCCAGGCGCCCCCCAAAAAATTTTTTAATAATAAAGAAAAGTATCTATAACATTGAAAAGAACTTGACATGTTGAGTATATGATAGAAAAGCATTGCGATTCCAATTTAAAATATGGAAGTTAAGAACTAAGAAATATACTGGGGTGCCTGGCTGGCTCAGTCAGTGGCAGGGTGGAGGCAGCTTGGGATTCTCTCTCACTCCTCTCTCTCTGCCCCTTCCCAACTTGTGCATGCACGCATGTGTGCACACTCTCTCTCCCTCTCTCAGAAATAAATAAGACTTAAAAAAATAGAGAAGGTAAAATATATGGTTAGGTAATTGATATTAATTTTCTGATTTCAAACTGAGAGATTAGCCATGGTGGGAAACACTGGCTGTGATTCAGAATCAGCTGGAGCTCTGCTGCTAAGGGTGCTGGAAAGCTGCTAAGGGTGCCCCCCATATACTAATTTCATGTCAGATATGGCCCTTGTATTTTTGTTTTAGCTTCCCAGACTGCAAACCAGTGACATAAGAGAATCTAAGTCTGTTAAAAGTATCGAACTGTTTACAAGAACTTGAAATTCATTATGTTTGTAAGCTTAATTTATTAGATTTTCTGGTAACATTTAGGAAGAGTTCTTGGCAAATTATACTTGTTAGGTTATGAATCTGAAGTACTTAAAAAGGAAATCAAACATTAAATCTACAAGTGCAATAAACGTGTAAGGGAATGTAATTAAGCTGTTAAAAGGGCTGTTTGAAGGAATTTAAGGAATTTAGTTCAGCTTGAGTTCAAACATCAAAGGAAAAGTGAAGGTCATTTTTCTTATTTTTCTATAGTTATGAAATGTATAGAATAATTTCTAAGTTGAAGTAAATGGCTTAAAGAAAATTAAGGATTTCAAAATTATTGCTCCAAACTGAGAATTAAAAAAGACAATAAAATAAAATAAATAAAATAAAACAGGCCACGCCTTAACTCCCTGTTGTCTTTCTTACCCATTCCACTTAATATAATTCTTCCATCCCCTGAACTTCCCACCAGCCAGACTTGCCGTTAGCAAGACATGAGCACTCTTTCTTAGACGTTTCACAATCTTCTACCCCAAGGAGCTACCAGGATGCTTTGCAAATAGAAAATAACCCTAGTTCAGGTTAATTCATCATGTGGTGGAGCTTTTCACATTTTTCTTCCCAATACCCACTCAGGCATTCCTTTTACCTTTCCACGTCAGAGGCGGACGCAGGCCTCTAATCCCTGGTTTTCAGTGCCTAGGCTGATGCCTTTTATCTCTGATTTAGGTCTCTCCTCTGAACTCAGATCCAAATCCCCATTGGCCTCCTGGCATCTCCACTAAGGGGCAGCACAAGCCAAACATGGCCAAAAGGAATTTAAGGTCATCCTTGTGGGTTTTAAGTTGTTGAGGTCAAAATTTAAGAGATGTCATCCTTCAATTCCTCTTTCCTGCACCCTCTACACTCATCTGTTAGCTTGTTCTGTCTGTCCTACCTCCCAAAATACATCCCACATCTGCTCACTACTCTAATCCATATCCTAAATTACCATCCTGTCCCAAATGACCCTCTTGGATGTGCTCTCCAAAGAGGAGCCAGAATGATGACATTAAAATGTAAATTGATCATGTCACATCCCAGCTTAAAACCCTTCAGTGGCTTCCTAGAGCAATTAGAAAGAATAAGTCTCCTTACTATGGGTTAGAAGGCCACGGATGAGCTGACCCAAGCCCACCTCTTCAGTCCGCCCTACTGCTTTCCCTCAAGTACTCCAGGACTCCCGCAGCCTCAAGTCCTTCGCACCAACCTTTTCCTGTTGGACGGGACTTCTATTCATTGAGGTCATGGTTAAGTGTCACCCTAAGCATCCGTCCGGTTAAGATAGCACCACCGGACTCTCCTCAATCAACCTGTCTTTTGCTTTTTAAAGTATTCCTTGTTTGTGGCTACCACACCTCCCCAATTGTTCCAACACAAGCGGTCCAGGAGAGCAGGGACTTGTTCCGCGCTAAATCCCCAGCGCATGGGCCAGGGCAACGCTCACAAAACGTCAGTTGAACAGGCGCTAGTACTCCAAAGCCCCTGCTACTTCTATTCCCAAGAAGGAATGAGATCTCCCCTTTCTAGGCCAGAGTTCTACCAGGCGAAGCCCGGAGATGAGGGGAACAGGAAGCATGTGCAGAACGGCCCCTTCCCCGGAGGCCCGGTAAAGGAATTCAAGCCCCAGGACCCAACTTTTGCCAAAGGTTCCAACTCTAGGCCTGGCCATAGGGCTAACGAAGGTGACAGGCTGGGATGAGCCGAGTACCTGGGCAGAGAGGCCCTCTCGCCCTTTTATTCAGTCCCCGTTCCGTTAAGTGCTGTGGCCCACAGCGGGGGGTCAGGGACTTAGAAAGAAGAGCTCACGTCCTCCCCTGGGGGAAAGAAGACTAACACTCGCCCGCCCCTCGACGTACTGCCAAAGTGGGTACCTGGCTCCTCAGGGCCCGACGGCTCCAAGCTCCTCCTCCTTCTGCGCCTCCGTGTCTCGAACTGCTTGCTGGGATTCGTAGTCCTTCCTTGAGTATCAGCCTGCCCTTCCCAGAAACCTCTGGGATCACAGCTGATACAGCGCGGGTGGTGGCGGAGGCAAAGGAAGCGCGAGGCCTTCTGGGTGATGTAGTTCTAGATATTCAATCAGCAAGAGATTATTGAGGAGAAAAATTGGACAACGAATCTTCCCACACTATTTGGGCTGCCCCAGTCTGAATCCTATGAGACTTTTTTCCCCCGCAAGCTGTCACTTACCTCTGTCGTTCAAAATGACAAGCACAATATTCGGAAAAACTACAAATCCCATAAAGTGTTGAACGTCGAGGGCTTTTCGAGAGCAAGGTCGGCCGCGGCGCAGGCGCGGGCTCGACAGTGGAGAAAGATGGCGGCTCCGGCGTTCACTGCGAGGTTGTACTCCTTACTGTTCCGCAGGACCTCCACCTTCGCTCTCACCATCGCCGTGGGCGCCTTGTTCTTCGAGCGCGCCTTCGACCAAGGCGCGGACGCCATCTACGAACACATCAACGAGGGGGTGAGGGACTGGGCCATCCCTGACCTTGGGCCCACCTGAGGGGTGACTGTGGGAGTGGAGGTGGGGTGGGACACTTCCTTACTAAGAGGGGGGAAAGCCACGGGCATTTTCTGTCGGTCGACTGCCATATGTCTTCTCCACCAGATGTGAATCCCCAAACATTAAATGAGGTCAGCAGTACTGATCTCATTTTGGGACGGGGGGGTGTATAAGTATTGATATTTCACATCCCACATACCATTTGTCCATTTGCAGGAGCAAAAACTAAAGCCTAGTGAGAGCAAAGGACTTAACTAGGGCTACCCCATCAGAAGTCAGCGGCGAGTCACAGAGCTGGAACCTGGACGCACTGTCTCTAAGGGTTTCAAGGGCAGATTTGAGCGGGCAAGTGTCCTGAAAAGGACATCTCCTTAGATACTGTGGCTGGCCTTGAAAAGGCCTATCCGAAAGATAGCACTCCTCACTTCCCAAAGGCTTCCCACGGCAGGCATCATGGTAGTAATAATGGTTAGGAGATGGGAATATGAGAAAGCCCTGGATGGGAATAC
Organism: Paguma larvata; assembly: GCA_030068075.1. Taxonomy (NCBI): domain Eukaryota; kingdom Metazoa; phylum Chordata; class Mammalia; order Carnivora; family Viverridae; genus Paguma; species Paguma larvata. Next base: position 67,286,424 of record CM057835.1, read on the forward strand.
TGGGCCTTGTCACTTGATCACTGTGGCATTCATTGGGGCGAGTTTCTTCGCCTCTATGAGTTTCATTTTTATCTGTGATATAGAGAAGTTAATAATAGTAACCACAGTAGAGAATTACTATGAGGATTATGCGAGATACAGGCAAGGTGCCACAGTACCAAGTAGGTGGTGCACTCAAAAAAATAACATTTGCGACATTCCTCAGGAGGACGTCGGTAGGGAATGACTACACCTTTTAGACTCATTGTGTGCCAACAGTGTGCTAGATGCTTGCCTGCTATGTGTTATTCCATTGTGGCTTTTACTAGGGAAGGTCTCCTACAGATGGCCCCATTTCACCACCATTCACTGGTGTTTTTAATTCAAAGCTGTCTGACTACAGCCCAGGCAGACTCTGCCCGCTAATGCTGTACCAGGCCTGTGGCCTGGACAACTTTCTGCCCCTAGGACAGTGTTGCCACCGTTCCATCTCCTGAAAGCATTCTCTGCGGACCATTCCCGATGTTTGGGACCGGCATTGAAGTATGCCATCAAAACTTACCAACCCGTGCTTTTAGGAATGAGAATCCAACTAGTTCCTGACCCAAGGATCATAAAAATGATTCAGTGTGAATTATTTGGGGCTATGCATTTAGGACCTCTTGAGTAATACCTGGGAGTTGAGGAAATAAGGCATCTTCCAGGCTCTGTTCCTTAATTGTGCCCTTTTGAGCAGTTACCTCAATCTCTCTGCCTCAATTTCCCGTAAAAGAAAGATCATCCTTTATCGCTTAATTTTACACGGCAACCGATAACATCAAAGCATTTTGCAAGCGTTGGGAATATGCGTCGAGTCTAGCATTGCTTCCATTTTGCCCACCCCAACTGTCCAACTGTCCAGACATAGTACATGTTTCTGTCAGGCTTGTTTTAGAGACCGGGATGGTGGGAGGAGCTGCAAATGTGAGAGACAGAACTAAAAGTTTGTGGCTCTTGTCTTTAAAATGCAGAAGCTGTGGAAACACATCAAGCACAAGTATGAGAATAAGTAGTTCCTCGGAGACCCCTACCCAAGCCAAAAGGACCAGGACCATCCACCAGCTGTTTGCCCAGAACCAGGGCCTCAGCCTGAGGATGATGCTCTGATCACTCTTCCCCAACCACCTTTAGCTGTTGGCGAGAAATGGCTTCACCTGACAGACTCTTTAACTTCTGCTGTGTTTGAAGTACGTTTAATGAGTCATCAGCAAATAAATGTGCATTGTCCTTGAGACATGCTTCTGCATCTAGTGCTTTGTTAACTCTACCTGATCTTCACTTGTTGGTTGAGACCAAGGGCAAGTTCCATTATTTCGGGTTCCCCGTGGACTTCCAAGGAACGCTGGCGTGCAAAACACAAGCCATAATTGGAGGTGTTACTTTCAACTTTTGCTTCTAAATCAGTACTTCCACTCTCCCTGTTTTTAATGTAAGCTCTGTATCCAATGTAGGGCTCAAATTCACAACCCTGAGATCAAGAGTCGCATGCTCGGGCCGCCTGGCTGGCTCAGTTGGTGGAGCAGGCAACTCTTGATCTAGCAGTTGAGTGCGAGCCCCACGTTGGTTGTAGAAATTACTTAAATAAATAAAACTTGAAAAAAAGAGTTGCATGCTCTGCCAACTAAATCAGCCAGGTGCCCCAATAATTCTGTTTTATTTTGGGGGCTCCTAGATGGCTCAGTCAGTTGAGTGTCGGACTTCAGCTCAGGTCATGATCTCACAGTTCGTGAATTCAAGCCCTGTGCTGGGCCCGGTGCTGACAGTTCAGAGCCTGGAGCCTGCTTCGGATTCTATGTCTCCCTCTCTCTCTGCCCCTCCCCGACTTGCATTCTGTCTCTGTCTCTCAAAAATGAATAAACACTAAAAAAATAATTAAAAAATATTTTTTAAATACTCAGTTTTTAAAGAGCACATGAGCGGGGGAGGGGAAGAAAGAGGGATACAGAGGATCCAAAGTGGTCTGGGCGCTAACAGCAACAAGTCCCATGCGGGGCTTGAACTCATGAGCCACGAGATCATGACCTGAGCTGAAACCAAGAGTTGGGCACTTAACTGACTGAGCCACCCAAGCACCCCCAAATAATTCTGTTTTAAAATCGCACAGAGGGGAGCTGACCGGCTTAGCCATAGGGAAGCAGTGGATTCAGCTGGGGGAGAAAACCCTTGCCTGAGGGTTTGGGGCCATTCCCTGCCCCAGGGTCTCTCCATTCTGCCTTTAATTTGCTGAGTGTCTTCGGACAAGCTGGCATACCTCTCTGGGCCACAGCCCATATTCTGGTGCTGAAGTTGGACCAGAACTCTGACGTTCTCACCAGAGTTCCCCTGTCTAATGAGTTTGGTTTATCCTGGTGCTCGCTTGATAGGTTTGAATCCTCACTCTACCATTCTAGCTGTGTGAACCCAGGGCAGAGCACTGGCCCTCTTTGAGCTTCGGTTTCCTGGTCTGTAATATGGGGTTAACGGAAGTGCCTTCTGTGTGGGTTCTTTGCGAGTATTAAATGAGTTAAGTGCAGGTAAGGGCACCTGGGTGGCTCAGTCGGTTAAGTGTCCGACCCTTGAATTTGGTTCAGGTCATGATCTCACAGTTCATGAGATTGAGCCCCGTGTTGGGCTCTGCGCTGACAGCCTGGTTAGGATTCTCTCTGTCTCTCTCTGCCCCTCCTCTCTCTCTCACTCTTTCTCTCAAAATAAAGAAACACTTAAATGTAGTTAACACGGTCACAGATCCTGGCTCATGGACGTAACTGCTGGCAGAGAGACATGGGGGGATGCTTAAGGACCTGGAGAACCAGAAGATTCTGCCGGCAGGCAGTAGGGATGTGAGGAAAGGGGGTTCAAGGAACACAGTACAGTCACTCATCAACATATATTTGGGTGGCCCCCGTGTGTGAGGCACTGTGGTAGGTGCTACCAGGCATGTGGCAAATATGAGGCTTGAACTACAGGAGATGTAAATACTGTTCTTTTCTTCTTTTTTTCAAGTGTGTTTATTTTGAGAGAGGGCCCCGGGGAGGGGCAGAGAGGGAGAGACAGAGAGCGAGCGAGAACGAGAACCCCAACAGGCTCTGCACTGTCAGCGAGGAGCCTGATGTGGAGCTCAAACTCATGAAATGCAAGATCATGACCTGAGCTGAAATCAAGAGTGAGCCAGGTGTCGGGTGTGCCTCGTAAGTGCCGTTTTGTATCAAATACGTATGGAACGTGTACCGTAAGAAAGTGTGGGTGAAGTGGCACCATTTCCCCGAAGGATATTTTGTGCTTATGTATTATAATGTGCATATCTTTGACCCAAGAAATCCCACTTCTGGCAAATTTTCCTAAAAAGTATGGATATCCATAAGGGTTGTTCTTCATGGTGTTTTTTTATAATAGGACAAATGAAAACAGAATATCCAAAAGAAGAATTATTGTTGAAGTGGAATACACAATTGTCGAACACCTTTTTTTAACTGGAAGAAGATATCCAGCACGTATGGCAAAGTGCCAACCTCCCTGATACACGAAGCAGTCTTCCACGTTAATAAGAAAAAGGAAAATAACTCAGAAGTTAGTACAGGAAACACAAATGGCTACAAACATAAAAAAAAGCCCAGTTTCACTAATACAGCAGAGTACTATTTTTTGATGACCAAGTCAACGAAGAAAAAGATGAGCAACTCCAGAGAATTTCCATATCTGGGTGAGCTCCCCTAATATGCCTTCTATTAAATTTGGTTTCTCGGGCACCTGGTTGGCTCCATCAGAAAAGCCTGTGACTTTTGATCTCGGGGTTGTGAGTTCGAGCCCCATGACGGTATAGAAATGACCTAAATAGATGAAACTTTAAAATACAGGTGCCCTGGTGGCTCAGTCGGTTAAGTGTCCAACTCTTGATTTCGGCTCAGGTCATGATCTCAACGGTTTGTGGGTTTGAGCCCAGGGTCGGGCTCTGTGCTGACAGTGTGGAGCCTGCTTGGGATTCTCTCTCTCTGCCTCTCCCCTGCTCACACTCTGTCTCTCTCAAACGAAATAAACATTAAAAAAATAAGTATATTTGGTTTTCTCATGTTTAAAAGAAGGATGTTGCCTGGGCGGCTCAGTCAGTCGAGCATCTGAGACTTGATTTCAGCTTAGGTCACGATCCCAGGGTTGTGGGATCAAGCCCTGAGTTAACGCTCCACGCAGAGTATAGAGCCTGTTTGAGAGTCTCCCTCTCTCTCTCTCTGCTCCTCTACCCTGCTCGCGCTCTCTCTCAAAAAAATAAAAATAAAATACACATAACAAAATTTACCATCTTAAGCGTTTTTAGGTGTGCAGGATGTTACCTCTATTCACATTGTGGTACAGCCCTCACGACTGTCCGTCCCCAGAACTGTCCTCATCTGGTACAACCGAGACTCTGCACCTGTTAAATGGCTCCCCATTCTCTGCTTCCCCAGCTTCTGGCAACCACCGTCATAACTTCTGTCCCTATGATTTTGACTAAGTACCTCACATAAGTAGAATCATATAGTATTTGTCTTTTCGGGGCTGGCTGATTTCACTTAGCATAATGTTGTTAAAGGTTATCCAGGTTGCAGCATTTTGTTGAATTTCCTTTCTCATGCTGAGTAATACTTCATTGTGTGTGTATATACAGCACATTTTGCTTATCCATTCATCCATCAGTAGACACTTGGGTTTCCACGTTTTTGCTATTTCGAATAATGCTGCTATGACCACGGATGTACAAAAATATCTTCAAGGCCCTCACTTTAACCCTTTTAGGTACATACCAGAAATGAAATTACTGGATAACACAGTAATTCTTTTCATTATTATTAATTGGTGTGCTTTTTTTTTAAGTTTATTTTTGAGAGAGCACGCATGCACGTGAGCAGGGGAGGGGCAGAGAGAGGGAGGGAGAGAGAGAATCCCAAGCAGGCTCTGTGCAGTCAGCGCAGAGGCCAACGTGGGGCTCGATCCCATGAACCGTGAGATCATGATCTGAGGCGAAATTAAGAGTCAGACACTTAACCGACTGAGCCACCCAGGCGCCGCTAATTAACGTACTTTTAAGTCCTCTCTACACCCAACGTGGGGCTCGAGTGCACAACCCCGAGATTAAGAGTTGTGTGCTCTTCCGACTGAGCCAGCCAGGCACCCCAAGCATGTATTGTTTTCATAATGGGAGGGGACTTAACTACTACTTAAAAGGGGGCTGCCCAGAGAGAGTGCGAACACAGACAAATGCAAACTGTGAGCCCCCAGCCCTGGCTCCAGGCCTGGAAGCCCCAGGATTCCGCTTCCTGAGAACTGGTCCTTGAGTGGCACTGCCAACTGAGAGCCGGGCCTCCCCAGAGCTCCCTGGGTGGATGTGCCTCGCAGGTGGGGGAAATGAGGATTAGCACCCTCCTCAGACTGGCACCGAGAAGCTGTTTATTAGTGGAAAAAGTTTCCTTCCCCAGCTCAGCCTGAGACACTTCCTGGAGTCAAGAGCTGAGACAGTCTTTGCGGTTAGAAAGCCCGGAGAACTTCCCACCTGCTCCCCTCGCACAGGTGTTAGGAAAAGCTAAATGCCCGGGTACCTCATAAGAGTAGGTTACCGAAGACCTCTGAAATCCTCTTCTGAGAAGTTGGCACCCAGTATAGGTCGGAGCAAGCAGGACCACTCTCTTGGCTAAGTGTATTGGAGCTGATGTCCTATTTCAAAAATCTCTAGCACACTGGTAGAAACCATTGATTCATTCAGTCAGTCAACCAATACATATGTATTAAGTGCCTACTCTGCCCGGCTCTGTTCTAGACCGTGGGTATAGAGTGGAGAACAAGAAAGATCCCTACCCTCTTACAGCTTACATTCGAATAGGGGAGATAGGTAGTAAACAAGAAATTAAATAAGAACTTCAACTCATATTAAGGGCTATGAATAGAATAAAACTGGGTAAAATATAGGGGATAACAGGTTTAAAGAGCAGTGTGAGATGCTCAGGTAGCTAGTGAGGGAACATTTCTCCGTGGAGATGGCATTTGAGCTGAGATTTGAATCTCGGGTAAAGATCAAAGGAGCATTCAGGCAACTAGAACAGCAAGTGCAAAGGTCCTGGGGTGGGTATGGGTTTAGCTTATTTACTGAACTAAAGAAAGTGAGGGAGTAATAGGGTCAGATACTGTATGGTCTTGTAGGTCATGCTAAAAGAGTATGGATTTCATTCTAAGAAGAAAGCCTCCGGAGGGTTTCTGATTTATGGCTTAAATTTATCAACTAGTTGCCACGAGCCAGGCATTGTACTAACTGGTTTGCAGTTTATGCGTCACTTTATTTGACCAATAACCCAAGAGGTCATTTTAGTATTCCTCCCGAATAGCTCTAGTGAGACGTAAAGAGCACTGATTTCAGGATGGACAGTCCTAGGTTAGTTAGAATTCAAGCCCTGCCACCCACTGGCTGTGTGAATTTAGGCAAGTTACTTACTCTCCCTGAGCCGGTTTTCTTGTCTGTAAAACACCACCGTGATATTGCAGAATGGCAGCTATGAGCCTTGTTATTTCTGGAGATGTTGTCATCTTGGAGGGGTGTCAAAGGGAGTAAGGATTACTGTGCAGTAACTCCTCACCGAGCCGACTGCTTAATTAACCCAGCCAGGAGCTGGCGCTCTTGGGCCGCCTGCCAAGGTTCAAGACTTTCAGCTCTGGGTGGAGTCCCACTTGTCCTGGCAGCTCAAAGAAAGGCCCAGCCCTTGGAACATTCGAGACTTTTGCCCCGTAGACATGAGGATGCTGCCTATCATAGGCTGAACTCCTCGGGAAGCCGACTCTGGGCTGCGGTTAGTGTGCAAGAGGTTTACTTCTCAGGTCCACTGAATTATTTTTTTAATGTCTTTATTTTTATTATTTTTTTTAATTTGAGAGAGAGAGAGAGAGTGGGAAAGAGGGGCAAGGGAAGAGAGAGAGAGTCTCGAGCAGGCTCCACGCTCAGTGCAGAGCCCAGAGCGGGGCTCGATCCCACAACTCTGGGATCATGACCTGAGCTGAAATCAAGAGTCAGAGGCTTAACCCACAGAACCACCTGGGCGCCCCCATTTCATTTTTTTTAATTAATTTTTTTATTTGACTGTAGCTGACACACAGTGTTACATTAGTTTTAGGTGTACAACATAGTGATTTGACAAGTTTATACATTATACTATACTCACCACAGGTGTGGCTCCCATCCGTCATCAGCTATTACAGTATCATTGACTATATTTCCTATGCTTTTTATTCCCAGGACTTACTCCTTCCATAATTGGAAGCACTCTCCTTCCCCCATTTTGCCCACCCCCCACCCTCTCGACCCCATTTTATACCTGTATCTACTCCTTGAGGCTCTGCAAGCACAGATTAGCAAAATAAAAATAGCTAGAGATGCAAACTTGTGAAGATTTTGGGCGCCTGGGTGGCTCAGTCCTTAAGCATCTGACTTTGCTCAGGTCATGATCTCACGGTATGTGAGTTCGAGTCCCAGGTCAGGTGAGCTCGTGCCCCGCATGGGGTGAACCCGAGCCCCGCTTTGGGTAAAAACACGAGCCCTGGGTGAGCCCCACTTCTCTCTCTCTCTGTCTCTCTCTCTCTCTGCACCTTGGGGGACTCTCTCTCTCTCTCTCTCTGCAGCATGCTTGTGCCCTCTCAAAATATAAATAAATTAATAAACTTGTGAAGATTTTTAAAAATTATAATACTCAGCCTGAACAAAGACATAGGAAATGCTTGTTCTCAAATCCAAATTGGTGGGAAGGCCAATTTGACAGTCAAAAAACTTGACGCAGCAATTCTAAGAACCTACCCTGAGAAAAAAATCATGGACGTGGACAGATATTTAGCCAGGAGGTTGTTCACTGCGGTTTAATAGCAAATAATGAGAAACAACCAAAATGCACAGCTACCGGGTTGACTCAAGTGTAGTCTAATGGAATAGCGTTAACCCGTTAAAAAGGACACAGACGAGAAATGGAAACGTGTTCACAACGTCTAACTAACTGAAAAAAATGGTGACAGTAGCACGTGTAGTATGATCCCATTTTCGGCGAAAACCCACATGTAGATTCCTTTTTCTAAAATAATGTCGGAAGGATAAGAGCTAAAATCCTAACGGCAATTCTTTCCCGATGGTGGAAATGTTCTTTCTCTTTGCTCACTTGTGTGAACCACACCGAGAAGCACGTTACTGTTTTTGTAATGGGGGGGGGGGGACAATATAAGTTATTAAAAAGAAATAGATTCCATCCCATAACTCAGCCAGTCCTTCCAATAACAAGGAACAAGGACTGTCCTACAAATGAATTTGAAGCCTTGAGAGGAAACGACAGAAATCAATGAATTTCTAATGTCTGAGCAACGCGCATAGTTGGAGGGAATACAAATTCTCCAGGCGGAGTGAAGGTGATGGCAGTTGCTTTGTGCGAGCAAAGGACGAACACTCTGTGCGGGGCCGGGCACCAGCACCCAGGGGATCACACACCACATACAAAAATAGCTGCCTTCTCTAGGCGCTCGCCCAGGGCCGGGCCTGGGCCTGGTGCTATGAACATACCCTAGGTCACTAGATCCTCAATTGCAGGTGGGCACTGCTCTCCACCCAGCTTTACAGGTGTAAGATGAGGTTCAGAGAGGTTAAGTATTTCGTCTAGGGTAACACAGCTAGTGAGAGTAGAGCAGAGGTTCAAATACACGACAGTTGGCTCCAGAGGCTACGTTCGTAGCCACAGCTCTGCGCCATGTAAAAATCATTTCTCTCTCTTCACTGGGGCCTTGGCCTGATCAGCTTGGATTTATACACAGACTGAATGCCAAGGGCAGACTCCAGCCGGCACCAAGGACAAGGCAATGATGGAATGCAGAGAAAGTGTCAGCTGGGAGCCACTTACCCGACAGTCTGTGAATAGGGGTGCTGTGTTTCTGCTTCTCCTGGTCTATCCTCCCTTCAACACTCCTGCACAGAACCTTCCTCAGCTGCTCTGGACACTTCTGCTCCTCTGCACCCTCATAAGACTGCTGCATCAACTCCCCTGCTCAAACACCTTCGATGGCTCCCCACTACGGGTAAGATCAAGTTCAAATTCCTTGGCCTGACAACATTTAAGGTCCAAGCTACCTCAGATCTCACTTGACCAACCTTCCAAATACGGTCCTTGCTACGGGTCCCTTTGCCCTCCCGTCTTCTGCCTAGGCATGGATTACCCAAACAGCGCATGCCTGGGTTTGAATTCTAGCTCTGCCCCTCTCCAGCCAAGTGACCTCGAGAAGGTTGCTTCCCCTGTGTGAGCCTTGCTTTCCTCATGTAAAAATGGGATAATGATAGCAAAACCTCACAGGGCTTTTGGGAAGATACGCGAGACAATGCTTGCGATGTCCTCAGCACATGCCTACCAGGGGTGGTTTTGTTATGTTGCTACAGCGAGTAAATAAAAACGATAAAAAGGGGCTCCCTGCACAGTCTTCAGGGACCGATGCCTAATTAGCATATTCAGTCCACCATGACCCGAGGCTGAATCATTCAGGTGCCCCACCCCTTGTCCCAGCTGTTTTGAAATGGTGATCCTGACGTCCTTCTATCCCCCTGCTGCCGGATCACTCTCGTGCTCCCCTGTGTGTGGCTGTGACCATCTCGTTTTCAGTGTCTCTGACACTTTTAAACTCCGGCAGACTTGTGCATTCCTCCGGCAGTCCTTATCTCTTCCCCACACCTTTAACCATGTAACAGACATCCTTTCTGCCTCTATCTGTCTTCCTCCCTTCCAGATGTCTGAGCACATTTCTGTCTCCCTCCTGTAAGGGCTGTCGACAGAGAGGCCACTTCCTGCCCTGGGGCTGCGGTTCTGTGTGATGCCTTGTGTCTGGAGCTCACTAATCTTTCCTAATGAAACACCTCCTTCAAACTGGACCCTCTAAGGGGCATCCCTTCCTTCCACTAGCAGACAGGGGAAACTTGCAAAGTGAAGATTTGGAAAATATGTCCTGCCCAACTTCCCACTCTCATCTCCTTTCCCCTCCCCCCCGTCAATGGAATGATTTGATTATAGGTTGTATTAATAGAAGAATGGTATTTAGAACAAAGGAGGTGATGCAGAGCCAACCATACATGGAGTAAGTGTCAGCTATAAGGAGGCAGGAAAGCCAAGAGGCTGAAAATACGGACTTTGGAGGCTGGCAAGCCTTGGGCTGAATCTTGACTCAGCCACTGCTCAGCCATGAGTAAGCGGCCAAACCTCTAAACGAGACTTATAATTACACCTATCACCAGGTTTTGGTTCAAAGATTCAGTGAGGTAATTTCCTGTCTCGCAAAGCGAAGCAGGGTACCTCCTCTGTGCTCCGAGGGCACCTATCACATGCTTCTCAGGCTGGATGGTGCCCTTCTTCTTTTCTGGCCGGCTCCTGTGAGTCCAGTTCCTCCTAAGACCAGAGGTTTCTAGGAGGACCACCCTAGAGGAATCAGGGCAGCCATGCTGAGAAGGTGAGAGGTGGGGTGCACAGAAAACCAGCTGGGACACTGGTGGGAGGCACCTGCCACGCTTCTCTCGGGTCCCAGTGAGCAGGGCCCTGTCCGTTCACGAGCCTGCCTCGCAGCGGGCCAGCACTGCACATCTTATCCCAGCCATCCTGCCAACATCTCAATTTATAGACAACTGTGGCTCGGAGAAATGAGGCCACCTTGCTCAGAGTCACAGAGCCAGGGAGTGCCGAGGCCAGCTTGGTTCCGACCCCAGAGCCCAGGCCCTGCTCTAAACGGCGAAAGCCAAATAGGCCACTGGCCATTCGGAGGACCCTCACACCCAGGGAAACGTTCCGGCAGGGCCATCGCATGGTACTGGGAGTTAATCCTCTGGGGGAGGGACCGATGCCTTCTGTGTAGACCCCTCCTGAGCCGGGGAGTCTGACTTTCCTGCTGCGACAGCTGCACACATCCCCGTAGCAGGTCCTCATCTGCTGCCCCTCTCCTGTGAGAGAGGTCAGCTGGACCTGGAGCCTGCGCTCTGACCATTGATCTGTCATGTGGCACTTGTCCGAGGAAAGGAAGGACAATCTCACCTTCTAAACAGACTCCCATTCAGAGGGGTCCCAGTGTGACAGCGCCCGGCTTCCCTAGAGGTGGGGGCCTTGGGGGAGGCTGTCTCATGACAGAACTTGCTCGTGGAGCCAAAAGCTTTGGAGTTCAAGCTGTTCCCTGATTCTGTCCTTCTGGTAGGAACCGTCAGCAAAAATCCAAGCAGAGGCAGCTCTTAATCTTTTCCTGGCCCTGGGACCCCGGCATTCCACTCTTGGAAACGCGTCCACTGGAAATGGGTGATTCGTGCAAAGAAGTTTCTGGCAGGGTGATTAAAAGAGAGAAGTGGAAACTGCCCCAAATGCAGAGTAGACAGGAGGTTTTCTTCTTCTCTATTTGAGTAAGGTTCACCAATTTCAGTGTGCGCCTTGCCCCACCCACCATCATGATCTCATCTGACCATCACAATTACCCACGCCCATGAGGCAAGAGAGGGTGAATGATCATCCCTAATTCTTATCAGAAGAAATTGAGGCCCAGAGAGGCCAAGTCACTGACCCAAGGTCACAGAGCTTGCGGAAATCTAGGGCCTAGACCCCAGCCTCCTGACCCTTCCTTAGTCCAGCACTCTCTTCACCACCCCAGGCCACCTTTATGAACAAAATAACAATAAAAAGGTTGGGCTCCTGAGGCTTGCGAATGTACATGTGAAAAATGCAGAGTAAGCAGATCAGACCACAAGATGGGAGACAGGGTGGGAGCCTGCATGTAAGCTCTGCCAATAAAATTCCGAAGCGGATGGGAATGGTTGGCCTCCATCCCACTGGGGGCCCCCTTTCGGCCAGCCTCTTGTGTGAAAACCACTTTAAGGAGGAGAAAACCAGAATTACCCCCTTGGGATGGCGGAGCACTTGAGGGACCAGTCAGAATGCTGAGGGTGGGCTCCTGCAGCCAGAAAAACCATATTCAGCGTCACAATTTCGCAGTTGGGAAACTAGAATTAAGTGCCTGTTATTTTTGTAATTCAGACCACGGAGAGTAAAGCTGGATATAACCTCCATGACTGGGGAGAGCACCATGGAAGCCCGGCGAATTCCTAAGCAGGGCAAACCTCCCCACTCCCTGGGGAGGTGGGAGTATCTGAAATCCCAGGGTCTGAGATTGGGGGAGGGTTAGGAGTTTAAATAGGTTAAGAAACTGGACAAAATGCCCTTTAAGGCTCTCCCAGGTCTGCCAGCTGTGTAAAATTCTCTTGATGATTATCCATTGTGAGGAGAGAATTTCTAGTGTGATGTGAAGTCGGAATTTGATACTCGTTTTAAGACCACTCCCCCCACCCCCCACGCACATCAGGCTGGAGATGGTAACCTTTAGACCTTGCTTGGGCTACAGGTTAGCAACAGCAGCCTCTGGCCATAAGGCCCCTTCCTTCTCCCCAGCACCCAACCAAGGATCTAGCTAGGGCCGGACACCAGGCTGATCTGGGGAGCTTCTACTGGGGACTAGCTTTCCCCCAAGTGGGTCCCCTTCTAGCACATCCTGTCAACGTGGTCTGGGTTCCGACACTCCCTCCTCACCTCTGAGCTCCCTCTTCCTCCTCTCTGATGCCAAGTTCCTTGGAACAGGGGCCCACTCTCCTGACTTCTCTTCCTCCCCTTCCGTTCTTTCCAGTGGCTGCCTCCCCATCACTTCCTGGCCAAGCTGGGGCAGTGGCCTGGGGAGCCCCACTGACTTAGCCTGCTTGACCTCCCAGCTGCTGCCTGACACTGCGACTACTATCCTTTGCTTCTGGAAAGTTCTTTGCTCTTGGCTTCTTTCTGTTCTCCTTGCCTGCTCATTTCCTCATTTGTTTTGTTTTCCACTCAAGTTTTACTTCAGTAAGTCTCCAAACTGAAACTCTTGTCTATGATGCTGAGAAAACTTAGAGAAAAGCTATAGTTAAAAAAAAAAAAAAAGTAAACGGAAAAAAACATTTGGGAGATATCTGTGTGGTACATTCTTTTTTGTTGTTGTTGATTTATTTTGAGACGGACAGACAGAGTGCGAGTAGGGGAGGGGCAGAGAGAAAGGGAGACACAGAATCCACAGCAGGCTCCAGGCTCTGAGCCGTCAGCACGAAGCCCAACTTGGGGCTCGAACTCACAAGCTGTGAGATCATGACCTGATCTGAAGTGGGACGCTCAACCGACTGAGCCGCCCAGGCGCCCCTCTGTGTGGTATATTCTTCATTCATTTACTTTTTAGAGCTTAGCACAACTGTGACTAAATCATTTTCCCAAAACGTCTGAACATCCAGATCCCGCCTTGGACTGTGAACTCCATGGGGGCGGGGGCCCAGTCTTTCTCACGCAAGCCTGACGCAGGGCCTGGCACCTAGCAGATCTTGGTCAACATGTGCTGAGTGGATGCATTTATCCTCTCCCGTGGTCCTCCCAGCCGGGCTGACCCAAGCCCTGAGGGCAGGCAGTAAATACTGGGAGCTCTGGACAAATGTCTAGGCCGTGGCCTGGCCTGGGGTCCTAATTTGGGGGTTCCCTCCGTCTCTCCCATCCTCCTTCCATATTCGCCATGGATCCTTTGGGCCTGGCCTCTTGGGCCTCTCCCTGGCCTCGGTGCCCCTCAGGCTCTGCTGCTCCCCTCTTGGCTGAGAGAGCTCTACCCCCAGCCTTTTCTCTGCTTCCCCTGGAGAGGGACTGGCCATACAAATGAAGAATCATTCAGTGGGCTCAAAGGCAGAATGGACACGCAGAGGAAAGGACGCACGGGTCTGAAAACAAAAAGTGGGGGAAAAACGCAACAGGACCTCTGCGGTCTGACGGTAGGCAATGGTGGCACGTACATACAAGTGGAGTCCCATCGGCCTGGTCTGACGAAACGGGACTTCCCACCCTCCTGTTCTGCAGCCATTCGACTTGTATTTTCTTCTCTCTTTGCAACAACAGTAGTCACAAGGATCAGGATGTCGGGGGCAAGAAAGGAATGGCATGTGGTTTAGGGGTTAAGAGCACGGGCTCCAGGAGACAATCCTGGGACCGAACCCCTCCTTGGTCACCTGCCAAACGTGGGGCGTTAGGCAGGTCACGTACCCTCTCTGACCTTGCGTTTCTCTCTGAACCTACCTTGTGAGACTCAAACAAGATAACGCGAGGACAGAGCCCAGCAGATACTCTAGTCGCGGTAAGGACTCGGCAGGCGCTTTCATTCTCATTACAAATATCGTGGTCGTGCCATCATTTTTATTTATGCGCATTCCTTTCCAGACTTGGCCTGTATGCAAATTTTTTAAAAAATATTTTCACAATCATGATGCATTACCATCCAGTTTATTCTCTTAAAAAAAAACACAACAACTTATTTGTCGATATTTAGGTTTTTACACTGTTATTAAGGGTTCGTTGACATCATTTTAAAGAAGGGGGCTCCACGACCACCCCCTGCATTTTTGGTGGGTTTACCTTTGTGTTTTTGTTTGTTTCCCTCCCTGTATTACTTAACCCAAGCTCCCAGTGAGACGGGGACAGGCGGGCTCTTGCCAATCACTTACTTTTCCAGAACTTGCACCTGGAACTCAAAAAGGATCTGCATCCAGGCTGTGCTGCTAACTTGCCATGGGCTTTGGACAAGTTCATTGCCCTCCGTGGGCTCCCCTGGTCCCTTTTTATCAATGACAGGCTCTGCCCTACCTATCTCAGAGGCACAGAAGCACTGTTCAAACAAACATGTCTGCCTTCATTGCTACTCACGAGCTAGAAACAAAGACACTCAAAGTCCTAAGTCCTCTTGGAGGCACTAGGTCGTAAAAGCTTCCTAGGAAATGCCTGTGATAGTCATGTTCTCTAACAGGGTGTAGAGAAGGCACTTAGAAATTCCCGCTTAGGAGTTGGGGGGTGATGGGGCCCGGTGATCAAGTGAGCAGGGTTCGGGGCTCCCACCCTGACTCACTTGTAACACTTCTGCCACTGCTCATCTTACACCTTGGAGCCTCCTCAGAGGATTTAATTGGCACCAAGTGGAAACCAGTCACCTGGCCCAATGTACCCACTTTGCAGATGGGAAAACTGAGGCCCTGAGAGGTGAAGGGGTGTGCCGACCAGCACCGTTCTGGATGACTCCTGAGTGAGGTGTTTGCAAAGCATCCCTGAAAGGGTGCCCTCAAGATCTGAAATGAGAAAGAACATAGTTCTTCAAGGGAGATCAAGTTTGACCTGGCAGTACATTCTGGGCAATCTGAAAAATCGCTTGTCTTCTCAAATCCTTTAAACCGGGATGCCAGGAGGGGGCCTGAATACCGCTCCACGCGGTCGGGAGGTACGTATGACAAAATGAAGGTGAGAGGGGCTGTGTGGACAGTAACAAGTAAGGGAGGTAAAGCCCAGAGCTCCCCCGACTCACCTCACCTTGCTCCAGGGCCAAAAGCCGGGTCTGAGGAGCTCGGGGAGAGAGAAAAGATACGACCCTCGCCTCTACGGTCCCTGGCAAATGCCTCTGGGAGGAAACGGAGTCTTCCTGCTGCCTGTCAGGATGGCTGACCCCGAGCTTGATCTCCCCTAATTCAGCCGCTCGAGGGGAAGACACACCACTCCCCGTCTCCACTCTGCATCTCAAATGCACCAGGAGACCTGGCGCGGCTCAGAGGAATGGCTATTGATTTTCACTTGTGCAGCTGACCTAACAAAACCAATTCGTCAAGTGCCTGTCTGCCTGGCTGCTCCGGACACTCATCCTAACCACGTGCGAATAAACTGCACAAGCATCTAGGGTGAGTTGTCAGGGTCCAGCGGGGCAGGGGCCCTGGCTTCCGCGGGTGGACTCCAGGCCAGGCTGGGTAGGATCAGGCCAGCAAACACCCCGCTGCCGATCCTCTGTTGATTGGCAGTGTCCTGGGGGGGGGTCCGGGAATCGGGTTGCTGCTCCCACGCTGTGGACCACTGCCCACCCCCACCCCGGGAGGAGGTTTTGAGGAACGAGGCCCAAGTCCTTCAACAGGGCTTGGCGGTGGCATCCTCACTTGTGTCTTCTGGTCTCCGACTCCTGGATTTTGGAGGATTTGATGGAGTGCGCACACAACCAGGACGCACCGAGCTCCGGCTTTGGCTCTGTTACTGGACAGGTGTCCTCGAGTCAGCCATGAGATGGTGATGACACCACCTCTGGGGGTCTAAGGCTCTCTGAAGGCCAGGGGTCAGACTGAGGGTCTAATCCCTGTTCTCCTACTTCCTAGCTGTTGCCTGGGCTGGCACCTTCGGCTCTCAGTGCCTCGCCTTCCTCACCTATACCACGGAGCTAGAAATAGTACCTGCCTCCCTGGGTGGAGGTCGCAGGGACTGAACGAGAGCATGGAAAGGACCACGGGACCTCGCACCCTTATTTCTTCCTTCCACGAGCAGGGACTGGGTGCTCAGAGACGGGAGCGCTGTGCTCAGGACCACCGGGCAAAGCAGGGTGACATCAGGAGGGGTTACAAGGAGACGCGAGTGCGAACGGCTGACGAGAAGAGCAGGTGATCGTCCGGCTCTCTTGCTCTCCCGACGGTGGCTGTCGCTGAAGAAGGGGGTACGGGGGGAGCAGGCCATGGGCACATCATGGATCATTGCTTGCAAGGGTCAAAAACTTTATTTGCAGGCCTTTTTTGTTTTCGTTTTTTAAATTTACAGGTTTCCTGCCGTCCGGGGTAAAAGAGAAGCGGTGTCTTGCTGCACGAGGTTCGTGGGGCTTGCCCTGGGGCTCTGTCCCTCCCTTCTGCCTGCTCGCTGGCCAGGGGTTCCTCCGCCGTGGGATAAGGCACTGTGTGTTCTGCAAGAAGGCGCTCACGGCTGGCTGGTGGACGACGAGGCGGCCTTCTCAGGGGCTGCAAAGCTGAGGCTGCTGAGGGGTGGAGCTGAACTTGGGGCCCTGGCGGGAGGCCAGCTGGTGAGGAGACCCAAGGCTACGGTAACTCAGCCCAGCAGGTCTGGTGCCGCTGCCTCCCGGCTGGCCCTGCCATGGCGGCCTCAGGATGGGATCATGCCTTTGCTTCTTTTGCGGTCAGCCATGGTTCTCCGGTTGTGGTTGGCTCGCGTCGCCTTGTTGGCTTCCTTCTTCCTGCGTTCCTGTGTTGTCTCACGGCTCTGCCCGTGGCCCCGGGGGCTGCCGGCCACCGCCGTCGAGCTGTCATGCCGGTACCTGAGGGAGGAACGACCCACCCCAGGAGATGCAAAGAGCCCACTGCCTTTCTCAGAGGTCCCTGGGAGAGGACACTCAGCTTGAGCCAGGAAACCCATGTGCCAGCTTCCAGTGGGAGAAGAAGTGGAGCCCAGCAAGGGCAGGGCTGTGGGGGTTTGGGCCGGTCCTGTGTCTGGTGAATTCTTCTCTGAGCCTTGCCTCTGGATGCGTCCCTGGCTAAGCTGAGGGAAGGACCTGCTGTGGGTTGACCGCAGCCCACAATAAGGAGAGGAGGGCTCAGGGATGGGGATGGGCCTGTTTCTTCCTCTGTGAAATGAGAATAATGATAATAGTGGCTACCTCATGGGGCTGTTGTAAGGGTTACATTAATACATGGAAAGCGCTCGGGGTTTATGTGTGGGCTTCCTAGGTGGAGGACTGAGCCCTCTCCGGATGGGTTCCCTCCCACTAGAAGTAGTTCTTTAAAATGCTCACCCCTTCCTGGCAAGGAAGGCCATGCGCCTGGCTTCTGCTTTCTCCCGCAGCACTGCTGGGTCCTGCACAAAATGGTCAGGCTGTGGAGGGGAGGGGAGAAAAAAAATCTAGAGTCGCGAGCCGCTCTATCTCCCAAAGCTGTGGTGAGGCTGCGCCTGACTGAATCTCGTTGATGCCTCCATGCAGGGCTGGGGGAAAGTCAGGCTGTGGCAGGGTGGTGCCCTAGAAGGAGCCGCCCTCGCCTGGTCCAAGGGTTCCATTCAGCCTCTCTCCTCTGTCCCTCCCACCTCTTTTGTGATGGGGAGGCAGTGAAAGGGACTGTGGCTTCCTGCACAGGCATGACGGGGCGGATGGACCATAGCCGGAGCATGGATGACAATGGGGGTCAGGCCAGGAGGGCCACCATGAGAGGCCACGTAGAGGCTTGAAAGCCAAGAAGGCTGCCCCTGGGAGCTGACTCGCCCTCACACTAGCACCACCACCAACGTGCTATGAGAGTACCCACTCTTTCTTTTTTTTTAAGGTTTTATTTATTTACTGGGGGGGAGGGGCAAAGAGAGGGAGCCAGAAAAGGTGGGGGAAGAGGAAGAATCCCAAGCAGACTCTGTGCCGTCAGCGCAGAGCCTGATGTGGGGCTTGAACTCGCACATTGTGAGATCATGTCCTGAGCCCAGATCAAGGGTCTGATGCTTAACTGACTAAGCCACCTGGTGCTCCGAGGGAGCACCCACTCTTGAAGACCGTGGTTTGTTGTTTTTGTTTTGTTTTCTGTTTTTTTGCCAACAAGCAAAGGAGCTTGGATGAGCAGCAGGAAAAACTGTGACCTAAGGACCACAGACAGCTTTTGGTGGCCTGCACTGTTTAAAAAACAAAAAACAAAAAGCAAAAAAAAACCCCAAAAAAACAAAAAGCAAAAAAAACAAAAAAACAAAAAACCACAAACAAGGACAACCGATCACATTTGAAAACCGGAAGATCTTACATAAAAATCTGGGCTGACCTCTTGCGTGGGAAGAAAGCCCACGCAGCTCCGGGCCTACGGTTACGCCGAGGAGCCCCTCGGGCAGAGTGTGTGTGTGCTTCTGCTCCGCCAGTCCCAGGCTCCGTCAGGCCCCGCAACTCATTTACGCCCGTAGCCTGGCCTGGACACATCTGAATTTGTCGCCCTGGTGGGAGGCCACGAGGGGATGCAGGGGGGCCCAGGGCGCCACTCGGGTTCAAGCTGAGCAACCGCGCCCTTGTCTGTTGTATATGTTGAGGTTCTAGTTAAGATTTCATTTGAAGAAAAAGCTCAGCTGCTAAAAAACAGAATTTTCAAACCCACCAGCCCAGATGACCTCCAAGGGCCCCTGGGCTCTAACATCTCTGTGAGTTTAGGAGCTGCCATCCTGAGCTTGGTGGCTAAGGACTGCCTGCCCCTCTCTCGGCCCCCAGGCTGCTGGGCCTCATGATCCCAGCAGCTCAAAGGCTTGGCCCCTAGTCCATCCCCTGAGCCCGCACTGGGTGGTGGAGGAGAGTTCTAAGCCAGCACCTCTCCAAGCAGACATCTGAGGCTTGAAGGAACCCCTCTTCTCCCGGGCAGTGATGCTGGGGCTGCCTCAAATGCAGATGCAGGCAAGCAGGGGCGGGGTGCTCCCCATCTGCCCTTCGGAACTGCACCCTCCCCTTTGTCTGCCACCTGCCAACCAGGTACCTTGGGAGCCTCGTCCTCAGCCTCCTCCTCCTCCTCGTCTTCGTCCTCTTCCTGCCCTTCTCCGGGCACTTTGGTTCTCAGCACCTGAGGGATGGTGAAGGGCCTGAGGGTGTAGAGAGAAAGCGAGATCAAAGACTAGATTAAACCTGGAGAGGGAGCTTCAGGGAGGAGGGAATCGGGCTGGGTGAGAGGGGGCTGTCAGGATAGGGCTGGGCTCAGGCGGCTGGAAAAAAAACCAAAGTGCTTTTCAAGCCAGCTTCGCTCCAGCCCCCGAACCCTCCTGATATGGGGGCTTAGCCAGAGCTGGGCAGCTCTGCTTTTATCTGCATTGGGAAATCTCTGTAAGGTTCCACTGGGGACAGTTTTCTGCAGTTAAAAAGAACCATGTAAAACGACGGCCTGAAGCCAAATCGATGCTGCCCCACTCAGGATGGGCTGGACCAACTGGCCAAGGGGGTGGCTGGCAGGTGGAGGGAGCATTGGACCGGGAGTCAAGAGGCCTCGGTTTGGGCCCTGGCTCTACTGCTGACTTGCTCACATGATCAGGGCCTTGGTCTCCCCAGCTGTGTACACAAGAGGCTTTGGGAGCGCCGCCGTGCCCCTGGAATCCCGCCCTCTGGCCGCCCTGCGGCCTCACCTGCGGCTGATGAGCTCGTCATCTGAGTCGGCATCGTTGGCGCCCACCTGGTTGCCATCATACGTGTCATCGTACTCATCCTCATAGTTGTCCCCGCGATAGGGCGGGCCCTCGCCTGGCTGCAGTGGCACCTGCAACAGCAGAAGCATGGGGCAGAGGGGCCCAGGGCTGGCTGGTTTCCCCCGCCCGGTAAAGGCCCAGCGGCCTGGGGCCACCTACCTCCTCCACCACCACGCTGTACTGCTCGTAGCGCTGCCGCTGCGCCGCCACCTCCCGCTTGTCATTCAGCAGGCTCCGTGCATTCTCCTCCTTCCTGGAGTTGCGAGGGGACAGCACAGAAAACCATCAGGCTTTGAAGGCCGCAAGTGCCAGGGCCCAAAGGACCACGGGCTCGGGCTGGCACGAACTGTGACAAATACTATGGAACACTGACGGGGGTGTGGGAAGGTGGGACTCACTGCTGGGGGGTGCCCCTGTGACCAGGTCCAGCCACTTTGGAAGGCATTCCAAAACAGTTGTTGCAATGTAAAACGTGCCCAGCCTTTGGCCAGGAAATTCCTCTCTGAGGCGCCCACCCGAGGGAAACGCTGGCTGTGAGCATTAAGAGGTCTGATCGGGAATTTTCTTCCCAGTGCTGTTTGTAACAGCGAAAAATGGAAAACAACTAGTGTCCATCACGAGTGAAATGGCCAAACGATGTGCCACATCTTTATTACAGAATGCCGGGCGGCGGTTATCAAGAATGACATTCGTCTGTAGGCGCTGATGCAGAGAGAATTCGAAGACCTATTCCCGGGGAAAAAAGCAAGCTGCAGAAAAATGTATACGGTGTGATCCCATTTGTATAAAAGGCAGAAAGCAAACCAAACAAGCTGTTCCTACCAGTGCATATAATTTACATAAGCCAGTGCACAGAGAGGGCTCATTAAGTCCCCCACCAAATGACAATGGTCACTCCTAGGTGGGGCCTGGGATTATTTGAACCTTTTAGAAAACAAAAATTTTAGAAAGAGAAAGGCCAGGGGCGCCTGGGTGGCTTAGTCAGTTAAGTGCCTGACTTCAGCTCAGGTCACGATCTCATGGTTCCTGAGTTTGAGCCACACATCGGGCTCTCTTGCTGTCAGCACGGAGCCTGCTTGGGATTCTCTGTCCCCCTTTCTCATTGCCCCTCCCCTGCTTATTCTCTCTCTCTCTCTCTCAAAGAATAAATAATTAAAAAAAAAAATAAAAAAAAAAAAAAGAGAAAGGCCATATGTGGCCTTCCTACTGAGCTCAGGGGAGCCGCAGGGACCTGTGGGGTGTGAGGGGCCAGCAGGGGTCCTCACTCTTCCTCCTACCCCTGCTTCCTCATGGTGACCTTCTATCTGTTCTACAGTTCAATCTTCCGTGTCAGTTTGCATTGGAAGAAAAAGCCCCAAAGTTCAACTCCTGTTATATCACGGGTGAGGAACCGCGGGTGTGGCGGAGGGAAGGAGGGGGACGTGTTTGGGAGCAGTGAACAGCCTCGGTGGGGACTCAGGCCTCTTGACTGTGGCTTTGCAAATCTGTAGAAAAACCGGCCTGTCAGACACATAGGCCTGTGGAATGTAGTTTCTAGCCCTGCAGGGGAAAATCAATATGAGATGCCAGGCAAGAAAATCCAGCTTAGCTGTGAAATCAGTTTTCTGGAATGTATCAAAGGTAGGGGAAAAAAAAAAAAAAGAAGAAGAAAAAGAAGAAGAGATACAAAGTCACAGCTTCTATTAAAATCTTGTATTAACTGCTTTTGGTGCAGGGAGCGACAAGGGGCTGAGACTCTCGGGCTGTTTGCCTGGGAGCCTGGGGCGGGTCAGGATTTGGCTTCCTTCAGTAGTTTTTACTAAGGGCCTACTGCATGCCAGGGAGGTACTAAGGCTGAGCCGGGGAGAGAGTCGAAACAGAGGACGATCTGGATCTGTCCTCATGGGACTCACAGTCCAGTGAGGGTCACAGGCAAACGAGCATGCCCTGGAAGCGAGACCCCCCTCTGGCTCAGGGGGTCTAGCTGGTGGGGGTCGGGGGAGGAGAAGAGGAAATGAGGCTCTGGGAGGTGGGGGGCATCTGATCTAGACCAGGGGAAATTCTCGGTCCACAGGAAGATTCTGTATCACAAGGGGGCCTGTGCCTGCGGTCCTGGCTCCGACCTGGCTCTCCTCACGAGGCTGGGGGCTGGAGAGGAAAGAGACAGAGAGCAAGTGAAGGGGGCCCGGGTGTTTGGTGCCACCAGAAGGGACACATGTACTCATTCCACATACATTTCCTGAGGGCCTGCCAGGTGCCGGGGCCTGTGGTGAGCCAGGCGTCCCAGGGTGAATGAGAGGTGTCACTGTCCTTTCTGCCACATCCCTCAGCTCCTGGTCCATCCAGGCCCCAGTTCTTGTGCGGGAGGTCCCGCTGTGGGCCTCTGGTTATGTGGCTCCCTGGCAGGGCCAGAGAAGCCTCGCAAACTCCACCCACCCAGGATCCCGGGAGGGGACACAGGCAGGGCCAGTGGGGCCTGGTGCCCTGGGCATCCCCATCTTTGGCCCCAGGACCCTCCCTTGGGAGCCAGAAAGGAAAAGAAAAGTGAGGGTCAAAACCAGCCAGGAAAAGATGCATCTGAGGCTTGAACTCCAGTCAAGTCTGGAGACACAGGCAACAGCGGATCCGGAGAGTTCTTCAGAGCACATGCTTCCTCAGGGAACCCAGAGACTGTGTGGGCTCCCCTGAAGCTGAGCCATTCTTCCCCTCCTCACTTCTGCTAGCCTATCCTTCAAGGCCCAACTCAAACTGGCCCTTAGGGGGGTGACTCCCACCTTTGAACTTCGAAAGGACCTGTAGAGACAATAAACCCCTCCTTTTCCAGGTAAGGAAACCCAAGAGGCAGAGCAACTTTCCCAAGGCCACACGGCTTCTCCCAGCAGAGCCAGGGCTAGAACACAGGTCTACCGACTCAAGTCTGCTGGGGCACTTCTTGAGTTGTGTGATCACAAGCAAGCTCCTTTTCCTTGCCAAGTCTTTTTTTTTTTTTTTTTTTTAAGCTTATTTATTCAAGAGAGATAGAGAGAGCAAGCAAGGGAGGAATAGAGAGAGAACCCCAAGCAGGCTCCGCACTGTCAGCGCAAAGCCCGATTCAGGGCTCGAACTCATGAAACACGAGACCATGAGCTGAGCTGAAACCAGAGTCAGACGCTTAACCGACTGAGCCACCCAGGCGCTTCTCCTTGCCAAGTCTTAATTCTGCATCCCAAGGATGAAATAAGATGATGACTAGAAGTGAACCTGGCACACGCTGGGCTGAACAAGATGAATCCTATTTCTTTCTTCTGCAGGACTTGTCAGAGCCTTTAATGTGCCAATGCACTCTGTGACTCACCAAGAAGCAAAGTGCCCAGACTTTTTTGGCCATAGAGCCTGTTTTGAGGGAGAACACTCGTAATCTTCCAGGGTACCACTGTTCAGTCCAAAGGATGTATGGGACCCCACCTTATACACACCGCCTCCTTCATTTAGCTATGATATACCAACAGCCACTCTCTACCTCACCCCCACTCCTGACATACCCTCATTTGGTTTGGGTCTTTCCACCCTTCCCCCTTCTCCTGGAGCCCTGGACCTCGGCCCTGTGACCCGGTTCCCCACTGAGACGTGAGTGGAGTCTGGAGACTTTCGGGAAAGGCTTCCTGGTCTCTAAGAGAAATACAAGAAGACCTGATCCAGACTGCCTCTCGGCGCTGTCATTTCTGGAGGTCAGAGCTGACACAGCTGTGGCCAGCCGGTGGCTTCAAGGAACCAGCTCCCAGAGACGGAAGAGATGTGTCCTGGGTGATGAGGTCATGCCACAGGTTAACCAAGCCTAGGCGGACCTACCTTGCAGCTCCCTTTGGTGCAAGGGACAGGCTTCCCTGTTACTTGAGCCACTGAGTGCATCCTGATTTAACCAATACACACATTTTAACTCAGGTGTGACCCTGTGCTACTTTTCTCGTGTGCCGTTGACTGCCCCGCCCAGATTAGGACAAGAGTCCCTAGGGAGGCCCTTGTATGCCCCGCCCCGGCCCCTCTCCCACTCTGTCACTACTTGTTTCCCACAGTCTCTGCGCCGCTTGAGAGCGAGGCTCGGGTGCCCTGCTCGCCTTGTCTCCCTGGTGTCTAGAACAGGGTCTGGCGCTAGTAGATCCCTTAATAAATATCTGCTGAATGAATAAGTACATAATGAACACATGAATGGAGGCTCTGCCTCTTTGCAATCCCCAGCCCCTGGGCTACCCAGCACAAGGAGTTCAGTAAACATTTGCCTCCCGGTCTCTCCGCCCGGCAGCTTGGAGTGCCCTCGGAGCAGGGCACAGCCCTCCTCATCTGCCTCTTGCTCCACAGCAGAAGCTGCAGAGGGTCATTCAGACCTGGCGCGGTGGCCACGGGTGCAGGATAACATCTCTGGCCTGGGATCCGGGGATGTCGCAACGCGTGTGACTAAGCAGTTTACAAATGCTTCCTGTCCAGCCAGCCAGATGGCTTTACAGCTGCCCTGCGCCCGCTCCCCAAAGCCCTCAGCCAGCCAAGCTTCCAGCATGGGGCCCTCGCTGAAGAAGCAGCTTGGAATTCTGGCTCTGGGGCTCCTATCGCAAGAACGGGGCAGGCATGCCGTCGCCCCTCTCTGAGCCTCGCTGTCTCCATGTATGTGATGGGGGGAGGGCAGGCTGTACTCGTCCAGCAGTTCCCAGATTTCTGGATTTCGTGAACCAGCACGATTTAGTAGAACTCTGGGGGCTAGCATAGTGTTGTCAACGTCTCGTTTTGCCATTTCTCTTGAACTCTCTATCATCATTACTGACTCTTGGTCCCTCCAGTGGGCCTCCATTCCAAAGCCAGGAGACCTTTCCAAAACATGTCAGCTCATGGGACCCTCCTCATGCTCCCCGCGACCTTGCCCCCGTTTTTCACTCCACTTAGAAAGTTTCTCCTTCCCCACTCTTTACAGGATTGGCCCTTCGACCCCTCCTCACACTTCCACTCTCAGTACCATGTTGTTTCCTCAGTGAAGCCTTCCTGCCGGGATTGAACCCTCTACCAGAGGCTCGGCAGTCTGCACACCTTCGCCTCACAGTGCCTGTCGTTATCTGCAATTTTCCTTTGCTTGTTTGACAAAGCGATTAGTGCAAACTCCACGGGGGCAGGGGCCATGTCTGTTTCCCTGCCCGCGACACCTCCAGCAACCGATAAATCCAGGGCCTCGTATGCCATGAGCACCAGGCAAATATTTGTTGAATGAATGAATAAATCATAAATGGACTTCTCAATGCCAAAAAGGTAGGAAGGACATGAACTAAAACTAAGTAGAAATGGAGTGTGTTCACCTTCTGAAAAGCTGACTTAGTACAGGTCCTTAATTTTCTCATTTTGTCACAGAACGGAGAAAATCAGGTCGAGGAGTGGCTTCTGGGAAGTACTGCTCAGCTCTATCCCCCAGAGATTCGATGGTTGACACATCCAAAGACGTTGGAAGGGAAGAGGGGGACAGTTTAGGTCCCTCTGGCCTTTTGCTATCAATAAGGGGATTCATTTAAAAATGCATCAGAGACCTTGCCCTGCCTGCTGGGAGCACACAGTCCCCGGACTGCTGGGGCAGGGGCGCTGGGGGGGAGGCTGAGCCCAAACTCAAGCCAGTTCTGCAAACACGGAGCCCTTAGTTTCTCTTGATTTTCTCACTGCACTTACAGAGTTGGGGTGCCTGGCACCCCGCAGCCCACCGCACTCACCTCCTGCCTTTGTGCACGCGGCTCAGGTCCACGGTATCTCTGCTGAACACATCGAACTCGTCGTTCTGGAAGACGTTGTGACGAGACGCGAGCAGGGGTGTCGGGTCTGGCTTCACCTGTCTGGGGGGTGCCGGAGAAATCGATTTGAGAGAGAGTGGTCAGCTGATGTCCCCCTGTGCTCTCTCTCACGCCCGCGCCATGTTCCATCCACCAGACTCTCCACTCCCCTTCCGCAGCCCCGTGGGACGCAATCTAAAAACGCTGCCCTGTCTGGCCCTGACCTGGGTATGCAGCCACGTCTCACACAAAGTTCCCCCTCGGTCCCATGCGCCATTCAGAGGTTTTCTCAAAAGTTCCCTCCCTCACTGAACACTCACAGCAGTCCTACAACATAGGTAGCTAAGACCACCCAACCTCCCTGGGCCTCAGTGCCCTCCTCTGTAAAATGGGCACAAAGTGGCTAAGGTACTTGTCCAAAAGCAGAGCTAACTTCATTCATTTGATAAACATCATCTGTCCGCGGAAGAAACACCCATTCGTGCACTCATTCCTGCGGCCCCACAGGCCTTCAGGGGAGCAGTGGGTCAAACTCAGAAAGCGTAGGTGTGAAGAAAGTGAGAAGCTCTGGCCATCCTCCCTCAGGAATCTACTGGAAAGGTGACAATGACAGGGGTAAGCCAGAGACTTCGGAGCTCTGAAAGGCTCAGCAACCCCTTTTGTCACGTCCCACGTTTCTGATGGGTCCTCTGGCAAGGGGCGGCTGCGATGTCCAGCTGTGCACACTCTCTGCCCTGCGCGGGGGGGCATGTGAGACTCTCCCGAGGGCCTAAAGTTTTGATGTTTTCCCAAGGAGGCCATTCACTTAAGTGGCTGGGGAACACTGCCGGAGGGAAGAGAAAGAAGGCCGAGTTCCGGCACAAGAGTGGGAAGCAGAGGAGCTAAGAAGGGGCCCTGACCGGACCCCAGAGCACCTCTGGCCAGGGCCCTGAGACAGCCTGGGCGCCAGCAGCCCCCTCCCACGTCTCTCCCCCACCTGTCTAGGCTGCGGTCCAGCTGGCCGAGGGCAGGGGCCAGCCGCTCCTCCAGGATGTTGTTGATCACCTGCTCCGGGCTGTAGCTGTAGTGCTCTAGGCAGGCCAGGATGAAGCCCTCGCCAAGAGCTGGCAGCAGGTCCTTCACTTGGGAGATGAGCGAGTCCAGCTCCACGCCACACACGGGGGGGCCCAAGGGAGCAGCCGCCCCCATGCACTGTGGAGAGAGCTAGAGTGAAGGAGGGAAAAGGCTGGGCCAAGCGGGCGATAGGGCAACAGGCCTCAACTAGCACCGGACTGGGAACCAGGGGGCCCGGGAGGAGTCCTGGCCCTGCCACTCCTAGGCCAGGATCTCAGCCAAGTGACCCAGGTCTCGAGTCTCTAATTCCTGAAACCCTGTGAAGAGAGGAGGGCTCCGTGACTTCGTAGTGGTTGAGCTACTTCTGGCTGTGTGATTCGGGGCAGGGCGCTTCCCCTCTCTGAACCCCAGCTTCTTCCACATACAACGGGCGTACTGCCTTCTACCTCATGGAGCTGTCTCGGATGGTTCAAAGAGCATAATGCTGAGCCCAGTGCCTGGAGAAGACTAGGCACTCCACAAACGGTCGTGGCTTCGACTAACCCTTTTCCAACTCTAACAAGTTAATGGCTGACGTTGGAGAGAAACGGCAACCACCAGCCCGGGACTGTGTGGAGAGGCTCCCCTTCCCCTCGGATGATGTTCTTTTTAATAAGGGGGGTTCGGTTCATATGCTGCTTGATGTGGCTTACCTCTGTTAGGATTTTCATTCAAGGAAATTCCAAAATCAGAAAAACAACAATAAAAATCATCCGTCTCTCAGAGACTCTCGGAGAAGAAGCCGAATGGGGAAGAAGGTGGGAGAAGTAGAGGGGACTGTCATTTTCCAAGGTCCTGTGACAATCACAGGGCCTGAGTCTAACACAGGAAGGAGAACAGCGTCTGTTAACAGCACACAGGGCCAGCCGGGCTTGGGGCACTCCACTTAACAGCTCTGGGAATCCCAACAGCCTTGTGGAGACAGGGACGGCGACTATCCCCACCTTATACATGGGGAACAGAGGCTAGATGTGAGTGATGTCCCTCCAGCCACAGAGCTGGTGAGCGGCAGAATCGGAGTACACCCCTGAGCTGTCTGACCCCAGGGACTGTGTCGTCTTAATCCCTATGTCATGCTGCCTCTCAACATGCAGGGAAGAGTCCTGGGATCAGTGGGCAATCCGTATGGCCATAGACTTGGCGAGTTCTGGAAGAGCCCGGAGCACCAGAGGCTTCCACACTTGCTCAGCGGAGCCCTGGAGTCCCATGGCGGGGCGGCGGGGCTGACCAGGCGCTGCTCTCCTCTGCATCCAAAGCAGCTGCATGGTGATCTGCTTAGAGGAGAGCTCTGGGAAGCATTCCACGTGGGAAAAGCTCCACTGCCTCATTTTATAGAGGAGAAACGGGGGTATTGGCAGCTGAAGGGAATTGAAGACTCTCTAAAGGCAGCAGGGAGCTGACCCGCAGCTCAGGGCTGTCGACTCCAAAAGAAACCTTTTTGTCTGAGAGCAGAGACAAAGAAGGGACAGGTTTCCCAGACGGGGCAGGGGAAGCAGGGGAAAACGTCGCTCCAGACACGCACCTCCTCTTCCTCTGAGTTTTCCAGATGTGAGGACGGTCCACTGACTGGTTCCACCATCGCAATGACCCCACTGGGGTCCTCAGCCACCGGTGGGTCTTTAGCATCTGCGGCTTTCTGTCGGGCCACCCCTTCCCATGCACTCTCGACTGCCTGGAGGATGTAGGCCGTCCGAGTCTCGTCCCTGTGACATGTGTTAAGGTGTCTCTCTCTCGGGTGCCAGAGCCTTTTCTGCCTCTCTAGCTCTAAGGCAGCATAATTTCTCACTCCTGCCCCAGCATCTGACCCTATGACTTGTGTTAGGGGCTATCTGGGTTGTACCCAGCGGGCATCACAGGTACCAGGCCTGCCTGGGGAAAGAGGCCAGGCCACGGCCACACTGGCCTTGAAACCTAGTAACTGCCACTCAGCAGAAAGCAGCTCTGGATGAAGACAGGGCCAGGGGCATCCGAGGATGTGATAACTGGAGGAGCCAGCAGCACCTCCTCTGCACTGACCCCCAGGAGGAGGGCCTGATGGGGGTCACTGCTAATGAGGCTTCCTGTCCAACTTGCTGAGGGCTTCCTGCCCCATGGGGTATTCCTGAGGCAAGACGGGGCAATCGAGCCCAGCCTCCAAAATGGCCCACAGGCCCTCCTCCCCGTCCTTCCTCCCTCCCTACCGCCCTGGGCACTGCCAAGCCAGACATCTGGGAGTTGTCCTAGACTCCCTCCCTCCACTTCTAACCCCCACTGGCTATCCCTGAATGCCAGCAACAGCATCCTCACCAGCCCCTGGGCCTCACAGAAGTCTCAGGCGTGTCTGTTCTCCTTTTCCGAAGTTTAAAACTGACCCTGTTACTCCCTGTTTCACACTCTTCCATGACACCCCAGTGCTCCTAGGAGAGAGTCCAAACTTCTTACTGAGAGTCATCCCAGAGCCGTGCAGGTCTGCTCACCCCCAGCTCATCTGCCATGCCGTAGCCTCCTCCCCTAGACCCCAGGCCCCCAGCCCCACCCTGAGATCTACACAAAATGTCTGTGGGCTCCTCACACGGGCCTCTCTGTCCTCCATCCACTGGGAACACTTAGCTCGGGCATGGCCACCACTTCCGCCTCACAGGCTTACCCTGAGCTTGCAGGGTTGGGTGCCTTCCTTGGCTTTCCTGTCCTCTGAATTTCTCCCATGAGCCACTTGAACTGCTTGTTTACTTGTCTGTCTCCTCTCCGGCAACGAGGTCTGTGAGAGCGGGACTGAGTCCATGCTGGTCACGTGGGCCCAGACACTCAGTAAACACCTAAGAATGCAGGACGCTACCCCACCCAGCTCCGAGGATCGGAGTAGTCATCTCCTCCAGAAACAGGGGCTGGGGTTTTGGCGGGCCTCTGGGGAACGCTGGCTGACCCGTGTGTTCTGGGGATAAACCTCCCTCTGCTCCTCTGGGTCCTAGCAGCCCCACTCCCACCTGGCCAGGCCAGGTCCTGTCCCAGGGGCTGCGGTAGGATACAAGACGGCTGAGGCCTGCTGTAGCAAGCTGACATCATCGGCCACAGGGAAGAGTGTGTCGTAGTCCCGGAGGAACCTGCCGGGCAGAGAGCAGACGGAAAGGGACAGGGCTGGGGCAAACTGGTCTGCTGCCCAACCACAAATCGCACAACCGTAGACCATGATGAGCATACGCAGAGGCTCTAGGATGCAAGGCCACGTGCAGACTGGTCCCAGCTCAGCCGCACTCACCTCTTCTCCTGCAGCAAGGAGCTGAAGATCTGAAGGAACTCTTCGATGAAGCCCTGGATGTTGTCACAGCTGGAAGAGGACGCCAGAGCAGATGAGCTCACTCGATGCAAATGAGCTGTAGCTCCCCTCCCTGCCGCCCGCCCTGCTCCTCTGTGAGGCCTCAGGCTAGTTGGACGAAAGAGGCGTTTGTCTCTTTTCCCCATCTCTGCTCAGCAACCCTGGAGCAGGGAAGGGGGCAGAGGACAGGAGGGAAATGCCTCTGCGGGGCTTGGGGAGGGGCTCTCCCCCCCAGATAGCTGCTTCCGAGGGCTCACCTGTTTTCCAGGACAGGGAGGAGGCAGATCTGGTTCATGAGGATGTGAAAAATCTCCAGTAGCTTCTTCCTGGAATGGGACAGCCTCTGCCACAGGTCACCTAGCAGCCTTTGAAGGCCCGAGAGGAAAAAAAAAAAAAAAATAGAGATTTGGGAGATTAGAAGGCCTGGAGGGAGCTTATTCTCAACAGTTGCAGGTGTCCCTCCCCAGGGCTGGAAAAGCCTCACGAGTCACTCTGGACAGCGGCTGGCAAAGTGTTGCCGGCCCTGAGAGGCCAGCAGATTCCAGGGCCGCTTCCCAGTTTAAACAGTGGGTGGGAAACCAGTACGCCGGATACCAGGAGCTTGGGACAACCGCTGAGAGGAAAGGTTAGGATGCAGGGGCCAGGAGGCTGCTGGTAGGGACGCTGACGCTAGAGCTGCCAGTCCATGGTGCCACGTCCTCGTCTTAGAGACAGACAGGGGTGTTAAAGCCCAGGGAAGGCAGGGCCTCTCTCTCCCACGACAACGCGCTTAGTTTTGGCCCCGGCTCACTTGCTATCTTCAAGCCTCCTCTTCTTAATTGCAGACTCCAGTTCGGGAATTGCAATTTCATAAAAGGAAGCTAGCCTGTGGAGGCACACATGGGGAAAAGGCAAGATTAGTTCCTAAATACCACACTTCATCAGAAAATCAAAGCAAACCGCAGGAAGCGGGAAGGCCCATTTCTTGCTCCCAAGTTGTCACCATGACAATTTTCTCCCAGAACCACCCTGGCTCTTCCCTAAGCCAAGTCTGACCTGCTGTGGATGGCCCAGGAAAAGCCTGGAGAAGTGACCTGTAGCTACATCCGCCTTTCACTGGGAAACCAAGGCCCAGGTAGGCTCATTCGAACAGAGCAATGAGCTACTCAGAACTCGCTGAGGTTTGAGAAACGAACCCCAGGTCTTGGTTTGCTCAAACCTGCCAGTAGCTCCCTACCTCCTATGACATCGAACCGCAGCTCTTCTCTCTGGTCTATCCATAGCTAGCATGGAGTAGCCAACCTTGCATCTCACCTCAGCAACCTCACACTCACCCCCTTGCCCCTCAAATTCAAACTCTCCACCCCAGCAACAGGCATCCAGATCATGCTCGCCCACGTGACTTCTCCTTCCTGGAATTAGGTGCACAGCACTCAGAATATGTTACTCTTATAACTTAAAACGTAGCTGTCTCTCTTTTGTGGTCTGATTCTTCCTCAGAACACCTTAAGCTTCCCAAAGCCAGAACAGTAGCCTAAGTGCCTAAGATGATGCTGAATTTGTAGCAGGTACCGTATAAACATTTAACTACGGACTAGCTGGATTCCGGCAACTTCTGTGTTAGTGTAGACCCATGGGCAGCAGAGGGTAACCAGGCCCGAAGAGACAGGCTTTACTAGGCCCACAGCATGGCACCCAGAAAAAGAGAGGGCAATTTGGCCCAAACAGATTCAGGTGTTGCCAGGATACATTGCTGGTGGGAAGGTAAATTGGAACAACCCCTATGGAGGGCAATTTGGCGAGATCTATGAAAATTAAAAATGCACAAACCATCTGTTCTTGTGATTCTACTTCCAGGAAAATATTCCTCAGATGTACTTACAAAGGTGTAAAATGATGTATGTGCAGTTATTCTTTGTAACATTTTTCTGTAATAGCAAACAACTGAAGAAAAATCTAAAGGTCGATCTATGGGGTCTGGCATTCCATACAGTACAATGGAATTCTATCTAGCCAGACCAAAGATTGAGGATGCTTTGTGTACGGATACACGTCAAATTTAAAAATAAAGTGCAGGGTGCCCGGGTGGCTCAGTCGATTGAGCATCCGACTTCGGCTCAGGTCATGATCTCACGGTTCGTAGGTTTGAGTCCTGCATCGGGCTCTGTGCTGACAGCTCAGAGCCTGGAGCCTGCTTCGGATTCTCTGTCTCCCTCTCTCTCTGCCCCTACTCCACTCGCGCTCGGTCTCTCTCTCAAAAACAAATAAACATAAAAAAAATTAAAAAATAAAATAAAATGCAAAAAGCACATGTAGTCCTCATACTATGTCAGCAGTGAATTTAAAAGGCAGAGAGGGTGATATATAATGTGCATATTTGCTTGTATATATGCATTTATATGCATATCTCTGGAAAACCCCACATAAAAACCTTGACAACAACGGTTATGGATGAGGAAAAGAACTAGAGAAGGGCGAAAGGGAGAGTTCATTACATACGTATATGTATACACATTATATATGTACTACGTGTGTGTGCATCTGTATATACATACATACATATATAAAGTCTTCCTCTCCCCCTTCCCTAGTATATATGTTCATATATATATTTTGTTGTTGTTGTTGTTGTTGTTGTTTTAATGTATTTTTTAAAGTAAGCTCTGTGCCCAGTGTGGGGCTTGAACTCATGACCCCCAAGATCAAGAGTCCTACGCTCTACTCTCTGAGCCAGCCAGGTGCCCCTCGTTACACATTTTATACCTTTACAGTTTTGAACCACGTGACTGTTTTATTCATTCATAAAATTAAGCCACAGAGAGAGATACTCTGATCTACTTGAGGATATCTGAGGGGACGGAGGTTGTTAGGAGAGGATTAGCCGCAGAGCTGTGTGGTGGCTGTGGCCCCTTCCAGAGAGTTGCAGGGACTGAGCTTGCTGCCTTTGCTCAGCCAGCGTGCTTGGCCTCCGGCACAGAGTGAATAGGCTGGGACAGCCCTGGGTTGTTTCTGTTTGTGAGTCAAAGGCAGTGCCACTTGCAGGCAACAGTGTTTTCCTTTTTTCCTCCTCACCCCTAGACCAGTGGAGCCACTCCCTTGCCTTCATTGATCCTCGCAGGAAAGTTAGTTCTGAAAATTACCTTCCATTTCCAAAGACCCTTTCAAAAGCAATCTGTGCCACGTTTGAAAAGATGCTTTAACAAAATGGGAAAATGCCTGTGGGGGAGCCTGGCTGGCTCAGTCGGCAGAACAAGCGACTTTTTTTTTTTTTAATTTTTTTTATGTTCGTTTATTTTTGAGAGAGAGAGAGACAGAGCATGAGCAGGGGAGGGGCAGAGAGAGAGGGAGACACAGAGTCTGCAACAGGCTCCAGGCTCTGAGCTGTCAGCACACAGCCTGATGCAGGGCTAGAACTCAGGAACCACGAGATCACGACCTGAGCTGAAGTCAGATGCTTTAACCAACTGAGACTTAAAGTAAGCTCTGAGCCACCCAGGCACCCCAGAAGATGTGACTCTTGATCATGGGGTCATGATTTTGAGCCCCACATTGGGGTTAGAGGAAAGAAAAGAAAAGAAAAGAAAGGAAAGAAGGAAGGAAGGAAGGAAGGAAGGAAGGAAGGAAGGAAGAAAGAAGAAAGAAAGAAAGAAAGAAAGAAAGAAAGAAAGAAAGGAAGGAAGGAAGGAAGGAAGGAAGGAAGGAAGGAAGGAAGGAAGGAAGAAGAAAGAAGAAAGAAAGAAGGAGAGAAAGGAAATGCCTATGGTAATAAGTGAAGATAAACAGGGTACAAAATCCTAAGAATAGTATGATCTCTCACGGTGATTTTAATTTTCTACCTTCCGGAATTTTCCAAATTTCCTATGAGCATTTGCCAGTTTATGCCACTTTAACCACGAGAAAAGATATCTTTTCCAAAAAGTGGACAGCTACAGGCCCATCCTAGCCCCTTTCTTCTGGGGAGAGTGCTGATTGGTGCTTTACTGTAACATCTTCCGGGAGGCTGATCGGACCTCACATCTGATTTTCACAAGCTGAGGAGACCCAGGAGGGGTCAGAGCACCAGCTGCCATCTCTGGCACACGTCAGCACTAGATAAATGTTTTGTTGAATGAGAAAGTAAATGACTGAATGGACCAACGGCTCAGTGGACGGGGCTGGGCAGCTCCCAGAGGCTCCTGAGAATGGTGGGGAGAGACGCCTGGCAAAAGCAACAGCCAGAGGCCACAGAGAACAAGCCAGTCCCCACTGTTGCCAGGCAACATGCAGGTTGCCAGCCCAGGCCTGTGCACCCCTTTCTCCCCACACAAGGAACAGACAGTTTTGCTCATGGCGCTAAGTGGGCAAGGAGGGCCTCCCTCCCTATATCTTTCTTTACTCATATCCTCTTCTATATCTTTCCTCATCCTGGCAGGATCTTTCTAGAACTCTTGGATAAAAGCTTCCAGGGGCTCCTACTGCCTACAGAATAAAGGCCCCACTCCCCGCCAGCAAGTTCAAGGCTCCTTACAATCTAACTTCTACCAACCTCTCTGGAGACTCTCTTGTTACCTGCCCCTTTTCCTGCTGCCCCAGGCCCTGCTTCACCCCACTCCACTTCCTGGCTCTCCCTGGACACACTCTGGGCCTTCCCACCTGCACTCTACCTGCCCGGAATGTCCTTCCCGCCACTATAATCTTACTCTCTCTGGAAGGTTCCTGTTCATTCTTCCATTTCTTGCTGAAGGGCCATCTTGAAACCTCTTATTTCACCAGACGGAATTTTGCCTTCCTCCTCCGTGTTCCCAGAGCACTTTACAATATGGCCACGACAGCTGGCCCCACGAGTGAGCAAATCTGCTTGTTTCTTTGTGTGTGCTCTAGACTAGATGCTGAAGTTCTCAGACCATTTCTTATTGTCTGTTACTCCCTTGTGCCTGCCCATGAAAGGGGCTTTGAAACAAAAGAACTGAACTAAAACTTCCCTATTCTTGGTTGGGTTTTTTTTTTATTCCCTCCCCTACCTATTTCTTTGCCAAAAATGGGAATGCTTCTAAAATGCAGGCTCAGGGCACCTGGGTGGCTCAGTTGGTTGAGTGTCCAAATCTTGATTTTGATTCAGGTGATGATCTCACAGTTCATGGGTTCGAGCCCTGCATTGGGCTCTGTGCTGACAGCTCACAGCCTGGAGCCTGCTTCGGATTCTGTGACTCCCTCTTTCTCTGCTCCTCCCCAGCTCATGCTCTGTCTCTCTCTCTCCCTCTCTCTCAAAAATTAACATTGGGGCGCCTGGGTGGCTCAGTCGGTTAAGCGT
This sequence comes from Paguma larvata, assembly GCA_030068075.1. Taxonomy (NCBI): domain Eukaryota; kingdom Metazoa; phylum Chordata; class Mammalia; order Carnivora; family Viverridae; genus Paguma; species Paguma larvata. The sequence continues at coordinate 67,321,857 of CM057835.1, forward strand.
CTAACTTTAGCCCAGGTCACGATCTCGTGGTCTGTGAGTTCGAGACCCGCGTCAGGCTCTGTGCTGATGTCTCAGAGCCTGGAGCCTGCTTCAGATTCTGTGTCTCCCTCTCTCTCTGCCCCTCCCCTGCTCACGCTCTGTCTCTATGTCTCTCAAAAATAAATGTTAAAAAAAAATTAAAAAAAAAATAAACATTAAAAAATAGTAATAAAAATAAAAGTTAAAAAACAATAAATAAATTAATTAATTAAATGCAGGCGCCATACAAGCAGGAGCCTCATCTGTCCTCACTGCTGTATGCCCAGGCTGGAGGAGGGTCTGGCACATTCTAAGTACCCAGTAAATATCTGATGAATGAGGATGTCAACTAGAACCTCTACTTCAGCAGTCAGAACTACTATTGTACCTGTAACAGAAGTCATGCTTCTGGAAGGTTTGGCAAGCCAAAGGGAAGATATCCAGAAAGGCCCAGAGCGTAGTGCAGGTATCACAAAGGTAGAGAACAATGTCTTTTAATTCCTGTTGCCAAAAGAAAACACTGCATTATTCTCCTCCGCCCCCATACACAGCTCTGTAGCGGGTCTGAGACAAAGTTGACAAAAGCCAGTGGGAGCCATGAGGCAGATACCTCGTGTCGGGGAAGAGAACACTGGATGTCTGTGCAAAGCCTGGCTGGTCCGTCTCTAGGAGCGTGATCTGTACACGTTATAGCGATCTCCCTACTTCAGGTGTTACTACCTTAGCTCCAACGGGCACTGGCCCAATGAGCTCTGGGGTTACTCCTCAGTCTAGGATAATACAGTTCTCTCTTCTAAGCTGAAGGAGAATCACCCCTGAACCTGAAGACAATGCCTGTGGTCCCACACAGAAAGCACATTCCACTGAGGCAACAATATCAAGCCCATACTTTTCGTACATTTTGAAGAGGACAGAACATGGAGTGCTTTCTCATACACGTCCCTGAGTCTCTTGACAACTCTGAAAAGGAGGCCGAGCAGTTGTTAGGATCTCTGTTTTACAGAGAAGGAAACTGAGGTTCAAAGGGGTAAAATGACTGGCTCCCACGGTACTCAGTGTGCATCTTTCTGAAATACTTGTTTAATGCCTATTTCCCCACGGAACTGGAAGCTCCAGGAGGGCAGCTCACAGCTGCCTCTTTCCTGCTCCATCTCCTGTGCTTTTAGCATAAGGCCTGGTGCTTGTCTAGGCTCCATAAGTATTTAACTCCGTCTCAGGCTGTAAGCTCCATGAGAGCAGGCGCCGTGTCCATTTTTGCCTACTGTTTTATCCTGGAAGCTCAGCACATGCTGGGGATTCCCCAATAAATTTGCTGAATGAACACAGGGCTCAATGAATAACACGAATGAGCTCATTGTGCTGAGCTAAGTGAAGACTAAACCCCTACCTTCTGAACTCTAGTTCCCTGTTCTTTCCACTACTCCATAAACGAAGCTCCCAGAGAAAAATAAAAGCCTGCTGAAACGGCCTAAACCTGTGTGAAGGGAATTACTGCTTATGGAGTTGTGTAAACAGGGCCACAAGCATGTGAAGAAGCTGCCAGGTCCCCGGCTAGCCAGAAAGAGGCTGGGCTGAGGGGTAACCTCACCAGGAGAGGCATGTCGCTGGGGGTCAATCGGCCCCTCTCCTCGAGCTTCTGGGGTGTGGCGCTGGCCCCGTCCCCTTGCAAACCACAGTGCTGGAGGATATTGCTAAAAACCTGTGAAACACAAGAAGAGGCTCTCCCACATCCTGTCAAACCAACAGCTAGGACCCCTGACCTGCAGTCTGGGGTGGGTGATCTGAAAGCCGCCCTGAAATCTCTGGAATATATGCTGGTGTTTCCACGAAACCAAAGACAATGACAGAGTGCAGGGCAGAGTGGAAACTGTAAAATCGAGATGATGGGGGTTATTCTTCCTACAGGATTGCGGTGAGGATTAAAAAGAGGAAATGTATGGAAAGCCCCCAGAATCCTACAGATGTTACCTGAATGGATATGTTGGGCAAATGTATGGTAATAAATATTTAAGATACACATTAAGAATAAAATAATATATATACATATACACACACATCTATTTAGCAATATATTATATGTTTTGGATTCTCTGAAGGTGGCAATTTACGGAAACTATATTGAAATCAAAGGCAAATCAACAGTGAGGAGAAAACAGAGTCCATCGTAAAATCATGTGTTTACCTCATTGTACCACATAACTACCCTAAAAGTTATCGTGAATAGTGGAATCTCTTGGTGGTGAGATTATGGGTTAATCATCCTCTTTCTGTTTTTTTTTTTTCCATAATTTTCAAATTTTCTACAATGAACATTATTTTATAAAACAATTTCACAGAACTTTAAAGCTCTTATTTGAGAAACATAGGTATCTTAGGGGGGTCTCCTTTGAGGCTTATGGCTGTTGGCAAACAGCACGCAATTAAAGCCAAGCTCTTTTTGTATGAGTGCTAGACAGTCCTTAGATTTCGGTTCTGTTCAGGAGGGGAAAAGGGCGAATTTGAAAGGTGTGCTGAGGGGCAGGACACAGAGACGGTCTGGAGACGGGGCTGGAGAGGGGTAGGGAGTAAACATTTCTCCCTGGTTCTTCCAGGAAAGTCCAGGGACACCACCAGGTTGGAGAAGGGATCTGGACAGGGCTGAGGGCTGGTACCTGAAGAATGGTGGGCATGGTTTCATCTAGGTCGTTATAGTAACTCGGCTGCTGGATAAAGATGTTTCCTGAAAAGAGAAGAGAAAGGTAGGAATCGGAAAAAGATGGTGGGGGAGGAGAGGGTACATTACAAATGGTTGCCAGCATATTCTGTGACCTTTCTCCCTTTTCCTAAGCCTGTCTGCACTAGAGCAGTCCTGGCCCCAGGCCCTGCTGGCACAGAACTTTGGCCCAGCCTAGAAACTTCCCCAGCATGAGGGAGGGACTTCACTCGGTACAATTTAACCTTTTAAGCACCTCTGCCTAGAGAATTACATAAAAGGCCTACCCTGGTCAAACCAGCTCGCCCTGATGTCCCCAGGGAGTGCCCACATTTGGGCACCGTGCCTTGTATGACAGCATTGGCTTTGGAAGTGGGAGTTAGTCATCCAGGAAAATTAGAAGATATGATCTCTTTGCTCAAGAAAGCTGGATGCTACAATCCAGGATTCTTGCCAGGCCACACCTCTAATAACATGAGGCGTCTCTAAGGAGAAATTTCTCTGGAAATTCTCTTACCCTCTGCTTTTGAATATGCTAGCCATTTGAATCCATCCTCTTCCAAGGTTAGAGGCCTGAGAGAGATCTCGAACTAAGTTTACCACACGTTTGCAGTTGTTCTTAAAAAAACAAAGCTCCTTTCTGAATGTTTACTACCTCCGAGCGTGGCTGCTGGGAGTGCGTAGGTTAGAGCATATGGTAACTGGAACAGTAACCAAGTGTTCCGGCTGCCCAAATGGCGAGGGAAGGAGGGAAAATCACAGCAAGCTAGGAGGCATGATGATGCAAAATGCCAACACCCTTAAGAAGAGGCCACGGTTCTTCATCCCGCCGTGATCCTAATTTGAGGCTGGCTGTCAGGATGTGCTGAATTCTATGAGTCCTTTGTCTTTGGGCAGGTGTGCCCTTGATGTCCTTCATGAGAACCCTGCAGCCCTTGTTCCATCCTGAAGGATTGGAAAATCAACGAGATAGAAGGCCAGATGGGGCTGGGTGAGTAAGCAAGTCACTGTGTAGCCGGACTCTCCGGACACCCCTTCTTGGATGCCACTTCATTGCTTGATTCCACAACGCGGAGTTTTAGCAGCACGAGCTTGCTCAGTGCATCCCACCTCCAGATGGGTGCTGACCCCTCAACCTGTAAAGGTACTCCCTGACCATCTGTGCCCGCATCCTGATCTTGACAGCAGGGAGGGACTGAGCTGTCTCCCCACCAAGATCTGTTCTTTCTCACCAAACCCTCCCATGTAATGGTATCCTCAAGGTCAGGTCAGAACTCCTGACCACAGCACAAAGGACCATGTGAGAGCTGGCCCCGGCAGCATCGCCCTCTCCCCATTTCCTGCCTTGCATTTCCTCCCTCGCACCTCTTCAACCTCAGAGAACAAGCCCCATCCCTTCCCTCCACCTGGAGTGACCTCCCAGAGCTAAGTCCACCCTAAGGCAGGTGTCCCCTTCTCCAGGCAGTGCCTCCTGACCCAGGCATTAGGAGCAGGTCTCCCCCTCTACCCATACCACACGGTGGACCCCACCACGCCCTGACCACCTGGCATGGGGTAAGGCACTCTCTTATAATCCTTCTCGTGCTTAAGCCTGAGTAACAGGGATGTTTTACAAGCATCAAAACAGATCATATTTCACAACTGACCCTTTCCTCTCCTTTATCTGATCCAGTGACAGTGAAGATCTGACTTTCAGTTTCACAAACTGTTAAGAAGTAAGGAGCAACCTTCTCAGGCTAAAGTAATTCAGAAACCCAGAGGGGAAAAAAAAAGGGGGCGCCTGGATGGCTCAGTTGGTTTAGCATCTGACTCTTGATTCTGGCTTAGGTCATGATCTCATGGTTTGTGAGTTCGAGCCCCACATTGGGCAACACACTGAGCGTGGAAACTGCTTGGGATTCTGTGTCTCCCTCTCTCTCTGCCCCTCCCCTCCCTCTGCACCTGCATTGGCACAATTTCTCTCTCCCTCCCTCTCTCTCGCAATAAACAAACTTAAAAAGAAAGAAACGGGGGCGCCTGGGTGGCTCAGTTGGTTAAGCATCTGACTGTGGCTCAGGTCACGATCTCACAGTCCATCAGTTTGAGCCCCGCATCGGGCTCTGTGCTGACAGCCCAGAGTACGGAACCTGCTTCAGATTCTGTGTCTTGCTCTCTGCCCCTCCTCTCCTCTCACAAATAAATCGACATTAAAAAAAAAGTAAAGAAAAGAAAGAAAGAAAAGAAACCCAGGGTGAATGGAAGGTATTGCCAAAGAGATGAGTGCAGTCCTTGGTGGGGCCAAGGCCTGATGTACTCCTGCTTGGGCAAAGAGGCTCCAAGAGTCTAACTGAAATGCCCTGCTTTCAAAATTACACTTACACTTTCAAAAATCTCACTTACGCTGATTCAGAATATCAACCTTGAAGTTAAAAAAAAAAAAATCCAGGTGTGTGTTCAGGGGGATGGGGGTGCCAGATAAGGACTGGGCTTCTGCCCAAAGGAAAATCGGCCAGTCCCTTGTTCCTTCCTTTTCTCCCTTGTCAACCATCTTAACTACAGCTGATCTGCTCTGCTCAAGAGCTTCTGTGGTAGAGAAAGTGGAGGTCACCCCTCTTTGTACCTTCTGCTCAAGGGCTGGGAAGAGAGCTGCTGTGCATGTGTGCGTGTAGGCCCTTCCTCCAGACCCCCCTCAACGCACACAGCCCCGCACACACACCGTGAAGGGACTCTGGATGCCTTTCTTCTTCTCTTTTCCATTAACTGCCCTCTAAGAGCCAAAGAAAGGGCTCTCCTAAATAGGCCAATTAAGGTTCTCAGGCTGGGGCTAAAAACATTCTAAAACACCTCAAAATCTGTAAGGCGGCATGTTTTTCTGGGGACAAGATTTCATCTGATTCTCAAAGAAGTCAGTGACTCAAAAGATTAGGGGCTTTCTCACGCCACACTCGCCCACCTGGAACTGCAGCCAGAAGTCCTCTCCCCACCCCCACTCCACCCCCCGCCCCCGCCCGAACGCCCTTTCCCTGCACCTGACACCAGTTTTCTCCAGAATTGTTTAGGCTTTTCCCTCCAGCTGACGTCCCTAAGCACTGCTGTATTCTGCATCCAGGATGCCTTCTTCCACCCTAGCAGCTGAACCAGGCTCTCACCTTCAAACCCACACTGCAGCATTGGCCCCCTCCTCAGCCTCCTGTCGCCACCCTCCCCATTGGCATGCTGCCAAATTAACCTTGACACCAGACAGCTCCTCCTCCAGTTCCCACGGCCTCAAGACAGTAAGAGGTCAGTCACCAGGTGCTTGTGATGAGTCAGGCACCATGCTAATCTTCACAACCATCCTGTGAGGTAGGTGTTTCATTAGTCTTCCCATTCTTCAGATGAGAAAACTGAGGCTGAGAGAGGCTCACTGACTTGGACAAAGTGACACAGCCAGGAGCAGAGCAGGGGTGTGAATTGGCAGAGCCTGCTTTCTGAGCCACCAAGCGATACTCCTCCCCAAGTGCTAAAGGCTGGCGCGGAGCCCTCCCCGCCGAACTGGCCCCAGCTTCCCCTTCCCCATCTCCTGCTGCTGCCCCCCCGGCATGCTCCGCTCTCACCAGACTTAGCCTAATGACTGTTTCGCTAACTAATCATGCCTGTTTTTGCCCACTCGCCCCATGCCCTCGGTCCACAGTAACATTATGAAGAGTCTTTCTCTGGGAAAGTAGAAGAAATGAACTGATGATCAGGGAATAATTAGATTTGAATGGGAAATCAGAGGCTGTTCCAATGAAAAGGCTGGACGGGAAATTTTGTATATATTATGCTCTGATATAGTTTTGAAAAATACACAGAGAAAAGACTGGAAGGAAATAATCGCCAAATGATTGTCTCTGGGTGCAGGAATTTGAGAACTGCTTTCCTGCTTTTTTACATTTTATATTCTCCCCAAACTTTCTAAATTAATATATATCATCTTTATTATCACCTTTGCTATTAGGAGGAAGGAAGGAAGAAAGCCATTTCAAGGGATAACTTAGCTTTGTAACTGTGCATTTAGAAAATTATGTCCTATAATCTCGGGTGAGGAGGGCTGACAGTGGTGTCCTGGGTGAGCACCTCTTTGTGCCCAGTCTGATGCCATCACCTGCGGTTCAAAGAGGAATCCACTGGCTAGAGCACTTGGGTGGCTCGGCTGGTAAAGCGTCTGACTCTTGGTTTCGGCTCAGGTCATGATCTCACGGTTCATGAGATCCAGCCCCACACTGGGCTCTGCGCTGACAGCATTAAAACAAATCAAAGAGGAATCCACTGGGGCGTTGTTTCCCTCTGTCACATCCCAAGCAAGCTCCAGTCTCTGATCGAACCTTCTAGCCCACTGCTTCTTTTTAAAATGTTTACTTCTATTTGAGAGAGAAAGCATGCGTGCACACAAGCAGAGGAGGGGCAGAGAGAGGAGGACAGAAGATCCAAAGTGGGCTTTGTGCTGTCAGCAGCAAGCCCAAACTGGGGCTTGAACTCATGAACCACGAATTCATGACTTCAGCAGAAGTCGGACACTCAACCAACTGAGCCACCCAGGCGCCCCTGGCCCATTGCCTCTTGCTGGGATCCAACTGCTGAAGTCATTCCTTTCTCAATCCGAAAGAGTCCTCTCTGAACCCTTGTCTTCATCTACTCTCCGCAACAATACAAATCATGACATTTTGGGGGCAGTTCCACTATCCGTGAGGCAGGGAGGGACGAAGAGCAAGAGCTCGAGAGTCAGGCCTATGTGACATAAATCCCAGCCTGGCCACTTACTAGTCACGGCCTCTCAGGCAAGTCCCTTATCTTACCCTCCGTTTCCTTGTCTGTGAGTAGTGGTGATTCTAGCGTCACATCACGGGGCTGCCGTGAGGATCCATTCAGATCACACAGGAGGAGCGCTCAGCAGAGTGCCGGGCCCCGGTGAGCACTCGCGCAGAGGTCGGCGATCACTACCGCTGCTAGTCTCACCGCCAAAGCAAACTGCCTCACCGCCTCGACGGTTTGGCATGTGGCCTAACACTAAGATCCTTGAGGGACCGTGCGATACAGTGTTGTCTCCACTCCCCCACGGCCACCTAGTCGCACCTTTCAGAGTTGACACACGTATATCTGCAAGGTCATACCCAAGCCCCATCCCCCACTGCAGCTCTGAGGCCCTCTGCGCTCATCTAGGTGCCGCCTTTGGAAGGTCTGGTTTGGCATGTGGGGGCCATCTCTGGGCAGCTCTCCAGGCCCTGTGCCTTACATACCTATCATCTTCTGGAGCAAGGGCGAGTTGCCTTTTCCAAAGAGCACGCAGAGGTCCAGGATCTTTGGGATGTCAAACAGGAAGTTATTGTAGAGGATTTCTCCAAATGCAGAGGGGGAAATGAAGTGATCCTAAGGAATGGTGCAGAGAGAGAGAGGATGAGAGACTTTCCCGAAGCATGTCTTTGTGAAGTAATAGCAAACTCACCAGAAACGACAGGGGACTGGCTAATAAATGAAGGTCTGTCCACACTGTGGACATGTCTGGGCCTCATATATTGACCTGGAGCAATAGCTATTCTTCATTTTAATGTAAGAAGAAGCGAAAATACACTATAAAAAGTCGGTCGGGCATTCATCCTAAAATATTTATGGGTTGCAGCACCTGGTCGGCTCAGTTGCTGGAGCATGGGACTCTTGATCATGAGTTTAAGCCCCACATTGGGTGCAGAGCTTACTTTAAAATAAAAAATAAAATATTTACAGGTAGATTACCATGATGTTTGGAATTGCTTTAAAATACTCCGGAAAAAAAAAATTCAGGGGAAGAAAGAAAATAAGATTGGCAAAATATTGATAATTGAGGCTGGTGATGGCTATGTAGGGTTCATTACGCTTGTGTATATATTTGAAAATTTCTATACTACAAAATTAAAAAGGCAAAATCCTATCGGAAAAATAAATGTACACATACATATACATATATTGAAAGGAAAAAAAAATTCCCTGAAGGAATATACACCTTAATGGTGGTTATTTTCAGGGAAAGGGATTTTGTAGGTGACTTTACCTACAAAATATTTCTGTCGTGTTTGAGTTGTTTAGAGACAGCATTATTTTTCAAATTGGCGGAATAAAAGTAAATGTCTTTAAAAAGCACATACAAGTTCTTTGGGCACTGGGCGTCTCAGTCAGTTCAGCCTCTGACTTGGACTCAGGTCGTGATCTTGTGGTTCGTGAGTTCGAGCCCCGCACTGGGCCGTCTGCTGTCAGCACAGAATCTGCTTTGAATCCTGTGTCTCCCTCTCTCTCTGCCCCTCCCCTGCTCATACTCTCTCTCTCAAAAATAAAATAAAATAAAATAAAATAAACTTAGGGATGCTTGTGTGGCTCAGTCAGGTAAGTGTCCAACTCTTGGTTTCACCTTGGGTCATGATCTCACAGTTTGTGAGTTCAAGACCCACATCGGGCTCTTCACTGATGGCGTGGAGGCTGCTTGGGATTCTCTTTCTCTCCCTCTCTCTCTGTTCCTCCCCTGCTTGTGTTCTCTCTCTCAAAATAAATGAATAAACTTTACAAAAATTTAAAAAATAAAAAAACTTTAAAAAAAAAGCACATACAAGTTCCTTTAACAAATCAGAATCAATGTTTTCACCCTCTGAAGCATAAAAAAAGGCAGTCACATGTCAACTGGCAAAGGGCCCTCGGCTCCCATTGATGAAAATACTTGATATAACACAGACTGGTGGACTTGCGGATAAGGGGGGTGGCACAGATTTCTTCCCCAACGGTGGGAATAAAGGCGGAGGGGAGACAAAGAGGCAATGTGATATTTCCAGAGCTTTCCTGCCCAGGGGCAGGAGAGTCTGGCGCGGAGGTGCTGGGTGTCAGCTGGCGCCCCGTCTCAGGATCAGAGGCTTACTTTGGATTCCTTATGAGTGGACATGCGGAGAAAAGTGAGGAAAACACTTCGATGGAGGCGTTTCTGCATGTCGACAACCTCAGGGGCCGGGGCCACCCATTCGTCGAACTTTCGGGGGACATAGCGCAGATAGGAGTCCAGGCACTTCTGCAGGGTTTCATCGAAGATGACCTATGCCAGACAACAGATCAGAGCCAGGTTTTGTCACTGAGGCCCAAGGGCTTGAGGGCGAACTGCGCAGGGGCTCATGGTCTACCAGCCCTGGCCTAAGGTAAACACTCCAACCCCAAGGGACTAAGGAGGTATGAATGAGCCGAGGGCTAAACACAAGTTTCTAAAAATGACACGTTGGAAGGCGTTGTGTAAACATCATTAAGATTGTGATACAAGACAGAACAATCCAAACCACAATTTGCTGTTAAGGATCCAGTGTAAGAAGTAGAGAGAAAAGCATCTCCTAGGGGGAGAAAAACAACAACAGCAACCAACCAACGGCATGTCATGTGCTTTGTCTTAGTGTTAATTTTGATAGAATGTTACCTGGCACCAGAATTTATCGTGAGGCAAGGCCAGGAGCCAGTCGAGGTCATTGGCTACGAAGGTGGCGCGTTCCAGGTACTCCTCCACTAGGGCGGGAATGTTGTCTTTAGGGGGCGGTTTGTATAACACAAAATACCGGTCTGCCTTCTGCTCGGGGTGCTACGGATCCAAAAACCACGTGTTAACGTGGCAGAGGTTAGTCAGCGAGGGCCCATTTGCCAACCCACAGCAATGACAACACTTGGCTGTTCCAACCGGTGACCCTCCAAGGAGTTTTTAAGCATAAAGAACCAAGTGTCTCTAACAAAGGGGGCTTGGTTGCAGGGAACACTAGGCAGGCATTCAAAACCATGTGTTTTGGAGGATATTTAATGACGCGGGGAAAGGTCAAGGGAAGAGAAAGCAGATATAAACCTATTTAATATAACCAGTTTGGGGATTTTTAAAGAAGTATATATATATATTTAACACAGGTTAAAGAAAATGGCATTGGGGGGAGGGAGTAACATCCCAAAGCTAATAGTGATTACCTTTGGTGAGGGGTAATTAGGACTTGAATATATTTTCCAACTTAAAAAACATATACATGTATTAATTTTTAAGTTATTTGGTAATTACACGAGAGAAACATCGACATCTTTTCTTTCAAAACTTACAACCCTGCCGAGAAAGGGAGTCTCCTGGGATGACACTGCCCGTCCCCATGTCCTCCCAGAGGTGACCACTCACCACCCGGTAAGTGTCCCTGCAGACCTTTCCTAGGCTTTTACGGGACATTATACCCATAGAAGGTATCTCAGCTCTGTTTTCATCCTTCTTAAATAAACAGTATCATACTGTATGTATCATGCTGCATCCTTCTTGGAATCAGAGAAAAAACAAACAAGCAAAAAAAAAAAAAAAACCAACCTCGGGAATTTTTTTTCTTTTGAAGATGCTAATCCAGAAACGACAGGTCTCAGTTTAGAGTTGCAAGTTCTTTCTTCCAACCCTTACCTTGCCGTGAACAAACCTTACTTTGTTCACCTTAAAGAAGAGATGAGCTCAGTTTTCTCCTCTGACTACATAAGGGCTGCTTTCTCCAGGGGAAGCGGTAATAGGAGGAAGGCCGGGCAACATCTCAGGGGTTATCAACCATAATCCACCCGCTTCCAGGTCTGTGAGACCCGGGGGACGGGAAAATTATGACTGATCGGTCAGTTTTCTCAAGAAACCCTATCCCTCCCTACCTGCCCGATGCAAGTCCTCAAACTGTAGAGTCTTTGAGTCATGCAAGGATACCCCGGGGGGCCAGTTATGAGGTGGGTCTTCAGAAGCCCTCTCATTGAAATCAGAATTTAAGGGACGCCTGAGTGGCTCAGTCGGTTAAGTGTCCGACTTCGGCTCAGGTCATGATCTCGCAGTTCATGGGTTCGTGAGTTCGAGCCCTGCGTTGGGCTCTCTTGTCAGCACAAAGCCCGCTTTGGATCTTCTGTTCCCCTCTCTCTATGCCTTCTCCTGCTCATTCTCTATCTCTCTCTCCAGATAAATAAAAACTTAAAAAAAAAAAAAAGAAGAAATGAAAAAAATAAATAAAAATTAAAAAAAAATAAAAATTAAAAAAAATAAAAAAAAAAAGAAGAAGAAATGAGGATTTATACAGAGGGCTTCCGGGTACAACTTTTTTGAAAAAGAATATCCTGCTGACTGAAACAAGTTCAAAACTACTCTCTAGGACCTAAATTCATCTCCTTGATTTCCAAGCTCTTTCCCTCCTCTATCTGTTGACATCTCCTCTCTTAGGTCACTTCTCAGGCAGGGCTACTCATCACCCCCTATCCTCTGATAGATGCGTGCACACACATACCCTGAAATTCTACCTTCTTTGCGATCCTACAAAACTTACTGGCACACTGTCGTGTGCCATGTGCATGTTCGTGTACATGATGAGGACATCCGCGTGCTCACAGAGCCTATGCTCCAGAGGGCAGATGCACATCTAAGCCGTCAAGTGAGCACAAAACAGAGGCAGTGACAGCTTGAACCTGGCAAAGGTGTGCACAGGGTGATTACCTGCACCTGGAGGACAAGCGACAACTTCCCAGAGCAGGCAGGCATCTAAGCTGGGCCTTGGAAATTGAGAAGGATTTTTAGATGGAAGAAATGTTATTTTATGAAGGGATAAAAATGGGCCATGAAATAAAAGGGACCTAGAATGCACTGGGTGGTGGGAAATAGATTTGGAGAGAGAGAGCACTGGAATGGTGCTGATAAAAGCCATCACTCGGGGTGCCTAGGTGGCTCAGTCGGCTAAGCGTCTGACTTCAAGTCCAGGTCATAATCTCAGGGTTTGTGAGTCCGAGCCCCGCATCAGGCTCTATGTTGACAGTGCGAACCCTGCCTGGTATTCTCTCTCCCTCTCCCTGCCCCTCCCCAACTTGCAAACCTGCATAGTCCTTCTCTCTCTCAAAAAAATTAATTAAAAAAAACTTAAAAAAAAAAAAGCCACCACTTAACAAGGGCCTGCCCAATGCCGGGCTGCTGAGTAGGTATGTCCCACAGCCTGTTTCTCTTTTCTGTACACCTACTTAAGAGGGAGATGGTATTCTCCCCATTTAACGGAGGAGGAAACAAAGAATCAGTAAGGTTCAGGAATTTTGCTAAGGTCACAGGGCTAAGGAGGCAACCGAGGCAGGGTTTGAAGCAAAGCGCATCCTGCTGACCTACCGAATGACCTATAGCACCCAGGTGCCATTCTGGTCTCCCTGCTCATCCTTCTGAGCCCAGCTCTGACCTCGTCTCCCCAACTCCCACTCCTGACTAGGTTAGGGGTTCACCTGGGCTCCCCCAACACCTGCCCTCTGTGCTTCCCCAACCGTAGCACCTGCTGAACCGTATCGAAAGTACTTTCAGTTCAGTGGTTACTGCAGATGGGGAGAAAAGAAAGACTGGAACACAGAAAGGGCACAAGGAAACTTTTGGGAGTGGGTAGAAATGTTCATTATCTTGATTACAATGATGGTTTTGTGGGAATACTCTAGTGTCAACACCAACCAAGGTGTATACTTTAAATATGTGCAGTTTAGGAGCGCCTGGGTGGCTCAGTAGGTTAAGCGTTCAACTTCAGCTTAGGTCATGCTCTCAGGGCTCGTGGGTTCGAGCCCCATGTCAGGCTCTGTGCTGACAGCTCAGAGCCTGCAACCTGCTTCGGATTCTGTGTCTCTCTCTCTCTCAGCCCTTCCCCTGCTTACACTCTGTCTCTCTCCTTCTCAAAAATAAATAAACATTAGATATGTGCAGTTTAGTGTCCTTCAATGACACCCCAATAAGATTACGTAAAATGGGAGGGCCTGCCTTCTCTGTCTCCCCAGCTAGTTTGTAGGTCTCCAGAAGCCATCTGGGCTTTGCTCACCACAGCATTCCCAGTCCCTAGAATAGTGCCTGGCATTAAGCCAACTCTCCGTATATGTTTACTGGCTGGACAAACAATGAAGGTGTGTAATGAAGGACCAGATCCCACCAAGTTCTTTGAAGGACTCTGAATGCCAAATTCAAGACTGGGGACTTTATTCTGTAGGTAACAGGAGCCATGGGAGATTTCAGGGCAGACAGCAGCAGGCTCCAGCTGTATCTTCCACCCTTCAAGCCTGGCTCAGGTCCCACTTGCTCTGGGAAGCTTTCTGGACATTCCCTGCCCATCCAACTTCTGTTCTGCTTATCTTGGTAAGAAACCATTTTATACAGCTCTCCAAATGTCCCACTTACGTGAGTCCTGTCTTCCTCAAGAGCTCATTCACTCTTCCTGGCCCAAGACTTTACGTCTTCTGGATTTTCAAGAGCACCAAGGGCGTGCTGTGTGCGCAGTTAGCTACTCAATAAACATTAGCTCCACCTATCACCTTGCAAAGGCAGCGTGGTGGCTGTCTCTTGGCTAGAGATCTCCTTGTCCTAAGTTGGGACTAAAGAGACAGACAAATATACAGGGGCACCTGGCTGGCTCAGTCAGTTATTTGGTTTCGGCTCAGGTCATGATCTCATGGTTTGTGGGATCGAGCCCCATGTCAGGCTCTACGCCCAATGACACACAGCCTGCTAAGGATTCTCTCTTTCCCTCTCCCCTGCTTGTGCTCTCACTCTCTCTCAAAATAAATAAACTTAAAAGACAGGGAGAGAGAGAGAGAGAGAGAGGGAAATATACAGTGGTTAAATATCTCTTCAGCGCGGCCAATAAGACCACTCCTTGATCAGGCAGCTGTCTCTCTCAGCCCATCCCTCTTCCCACCCTACTTCCCATTCGAAGCTTCTGCCACTATCACTGTTGTCATCATCACCACTATTGAGTGCTTACTATGCTCTGGTCACATGGCCAAATATGTGTGAGATTTAACACAAAACTTGTGTGCCTTAATGATATCGTGAGATCATGACCTCTGAAATCAAGAGTCAGACGCTTAACCAACTGAGCCACCCAAGCGCCCCAGAACTTTCTGTGTTAATGGAACTGTTCTATACCTGTGCTAACAAACACAGTAGGCATTTACCACATGGGCTATTTTAATTTAAAGTAACTAAAATTAAATTAAAAATGCAGTTCTTCAAACTATCCACATTTCAAGTGTGCAATCCCTACGTGTCGCGAATGACTACTGCACTGTGGCTACCATACTGGGCAGAACAGTTCTAGATATTCTGATAAATACCCTCCTCACATATAGCAGAAAGGTTAAGGGTATGAGGGTCAGTCTAGCTGGGCTCCCACCCTGGGTCCCCTAATTTCCTAGTTCCGTGACCCTGAACTTTCAGTTTCCTCCTCTGTAAATGGGGACAATCACGATACCTACTCACAGGGCTATGGTACGGCTTAGATGAGAGAATCCAAGCGAAGTGTTTCGCGAGGTTTGGCCCAGAGAACGTGCTCTACAAATGTTAAGTCCTATTACTAAAGAGTCGTTAGGAAATAAGAAGAAGCCGTTCAGAAAGCAGGAAATATAATACCAAGCTCTTGTTTCCCACGACTTTACTTGAGCCCCCTAGAAAATACTTCCTGCCACCTTGTTCAAGGCAGCTCATATTCTTGGGAAAACAGTGAGCGGGTATGGGGACTCCAGTCCCCACGTCCGTCTCCTTCAGCAGCCTGGCACCTCTCCGCGGCCCTAATCTCACTCTGCAGCTACTAATCGGCATGCTCACAGCCTCCTTATTTTTCAGTCTCCCAAGCCCTGCAGAGTTGGTATGTGGCAGGTGGCGCTTCTTGGCCCACTGCAATAAAAGACAGCCTGACCTCTGAAACCGGCGTTCCCCCTGAAGTGTGGATCATAGGTGAGATAGCTCTGAAAAAGGGCTACCTGAAACCCGAACACTTCCCGCAGGGTCGAATCCCCAAACCCGACTTTGGGCTGGCTCTTTTTTCTAGGCCAGCTCAGGTAGAGTCAGAACTGCCATCAGACTCTGATTCAAAACGAAATGCTTTGGAGGAAAGGCGGGGGGTGGCAACGCAGAAAATACGACTCAAATTCAAGCTGCTGCTCAGAAAGGAAACTTCTGCACTGGGCCTGGAAGGACCTAGTAGTGTCCCAGCTACTGAATTACTGCCGGTGGCCCTCGGGTCATTCTTGGAACAGATAAAGGAGGAATTTGCTTTTTGCTTCTGAAATTGCAAGAATGATAATATCAGGCCGAACGGCCTCAGGGTACCGGCTCACCAGCGCTGGCGAAGTCCTCAGTTTTCCTGTCTTCAGGTCGGTGTGGGTGATCTGGAGTTGGTCCAAGGGCAGAGATGGCATTGTGCTGTGTGACCCTCCTGTAAGGAATGTGGATGGGAAGAAGAGGGCAGACACATAGGCTCCTGGTGGAAGGGGCCTGCTCTGGAACTGACCCCAGGGCCAGGAGAGAAGCTTCACCCTCTGGCCTCGGGAGGCTCCTGACTTCGGCCTTGAAGACCCAGCTCCTGCACCCACTAATTCAGACTGAGGTACTTGACTTTTCTGCCTAATCCAGGAGTTCTCAACTGAGGAGGAAAACACTCCTCAAGTGACTTCTGATATATTCCCACCGCCTTTGTGTCATATTGGCTAAAAGTACATAGATTATTTTGGGGGCACCTGGGTGGCTCAGTCGGATGGGTGTCCGACTTCGGCTCAGGTCATGCATCTCACGGTTCGTGGGTTTGAGCCCCGCGTCGGGCTCTGTGCTGACAGCTCGAAGCCTGGAGCCTGCTTTGGATTCTGAGTCTCCCTCTCTCTCTGCCCCTTCCCCTGCTCACACTCTGTCTCTTCTCAAAAATGAACAAATGTTAAAAAAAAAAAAAGGGTATAGATTATTTTCATTATGGCCCCAACTCTGTGGTCCCTGTGAGCTCTGTGAAGACAGTGCCGGGGCTCTCTTAACTCTTGCTATCTTTTCCGTGACAGGCCTGGGACAGAGTTGGTCTCATCGAATGTTTGATGAGTGATTGAATATGAGGACGTTTTTCTTAAGAATTCTAACCAGATTGGCAGCCTTTTTCTTTTTTTTTTTAATTTTTTAATGTTTATTTATTTCTGAAAGAGGGAGAGATGGAGTGTGAGCAGGGGAGGGGCAGAGAGAGAGGGAGACACAGAATCTGAAGCAGGCTCCAGGCTCCAAACTGTCAGCACAGAGCCTGATGCGGGGCTCGAACCGACAAACTGTGAGATCATGACCTGAGCTGAAGTCGGTTGCTTAACCAACTGAGCCACCCAGGCACCACTGGCAGCCTTTTTGAGGGAATGGAATAATGAGCCTTTCCTCGCTTACAGAGAGTTTTAAGATTTTACAATCTCCCTACGCTTCAGGGGAAAAGGACATAGATGAACAGAAGGACCAGAGAGGACAAAGGAATTCACCAAAATCTGCCAGTGTGAGCTCTTTTCTGCAGAGGCCCAAACCCACCTCAGTCAGTGAGTGGCAGACACCATGTCTCTTGTCTTCCCATCCAATGTTCTTTCCATAATTCTACTTGCCCTGACCCACAGAAGGGACACGCGTATTGGCTGAATCATGGAATGAAAGTGAATTAGGCCCCTAATTCACTACTGGAAGACATGTCATGAAAGGCCAGCGCAGTCTCAATGACAACATAAAGACATTGAGGCTGAGATGAAGAAACCGTCTGTCACCTCCTGAGAACCTCATGGATGACCTGAGGGGTTCAGTCAGCTAAGAGTTACAGGGTGTCCCATATCTCAGATATCAGGCCATGCCCTGGAATTATTAAGACGGACTGATAATGCAGGGTCTCTGCCCCGCAGGAGCTTACAGTCCAATAATGACACTGATAATGGCGGCGGCAGCAACATGCTTATCACGTGCTGGTGCTTTTCCTCAGCCTTTTCTCAGCATTACCACGCTTGGCATGTATTAATGCTTGTGACAACTCTAACGTTGAGTCTATTTTTATCCCCATTTCACCAATGTGGAAACAGAGGCTCAGAGAAGATGAGAAACTTTCCCTAGGACTCAGCTAGCAGTTGGTGAAGCGGACTGGCTATATGAGTCTAGTGACAGTATATTTGGGTGTTGCTGTCAGAAAAGCATTTCTAGGGAGGCTAAAGGATCAGGGGAGTCTGAATTGAGTCTCGATAGGGGAGATTCGTCAGGAAGAAGGGTGCTCCAGGCGGAGGATACAGCAGGAGCAAAGGTAAGGAGGTAAGAAGCAGCTTGGTACATAAAGAACCTTCGTTCATGGGCTGTGTTAAAGACTCTGAAGACGTCCATTCTAAAAGGATGTAAAAGAGAGAAGATGACTCTGTCTAGTCCTCAAGGTTTATTCCAGCTCTAGAATCTCAGTGGGTCAGAAGCGTGCTCCCTGCACACATGAGGTGGCCTCAAAATAATCATAAGGTGAAGTAATGAAAGGGTCTTGGGTAAGTTTTCACCTTTCAGCTTTGCAAAATATAGATAATGTACACACATTGCATGTACAGTATTTCTAATCAAGTTACTATCTTACTAGCCTCTCACGACAACCCAGTTAAGGACA
Organism: Paguma larvata; assembly: GCA_030068075.1. Taxonomy (NCBI): domain Eukaryota; kingdom Metazoa; phylum Chordata; class Mammalia; order Carnivora; family Viverridae; genus Paguma; species Paguma larvata. The sequence continues at coordinate 67,339,962 of CM057835.1, forward strand.
ACAAGGATTATTATGTTTGCATGTCCAAAGAGGGGCTCTGATTTGCTTGAGGCAGATACATTAGTGGTCAAGCTGAAACTGAAGCCCTGACCTTCTGCCTTGGCACCTGGGTCTCCTGTGCTGAACGTACTAAAAATATTTATTTCCTAACCCCGAGTGATGCTGGGAGGGCAGCTGGAAACAACGGGGGTCTGTTCACCAGTGTGGAATCTAAATGACTCACAGGCCCCATTCTTTCCATATTCACCTTCCAAAGACGGTTGTGGGAGTGTCCAAGGTAGAGACCTAGGTTGGAGAAATTGCCACAGGAGGTGGTGGCTCTTTGTCCTAATTTAAATTCTAAGCCCCAGAGGCCAGGCCTAGATGGGTAGAGACAGCTACCTGATTTCAGAAGAAATCCACTCATACAAGCCAATGCCCTGTAAGGGTGGTTCAGACCCAGGCTGGTGTGGTGGTTACAAGGGAGCTTTCTGGTTCTGCAGCCTGGGTTCACATCCTGGCTCCACTCTTTCCTACCCATGTTTGAGACCTTGAGACAGTTCCTTAAACTCTCTAAGCCTTGATTTCCTCCCCTGTAAAATCGAGATGTGAGAAGAACCAATATTAAGTGTTGAACACAGTACTTGGCACCTAATAAGCACTCAATGAAGTCTGCTTGTGATTACAAGTCTCAACCATAGGCAGAACACTTTGGACTTCCTCATTTACTCAGCGAGCGCTGACAATACATTCTGGGTCCCGGGCATATAAATGATTATTCAGTGTGATCAGAGCTGTAACGGGAAATTTCCAACACAAGCACAGCAGGGTTTTCTCTGTGGAAGATGATCCATAACTGGTGGTTGAAGGATAGGAGGAAAAGATGGGAAGGAAGGGCATTCCAAGCAAAGAGCAAGTGTAAACGAAGACTCAGAACCAGTCGCTTTGAAGGAAGAGGGAGACATTTGGCTGAAAACATAAGATCAGGAAGCAGATGATAGAAGTAGAAGTGAGATTGGATAGGAAAGATGAAGACATTTTAAAAAGAACCTCCATGAGCGCCTGGGGGGCTCAGTCAGTCAACCTCCAACTCTTGATTTCATCTCAGGTCATGATCTCACCGTTTGTGAGATGAAGCCCCACGTCGGACTTTGCGTTGACAGTGAGGAGCCTGCTTGGGATTCTCTCTCCCTTTCTCTCTGACTCTCCCCTGGTCGTGCTCTCTCTCTCCCTCCCTCAAAAAAAAAAAAAAAAAAAAAAAAAGAGCGAGAGAGAGAGCCTCCAATGCCATGCTAAAGACTTTGGTCTTTCGTCTGAAGGCAGTGAGGAGTCATTGAAGTAGAGAAGAGATATAATCAGAAAGAAAAGACAATAACTTGATGGCAGAGAGACTGCCTATGAACCGCTGAAGAGCAAAGACCATATTAATGATTAATGATGAGTCATTTTTGTTCACCTACTATGTGCCAATCACTGAAGCCTGGCGAATACCAAGGTGGACAAATAATAGACTTGGTCCTGCCCTTCAGAGAGCTTACAGTCTTTATGGGAAAGACAGATATGAAACAAATAGCCATACAAACTAGTTATACCATGATATATGCTATGTAGGTCAGGCCCCTAGGGCTGTGACAGCATTTAACAGAGAGAACGAGCTTCAGGGAGGGAGCATGTCAGGGAAGATTTGAGTTTTCATCTTAAGTATGGGTAGAAATTAACTAGGCAAAGACCAGACTCTAAGTTCCAAAAAGGTTCTAAGCTCCATCTGTGCTCACCAGTGCATCCTTCATGCCTCAAGCAGGGCAGCAGAAGCCAAAACTTAGAAAAAGGCTTTCTATAGAAGGTGAGCTTGGTGCAAGCACCAACTACAATAAGGCCTGGGAGGATTCCCAGGGCTACTGCTGCTTGGGTTTCTCTGACTGTCATCACCCTTCTGGTCTCAATTGATTACTTTCCTCAGGGACGTTCGCAAACCGCCCGATTTAATGCATTCACTCCGCAATTACTATCATATCTTTAATTATCTTGTGCCTTTATTTGTCGCTGACTGTCTCCTCCCCATGGTCTGCTCCATGTGGGAGGGTACCTTGTTTGTCTTGCTGTTTGTATCCCCAGTGCCTAGATCTGTGCATGGGACGCAGGAGGCGCTAGACATGTATTTGTTGACCGAATGAATGAACTCTAAGGAAACTGAAACCCAGAGTGAGAGCAGGTCTGTGACTCGTCCAAGGTCACTCTGGGGCTGAGCCTCGAACCCGAGACTCAACGCTCTGGCGGCCTGGCCTCAGGGGCGACTCACGGCCCCTGGGGCAGCGTCGGTCTCGGCCCCGCCAGGCGGGCGGGGAGGCCCGTGGCCGTCGGAGGCATGGCCGCGCTCGTCCCAGACCCGATGCCCCCTATTCGGCAGGGCCCAGCCACGCACTCACCTCGGCGGCTCCACTACCGGCGCTGTGCCGCCCCCGCCGCCGCCGCCGCCGCCGCCGCCGCCGCGGTCCACGGTGACAGCTCCCAGTGCGCCGGCACTTCCGGGGTCAAACGGCGATTCCGCAGGCGCAGACAGGAAGCCTCGGCCCCGCCCCGCCCCCGGTGCTAACTGCCTTCGCGAAGCCGGACCCGTGGTCACGCCCCCAGTCCTAAAACTCCGCCCTAACAAGGAACAGGCCTTGGCTGTAACCTCGCGCCCTGCCCCCTCTTCTCTCCCGACGTTCAACCTATTGGGAAGTCCTAGTATTGTACCCGGCTTTACAGGATCTGAGGTTTCCACCTCCTTCCTAACCTTCTCAGTCATTGTTTTACAAATTTAGTCCAAAAGAGTAGTTTTAACAAGTCAAAAGCATAAACGTGATGTTGAGCAGAAAAAAGCAGACAAAGTGTTACAGACTACAATTTTGTTGATAGGAATTTCTAGGACAGGCAAAACTAGTGAGTGGTGATGGGGTTGGGATAGTGGTTACCTCTGGGGCTCATGACTGGAAGGGGCCACAGGGACACTGGGGACATTAGATAGATGTGTTCAATTTGGAAAAGTCATCAAATTGTACACCTATGAGTTGTGCACTTTCCTGTGTGTATGCGATGCAAAAAGGTTTTTTTGTGTTTGTTTTTGTTTTTGTTTCGAATCAGGAAAACTGCATAGAGCTATCTTAAAAGCACAATGCAAAATTTCCACAGAATGTCTTAGGTGGTATAGGGTTGGTGTTCCCAAATCTGGCTATGCATCAGAATCATCATAGAAAGCTAGTTAAAAATACACAACCGGAGGGGCACCTGGGTGGCTCAGTCTGTTAAGCGACTGACTTCTGCTGAAGTCATGATCTCACAGTTCATGAGTTTGAGCCCTGCATCAGGCTCTCTGTTGTCAGCACAGAGCCCACTTTGGATCCTTGGTACCCCTTTCTCTCTGCTCCTCCCCCACTGAGTCTATCTCTGTCTTTCTCAAAATAAATAAATAAACTTAAAAAAAATACACAATCTGGCCTTCATCTCAGTGCCTAGCACATGGTAAGGATTCAAAAACCACCACTGCCATTATAAAGAGAGTGTTATGGAATCCCCTAATGGAACACATAACCCAGCCCTGTGAGTCATGAAATATTATCCAGCACCTTCCTACTGCCAGGCCCTGCTGTCTGACTGGGGTTATAAGGAATGACAAGCACAGTATCTATACCCAAGAAGCTTACAAGCTAGGGGGCGGCAAGAAAACCAAAAACTATAAGGATTTGTGATGAGTGCAGGATGCTAAGGAAGTAGGGGAGATGGGTTCTGAATCAGAAATGGGATGGAGGGATTGGATACTGTATTAGTTATGTATTGTTGCCTAACAAATTTACTACAGACTTTGAAGCTTATAACAACACACACTTATTATTTCATATCTACTATTGACCAGGAATATGGAAACAGCTTAACTGGCTCCTTTTCATCAGGGTCTTCCACAAGGCTGCAATCAAGGGATCAGCCAGGGCTGGATCTCATCTGAAGGCTCAACTGAAGAAGGATCTCCTTTCAAGTTCATGTGGCCGTTGGCCAAATTCAGGTCCTTGCTGGTTGTTATACTGAAAGCCTCAGTTCCTAGGTGGATTTTGACCAGAGGGTACCCTCAGTTTCTTAGCACATGGGCTTCTCCAATGCGGCAGCCTGCTTCATCAAAGCATGTAAGCTGAGAAGGCAATAGGGAGAGTCTACTAACAAGACAGAAGTCACAATCTCACGTATCTTAATCTGGAAAGTGGCACCACAGCACCTTTGCCATGTTCTATTTTTTAGAAGCAAGTCAAGGTCCTGCCCACACTGTGAGGAGGGAATTACATAAGGGCATAAAAACCAGGAGGTGGGAACCATTAGGGGTCACCTTAGATACTGTCACAGATACTTACAGGACGCACAACAACTCCAGGTCTTCAGGAAGAGGAAGCGGAGGTACGGAGAGGTAAAGCTTGATTTACCCCATGTAGCAATGACTACATTTGTCAGGCCTTTACTCCATCACAGGCACTGGACTAAGTAAGTATTATCTCCTTGACTCTTTACAAGAATTATAAGGGGTGCCTGGCTGGCTCAGTCGGTAGAGGATGTGGCTCTTGATCTTGGGCTTGTAAGTTTGAACTCCATGTTGGGTGTAGAGATTACTTAAAAATAAAATCTTCAAAAAAAAAAAAAGAATTGTAAGAGGTAGTAATTATTATTATCTCATTTTACAGAGAGGTTTAGAGACCAAACCAGAGTCACAGAGCTTATAAGGTGATGGAGTGGGGATTTGAACCCAGCTTTGTCTAGCTCCAGAGCTTGCCCTCAAAAACCTCCCTACCAAAGACTGGTCCAAGTTCCATGAAACAAGTTTGAGGGTCTCAAGTCCATGAAAAATTCTGTGGCCAAATATTGCAAGCTGTGTCAAAACAATGGGGACTTCTTTAGCTGCTGTCATTTTTCAGGCAAAACTGATCATCTTCTGATATGGCAGTGTCACCGGCCTGACTCCAGGAACTCAGGAAATTTCTAGTAGAAGCTTCTACTCACTTCTATTCACTGTTAATCTTGTCTTTTAGGAACTAAACTCCTAGAAGCTTCTGCCTAGCTTTCAACCTTACTTTTTAGAAATAAACTAATGAACTGTTGGAACAGAAAAAGAAATATTTGAGGAAGACTCCTGCACAGGTGAATCAGAAAGTGCCAGAAGTGACCAACAGTTACCTCAACCTCACTGTAATGTTCGAATCTCCTTCTGAACATTCATCCCAAGCTCCATCAAAGGAGGCTACCTTCCCTTTTTCGAAGAGTAAGTTCTTTGGAAATTATTCCCCACGAACTCCTTATTTGTACAAATAAAGATTGCTGGGGCGCCTGGGTGGCTCAGTCGGTTAAGCGCCCGACTTCGGCTCAGGTCATGATCTCACGGTCTGTGAGTTCGAGCCCCGCATCGGGCTCTGTGCTGACAGCTCAGAGCCTGGAGCCTGCTTCAGATTCTGTGTCTCCCTCTCTCTCTGCCCTTTCCCTGCTCACGCTCTGTCTCTATGTCTCTCAAAAATAAAATAAAAATGTTAAAAAATAAAAAAAAAAGATTGCTTGTGTGGCAACTCTATCTGATGTAGTCTCTTTCTATAAATCACCAAGGAGAAGACTCACTTTGGTCTGGTAACAGAGGGGCAGAAAAGATGCCAGAAATTCCCTGGATTTTTTCCCTCTGGCTCCACACACGTTGGGCACACAGGAAGTATAATCTGTATCTTGGTGATTGGTTGGAAGGAAATCATTTGTAGCAGCCTTTGCCACAGAGAAAGCTTAAAATAAGACTTCTGGCAAAAACGTATGGATGCGTTTCATCTCTCCTTATGGGTGTTAATATCACTAAGGTTTTGGAGCTAAGTAACAGAACTGTAAAAAGACAAGTCATCCAATAAGACACCTAACTTCTCCAAATGTATCACAGATTCCTCATCTGTTAAAAGGGGTCATTGGGGCACCTAACTTGTTCAGTCATTGGAACACGTGGCTTTTGATCTCGGGTGTAGGTTCGAGTCCCATGTTAGGTATGGAGATTACTTAAAAATAAAATCTTAAAAAAAGTGGGAGTCATTAATATCCACTTCATGATCATCAGGAGGTTTAATGAGATAATATAGACAATGCCAGGCACATGATAGGTGCTCAAGAATTTATTGGAAAGAAAGGAAGGAAGAGAGGAAGGAAGGGAGGAAGGAAGGAAGGAAGGAAGGAAGGAAGGAAGGAAGGAAGGAAGGAAGGAAGAAGATTCCCTGTCACTTAGAATGTTAACCCTTATATTTCCTTTACCTTTGTTTTCTCTTCTTTGCCTAAAGAGATTAATAAGGAATCTGAGCTTCCAAAGGAGACATCTTTGTCTAAGCTAACGTATATCCAATTGAAGTTAAATTAAAAACCCATTTTAAGGGTGCCTGGGTGGCTCAGTTGTTAAGCATCTGACTTCAGCCAGGGTCATGATCTCGCAGCTTGTGACTTCAAACCCCACATCAAGTGAGCTCGATTCCTACTTTGGGTGAGTGCGATCCCTGCTTCGGGTGAACTTGGGCCCCTCTTGGGGTGAGCATGAGCCCCACCTCAGGTGAGTGCAAGCCCCACTTCTGGTGAACACAAGCCCCACTTGGAGTGAGCCCCACTTCTTTGTCTCTCTCTCTCTCTCAAGAAAAAAAGCCACTTTAACAGAAGAAACCTTAAGCCATACATTAGTTACACAATGTGGAGGAATTTGGGAGCTTCAATTGTCTAGATTAAAAGAAAAACAACAAATAACTTACTTTAAGAGTAAATATTTGGGTTGACCATGAAGGTGTCTGTGGTGCCCATAACCAATCAAGTCAAGGGAAAACTTGGGTGAAAAACTGTCAGTAGTTGGAGCTGGAAAACCAGCATAGGAATTTCTGGGACTGCATCCCCCCCACCTCCGGCCCAGATGCTCTGACACCTAAAATGAATCAGTATCACCTTAGTGCTCAGTCTTCCAGCAAGTATGTGTCTGTGGAGAACCCATTGTTGGGGTTAGCTGCCGTATGGCCCACCCCATGTTCATTTCCTGTGTTCACCTTCCCACGAATAGCAACTTGATTCCTCCTTAGGGAATTATTCCTTCCACCTCAGTCCACATGGAGTTCGACTGATCCCTTCCCTAGAGTTGAGGGGTAAGCAATTGTGTTAGTTATGTATTGCTGTGTGGCAAATCATCCCAAAACTCAGTGGCTTAAGACAGTAATAATCATGGGGTGCCTGACTGGCTCATTTGGAGGAGCAAATGACTCTTGATCTCAGGGTCATGAGTTTGAGCCCCACGTCGGGTATAGAAATTACTTTAAAATAAATAAGTAAACTTTAAAAAAACCAATAGTAATCATTTATTATCTTACATGGCTTCTGTAGGTTAAGAATTACAAACAGGCTGTGCTGGGTGATTCTGGCTCAGAGTCTCTTATGAAGATGCAGTCAGATGTCAGCTGGGACTGTACTCACCTGAAGACTTGATCAGAGCTGAAGAATCCACCTCCAAAGTGGTTCATTCACGTGTCTGGCCAAGTTGGTCCTGGTGATGGGACATTTATTCTCCATGGAGTCATTTGAGTATCCCCACAACATGGTCCCTGGCTTCCTTCAGAGGGAGCAATCCAAGAGGTTAAAGTAGAAGCAGCAATGCCTCTATGACCTAGCTTGGGAAGTCACAAGGCATAACTTCAGCTGTATTTCTATTGGTCACGTAGGCCAGCCTTGGTTTATTGTAGGAGGGGACTATACAAGGGCATGAATATCTTTAGGCAAGTTCACTACGCGACATTTTAGAAGCTGGCCGCCACATCCATCTAAGATGAGCTTGACCAATTGGCATTTTCTAAACCCACAGACACAGTGACTGGCTCAAGAATAAATACATGATCTACACCTATCCAAGGATACCTAATTCTGGGATCTTTATTGAAGTCAAAATAATAGAAAACTCTCTTTCTGATGACATTGATACCAATAAGAAAGACCTAAGCCGAGCGCTGTCAGAGGCAATTACCTGAACTTAAGAATGAAGCCACTGAAAGGAAGCAGAGCTGGGAAAACAAATGGCAAGCAGGGGGAGAATGAAAGAGCATGGTGAAATCGTTTGATCCCTGGATCCAGGTGCACCTGAATCCAGATTCCTCAAACTTCTCACTCCTGTTTTCCCTAAGCCATTTCGTGTTGGGCTTCCATTCTACCCAGCTTCTAGATGCCAAGTCTTTCTCATGTCCAGCTCATCAGCTTTTTCTAAAGACTATGACCAGCACCCACTGGAACAAGAGGGTTGAGGTTGCCTGTTAACTGTTCAGGCTTAGGAGTTGCTGGCATTACAAGTCACTACATAGTGATGAGAAGTCAGCTTGTGGATTGAACAGGTACACCTTGGGTATGCATCAATTGGTATTCCTTAATTAGACCAAGTGTGTTCAGGAAGTACATGGTAAAGAAGTGGGAAACGTAGCGCCTGGGTGGCTCAGTCGGTTAAGTGTCCAATTCTTGGTTTCGGCTCAGGTCACGATCTCTCCGTTCATGCATTCAAACCTTGTGTTGGGCTCCTCGGTGACAGTATGGAGCTTGCTTGGGATTCTCTCTCTGTCTCTCTCTTTCTCTCTCCCTCTCTCTGTCCCTCCGCTGGCGTGCATGTGCTCTCTCTCTCTCTCTCTCTCTCTCTCTAAAAGTAAACTTTTTTAAAAAGTGGGAGGGACAGCTGGGTGGCTAAGTCGGTTAAGAGTTCAGCTCTTGGTTTCTGCTCAGGTCATGATCTCATGGTTCGTGAATTTGAGCCCTGCGTTGGGCTCTGCGCTGACAGTGCAGACGCTTGGGATTCTCTCTCCCTCACTCTCTGCCTCTCTCTCTCTCTCTCAAAAACAAATAAATAAACATTTTTTTAAGTGGAAAATAGGGGCTCCGGGGTGGCTCAGTCGGTTAAGCCTCCGACTTCGGCTCAGGTCATGATCTCATGGTTCCTGAGTTCAAGCCCCACAACAGGCTCTGTGCTGACAGCTCAGAGCCGGGAGCCTGCTTTGGATTCTGTCTCCCTCTCTTTGTCCCTCCCGCACTAACACTCTGTCTCTCTCTCAAAGATAAATAAATATTTTTTTAAAAAGTGGAAAATAGATTGGTGGTAGAGCCTGCAGACCTTGTTTGTCCCAGCTGCACCGCCTACTCACTGGAAACTTTGGACTAGCTGCTTAACTTTTCTGACCCTTCATTTCCTGCATAACGGGAATAGTACTACTTGTTCAACCTACTCTGTCCACTCAGCAAATTGAGGACCTATTATGTGTCAACAAAGCAACAAAAGACTTAGTTCTAGTTTTCAAGGTTTTCACAGTCTTGTCAGAAGTACGAATAAAACACAAAAAGCAACATTTTGAGATAGATGTACATAGTGGGATGTACACATGGTTATTTTGAGGTCCCAAGGGAGAAAGCATCTCAGATGGTGGGATCTGCATGGACATTCTGAATGAAGAGGATGCTATTTAATCTGAATTTCCAGGGAGTGTGGGAACTTATGGGTTGGAAGAAAATAAGAGGCAAAGAGCAGAGCCTGGAAAAAGACCTAAAGGTGTAAAAAAGAATGGGTTTTTCAAGGGGTACTTGGGTGGCTCCATCAGATAAGCCTCTGGCTTTGGCTCAGATCATGACCTTGTGGTTTGTGGGTTCAAGCCCCATATCCGGCTCTGTGCTGACGCCTGAAGCCTGCTTCAAATTCTGTGTCTCCCTCTCTCTCTCTTTCTCTGCCCCTCCCCTACTTGCACATTCTCTCTTTCTCTCTCTCTCTCTCTCAAAACTAAACATTAAAAAAAAATTTTTTTTTAAAGAATGGGCTGTTCAAGAAATTGCAAGTAGATGTGTATAGCTTGACTCTTGGGGTTGGGGGTATCCCGAGGAAAGACCAGATTATAAAGGGCCTTTTGGACCATGTTTAGGAGTTTGAACTTTCTCCTGTCAGTGGTGGGGAAGGCCCTGGAAGGTCCGAATAGAATTAAAGAATTTCACAAATGTATTTTAGAAATCAACTCTAGGAGCCTTGAAAGTGCAGAGAATGAACGGTGGCAAGAATGGAGGTAGGCTTATATATTTTTTTTAATTAAAAATTTTATTTTTTTTATTTTTTTTTAATTTAAAATAGTTTATTTTCAAATTGGTTTACATAAAACACCCAGTGTACATCCCAACATGTGCCCTTTTTTGATGCCCATCACCCCCTCTCCCCCCCCCCATCTCCCTCACCCTCAGTTTGTTCTTAGTCTTTGAGAGTCTCTTATGTTTTATCTCCCTCCCTCTCTGTGTCTTTTTTTTTCTTTCCCCTCTTCCCCTCCCCCTGGTTTTTGCTTAGTCTCACCAAGTCCACCTATTCGTGGAAACATATTTTATTTATTTATTTTGAGAGAGAGAGAGAGAGAGAGAGGAGGGGAATGGCAGAGAGAAAGAAGGAGAGAGAGAAAGAATCTCAAGCAGGCTCTGCACAGAGCCTGATATGGGGCTCGAACTCATGAACTGTGAGATCACGCCTGAACTAAAATCAAAACTTGGATGCTTAACCGACTGAGCCACCCAGGTGCCCTGGAGGTGAGCCTGTATTGCAGTTAATTGTTGCTGCAAAACACATCACCCCAGAACCTAGTGGCTTACAATGATATATAATTTCTTGTGATTTTGTAAATTGACTAGGCTCAGTTCTTCTGCTCCATGTGCTGTCGGCCAGGGTTATCATTTGGTTACGTTCAGTTGGGTGTTCAAACGAGGGTGGAACATTCGCTCATATGTCTGGTTGGGGTGGCTGGGAGAGCTGATGGCTGGCTGGGTCTTTCTTACCATGTGGCCCTCATTCTTCAGTAGTCTAGTCCAGTGGTTTTCAGGCAGGGGTGATTTTCTCCTACAGGGGATGCAGAGAAATGTCTGGAGACATTTTTGTTTGTCACAGCCAGCAGTTCTGGTGGGTAAAAGCCAAAGATGCTGCTAAACATCTGACAATGCACCAGACAGCCCACCACCACAAAGGACTGTTTGGCTCCAGATGTCAATATTACCAAGGTTGAGAAACCTTAGTCTTAGCCCAAGCTTCTTTACATGGTGGCTGGGCCTCAAGCTGGTAACTGGGAGTTGCCAGATCTTTTCAGGCCTAGAGTTTCCTCCACATTTCACTGATCAGAGCAAGCTAAAAGGCCAGCCCTGATTCAAGGAAATTGGAATTGACTCTCCTCCCCCAGCCGTATGTATAGATTTTGGGCGGCCATTTTTATAGCCAGGGAGACTATACAATGGGAGACATTCACGTGGGAGATGGTAGTGGTTTGAGCTCAAGTAACAGCAAAGTATCCACATGAGAAAGTGAAACAATGGCAGAGAAATCTCTTTGCAAAATGTTGCATAAAAATACTAATTTCAGGAGTGCCTGGGTGTCTCAGTTAGTTAGCATGTAACTTTGGCTCAGGTTATGATCTCACAGTTGACGAGTTCAAGCCCCGCATTGGGCTCTGTGCTGATAGCTCAGACCTTGGAGCCTGCTTCAAATTCTGTGTTTCCCTCTCTCTCCGACCCTCCTCCACTCACATTGTGTGCCTCTCTCTCTCTCAAGAATAAGTAAACATTAAAAAAAATTTTTTTTTAATTCTAATTTCATAATCCACACTGTTCCCAGCCAGGAACTGCTGTCCCTAGCAGCTTTCTGTTAAGCCCAGCTTTCTCTCAACAGGCCTCTACTCTGTGACTATCCAATCCCCCCCTGCCCTCTGTTGAGTTCATCAAAGCTTCTGCTGACTCAAGAAGAATCTAGAGAATGATCACTGCAGTGAAAGTCTCAAATCATCCCCCAGGGCCCCTAATAACAAAACATCTGCTTGTCATTCTCCCCTACCCCTCTGGGTTTTAGTGAGAAAACAGCTATAAATGATGATAATGGTAAACAACTTTAAAACGAAGCCTCCTGGCTTCCAAGAAGGGAGGCCTAATTTGAAGGCAGCTAATTATCCACTCATTATAATTTACAAATAGTAGTTGTCTTGCCTGCTGTCACTGGTCTGTGAACAATAGTCGTAAAGATGGGGGGAAATGTCTGAGTTATCACATTTTAGAAAGAAGGCAGAGAACCCCCAAGTCAAAGAAAGAATCTTATCAAACACGTAGTCTAAATCTCTCATTTTATGGATAAGGACACTGAGGCCCAGAGAGGGGATGGGACTTGCCTAGAGTTGCCCTGTAGCCGGTGGGTGGCAGAATGGGCACTGGAACCAAAATTTCTGTGTTGGCTCCAGCCTAAAGCCCCACCCAGGGAGATGAAAGGGTAGCTCTGTCTGCCCCATACAGCCTGGAGACTCTACACTCAGACCACCCATCAAAGTGACAATTGGCACGTCCGGGCTTCTCCATAATCATCAGTATGGGACTGTGGAACCATGGAACCAGGAGGTGGAGATAATTCCTCAAAGGCTGGGACATGGTTTAAATTGCAGAGAGGGGCTAGGGCTGGGAGATCTTTGCTTCACTTTGAGATTAAACATTTTTTATTTGGTAGCATCTTGTGCTTTTCATATAGGACCTGAGAGGAAGAGATTTCAGTTACTTGGAGATGGGAAAGGTTGGTACATTTTTTTAACCATTGAACCTGGGCTTTCAATGCAATGGAATGTTGCCAGCTCTTTAGCTTTCCTAGGGAGAGCACAATAAAGGAATTACTAGAAGATATATACCTGACCATCACAAAAAGAGGGAGCCCCTAGCCTTCTCATGTTCCCCGGGCAGCATAGTCCCCAGAGGACTCCAGAATGCAGCCAGGTTATAATTATTCCCTGACATACACATTCCTAGTTAGATCCCTGCACTTCCTTGTACAGCATTGATCACATCTCATCGTCTTGTATTTCTCGTGTGATTGTTTAGTCAATGACTGCCTCCCTCATTAGACTATGCATTCTGACAAGTTAAGGACCTCATCTGTTTTGTTTCCCGATTTACCCCAAGTTCTTAGCTTGGTTACTGACATCCGATAGGGTGCAATAAATATTTGCAGAAGGAAGGGTGCCTGGATGGCTCAGTCAGTAGAGTGTTCAACTCTTGATCTTGGGGTTGTAAGTTCAAACCCAACATTGGGTATAGAGCGTACTTAAAATAAATCTTGGAAAAAAATATATTTGTGGAAGGAATGATTGAATCAAGGCACCAATATAATCTAGACCAACTCTTCCGATATCAAGTAAAGAAAATGTGGCCCAAAGACAGGCAATGCCTTGACCAGGGTTACAGAGCAAGTATGTAATAACTCCTTGCTGATTATTCACTTTCATAGAGTAGTGCCTGAGACACAAGACTTTTTCAAGGAAACACAAGCCTGAGGGACTGAACTGTTTCCCGTGCTCTGGACAATTGTAGTCCCTCTCCTTAAGAGAAGACTCCCTTTGAGGCAGGAATTCCAAAGACGAGTTCATAAAGGGGCTCCCAGGACCTATGTATACACTGTATTCAGATGTATTGGGGAATTTTCTTTCAGTAGTAAGGTTGCAAGACTTTCTTCTGATCCTAAAAAGAGCAAGATCCCCCAAATACTAAGAGTCATTCATACAAGCTCTCTGCTACATCTTTCATCCCCTTCGAGCTAGAAAAGCCACTCTATAGCCCAAGAATCTCTGGTGGCAGAAATATGACTTAATGTGAAGCTGTGGGGTCAGCATTTTGTTCAAGGCTAAGTGGCTAATACATGCGATCAGAGAGAAAGACATTTTCAAGTAAACAAATAAATTTATTTTTAGCTTCAGTTGGTTGAGGGTGTCAGGGAAAGCTTCTTGGAAGAGGTGCCAATTAAGCTGGGCTATAATGAACTGTGAAGGTTTGAGAGGCTGGAAGTGACCTGTGGGGGGAAGATAGGGCCCCAAATTCCCTTCTGGTGGCCCCAATGTCCTTATCGACTCCCCATTCCTGAAAGGAGGGCTTGTTTAAACTGTTCAGTATCAGGATCATTACCAGCCTAGCTGTAGAATCTCTTTTTCCCCTCCTTCTTTAGAAGGAAACATAGGCTCTTTTTGTGATGACAAGCATTGCTGGCGGCCCTTTGTCCCCTCCATTGAATTATTTATCCTCCAAGATGAATTATTCATTTCTAATTTTGTACATCAAATGCCAGGCAAACAGGTAGAAATGGAGTTGAGACCCTGGGCATAGAGCCAAAGATTTCTCCAGGTCCCCTGAAGCACAGGCCACCAGGGCCAAAAAATTATGCAGGAATCTGCAAGGGGCTCACTCTGGAATACACTTGGCTGAAGGCAAAGTTGGCACAAGATTGTGGTGCCCGTGAAGTGGCTGGGCTCCATTCTCCTCCGGCTCTCAGGCCCTTTGCTTTCCTGGGTCTTAGCTGTGGCACTCCCACCTGGTTCCAGTGCTGGGCTGCACTGCATATCCAGAGTGGGGTTCAGCTGCATTGGCCCGAGTGACTTGAGTTTGATTCTAAACCTAGGATCTGAGTAGCCCTGGGTTATTCCAGCAGGTTTCTCAACCTCAGCACTATTGGCGTTTGGCCCAGATAATTCTTTGTTGGGGACTGTTCTGTGCATTGTAGGATGTTGAGCAGCATTCCTGACCTCTACCCACTCAATACCAGTGGCGCACCTTCCTCTCCCCCAAGTTGTGGCGACCAAAAATGTCTCCCGACGTTACCGAGTGTTCCCTGGAGGGAAAAATTGCTCCTACTTGAGAGCCACTGGGTTAGTGCTTTCACTTCTTTGAATTTTTCTTTCACCTGTTAAGTGGGGATCAGAGTATTAATTACCAGGGTGTGATATGGTGATCACGTGAGATCACAGATGTGTCAGTTTGTTCAGTGTCTCCACTTGTCTGCTGCACGAACTGATGGTTTTCTTTTGTGCTTTAGTCCAGATCTTAGTTAGGATTGTGTTCCGCTGCAAGTAATGGGACATCCACCTTAAACTGACTTGAGCAGCGAAGGAGTGGAATGGGTTCACCTAACTGGAGACCCAGAAGTAGGTTAAGCTTCAGGTCTGGTTGAATCAACAACTCTCATGTGCCCTCATCCTCAGAGACTAGTTCTTTCTGTGTTTTTGCTCTGTTATATACGGTGAGGACTGGGACTGAGGCCTTGGGGTCTTAGGATGACCTCTAGCAGCAATTCGGCACTGTGGCCTCCTTACTCACTTTAGTGCCCGAAACAACACATCTGTTCCTGCATTTCAAGCCAGAGCCCTTGGGGTCAGCCTGGCTGGGTCACTTAGGTCACAAGCCCATTCTGAAATTAGCATCTACATCCAGTGGAATGGGTGTGCTGGTTAGGACCCTTTAAGCCTTACCCCTGGAACTTGGCATGGAATCATCAACCCAAGTATACGGCCATGTGGATACCCAAATGAAGATCTAAGCCCTGATAGGATCTAGTGACCATTCCTGAGCCAATCATTCTATTCAGAGAGGAGGAAGAGACTATGTAGATTGGCTGGACCTGAGACTTGACCAAATTTTGGAGTTGAGGGTATAGGGACATGTGGATGTCAGATTCACCCAATCACAGAAATTAAAAGTGAAGGAGGCTTGGTTTCCTAATCCCAAAAATAGGGGGAATGGGTGCTAAACAGGCAAGAATAAAAGGTGTCCATTGCAGATTGGTCAAGAGAGGGCCCATGGGTGGTGGGACATGTTAATACATCTGTAGAGTAGATCAAACATCTCTGTGAACCACTTTGGGTCCTCTTGGGTTCACCTCTTATTCCAATGTGATAGATGCTCTCAGGTGCAGCTTAACAATGCCTTATGTCTTTCCCTTCTGCCACGGAGGGCGTGGGGGTACTTGTCAGGCTCAATACTCACCATGTGCCTCCTGGAAGTGTGAGATGTTAATGCCCCATGAGGCAATCCTTGACCGATGGGAATGGGAGCTGATGGCTAAATGCTTCCCCCTTTATGGGTGCCTGGCTGGCTCTGTTGGTGGAACATGGAACTCTTGATCTTGAGATTGTAAATTCAAGCCCCATGTTGGGTACAGAGATTCCTTAAAAATCAAATCTTTGGGGGCGCCTAGGTGGCTCAGTCAGTTAAGCATCCAACTTCAGCTCAGGTCATGATCTCGTGGTTGATAAGTTTGAGCCCTGTGTCGAACTCTGTGCTGACAGTTCAGAGCCTGGAGCCTGCTTCATATTCTGTGTCTCCCTCTCTCTCTGGCCCTCCTCTGCTTGTACTCTGTCTCTCTCCCTCTCTCAAAATAATAAATAAACATTAAAAATAAAATCTTTAAATGCTTCCCCCTTTATTCTTGGAATGGATGCTCCTGAGATATATTTCCTAAGGCATTTCAAAGATCCCGAGGGATACTCATGATTCATTCTTATTCTGGCCCCTGCTCCTTGCTTGTTCTTCACTCCTGCTCCCTGGGGCTACTTCCTAAATAAACTATCCACACAGAAACCTTTATCTCAGACTCTAATTTTGGGGGAAACCTGGATAATTCAAAGATTTTATCTAGTCTAGGATTTAGATTTAAGTCTTTATATATATATATATGTTATATCTATCTATCTATTTAAAGATTTTCTTTAAGTAATCTCTACACCCAATGTGGGGATCAAACTCACAACCTGAGATCAAGAATCACACAATCTACCGACTGAACAAGCCAGGCTCCCCTAAGTCTTTCTACTTTTTAGACGACGTGTAAGAAGTAAACGAAAGTAAGTTTTATGCCTTTAAATTGGCCTCCCGCCTGCTGATTGGGGGCCGTGCTCAGAAGACACTGCACTCAGGACTGAAAGTCAAAGACTCTTGAAACCCAGTGAGTCTCAGGCTTTTCCTGGCAGGAGACAGCACCCTGACAGCTGGGTGGGTAGGCGGGCAGGAGGAGCGGCCCAAGATGAAACTGCTGCCCGGAGAAGCTGTCAGAGGCTGAGTGCAGGCCTTGAGAACTTTATCAAGATGTCACCAGCCAAACTGGGAAGGCTGCCCTGCCTCAGCTGTGAGCCTGTGATTCTAACTGATGCATCAGGACACCAACATGTCCCCAACTCCACTTGGGCATCAAGGGCTTTTTTGGGGTGGTCTGGCAGTGACAGGGCACAAAACAAACCTTTGCAGAGATGGCGAGAGGGGTCTGTCTCCCTTTCTCTAGCAGCCTTGCCTCTCCACAACTGGCTACAGACATATATCATAATAGGGTCTCCGTTTCCTGCTCCCTGGGCTCAGTGTCCTCCACTGATGCCTGCCGACAATCCCTGACACGACTTGGATGAATGCCTCATTCTCTCAACCCCCTGGCCCTTACCCATACATCTACTGTGCCCCGCTCCCGGTAGGGCCCTCAGCCACCTCTGCTGGGCCAACCCTTGCTCCTTGCTGCCAATAAGGCCAGCAGGCCCAATACATCTTACCTTTGCACAATTCTCTACCTCCCCAACAGAAAACTACAGCAGAGCCAGCAGGGCACAAAAGCAGCCCTGCACATATTACACATATTTGGCAATATCTCAGTTTATGGACAGGGGAATTTGGGGCAGGACTAAATGGTCACTGAGTAGCCCCCATCTGACTGTCATTCCTTGACTTCATATTTCTCATTGGCACCCATGGCAGCTCGAGGGCCTGTGTAGGGCATTCAAGCCTCTTCAACCTTGTCTCGTCTTATTTTTTTTTTTTTTATTTATTTTTTGAGGGAGAGAGTGTGAGCAGGAGACGGGCAGAGAGAGAGAGAGGGACAGATGATCCAAAGTGGGCTCTGTGCTGACAGGCTTACCATAGCAATCCCGATGTGGGGTTTGAACTCACGAACAATGAACTCAACCAACTGAGCCACCTGGGCGCCCCAGCCTTGTCTCGTTTTGTCCCACAACCTCCTTCCAGTGAGCCTACTATAGCTCCATGACCATCCCACACTCCCTCTAGTTCCCATGCTGGTACCCAACTGGCCCCACTGCTCTGGAGGCAGTTCCTTGTTCCTTTATTACCCGGCTTACTTTGAACAATTTTTCAGGTGTCAGCTGACTGCCATCTCCTCTGGAAAGCCTTTTTTACTTTCTCAAGCAGCGAATTCCGCCTGTAAGCTCCCATGTTGCCTAAAATAAACCTTAACACATTGCCATATACCTGTCTATTTATGTGTTTGTTTCTTGCAACAGTCAATATATTCCTAGACATTCAGGTACTGTCCCTAGCTTACCCATCCTTCCCTCGGGGCCAAGCTTGGTGCCTGACACAGAGAAGGTGCTAAGTAAGTGTATGTTGAATAAATGTTAGGGGATTTCAAAGTGTCTAATGATTTGAGCTGAGGGTTTATTAGAGGCAACAAAATTTCAGGTTTTGTATAACATCTCAAAGTAGAAAATAATTCACGCATTAATATAGAGTATTAATAATATTACCAAGTTATATTCATATGTTATACATATATTTGTATAGACGAATATTTTAAAACTCATATGGCTACCAATATTAAAACCAGTATTGTGTGTGTTATTATTTTTTAACATTTTATTTCTTTTTGAGACAGAGCCCAAGCAAGGGAGGGACAGAGAGAGACACACACACAGAATCTGAATCAGGCTCCAGGCTCTGAGCTGTCAGCACAGAGCCCCACATGGGGCTCGAACCCACAAACTGTGAGATCATGACCTGAGCTGAAGTCAGACGCGAAACCAACTGAGCCACCCAGGTGCCCTTAAAACACACTGTTAAAAACAGAAAGAAAATAAGTATGCAACAACCTAACAACATCAGCATTGTGTATTTCCCTCTAGTCCTTGCCTTTGGGAACGCATGTTTTCCCCAATTACAGCAAATGCTATTTCTACCCTTCATTTAATATCACAGCATCATCAACATTTTTTTTTAATCTTGGAATCATTGTCTTTGGACCTAAAATGAACTTTAGAAATGGTCCCATCCATCTGTTTCATTTTCAGAGAGAGGAACTGAGGCCTGGAACCATAACTGCCTTGAAATTACCCAACAAAATGACAACTCAGTTTCTAAACTTCCTGACCTGTGATGTCACTTTCCAGCCCCACAGCCTTTGAGATTTTCTCAGACACTCTCTACTTTGGGATCTAACAGGAAAATACTTCGAAAGGAGGATTCCAAAGCAAGATGGATCATAATTGGACTTGCACCCAATTGCTTTTAAGATTTAATGACATACAAATTTTTACTTCTTTTTGTTGTTGTTGTTTATTTGTTTATTTTGGGGGGGGAGGGAGAAAGTGCTTGAGCAGGAGTGGGGCAGAGGGAAAGGGAGAGAGAGAATCCCAAGTAGGCTCTGTGCTCACAGCACAGGGCTCAGTCTCAAGAACCATGAGATCGGGACCTGAGCCAAAATGAAGAGTTGGAGGCTTAATTAGCTGAGCCACTGATTTTTTATTATTATTATTTTTTTTACCTCTGCTGGAATTCTCACACATGGCTGGTAGGAGGGTAAATTACATTGGTGCAACCACTTTGGAAGACTGGCTGAACATCCACCTATCCTATGGCCAAAAATTCCTCTCCTACGTACGCTCCAACCAGAAATGAGCACTTGGGTCCGTCAAATGATGTTGTGCAAGAAGGTTCACAGCAGTGAATTCATAGTAACTCAAAATCAGACACAACTCAAATGTCCATCCACAGTAGAATGGAGAAATAATTGCCATATCGTCATAGAATAAAATACTGCAGAACAATGAAAACTAATGTATCTTTACTACGTGTCAAATCATAGGTGAATCTCATGGATTTAATGTTAAGTGAAAGAAGATAGACATAAAAGGGAATATGCTGTATGATTCTATTTATATACAGTTTAAAATAGGACAAATTAGGGGCACCTGAGTGGCTCAGTTGGTTGAGCATCCGACTTCGGCTCAGGCCACAATCTCAAGGTTCGTGAGTTGGAGCCCTGCGACAGGTTTGCTGCTGTCGGCACAGAACCCACTTGAGATTCCCTGTCCCCTCTGTCTCTGCCCCATCCCCGGTCACACTCTTCCTCTCTCTCTCAAAAGTAAGTAAACACAGGAGCGCCTAGGTGGCTTAGTCAGTTAAGTGTCTGACTTGGGCTCAGGTCATGATCTCGTGGTTCATGGGTTTGAGCCCCATGTCAGGTTCTGTCCTGACAGCTCAGAGCCTGGAGCCTGCTTCGTATTCTGTGTCTCCTTCTCTCTTTGCCCCTCCCTCGCTCATGTTCTGTCTCTGTCTCTCAAAAATAAATAAACATTAAAAAATAATAAAATAAAATAGGGGCACCTGGGTGGCTCAGTCAGTTAAGGATCTGACTTTTGATTTTGGCTCAGGTCATGATCTCATGGTTTGAGAGTTCAAGCTCTGCAACAGGCTCCAAGTTGACAGTCCAGACAGAGCCTGCTTAGAATTCTGTCTCCTAATCTCTTTCTGCCCCTCCTCCATTTGCACTCTTTCTCTCTCTCTCTCTCCAGATTAAATAAACTTAAAAAAACAATGAAAGGGGCACCTGGGTGGCTCAGTGGGTTAAATGTCCAACTTTGGTTTAGGTCATCATTTCACGGTTTGTGAGTTTGAGCCCCACGTCGGGCTCTGTGTTGACAGTTTAGAGCCTCGAGTCTGCTTCAGATTCTGTGTCTCCCTTTCTCTCTGTCCCTCCCCTGCTTGTGCTCTGTCTCTCTCTCAAAATAAATAAATGTTAAAAAATTGAAAAATAAATAAATCAAAATCAAAAAATTTAATAAAATAGGACAAATTAATCTATCTTGACAAAAAATGGTTATGGGAGAAGCTGTTTACTTATAGCAGTCATGAGGTAGGCTTAGGAGTTGACAACATTTTATATCTTAATAGAAGTGTTGGTTACATGATTGTTTACACATGTAAAACTTCGTTGGACTAGACGCTTAAGATTTGTGTATTTTCTGTGTGAAATAAAATTTTAAAAATATATTAAGCTCCTCAAACTGGTGTAATCTGAGTAAGGTATGTAGTTTTGTTAACGTCCTGGTTTTGAAAATGCACTATAATTTTATGAGATGTTGCCACTGAGGAAGCTGGGTCATGGGTACACAGAACCTCTCTGCACTATTTTTGCAACTTCTCCTGAGTCTGTAATTATTTCAAAATATGAAGTTAAAAAAAATAGGGGGTGGAGCACCTGGGTGGCTCAGCCAGTTAAGCCTCCAACTTGATTTTGGCTTAGGTCATGATCTCACAGTTCATGAGATGGAGCCCCAACGCAGGCTGTGCTGACGGTGTGGAGCCTGCTTGGGATTCTCTTTCCCTCTCTCTTTGCCCCTTTGCCCATCTCTCTACACAAACAAACAAACAAATAAACAAACAGTAAAAACAATTGAGGGTGCTTGGGTGGCTCAGTTGGTTGAGTGTCTGACTCTTGATCTTAGCTCAGATCTAGATCTCAGGGTCCTGGGTTCAAGTCCTGTATTGTGCTCTCTGCTGGGTGGGAAGCCTACTTAGAAAAAAAAAAAAAGGAAAGAAATAAAATTCTCCAAGGGCATCTGGGTGGCACGGTTGGTTAAGCATTGACCCTTGGGTCATGGTTTTATGGTTAGTGTGTTTGAGCCCCAGATCGGGCTCTGTGCTAGCTGCTGGGTGCCTGTTTGGGATTCTCTCTTTCTCGTCTCTCTGTTTCTCCCCAGCTCGCACTCTCTCTCAAAATAAATAAAACTCAAAAAAAAAAAAAATCTTATGCTTCCTACTTTCATTACAAAATCAGACATTGTAAACATAAAACTTTTTTTTAAAAAACATATTACTTTCTCAATCACACTCCTTCCGGAATTCTTTCCTACCTCCTTCAACCAAATTTATGAATCAGATTAATTTATTTTCTTTTCCCAGTAGTTTTAGGTCTTCCTTCTCGCCGTCTTTTTTTTTTCTTTTTTTTTTTTTAAAGTAGGCTCAACTCCCAACATGGGGCTTAAACTCACAATTCTGAGATCAAGAGTTACATGTTTCACCGACTTAGTCAGCCAGGCACCCCTCTTCCTCCCTTTCTATTCTTTTCTTTTCATTTTTTAAAAAAGGACTTTATTTTTAAGTAATCTCTACACCCAACATGGGGCTTGAACTCACAACTCCAAGATCAAGCATTGCACACTCCACCGGCTAACCCAGCCAAGCACCTCTTCCTTCCTTTTCTTGAATGTCATTGTATCTAGCCTGTTCCTCTTTTCTCTGGATTACTCCACCTCAGTGAACGCCTTCTCTGAAAGGGCATCTCCATAAGATCTTACTATCCAATTAGTGAATCCAAGAGCTGGGGAGCCTAGAATTCTTCATTTCACTCTCCTCCCTGCTCCAACCCCTACTAACCTATGGCCAGGTCTCTAGTTCGTAAGTCTGGGTTTACCTGTTCAGAAAATGGGTTGAATAATAGATGCCTTCCTCACTGGGGTGTTGAACTTTAATTACTGTTTGCAACATTGCCTAAGATGTCGAGATGAAAGGCAGTTTTCAAGACCCATGTTATTGGCATTAGTAATAAAGCCGAGGAATGTGTTTGTGAGTTTGCAAGGTTGTCATAACTGGGAAAAGGGGGAAAAAGCTGATTTTATGTGGAAAAACCTTGCCCGAAAACCAGCCACAGATCCTGGTTGGTATAAATAGCAAGAACATGTTGTACCTCAAAGGACTTTGCAAATTTCACATTCTTCCATGACTCCGAAAAGATAGAACCCACACTTCCAAAATTGAAAACAAGGAGTTACCTGGGGTTAGAAGGCAGGAAATTCAGGGGCCAATTTTTGGCTGAGACCATTCTCAGTTCTTTTCACAATTTACAAGAAAACCACAGTTAAAGCACAGGGTTCGTTATTTTTACTGTCATTACTTTCTTTTTGCATTCTGATCACATTGCTCCCGATACAGCAGTTAACAAACACTCTTAGAAATCTACCATTTTTGTGAGCACTTTATAAGGGGAGGGTAGGATCAAATAAAAAGCTAAAACTCAGCCCATGTCCTCAGAGCATTTACCATCAAGCCAGAAGATAAATAGGAATGAGTGGCCTATATTTAGAATTTATTTCATGGTGCCCTGTTATTAATAATAACTTCTCCCCCCTTTGGAGTGTCCAAAGCCCTTTGAAATGCTTTAACTTCATTTGATCCACCAACAGTGCTAGAATTACAAGCTCTGATTTGAGGGTGAGGAAGCTCAGACAGAAGTGACTTTTCTAAGGCCACGAGGCTTGTAAGGGATGGTGTTGGTAATAATCTTGGGAATAGAATGGTCTAGAGTAATCTAGGGGAAGGATCGAGTTTTCTTTCCACTATACTGTCATGCCTGGTGGTTACTCAAAG
The DNA here is from genome assembly GCA_030068075.1 of Paguma larvata. Lineage (NCBI taxonomy): Eukaryota > Metazoa > Chordata > Mammalia > Carnivora > Viverridae > Paguma > Paguma larvata. Next base: position 67,363,200 of record CM057835.1, read on the forward strand.
GAGAGAGCCCTGGCCTTTGGTCCCAGGTTCAAGCCGGCCTAGTCCAAAGATCAGTGCCCGTGGAATCTAATCCGAGAGTGGAGTCATACAGAGTTTAAGGGTATGAATCTTCAACTCAGGCTTTGGAGTCATTCCTGGCACTTAATACTATGCAGATTGAGACAAATGACTTTACTCTGCTGAACCTCTGTTTCCTCATCTGTTAAGTGGAAATATAATAACAGTGTTTCCTTCTCTGCTGGGTTCAATTAAAAGAGATAATCAATGGAGAGCACTTAACCCAGTGCCTGACGTATAAAAACCCTTCTAATGGTTATCAGGTGAGACTTTAGTAGACACATGAATGGTAAATGCATCTTCTCCACTGAAGGAGTGGCATCTTGGGCCAAGAACGCAAAGGAATTTTTTAAAAACCTATTTTGATATAATTGTAGATTTACATGCAATTGTAAGAAATAATACCAACAGAGATTCCCTAGGTCTTTACCCATTTGTCCCTAGTGATAACATCTCATCTAACTATATATCGGAGGTAGGAAACTGATGTTTATAAAATCTACCCACCTTATTCAGATTTAACTAGTTTCACACGCACTCATTTCTATGCATGTGCTTTGTTTGCTGCAATTTTATCACATTGTTTGACCACCACCACAATCAAGATACAGAATACTTCCGGGGTGCCTGGCTGGCTCAGTCAGTAGAGTGTGTGACTCTTGATCTTGGGGTCGTGAGTTCAAGTTCCACATTGGGTATAGAGGTTACTTAAATAACTAAACTTAAAAAAAGAAAAAGATGTGGAAAAACTTCCAACACTTCCATTTCAAGAATCTCTTGGGTCATAGTCCTAGCTTCTTTCTTCCTCCTCACTTCCCTAACCCTTGGCAACCACCAATCTATTCTCCATGTCTATAATTTTGAATTTTGTCATTTCAAGAATGCTATATGTATATATAAAATTATATGGTATGTAGCCCTTTTGAGGTCAGTTCTTTTCACTTGAGCATAATTCCCTTGAGATCCCATGGACTTGTTGCATGTATCAATAGTTCCTTGCTTTTCATTGCTGAGTAGTATTCCATAGCATTATTTATTTTTGAGAGAGACAGAGTGTGAGTGGAGTAGAAGTAGAGAGAGAGAGGGAGATACAGAATCCAAGGCAGGCTCTAGGCTCTGAGCTATCAACACAGAGCCTGATGTGGGACTCAAACTCACAGACCTTGAGATCAGACCTGAGCCAAAGTTGGACACTTAACCAACTGAGCCATGCCGGCACCCCCTATTATTTTTTATTTTAGCCATTCTGATAGGTGTGTAGTTGTATCTCACTGTGGTTTCAATTTGCATTTCTCTAATAACAAATGATGCAGAATCTGTGTTTATTTGCCATCTGTATACTGTCTTCAGTGGGATGTCTATTCATGTCTTTTGCCCATTTTCTAACTGGATTGTTTGATATTTACTGTTGAGTTTGAGTTCTTCATCAGATATGTAGTTTACAAATATTTTCTTCCAGTCTGCATCTTGCCTTTTCATCTTCTTCACAGGGTCATTCAAAGAGCACAAGTTTTTTTGTTTTGTTTTGCTTTGCTTTGCTTTGTTTTGTTTTTTGGCACGTTCCAAGTTCTCAACTTTTCATTTTGGGGTTTACGCTTTTAAAGTTTATTTGTTTATTTTGACAGAGTGGGGGGGAGGGGGAGAGAGATAATCCCAAGCAGGGCTCAACTCGGGGCTTGAATCCCAACATGGGGCTTGACGTGGGGCTCAAACTCAGGAACCATGAGATCGTGACCTGAACCAAAACCATGAGTCGGATGCTTAACTGACTGAACCACCCAGGTGCCCCTTTGAATTTATGCTTTTAGTGTCATGTCTAAAACTTTTTTGCCTAGTCCTAGATCTCAAAGATTTTCTCCTATTTTTTTTCTAAAAGTTTTATAGTTCTACATTTTACATATGTAAATTTTGGTCCATTTTGAGTTAATTTTTGTATTTGGCGTGCGGTTTCGGTTGCTGTTCAATTTTTCGGCCTATGGAGGACCAATTGCTCCAGCACCGTGTGTTTAAAGGGCTAGTTGTTTTCTGTTACATTGCTTTGACACATTTGTCAAAAGTCAGTTGGGCATATTTGTGTGGGTCTATTTCTGGGCCAAGAACCCAAAGCAATCTTGACTCAAATGTTGAACTTGGGCAAACAAAACATAAGAAATCAATCCATACAAAGACTGAATGAAAACTAACACGTGATACACTTATCAAACAATCTAATGCTCTGTGTAATTAAGTGTGAAACTGTAAGAAATTGACTGTGAGTACCCTGATCATTCAAACACGGGCTCAGGGAAGTAGTGCAAATCAGCAGGGTGTATTGAAACGGGTCCTGACTTTGGGACCAGGAAGACCTGCAATTGGACTGTGAGTCTGTCATTTATCATCTGAGAAATACTGAGCAGATATGTGAGCTAATTACCCTGGAGCCCCACCTTTTCCCTCTTTCATGGATATCGTAGGCAGGTAACTGCCTCGAGAGATTAGTTTGTGGACCCGTGAGATGGGGGCCTGAACAATGGCTAGCAATGAACTCGGTCCACAATAGCTATGGCAGGGACAGAGTTTGGAGGTTTTATCCCATGTTCTCTATCAGCCCTCTCCCAAGCATCCACTCTAAGTAAAAAGTATATGTACTATGCTAATAGCCTTACGAATGCAGTGTTGAGTCCCTCCCTTCAACCAATTTACTGTTCTTAACCCCTTCTCTTACAGAAATTACAGAGATTCTACAGGTCTACAATATAGGTTGGGCATCTTTTCTCCTGAACATTAGAACTTGGTGGGTTTATCTTCTTTCTTTGTTTTCTTTCTCTGGATATCAGCTTTGCCCTGGAAAGGGGAAGAAACTTGATGCTCACCTCCTGAGGTTGTTTAGGAGGACAAACAACAAAATGCAGAACATCTAATGATTTCCTCATACCTTCCTTGTTAAGCACTGTTGAGCAGAGGTCAGTTAACTATGGCTCAGGCCCCAGTTCTGCCCTCCTCTCTCTCCTCGGCCTGTTTTTTGTATGGCCTGGTAGCTAAGAATGGTTTTTATATTTTAAGGATTTTTAAAAGAAAGAAAAGAAGGAAAGAATATGCCACAAAGATGTATGTGGTTTGTAAAGTCCAAAATATTTACTATCTGGTCCTTTACAGAAAAAATTTGCTGGCACCTGCTATAGAGGATAAAACTGAGGCTCGGGGCACCTGGGTGGCTCAGTTGGATAACCGTCCAACTATTGATTTTGGCTCAGGTCATGATCTCATATCATGAAGTCCAGCTCTGAGTCAGGCTCTGTGCTGACAGCATGGAGCCTGCTTGGGATTCTCTTTCCCTCTCTCTCTGCCCCTCCCCTGCTCATGAGCTCTATCTCTCTCTTTCTCAAAATAAATAAATAACTTTAAAAACAAAACAGAGGTGTCTGGGTGGCTCAGTTTGTTAAGCGACTGATTTCGGCTCAGGTCATGATCTCTGAGTGTGAGCCCTATCTGTGCTGACGGCTCGGTGCCTGGAGCCTGCTTTAGATTCTGTGTCTCCCTCTCTGTCTGCCCCTCCCATGCTTGTGCTTTCTCTCTCTCTCTCTCTCAAAAATAAATAAACATTAAAAAAAAATTTTTTTTTAAATTTGCTCTCGACCCAAATCCCTTGATAAGAGTGCTCCACTACTTGTGAGGGACTGTACTTTCCAAATCCATGGATTGTTTTCCCTTAAATAAAGGACATTAAACTCATTACTAAATTATATTAGTTTTGTCATTTGACAATAGATTGGAGTCCCTTTCTTTTTTTTTTTCTTTTGTAAAGATTTTATTTTTGGGGCACCTGGGTGGCTTAGTTGGTTAAGTGTCCGACTCTTTTTTTTTTTTAATTTTTTTTTAATGTTTTATTTTATTTTTGAGACAGAGAGAGACAGAGCATGAGTGGGGGAGGGGCAGAGAGAGAGGGAGACACAGAATCTGAAGCAGGCTCCAGGCTCTGAGCTGCCAGCACAGAGCCCGACGCGGGGCTCGAACTCACAGACCGCGAGATCATGACCTGAGCCGAAGTCGGACGCTCAACCGACTGAGCCACTCAGGTGCCCCTAAGTGTCCAACTCTTGATCTCAGCTCAGGTCATGATCTCACAGTTTGGGAGTTTGAACTCTGATTTGGGCTCTGTGCTGCCAGCACAGAGCCTGCTTGGGATTCTGTCTCTCTCTCTCTCTCTCTCTCTCTCCCTCTTTCTCTTTCTCTCTCTCAAAATAAATAAATAAAAGTTTTAGAAACTGTTAAAAATTTTTTTTAAAGTAATCTCTACACCCAACATAGGGTTTGAACTCACAACCCCGTGATCAAGAGTCTCATGCTTCTCCAACTGAGCCAGCCAGGTGCCCCTGGACTTCCTTTCTACATAAGGATAACATGCTACAAAAATCATGGGATAGTACAGTATTTTCTTTTTTCTTTTTCAAATGTTTATTTATTTACATGCTTATTTATTTATTTTGAGAGAGAGAGAGAGAGAGAGAGAGCGAGAGGGATAGTGCAAGCGGTCATGAGATTGATCATGTCCTGAACTGAAATCATGAGTTGGAGGGTTAACCAACTTGAGCTATCCAGGTGCCCCTAGATAGTGCAGTATTTTTCAAAGTGGATTCCTAGGAGCCCAGGTTGCAGGAGTTGCCCAGAAGCAATATGTCCTCAGCTGTAACTTCCTTTGGAACATCACTGTGTCTGTCAGCATATGAAAGCTCTGAGAAGTTCGACAGCAAAGAAGATAATCTGGTTATCTTTGTTGAACTCAGCATATTCCCAATTTATTCAGCTAGGAAACTCTTTTTGTTTTTTAGTGCTTATTTATTTATTTTGAAGGAGAGAGAGAGAGAGAGAGAGAAGGGCAGAGGGAGAGAGAGAGAGAGAGAAAGGGAGACAGAGAATCCCAAGCAGGCTCAGTGCTGTCAGAGCAGAGCCTGATGTGGGGCTTGATCCCTAAAACGAATACTGGAGACCATGACCTGAGCTGAAACCAAGAGTCTAACAGCCAAACAACTGAGCTGCCCAGATGCCCCTCAGTTGGGAAGCTCTTTGTTTGTTTGGTTGGGTTTTTTTTGATAATAGCTATATAATATCATACCCCAGAGACATTTGGAAAATTCTGAAGTTGTAGGCCAGGAACTTGGTTTGAAAGCTGGCCAGGGCACTTTTTTGTTGTAGGACCTCGAGCAAGTCACCCAGTTTCTCTGAGCCTCATTGGTGGAAAACGAAAACTCATTTCTACGTGCATATACATCTCTGATCCTGTTTCCTGCCTTTAGAGGCCCATTTCCCACAAGGCGTTCCTCATTATCAATCTTCCATGCTGTTGGGCTAGGGGTAGAGGATGTTTGGGCTTTATTTTTTTTCTCTGGTTGAATATAATTCTGTAATTTCCCAGAAAGACTGAAGACTCTAGACCATACCTGCTGCCCTTTTATGTCATATGTGTCCTGATGAAGGAGGATGGAGTGGTAAGGTTCTAGAATACTGAACCTTAAAAAGTCAAGAACATAGGACTCAGGGAGATAGATGGAATACGTCCAATAAAAGGATTTGTCAACATCCAGAGTCTTGTTGGAACCAGGTTGATTATTTCCTAGAGGTGCTGATGAAGGAATTCGTAATATTAAAAGAATGCAACTGTTATGGAAACCAGTCTGCACTCTATGATTAACACAGCATTAAATCATAGAATTTCAACAAGGGTCTAGTCTTAGAATGAATAGTAAGCTTGCCTCACAGAGAGATACCCAAATAAACCTATATTTGTTCCCATTGGTTGGTCCAATGAATAGGTCAGGTCTCCTCTGTCTCTAGGTCTTTGGATATGCTGTTCCATCTCCCTGAACCACCCTTTCTCTTGACTTTTGTTGGATTAACTCCTACCTTTCCTTCCTTTTGTTTTTTAAGTTTATTTTTGAGAGAGAAAGAAAGAGAAAGAGAACGAGAAAGAGAAAGAGAAAGAGAAAGAGAGAGCAAGCAGGGGAGGGGTAGAGAGAGAGAGAGAGAGGGTGACCTAGGATCCGAAGTGGGCTTTGCACTCATAGTGTAGCCGGTATGGATTTTTGAGCCTCAATGTGGGGCTCAAACTTACGAACCGTGAGATCATGACCTGAGCCAAAGTCAGATGCTTAATTGACTGAGCCACCCAGGCGCCCCACTCCTACCTTTCCTTCCAATCTCTACATCAATGTTACCTGGCCCCCACCAAGTGAGGGGTAGGTTCTCTACAAAACTGCTGCCATAAATCCTGCATCTTCTCCATCAGAGCACTAACCTGGCCTTCTGTTGACTTTCTCTTACCAGATAGACTGAGTCCCAAGAGGGTAGAGCTGGTTTTCTCTTGTCACTGTTGCAACTGCAGAACTTGGCATGGTAGTAGACAAAGGGGGTACATTTGCCACAAAGATTGAGAGATTGTGTATACTCTTTGAATTCATTGGTTCTCAGACACATTGGGGAAACTGAGGCAGCTTGGCAGACTTTGTAGAGGTGTGGCAGGGTTCAGGATGGGACTGATATTGTTTGATACTAGGTGTGAGACTCTATTTCATACCCCTCAACCATTTTTTTTCTTTTTAGTTATTTGAAGGGGGGAGGGGCAGAGGGAGAATGTCCTAGGCAGACTCCTTTCTGTCAGTGCAGAGCCCAACAAAGGGCTTGATCTTACAACTGTGAGATCATGACCTGAGCCAAAATCAAGAATTGGACACTTAACCGACTGAGCCACCGAGGTGACCCTTAAAGATTTTATTTTATTATTATTTTTATTTTTTAAAAGTTTATTTATTTATTTTGGAGAGGCGGGCAGAGAGAGAGAGTGAGAGAGAGAATCCCAAGTAGGCTTCATGGTGTCAGCATAGAGCCTGATGCTGGGCTCCCCACAAACTGGGAGCTCATGATCTGAACTGAAATCAAGAGTTAGATACTTAGCCGACTGAGTCACCCAGGTACCCCAAAGATTTTATTTTTAAGTACTCTCTGCACCCAACATGGAGCTCGAATCCACAACCCCAAGATCAAGAGTCACACGCTCTACCGACTGAACCAGCTAGGCACCCTGATACCCCTCAACCACTTCTTGAAAAACTTAATTCCTTCCCAACAAAGCTTCCATAGCTTTATTTCAGTCTTTCTTGTCATCGCTGTAGAGGTTAAGACTATTTCAGAGAATTATTTTATAACAAATGGGATCTTGGGGCAGAAGAAAATTTATCTAACTCTCAGGGGTTGGAGAAATGTGTGCCTTTGGACCTTGGATTTAAATGAGCCAGCAAATCCCTGCTAATTCTCTTCCCTTGCTGGGTCCTGACTCCTTCATATTTAGCAAAGGAGAAAGCCAACCTGTGTCATCCATGATTTATGCCCTGCTGTTTGCTCTCTTCCCCTAGAACATTAAACACCCTGAGGAGAGGGGGAAGAAGAGGTAATCTCAGGATGCCTGCCTGCCAGACGAGTGGCTGGAGCAGGCTCTCTGTTCTGGGGGGAAAAGGGAGGAGGTTGAAATGAGAAGAGGGAAAAAAAAAGAGAAAGACCCATGGGGCTTCCACATAAAAGAAACAAGGGAGTCTCTGTTTGCTTCAACCTCTGCAAAAAACATTGGCCCCTGTGCTAAGAGACCTGGGTGTTTGCTTTACTTGTTTACTGAGTGCTTTTCCTGTCTCTGGGTCTCAGTTTCCCCAGCTCACAGAAGGTCTGGATGTCATGAGCTCCCCACAGCCTCCGGGGCCTGGAGCTAGTTAGTGGAGCCACCTCGCATGGAGTGTAGTAAAGTGGTTAACCACGTGGACCCCAGCTCCACCTTCCCACTGGCCGTGTGGCTCTGGGCAAGCTCCTTACCTCTCACAGCCTCATCAGCGTGATGGGGTTAAGTATGGATCTTCCTCTTTGGGTTACTGGGAACTAAAGCTCCTGGTGGTACTGGCATGGAGCCAGCACTTAATAAGAGTCAGTTATTATTGGGGCTGTTGTTCCTTAGCTGGTCCCCAACTTTGGCCTTGGTGTCCCTCTACCTGAGTTCCCTGCTTGGGGCCTGGCTGGTATGGGCAGGGAGTCCCTGCCAGCATTTGGAAACTCTGGGCAGAAGAGAGGAGGAGCTATTTTCAGTGGATTCTGGTTCTATTTGTGGCTGCAAATTGGCCCAGGCTGCGGGGAAGCTTTGGGTAGAGCAAGCTGGGCAGTGAGAGGGGTGTGTTGTCTTACATGGGAGAGGGTGGAGAGAGGAGAGGGAGGAGAGAGGGAGGGGAAATGAAGAGAAGAAGGGAGGGCCTCCTTTTCCTTCCCATTGTCTCCCACCTCCCCATTCCTTTCTATCCTCTTCTTGCCAATTTCATCTTCTCTGCCTTCCCTGGGGGAATTCACAAGTGGGGGGCTGGGCACTGACCTTTCAAAGGTGGATTTAGTTAGTAACACCAAGCAATCCATCAATCCGGTTAACACACTGTTACCAACCAACGGCATTGATTTTTCTCAAGCTGGAGTGGGATTTGTATCTCCCAATGGAATTTCCAAGGTATTTGTTAAGGCATGAGTGGTATCTAAACGGCCAGACGCCTGTATCATTTATCAAACAAAGTGTAGAGGAAACATTCTCGTTTTCCCACTGGACCCCCTCCCTTGCCCAAACATGGCCGAGAAGGTGGTTTACTGGGAGGCTCCAGAGAGGATGACATCCCACCCCGTCATTTTCTGGATGAGAAAACTGAGGCCCTGAGGGCGGAGTCAGGTCAGTGAGTCAGTGGCTCAGCTGGGTCAGGAATCCAGGCTTCCCACCTCCTTCTGTGACACCGGACTATCAGGTACCTCTCCCTGGGAGGAGGACGGAAAGTATATCTACTGAACTCTACTGCACATGTGTTCACTCATTACCTTGACAACAATTCATTTTCCAGATGAAATTACCCATATAGTAAGTTATGGCGGCGAGTTTGTCTAATTAAAAAAACTCCATCACTATTTGAGTGTTTCTCAAAGTCCAATCATTTGGGTACTATCCTTATGAATTTTTGACACAATCAGCTTTGTACTAATATTTGATTTTGTTAAAAAACAAAATTCGACCAAGTAAATTTGAAGATCTGATTGGTTTCATTAAGCAATTAATGAATTGGGTAGCATCCCTTCTAGCAACTAGAGAGGTGCTCAGAGGAGCTGTACCAAATGGAAGGTTTTTATACGAAAGGAGGGTGGTCTTAGGAAGTTATAAGCAAAAGAAATGATTGCTCAACCAGGACAATATCTTTTGGGGGGAAGGGAATGCAGAGTTTCTGTTACGCAGATTATTTCATTAGTGCTGATCCCGACATTTCAGACTGACTTCTAAAAGATCACATTCCTGGGGCACCTGGTTGGCTCAGTTCACATAACTTGTGACTCTTGATCTCTGGGTCACAGACTGGAGCACCGCCTTGGGCATAGAGCTTACTTAGAAAGAAAAGAAAAAAAGTCACATTTCTGTTCAATCTTGGTTTCGGCACCAAAAAAACAAAAAGCAAAATAAAAAATAAGTGAAAGGTCATATTCCTGGGAGACGCTGAGACTGTTAAACTAAGTCTTGGTTTTCTGTTGAGAGGGGCAAATGACTTCATTCTGGGCTTGTTTCTTTTTTTAACACTCTATATTCTTCTTTAAGTCAGTTCATCATTTTAGAGAAATAAATTTAGTCTCATCCTAAGCAATGATACCTGCGATAGCTGAATTTGGTTTGTCGTATTTTACCAAATATATATTAAATAGCTGTTTAAACAAATCCAAGTATGGAATGCCTTTGCAGTTGAGAAATTCCAATGAATACTTTATACTAGTGGTTTTCAAACTTGTTAGTTTCTTTACAATTATTGAAAATCCTGGGGTGCCCGGGTGGCTCAATGGGTTAAGCATCTGACTCTTAATTTCGTTCGGCTCAGGGCATGATCTCGAAGTTTTTTAGTTCAAGCCCCATATGGGGCTCTGGGCCTGTTTGGGATTCTCTCTCTCCCTCTCTATCTCTTTGCCCCTCCCCTGCTCATACTCTCTCTCTCTCAAAATAAATAAATAAACATTTAAAAAACTAAAAAAAAAATAAAATTATTGAAGATCCTAAAGAGATTTTGTTTACGTAGGTTATGTCAATTGACATTTATCTTGTTAGGAATTAAAACTGACAAAATACAAAATTATTAATTTATAAAAATAGCATGGTTTCGGGGTGCCTAGCTAGCTCAGTTGGTAAAACACATGGCTCGCGATCTTGGGGTCATGAATTTGAACCCCAAATTGGGTGTAGAGCTTACTTAAAATGTTTTTTTAATGAAGAAAAAAAGTAGCATGATTAAAAAAATAATTTTGTAAACCCATGACATGTTAACATAAGTAACATATCTTCGTGAAAAATAACTATGTTTTCCAAAACGAACCAATTTAATGATTATGGCATTGTTTTACGCAGTTGCAGGTCTCATTAAAGCTTAACTTAATAGAAAAATTCTGCATTCTCATATCTGTTTCTGCATTCGATCTGTGGCAATTTGTTTTAGTTGAAATACATGAAGACAATCTAGCCTCATACAATTCAGATAACTGTGAATTTTGTTTTTGACACTACACTAAAACTTGAGAAGGGGTAGGTTTCTTTTTCTTTTTCTTTTTCTTTTTCTCTCTTTCTTTTTTTTTAATATTTATTTATTTTTGAGAGAGAGAGAATCAGAGTCAGAGTGGGGCAGAGAGAGGGGGAGACAGACCCAAAAACTGAAGCAGGCTCCAGTCTCTGTGCTAACAGCTCAGAGCCCAATGAGGGGCTCGAACTCATGAACCGTGAGATAATGACCTGAGCCCAAGTCTGACGCTTAACCGACTCTTATTTTAGAGTTATGAACATGTTTTGGAACTGGATAAAGGTAGTAGTTGCACAACACTGTGAATGTTATGAAATGTCACAGAATTGGTCACTTTATTTAAATTTCTTTCTTTTTCTTTCTTCTTAAAAGTAATCTCTGCACCCAATGTGGGGCTTGAACTCACAACCTGAAGATTAAGAGTCACAGGCTGTACCCACTGAGCCAGCCAGGTGCCCCTCAAGGATATTCTTAAGTGAAATCGTCATTTTGCTTACTACCGGTGCATGTAAGTGAAGACTACAATGGCTCCTAATACAGATGATACCACTGCCTTGATTTGTGCCTCCAATCTTAACCACCACTGCTCTTGTACCACCAGTGCAAATGGCAACATGGTTAAAAAAAAAAAAAGGTAAATAATTTCTTCTTATTATTAAAACAATTTTGACCCATGAAAGTCTCAGGGCTCTGCAGAGACCTATGAGCCACACTTTGTGGACCACGTTCTATGTCGAATTGTACTTGAGCTGACCCACTCCAACTGTACGGGTACAGTGTGGTGCCTGGGAAATCCCTGGAAATGTTGAATCACATAAACATGATTCTAGTTTCTAGCTGGCCCTAGGCAAATGGTTCCTCAAAATCTGAGATCCCCAGTTACCCCCTCTCTGCTGGGTGGGTTGGGAGGCCAAGGAGATGCTGAAGAGTTGAGTTGGGAGATAATCCACACAAAGAATGCTCGCTGAAAGGGAAGTGACTTTTATCATTAAGCAGCAGGATCTAGTGTTGTAAAGGCTGCAGTTGGGCGGGGGGCTTGAGGGAGTCCTGCCTTTTGGGGCCCTGCATGACCTCAGGAAGGCTCTATCAATCAACTTTTCCATCTATCTGTCTTAGGCTACTTCAAAGAGTCCCTGAGCAGCTGGAAGAACATTTTCAGCTTTGAAGATAGCAGGGGGGAAGGATGCTGAAAGGGTAGCAGGAGGAGGGGAAGAAGGTCAGGCGGGTAGAAGAGGATGCCTCACATGAGAAATAGGGCAGTGAGAAGCCCTCGCTGAGCCTGGTTTGGTTTTCTCTCTCTTTTCTTGACTTACTGCACAAAGTTTAAGGTTTTGTCTTCAGCCAAAGCCCAAGAGGAATCCCATCCACTGGTTTGGCTTTTCATAGGGTACAAAAAGTTTTCAAACTCATTACCTTAAAGAGCCCTTACACACTGCTTGAGGTGAGCAGAATAGTGATTATGACCCCACAGGGCCGATGAGAAAACTGAGGCATAGGAACGGGAAATAAAGAACAAGTATGTGGAGGCACCAAGATTCAAAGGTACTCTAGACTCAAACCAGCTTTCTTTCCATTCCATTTTTTTTTTTTTTAGGTCTTTCTCCTCGAAGTGAGTTCTCAAGGCCACACAGCGGTTTTCTCTTATTTAAAGACAATTTACTAAGGTCTGCTTAAGGGTAAGCAGGTGGGCAGCAGTGGGATGACATATAGAAATTTAAAAGTATGCTCGCAGAATCAAATCATCTGAGTTCAAATTCTGGCTTTTATACCTCCTCTTGTGTAAAATCGGGTAGAGTAACAATACCTGCCCATAGGGTTGTTAAGATTACATTAGATATACATGTAAAATACTCACATAGCGTCAGCACATCTTAAGGTGCAATCCTAACATAATAGCTAACATGCTATTATGTGACCAAGGACACGCAAATAGTGATTTCGGAGAAATTCCTTCCATGTCCTATATACTAGTTGAGGATTCATTTCAAAATTCCTTGGCCCAGGTTAAAAGATAAATACGACGGTATTGTGCTTAAAAAACTCCAAGTCGAAGGCTAACAGGTACCTCTTTCCCTGTGGATTTCAGGGGAGCTGTGGGATTGGCTGAATCTTTGCCCCTCGCCACCTCATTGGAAACTAGCCAGCCTATGGGCGAGCTGTCCTGGAGTCAGGTGCTAGCTTTAATCCAATCAGAGGCCACCCGACTCGAAACCCATCCTTTAGCCTTTGCCTGAGTAGAGGCCTGAGTAGCAGAACTCGGGACTAGAGGTTAGGAACCTGATGGGAAACTTGTTTTATCAGACAACGGGAGAAACAGGTGGGAAATCTCTTTGTCATTCATCTATTATATGTACTTACTATTTCCTCTCTCAACCCATAAAGGCTATGATCGTATAACGGAAAGGGAAAATCAGGACGGTAAAATATAAGCAGAAGTGCAAAGTTGAGGGGCGCCTGGGTGGCTCAGTAGTTGAGCCTCGGACTTCAGCTAAGGTCATGGTTTCAGGATTGGTGGGTTCCAGCTCCATGTTGGGCTTTGTGCTAACAGCAGCAGAGCCTGCTTCGGATTCTCTGTCTCCCTTTTTCTCTTTGTCTCTCCCCCACTCATGCTCTCTCTCTCTTTCATAGGTAATTAGCATTAAAAAAAAAAAGTGCAAAGTTTAGGCTGGAATGAAAACCATGGTTAATATGTGGACCAGAATGCCAACAGTAAGGGTACTACTGAGCTTCAGAATTAGCCTTGGGCTTTTGGGAAGGCAAGGTGAAAAGATGCACAATCAACTGCATAACACTAATTATCAGAAAAGAAGCATACCGGGTCGCCAGGGTGGCTCAGTCAGTTGAGTGTCCCGACTTAGTTTCAGGTCATGGTCTTGCAGTCTGTGATTTCGAGCCCCATGTCAGGCTCTGTGCTGACAGATCAGAGCCTGGAGCCTCCTTCAGATTCTGTCTCCCTCTCTTTCTGCCCCTGCCCCACTCACGTTCAGTCTCTCTGTCTCTCAAAAATAAATAAAACATTAAAAAAAAAAAAAAAAGGAAGCATACCTGATTCTGTGGGAATACAGCAAAGCTTTTCCTAACTTTGAACTCTAATGTAATTTTTTTTTCTTTTTAAATATTTATTTATTTTTGAGACAGAGAGAGACAGAGCATGAGCGGGGGAGGGGCAGAGAGAGAGGGAGACACAGAATCCGAAGCAGGCTCCAGGCTCCGAGCTGTCAGCACAGAGCCTGACGTGGGGCTTGAACTCACAAACCGCGAGATCATGACCTGAGCCGAAGTCGGACGCTCAACCGACTGAGCCACCCAGGCGCCCCTCTAATGTAATTTTTTACTTGGGATATTATTTCAGGTGACAATGAATGAAGGGCAGGGCAGTACAGTCCTGTGCCCGAGAGCATAATTTTTGTTGTCATTTGGGTTTGAATTTTGTTTTAGTGCATCTTGTTATGGGTCGCATTTTCTTCATTTCTAAAATGGAGATAATAGGGGCACCTGGGTGGCTCGGTTAAGCCTCCGACTTCAGCCTTGGTCATGATCTCTCAGCTCATGGATTCTAGCACTCATGGATTCCAGCACATCAGCCCCCTGCCCAGAGCCCTGACAGCTCAGAGCCTGGAGCCTGCTTCCGATTCTGTGTTTCCCTCTCCCTCTCTGCCCGTCCCTTGATTGTACTCTCTCTCTCTTTCAAAAATAAATTAACTTAAAAAAATAAAAAATCCCACTAAAATGGAGAAAATAGTATCTACCTAGTAAAGCTGATGATTCAGTTAGATGAATTGTATAACTAAAATGAGCTGTTAATCAAGAAATTTGACTGCCCAATTCTTGCCATGCACAGTTCAATTGTGGAGCTAGAGTGATAAATAAAACAAGAATTTTTATGTTCAAGTAGATTTTACTTTGGAATGGGATAGATAGACCATAAGCATGAAAGATGGATAAATAATTGCAGAGATAAATAATTGCTGTGGAAGAAATATAACAAATGCAAACGTAGATTTCATCTGACTAGTTCTCTTAGCTATTTTCCAGAAAAGTCAAGAATACACCGTTGAAATGCAGCTCTGTTCTGACTTGTAGAATTCTCCTGCAGGCTATTGTTGATAGGGTACAATTTTTGTTTGTTTGAAAATTCATTTCTTCCAGCTGAGCTTTAGCTGAAGCAGTTTGAAATTGTATTCGGAGTAGAGCCTTGAGCACACCATACTTATATCGATTATATTAAATTAGTTTTAGCTTCACCATAACTACAGGTGAAAGATACTACTATTCTAGTTTATTGGTTAAGTAGAGTGAGGCTTTGTCTCTATCAGGGCTCTAGAGCAGGGAAAAGATGCCTCCCCCAAATCTATAGGACCACCACTGGTTTTCTTCTTTGCCTATTTCCCACCTGTTTCTGATTGCTTCACCTGGGTTTCTCTGTCAGTCTCCCCCCTCCCGCCGCGGAGCGCATTCCGCTGGTGTGTAGCCCCGCCTCCCCCCCGGGGCGTGGCCATTGGTCCGGACCCCGCCCATGGCCAACCCGCGAACGCCTGCCTTCTTTTCCCGACCGCGCATCAAGGGCCCGAGCGTGCGCGCGCGCCCCCGCTCGCGGCCCGGCTCGGCGTCAGGAGCGCGCTCTGTGTGGCCGCTGCCGCCATGTTGTTGTGGTTGTGAGAAGGCGGCGGCGGCGGCAGCGGAGGAGCAGCCGGACGAGACGCTCCAGCGGCCCAGGCGCTGCCCCCCGCCGGCCCTGGCTGGGAGCCTAGTGGGGTGGCGGAGGAGGCCGTGCCGTGGCGGGCCTCGCCATGTCCTGCCGCCCGGTAAGAACGCCCCCCCTCCCCTCTCCTCCGGGTGTAAGGAGGGGCTGGAGGAGGGGCCGGCTTCGGCCCGGGCGCAGCGGCTGTCACCCTCTGAGGAGGCGGCGGCCCGCGGGGGGCTGGGGACGGCGTGCGTGGCCCGGGGAGGGGTGTCCTGGGCGGCGGCCGCGGCCGCCAGGGGGAGGCGTGGGGAGTGGGAGCGCAGCGGCCCTGTCCGACTCGGCCCGACCCTCGGCGCGGGGGAGGCGGGGTCCCAGGCCCCAGCGGCCATCCCGGACCTGGTGCGGACGGGCCCATGGGGCTAGGGGTGTGAAGTGCTAGCCTCGGAGCGTCCGGGGAGATGCTCGCGGACCCCCGGGAGGTGAGTGTATCCCTCCCCCATCCCCGGTTCCCGACCGGGTCTGTGGGAGTCCACTGTGGCGAGAGGCCGGAGGTCGGGGGCCAGCGGGAGCCCCTGAGGCGAGCGGTGAGGGCCTGGGACTTGTGGGAAGGAGGAGTGGCCGACTGACTGTGCAGCAGGGCATCCTCCTGACCTGGTAGTACTTGGGTGGGAAGGATGGTTCGGAGGCGGTTGAGAGCTCAGGGAACACTGGGTCAGACAGCTCCGTGAAAGATTGTTATTATTTCTCAAGTGGAAATTGTGTTGCTTCGGACCCCTGCGATAATATTGTTGCTTGTACTTTGGGCCGGAAAATTTAGCTCAAAATAATGGGGTAAATTTTATAGGCACTTTAATGAACTTCTCTGGGGTCTGGTAATCTCGTCTGTGAGTTTTGCACTTGATCTGCTTTTAGCTATTGATGTTCAGGTGTCTTCTTCAGCCCGAGGCCTGAGTTCTTGATTGGTTTAATATTTTGACATCCACTTTACCTGATGGAATCTAATTTTTCACAGCGAAAAAAACCGTGCATACTCTTCTGGTTGAGGTTCAGCTTCGTTTCTCATGATGTGGACGGTGATGCCATCCAAGGCTTGGGTTGAATTACATGAAATAATTTTTTTACGTTAAACATTTGTGGTTTGTACTTGGAGAGGTGATAGGGACTTTATTCTTTCAGGTTAAAGGCTGTTTCTGGGGGTCAGACGCATGATCTGTGTTATTTTTGCTCGGAGACCCAAGTACGGTGGGTTGGTAGCATGCAAAAAGTCTTGCCTACAAGAGCCTGTGACTTTGGTGGGTCACAGAGTTTACAGAATGACAGTTTTGAGTAAACCCAGTACAGTATGTGATATTAAGCTAAATTTGGAGGGTTCCAGAATTTTAAATTGGCTGCCTGTGAAGGCCTCTTTTAGCTCTAATTACCTCCCTCACTTTCAGGTAACCCAGAGTGGTTCAAGTAAGCAGCGTAGTGGTACAGTCTCACTTGTAGTTAATAGCAAGCCATAGGAGGACCCATGTTTCTCAGCTTGTAGGCCAGGTTTTTTAGTTCAGTGGTTACCTAAACATGGTCATCAGAAACAATATGGACTGTCTTACATGTTGGTTCCTGAGGTCCATGCAGGACCTGGTGAATAAAAATCTCTGCAGGTGGGGCATGGGAATCCACTCTTACAAAGCTCCCTGAAATGATTCTGGTCAGCCAGGTGTGTGAACCTGTGAAAGTCAGCTGTAGGTCACCTTTGGTATTCAGGAAGATTCCCATTAATTAGGACTTCTGAGAATGCTTTTAATTCTTTATAGAGCTTTAATTCTTATAGGGAAGAAGGGGAAGCCTGAGAAACCTAAACCTGAAAATTGAGCATCTCAAAATATAATGGATTTAGATTGGGGAATCAGATTTGTTGCCAGAAGTTATTTGTGCAAGTCTTTGGGAACACACTTGATAAAATTAGATGCTGCTTGACTGGGAGTATATTAGAGATACAGATCAAAAGATCTGTGGGGGACAAAAAGGAGAGTGAGAGGCAGTAAGTCTACTTCTAGTTCACAAAGGAGTCAGTGGGATGTGCTCCCCAACATCTCAACATCATGGTTGCTCCTAAACCATCTGACTCAGGTTTCTAGTAAAGTGAGGGTAGAGTGGGTGAGTTACCAGTCATTTGAGATGAGGGTTGTGCACCAGGAAGGTTTATTGTGGATTGTGAAAAGTTCTTGAAACTTGCCCCAGGCCATGAGGAGTGGTAAAGTCAGTTTTTAAATTTTTTTTAAGTTTATTTTGAGAGAGAGTGAGCGAGCACACATGCATGGGGTGGGGGGGGGGGAGGACAGAGGGAGAGAGAGAGAGAAAGAATCTCAAGCAGGCTCAGCACTGACATCTCAGCCAGATGCAGGGATTGAACTCAGGAACAGTGACATCATGATCTGAGCTGAAACCAAGAGTCAGTCGCTTCACCATCTAAGCCACCCAGGTGCCCAGTAAAGTCAGTTTTTAATTCTTTCATAGTTCTGATTAATATCTTCTGTGGTAAATAGTGAATTCCCCAACAAGGATTCATATTGCAGAGGGGGTGTGGTGAGGTTCAATTTAAGTTTGGAAGAATTGGCAGAAAATGTTGTTAGAGTTATGCAGAGTAGTGAAGCAGTTTGGTAAATATCCTATCAAATGATGGAGTAGTATTTTAGAGAAGTGTATCCAGTTGTCCAGTTTGAGAGCCAGAGGCTCTTTCTGTTTTGTTTTCTTGGTGTCTTCGGTACCTAGCATAGTTCCTAGCATATATTGTGCTCTCAGATATTTGTTGAGCACAGTTATGGTGTTTGATAACGTTAGTTATTAAAAGCTACTCGATACCTTGCATTGGATTAAAGAGGCAGTTTTTAGCCTGTGTGGTTTGGAACTTTGCGATTCCTTCAAGAAGTTCTGTGTTTTAGGGGCTCCTGGCTAGCTTATTTGGTGGAGCATTCAACTCTCGATTTCAGGGATTGACTTAACAAAAGTTCCAGGCCCACATTGGGTATAGAGATTATTTAAAAGTAAAATCTTTAGAAAACACCTTTTTTTTTTTTCTCCCTTTTTTAAGATTGTCATTGTAAACTACCCTGTCCCCCATTTTTTGGATCTCAAATTCGTCTTAACTTTTTTAGGTGTAGTGGCCCTTTTTTAGTGACATTTTACTGGATGCAGAGACATTTAGAATAACGGGAAGCTGTAGATTGATAGATTCTGTCATTAATTGACTGTGACTGCTGTTAGGAGTGTCATTTCTCTGGATCTCTGTTTTCTCATCTATACAAATAAAGGCCCATACTTGTCGATCTCAAGTAGTTACCTCAGCCAGATTCTGCAAGTTTTTTTTTCTTTATTTCTTTTTAAAGAAATATTATAGGCAACTCTTTCTGCCCATGGGTCCTGTTCTCGTGCTTTAATAAAACCACCTTTTTTGTACCAAAGAACAAAAGCAAATACATATTTTTTTAAGTAAGCTCTACACCCAGCATGGGGCCTGGACTCGTGACCCCCAAGAACAACAGTTGCGTGCTCTATCAGGCGTCCCTCTGCAAATCTTTAATAATTTGTAATTATGTTATTTGGTATTCATCTTACATAGGTAGGTTAACTTTTTTAATTAAAAAAAAAACTTGAACATTTTTGAGTTTTATTTTTAGCTTATAGATTGTAGACATTGTCCAAAAGTGCCCTGGAAATTGAGTGCATGTTGTAAGTATTATGCAGAAACAACATGCTTATGCTGTTGTAATTCACTTAGTGTTGAAATCAAAATGGATTTCACATAAGGAACTTCATAATTTGGTGTGAAGCCACAAGATTAAGAATACTTTGGGGAAGTTTGTGTAATTTATGTGCCTTGTTTCTTACGGACCACCCAATTCTTTAATTGTCTATGGTCAATTTATATGTAATTTTATAATCAGTGAAACATTCACTTAAAACAAAGTGTGAGATCAAATCCATATTGGATTCAGGTAGAATTCCTAATAATTTTAGAGGCTACCAAAATTAACATTCATTGCTGTTTTAAAAATCTTTATTTTGATACTAATATTGATACAATGCTTTCATTGTCACTTTTGTATCTAGAAACTTAAAAAAAAAAAGTCTGTGAGAGAGTGTGAGTGAGTGGGGGAGGGGTGGAGAGGGAACTGATAGCAGAGAGCCCCATGCGGGGCTTGAATTTAGGAACCATGAGATTGAGATCGGATGTTTAACTGACTGAGCCACCCGGGTGCCCCTGTATCTAGAAACTTTTAAAAAATGTATATATTTTTTATTATGTAAACTCTTCACTCAACATGGGGCTCTCACTCAGGATCATGAGATGAAGAGTGGCTTGCTCTACTGAATGAGCCAGCCAGGTGCCCCTTGTATTTAGAAACTTAACATACCTTTTAAGTTCATATTTGATTAGATGTTCAAAATGAAAATTCTAGCTTGAGAATGGGTAGATGAGTGAATCCTCGGTTCAGGCTTGAGTTGTATTCATTGTTAGCTGTGTTGTTTCTGGCAAGCCACGTAACCCCTCTGAGCTTTAATTCCCTCATTAATAAAAGGAAGAGTAATACTTTATTTTTATTTATCTGTCAGGGAGATGAAATGGAATGGTGTATATGAAAAGCAATCTAAAATTATAAGGGTATGATATATTAGAATCCTATTTTATTTTCTTGGAAGGATCGGCTTGTGGAGCAGTGGTAAACCTAGCATGTGTTTTCACGTGTAGAAATTATTAATGTCACTAACATGGCAATTGAAAAGATTCCTGCTTCTGTAGTCTGCCTAGAGAAACCCTTTAGTACTTGCATCCTGTCTGCCAATAGGAATAGTGACAGTGTGACAGGAACTTCAGAGAAGGATCAGGGATATCTCACAATTGTGCAGAGGTTTGCACTTGGAATAGATTTGCTAGTTTTCACTTGTTTTATTATTGGAGCAGTGGTAGAAGGTGGAAGGTGGTGGAAGGAGTTTAGTATACTCTGTGTGAAGTTCAGGACTATTTCTGAATGGCGGGTAGCAGGTGGCAGCAATGTAGGGTAAAGATACCAACGTGGTGATTTTATTTTATTTATTTTATTTTGTTTTTTAATTTAGTTTGGTTACAGAAAGAGAGAGAAGTGCAGAGGCAGAGAATCCCAGGCAGGCTCTGCACTGTAAGCACAGAGCCTCATGTGGGGCTAAATCTCACAACTGTGAGATCCTGACCTGAGCTAAAATCAAGAGTCTGACCTTTAATTAATTGGCTGAGCCACCAAGTGCCCCATCAATGTGGTGATTTAAAATAAATAAATAAAAGAAATAAAGAATAGGGCACTGCAGATGATAAACGAATTGATTTGAGAAATTTTTTAAATATGTGTATATGCTTGGTTGCAACATAAAATATGTTTTTTCTTGAGTTGAAAAACTTTGAAGCAATTGCTTAGGCACATGGTATCTGGGCTTTGT
Organism: Paguma larvata; assembly: GCA_030068075.1. Lineage (NCBI taxonomy): Eukaryota > Metazoa > Chordata > Mammalia > Carnivora > Viverridae > Paguma > Paguma larvata. The sequence goes on from CM057835.1 coordinate 67,383,984, forward strand.
AGTCAAGATAACTGTCTAAGATAGTAAAGCATAAAACAAATTCAAAACTGCAAGGAAATTATGAAGTTGGGTTAAATAAAAGCTGTTTTGTTAAGGGTGAAGTACCTTGTAGCTCCGTTATAAATCGTTGTTTTGGTGAACAAAGGTAAATCATGGATTTATGCAAATGTTCTTAAGCGCTCTTTTCCCTTAAATGACTACTTGGTAATACAGAGAGTATTGTCTTGATGCTGACTACTACAAAGCATCATCTTGAATATGTCCAGTCCTGGATCTATTTGGTACCTATTTGTGTCTTTACACAGTATTTAGAATGATTTTATTATTAAAGATAGTAGCAAGTTTTCCAGATTTTTCTCAGGGTTCTAAGTTTACTTTTTTTTTAATGTATGTTTGTTTTTAAAAATTTTTTTAATGTTTATTTTTGAGAGAGAGAGGGACAGTGTGAGCAGGGGAGGGACAGAGAGAGGGAGACACAGAATCTGAAGCAGGCTCTAGGCTCTAGGCTCTGAGCTGTCAGCACAGAACCCTACGTGAGGCTCAAACCCATGAACTGTGAGATCGTGACCTGAGCCAAAGTCGATGATTAACTGAACCACCCAGGCGCCCTTAAATGTATGTTTATTTTTGAGAGAGAGGGAGCAAGTGTGCATGTGAGCAAGGGAGGGGCAGAGAGAGAGGAAGATAGAGCTCTGAAGTGGACTTGGACTCCATGCTGACAGCAGGGAGCCTGGATGAGGGGCTTGAAACGCCCCAACCATGAGATCATGACCTGAGCTGAAGTCAGACACTTAACCAACTGAGCCACCTAGGCACCCTCTAAGTTTAACTTTTTAGTAGCTAATGCTTTTATAACTTGGTTCCAGAAGAGAAGTATAAACTCGCTTAGTTCTCTAAGTTATTCATAGATTGAGTAGCTGGCAAAATAGTAAGGAATTATCACTATATTGATAAATCCTAACATATTTGGGAAGAATTGGTATAAAGACAGAATGGCTAATTTAAAATATGGTAGTTCTTATTCTTCTATGCTTATCATTTTTCTATAAGTCTGTAATTGTATTTAGACTGATTCCATAAATCTTATGGGGCCAAGAGGAGTGTTTATACAGAGTTTTTTAGGGAGCACCTGAGTGGCTTAGTCGGTTAAGCATCTAACTCTTGATCTCGGCTCAGGTTGTGATGTCATGGTTCCTGAGTTCTAGCCCGTGCATCGGGCTCTATGCTGACAGCACTGAGCCTGCTTGGGATTCTCTGTCTCCTTCTTTCTCTGCTGCCCCCTCCCCTGCAAATAAACAAATATTTAAACAAAGTTTTTGGAAGTGCTACAGGGTAATACTAAGGAATTTTAACTTAAGACTAATTTTTAAAAAAGTTTAGTTTGAGAGAGTGCATGTGTGCGGAGGGGGCGGGGGGGGGGGAGGAGGGCGGGAGAAAGAATCCTAAGCAGGCTCTGTGCTGTCAGTGCCACATAGTCTAATTTTTTTATTCATGTTTTTAAATGTTTGTTTTTGAGAAAGAGAGTGCAAATGGGGAAGGGGTAGAGAGAGGGAGATACAGAATCTGAAGCAGGCTCTAGGCTCTGAGCTGTCAGCACAGAGCCTGACGCAGGGCTTGAACTCACAAACTGCGAGATCATGACCTGAGCTGAAGTTGGATGCCAAATTGAATGAGCCACCTAGGCATCCCTAACTTAGTCTCATTTTGAATTTCAAAATCAAGTTGTTATTTCTTAAAATTTTTTTTTTAATGTTTATGAGAGAGAGAGAGAGAGAGTGAGAGCACAAGCAGAGGAGGGGTAGAGAGAGAGGGAGACACAGAATTCGAAGCAAGATCCAGGCTCTGAGCTATCAGCACAGAGCCTGATGTGGGGCTCGAACTCACAGACTTCGAGATCATGACCTGAGCTGAAGTCGGACGCTTAACCAGCTGAGCCACTTAGGCATCCCTCAAGTTGTTATTTCTGATTATGAAAGCTCTAAGTACATATTCAGTGGAGGGGGGGGGAACCCTAGAAAAAACAAAATTGAGATGACTCAGGAGAATGAAGTAGAGATAACCCATAATTTCACTTAGATGTAATTTGGTATTTTCCTTTTTTCCTATACGTTATCTACTGAATAATTTAAAAAGAACAGCTTTCCATGTCAAATTGATGTTCTGTTAATGGTTATTTAGTGTTCTGTGATACAGATGCATCATAGTTTACAATTCCCTGTTAGTGGACGTTTTTGATTTTTCTTATAAAACAGTGCTGTCATGAACTTCTTTGAACCTTTTTTATACAATTGTGCTATTATTTCCATAGGCTAAATTTCTTTTTAAAACTTTTTTTTAACGTTTATTTATTTTTGAGACATAGAGACAGAGCGTGAGCAGAAGGGCAGAGAAAGAGGGAGACACAGAATCCGAAGCAGGCTCCAGGCTCAGCTGTCACACAGACCTGATGTGGGTTTGAACTCACAGACGGTGAGATCATGACCTGAGCTGAAGTCGGCCGCTTAACCGACTGAGCCACCCAGGTGCCCCCATAGGCTAACATTTCTAAAAGTGGGCTTACATGGTCAGAGGGTCTGTGCGTTAAATTTTTTTTTTTTTAATGTTTATTTTTGGGAGGGTGCAGAGAGAGAGGGAGACACAGAATCTGAAGCAAGCTCTAGGTTCCAAGCTGTCAGCACAGAGCCTGATGCAGGGCTGGAACCCACGAACTTCAAAATCATGACCTGAGCGGAAGTCAGACGCTTAACTGAGCCACCCAGGTGCCCTGAGTATATTCAGATTTAAAACCCACTTAGGCATGTGAGTGGCTCAGTCGGTTGAGTATCCAACTTTGACTCAGTTCAAGATCACTCATGGGCTTTAGCCCCCCGCAGGGCTCTGTGCTGACAGCTGGGGGCCTGGATCCTGCTTCTATTCTCTGTCTTTCCCTCTCTCTGCCCCTTCTCCGCTTGCACTCTGTCTCTCTGTCAAAAATAAACATTAAAAAAAATTTGAATATACCCAAGATGCCCTGTAGATAGGATGTCTTTTTTTATTAAAAATTCTTAGGTATTTTTCCTCCCTCCCTCCCTCCCTCCCTCCCTCCCTCCCTTCCTCCCTTCCTTCTGGAAAGACAGAGTGTGATCTGGGAGGGGCAGAGAAACGGAGACAGAATTTGAAGCAGGCTCCAAGCTCCGAGCTGTCAGCACAGAACCTGACGTGGGACTTGAACTCCCAAGCAGTGAGATCATGACCTAAGCCAAAGTTGAGTGCTTAACTGACTGAACCACTCAGGCACCCAGGATGTCTCTTTTAAAGTCTCAACAACAGGGGCGCTTGTGTTAAGTGTCTAACTTCGGCTCAGGTCATGATCTTGCTGTTTGTGAGTTCCAGTTCCAATCCTGCCATGGGCTCTGTGATGACAGCTTGGAGCCTGGAGCCTGCTTTGGATTCTGTGTCTCCCTCTCTCTCTGCCTCTCATGCTCTGTCTCTCCCTCTCTCAGAAATAAATGAAAGATTAAAAATAATAATAAAGTCCCACCAACAGTATTTTAGTGTCCAGTTCCTCCTATTCTTGTTGGTGATTTATTATCTTTTAACTTGTTGGTGGGAATTTTAAATAGTTTTGGAATAGTTTTCCTTTTGCTCTTTTTTCAGCATCAGGTCTTAGCCTCTACGGTTTCACTCTGTGGAACGGGCAGGTAAAAATGAAAGTGTAGTGACAGGATATGTTAGTCCAGTGGTGTTTAGACTTTTCGATTCTCCCAACAGCAAAAAAACTTTGAGCATTAATCCTCAACCCTTAAGTATTTAATTTACAAAAAAAATACGTATGGTAATAGGTTATTGTGTACCTTATCAAAGAAAATTAACAAAGATACCACTGATTTAGACTCTTAAGATTTAATATTGGACCTTTATGGATGATTGTTTTTGAATATTTCCTTTGGCTTGGTTCTGCAGATGGTCCAGCCTAATTGGATTATGATAGTCTTTAAAGTGTCCCATGGATTTGAGAGTCATATCTACAATAAGGGCAAACATAAACATTGTTCAAAGTACAGTTTGATATCTTTCGTCGTTGCTGAGGTAGTTGAATTCGAAAAGGGAAAATCATAGGACGGGAAACAATCTAAGTAGTTTATTCTTCTTAGATTTGAAGAACTGGTATTGTGTAAAGTATTTTTTAAAATGTGCTTTATGGAAAGTGGTTTGGTTATAATATAGCTTTGTTTTCTAAGAGTTAAGAGACTTAGGGAACGGATGAATAATTGCTACTTTCCTTTGCTTGTGAAGTACCACAATTAACATGTCACTGTAACTCCAGTTGGAAGAGCCCGAACCTGTAACTTCTAAAAAATGCTTTATTGGGCTGAAACTTTCTATGGTGAATCTTAGATTAAAAAGTAACTTTATTAAATTTGAATAAGTTGCTTTTGATTTGTGCCCCTTTCCACCCCTCCGCCCTCCCCAAGTTATGAAATTAGGAAATGGTGATTTTTGTACTAGAAAAATGAGTCTCCTTTTCTCCTCCCATCCTGGGTAACTTAATTTCAATTGTTTCATATGGGTCATTGTCATAGATAATATTAAGGTCTTAGAGACTGTGAAAAGCAAACTCGTGTGATTATTCTTTGCCAGTTAAAAAGAGATAATTTACATTGAAGAAGATTGCTGCATACAGTACTTCTGAAAAAAGGCTACATATCTCTTTTTTTAAATGTTTATTCACTTTTGAGAGACAGAGTGTGAGTGGGGGAGGGGCAGAGAGAAAGGGAGACACAGAATCTGAAGCAGGCTCCAGACTCTTAGCTGTCAGCACGAACCGGGAGATCATAACCTGTGCCGAAGTTGGATGCCCAATGACTGAGCCACCCAGGCGTGTTGCTAGGTATCTCTTTTTAAATGTTGTGATTTATAAGGTGCTTTCACGTGTATTCTTAGACCCTCAAGGATTTGAGAGCCTAACTTAGTGGTGTGATTTCCATTCCTTTGAGGCCACAAGCATAGTGTTTGACATCGTATTTAAAGAGGTAGACTGTAAACCCTACAGAAGTAAGTATTGATGGCTATTTTCCCTCATTCCCCAGCACTTATATACTGCCTGGTACACAGTAAACTATCAATATTTATGGACTGTTTAAACTCTTACATATTTGTTTACACATGTAAGTAATAGTGTTATAAACCTATAGTTAAAATATTCTGTAGTTCTTTCATCTGATGTGCACAGAAAATGTTTTTTTGAGAGAGGTCATTAATTTTACATCAGCTTTTCATATATTTTATTTTTTTTATTTATTTTAATTTTTTTCAGTCTTTCAGGTATTTTACCTTCTCCTAAGAATAGAGAAATCAGTCTTGATTTAATTCCTTTTACTGTGTGTGTCCTTTTACTGCCAAAGTGTGTGTGTGTGTGTGTGTGTGTGTGTGTGTATGTGTGTGAGAGATTTATGTAGTAGGCTGCTACGTAAAAAGGAAACATTAGTTAGTCTTTGGGTATACAGTGGTTCTTGAAACATGGACTCCGTGGTTTGCCATGGGGTGAATGAAAAGGAGCACATATAATTTTTCTCATTTGTCTCATTCTCTCCATTTCCATATTATATGTGGTTTTGGCTTAGAAACCACTGAAGAAAATTAGTCTTGCAAAGAACTAGTATGTTATTTCCCTTTTGTTCAGCCATATTTAAAATCCTGTTTAGTAAGCGAACTAATATACTTTTATGAATAAGAGAGAGAGACTGGAAAGATGAGAATAGAAATATTGTGATTAATTTCTGGCTGGTGGGATAGTATAACTGTTTTCTGCTTCATATCTTTCTGTAGTTTTCCAGTTTTCTAAGAGCATGCATCACTCTTATGATTAGGAAAAACTGCTATTTTAAAGTGTATTTTAATGTCTTTAGTTTTCATTGGGTGTCTTATGAGGCTTTAAGTCATAGTCACCAGTAAGAAAGTGGATAGTTAACTGGCTCTTGTTCCTAAGCACAGTGGCGGTTGTAGGAAGTGGTAGGGGAGGAATGGAGCAAACAGACTTATTTGAAGTTTTTCATTGTAAACTCATTATGACTGAGATTGTGGTTTGATCAAATTTAAACACAAGAAGACCTCCATCTAATTTTCTTCTTGCTGATGAGCTGGTTGAAAATTATGAATGATGCTTTGAAATAAAAAATCAGATTCTGTGAATCCTAAACACAGGACTCAGCCTGAATTCCCACTTCTCTTTGCTGACTTGCCATGTGGACTTGAGCAAGTTCTATAGTGGTGTGTGTGTGTGTGTGTATGTTGTAAATATCAAGTGGGATTATAGCAACTCAGAGGTGATAGGATTTTATACATGTAATTTGAACTGGAGATTTGTTTATTTATTTTAAGATTTTATTAAGTAATCTCTGCACCTGGTGTGGGGCTTGAACATATAACATACAGGCTTTTGATTTTGGAGTTTTATCAGTGGAGCCAGCTGGGCGCCCTAGAACTGAAGAGTATTTAGATAAAGGACTTTTATGATGATACAGCCTCTTTGGGGTTTTGGTATTAGTATACAGCTGGGTGTTGAGCCACTGTAAGTTTATATACTAATCATGAAATTTTAGGAAGATATATGGAATATATCCTTTAGAGTTTAAGTGATTAGATAGAGCCTATCAGTGTGTGCGCTTAGTTTTCTGCACATTAAATTTTACATTTCTGGGGTAAGGAATGTACTTATCAATTGTTATTTTTTTTAAAGAATAAGATTAAAGTTGGAGAGCAATGAGGATAATAAAGGTAGGTAATTAAAGTTTATGGGGGCTTTTTAGTTAGGAGTTTTATAGTAAAGAATAACAAAAAATACTCTATAGAAGTCTACATAGCCCATTCTCCTCTGTTTCTAAATTCCATACCCTGTCTTTCATTTTTTAAAAGTAAAATGTAGGGTGCCTCTGTGGCTCAGTCTGTTAAACATCTGGCTTTGGCTCAGGTCATGGTCTTGCACTTCTTGAGTTTGAGCCCTACGTTGGGCTGTCTGCTGTCAGCACAGAGCCTGCTTCAGATCTTCTGTCTTCCTCTCTCTCTGCCTCTCCCCTGCTCACTCTCTCTCAAGAAATAAATGTTAAAAAAAGAGTAAAAATTTAAATATTTTAAAAATTGAGAAAAATAGAGAATAATTTAACAAATACCATGTACTTAATAGGTGTTGATTTAGATTTAATAGACGTTGACATCTTGTTAGATTTGTCTGAAAGGTGTGTTTATATTTATTTTTAAATTTTTTTTAACGTTTAATTCATCTTTGAGAAAGAGCGTGGGGGTGGCGGCAGAGAGAGGGAGACACAGAATCCATAGCAGGCTCTGGGCTCTGAGCTGTCAGCACAGAGCCTGACATGGGTCTTGAATTCACGGACCTGTGACATCATGACCTGATCTGAAGTCAGATACTCAACCAACTGAGCCACCTGGGCACCCTTGTTTATATATATTTAAAAAAATTAAAATGTTATATAGTTGGAATCCCTCTTGCTCTCCTCTTAGATCCTGTTTCCATTATTCAGAGATTACTTATCTACCTTTTTTTAGCCCATGCTTCTATTCTTTGTATAGATGTATTTAACTTGTATTCTGTATTTCAGATTATATGGTACCTAAGTATATATATTTGAAAAGCTTGAAATTTACTCTGTATCTATATATGTAATATGCATTTATTTTATTTTTTTAATTTCACTTATTTTAATAGGTATATAGTGTTCAGTTGTGTGAACAGAAAAGTTTTAAGTCCCCTGTTGATCATTGTTTTCAATTAATATATAAATTTAAACATTTTCCTCTAATGGGATCAAACTACACATGCTGATCTACACTTACCTTTTTTTTTTTTTGCAATAATAATGTATTACATCTTACCCTGTCATAAAATGTAGGTACACTCTTTTTTAATGTTCGTTCATTTTTGAGAAAGAGAGAGAGCATGTGAACAAGGGAGGGGCAGATAGAGAGGGAGACACAGAATCCGACGCAGGCTCCAGGCCCTGAGCTGTCAGCACAGAGGCTGATGCAGGGGTTGAACTCACAAACTGCAAGATCATGACCTGAGCCAAAGTCAGACGCTTAACTCATTGAACCACCCAGGTGCGCTAGGTATATCCATTAAAAACATTTTTTAGTGTTTATTTTTGAGAGAGAGAGAGACCGAGTGCGAGCAGGGAAGGTGCAGAGAGAGAGGAAGACACAGAATTTGAAGCAGGCTCCAGGTTCTGAGTTGTCAGCACAGAGCTTGATGGCGGGGCTTGAACTCATCGACTGTGAGATCATGACCTGAGCTGCGGTGGGGTACTTAATTGATTGAGCCACCCAGGTGCCCCATAGATATACCCATTTTTAAAGATTGTGTGGTATTTAATTTTTTTAAACATTTATTTATTTTTGAGAGAGAGAGGCAGGGAGGGAGGGAGAGAGAGAATTGCAAGTAGGCTCTGCACCAGTAGCTCAGAGCCCGATGTGGGGCTTGAACTCACAAACTGTGAGATCATGACCTGAGTCAAAATCAGGAGTTGGACACTTAACTGATTGAGCCACTCAGGTGCCCCTAAAGTTTTAAAGTTTGTCTATTTAAGTTATCTCTGCACCCTGTGTGGGGCTATAGCTCACCACCCCAAGATCAAGAGTTGCATGTTTCACCAACTGAGCCAGCAAGGCATCCCTTATATAGTTTTTTTTAAAATATACTTTTTATAGACATACTACAATTATCCTAGTCCCTTACTGATTGACATCTAGGGATTTTTTTTGTGCCTTTTTAAAAAATTTTCAGAAGTGTTGTCTGTAATGGATTGTCTTGTACTTTATACTTCTGAACAACAGTAGGATTATTTCTACGGAAATAGTTCTGCAGGATAAATTCTTGGGGAATAGAATTGCATGTAATAAATATTGATGCTTTTATATTAAAGCTAAACCAATTTGCATATTTGTGACTTTCTTATTCCTCGTCTGTTCATTTAGGTCTGTTCAAAATGGGTGCTCTGTATGAGATGCTGAGATGGATAGTTTCCTAGTGTACAAACTAATATATTAAAATTGCATTGTAGAAGGGCACCTGGCCAGCTCAGTGGGTAGAGTATGCAGTATGCAACTCTTGAGTTCGGGTTTTGAGTTCACACACATCGGGCATACAGCTTACTTAAAAAATTGCATAGTAGAGACTAAGAAGAGTTCCAGCTTTATATAGATAAGGCACACAAAGCTGAGATTGGGGAATGGTTTTGGTTTTGCAGCTAGGGCAGAGTAGAAGATCGAAGATTCAAAGACAGATTTGTAAAGTGTGTTGGCTATGAATTGTTGAAATCAAATCATTAAGGTGTTTGAATTTTCTTTTACTCTCTGTACTGAGCTCTTTTGGGCTTTTGAGATCAAAGGAAAGTTTGGGGAAGATATGTCTGGTGGCAGTGTGCATAATTGGGAGCAGGTGAAGATTGGAAAACAGTGAAGAATCTGTACTGTACACAAAATTAGGTAACAAGGATCTGAATTGAGGTGGTGGCAAGGTGGTAATTCAGGTGACCAGATTAAAGTAAAAGATTACTAGTTGACACCCTAAAGGAAGTAGATAAACATTTGTGAATTAGTTGAATAGGAAATAAGCAGGAATTCAAAATTGGTGGGTTTTGGTTCTTGGTGAATAGTGGTAGTACAGAAATGTGAAATTGGGAGGAGGAGCTGGTTTTGGAAAAGGACTAAAATGAAATCCTTCACACATTTAACATTGAGGCCAGGGGATACACAAGTAAAAATGTCCTGCAGGAGCTTGGAGATAGAGAATTTGAGGTTGGAAGAAGGGTAGATACGCCTTATCTGGATGTGATCTTGAACCTAAAAGAGCCAGAGATTGAATTTTAGGGGGTGGCAGGAGAAGATAAAAATTAACTTTTAAAATTAGGTTAATGAGGCACAGCGGAAGGAGAGAAGAGAGGATTTACAAATTTAAGTGATAATCAGTTAAGTTTGAGTGAAATGAGGGAAAATGAGGGCTAAGGAAATAGCTGGATTTGGTGATTCATACTAGTCATTGATCATAATTTTCTTAGATTAATTTTAGCATAGTAAAGGGCTAGGGGTGAGTGGGAATTGAGATAGCATATATAGAATGAGTGCTGGGGCGCCTGAGTCAACAGACTCAGTCAGTTGAGTCTGACTCCTAATTTCAGCTCAGATCATGATCTCACAGTTTAAGTTTGAGACCTGCGTTGGGTTCTGCGCCGATGGCACAGAGCCTGCTTGGGATTCTCTATCTCCCTTTCTCTCTGCCCCTCTCTCTCTCAAAAGTAAATAAAACAACAACAACAACAAAAAAAAAATAAAAAAAAACAGTGCTGGTCAGTAGAACATCTTTTGATGATTCCTGGCAGTCAGTATCTGTACCGTCTAGTACATATTGAGCATTTGAAATTTGGCTAGTTTGACCAATGAACTAAATTTAGCTGTATATGGCTAGTGGCTATCATGTTGGATAGCATGGATTATGGACTTAATGAAGCAGATGTAGATTAAGCCATAGGAGAAATCTCAGGATAAAATAGATGCATTTAGTTATCTAAAAATTTGTTGTAATGCTATCAAAGTGTTGTTGGAATTATATATTCTAGTGGAAACCAGATTTTTACATTTTTATTTTTTTGTGTTCAGTGTTGGCAGTAATTGTAACTCTTACCAATGTATAAGAACAACATTAGAGAACATAATTTTAAGACAGTTATGGTCTGAAATCTCTTCATGGTGTTTTTTTTCCCTTTCTGGCAAAAAAGTTGCAATTCAGATTTTACTGATGAAATAATAATATTTATTGAGACATTTGGGTCTATGTTTTTTCTAAGTAAAAGTAAAAAAATTTCTATATTAGAAATCTCATTGGGGACTCTTAACCATGAATTTGTTCTCTATAATTATCAGAGGGGTAGGGGGATAGGTGAAATAGGTGATGGATTTTAAGGCGTGCATTTGAAAGAAAAACTTAAATGACTTTATTTTATTTTTTCAAGAAAAAAATCTCATTGGGGAGAGAGGGAATACAAGCAGGGGTAGGGCGGTGGGGGGAGGGTAGAATCCGAAGCAGGCTTGGTGCTGACAGCAGAGAGCCCAGTATGGGGCTTGAACTTGCAGACTGCATGATCATGACCTGAGCTGAAGTTGGACATTTAGCCAACTGAGCCATCCTGTGAATATTTATAATCTGGCTAACCTACATGCTTTTTGTTTGCAAAAAGAATAATTAAAAGTATACATGAAAGAACCCATTCTTAAGACAATAAACCGTGTGATTCTATTTCTATAAAGTTTAAAAAGCAGACAAAACTAGTAGATGGTAATGGAAGTCAGAATAATGGTTATCTTGGTGATGAGCATAAGGGAGACTTTAGGGGTGCTGGTAATATTCTATGTCTTGATCTGGGTGATGATTTTCTTTTTTTTTTTCTTTAGAGAGAGAGAAAGAGAGGGGGGGGGCCGCGAGCATGCACACACCTCAGAGAGGGGGAGAGAGAAAATCCCAAGCAGGCTCTGCAATATAAGTGCTGGGCTTGATGTGGGGCTCGAACTCATGAACTGCGAGATCATGACCTGAGCTGAAATTGAGAGCTGAAATTGAGAGTTGGATGCTTAACTGATGTAACCACCCAGGTGCCCCTGGGTGATGATTTCATTGTCGTCTTAAGGCAGTTGTTTATGAGAATCACTGAGTTTTATCCTTATGTGCACTTTTCGTATGTATGTTCTACCTGTTTTTAAAACTTTACCCTCTAACAAAATTTTAGTAAACATAATCAGTTGAATGTGTCTCCCTTTATCTTTTTTAATTTTTCTACTTCTGTTCATAAAGGAAGATACTTAATGATAAAACATTTTGCCTTTTTCAATTATAAAACAAACATACAGATACAGAGGAGCACACAAACAAGTATATAGCTTAATGAATTTTTAAAATAAATAAATTGGAGGGTTTTAAAAAATATTTATTTAAAAAATTTTTTTTAATGTTTATTTATTTTTGAGAGAGAGTGAGCGAGTGGGGGAGGGACAGAGGGGGAGACACAGAATCTGAAGCAGGCTCCAGGCTCTGAGCCATCAGTACAGAGCCCAACCCGAGGCTTGAACTCCTGAATCACAAGATCATGACCTGAGCTGAAGTCTGAGACTTAAAACCGACTGAGCCACCCAGGTTCCCCTGTTTTTCTTGAGAGAAAGAGAGGGAGAGAGAGAGTGTGTGCAGGGGGAGGAGGGGCAGAGTGGGGGAGGACAGGATCTGAAGCAGGCTCTGTGCTGACAAGCAGAGAGAAGATGTGGGGTTCGAACTTGCAAACCATGAGATCATGACCTGATCTGAATTTGGACACTTAACCGAGTGAATCACTCAGGCATCCCAAGGAGGGTTTTTTTTTTTTTTTTTATTTTCCTCTTCTTGCTGTTTTGTTTTTGGTTGTCATACCTGTGTCCATGAGAAGAGAAGGAGTTGATGGAGGGCCAAAATACTAGGAGTGAACAAAGTTTTCTGAAATCTCAAAATATCAGATCCTCATCTTGGCTCTGCCTTTACCTTACTATCTCTTTAGGCAAGTCATTTATTTGAGTTATTTGAGCCTCAGATTTTTCTGTACAACAGGGGTAATACTTAGTGTTCTTTGCAGTGTGACTTGGTACAATTCAGGTAAAATTATAGGAACATAGAATGGTATTACTAGGTAGGTGTTTGAAACATTGAATTTAGGTCTCTAAAAGGGCAGAATTGTGATAAAGGTAAAATGATTTGTCCAAGGACACATAGGTAATTATTATTAATTTATATTAGCTTAAAACTTTCTGAGGCTTAATGTCAGGCACTATTCTAAATGATTACATGTGTATTAACTCATTTGTCTAGCATTATTCCCAGAGGTAGGTATAATTATTCTAATTTACTGATGAGAAGATCGAGGCAAAGTGAAGTTAAATAACTTGCCCAGATAGTCGAGTTCTTGAGCCTGAGCTCTTGACCATTTTGCCATCCTTCCTAGTTAAGTGAAAGCACTTAAAAATTTTAGGCAAATGTTAATATCTTTCAATAATCTCTTGGCGGTTTTTGAAGTGAAATTTTGTGTTTTTGAACCAAAATTAGGAGAAGAACTCATTTGTTGTGACCATTATGATTCTGGAAAAGATTCATGTTAATATTTATTGCTTGGGTTTTATTCCTTCCTTGACAAATTTTATTTTTTTCTAATACTACTAGGATGTAAGCAGTAGGTAGTTTTCTTTAAAACATACATATAAATATATGTACATGTGTGTATATGTAATAAATACATACACACATATATATTTTAAGTAAACTCCATCCCCAGTATGGGGCTTGAACTCACCATCATAAGATCAAGAGTTACATGCTTTACCAGCTGAACCAGCCAGGCACCCCTAAAAATAAATATATTTACTTTTTACTCCTAAGGGAATTTATAACTACTTTACAAATGTTATTTTAATTTCAAGGCAAAATGTTAATGAAACGGAGTTTTCAAACTGGAAGCATACCTAATAAGGTTTAGTGCACCTGGTTTGATTCTTTAAGCAGCATCTAACCCTGGTTTTCAGAGCAGTAATTAAGATTCTGTCACATCTGGGGTGCTTGGGTGGCTCAGTTAGTTAAGTGGATGACTTTTGATTTGAGCTCAGTTCCTGATCTCATGGTTTGTGAGATTGAGCCCTGCTTCAGGCTCTGTGCTGACAGAGCAGAGCCTGCTTGGGGTTCTGTCTCCTCTCTCTCTGTCCTTTCCCCTTCTCTCTCTCTCTCCCTCTCTAAATAAATATGAAAAAAAAACTTATTAAAAAATCGTATCTATGTTTTGATGGATTTTTGAAACTAAGGTATAATTCACATACAGTAAAACACACCCTTTTTGAGTACAGTTCTGCAAGTTTTGGAAACATCACAGTGATGGAGATTCAAGATAGTTCCATCACCTCAAAAATTTTTCTCCTGTTCCTTTTTAGTCCACCTCTTTCCCCACCTCCAGTCACTGGCAAGTACTGATATGTTTTGTCATAGTTTTGTCTTTTCCAGTATTCCATATAAATGGAATCATATAGTATGTAGCTTTTTGAGACTGGTGTCTTTATTTAACACAATGCACTTTGACACATCCGTATTTTGTGTATCAGTAAGTTTTATTGCCGAGCAGCATTTCATTGTATGGACATACCATAGTTTATTCATTCTCCAAGCTCGTTTGGATTGTTTCTAGTTTCCAATGACTATAAAAAGCTGCTATAAAAGCTATACACACATAAATACACATACATGCCTGCATACTTTTTTTTTAAGATTTTATTTTTAAGTAATCTCTACACCCAATGTAGGGCTTGACTTACAACCCTAAGATCAAGAGTTGTATGCTCCACTGACTGAGCCAGCCAGGTGCCCCATGCCCATGTGTTTTTATTTTATTTTTTTTTTAAGTTTATTTATTTCTAGAGGCCGGGGAGGGGTAGAGAGAGGAAGAGAGAGGATCCCAAGCAGGTTCCACGCTGTCAGCCTAGAGCAGGATATGGGGCTCAAACTCATGAGTTGCGAGATCATGACCTAAGCCGAAAACAAGAGTCGGCCACTTAATGGACTGAGGTGCCCAGGTGTACCCCTATTTTTTTTTTAAGTTGATTTATTTTAAGAGAGAGTATGAGCAAGCAGGGGAGGGGCAAAGGGAGGGGGAGAGAGAATCCAAGCAGGCTCTGCACGACCAGCCCAGCCCAGATCCTGATGTGAGGCTTGAACTCATGAACCTGGACATCATGACCTGAGCAGAGATCAAGAGTCGGACGCTTAACAAGTGAGCCACCCAGGTGCCCTGAGAATAATTTGTTATATAAATAATCTTATAGTGTAAACCGTAAATCATTAGAATTTTCTCTAAGGAAGTAGGCAGACACACTTAATGGATAAATTTGCTTATAAAACTCCTTAGTGCATTATCTCATGTTTTATGCTTTATGGTTTTAGTAGCTCTTGAATTGTGAGTCCTTGACTTTCTTTTATTCCTCTAAGTAGCAAAATGGTTACGTAATTGGTTGTGAAAAGTTGACAAAACATGTTTAGCTACAGAATTCCTGCTCCATTCTTCCTTTCTCCCAAGATGGCTGGAAGTATTAATATTGGTAGCAGTAGATTCATGTGAACAAGCCATAAAGCTCATGTTTTGTGGTTTTTGATTGATTAGCTACTTGAATTCAATTATCCCCTTTGTTACTAGGTAGTGAATTTTTTTTTTTTTTTCCAATATGAGGCCAAGAGAAGAGATGGGACCTTTTTACCTTAGAAAAGAGCTTGCAGAGAGTTTTTGCAAGTTAATGTTTTGAGGTTCCAATTCTGACTCTGCTCAGGACTACGGAAACCATAGGTGGTCTCACATTTTCAAGAATAGTGTGTGTGTGTCTTTAGTCTAGAATCTTACCTTAAGCCCTTTAGGTTTAAACCCTATGATTGAAGTACTTGGTATACAGAGCTATAGATTCTTGCAGGAGTATACATTTCTTCTGAGTTAAACTATTAAAAAAACCCTGAATATTGTGCTTAGAACCAAGAGATAATTTCAGATGTGATCATTTGATAAGTAAATATTTCATTCATAGGCTCTCATGTTTCTAGCCTTTTTACATGGAAATACCTACCTGGAGATGTGCAATCTCGATGTTAATGGAGATTGCAAATTAAGTTGGTCTTCTGTATGTGGTTGCTTGATAGGGACGAGACTTAGGCTTTTACTTTTTTTGATACTACACTGTTGGTGATCCAAGTCTAGAATTCCAGCATAAGGTTGCCAATATTAAAAACGTGGGAATATGGAGGTAACAACTATGGGTCCAATATTACAGATAAGATTTAATTAGCTGTATTATTTGCACACTTCATTTTACTGCTATCTTCGAAGTAGGCAGGGCAGGCCATTTTGTTACTCACCCTTTACAAGTGAATAAATTGTTTCACTGCTGTCAAGATTTGTCTGAAGTTGCACTGCTAGTGAATAGCTGAGTTAGAACCCGAATCTTCTGATATCAAGTTGGATATTCTTTGCACTTTTGCAGTTTAGTATGATGAATAAGAGCCCAGGCTTTTTGAATTGTGGCTTCACCACTAGTACCTCCCTGTGATAGGCAATTTCCTTAACTTTTCCGTTAAGATTTCTCAGCTTTAAAGTGGAAATAATGATGCTTAACTCTTAGTGCTTTCAGGGGGATTCGGCAAGTATTTCTAATGGTAGCTAGCCTGTAAGCAGCACTCAATATATGCTAGCTGCAGTTGCTGCTGTTATTCCCACAGCTTTAGCAGTAACACTGCCTCTTTCCACAGGGATCCATGTTAGAGCTGAAAGAAGGTGAATGCAAGATACTCCAAGATGGGGGCCCCGGGTGGCTCAGTTGGTTAAGCATCTGACTGTTGATTTTGGCTCAGGTTATGATCTCACGGTTTGTGCAATTAAGCACTGTCTTGGGCAGCGTGGAGCCTGCTTGGAATTCTCTTTCTTCCTCTCTCTCTGCGGACTCCCCCTGCCCCCATAAATAAAAAAAAACATTAAAAAAAAGAAAGGAATATTCAGAGATTTAGTACTCAGAAGAATAAGTAGCAAGGGCATTTGATTTTGGCAGAAAGATGGGGAGTGTTGGTGTGTGCGTATGCTTGCGTGCGTCTTGCTTTTAAGCATGGAAACAATTGGACATTGGACATAAGTACGAATAGATTAGGCAGTTAGAGCTTTAGGACAGGGCTGAGGAGGATGACTAGTGATGGAAGTAAATTTTTTAGTCATCATCACAAATGATGTATGGGGAAACTTCCTTTGCACCAAGATTTAAACAACATCAAGTTTTTGGCCTCTTTTACATATGGTTCTTAGAGCTTTGTTACATAAGCAAGAAGAAGCTTACCATACATTTTCCGTTTTTAGTGTTACACAGAGAATAATACAGAAACTCAGCATGTATCCTAGTATACAGGGGAACTGCATCTCCTCAAAATAATCAGTTACTGAATATTTGTTGAGCTCTTTTACTATGTGTATAACTCTTAAGGGTTAGGGAATTCTAAGTGTAAGAGAATTATACTTTTTGGTGTTTGGGTCCTTGTATGTAGATAAGGTACTTACTTGATATAATGTTCTTTCAAGTATTCTAAATTAAAAGTGTTCGAATTTGTCGAAAGAGGATATTTTTGCTTTACTGTAATAATGCTATATAGAATTATATATTTCATATATTCTTAGTGTTTTTGAATTTGCAATTGTATACTTAGATCTGTGGATATTAAAGCAACTTTTCTGGGTTTTTCTGGGTGCATATTTAAAAATTTTTTTTAATGTTTTTATTTATTTTTGAGAGACACAGAGACAGAGTGTGAGCAGGGGAAGAGCAGAGAGAGAGGGAGACACAGAATCTGAAGCAGGCTCCAGGCTCTTATGAGCCGTCAGCACAGAGCCTGACGCGGGGCTTGAACTCACAGACCGTGAGATCATGACCTGAGTTGAAGTCAGCCACTCAACCGACTGAGCCACCCAGGCGCCCCTGGGTGCATATTTTAAATTTATACTCTAAAATTCTGTGTAGGTATATTTTATTTATTTTAAAAAAATGTTATTTATTTTGAGAGAGAGAGAAAGAGCGTGAGTGGGAGAGGGGCAGAGAGAGGGGGAGAAAGAATACCTAGCAGCCTCCACGTTGTCAGTGCAGAGCTCGACACAGGGCTCAATCCCCCAAACTTGTTAGATCATGACCTGAGCTGAAATCAAGAGTTGGATGCTCAACTGATTGTTATGAGTCCCTGCATGAGCCTATTGAGAATTATGGTTGCTTTTTTTTTTTAAAGTTTTTATTTTTGAGAGAGCGCAAACAGGGGAGGGGTAGAGAGAGAGGGAGACAGAGAATCCCAAGCAGGCTTGGCACTGCTAGCACAGAGCCCAACTCGGAGCTCCAATTCATGAAACAGGATACCATGGCCTGAGCCGAAATCAAGAGACAGACGCTTAACTGAGCCACCCAGGCACCCCTAAATTAAGGTTTCTTACACCTGTATATATTAGCTTTTTTTCAGAGTCCTTATGTAAACTTTTACTGACAAACCTGAAACAAGCTCTGAGCATCCGAAGAGTCTAGATTCATCCTGAATATTTGCTCTCAAGTTAGTTTTTAAAGTTTATAGGAAAAACTTTGGTGTCTTCTAAAGAGAACAGTATATGAATATTTATCACCCTTTGTATATCCTGAAAACGAGTTGTTATTACTGTCCATTATTTTCCTCAGAGCTAGATAGGAGCTTTCCTATTCTTTTTTTTTTTTTTAATATATTTTTTTAATGTTTATTTTTGAGAGAGAGACAGAGTGTGAGCAGGGGAGGGACAGAAAGAGAGGGAGAAACAGAATCCAAAGCAGGCTCCAGGCTCCCGAGCTGTCAGCACAGAGCCCGATGTGGGGCTCAAATTCGGGAATGGTGAGATCATGACCTGAGCCGAAGTTGGATGCTTAACCGACTGAGCCACCCAGGTGCCCAGGAGCGTTCCTGTTCTTGCTCTTTGGAACTATTTAGTTGTATTACATGTACTACTCCTCTATTCCCAACAATGTTTTACTTTCTTGAAACTAAGCATTACACATTAAAAAAATTTTTTTTTATTAATGGATTCCTCTAAAAAGGTAGAGTGGAATAGATGATTTTCCCTTCAGAGATATTTGATGGACCTTCAGAGAATTCTTGAGCATCTCAAGCTTTTGTTAACTTCAAAATACTTCAGCTCATTTACCTGATACAAAAAAGATGAGATGACTTTTCCTTCCTCAAGAGCATAAAAATTTTAAGTGTACACATTTGCATAAAATCTACTTAAAAATGTCAGGTGATTTTACAAGAGATTTCTGAACTCTTGCACGTAAGAATTTTTTATTATGATTCTATAAAAACTCCTTTGTATTATTGGTTATTCATCTCCTTCTCTTATTAAAACATGTGAGTGGCTTGTTTGGATATATCTGGATCCTTTCTTTGATAAACACTTTGAGGGACTCTTTTGAAATAGTGTTTTGGCCACCATATCAACTCTACAGAAATACGGTTTCATGATAAACTTAACAAAAAGCACATTGGCAGCAGTCCAGAAGCTGACTCATTGAGGAGTAATGATAGACACTTTGAAGGGAACGGCCTATCCCAGGGTCCTATTTCAAACCTTCATGCTATGATTACATCAGTGATAGGCAGCCAAGAAATCAAGATGAGATCTTGCTTGTACCTCCTGGGAATAATGGCAGGAAGAACTGAAGTAGTAGGATGCAAGTAAGACTTTTTTCCTAACAATCTTGTAAAACTTGGGGATGGGAAACAAGGTGAAAATTCAGAATGGCGGTGACCTTTGTAGGGCTGCAGTGGCATTTCCTTTTTGTGCCTGGATGAAAATAGTCTTGTAGTGACTAAGGGTTAACTCAAGGAGCTCAATGCCGTATCAGTTTTCTAGAGCTCAGGGAATATACTTAGCTCAGTAGTAAGCACAAGTATCATGTTCATGTCAGACACTGTAGCTACTGTTTCCTACTTGAACAGAGCAGAAGAAACCAAAGCAAGACCAGAATCAGACCAGTTTTGAGGAATGGACCCTTTGCCTACTAGCACTGCACATTTTAGGAGTAAAAATAGTATGAATGTACACTTGCTCTGAACTGTGAAATAAATATTAATTCTGATTGTTTTTGCAGATTAGAATAATTGTAACTCTGTTTCTTTTTCTTTTTTTTTTTTTTGTGTAGCTCTATTTCTAAATCCAACTTCATAGTCTTAATTTTTCTAGGTGGAAAATTAATCTTCTGTAATCACTAACAAAGATCACTTAATTGTTGACTGTGGAAATAGTGGTATTTCCTTTTTATGTTCTTGAAGGTTGTATCTCAGATAAGAAAACCCCTTAATAATCTGAAAATATTTTTCAGAGGTAAAGTCAAGTGAATATGCCATGGTGATAGATCCACCCATTTTTGATTATGGTACTTTCTATTTCTTAGTAAAGATTGTTGCACATGGTGGTTCTTTCCTATGAAATATTATGAAAGATAGCACTTAGGAATTTGCTACATTCTTTCAAGCATAATATTTAGGAATGAAAAGTGAGTATTCAGAGTACTGTCATTTCATATGGTTTTTCTCCAGAATGTGCCTTTGAAAAGGTAAAAGGGCTTTTTCTTTCTTTCTCTCTCCCTCTCTTTTTTTTTAATTTTTAGTAATCTCTATAGCCAGCGTGGGGCTGGAAATCAGGACCCCAAGATCAAGAGTCAAGAGTCACATGCTCTTCCAACTGAGCCAGCCTGGTGCCCCTGAAAGTGCTTTTCTTTCAGAAATTAGGTTACTTTGTGATATTTTTGTAGAATTTGCGAATATAGATATTTTACCCCCTAGTGATCTGGGCCTGGTTTCATTGCACTGAGGAAAAAAAAACACAACTTAGTTTCTCTTACTTTGTGCTTCTCTTCTGCTTTTTTGGAATGGAATACTTTGACATTGGTCATTTTGGTTTTGAATTGGCCTTTTATGTGCTAGTCCTGCTTAATTTCTTACACGGTTTAAACTTGCATGTGTAAATTATTTATTAGCTAGCTTTTTGACTTGGAGAAGTTACCTTTCTTCTTTGCGCCTTAGTTTCCTCCTTTGTAAAATGGGCTAATACCTTGTAGGGTTGTTTAAGTGCCCGATGCATGTTGGCTGTTTCAGTTATTAAAAATAAGAACCTTAACTTCTACACTATTTGCAGCTCTCCTTTTTTTGTAATTTGTTCATAGGCATTACAATTCAATCCAATAGAACTTTGTTTTAAGGTATAATAAACATCATCTTGTATTTAATTCTTTATCATAAATAACTATACATTTGCTACTTGTTGAAGAATTGTGTTATTTTATTCCCTCAGGTTGAGATTTGAAAGATAAGAAATTAGTAGAAAGTGGGCCCTTTTTTATGTTCTTATAGGTACCCAGATACTACTAAATGTAGGTCATTATTTGAATTGAATTCTGAGTATACATGCAGTTATGCAGAACAAAAACACGTTGTATGGGGCTAGAAGTACTGGAAAGATAAATACGTAGTTAGTAGCAAACTGTGTCAGTAAAGCCAAGTGATGGGTCAGCAAAGAATTTGGGGCCACTGAGTCTTATTTGTAACACCAATTGTTTTGAAATGATTAGTCTTGAAACAAAGTAATTTAAAACTTAGACATGCCAGGAAATTTGAGATTCCTTTCCACTTAAAAAATGTCTTTTAAAGAAGAAAGTGTTTATACAGAGAGATTTAGCTCCCTGAGTGCTGTATGAATCTTAGCTATTGCTGTGGTAATTACGATTGCCAGCAATATGGGTCTTGTGTTATCCTTTAGTTTCAGGTTTGTGCCATCACCGAGTGAATTTTTAAAATGAGATTCCTCTGTTTCTTAATAAACTATAATATGTAAGCCCATCAAATCGAACTTTTCCTTTTTTTCCCTTGTCATAGGACTTGTCTGTAATTTTAGGTCAGTGGTTCAGTTCCAGGGGTTAGATTTCTGTATTTTTTTACATTTTGCATTATATTCAGACGGTTATTGCTAATTCTTAGATTGTGCCCTTAAACTAGATTTTTTAAACGTTAGGGATTCCCCACAAATTTTATTATATATACTAGCAAAAGGAGTAGGGCTTTTGAGATCTTGCATTTAATTCGAGTCAGAAAAATTTACAGGTAGTAGCAAGTCATTGCTTTTAATTTATTTAGCAAGACATGTTATTCCTCATTTTCTGATGTCTTAAGGGTCAAACGTGTATAGCAGGCCTGGCCAATTTTTCTGAGTGCATATTGGCATTTGACCCAAAGGGCCAGTAGACATACTTGACTGGTATTGATAAACAGATGACAGGAGCAAGCTGTCAGTTTTCTTCCAGGCTGGTGAAGCTAGGATGCTAGCAGGAGGCAGGAGGTCTGTCTACAGTGGGAGAGAATGAGGCCAAATGAGTTAAAGGAGCATGAGATAAAGAGATGGATCTGGTGCCTCTGAGCCTTTAAGGATCCTACTGCCTGAAGTTCATTCTTGACTCGTTTCAGTATCCTGTGAGCCAGTCAGGTCTGATTTTAAGTTAGCTTGGGTTTCTTTCACTTATAATTGAGAGTTCTGACTAATATTAGTCTAAGACTGTTTCTGTAGTGACTTTCTAATTATTTGAAGGTAGTTTGGACTTTAATCTTAGGGTAAACGTTTAGTATGCTTAGGTAAACTCAGCCCATAGTGGAGTGAAAATAAGTATCTTGCCATTTTTAGCGGGGTCTTTGCTTAGAGGGAAACATGTTTATGATGGGTATAGAATGGATTGGTATTCTTTTCCAACCATTTATACCTATACAGTGTAGAAGTTTCCTTTAAAGAAATTATCGCTGTAATAGAAGAGCAAAGATAACTCAGATTGTAATCATTTCACTGGTTACGCATAAATATCCTCTTATTGTTTTCTCACAAAGCAGCTATGAGTAAGGTTGATGTGATTAATGAAGTATCAGGAGGAGTTTTCTTGTCTTGCTTTTTAATAATGCCAAGAGGCATTATGTTGTCTTCCAAAATTTGATTCTTTTATTTTGTGACTCTATTACTTATGTTTAACACGTTAGGTGAGAATGAAAGGTGAGTACTAAAAACTTTCTTTCAGAATTGTTGTTTTGGAAGCCTTCGATTAATAGAATTAATGTGTAGGAGCTGCAGCGAACATGAAGAACTTTAAAATATTTCAGTCCCAAAATAAACTTGACCATTGGCAAGAGTGTGGTAAGCCAAGTATTTGAGATGTCTGTGCTGCAGTATCCAACTTTTAGTTTAATCTGTTTTAGCTGGCTTACCCTATGTAACTTGAAACTTCCTTTAAGGCTTCACTGGTGGGTTAAATGCAGTTCATGGAGTGCCATCAGAAGGGACTTAGTTATATAGATCTCTTTGTCATCCCTAAAGCATACATTCCGAGTTTAGATTTCAGTGTAATGGTCTGTATTCCCAAACATGGTTCCACTAGTTACTGGTGGTACTTACTCCACGACTTAGGAAAAATATTTGCTTTACTCAGAGCACATGTATATACCTCTGACTTTTTTGCTGCCAAATGGGGAAAAATTAGCTTTATTGAACCATAGTTAGTACAAAATAAAATGCACCCATCTTTATATATTTGGGTTTTGATAAATGTAAAAAGGCGTATAACCACCCCTATTTCTATCACCTCAAAAAGGGCACCTCTTGTGCCTTTAATGGCCACTCCCCTTTCCTATCTCTGGCTGTTACTGGTCACTTTCTGTATCTATAATTTTTCCTAGAATGTCATATGAACAGAATCCTATAGTATGCACTATTTTGTGTCTGCCCTCTTTCACTTAGCATAATACTTTGAGATTCATCCCTTTTATTAAAAGTAGTAGGTTGTATTTAATTGCTAGATAGTATTCCATTGGATATTCCACAGTTTATTTCCTAGTTGATGGGATATTTAGGTTTCTTGTTTTTGGCTGTGATGAGTGAAATACCTATGAATATGTACAGGTTTTTGTATGGGCATCTGTTTTCATTTCTCTAGGTTAAATACCTAGGAGTAGAAATTGCAGGATTGCATAGTAATGTATGCTTGTAACTTTATAAAAAAAAAAACAAACTGTCAAACTGGGGAGCCTGGATGGCTTAGTTGGTTAAGCATGCAATTCTTGATTTCAGCTCAGGTCTTGAGATTGAGGCCTTTGTTGGATTCTGTGCTGGCTGTGGAGCTTGCTTAAGCTTCTCTCTCTCCCCCTCTCCCTCAGCCCCTCCCCTGCTCATGCTTGCTCTCAAAAAAAAAAACAAAACCAAACACTGCCAAACTATTTTCCAAAATTGCTGTATTGCTTTGCATTCCCACCAGTAGTGTATGAGAATTCCAGGAAATCAGCATTCTTGTTAACACTTGGTATTGTCAGTCTTTATTAATTTTAACCATTCTTGTGGGTCTCTAGTGATATATTGTTGTGGTATTATTTTGTAATTTTCATGTGATCATCTTTTTTATGTGCTTATTTGCCCTTCACTTATTTTCTTCATTGAAGTGTCCCTTCAAATCTTTTACTCATTTAAAAAAATAAAGTTGTTTTTTGTTTACTGTTAAGTTGCAAGAGTTCTTTATATATTCTGGATATGAGTCCTTGTTCACAAGTTTTATAAATCACATGTTTTGTAAATATATTCTCGTAGTTTGTGGTTTGCCTTTTTATTTTCTTAACACTATCAAAGATCAAAGAACTTTTATGAAGTCTAAGTTACTGGTTTACTTTCTCCTTTATAGTTAACACCCTTTATATCTACCTAAGGAAACTTCTTTAAACCTAAGGTCACTGATATTTACTTAAACCTTCTTCAGGAATTTTTACGGTTTTATGTTTTACATTTAGGTCTGTGAAACACTTCAAGGTAAAGTCTGTTTAATGAATGAAGTAAGGCTTAAGGTTCTTCTTTTTGTATATGGGTATCTAAATTTTCTCTAAGTAATGCTTTAGCTACATCCTACAAATTGACATATTATATACTTCCATTTCGAAATATTTTCCAATTTCATTTTGGCTATGGATCATTAAAAAAAATTTCTTTTAATGCTTGTTTCTGAGAGACAGAGTGCAGGTGGGGAGAGGCAGAGAGAGAGGGAGACACAAAAGTCACTCACTCACGCACCCACGAACACACCCACCCACTCCCTCACCCGGAAACTCAACTCACCCGCAAACTCACTCCCTCACCCTCACACTGAACCGGGAGATCATGACCTGAATGAATGCTTAACCGACTTAGCCACCCAGATACCCCTGGCTATGGGTCATTTAGAAATGTATTGTTCAATTAACAAATATTTGGGGTTTTATATATTGTTACTTATTTCTAATTTACTACCATTTGTAATCAGAGAACAGATACAAGATTTCTTTTTTGTTATTTATTTTTTTAATGTTTATCATTTTTGAGAGAGAGACAGAGCATGAGTTGGGGAGGGGCAGAGACCGAGAGGGAGACACAGAATCCGAAGCAGGCTCCAGGCTCTGAGCTGTCAGCACAGAGGCCGACGGGATCATGACCTGAGGCGAAATCAGAGGCTTAAATGACTAAGCCACCCAGGTGCCCCCAGATATATGATTTCAATCTTTGGAATTTGAAA
The DNA here is from genome assembly GCA_030068075.1 of Paguma larvata. Taxonomy (NCBI): domain Eukaryota; kingdom Metazoa; phylum Chordata; class Mammalia; order Carnivora; family Viverridae; genus Paguma; species Paguma larvata. The sequence goes on from CM057835.1 coordinate 67,409,175, forward strand.
TTGGTTTTGTGGTGAGGCATATCATGGAGAATATTCTTTGTGTCCTGGAAAAGAAAGTGTATCCTGCAGTAGATACCAATATTGGTTGATAGTATTATTAGAGTCTTTTATATACTTACATACTTTTTGTCTACTTGTTCTATTACTGAAAGAGGAGTGCTGAAATCTTGAACTACATTTGGGGATTTAGTTCTCTCAGTTTTTACCTCCTATATTTTAAAAATCTGTTTTTAGGTACATACATACTTTAGGATTGTTAGGTCTTCTCAGTAAATTTATCCTTTTATCATAAATGACTTGTTCTGCTTTATCTTGGTAATACTTGCTGTCTCTAAGATGACTTTGACATACATATAGCCCTTGTAGCTTTTTTATGACTAGTATTTTCTTGGTGTATCTTTCTATCCTTTTACTTTCAGTCTGTGTCTTTATATTTACAGCATGTTTCTTGTAGTTAACATATAATTAGGTCTTGATTTTTAAATTTAGTTTGACTATCTCTGCCTTTTTATTTTTTTGTTTTTAAAAATTAAAAAAGGGGCGCCTGGGTGCCTCGGTTAAGCGGCCGATTTCAGCTCAGGTCATGATCTCAGGGTCTGTGAGTTCGAGCCCTGCGTCAGACTCTGTGGTGGCAGCTCAGAGCCTGGAGCCTGCTTCGGATTCTGTGTCTCCCTCTCTCTCTGCCCTTCCCCTGCTCGCGCTCTGTCTCTATGTCTCTCAAAAATAAAAAATAAAAAACATTAAAAAAATTAAAAAAAATTTAACGTTTATTCTTAAAAAATTTTGTTTTTAATGTTTATTATTTTTGAGAGCGAGGGAGAGAGAGAAGAGTGGATGTGAGCAGAGGAGGGGCAGAGAGAAATCCAAAGCAGGTTCCAGGCTCTGAGCTGTCTGCACAGAGCTCGATGTGGGGCTCAAACTCACGAACCATGAGATCATGACCTGAGCTGAAGTCGGATGCTTAACCAACTGAGCCACCCAGTCACCCCTTAGTATTTATTCTTGAGAGAGAGAGAGAGAGAGAGCGCGAGCGCGCGCCCAAACAAGCAGAGGAGGGGCAGAGAGAAAGGGAGACACAGAATCCGAGGCAGGCTCCAGGTTCTGAGCTGTCAGCACAGAGCCTGTTGTGGGGCTGGAACTCATGAACCATGAGATCATGACCTGAGCTGAAGTTGGAAGCTTAACTGACTGAGCCACCCAGGCGCCCGACTATCTCTGCCTTTTAATTAGTGTCTTTACAAAGATCCATTAACATTTAATGTAAGTATTGATATGATTAGGTTTAAGTGTGCCATCTTGCTATTTGTTTTCTATTGTGGGGATCTACTTGGACCTTCAAAATTGATATAAGATTATTAATTTATTGAAGTATAGTTAATAAGTGTTAGTTTCAGGTGTAATCTACGATTATTTTATTTTATTTTATGTTTTAAAGTTTGATAGTGTGTGCACGTGAGTGGGAGAGGTGCAGAGAGAGACAGGGAGAGAGAATCCCAAGCAGGCTTCTTTCTGTCAGCATAGAACCTAATGTGGGGCTAGAACTCACAAACCATGAGATCATGCCTGAGCCAAAAACAAGAGTCAGACAGTTAACTGACTAAGCCACCCAGGTGCCCCTAAGATTATTTTATTTTAATTTTTTTTTAAATTTTTTTTTAATTTTTTTTTAACATTTATTTATTTTTGAGAGACAGAGAGACAGAGCATGAGCAGGGGAAGGGCAGAGAGAGAGGCAGACACAGAATCCGAAGCAGGCTCCAGACTCTGAGCCGTCAGCACAGAGCCCGACGCGGGGCTCGAACTCACACACCGTGAGATCATGACCTGAGCCGAAGTCGGCCGCCCAACCGACTGAGCCACCCAGGCGCCCCCCTAAGATTATTTTAAACTGAAGGTATTTGATACTCAATAGATGGAGAAAGAAGCTCTTTTGGAGCCTCTCTATCTCTCTAGAAGCAAAATCTTTTGGGAATGAGGCATCCATGAATCCCCTTTCCAGGGAATTTTTATGGCCATAAAGAAAAAAAAATGGATAAGACCTTTCATCCCTGCAAAAACAGACATTTTCACAGACTTATTTATCTTTTGTTTATTCCCCTAGAAACCCATTATTTTTTCCTAAAAGAGGCCTTTTCAACTCCTTGCTCTCCTATTAAATTAAGTATATAAGGCCCCTTCCTTAGCTATTTAGAGAGTCACCATTTTTGTGTGTTCATATACCTATGAATAAATTTTGTCCTCCTTACTTCCATTTTCAGTTTAACTTGCAGGCCTTCAATATTAAACTTATGAGAACAGAGGAAAAGTTTTTCCTATCTGACACTATTCTTCTCTTTTATTCTTGTTTTTTTTAAGTTTATTTGTTTTGAGAGAGAGAGAGAGGGAGAGAGAATCCTGAGCAGTCTCCACACTGCCAGCACAGAGCCCAAGCCCAGTGTGGGACTTGAACTCATGAACTGTGAGATCATGACCTGAATTGAAACAGAGTCAGATATTTAACTGAATGAGCTATCCAGGTGCCCCATTTCTATTCTTTTCTTTAAATTAAAAAAAATTTTTTTTAAAAAAGTAATCCCTACAACCAAAATGGGGCTCGAATGCATGATCCTGAGCTCAAGAGTCGCATGCTCCACCAACTGAGCCAACAAGGCATCCCCCCCACCTCCTGTCTCATCTATTGTTAATTTTTTCTTTTCTTGCCATTTTTTAGATTAAGTATTTTGTGATATTTACTTTATCTTCTACATTAGCATATTAACTGTACTTATTTATTCCCCTAGCTGCTGTAGGGTTTATAGTAAGCACTTATAACTTAACAAATACCTTCAAATAATATATACTACTTGATATGTAATATAAGAGTCTTATGGTAGTATATATCCATTTTTCCCCTTCGTCTTTGTGCTATTGTCATACATTTTTCAACTAGGTATGTTATAAGACCCATAATTCATTGTTATGTTTGCTTTAAAAAATCATCTTTTATTAAAATTTTTTTTGTTTATGTATTTTGAGAGAGACAGAGACAGTGCGGATAAAGGAGGGGCAGAGAGAGAGAATCCCAGGCAGGTTCCACACTGTCAGCACAGAGCCCAACGTGGGGCTCAAACTCAGGAAACCGTGAGATCATGACCTGAGCTGAAATTGAGAGTCGGATGCTTACTGAACCCCCAGGCACCCCTAAAAAATCACCTTTGAAAGAGGGAAAGATATTTTATATGTGTATATGTGTGTATATATATATAACATATATCAAGATATATTAATTATATATAGTATATGTTGAATATTAACATACTATATTAACAATATATAACTAATATATATTTATATATTATATATATATATGTATTTTATATTTCAAGGCTTGTTTTTATTTAAACCTTTGTTAGGGTAGACCAACAGAGGAAGGAGCCTTTGTCCTAGGGCGAGTTGAGCTCTGCTAAAGTCTTCTCAGCTGAATGCTCTTTAGTGTTCAGTAAGGTCTCTCTAGTGAGGTTGGTCAGAACCAGAGGTCAGTGAACTCCAGTGGTAGTTGTGTTTATAGTACCCAAGTATTTGCTCATTACCTAATGGTTCTTCTTTGCCTACTCTCATGTACAGCTTAGTTTAGTGAAGACACAAGAATGCCCCAGAGGTTATAGCTGCCTCGGCCTTCTGAAACGTATATTTGAGTTTCTGTTGCGTTTCTGCTTTGCTTGGATTCCCCCTTTTTAGCCAGGGTGTGAAAAGTGCTTTGGGGCAAAAAGTTTAGGTAAGCTTAGGTCTCAGGTAATTTGTCTTCCTTCTGTCAGGGGTTGCAGTTCTGAGACAAGAACTGGTGTTTCATACATTATGTCCAGTTGGTTATGGAGGGAGGGCTCGTCCCAAACCAGTTACTCCATTGTGGCTAGACTTTTATTTTAGAAATGCAAGATTCTGCATGATAAACGCTACTATAAGGAGTGCCTGGCTGGGTCAGTCAGTAGAGCATGCAACTCTTGATCTTGGAGTTGTGAGTTTAAGCCCCATGTTGGTGTAGAGATTACCTAAAAAAAAAAAAAAAAAAGCTTTTACAGCTTTTGACCAAATTAATATATTGCATTTTGCAGCAGCTTTCGTGGCTTAGCCAATATTCATGTTCTAATTATTCATTACAGGATTTTATGTAAATTAAGAAATGTTTAGCCTTTATAATAGGATTGTAAATAGTACCCTGATCTACTACTTTACCATTTGTTTCCTAATGCCTACAACTGATAGCTGGAACTGTCTCACTAGCCACTGTAACCACAGTAGTTTGAGCTTTCAGATACAATGTCATTAATTATGGATTCTGTTCTTGTTCTGTAATATCTTAACACTTTCAGTGAAGGATTTTGTATTCTAATGGTATTCATTAGAATATGGGAATAATTAAGAGGATTAGCGTCTTGAAAACCCACTTTAACATTAGAAAAGGAAAGGTGACTTTGACTATTTTTTCATATGAAGGAGGCATTAAATTTTTATGTGTATTGCTTAAAGGAAAAATTGTGTGGCTAACGATATCTCTTTATAGTTGGGTTGTTTAGGACTACAGACTTCAGTTTGTTTTGTTGGTAGTATTTTTGTCCCCCATTTCTCATCACTCAAGGAAAATGACCCTTTATAAGATTTAAAATTTTGTACTGTACTAGGATTTGTATTAAAAGTTGCAACACATATCTAGAAGACTTTATAATTATAGTGTGTAATTTACATGTAACTTTTACCAAAATTGGGGCAGCTGGCTGCCTCAGTTGGAAGATAATGGAATTTTTTTTTTAATTACAAAATATTTTTTTAATTTAAGAGAATGCAAGCGGGAGAGAGGATCAGAGGGAGAGAAAGAGAGACTTCTAAGGAGGCTCCATGTGCTGACATGGGGGCTCAATCCCACGACCCTGGTATCACAACCTAAACAGAAATTGAGTCAGATGCTCAACTGACTGAGCACTCAGGTACCCGAGCATTCAACTCATGATCTCAGGGTTGTGAGTTCGAGCCCCATGTTGGGTGTAGAGTTTACTTCAAAAAACAGTTTTCACCAAAATTGGACTGTTTTTGTTAGCCAGAACCTTTATTTCACTGGAACAAGTCTTTGCGCCAAATTTGGCATCAGTTAAACAATAGTGCTAGCATTTAATTAAAAAAATTTTTTTTAAATACTTTTTATTTACTTTTGAGAGAGAGAGAGACAGAGCACGAGCAGGAGAGGGGCAGAGAGAGAGGGAGACATAGAATCTGAAGCAGGTTACAGGCTCTGAGCTGTCAGTACAGAGCTTGATGTGGGGCTCAAACTCACGAACCGTGAGATCATGGCCTGAGCCAAAGTTAGACGCTCAACCGACTGAACCACCTGGGTGCCCCTAATTTTTTTTTTAATGTTTGTTTATTTTTGAGAGAGCGAGAGAGACAGAGTGTGAGTGGGGGAGGGGCAGAGAGAGAGAGGGAGACATAGAGTCTGAAGCAGGCTCCAGGCTCTGAGCTGTCAGCACAGAGCCCAATGTGGGGCCCAGACTCAGAGATTGCAAGATCATGACCTGAGCTGAACTCGGACACTTAACTGACTGAGCCACCCAGGTGTCCCAAGAATAGCTTTAACATTTAAATATTGGCAAAAGATGTTTAGTAATTTCCCCTCCTTCAAACATATTTATTTATTTTTTATTTTTTTTAACGTTTATTTATTTTTGAGAGACATAGAGACAGAGTGTGAGCAGAGGAAAGGCAGAGAGAGAAGGAGACACAGAATCCGAAGCAGGCTCCAGGCTCTGATGAGCCGTCAGCACAGAGCCCGACGTGAGGCTCAAACCCACAGACCGTGAGATCATGACCTGAGCTGAAGTCGGCCGCTCAACCGACTGAGCCACCCAGGCGCCCCAATTTCCCCTCCTTCAAAAAAAATTTTTTTAATGTTTGTTTATTTTTGAGAGCAAGAGACAGAGCCAGAACATGAGCGGGAGAGAGGCAGAGAGAGAGGGAGATACAAAATCCAAAGCAGGCTCCGGGCTTGAACTGTCAGCACAGCCTGACACAGGGCTTGAACTAACAAACCTGAGCCAAAGTCATGACCTGAGCCAAAGTCGGATACCCAACCAATTGAGCCACCCAGGCACCCTCCCCCCATTTTTTTTTTTAAGTTTATTTATTTTGATAGAGCACATGAAATGGGGAGGGACAGAGAGGGAGGGAGAGAGAAAGTCCTAAGCAGGCTCTGCACTGCCAGCACAGAATCCCATGTGGGGCTTAAACCCATAAACCTCAAGATCACGACCTGAGCTGAAGTCAGGAGCTAGATGCTTAACCAGCTGACCCACCCAGGTACCCCTTCCCTCATTTTATTTTCATCATTACTATTAGGTTACTTAGATAGAAGGTTATAAAAATATTGCATATTTTTTTAGTATGTGTTGTTTGCTTTCCATTTATAGCTCTCCCCGTCCCTTTTATAGCTTTTATGTCTTGGCAAAAAGTCATTGTGTCCATGATATATATATAAAATTATAAAAGTTATTCTATTTTTTAATATATATATTTTAAATTCTGCTATCAGGAAGAGCACGAGCATGAGAGCCAGGGAGAGGGGCAGAGGGAGAGAGAGAATACTCAATGCAGAGCTCCATGGGAGGCCCGATCCCATGACCCTGGGATCATGACTGAAAATCAAGGGTTGGATGGTCTACCAACTGAGCCACCCTGGTGCCCCATCCATATGTGTGGATAAGTAAGATCTTTGGGTAGCTTGAAAATCTTATGAGTAAACAGTATTTGCTAATCATTAAATGAGATTTGAATAGGTGGTAAGGGATTACTTTACATAAAGGAGTTGCTTATTTATCATGAAATTGTAAAATACTTTTCTAAAATTATCAAATATCTTATGTTGCTGGTGCAGAGTTTAGGTATTTAATTTAGAAAAGAGTAGTAATTGCTCATGTTACCTGGTATGAGATGAAACTGGAAGGGAAGTGTTGAGCATGATCTGTACTTGGGCTGTTTACAACTTTGTTTAGAGATATATAGTTCTTACACTAGTCTACCAGTGTACTTCAGAATAAGGATTTACTTCGTACATACATTGAAAAATAAGTCAATGATGTTAATCTAGCATCCCTAAATTGGTTTTAAAATAACTTCCATGTATTCTGATTAATTTTGAACTTCAAAATTTTCGTTTTGATAAGCAGGTAAGAGCTCTCCAATACATGTCCTCTGCCTTGAAACTTTGTCTTTTTTTTTTTTTTTTTTTACATTTTTACCTGCTTCCTTTACAGGATTTGGCTTAGGTGTATTAATACAATATTTACCAAGTGACACCTATGTACCAGACACTGTTACGCCCTAGGCATTGTGATTGCAGTGGTGAGGAAGATTACCTGGTCTCTGACTTTATAAAGTACAGTTTATGGCCTATACAAGAAAAGGAATAGGCATAGTAGCCTAGGGAATTACTCATGTGTAAGTTGCTTTCTTGAATCAAGTGGGTAAAATATGCTGAATAGTTAGGATAGTCTTCTGCTTTTTTTTTAGTTACACTAGGGGTTTTACCAGAATCTCTATGGAAATTCTCAATCAGCTATTATTTAATCAATTAAATTAAAAAAGAAAATCAACTATTAATTAAAAGAGAATGTACCAGGCATCTGGGTGGCTCTGTCAGTTAAGCATCACTCTTGATTTTGGCTCCGGTCATGATCTCACAGTTCCTGAGTTGGAACTCCTGAGTCAGGTGCTGTGCTGATAGTATAGAACCTGCTTGGGATTCTTTCCCTCCCTCTCTCTCTGTACCCTCTCAAAATAAATAAACATTAAAAAAAAAATAAAAGCATATGTCACATGTTAAGAGTAAAGGGAATTTAAGAGCAAAATGCTGCTGGTTGTGATCCTATTTTTTTAATTTAAGTTTATTTATTTTGAGAAAGGGAGTTACAAGTGGGTAAGGGACAGAGAGAGAATCCCAAGCAGGCTTTGCACTGTCAGCAGAAGGCCCGACGCTTGGCGGCTTGATCTTACCATCAGTGAGCCGATGAGACCTGAGCCTATTTCAAGAGTTGGAGGCTTAGCCGACTGAACCACAGCAGGCACCCTGTGGTTGTGGATACTAAAAGGTAGAGGTATACAATACTATTTGCCTTTAAGAATACAGAGAAAGTTGTCTGTATGTTCAGTTGAATTATTTCTTTTCTCCCCATAAGAGATCTTTTTTTTTAATGTTTTTATTTATTTTTGAGAGGGAGAGAGAGAGAGAGAGAGAGAGAGAGAGAGAGCGAGCATGCGCACAAGTGGGGAGGTGGGGGGCAGAGAGAGGGGGAGGCACAGAATCAGAAGCAGGCTCCAGGCTCTGAACTGTCAGCACAGAGCCTGACGTGGGACTCGAATTCCTGAACTGTGAGATCATGACCCAAGCCGAAGTCGGACACCTAACCAACTGAGCCACCCAGGTGTCCCCATAAGAGATCTTTTAGTATCAGGCTAAAATCTAAAATTATGGCTCTCAAGGTCGTATCATATGACTACATAGTTTTGCTAGTAGTCACTGGATCATTAATTATTTCCTCATTTTATACTTCCTGGTTTTTTTTCTCTTTTTTCCTGAGGGAGGAAAAACGTTTTCTCTAGGCCTCACCTTTTTTTTTAAATTTTTTGTCTCTTTTTAAAAAGTAGGCTTCCATACCCAGTGTGGGGTCAAACTGGACAATCCCAACATCGAGAGTTTCATGTTCTATAGACTGAACCATCCAGGCTCCCCAGGCCCCATCTCTTTCTAGGTCTTTAGTAAGTTGCATTTTTATTTGTTATACCAAAAGCGTACATACTTAAAAGTTAAAGGCATTCTGGAGCACCTTGCTGGCTCAGTCAGTAGAGCATGAGAGGCTAGATCTTTAGGGTCATGAGTTCCAGCCCCACATTGGGTGTGGTACACTTAAAAAAAGAAAAAAAAGGTAGGGGTGCTTTGGTGGCTCAGTTGATTTAAGATTCTGACTTGGGCTCAGGTCATGATCTCAGGTTGGTGAGTTTGAGCCTTGTATCAGGCTGCTGTCAGTGTGGAGCCCACTTAGGATCCTCTGTCTCCTTCTCTCTGCCCCTACCCTGCTCATGCACGTGTTCTGTCAAAAATAAACGATTAAAAAAAAAATGAAAAAAAAAATAGCGTTCTGTCTTGGCATAGATTTCTCACTGATACATTTGGCAAAGTGGTTTAAACTGCCCAGTTTTATAAACATTGAAAGCAAAAGCTAGCCATGAAGGGAGAAAGGGAAGTTTTCTTATAAAGAAGTTAATAAAATTACTATTGTAAAATTGTGATATATGCCCCATAAGACATTTGCCTCTTAAATTTAATAAGTATTTCTAAGTCTATTAATTTCTGTTCACCTTTCGGCATGTTTCTAGTCCTGGTTTTTTATCTGTAAGTATTTTTCAAGATTAAATTCAACCCAGTATAATTATGTTTGTATTTCAGGTATCTGACGTTGTTAGGATATCAGATGATGACTCTGTGTATTTTATTTTTCCTGTGTTTTTATTATTTTAAAGATTAAGGTAATTTACTTTAAAACTTTAATCAGAAGACTAAGGAACTCTGTTATTCCTTATTAGCTAAAAAAAAATTATTAGCTCATTGCATATTATGCTAATTTAGTGACTCATTTCTGCTAATTAAGCCATCTATATAATAGGCTAAAGAAAACAACATTTTGTTGGAATCTTGTAAAATTAAGCCCATCAGGAAGTTCATGCAAGATTAAGACTTTAGGAATACAAAGTACTTAAGCTGAAGTCTGGATATGGGACTTTAAGTACCTTATTAAAATTAAAAGAAAAATATTTTTAATGTTTATTTTTGAGAGAGAGAGAGAAAGAGACGGAGTGTGAACGGGGAAGGGGCAAAGAGGAGGGAGATACAGAATCCCAAACAGGCTCCCAGCTCAGAGCTGTCAGCACACAGCCCAATGTGGCGTTCAAACTCACGAACTGCGGGATCATGACCTGAGCCAGAGTCAGGTGCTTAACCGACTGAGCCACCCAGGTGCCCCCCTTTGTTAAAATTTTGTATGTGTTGGTATCTACTGGTATTCAGAATATTTGAATGTAATATTCATTGGGATATTTATATTTTGCATCTTTATAACAAAATAAAAATAGTGTATAAACTTTTTCAATGATAGGAAAAGAATCTTAGAGGTAAAGGAAATCCTGTCAAAACCAGTCTTGTACACCAGTTATGGATAAAGCTTTTTTTCTTTTTAAATTTTAAATGTTTATTTTTGAAGAGAGACAGAGCGTGAGAGGCGGAGGGGTAGAGAGGGAGACACAGAATCCGAAGCAGGCTCCAAGCTCTGAGCTGTCAGTACAGAGCCTGACATGGGGCTTGAACCCATGAAATGTGAGATGACCTGAGTCGAAGTTGGATGCCTAACCGACTGAACCACCCAGGTGCCCCCCATTTTAACCAATTTTAAGGGTACAGTTTTGTGGCATGAATTACATTGACAGTCTTGTGCAACCATCCCCGCCATCCATCTCTAGAACCTTTTCATCTTCCCTGAGACTCTGTAGCCATTAAACATTAACTCTCCATTCATCCCTCTCCCAAGCCCCTAGCAACCACTATTCTGCTGTTTCTCTGAATTTGAGTACATTAAGTCCTCATGTTAATTATTGTCTTACAATATTTGTTCTTTTGTGACTGGCTTATTTCATTCAGGATAAAGTTGGTTCATCCATGTTGTAGCTTTTGTGAAAATTTCCTTCCTTTTTAAGGCTGAATAATATGCCACTATACGTACATGTCATGTTTTGTTTATACGTAAATCCATTGATGGACACGTGGTTTGCTTCTACCTCTTGGCTACTGTAAACAGTGCTGTGAACATGTATATACAAATACCTGTTCATATCCCTACTTTGCAGTTTTTTTTGGGTATGTATCCAGAAGTGGAATTGCTGGATCATTATTGTACTTTTAAGTTTTTGAGGGATTTCCATACTGTTCTTCCCAGTTGCTGTGCCATTTTACATTCCCATCAGCAACGCACAAGAATTCGAGTTTCTCCACCAGGTAGCCAACACTCTTTTTTTTTTTTTTTTAAAGATTTTATGTTTAATTTTGGTATCAGAATCAGTATTTTATTTAAGTAGCCTTCATGGCCAGCTTTATTTTTTTTTTAATGTTTGTTTATTTTGGGAGAGAGAGCATGTGAGTGTGCACAAGTCAGGGAGGGGGCAGAGAGAGAGAGAGAGAGAGAGAGAGAGAATCCCAAGCAGGCTCTGCATTGTCAGTGCAAACCCTTATGTGGGGCTTGATCCCACGAACTGTGAAATTATGACCTGAACCAAAATCAAGAGTTGGACACTCCACTGAGCCACTCAGGTGCCCCCATACCCAGCGTTATTTTTAGGTAATCTCCACGTCCAGTATGGGGCTCGAAACCGCAGTGCTGAGATCGAGTCGTACACTCTACTGACTGAGCCACCCAGGTACCTGGCTCCTACACTTTATTATTTTCTGTTTATTTAAAATAATAGCCATTCCTAATGAGCGTGAAGTAGTAAATCATGGTGGATCTGATTTAGCATTTCCTTAGTGACTAGTGATGTTGGGTTCTCTTCATGTGCTTACTGGCTTTTTGTATGTTGTCTTTGCAATGGTGTCTAAGTCTGTATTAGCCTGCATAGACTGCCATAATAAAATACACAGGCTGGGTGGCTTAAACAACAGAGAAATTTATTATATTCTCACAGTTCTGGAGCCTGGAAAGTCCAAGATCAAGATTTTAGCGGGATTTGGTTTTCAGTGAAGGCTCTCTTCTTTGCTTGTAGAAGACTACTTTGCCCTCATCTGGCCTTTCTTCTGAGCAGGGATGGGGAGTGCTCTCTGGTGTCTCTTCTTACAAGGATATTAATCTTATAGGTTCAGAGTCCTACTCTTATGACCCCATTTAACCTTAATTACTTCTGTAAAGGCCCTTTCTCTAAATATGGTTAACACTGGAGATTAGGTTTCAACACTTGAATTTTGAGGGGATGCCAACATTTAGTCCATATAGAAGTCTTCTACCCATTTTTGAATTTTTTTTTTGTGGCCAAATTGTAGTTTTAAAAAAAAAATATGTATTCAAGGGGATCCTGGGTAGCTTGGTTGGTTAGGCATCCGACTCTTGATCTCAGCTAAGGGCTTGATCTCAAGGTTGTGGATTTAAGCTCTGCATTGGGCTCTGCGCTGGGTATGAAGCCTACTTAAAAAAACAACAGGGCCGCCTGGGTGGCCCAGGTGGTTAAGAGTCCTGACTTTTGATTTCTGCTCAGGTCATGGTTGTAAGATTGAGCCCTGCTCTGCATGGATCCCCCCATTGAGCATAGATCCTACTCAAGATCCTCTCTCTCCCGCCCCCTGCTCCTTTCCCTGCTCATGAGTGTGTACTCTTTCTCTAAAATAAATTAAAAAAATTTTTTAATTTTTTTTAATGTTTATTTATTTTTGAGACATAGAGACAGAGCATGAGCAGGAAGAGGGCAGAGAGAGAGAGGGAGACACAGAATCTGAAACAGGCTCCAGGCTCTGAGCTGTCAGCACAGAGCCCGACGCGGGGCTCGAACTCACAGACCTCAAGATCATGACCTGAGCCGAAGTCGGCTGCTTAACCGACTGAGCCACCCAAGCACCCCTAAAAAATTTTTTTTAATCTCTGCACCCAACATGGGGCTCAAACCCACAGCCCCAAGATCAAGAGTTCATGCTCCACTGACTGAACCAGCAAGGTGCCCCATTTCATCTTTAGTTGCCTGTACGTACCTTTCATGTTATTTCCAAGAAATCATGGCAAAATGCAGTGTCATGAAGCTTTCCTTGTATGCTTTCTCCTAAGAGTTTTATAGTTTTAGTTCTTTGATGTATTTTGATTTAACTTTTGCGTATGGTGTAAAATAAAGGTCCAACTTCATTCTTTTGAATGTGGATATTCAGTTTTCCCAGGACCCTTTGTTGAAAAGATGGTCTTATTCCTGTTGAATAGTCTTTGTACCCTTGTAGAAAACCATTTGCCTCCGTATGTGTGAGCTTTTATTTCTGAGCTTTCTATTCTAATCCATTGGTCTTTATGTGAGTACCACACCGTTTTGATAACTATAGCTTTGTAGTAAATTTTGTATTCAGGAAGTGTGATTTCTCTAATGTTGTTCATCTTTTTCTAGATTGTTTTGGCTGTTCAGAGTACTTTGAAATTCCATATGAATTTTAGGATGGATTTTTCTGTTTCTGCAAAAAACATCTCTGGGGTTTTGATAGAGATTGATTTGAATCTGTGTGTCACTTAGGTAGTGACTTCTTCACAATATTAAGCATTTTAATCCAAAAAAAATTTCATTTATTTGTCTTGTCTTTAGATTTTTTTTTTTTTTTAGCAGTTTTTGTTATTTTTAGCATGTGAGTCTTTTGTTGCTTTGGTTAATTCCTAAGTATTTTATTTATTTATTTATTTATTTTTTAAATGTTTATTTATTTTTGAGACAGAGAGAGACAGAGCATGAGTGGGGGAGGGACAGAGAGAGAGGGAGACACAGAATCCGAAGCAGGCTCCAGGGTCTGAGCGCTCAGCACAGAGCCCGATGCGGCGCTCGAACTCACAGACTGTGAGATCATGACCTGAGCTGAAGTCGGCCGCTTAACCAACTGAGCCATCCAGGTGCCCCTTAAGCAACAGTTTTTAAAAATGTTTGCCGTGAAATAATTTGAAAAGCATTTTCCCTTAATTTTTTTGATGCCAGTAGTAATTTTTGTGTATTCTGTCTGGATATTGGGGTAGTTTGGGAGTGGGTAAGCTTTGGTGATAAATTAAAATTAACAATAATTGTAGTGAATAATTAGATACAACTTAAAGGGTTAAATCTTGGGGCGTCTGGGTGGCTCAATCAATTAAGCTACAATTCTTGATTTCAGCTGAGATCATGATACCATGCTTTGTGAGTTTGAGCCCCGCATTGGGATCTGTGCTGACTGCACGGAGCCTGCTTGGGATTTTCTATCTCTACCCCTCCCTCTGCTTGTGCTCTGTCTCTCTCAAAAATAAATAAACAAACTTAAACATATAAAGAGTTAAATCTTGTGATGGTTAAATTTTTTTAAAAGATTTTATTTTTTTTTAAAGTAATCTCTACACCCAGCATGGGGCTCAGACTCAAACCCTGAGATCAAGAGTCACACGTTCTACTGACAGCTAGCCAAGCACCCCTGTGATGGTTAATTTTATATGTCCTCTTGATTGGGTTCAGAAGTGTCTAAGATTAAACTTTTTTTTCTGGCTGTATCTGAGGGGGTTTCTTGGTGAGGCTAACATTTGAATAGGTGGACTCAGTAAAGTAGATTGCCCTTTCAATGTGGGTGGGCATCATCCTATCCTTTGAAGGTCTGAATAGAACAAAAAGGCAGAAGAAGTAATTTGCCTCTCTTTGCCTGCCTGGTTGACCTGGGACATTGTTCTTCCCCTGCCCTTGGACTGGAACTTACACATCACCTCCCTTGGTTCTCAGGCCTTTGGACTTGGACCGGAATTATGCCATCAGCAGATGGGACTTTTCATCTTCTTTAGTTATATGAGCCAATTTCTCATGTGTGCGTGTGTGTACGTGTACATATATATCTCCTATTGGTTTTGTTTCTTTGGAGAACTTTGATTAGTACAGCTCCCATTTAAAAAAAAAAAAAACCTCAAGGAGTGAAAATGGAAGCATATTATTTTCCTTGTTTTTCTTAAAAACAAAAAAGACCCCACAAAAAACCAGCTTTGTTGAAATATAATTCACATACCAGAAAATTACCCTTTTAAAGTATACAGTTCCATGGATTTTAGTATATTCATGGAGTTGTACAGTCATCACCATTAATTTCACTAATTTTTTATTTAAATTTTTAAAAAAATGTTTGTTTTGAGAGAAAGAGAGAGTGAGCTTATGAGCCGGGGAGGGGCAGACAGGGACAAAGGATCGGAGGCAGGCTCTGCACTGACAGCAGAGAGCCCGATGTGGGGCTCAAACTCATGAACCCATGAACCGGGAGATGGTGACTTGAGCCAAAGTTGGATGCCTAACTGACCAAGTTCCCCAGGGGCCCCCGGAACATTTTCATCATCCCCAAATATACCTTGTGCCCCTTAGCAGTTATTCCTTTTTCCCACCTCTCTTCAGTCTCTGGCAACCAGTAGTTCATTTTCTGTTTTTGTGGATGTTCTTACTCTGGATATTTTGTGGCTTTTTGTGTCCAATTTCACTTGGCATAATGTTTTTAAAGGTTCATCCATGTTGTAGCAAGGATCAATACTTAAGCCCTTTTCATGCTTGAATAATATACCATTGTATGGATAATACCATATTTTTATCCATTCATCCATCAATGGACGTTAGGTTGATTGTACTTTTTCACTATGAATACTGCTATTATGAATGTTTATGTATAGGTTTTAGGGTGGACACATATTTTCAGTTCTTCAGGGTATATATCTAAGAGTGAAATTGCTCAGTCATATATATGGTAACTATGTGTTTAACTCTTCTAAAAAATTTTTTTTAACGTTTATTTATTTTTGAGAGACATAAAGACAGAGCATGAGCAGGAGAAGGGCAGAGAGAGAGGGAGACACAGAAACCGAAGCAGGCTCCAGGCTCTGATGAGCCATCAGCACAGAGCCCGACATGGGGCTTGAACTCACAGACCGTGAGATCATGACCTGAGCTGAAGTTGGCCGGCCGCTCAACCGACAGAGCCACCCAGGCGCTCCCTGTGTTTAACTCTTTGAAAGACTGCCAGACTGCTTTCAATAGTGACTTGTACCATTTACATTTCCAAAATACTTATTAAGGTTTCAATGCTTCTGCAGCTTTAGTAACACTTGTTATTTACTTATTTGATTTCTAGCTATCCTTAGTGGTTTTGAAATGGCGTATCATTGTGGTTTTCATTTACATTTCCCTAATTACTAATGATGTTTATTATTTTAAAAGTTCTTCTCGAGGTGTAGTGTTGTTCGTATATTGTGGATACAAGTCCCTTATTAGATACATAATTTGCAAAAATTTTCTCCCATTTCATGGATTGTCTCTTTGATTTCCTTTCTTACCTTTTATTTGCATTTATCTTATTCTAAATTTACTCCTGGGGCATAAGCTTTTGTTTCTTCTGGGATATCTTTTTCTGGGATATCTCTTTTGATTTAGGAACAGTTTGATCTTTTTTAATAAGGATCTTCTCAATGTGGCAGGGAGAACTTTATATGTGTTAGTCTGAACATGATCTCTGTAAGTTTTGTGCCATGTCTTGGGAGCTTTATTCACCAGATATGTTCAGTCACCAGAGAATCTAAACTGCTTCAGCATTAACTCTCTGCAGTTTTAAGCATATGCAGTAAAAATTCACTCTTTTTGGGCCATCGATCCTGTGTCCAACCTTACTGTTTGGCTGAGACACACCTACCAACTCCACCATTATACTGACAGAATGGCACACATTTCTGTAAAGTGACATCCTTCAGATACTTGGTGGCTTTTTGGATATGCATACCCTTGATGGCCTGGGTAGTTTCATGGTGTTCTTAAAGTGAGGAAGAACTTCTTCACTTAAAGTGAAGATTTGAACTTCTTGATTTGTATGATTTTGTGTTTTTTTTTCTGGGTCAAGTGAATAGCAAACCATTTCAGAGATCACCTCAGGCTGCTTATGGGAAGAGCAGTCTTTTCCCTTTCTTGATGGTGCCCTTTGAAGCACAAAAATGCTTAATTTTGATAAAATCCCATGTATCTAATTTTTCTTTGGTTACTAATGGTTTTGTTTTTTTTTATCTAAGAAACTACTGCATAATCCAATGGCATGAAGGTTTACTCTTGTAACTTTTCTTATAAAAGTTTATAATATTGGGACACCTTGGGTGGCTCAGTCAGTTGAGCGTCTGACTCTTGATTTCAGCTCAGGTCATGATCTCAGGGTTGTGGGACAGAGCCCTGTGTCAGGCTCTGGACTGGGCGTGGGGCCTGCTTAAGATTCTGTTTCCCTCTCTCTCCCTCCTTCTGCCCTTCTCCCCCACTTATGCGTGCGCGCTCTCTCTCTCTAGAAAGAAAAGTTTATAGTAATGCTATCTTAACAAATCTTTTGAGTTTTAAATGTCAGGTGTCTTTCCTTTTGTTTAGGTTATTATTATTATTTTTAATATTTGTTTATTTTGAGAGAGAGCGTGAGCAGGAGAGGGGCAGAGAGAGAGGGAGACACAGAATCCGAAGCAGGCTTCAGGCCTTCGAGCCATCAGCACAGAGCCCGATGCGGGGCTTGAACCCACAAATGAGATCCTGAGCTGAGTCGAAGTCAGACGCTCAACCAACTGAGCCACCCAGGTCCCCCATAGCTTTTTATTACATTTTTTAGGTTTATTTACTTATTTGGAGAGAGAGAAAGCATGCATATGTACAGGCCGGAAGGGGTGGAGAGAGAGCGAATCCCAAGCAGGCTTCATGCTGTCATCACAGAGCCCATCATGGGGCTCGATCTCACGAACCATGAGATCATGACCTGAGCTGAAATCAGGATGCTTGACCAACTGAACCAACCAGGTGACCATGTTTAGGTTGCTTTTAATTTTTCAATAGTGTTTTGTAGTTTTAAAGTTTTTTGTTTTAAATTCTTGTGTGTGTTTTTTCATTGTGTCTTACAGATTTTGAAGTGTATTAGAGAGTAATGTTATTCTTCCTTAGTGATAGCAGTTTATGAGAAGAGAAAAATTTGAGTGTTGATGGGCTTTCTAAAGCAGCAACATGGTACATGATGTAGGCACAGCAGCTTGTGTGACATAATAGTAATATTTCTCAGGTTGAATTATTTAAGGGAGGAGAACTTAATGTTTCTTGTTTGCATTAATGCTTTCCAAAATAAAATTTCAGTACATGAGTAAGTGAATACGTTCTCCTTGTAAAATATTAGAAGATTAAAGATAAAGCTATAATTCCTTTAATGATTTTCAACCCTGGTCTTTTGATTATTTTTATAGATAATCACTATAATTCATTTAGTACCCTCCTCAACCCCTCTGGGTAGCTCAGTTGGTTAATTAATGAATGGAAAATAGTTATCTTCATTGTTTTTATTTGTATTTTTCTGATTATGAGGTTGAGTATATTTTCATATGTTGAACATTTATATTTCTTTGATTTCCTATTATCTAATTTTTTTTTAAAGATTTTATTTTTAATTAATCTCTACACCCATTGTGGGGCACACACAACCATGAGAGCAAGCGTTGCATGCTCTACCAACTGAGCCAGCCAGGCACCCCTCATTTTTGTCTAAATATGTTTGATATTTTTATTTCCCCTCATGGATTGTTGGAGGATTTTAAAAGAATATGCTCAGTTCTTTTTAGGTTATTGTAAGATACCTTCGGAAAAGTGTGCATTTACTATTGTCTGTTGTCCATTTACTCAGACTTCCCCCTCCCCCCCGTTATTTTTAAAGTTATCTCTGATGCTGGAAGGGTCTGTATTTTGACTGAAATGCTTATAGCATTGAGTAAGTAGTTGAGTAGTGGGAGTGGTATGTGGAGAGTAGAGCTGGTGAGGGTCAAATGACTTTTAGAGTTGCCTAGATTGCCTTCCATACAAAGTCTTTTAATACCTTTCTTTCGAATAAATCAGTTTCAGTGAGTTTTTTTCTTAGCATTTGATATCCCAATCATTTTTCAAAGCCTAAATTATGTGTATTTACTTTTCAAGTCTGCTTTATTAAGATAGAGTTAATATGCAACAGTGTATTTTGTGTATTCACCTAGTGTATTTTGACAGATGTATGTGCTTATAAAATCACCATCCCATTCTGTATAAGAGAATATTTCCATTACTACAGAAAAGGTTCCTAATGCCCTTTAGCAGTCAATTCTCCCATTAGCCCCAGCGAGCCACTAATCTGATCTCTGTCCCTATAGATTATTGTGTATTATAGAATTTGATATAAACGGTCAGTCCCAGACCTCATATGTAGACTTCTGAGTTTAGGATTACATTCAGTTTATTGAGAAAGTGAACTTAAAAATGATTAACTTCTAAATAGCGTTGGCTAAAAAATTCTTGAATTTCTTTAGAGTTGAGAGTGATTTCTGAATGGTGACTTGGCAACCTTACTTCACTATTAAAAAAAAAATTTGTTTCAATTCTGCTGTGGAAATACTGACACAGTAAGGGTAACACAGTCAAGAGTACTTGAACTTCTGAAATGAGATATAGCCCAGTGGAAGGAAGATAGCAGTAGCTGATCTACCCCTATCCATTACCATACTTACCTCTTAAATGTTAGCGTAATTGTACTGTTTACAATTATATACATCATTTTGGTTTATTTGTATATGCAGACATTGATTTGACTAAAGGACAACATTCAAAGTGATAGAATGTTTAGTTTTTGCCAAAGCTATATATACATACCTATGGATATATATATACATACATGTGTATATATATGTGTGTGTGTGTGTGTATATATATATAAATGTTTTACTTATTTTTGAGAGAGAGAGAGAGAGCACAAACAGGGGAGGGGCAGAAAGAGAGGAGGACAGAGGATCTGAAGCAGGCTCCACACTGCTGAAAGCAGTGAGCCTGATACGGGGCTCGAACTTACAAATTGTGAGATCATGACCTGGGCTGAAGTCTGATGCTCAACAAACTGAGCTACCCAGGCACCCCTAAAGTTATATTTAAAAAAAATAATTTCTATTCCCATAATCCCCCAAGGGAGAAAACAAAGCCATTCCATGTTTTTTATCTTTTCAAGCAGACTAAAACAGTAGAGGGGAGTGTATCTAACCTGATTTCTAGCCTTTCGTAAGATCATAATGTCAGATTCATCATGATTTCATGTTATTTGTTGAGAACTCCTGACAGCCCGCTCTTCTTTTTTCCATGCATTTTGCCTTGATCTCTTTGCACTTGCCTACCTTCTACTTAAAGTTCTGTAAGGTTATGTTTTTTTTTTTTTAATGTTTATTCTGAGAGAGTGTGTGTGGGGGGGGTGGGGGAGGGGCAGAGAGAGAATCCCAAGCAGACTTCTTGCTGTCAGTGCAGAGCTCAGTACATGGCTTGATCTTATAAACCCTGAGATCATGACTTGAGCCTAAATCAAGAGTTGGACAGTTAACTGACTGAGCCACCTAGGCATCCCTGCAATGGTTATTCTTTAAAAAACAAAAAAATCCACCTCAGAGTATATATTCATGTTAACCAAGATTACAGATAGTAGTCATAAACTTGAGTGTCAATGTAATCTCTGTCATTCTATTGCATTGTAGGTTTTGTATTTGAATTGAGAACTGTTTTCTGAAAGCACTACTTGTTTGTTTTAATTTATTATAAAATATAGGTATAATCATACATATAGTAATCTTAAATTAAAACTTGATATTTTTACATATGTATAGAGCCATGTAACTACACCCAGATTAAGATACAACATTTATACCTCTCTTCCACAAAGATTCTTTTACTCTTTCCCAGTCAGTGCATACCTTAAAGAGATAATCACTATTTTGACATCTATCACTATAGTAACTTTGTTTTTGTTTTTAATTTCATAGTAAAAGTTCTTTTTAAAATGTTACTTTTTTGGTTATAAATTTAATACAGCACCAGAGTAGCACACTTAATTTATTAGTAAAGTTATATAATCAGAGATTGCTTGGAGGGCATGGATGTGAGCAAGACTAATTGTATGATACAGATGATTGATAACACCTTTTGAGTGTAGTCTTATGCAGCCTTCCTCATGACCAGAATATACTTTACCTGGGACTAGAGTACCACCTTCTATTTCATTTGGATTTTTTTTTAATCATAAGGAGAATGTAGAATAATAAAGTAATAAAATAGCTGTTCATGTACTTGTAGACTAATGTGTCATATTGTGTCAGTTATTAAAAAATGATTTTTTGCTTTGATACAATTTCTAACTTAGTAGACATTCTAGGAGTACTATGAGGAATTTACCAATGCCCTTCAGTTGTTTACATGTTGTTTCATATGCTTTATCATTCTTAATCCATGTTTTTTTCTGAACCCTTTGAGAGTAAGTTGGAGGCACTGTGCCTGTTTTTTTTTTTTTTTAATGTTTGTTTATTTTTGAGAGAGAGTGAGAGTGGAAGATTGGCAGAGAGAAAGGGAGATGGAGAATCTAAAGCAGGCTCCACACTGTCCGTGCAGAGCCCGATGTGGGGTTTGGAGTCATGAACTATGACATCATGACCCAAGCTGAAATCAAGAGTTGGACACTCAACTGACTGAGCCACCCAGGCACCCCTCAGAATTTCTTTGAATACTTTAGAGTTTCTTTTCTTTTCTTTTCTTTTCTTTTTTTTTAAAAAAATTTTAATGTTTATTTTTGAGCAAGAGACAGAGTGCAAGCAGGGCGAGGGGCAGAGAGAGAGGGAGACACAGAATCCGAAGCAGGCTCCCGGCTCTGAGCTGTCAGCACAGAGCCCAATGCGGGGCTGGAACCCACGAACCGCGAGGTCATGACCCGAGCTGAAGTCAGACACTCAAGGTGCCCCTAGAGTTTATTTTCTAAGAATAAGTAAAGATATTCTCTTACATAACCATGGGATAATCCTTCATGGATTTTTATAGTTTAATTTTGAGGATAATCTTATATCTGAGTTCTTGGATATACCTCACAGTTGGCAGACGATTTCACATATTACCTCAGGTTCCTCTATCAACAGAAGTTTTAGTACGTTTTTAAGCTTAACTAAATCCAAATGTAGCTTGTTTTACTATTGGTCAAGACATTTTGAAATTGGAAAATTAAAATGCATCTTGCTAACTTTGGGCTTGTCACCAGATTTACTATATTATAGTATCTTCACATAAGTTTTGAACTGAGAGGTACTAATCAGGCTTTAGTCTATCAATGTCCTTTGCACATTAATACTATGAAGTGTCAAGATGATACATAAACTCAACAGCGGTTTTAGTTGTCCCTCATCACCACTTCCCACAGAGATGATGTACCTGTGCTTGTTCAAGCCACATTATTCCCCTACCTGTTTTCCCTATAATAGTACTTGTTTTTAGGGCATTCTGTTTATGGAAAAAGGCATTTGTATTATGCTTACAGTCTTTGAAGTGAGTACATTTGTTTGTGAAAATTAAACTCTGTACACTAAAGGTCTTAGCACACATCTCACCAAATGAGCAACTATCTATGTTGCAGTACTTAAAGAGGTGGTGGTTTTCCTTATGTCCTGTTCGGATATTCTGGAGCCCAATTTTTCTCTTGCATATGTAACTTCAGAAGTTTTCTTTTATTGTAATTGTATTTTAATGTGAAATTTATAATGTAGTCTTTTTTCCTTAGTGTTTAAATTTTAGTACTTTATAGAATTTGAAAAGATCGTACTGTTTTAGGGGGAAAACTGCATTCAAGTGATCATGTCACATCATAAGGTGTCCATTCTAGCATGGTTATTTTATTTTGCTTTTTAAATGTTACTTATTTTTGAGAAAGAGTGAGCGAGCATGTGCATGTTTGCATGGCCAGGGGAGAGGCAAGAAAGAGGGAGAGAATCCCAAGCAGGCCCCGTGCTGTCAGCGCAGAACCCCATATGGGGCTTGATCTCATTAACCATGAGATCATGACCTGAGCTGAAATCAAGAGTGGGATGATTAACTGACTAAACCACCCAGGTGCCCCTAGCATGGTATTTTAGAATATAGAAATATCCTAGCTTTTTGAACTTGGGCAAATTACTTAATCCTTGGGAGACTTACAGTCCTCACTGAAGTGGGATAAGAGTACCTACCTCAACAACCCGATGAGATTAAATGAGATAATGTACAAAAAGCACATAGCTTAGTGATGGGCCCATAGTTCAATAAATACTAGCTTTTAAATATCTTGGTACTTATTCAGACATTGGTTTTGTTTAACAAAATAAATATCCCTTTAGTTTTACTATAAGCCTGTAAC
This sequence comes from Paguma larvata, assembly GCA_030068075.1. Classification (NCBI taxonomy): domain Eukaryota; kingdom Metazoa; phylum Chordata; class Mammalia; order Carnivora; family Viverridae; genus Paguma; species Paguma larvata. Next base: position 67,432,165 of record CM057835.1, read on the forward strand.
ATTCTTTTATAGTATTCAAACAGAGCTTTGTATGCAGTGTTTAACTATAGTTTTCTTGTGGGGTGCCCGGGTGGCTCAGTGAGTTAAGTATTTGACTTAGGCTCAGGTCATGATCTCGTAGTTCATGGGTTCAAGCCCCATGTTGGGCTCTGTGCTGACAGCTCAGAACTTGGAGCCTGTTCAGATAGGTGTCTCCCTTTCTCTCTGCCCCACTCCCGTTCACACTCTGTCTCTCAAAAATGAATAGACATTAAAAAAATATATATATATGTAATTTTCTTGTGAACAGAGTAATGGATACTTCTATAATGAAGCTTTTTACTAGCTTTTTTATGTATATTGGTTTATTTTCCAGTAACCACATGGGATTGTTTTGGCAAGACAGATAATTATATTTCTTTTGAGAGCTCAAACACCTAGAGAGTGTGTGGTGTAACTAAGTTATTGATACATAATGGGGTATTAATGGGAATAGCTAACATGTATGTCATTACTAAGTCCCGGGTACACTGCTAGTTGCGTCTTGTATTAGATAACTTAATCCTTAGAATAACACTGTGAAATATTTTTGTTTTCAGACACATGTTAATGAAAAGAGACCTGTTCAAGATTATAGAACTAATAAATGCCTGAATTAGGTTTTGCGGCAGAGTCACCTTGCCTGTAAAGTTGTGCACGAATGCCCAAAAACTAATACTCTGTAGAATGCTAGTGTATGTTTTTAATTCTTAAACACTGATTTTCCTCTTGAAGCCTTTGTTTAAAACAGCAGAAACTGAAGTGACCGTATAGAGTAAAACGGGAAATCATGTTGCTCCACTTTGCCACAAGCTGTGGAGAGTAAATAAAAGAGGAAAAGCAGGAGATGTAGTCTTAAATACTGTCTTTTGCAAAAGAATTTCCCTTTATGATTAGGTTTACTGTCTGGTTGAACGAATGATCTTTTTATCTTCCTGTACCCTTTTGGGGGGAGGGGGGAAGTTTAGAGGCTTGGAGACAAAATAAGTTATCTGTTATGAAATCCCTTAGATGGGTTTGCATTCTAACTATTGTCTATAATTGTAATTTGTACCAGGATTAGAAAGAAGAATAAAAGATTTCTTAACTTCTATAGTATCATTACAGTACTGACCCTAAACCCATAAATATATATATATATATATATATTTAGGGTCAGTACTGTAATTATATATATGTCAAATATATATATATATATATATATTTGAAGTTCTGTATTTGGTTATGCTTGGGAACTTTAGGTAATTATAGGCTCATTAATATACTGAACACATGGACCAATTGTCTTAACTGGTCAGCTTTTTGCTTCCTTGCCTTTGTATTTGTTCTGTTATGCTGGTGCCCATAACAACACAAACTTACAGCCCAGTAATGCAGGGCAAGGAGACTTCCTTCCTTCCCTGGAGCCTTTTCCTGTACTAGATGCCAGCTCCGAGGTTGGTGAGCCAGGGAGTTTAATGGAAAACCTGATTTCCCAACTTTCTCCCCGTTAGATTAGATTGTCTCAGTGCTGAAATAAGCTTTAAGAAGTGGGTAGAAAGCAGTGCCTGGCTTGAGGCTATTTAAAACATATTCAGCTTTAGAGTGAATGGATTCCTTCCTTTGTCAACATTCTCATAAAATGTTGATGGGTTTAATGTTACTATTTAATAATAATCTGTAGTAAACATTATTGAATGACACCTAAGTTTTCCATTTAATAGCCATTTATTTGCCTTGGCAAAATCTCTGTATATTCCCATATTCCCCAAACTTACTTTTCTCCACAGTTTTCTAAGTTACATTCTTTTTAAAAAATTAAAAGATTTTATTTTAAAGTAATGTTTACATCCAACATGTGGCTCAAACTGACAACCCTGAGATCAAGGGTTACATGCTCTACCGACTGAGCCAGCCAGGCAACCCATTATTTATTTATTTATTTTTAATTTTTAAGATTTAAAAAAATTTTAAGTTCTTTTTACACCCAACATGGGGTTCTAATTAACAACCCTGAGGTCAAGAGTCACAGGCTCCAGCAACTGAGCCAGGTGTCCCCCAAGTTGATTTCTTTGAATAGAATATAAAATTATTTAAAAAGTACCCCCTCATCTTTTCCATTTGAGTTTTAAGATGCTTGTGTTTTTGATATTACCGACCTTGGGTAAAAGACTAACTGGAGAATTTGATGTGTTTAGGATTTTTTTTATTTTTAAGTTTATTTATTTTGAGAGTGAGAGAGAGCAGTGCGTGTGCATATGGGAAGGGCAGAGAGAGGGAGAGAGAGAATCCCCAGTAGGCTCTGTTCTGTCAGTTTGGAGTCTGATGTGGGACTTGAACTTGTGAACCAAAACTAAGTGTTGGATGCTTAACTGACTGAGCCACCCAGGCACCCCTGATTTTTGTATTTAAAGGCTTATATTTTACCCCTTTTCCAGGACCTTCTGTCAAGCACTTCTATGGCTGACAAACCTAAGATACTTTTTTTTTTTTTAATGTTTTTTTTTTTATTTTTTTTATTTTTTTTATTTTTGAGAGCAGGAGAGACAAAGCATGAGTGGGGGAGGGTCAGAGAGAGAGGGAGACACAGAATCTGAAGCAGGCTCCAGGCTCCGAGCTGTCAGCACAGAGCCCGACGCGGGGCTCGAACTCACAGACTGTGAGATCATGACCTGAGCCGAAGTCGGCCGCTTAACCGACTGAGCCACCCAGGCGCCCCCCTAAGATACTTTTTGATAATGAATTAAGCTTCATTATTATGTACCATCTTATTTTCTATGTGTTTGTTTCTTGTCATAACTTAAGAATGTTTTAGCTTTACTGTATTTTGTCTTAGTTTGTTAGGATATTAGCTTTAATATCTTTATCAAGCAGGGCTGAATCTTTTTTCTCAAGAGAATGCTGACACTTAAAAGTTAGTTGTTTGAGTGCCTGCTGAGCATCAAGACATTCTTTGCTGGAAATTCCTTTCTTTACCACATAACTGTTTACCTTGAATCACAGCAGTCTTGAGTCTTAGGAGCAACTTGTCAATTTTCTTTGGGTGCTTGTTAACTTTTTCTTTCATAAAACTTCAAAGATTTGTTTTTTTTTAAATACTAGTTTTTAGAATATAAAATTTGGTGAATTACATCTATTTTTGAGGTCTCAATGAAGTAAACCTCAAATTGCATTTCATAAAGGATCTAAAATCTGTGAATGAGGGAATAAACTTGACAAAGCTTGTTATTTTAGTTGATGCTGCTTCACTAGGTGCAAACCTCTGAAACCTGAGTCTGATTTGGAACCATATATGCACTTCTGTCACTCTTCAGGGGAAAAAACTTTTGTACTGACTAGGGAGCCCAGAATTAAATTTTTCTTGGTCATTGGAGTAATGGTGTTGTAAAATTTTGTTCCTGTTTTTCCATAGATCTTTGCTCAGAACCAGCTATATAATTTGCATGGTTCCTTTTTCAAAAAAATATTAAGAATTTCGAAATGGTTGTAGCACAGTATTAAACCGAGCATGGAGTTGTGTGACTGCACAGGTTGTACACCTATGAAGCTGGACCTGTCCTGGTTAATATGTTCAGTTCTTCAACAGATAATTTAGAAAAATTGTGTACATTTCCTAATTTTGATGCATAAGTATATACTTTACTATTTTCATTTGAAGGAAACATGTCTTATACTAGAATTTAAAATACTCAGCAATCAAAAAGAATGAAATCTTGCCATTTGCAACTATGTGGATGGAACTAGAGTATATTATGCTAAGTGAAATAAGTCAGAGATAAATATCATATGACTTCACTCATATGAAGACTTTAAGATACAAAACAGATGAACATAAGGGAAGGGAAGCAAAAATAATATAAAAACAGGAAGGGGGGATAAAACATAAAAGACTTAAATACAGAGAACAGAGGGTTGCTGGAGGTGTTGTGGGAGTGGGGATGGGCTAAGTGGGTAAGGGGTGTTAAGGAATCTACTCCTGAAATCATTGTTGAACTATATGCTAACTAACTTGGATGTAAATTAAAAAAAAAATTACAAAATATTCTTAAACTGTTCTAGGCTAGTTTTATTTTCTTATTTAAGATATGGTTAAGGAGTGTCACAGTACAAATTCTTATTTAATAAGAATAAAATAAAAGACACAAAACACTATGGATCTGAAAGATGGGAAAGGAATTATATTGGAGGTGATTGTTTTGTTTTATCCAGAGATTGAGGTCTTGTGGAGACGAACTTTTGAAATTGATAACCTTGAGTTGTGACTTTTCAGTCGTGTGCTGATCTCACTCTTGAGATAACTTTTTAAACCTTTTCAAGCATGCTAACTGAGGTTAGCTAAAACTACTTTTTTAAAAAAATTTTTTTTTAGTGTTTTTATTTTATTTTTTGAGAGATATAGAGACAGAGTGTGAGCAAGGGAAAGGCAGAGAGAAAGGGGGACACAGAATCCAAAGCAGGCTCCAGGCTCTGAGCCATCAGCACAGAGCCCGACGCGGGGCTCGAACTCACAGACGGTAAGATCATGACCTGAGCTGAAGTTGGCCACTCAACCGACTGAGCCACCCAGGCGCCCCTAAAACTACTTTTAACAAAAGCCCTGTGCTGGTTTTCCCAATAATTTAAGTTGAGCATTAATATCTGAAGACAAAAATTTTTAATGAAATTTTAAAGTTTTCAAGGTAGAAATTATTCTGGGGTGACTTCATATGTATGGAGGTATTATACAAAATAATAACAATTGATGTTATTTTGTACTTTTGGATAAAAGTTGTAACTTTTTTTTTGAGAGAGAGAGAGAGCACGAGTGAGGGGCAGAGAGAGAGGGAGAAACAATCCCATGAGGCGGGGGGGGGGGGGTGCGGGGGATAGAATGAGAATTCCATGAGGGGGAGAGAGAGGGCGAATGAGACTCCCATGAGGAGCAGAGAGAGAGAGAATTTCACGAGGGGCAGAGGAGAGAGAAATGGGGCTCCAGCTTATGAATCGTGAGTTCGTGACCTGAGCTGAAGTCAGATTCTTAACCGACTGAGCCACCCAGGTGCCCCATGCTGTTACTATTAATAATATTACTATACTTTTCACAGGTGAGAGGTTTGATGGGAACTGAAACTAGAACTCCTTCCTACCCTTTTTTTTTCCCCAAGTAGGACATTAAAACATTATCAAAGGTCCAACATTTTTTCGCTTTCTCCTCCTCACCAACAGACTAGAACATGATTAAACAACCATTTCCTTGTCAAAAAGTGCTTGGTGATTGATGAAAGCCATCATATAACACATTCCCTCGATCATGTCATGAACTTGAGCTCCTTGGAGACTAGTTAACTAACTTTATGGAAATGTCTGTACCTTAAAAGAAACTCAGACTTTACCCAGAACACTGATCACCTCTTAAATGCATGTCCTCTGGTTCTAGGGAAGACCACAAGTTTATGAGCATTCCCTCAGAGAGAGATTAGAATGAGTGTCTGGTGAACTGGGAAGAGTGGTACATATGATCTGATTGTACAGCTTTTTCTAAAGATACTGTACCTGCTACTTTTGGATGAGGGTTAGAGTCTCTGCTTTAGGATTTTAGGATTTAAAAAAATTAGAATTTTTATGGTGAAATGCACAGATGGAAGTGTGTAGAGTTTCAGTAAATGTTTACAGCTGTGTAGCCACTGCCTCAATCCTAATGTATATAACTTTACATTAGAAAGTTCTCTCATGGTCCCTTCTGGTTATTTCCCCTTTTCCCCCTTCCCAAACTACAGTTCTTGTTTCTGTCACTACAGATTAGTTTTACCTGCTTTTTCATTTACATGGAATCGGATAGTATTTACTCTTTTGCAGTTTGCTGCTTTAAGTCAGTCTGATGCTTTTGAGATTTGTTCATGTTGTTCATTTTTTTTTTTAAATGTTTGTTTATTTTTGAGAGAGACAGAGACAGAGTGTGAGTGGGGTGGGGCAGAGAGAGAGGGAGAAACAGAATCTGAAGCAGGCTCCAGGCTCTGAGCCATCAGCACAGAGCCTGACGTGGGGCTTGAACTCACGAACTGCGAGATCATGACCTGAGTCGAAGTTGGACGCTTAACCAAACCAACCGAGCCACTCAGGCGTCCTCGTGTTGTTCATTTTTACCGCTGAGTAGTATTCCGTTGAAGAAATATACCACAATTTGTTTTTCTGACCACCTGATACTGGACATTTTGAGTTCTTTGCAGTTTTGGGCTATTATGAATAAAGTTGCTGTGAACATTTGTGTCCAAGCCTTTTCGTGATTATGTGTTTTCATTTCTCTTGGGTTAATATCAAGGAGTGGAATTGTTGGATCATAGAATAGATGGATGTTTAATTTTATAAGCAACTGCCAAACTGTCCTCCAAAAAGTGGTAATTCCAAATTTACACTTTCATGAGCCATGTATGAGTTCCAGTTATTTAACATCCTCACATTTGTTCTTGTAATTCTCCTTTAGTTATCCCAGTGGGTGTAAAAGGGTATCTCACTGTGGTGTTTTCACTTGAATTTCCTGGATGATTGATGATGATGCACATCTTTTAATGTGCAACAAGCACATAGATCTTTGGTAAGGTTTCTGTTAGAAATCTTTTGTCCATAAAATTTTCCTTCTCTTACTGATTTGTGTTTCCTCTTTATGTACTTTACACATGAATCCTCTATCAGATCTATGTATTTGCAAATATTTTTCCCACTCTGATTTTCATTTTCTTAATGATGTCTTAAAAGTTTTTTTTTTTTTAAATTTATTTTAGAGAGACAGAGAGAACAAGGTGGGGGCACAGAGAGAGAGAAAGAGAAAGAGAGAGACTGAATCCAAAGTAGGCTCCAGACTCTGTGCTGTCAATGCAGAGCTGACATGGGACTCCAACCCACGAACCATGAGTTCATGACCTGAGTCGAAGTTAGATGCTTAACCAACTGAGCCACCCAGGTGCCCCTTAATGATCTCTATAATCAGAGATTTTTTAACAATTAAAAAAAAAATCTTTTTTACTGTGGGGAAAATATACATAACAAAATTTACTATTTTAATCATTTTAAAGTGTACAGCTCATTTGCATTGAGTGTATTCACAAATTCTGCAACCTTTGCTGACTACTGTGGTATATTCACAATGTCATGCAACTGTCACTACTGCGTATTTCCATAACTTTGTCATCATCCCAGATGGAATCTCTGTACTGATTAAATAATCAGATATATATTTTTTAATATTTATATATTTATTTTCAGAGAGCATGTGAGTGGGGGAGGGGCAGAGGGAAAGAGAGAATCCCAAGCAGGCTCCTCAGTGTCTGAACAGAGCCTGATGCAGGGCTTAATCCCACGACCCTGGGATTGTGACCTGAGCTGAAATCAGATTTTTTTTTAAATTATTAAAAATAAATGTTTGTTTATTTTTGAGAGTGAGAGCATGAGCAGGGGAGAGGCAGAGAGAGAGGGAGACACAGAATCTTGTCTCTGAGCTGTCAGCACAGAGCCTGAGCGTGGCTTGAACTCCTGGACTGTGAGATCATGACCTGAGTCGAAGTTGGAAACTTAACCAACTGAGCCACCCAGGCACCCCCCAATAATTAGATTTTTTTGTATAACACATGTAGCATAAATGTTCTTGTATAAAGGCAGTCAATATTTTGCCTTTTGAATGCCTTCAATTTTGGGGTATATTGGCCCTTCCGTGACAACTTGAGCTATGTGATGTGTGTAGTTTTCATGTCTACCTTTACCAGTCTTAGGGATGGGGGGATAAATGTATTAAGTTACTGTCATTGTCAGTTGTTTTAGGTAAGAACTTAACCTTTACTTCTTTCTGACTTGCACTGTTAGTTTTGCGATATTTTATTCTAGACCAAGTATCCTCACTTGAAGTCATGTTTTTGGTCATGATAGGCGGGAAAAGTCAGACTTTGAGCTTTTACTGACTTTTCTTCCTACTCCTGAAGAGGAGAAGAAGTGGATAAAAAGATACTGATCTGAGTTGGATGAGAATGATATTAGTGGTCTCCAAAACATTCTTTTATCCCAGGACATTTGTAGCTTCTGACATACAGAGGCAACATGACTTTTGGAAAGTAGGCACCAATGTTTTTCTCATTTCTGTGGTCATCTTAAGTTTTGCAAGTTACTTTGTTCTGTTGCTTTCCTTGTTGATTTGCTTGTTTCCCCACTCCCAACCAAATTCTGTACTTTTTTTTCTAGAACTGAAGATCCTTGAATATCCTTCCCTTGCTCCAAAAATTACACCATCACAAATTTTTATCCTCATGCATTTCTTTCTCTGAAGTTGTCTTTTTTTGAACATTTTTTTGTATCCATGTGACAAAGTGCATGTGATGCAAATGTACAGTGTAATGAATGGTTCTATAAAGTGAACACTCATGTAATCACCTTCCAGGTCAATAAATAGAACATTCCCAGCACCCCAGAAGGCTACCCTGGTTGGTCTCTGTTCCTTCTACACAGATCCTCTCCTTTTTCAGAAATAACTAGCCGCTGTCCTACTCTTCATAGTACTCACTGTCTGGCTTTTGTTGGTATTGTTACCTACCTATGCATCCATAAACAATAGCTTAGTCTATTTCGAATGGGATTGTACTGTAGGTACTTCCTATCTTTTGCACATTTCCATATGTTGTGTTGGTCTAGTTGATTTTTATTGCTGTTACATGGTATAAAATACACTAAAAATTATCCTATTATTGCTAGATATCTGGGATGTTTCCAGGTTTGGGCTACTATGAACAATGCTCCTATGAATATTCTTATATATTTCTTCTAGTGCTATCGCACTAGGTTGTATACCTGGGAGCACAGTTGCCAGGACACAGGATGTGTATCTTCACCTTTAATGCCGTGGTGTTTTCCAAAATGATTTATCAGTTCACATTCCCATTAGCAGTGAATGAAAATTTCCATTGTTCTACATCTTCATCAACACTTGATATTGTCAGTGTTTTCAATTTTTGACAAAAAAATTGGGGAGTATGGAGTAGTATCTTATGGTCTTTTTAAAAAATATTTCTTTTTATTTTTTTATTTGAGAGAGCGAGAACCAGCGAGGGCGGGGTGGGGGGGGGAGACAGAGCATCTGAAGTGGGTTCTGTGCTGACAGCAGAGACCCTGATATGGGGCTTGAACTCATGAACTGCCATGCGAGATCATGAGCTGAGCTGAAGTTGGACACTCAACCATCCAGGTGCTCCATATCTTGTGGTTCTAATTTGGAATTGCCTGATTATTGGGTTTGAGCGTCTTGCCTATTTTATTGGCCATTTGCATTTCTTCTGCAGTTGCTTATTTTCTTCATTTTTCTATTGGTTTATTTGGCCTTTTTTATTTAATTAAAACATTTTTAAAAATTTATTTATTTTTGAGAGAGAGTCAAAGAGAGTGAGCTAGGGAGGGGCAGAGAGAGAGAGGGAGACAGGGGCAGAGAGAAAGAGAGGGAGAGAGAGAGAGAGAGAGAGAGAGAGAGAGAGAGAGGGAATCCCAAGCAGCCTCTGCACTGTCAGCATGGAGCCGGATATAGGCTTGAACTCACAAACTGTGAGATTGTGACCTGAGTTGAAACCAAGAGTGAGTTGGATGCTTAACCAGCTGAACCACCCAGGCACCCTGGATTATTTGTTCTTTTTTAAAAATACTAATTTGTAGTTCTTTATGTGTTCTAGATATTTTGGCAGTTAAATTTGGCAAATATTTTTGTCTGGCTTTGTTTTTGGTGTCTTTGTGATCTTTTCCTTAATAGAAATTTTTGATGTAGTCAAACTTAAAGTAGTTTTTCTTTTCCCTTTATGTTTACTTTTTGTGCCTTACTTTAGAAACCTTCTCTACTCAGAGGCCATGAAAATATTTTCTTCTCAAACATTTTTTAAAAAATGTTTATTTAGAGGGAGGTAGTGATCGGGGTGAGGATCTTGAGGTGGTAGGGGGAGTCCCAAGCGGGTGCCACACTCAGCTCACAGCCTCACATGGGGCTCAGTCTCAGGACCATGAGATCACAACCTGAGCTGATGATCAAGAGTAGGCTGCTTAACTGACTGGGCCACCTAGGTGCTATCAAACATTTTTTTTAAAGATTTATATTTTTGCCTTTCACTGTTAGTAACCCACTTGATGTTGCTTATACTGTATGAAATAGGGACAAATTTCATTTTCTTCTCATGTGGTTATCAGTTGACCCACACACCAGTTCTTTCCTTACTGTTACTTTTTTTTTTTTTTTTTTTGCATAGATTAGGTGTTTATTTACACGTGCATATGTTTCTTGGCTCCCTGTTCTGTTCCGTTGTGCCAGTATCACACCATCTTTAGCTAATATGGTTTACTCTTGCTACCTGTTATACTAAATCTTTCCACTTTGGTTCCTCCCCTTTTATTCAAGAGCATTTTGGGTATTCTTGGACCTTTTATGTTTTTAGCATCCTGTCATCATCTCCTCCAAAACAAAACACACCCTGCCGATATTTTGATTGGGATTGTATTGCTCTTTGCTCTTTTTAAAAACTGTTTATTTCTGAGAGAGAAAGAGTGCAAGTGGGGGCGGGGCGGAGAGAGAGGGAAACAGAATCTGAAGCAGGTTCCAGGCTCGAGCTGTCAGCGCAAAGCCTGATGTGGGGCTTAGACTCAGTGAGCCTGGAGATCATGACTAAGCTACTCAGGTGCCCCTCATTTTTTTTTTTTTTCTTTCTTTAAAGTAATCTCTATGCCCAACGTGGGGCTCAAACTTACAACCTGGAGATCAAGAGTCAGCATGTTCTACTGACTGAGCCAGCCAGGCACTCTCCTCCTCTCTATTTCTAATAATGCCTTAAAGTCGACTTTTTCTTCTATTATTATACCTAAACGAGTTTTTTCTTTGTTAATATTTGCATGATATTGTGTGTTTTTTTTAAATTTTCTGTTTGCTAAATTTTCAGTTTAAAAATTTGGAGGGCGATCGGATGGACAGCTCAGTCTCTCTTCAGTTTTAGCAAAGAACCCATAACCTGAGGGCAGGAGCTGACCCAAGTATTGGACTCATCTCTCTGAATTTCAGTCTTCTTTCATATCTCAGTGAGTTTGATTTTAATAATAATAGGTCACTGTGTTTTTATGTCTTTGCTTTTAAGAGAATTTTATTTTATTTTACTTACTTTTTAATTTTTTGGTGCCCAAACCTAGGAATGAACCACTTATAAAAGAATGTTAAATATTTCATATAGCTTTTATTTTTTTTAATGTTTATTTTTGAGAGAGAGAGAAAGAGCATGCATGAGCGGGAGAGGGGCAGAGAGAGAGAGAGGAGACACAGAATCTGAAGCAGGCTGCAGGCTCTGAGCTGTCAGCAGAGAGCCCGATGCAGGGCTCGAGCCCACTAACCGCAGGATCACGCGACCTGAGCTGAAGTCAGATGCCCAACTGAGTGAGCCACCCAGGCGCCCCTCATCCAGCTTTTTGAGTTGTCTTTAGCAGGTTGGTGATTTGAATTACTTGGTGATGCTGGAAGTGTTTTAACCTTTATTTGGGTTTTTTGCTTAGGATTTTGTGATAAGTTTTGTACATTTGGATTCCTTCAGCTTAAAAGTTGGACTTGGATTACATAAGTAGACTTGGAGGGAGTTGCCTTGGGTTATAGAATAGACTGGAATCAGGGTTGCAGTGTGAATTGATATATTAGAGGCTAAGGTATAACTTCGAGATATACTGTGAAGTTTATTAGTTACATGTATTTTTATGACAACTTCATCCTGGGATGAAAGCTGCTTTAACTTATTTAATATTACCTCTGTTAATTTTGTAGTGAACTGGAGGAAGGCTTGTTAGGCTCTGTGCTGGGCTTGGAGCCTACTTCAGAAAAAATAAAAATTTGTTCAATAATAACTGATTTGAATGCATGGGAAAGATTAAAACAAGAGGTGTATTAAATAACCTAGGAGCTAGCATTTTACATTGGGAGGGAGACATGATTAACCTAAATTTGTGCCTGTGCACCATGGTATAAATATCACTTGAGTCTTCATTTAATACACATTATCCCTGGGAGCATTCATTGTTTTCTTCTGTCTCCTGCTTTCACTCCTATATCAGACGCCAGTGAACTGTTGCAAACCTCAGTTGCTGTACATTAACATATATTCAGGTTATTGAATTCTATCCCTACCTTTCTGTTTCCTTCTAACGTTTAATCTGTTTATTTCTTTCCTCTTCATCTTAGGCCTCCAGGAATTTATACAACTCAGTAGACTGCATAGTATATATTCTTGGGGGTGTTTAATTGAGCTGCAGGTTAATAACAGTTTTCACAGATTTACATTTAAGCTTTTAAAACTTCAGACTGTCTTGTTTTACCCTAGAAATTTTAGGCAGTCTCATCAGATCAGAGTTACACTGGGATAAGAGGCACTTTAAATATTAAGATATTTAAATAATACTGAATGGATGTTTATTTTCTTGTAGTACTGTTTATTAATGATTATTTGTCTAAGGAAAAGAGAGTCAAAAGAGAAGTAATCTGGGAAAAATTTGCATTTTATTTACAGACTAGGGCTTAATACATGTGTGTGTTCATACATATATATTAGATAAGATTAAAAAAACAAATCTAGGAGTGCCTCGCGGGCTCAGTCTGTGGAGAGTGCAACTCTTGATCTTGGGGTTCTGAGAGCCCCACGTTGGGTGTAGAAATTACTTAAATATTTAAAAAAAACCCACAAATCCAACTTTTTTAAAAACCTTATTTATTTTGAGAGACAGAGTGCATACGAGTGGGGAGAGGGAGAGGGAGAGGGAGAGAGAGAGAGAGAGAGAGAGAGAGAGGGAGAGAGAGAATCCTAAGCAGACTCCTTGGTGTCAGCACAAACCCACAAACCCTGAGATCATGACCTGAACTGAAATCGAGTCAGATGCTTAACTGACTGAGCCACCTAGGTGTCCTACCATGCTGGGAAAGTTTCATTTAAATGAGTGTTTTTGTCAAGAAGTAATCTGTAGAACTTTAAAAACTATATTTTATTTAAGCATGCTGTATCTAATAGTATCTCGTGTTCAATTAATATAGGAAATAGTAAATGGGATGATTTATATTTGAGTTACAGTCATGCTCTAATTCTGCCTCTTTGGTTGTTTAAAAAACCTGGTGTATGTTATTTAATTATGATTTTATTAAGGAAATCAGGCCGAATGTGTGAATCATGTGATTTTGTTGTCTAGGACTCTTAGTGACAAACCGAATTACAGCTTAAATAAACAAGAGAAGGCGCGGCTTTAATTGAACTGTGGCAACCAGATTGGGGACTTGGAATTGAGAGTACAGTGTCTCAGTTATTCTAGCTTTGCATCTCTCTGGTCATTGGTGTGATTCTCTCAGGCTCATGGCTCTACAGTCCAAAGTCTCTCCTTCCTCTTAGTGTCTCAATAATATTTTCCACTGTGCCCCTCCACCAAAAGAAATAGTAATAGCTCCATTTATTAAGTGGTTAGAGCCAAACAACCGAAGTCTTTATTTCCTAACAATTTAGCTACTTGAAAAATTGGTAAGTATAATTTGAAAGAAAACATTTTATTATGTGTGCCTGTTGGGTACCAAACAAATTCTCAAACCTTGGAATCAGATTAGATATTCCACCTCTGTTTCCTGTTGGACATTGGTTTTTACAGGATACTTTTTGTCATAGCAACTTGCTAAAACCCCTGTGTCTTAAGGAAATATCATCGAAAGGAATGTTTTGTAAGCTAATGTTGCAATTTGAATGACCTCAGGTAGCCGCGTGGTCCACAGTATATCAGTTATTGCTGTGTTTCTCTCAAAAACTTAAACAGGCCCTGTAGTGCTCCTGTGAATTTACTGTGGTACCCCCAAGGTGCCTCAGCATACAGATTGGGACCCATAATTTTAGAAGAAGAGAAGGATTTTTTTTTTAATATTTTGAGAGAGGGAGAGGGAGCGTGTGCACGAGAGTGTGCAAGCGTGAGTGGGGGAGGGGCAGAGAGGGAGACACAGAATCCAGAGCAGGCTCCGGGCTCTGAGCTGTCAACACAGAGCCTGATGCGGGGCTCAAACTCACAAACCGTAAGATCATGATCTGAGCTGAAGTCAGACATTTAAAAAAGTTTAAGGATTTGATAGCATGGTCTTTGTGCTTTCATAATTATCTGGGTAATCAAAGATCTAAACTTTAGAGCTAAAATTATAAAACTCCTGGAAGAGGGGCGCCTGGGTGGCTCAGTAGGTTGGGAGGCCGACTTCGGCTCAGGTCATGATCTCACGGTCTGTGAGTTTGAGCCCCGCGTCGGGCTCTGTGCTGCCGGCTCAGAGCCTGGAGCCTGCTTCGGATTCTTTATCTCCCTCTCTCTCTGCCCTTCCCCTGCTCACGCTCTGTCTCTATGTCTCTCAAAAATAAATAAGCATATAAAAAATCTTAAAAAAAAAAAACACAAACAAAACTCCTGGAAGGAAACAGAGGGGAAATATTTCATGATATTGCATTTGGCAGTGATTTCTTGGATATAACATCAAAAGCACAGGCAGCAAAAGAAAAAATAGATAACTGTATTAAAAACTTAACACGTATCAGTGTATACTGTCAAGAATGAAAAGACACTCAGAATGGGAGAAAATATTTGTGAATCATATATCTAATAAAGGATTACTATCCAGAATATATAAAAACACAACACCATGACACAACCCAACTAAAAAATAATCAGAGACTTGAATAGACATTTTTTCAGAAAGAAGTTATGTAAATAGTTAAATACATGAAAAGATGCTCAACATCACTAGTCATTAGGGAAATACAAATCAAAACCATAAGATGCTACTTTACACCAGTTAGGATGGATATTATCAAAAAAGTGGAAAAGGGTTGTTGAGGATATGGAGAAGTTAGAACCCTGGTGCATTGTTGGTGGGAATGTAAGATGGGATAGCTGCTGAGGGAAAATTGTGGTGGCTCCTCAGAAAATTACACATAGATTCACCATATAATCTAGCAATTTCACTCTTAGGTATCTACCCAAAAGACGTGAAATCAGGGACTAAGGTATTTGTACACCCATGTTCATAGCAGCACTATTCACAGTAGCCAAAAGGTAGAAACAGTCTGTCCATCAGTGGATGGATGTACAAACAAAATGTGTGGTGTATGTACATGCAGTGGAGTAGTATTTAGCCTTAAAAAGGAAGTTTGGGATGATGAAAAAGTTATAGAAATGGATAGTGATGGTGATTGCACCACAGTGTGAATGTACTTAAGAATATTCAGTTGTACACTTAAAATGGTTAACATTGTAAATATGTCTATTTTATCACAGTAAAAACAAAACAACCTGAAAAAAACACTTTAAACATGTGCAGTTTGTTTTACTTCAGTTATAGCTTAATAGAGTTAAAAACGATTTTGAGGTATTTGACCCAAAAAATAATTTGTGATTTTATTTAAAGACGATGAAATAATAAACTGTATAGCTTTGAAAGTCAATTTGTCCTGCAAAGTGATATCTTACTGTGGGGTCAGGTCTGTGGAACAGACACAGCACTGGATGTATTTTAACTTTACAAAAGCTTCTGATTATCTCTGGTGGCATCTTCATCAATAAGAGATGAAAATCTGTCTTATTGCTAAATGGTGCAAAGCAGATTAGAGGTTCATATTCATTATTACTGGTAGGTTGCTGTTAGATGAGAGAGAGAGAGAGAGAGACAACAAATGGTTTTTAAAGAGGTTAGGATTGTGCTCTCAACTATATAATGTTCTTACAAGTAACGCAGTTGAGAGCCCTGGGTGGCTCAATCGGTTAAGCCTCCTACTTCGGCTCAGGTTCTTGTGATTTGTGGGTTCAAGCCCCACGTTGGGCTCTCTTCCCCACAGCTCAGAGCTTGGAGCCTGCTTCAGATTCTGTGTCTCCTGCTTGTGCTCTGTCTCTGTCTCTCTCTCAAAAAAAAAAAAAAAAAAAACCATAAAAAAAAAAGTAATACAGATGACAAAATGGGGAGGTGTGCTCATTAACTTCACAGATGACTCATCAGTCAGCACCTTGGAGGGTAGAATGTCGAGTTCAGGACTGTCTTGACAAGTGAGAGGAGGTTGTAAAGAATAAAATACTTAGAACAAGTGTCAAGTAGCATACTTCAAGTGGGTAACAAAACACTGATGAAAATTTTTAGTTTTGTGGGAGAATGAAACCTAATAAAGCCTATGCTGCTCTATAAAAAATATAGTAGCATATGTAGTATATAAGAAACATTCTCAGTATGTATGGGCTCCTTACTTGGATTCCCTTTATGAGGAGTATAGTTAGCATCAAATTTTATTATATTAGCAGACTTATTTTATTGAATAGGGAAAGCAGTATGGTATAGATGTTTATAATGTGAACTGTGGAGCTAGAATGTATGGGTTTGAATTCCTGCTTCTCAACTGATATAATCTTGGGAAAGTTACTTTTCTGTATCTGTTTTTTCAACTATAATGGTCACTATGTATAGAATTATTATGGGGTTAATTGAGATAATACATATAATACTTTTTTTTTTAAAGTGTGCAAGAGAGAGTGCAAGCAGGGGAGAGGGAGAGAAGAATCTCAAGCAGGCTCCACGTCTAGCACAGATTCCTTGAGTCAGGGCTCCATCTCACGACCGTGAGATCATGACCCGAGCCGAAATCAAGGGTCAGATGTTTAACCAGCTGAGCCATCCACGTGCCCCAACACATATAATACTTTTAAAACAGTGCCTGGCATATAGAGAAGTGCTCAATAAAATTCGCTGATTAAAACATCCTTAACAACTGGTCACAGTTGGCCCATTAGTATGAGGTTCTATTGATAGTGTTTTATCTCCCTGTTCTGCTGTCACTGTAAACAAAAAAAAAGTTATTAAAAAAATGGCCTTGTTTTTTGTAAGTAGCACGTCAAATATTGCCATTGCTTTCTGGTGCTGTAGGTTAGCTGTTCGTGTGGATGTAGTACCCATTCAGGTTCTTTGCCTCTTATCAGAAAGTTAAATGTATATGACTGAAAAATCATCTTGGCTTCATGTTGGAAGAAAGTACTTTTTAGTCTCACCAATTTGTCAATCTGTTTGTTCTTCCTTTGTCAATTCAGGAAAAGTTGAGGGAAGGACAGAGAAGGAATCTAGTTTTCCAGTCGAAGCAAAGTATTATACAAAGAATGGAATGTAAAAAGGACTTTGTAGGAATGACTTGATCCTAAGATTGGCTTTTATATGGTGGCCTCAAAGAGGTCAAAGAAGAGTAAAACTACTTCCCTCTTGCTGTCACTTTTATATTATGTATCCTTGTTTTAAAGCTGTTTTTTTTTATCTTTACAAAAACCACCCTCATATTATTTTATTTATTTTTAATGTTTACTTTAGAGAGAGAGGCACCGAGCGGGAGCAGGGGAGGGGCAGAGAGAGAGAGAGAGACATAGAATCTAAAGCAGGCTCCAGGCTCCGAGCTGTCAGCAGAGCCCAGTGCGGGGCTTGAACTCACAAACTGGCAGATCATGACCTGAGCCGAAGTCATACGCTAAACTGACTGAGCCACCCAGGCACCCCTTATTTATTTACTTTTAAAGTAAATACACTGTCAGTGTAGATCCTAGTGCTGGGCTCAGTCTTACAAACCAGGAGATCATGAGCTGAGCCGAAATCAAGTGTTGGATGCTTAACCCACTGAGCCATCAGGTACCCCAAACCACCCTCGTTTTATATAAAAATGTTATTTCTTTTTTACAGGTGACATTTTTATTAATACCAGTTCAGCACTAGTATTACAGTAGTTACCAAGTTCCTATTCACTTCAAGTTTAAGTTTTTTTGTGTTAGTCAAATGACAGTGTACTGTGAATTATCAGGTAAAACCTATTTTTAGATTAATGCTGGACTCTGAAAGTAGAAAGCACTTGAGTTTCCCCATGATTGTAATGAGAATTATCACCTGTAGTTATTTTTAGTTGCTTATGCAAAAAGTTTTTATGATTGATCCCAAAACCCTTAAGGAGAGATAGATGTTATTTCATTGACTAATCAAAACATTTTGAGTAGCTCTTGAGGGAACTTGCAGACTGTGTTTTGAGAGAGTGAGAAAGGGAAGGAGAAAGGGAAGGGAGAAGGGTTTGGAGGAGGGGGAGAGGTAGAAGTTGATAAAAGAGAATCAGTGTTAAATCATGTGTACCTGCAAAGATGCAGTATTTAGTGGCCTAAAATACTAGAAGAGCTCTGATTTGGTTGGTAGAGAAAAGGCCAGTCTGAGTATAGGAACCAACATAAACAATGGCAAGGAATTTGGAATGAACATAGAATGTCCTAGAGGGGAAGTCCTCCTCATTTGGAGGAGACTTGGTTGTTTGAGAGGGAAGGTCCTCGTTTTGGGGAGACCTTGTTCTTGAGGGATGCATTAGATCTTGACAGATACAATGATGGTACCTTGAGAGTTCATTGATAATTGTGTAGAGAATAGTGGTTAATGTTGTTTGGCTCACTCAGTTAAGTGATTTCTTCTTAAGTCTCAAATGCCTATAAGTTTAGAATGCATATTGGAAACTTATAAATCTGAATTGTTAAGGGCTTAATCTACATGAAGACAGGTAGAACTGTTGGATTTATGGTAAGAACTAGAATATAGAGGTTTTAAATGGACATGAGTTGCTTGAAACATTTAATGGGTAGGTAAATAGAAAACCATGGTTAATTTTTTGTCTTTACCTAAATTATGTGTGGTTTTTTCTTTTAATTAAAAATGTAGTTATTGAGCGTGTTCCTCCTCCCTGTCAGAATTAGTATTTACTTGTTTGAAGATATTAGCTCAGTAACTCTTTTTTCTAATGTTATCTCCATTCTACAGATGAGGAAACTTCATGAACTTCCCAAACTGACACAAGTAAGTTTGGAGTCATAATTAACATCCCAAAGAGTCTGATTCCAGAACCTGTGGTCATACGTAATTGGCTATATTGTAGTGCCTCTCATTAAAACATAGTGTAAGGCCCTTGGGTTCCAATGTTGAATAGGAAAATGACCTTACATAGGAAATCATAATCTGTATAGAACACATAGAAATGTAAATAATTAGGGGCGCCTGAGTGGCTCAGTTGTTGAGTGCCAACTTCGGCTCAGGTCATGATCTCACGGTTTGTGGGTTCAGACCTGTGTTGGGCTCTGTGCTGACATCTCAGAGCCTGGAGCCTGCTTCAGGTTGTGTCTCCCTCCCTCTCTGCCCCTCCCCCAGTCATCCTCTGTTTCTGTCTCTCACTCTCTAAAAAAATTAAAAGAAATGTAAATAATTATAATGACATGTAATATTATAAAATAGAGCTATATTGAAAGCGTACATGAACTCTGCAGGGAAGCTTCCAGTGAAAGCTTTGTTTTTAGGCAAAGAATCGAAGGGTATGTAGTATTTATCCAAATACATAAAGCAGTGTAAGTAAATCAGGCAAAGGTAATAGCAGTGACAAAAGCTCACATGAGAAAAATTTAAAAGCAGCTTTAAATTGTTTATTCTGGATGTAAGTGTCATAGGGCTTTTTTTTTTTTTTTTTTTTTTTTTTGAGCAGGGATGTTTTAGTGAAACTTCTGTTGATCGGATTGGATATGCCCGGTGTTAGAGGAAGAATTGACCAGGGCCAGCTGGGTGGCTCAGTCCATTCAGTGTCTGACTTCGGCTCAGGTCATAATCTCGCGGCTCATGAGTTCAAGGTGCTGTGTTGAGCTCTGTTCTGACATCTCAGAGCCTGGAGTCTGCTTGGGATTCTGTGTCTCCTCCTCTCTCTGCCCCTCCCCCACTCATACTCTGCTTCTCTCTCTCTCAAAAATAAAGATTAAGGAAAAAGAAAAAAAGAAGAAGAGGAACTGATCAGAACCAGTTCTGTTGTAAGTTGATTCGGAACTGGTTATTTTGTTTCTTAGGTAATTAGGGTCTAAATTTTAATCGAACAAATGTTTGAAAATCAGTTAGCTAATGATGGTGATACTGGTGGCATGGAATGGAAAGATGGAAATTGAGCATTTCAGGGAAAGCAGTGGGAGTTGGTGTTAGGTTTTGTTATTAGAAATAGAGTCAAATGTTTTCTAGCCTTGAAAACCTAGGCCTACGGAGATTTCCAGTGGAGTATTAAGAAAGGAGGAGTGGTAAGGGGAGGGGAAGGAGGCCAGTGATGGATTTTGTTTAGGATATGTAGACTTGGAGGTGCTACAGTGATAGTCCAGAGGAGACCCTGTACTTTGTGGTACTGTGTTAGTAATAGCAGTCAGGGTTGGGGAAGATGCCAGAGCTCTCTGGTGGTAGCAGATACCTTGAAGAGAGGCTTATCATTTGTGTGGGGGAAGGACTAGATACTGTTGAATGTGGCCCTGGTCAGTTTGCTTATGAATGGTTTCAGACTTTTAATGGATTGAAAAGATAGGTGCAGAATATTTTTTTCAGTGCTCATTAGCATAAACACAGTTTTTACTTTTTAAAGATATTTATGTTCCATTTAAGTCCTCTCAGATATTGCCAGTGGTCTGTAAACCACACCATGGAAGTACTTGCGATTGAAAATATAACTATATGCTATAGGATGTGGTATTTAGGCTAAATACTGAAGATATAAGTCAATAGAAAAGAAAAAGGGTAAGCTCTTTCTAAAGTCTTACATATCTTTGCAGTAGTGTCCCGATTGAAAACAGTTGTACACAATGTGTGTATTGTTCAGTCATAGGCCTGCTGTTTATCAGAGAGCTGGATAAACACATTATTCCTTCTGCCCCTTACAGATCTTAGTTCCTCTGACAAACTGTTTTCAGGTTGAAAAATGCAAGAAACTTACGAGTGGTGCTGATTGACCTTAGATATGTTTTTTCATGCTTATTGGAAACTTGAGAATTTGAATTGTGTGGATTGTTATTTTC
This sequence comes from Paguma larvata, assembly GCA_030068075.1. Lineage (NCBI taxonomy): Eukaryota > Metazoa > Chordata > Mammalia > Carnivora > Viverridae > Paguma > Paguma larvata. The sequence goes on from CM057835.1 coordinate 67,453,042, forward strand.
ATGTTGAATTGAATAGTACTTAAGTTTATGATGTATAAATAGTATACTTGGAACTTTCCATAATTACTGCAGAACAGGTTTATTTTTATTTTTTGAGAGAGGGCATAAGAGAGCAAAGGGCAGAGAGAGAGAGAGAGGAGAAGATAATTGAGGGACACTTGAAGTGGGACTAGAGCTCACAAACTGGGAGATCATGACCTGAGCTGAAGTCAGATGCTTAACCAACCAAGCCACCCAGGAGCCCCAGAATAGGTTTAGATTAGTCTGTTTGACAAGTTTTTCATCTTGTTTTCAAGAATATTTTACGAAGATTTTAATATGGTTGGTATGAATAGAAGTAATTTAAGCCAGTATGCTTTTTTTTAAAATCCCAGTTCCTCCCTTTCCCCTTTTTTAAATTCAAAGTTTGGTTTTTGTCTTCAGTATGAACCCATGACTTGAGTTTTAGGAGTTGTTACTTAAGTGTAGTTATTTCAAAACAAAAAAGGAGAAATCTCTTTTGCTTAATAGTTTATTTCTTATTAGCCCTTATTTAATGGAGTGCTTTTGCCCTCCTTTTCTGTAAAGCATGTTGATGAATTCTGTTTTCTGACCTAAGCTGAAAAAGTTTTTTTTCTCCCCTATATCTGTTTGGATGACAGTCACATGTTTCTCTCTGTTTACATAAGATAAATGTTACTAGTTTAAAAGCGTGGATCTTTTTCTGGGGTTCTGTTGAATTGTATGATCTTAAAAGGATGGTCTTAAGAAGATGGTGTTCTGGTCAAGACAATTTCTGGTCTTTTGGCTATTTAATAATTGAGAACTGCTTTGAAAGAGTAGGTATTTGAACTTGCTGTTTTAAACAGAGCCTATGTTGTAGTGTGTGATTATTGGATGTTAATTTGGGTTTTTATTGGCTTGTTTTCAAAAATATGAGTAGCTCCCTATCTAATTGCCAGAATACATATTTTAACTAGGCTAGTAGAAGAGTGGATTCTTTTCATTGCACATAGCCTATATTACTTGAATTTTGTCTGTCTTCTCTTGAATACACCTATTCAATATAGCAGTTAAAAATTCAAATCTGTTTTCTTCTCTTCATTATTAAGTTGTATGCTTAAGAGATGGACATGCATTTTCATTCAGCTTTCTGGTACTTGTCCATTTTGATGCCCGTTACCCTATATAAAACTGAGACAAAACCAGAATTTTGGACAATCTGTTTACAGACTGGGAGAGGAACATTAATATTCCTAAATATAATATTAATATATGAATAAACATGCAGATTGAGATATTGATACCTGTTTTTTTTTTTTTGAAGAGTTTAGTTTATTTACATTTTTCCTAGAGTTGGTGTTAAACGTCTCAAGTATTTAGGCAAAACAGGAAAATCATGCTTGTGTATACATGGGCACACTGTTGAGTCCCCATGGTAAACTGACCTTCATATTAAATTGTTTGTCTTTCAAGAAAAGAAACCTCTTAGGTGGCTATGAGGGGAGAGCGTTGATATAAAATGGGTGGGGTTTGGAGAGTTTGTTTATTGTTCGAAGGCAGGGTCTAGAGAAAAGCATATTAAGCAGTGTAAATATGCAGGTTTCAAAATGACAGTGTGTGGAATTTTGCTTAGTTTTTTAGTTGCCTGTTTTTTTTTTTATTGTATTTTTGGTTTTTGCTACCTATCTCATTTGATTAGTTTTCTTTTTCTATTGAGTACGTAAGAAATAGCTCATAATTTAAATATTTAAAAACTTTTTGAGACCTTGTTGTAAAACTGCTTATCTTAATAGGGATTGATCAGTTAGGTGTTTTGTCCTAAAAAATGTAGTTAAAGTTTCATTCTTTGAACAGTAGGAAGAAGGGACAGAGTCTGCAATCTCATGTTAAGATATAATCATAATATGCTGAGGGGGGAGAGTATAATGAGGATAATTTAAATTTCCATGAGGAGCTATGAATTTCTGGAGTAGAAACACTTTTCTTTTCCTTTTTTCTTAAAAAAATTTTTTTTAAAACACAGTACTGGATCCATGACCCTGAGTTTGTGACCTGAGCCGAAATCAAGAGTCAGATGCTTTTCTTTTTTTAAAATAGAGTATTTGACCTATATGCATTGCCAGTGAGGTTTGATTTGGGGCAAGGTAGGGGAGAAAGGAGAGGTGCAGGGGGAAACAAAGTTAACTTCATTCCTTTTTATCAGAGGTTAAATGGGAGTAAGCAGCAGGACGTTATGGGTGTGCAGGAATTTGCTTTATGTTAAATTCCCACAGGTAGACCTCAGAACTAGTCAAAGAAACAAAAGTCAGGATACCTTTTTCCGATACTGCAGCTGGTCTTTCTGATCTTTCCATAGTGATTATAAATATTGAACTACCTCTCGCACTTAGTTAGATAAAATGATCTGCTTGGCTTTAAAAATACAGTTAATTTCTGGCGATTTGAATACCTGGATTTTCTATCATCTTTTCTTAACATTCAAGACTGTATTTATTTTGTTTTCTGTTAAGTTATAAGGCTTTTTCTTTCTTAGCAGATAGGGAGTGTTTCATTTAAGATGTTGAACTTAAATGCTGCCTTATAAAATTGGATTTTAAATTTTTAATTTTAGTAGTAAAGTGATGTTTACCTTGTGATTTCTCATAGAGACCCTGGAGTCTGAAAATGACATTACAAATTGCACATAGAAATTCCTTACAATCCTGTTAATAATTTAATATATCTGAATAGTATAAAGTGAATGTGTTCTATTATAAAGTGATTATAAAGAGCAAGCCAGAACATAAAAAAAAACTTTACATTCTTAAAATTATTTAATTTTTACCATTTTTAGAAGATTGTATGCAATCTTTGGTTTTAGATTACTTTTTTTTTTTTTTAAGTTTAATATTTGTGAGAGAGAGCTCACGAGTGAGAACCAGCAGGGGAGGGACAGAGAGAGGGGGACAGAGGATCTGAAGCAGGCTCTGTGCTGAATGCAGAGAGCTTGATGCAGATTCAAACTCATGAACCATGAGATCATGACCTGAGCTGAAGTCAGATGCTTAACCAACTGAGCCACCCAGGTGCCCTGTGATCTTTGGTTTTAACATTTTCTCGTCAATATCTTCACTAAAACATCATGTACTATTTATGTGACCTCTCTCCTTTCCTACCCTCTTGTATAAGAATTAAGTTTAAAAGGAAAATACTTGTAAAATAAATGATTTTAAAAGGCACAAATTAAATTTGGTAAAATTAGTTTGATGATAGTTAATCTTTCCTGAGGTCATGGTTGGGGCTTCTTTTTGCCTACTTGAAGTGGGAAAAACAATAACATTCATCTGAAGTACAACTAAATTTTGATGTCCAAAAATGCTGGGGCAGAATTATTTTGCTTTTGATTTCTCACATTTTGGGGTCCACTTTTGGAAAAGCATCTGTCAGTGTTTCAACTGCTTTAAATGACAACAAATGATCTTAAGTTTTTTTTTTTTGTTTTTTTGTTTTTTTGTTTTTGTTTTTTAGTCTAATTTATTTTGAGAGAGAGAGAAAGAGAGTATGCGCAACAGGGGCAGGGAGAGAGGAATCTCAGGCTGTCAAAACAGAGCCCAACTCAGGGCTTGATCCCATGAACTATGAGATCATCATCTAAGCCAAAATCGAGTTAACTGACTGAGCCACCCAGGTGCCGCATCAAATGATCTTAAGTATTGATCACTAACCCAACTGTTTGAAATTCTGTGTATTGCAGAGCCTCCTTTGAGGAATGTATTCAGAGCTTATCCCACCTTAAACACCCCCAACCATATACACACACAGACACACATACGAAGAATGAGAAGAATGAACCACACTCTGTACCACTAACGTAGTCACAGATTATACAAGATTGATCTTGGTGGTTATCTATTGAACCAGAACTTTTTTTTTTTTTTTTTTATATTGAAGATTATCCTACATGTTGCTGGTTCAAGAGACTTATTACCAGTGAAAGATTCTTTGGTATAGAAATGTGATTATAATATGAAGTTTAAATTACTCTTTCTGGCAAATTACTGGGTTTTTGTTTCTCAAGAAGTTGTTTTTTTGGTTAGGAAATGATAATGTTTTAGTTGCTTATCTGGGCTCTACAGCTGGCAGAGGAATGCATACTGATCATGAATTTGCATCTGGATCCTTGAAAATGCACAGATGTTACTTAGTGGTTACTTAGTGTTTCCAAAAGAGGTAGAAAAGATACGTAGTCTGTCTCTCTTTCTCTCTCTCCTTGTCTTGTTTAGAGATACCACTGAAAGAGGTCAGTGACTCAATTTTATATTTACTGTTTCTTTTTATCTTTTTCAAAGCATGGGTCTAATGAATAGGGGAGGAAAAAAAGTCACACCAAGGACACTCAGCCATGTGAGAATATTATAGCTGATACTAGAATGCAGCTCCTTTAAGGGTAGGAACATTGATTTGTTCTTTGCTGCATCCCCAGTGCCTAGAATAGTGACTGCAATCCCCAAATGTTTGTCAAATGAATAAATCTCCATCGCATTGAACTTCTCATGATAGGTGAATGCACCCATGCTTTTTGAACTCTGTTTCTATTTATAGTTGACTAGCAAAGGTTTTAGAAAACCTGAGGTTTGGGCTTCTATTCAAGGAGTTAAGAGCAAGCCATAGTAGTTTTACTCAGCTGATAAATGCTTGGGTTTTGGTTAATGTTGGTGATTAAATCATCTCTCCGCAATGGAATAATTCCAACATGCCACAGAATCCTAGTTTGGGAAGATCATATCATCCATCAGATACCTGAAAAGTTGTTAGGCATAAACAAGGGAACACAAACTGAAAAACTTATCTAAAACAGTGGCAGTTGGAAAGCCACTTAAAATTTAAAATTGGAATTATTTTATATTGCCTCCACGCTCAAATTTTGCTGTGAATCTGTTTCTTAAAATGCAGTGCATGTGCAAGAAAAGGCATTTCTTTCACATACAGTGAAAATAAAAAATTCATTCGGGGTGCCTGTGTGGCTCAGTTGTTTGTCTGACTTTGGCTCAGGTCATGATCATGTGGTTCCTGGGTTTGAGCCCTGCATTGGACTCTGCGCTGATAGCTCAGAGCCTGGAGCCTGCTTCAGATTCTGTGCCTCCCTCTCTCTCTCTGCCCCTCCTCCACTTGTGTGTGAGCCCGTGTGTGTGTGTTCTCTGTCTCTCAAATAAATATAAAAAGAGTGCTTTAAAATTATTCAGTGTTGCCTTCTTAAAGTTTTGAACTCTTGGGGCGCCTGGGTGGCTCAGTCAGTTAAGCGTTGGACTCTTGATTTCAGCTCAGCTCATGATCTCACGGTTTGTGGGTTCGAGCCCTGCATTGGGCTCTGCACTGACAGTGAGGAGCCTGCTTGGGATTCTCTCTTTCCCTTTCTCTCTGTCCCTCCCCCCTTACACTCTCACTCTCTTAAAATAAAAAATAAAAAAAAAGTTTTGAACTCTTAATTATCCTGTATTTGAAAGTGAGACAGGACTATGTTAAAAAAAAATCTATTCTTTTACAGTTAAAATATACACCAGCCAAAGAAAGTGCTGCTTTAGCCACTTGTGCTATACCACCCCCCCCCAACATTTTAAGAGGCCTGGCCTTGATTCTCTTTGTTTTTCCTTATGAATTTGGTTCAGTCTGATTAGTTTTTATAGTTTGAATTCTTTTATTATATGTATCATCCAAATTGATGTGCCTCTTTGCCCTGTTGAAGCCTATATGGTACTTCTTCAAATATATTCAATATATATTCAGGGTCATCCAAACCTTACTGCTCCTACTCTGGGGTATACATGACTGTATCATGGGATACTTACTGCCGTCATTGAAAGGTAGCTTATGGCGCCAGTGAACTTCTTTCAGCCTCACCTCTACATGGCCTGTATTTGGCAAATAGTCGCAGTGGAAGGTTTGTTTGTTTGTTTGTTTTTGTTTTGTTTTGTTTTTTGTTTGGTTTGTTTTTGTTGGCAGTGTTTCACAATGACATACTTGTTTCCAACCAAGTAGTTGTTTGATTGTGGTTATTAGGAAAGAGAGTCATTGCCAGCATTGAAGCAGACCTGTCTGGACCTTTTTGTTGAATCTGCCTGTTATTTGGTCCATCTCTTGGAACCTTACACCTGTGGAAACTTTACACACTTCTGTATTGACGGACTTCTCATATGTTTGACAGAATAAATTATCATCAAGTAATTTAAAACATGTCAAATGACTTTTATGGTAGATACAGTGATTTCCTTGAATTAAATTTAGCACTTTGAATCAATTCATTATTACCCTTAGACTTGACCGGTCTCTTGAATTTAATCCCTCCTGCACCCCCCATCCCTGCCACCTGCTAGATATACATCTACTTGGGAAGCCACCTTTCTTTTATTTTTTTTTAAGATTTTTTTATTTTTAAGTAATCTCTTTTTTTAATGTTTATTTTTGAGAGTGAGAGAGAGAGGGCACGAGCGGTGGAGGGGCAGAGAGAGAGAGAGAGAGAGAGGGAGACACAGAATCTGAAGCAGGCTCCAGGCTCCGAGCTGTCAGCCAGAGCCTAACACGGGACTTGAACCCACAAACTAGAGATCATGACCTGAGCCGAAGTTGAACACTTAAGCGACTGAGCCACCCAGGTGCCCCAATAATCTCTACATCCATTGTGGGGCTTGAACTCATGATCTTGAGATCAAGAGTTGCATTCTCTTCTGACTGAGCCAGCCAGGCGTCCCACCTTTCATTTCTTTTTTTTTTTTTTTTTTTTTTAATTTTTTTTAACGTTTATTTATTTTTGAGAGACAGATACAGAGTATGAGCAGGGGAAGGGCAGAGACAGAGAGAGGGAGTTACAGAATCTGAAGCAGGCTCCAGGCTCTGAGCCGCCAGCACAGAGCCCGACGCGGGGCTCGAACTCACAGACCGTGAGATCATGACCTGAGCCGAAGTCGGCCTCCCAACCGACTGAGCCACCCAGGCGCCCCCCACCTTTCATTTCTTAACGATATTGTTTTTTTCCCACTCACCACAGGCCCCCTAACATTTCATTTTGCAGTTACTCTTGACAACTTGCTCTGCCTCTTTTCCCCCCCATTTCTAATCAATTACTAAGCTCAGGCAATTAATACTTTTACTCACTTTGATGTCTTCCTCTGCATTTTTGCTACAGTTGAGATATTTGGCTGTTAGCAGTTCATATCTGAACTAGTAGTCCGGGAATATCCTAAGTCAGTTTTCCCCTTTAGACCATTCTACTTACTGCTTGTCACTGTTTTACGCCACCACTTAAGTGTTATTATTTTCCTGCTGATAAAGCTTTTGGTTTCACACCATTGAATTAAATCTGACTCCTTAGCCTGGCATCGAAGGGCCACAGTGTGTCCTGCCTTTTTTGGTCTTCTTTACCTGAATACTTTCTTGATGTTCTGACCTATTCTCAGTTTCTCAAAAATGTCCTGATTGCTTCCTTCTGTGGTATTAATAGCCATCCTCTCTTGAAGTGTCCCTGTCTCTTCTTTTTCTTTAATTAAATCCTATCCAGTCTGTAAAACCCAGTTGAAATTCTTCATTAGCTGTGAAGCCTCCTTGGGCTGTCCATCCTCTGAACTCTGAGCACATGCATGTCATTGGACATTTAACTTCATAGGACATCAACTTCATTGATACTTCGTGAGTTACAATGAGCTGTGTCTCATTTTTTGTTTGTAATCACTTTTTTTTAAAAATTCTATTTGAGAGTGAGTGAGCCACAAGCGGGGGAGGGGCAGAGAGCGGGAGAAAGAGAATTCCAAGCAAGCTCTATTCTTTTAGTGCAGGAACCAGATGTGGGGCTAAAACTCAAATCTCCAGATCATGACCTGAGCCGAAATCCAGAGTCAGACACTTAACCAACTGAGCCACTCAGGTGCCCCTGTTTGTAATAGTTCTAAAGTGGAATAATGCCTCTTCACATACACTATTTCGTCTGTTTTTTTTTTTTTTTTTAATGTTTGTTTTTGAGAGAGAGCACACATATGCAAGTAGGGAAGGGGCAGAGAGAGCAAGAGAAAGTGCACATGCGAGCAGGGAAGGGACAGAGAGAGAAAGAATCCTAAGCAGTCTCCATGCTCAGCATGGAACCCAACGTGGGGCTTGATCCCACAATCTCGAGATCAGGACCTGAGCTGATATCAAGAATTGACTGCTTAACCGACCGAGTGACCCAGGCATCCCAGTTATCTCTTCTTTTTAACAAATGATTATTTTCCTAAGTTGAAATCATAGATAATGTACCTACTGATGTAATTTAAAAGGAAAATATTTGTAATATGTATTTCAGTATTCAAGTGCTCAGCAAAAATCATATTTCTAGCAAGAAAAGGTCCTGCAGATTAACAGACAGCACTAATTTTTCTTCTGTATTGTACCTTTTTAAACAACAAGACCAAACTTGATACTTAATATGGTTTGTGTCTCAAGTTTGCAAGTTATGAGTAGCTTTATTTCCCATGTAGTATGTGGTTAATATGGCCTCTAAGTTACAAAATTTATAAATTATTTCAAAAAAATTTTCAGTGCTTATTTTTGAGAGAGAGAGTGAAAGCGAGAACAAGCGGGGGAGGAGCAGAGAGAGGGAAGACAGTCCAAAGCAGGCTCCAGGCTCTGAGCCGTCAGCACAGCCTGATACGGGGTTCGAACCCACAAACCATGAGATCATGACCGGAGCCGAAGTTGGATGCTTAACCAACTAAGCTACCCCGGCACCCCAGAGTTGCAAAATTAAGTTAAAAGTTACTGAGAGACAAAAATTCTACTTGTAAAATGTTTAAAACACTTTATTATTGCATATTTAGCTTCCCTTTTATGTTCTTAATCATTTGAAGTTTTCTGGAAGTTATGGATGTAATGTGCTATGTTGACCAACTCCCTAATTTTAGGATTTTAATATTTTATACAGTTTTGTTTATTTATGTGATCTCATGTCATATAACAGCCCAAAAGGTTGGATTGTCTGCAAATACTGAGAAATCATTACAAGGGAATCAGGTCAATTAGGTCTTTTATCTCTATAAAGGTCAAATTGTTGCTTAGTTGTGCTAAAAATTCTTTGTGCCTGGCAGTACCCCTGCCTCCCCACTTCTGTCCTGATTTTTTTCATAAACATAAAAGATCCTTTGGTAGAAGCCAGTTAGTTGCATGTACAAAACACCTTAAATTACCAAGTCTAAGCCTAAATCTCCTATGATCTTAGTTTTTAAAAATATGGTTAATGGGAGCATCTTGAGTGGCTCAGTTGGTTAAGTGTCCGACTTCGGCTCAGGTCATGATCTCACTGTTCGTGAGTTTGAGCCCTGCATCAGGCTCAGTGCTGACAGCTTAGAGCCTGGAGCCTGCTTCCTGCTTCACATTCTGTGTCTTGCTCTCTCTCTGCCCCTTGCCTGCTCATGCTCTGTCTTTCTCTCTCAAAAATAAATAAACCTTAAAAAAAAAAATAAAGTTCATGTAGTGGCAAAAGCTTAGCTAAGAAGCCATCGGAAATGATGATTGAGGAGAAACTCAAATAGAAGTATCTATAGGTTCCTAGAAAGTTCTGTGTGTACAGTTTTGTAGTTTCTAAAGGCATGATGAGGACTGACTGGGCTTTTTTGGGCAATTAAGCATTCTAAAATCTATTGTTGACTTAAATAGTCAACATTATAATAATTTAAAAAATGCATTGGGGCACCTGGGTGGCTAAGTCGGTGGAGTGTCCGACTTCTGTTCAGGTCATGATCTCACGGTTCATGAGTTCGAGCCCCACATCAGGCTCTGTGCTGACAGCTCAGAGACTGGAGCCTGCTTTGGATTCTGTGTCTGTCTTTGCCTCTGTCTCTCTCTCTGTCTCTCTCTCTGTCTCTGTCTCTCTCTCTCTCTCTCTCTCTCTGTCCTTCCCCAGCTCATGCTTTCTCTCTCTCAAAATAAATAAATGTAAAAAAAATTAAAAAATAAAAACAAAAAAACCCATATTGTCATGACATTCTGACTTGTAGAGAAAAGTCTTGTTGGGAGATCTAAGTGGCTTAACTTGATTGTAAGGATATTTGTAAAATTACTGGTTTTTCTTTTGCAGATTGTCTTGTGAAACCTTCTAATAGAGAAAGTTCTTGGGACAAACTTAACTTGGTAAGTTTGTTGTGTTATTCCCCCCTCCTCCTTCTCCCTTTTGTGCTGTTTTGAAGCAGCAAAGACTAATTTGGGGGGGGGGGTCCTGTTTGTCCATGTACATAATTATTTAGATGAGCTCTTACATGTTCACTTTAATTAAGTCTCTAAATGCGATTTTTTCACTAGAGCTCAAGGCAGATTATTATTTCCATTTATAATGTGCTGTAATATAGTATACTGTAACTTGGAAACTTGTATTAAATTGAGATTAAATGAGTTGTAGCCCTAATATGTTGTTTAGAATAGACCATTCTTAACAACATGGAATTCTTTTAAATTGAAACTTGATTCTTTTTCCGAGTTCTCTTAAATTGTTATGTATCTATATAAAAATCAAGACCTCATTACTAGACTTAGTACTAATGTGATATTTAACTAGAAAAGAAGTTCTGAAAAGTTTGTAATGCTGTTCCCAGCATGGTTATTAATGCATGACCTGTTCTTCTTTTCATAGATTTGTGTGTATCTATGACTACTCCAGTCTTTATTACTGCCTCTAGTTTCTGCCACTATTTAATTTAGGAAATTATAATCTAATTTTATTATTATTATTTAAAAATATTTTATTTATTTTTGAGAGAGACAGACAGAGCATGAGTGAGGGGAGGGGCAGACAGAGAGGGAGACACATAATCCAAAGCAGGTTCCAGGCCCTGAGACGTCAGCACAGAGCCTGACACAGGGCTCGAACTTGCGAACCGTGAGATCATGCCCTCAGGTGAAGTCAGATGCTTAACTGACTGAGCCACCCAGGTACCCCAGGAAATTATAATCTAATTTTATTGACAAGAGTAGTTGTCACTTCTGGGTCCACATCAATACCTTGTTCTGTCACTTTCAGCTTGACATTGCCCCCAGGATAAGGATCATCGGGCTCCTTAGCATGGCATTTTAGGCTCTTGACAAGTAGCTTTTAATCACATCTCCTGCAGGGATGCCTGAGTGGCGCAGTCTGTTGAGTGCCTGACTCTTGGTTTTGGCTCAGATCATTATCTTGCAATTTGTGAGTTTGAGCCCCACATTGGGCTCTGAGCTGGATGGCATGGAACCTGCTTGGGATTCTGTCTCTCCTTCCTCCCTGCCCCTCCCCCACTTCTCTCTCTGTCTCTCTCTTCTCTCTCTCTCAAATAAACTTAAAAAAAAAAAAAGATTTAAACGCATCTCCTGCAAATAGTCACCTATTTCCCCTATACAACTAGGGTACTTTTTGCTGTAGCCACATTGACCTATATTCCCTCGAGTACTCTCCAGTATGCTCCCCCCCCTCCTTTTCTTTCCTTATCTTTGTCTTTATCTCAGTCTTCCTCATTCTCAGCCTCAGTCTTGTCTCAGGCTTTGCTTGTGCCATTACTATTCTCTTTGTCTCAGTAGCTCAGAATCTGACCAGTTCAGCTATTAAAAGCTCAGTTCTAAAATGCCTTCCTGAGTACTCAGACCAGAATCCATTTCTCTACCTTTTGCATTATATTTCTGCATCTCTTTTTATGCGTTGCCCTATTAGTTAGCTGTTTGTTAACACCTTAGGCAAGAACTAGGTTCATAAAATAGTTTTTAATTCACACAAACATTTCCAGAGTCCTGAGATATAGGACTTCTCCTAAACACACACACACACACACACACACACACACACACACACACACGAACAAAAACAAAAATTCTACTTAAAATCAAATTATAGTGAGAAGAGTAGATTTTGTGCCATCTGTTTAATTTAGGAAATTATCCTCTAATTTTAAATCTAATTTAGTAGGGATTAGTTGTAATCTTGTTGATTCAGGGTATTTTTTTCCTTCTTTTTGGATTTATATATATAATCTGTGATCTTATAGTCTGAATTGCTCAGACTGTCTTATTTTGTTGACTATCTTGTTTTGTTATTGTTTGCAAGTGTAAGCTTTAGTTATTGAGAAAGAAATTGGGTAATTCCTCCTTTGCAGGTTCCTGAAAGATGAGATATGATGTTTGGTAGGGAGATTAAATAATTTTTATTTTTGTAAAGATTTCTCGGAAGTCGCATCTGTGGGGTGGTGTTGATAATGGAGCCCAGAGAAACCTACAGATTCTAATTGTCAAATTCTCATGCATATATTAAGAAAAGAGAGATCATTTGACTCTGATGCTTAGAATAAGAATCTTCTCCTTCATTTGGTGCAATGGACGTCCATATTATACCTTATTAGACCTTTAAAGTAATCCTACTAATGTATTCTTGGCTCTGCCATGTTTAATTTTTACATTGCCATAAAAATGTAAATATTTACTGAGTTTTAATTTTAGAATCATTAACTTGAGATAAGGCACCTAATACTTATATTGCAAAAACAATGAATCAAAGTGTTACATTCTTTTCTTTAAAAGTGTTACATTCTTTTTTAAAAAAATGTTTATTGTGAGAGAGAGAGAGAGAGAGAGAGAGAGAGAGGATCCTAAGCAGGCTCCATGCTGTCAGTGCAGAGTCTGACATGGGGCTCGATTTCATGGGCAGTGAAATCATGACTTGAGCCAAAATCAAGAGTCAGACAGGTGCCCCTAAGTGTCACATTTTTTGTGTTTTTTGGGGGGGGGGCGCGGATATTATATTTATTTATTTTTTAACTTCTTTTTAAAATTTACATTCAAGTTAGCATTATGCAACAATGGTTTCAAGAGTAGATTCCTTAATGCCCCTTATCCATTTAGCCCATCCCCCCCCCACAGCCCCTCCAGTAACCCTCTGTCTGTTCTCTCCATATTTAAGAGTCTCTTATGTTTTGTCCCCCTCCCTGTTTTTGTATTATTTTCCTTCTCTTCCCTTATGTTCATCTGTTTTGTATCTTAAAGTCCTCATATGAGTGAAGTCATATTTGTCTTTTCCTGACTCATTTCGCTTAGTATAATACCCTCTAGTTCTATCCATCTAGTTGCAAATGTCAAGATTTCATTCTTTTTGATTGCCGAGTAATACTCCATTGTATATATATACCACATCTTCTTTATCCATTCATCCATCGATGGACATTTGGGCTCTTTTCATACTTTGGCTATTGTAGATGGTGCTGCTATAAACATTGGGGTGCATGTGCCCCTTCGAAACAGCATACCTGTATCCTTTGGGTAAATGCCTAATAGTGCAATTGCTGGGTTGTAGGGTAGTTTCTATTTTTAATTTTTTGAGGGAACTCCATACTGTTTTCCAGAGTGGCTGCACCAGTTTGCATTCCCACCAGCAGTGCAAAAGAGATCCTCTTTCTCTACATCCTTGCCAACATCTGTTGTTGCCTGAGTTGTTAATGTTAGCCATTCTGATAGGTGTGAGATGGTATCTCATGGTGGTTTTGATTTGTATTTCCCTGATGATGAGTGATGCTGAGCATCTTTTCATGTGTTGGCTGGCCATCTAGATGTCTTTGGAGAAGTGTCTATTCATATCTTCTACCCATTTCTTCACTGGATTGTTTTTTGGCCATTCAGTTTGGTAAATTCTTTATAGGTTTTAGATACTAACTCTTTATCTGATATATTGTTTGCAAATATCTTCTCCCATTCCATTGGTTGCCTTTTAGTTTTGCTGAATATTTTCTTCACTGTGCAGAAGCTTTTTATTTTGCTGAGGTCCCAGTAGTTCATTTCTGTTTTGTTTCCCTTGCATCTGGAGACATGTTGAGTAAGAAGTTGCTGCAGCCAAGGTCAGCGATGTTTTTGCCTGCTTTCTCCTTGAGGATTTTGATGGCCTCCTATCTTACGTTTAGGTCTTTCATCTATTTTGAGTTTATTTTTGTGTATGGTATAAGAAAGCGGTCCAGATTCATTTTTCTGTATGTTGCTGTCCAGTTTTCCCAGCACCACTTGCTAAAGAGTGCTGGGATATTTATTCCATTGGATAGTCTTTCCTGCTTTGTCAGAGGTTAGTTGGCCATACGTTTGTGGGTCCATTTCTGGGTTTTCTATTCTGTTCCATTGATCTGAGTGTCTGTTTTTGTGCCACTAACTAAGTGTTACATTCTTAAGCATGGTCTGGGTGTTAGGGAAAGATGGGAGATTATTAAATTAATTTTGATGTCAGGAAACATTATTTGAATTAGTATGGGGGCACCTGGGTGGCTCAGTTGGTTAAGCATCTGACTTTGGCCCAGGTTGTAATATCATGGTTCGTGAGTTTGAGCCCCTACATCAGGCGCTCTGCTGTCAGAGCAGAGCCCACTTCAGATCTTCTATATGCTTCTCTCTCTCTTTCTGTCTTTCACAAAAAGAAATAAACATTTGAATTAGTATAATATGGGCCCCAGATTATAAGAGACTCAAGAGATATGACTAGATTCAATGTATGATACTAGACTGGATCCTCTATTAAGGGAAAAAATTAATGTGAAGGATATAATTGGTAAAGTTGACCATTGGGATATAGATTAAAATACTGAATCAATGTTAAACTTTCTAAATTACAAAACTAGTACTGTGATTATATAAGACTATTTTTGTTCTTAGGAAGTATATGCTGAAATAAGGAGTAAAGAGGCATGGTGTATGCAACTCTCTTTTAAATGCTTCCAGAAATAATAAGTAACTGTGTATGTATGCATTCAAATTTGCTTACTAAGCCAGTTTGGTTCTCGTAGATAGGGAGATCCATTTTGGATTTATAGATCACCACAGAAACATCCCATAATATTCCAAGAATATTATTTTTGCATTTGCAGGTTAGTTTTAATCTTTAGTATTTCATCCAAAAGTTTATAACATTTTCTATATTACTATCAACATTAGGAACACGAAAAGCCTACTCTTTTGCTTAAATAGGTTAGGACCATGAAGATTTTCACAGAGGCATTATGGAGTTTGGATTTGACTAGTGGTAGTGGGAACTGGCTGGGTGATATTTAACTTGTTCTGGGCTGACTCTGTCAGGTCTGCAGTAATAGCGTGTAGTTCCTTTAATTAGGATATGGCCAGGCAGGGGGAAATTTGCCAATTTTGTCCTCTTTTTTTTTTTCCTTTTCTTTTTAAAGATCCAGACATAAAAGAAAGAAAAGCCTCGCCAGACACTGAAGAAGGGACGGGGATTTCTCCTCCTAATCTGGGCCTCCTGTCATGGTAAGTAAAAAGAAAATAACAAGAAAATTGGAATTGAACTCTGCCCTGAAATTAAGTGAACATTAATAGGTCCATGCATTCTTGTTATTCTAAATCATTTCACTTTTCCATTCCTGAACTTTATTACCTTTCTTTTATTGCTTAATTAGTAATAAATAGAATATTTTAGTGTGTTAGAACAATTTATTTCTGTTTAATCCTGTGGATTAGATATTGGCTTTTTTCATGGAGTCATGACTAAAATTAATGGTTCTTGGATTCAGTGTTTCTTAATTCTTTTACAGGAAGTAAGATGTAGTGAAAACTATGTGTGTATGTGTGCATGTGTTAGTTTGCTGTGCGTAGGAGAATTATGGTTGGTCATACACATATTCTTTATGAATTCACCTTTCTAGAGAGAAGCAAACCCCTCCCCTCCCCTTTCTGTCTCTTTAAGGCAGTATTTTTATCCCAAAGAAGGTAAAGCAGCTTTGTACCCCCCATACCTACATCTTTGACTAAAAAGAGCATGTAATGGACATTGAGGGGCCAGTCCAGGGGGGAGAAGATGGAGCACTGAGCCGGCCACATTTCTATCAATCCTGAGAATACGTAAACAGTGCTTCAAGGCTTAAAAAAAGAAATGGTGCTCTGTAATATTGTCCTGCTTCTACCTTGTTATGTGTCTTAGATCCAAACTCTGTTTCACGCTGGTGCACAAAGAAGGAATTGAAAAGGCCATGTTAATTTCAAGCTTCATTAGGGACCTGGGTGGAAAATGCTTTTTAAAATAAAAAACAAACTAAAACACAACAGAAAAACTAGTTGTGCAGAAATGTCATACTAAAAGAAGGAAGATAACTGCTTTCATCTTGAAGCTGGGTCAGTTTTTTCTTAGTTTGTGGGTATAACAACTTTTTGATATATCCTATATCCAAACACAGATGAACTTTTAATATTGTTTCTCTAGAGTACATTTTATTTTATTGGTTTTCCCACAGAGTTTTTAATAAATTGAAAATGTGTTTGCATAATATTTATATGGTATGTATGCCAATGCTAATGAATAGCAAATGATAGTCTTATAAAAGCAGCTGTGTTCTGTACTGAGGGGTTGTCCTTTATTGTTTAGCACCACATAGCCAGCAACAATGTGGTCCTCGTCTCGATGCTGTAGGGTCTATGTTGCTGCCCTGCGGGTAGTTTTCTCGTACACTCTGGGGATGCTTTGGTGTGCTGCTGTAGTTGGGGAGCAGTATGACCATGTGCCTTTTTTTTTTCTTTTAATTTCTCGTCAAGTAACATTATAACGACTTTTTACAAATACTCATGCATAATTCTGACTGGTTCATGTCCACATGTATATTTTATATTCTATAGTTAGAATTAAAGCATAATTACATTTCTGTTTTGCTTATTTGACTAAAGGAATTAAACATTTTTGCATGTTGATTCGTTGGATTCCTAATGATCATTTTACTAACTGTATAACATTTAGCAACTTGTTGAACCATTGATTTAATTAATAATTGATACGTTCTATTGTTTCAGCATTTAGGTTGTTTTGTGCTTAATCCTTACATTTTTTTTTTAATGTTTTATTTATTTTTGAGACATAGAGAGAAAGACAGAGGGTGAGTGGGGGAGGGGCAAAGGGAGGGGGACACAGAATCCGAGGCAGGCTCCGGGCTCTGAGCTGTCAGCACAGAGCCTGATGTAGGGCTCGAACTCACGAACTGTGAGATCATGACCTGAGCCGAAGTCGGAGGCTTAACCGACTGAGCTACCCAGGCGCCCCAATCCTTACATTTTTTTTAAATGTTTATTTTGGGAGAGAGAGAGAGAGAACGTGAACAGGGGAGGGGCAGAGAGAGAGGGAGAGCGAGAATCCCAAGCAGGCTCTACACTGCTAGGGCAGAGCTCAGTGCAGGGCTCAGTCTCACAAACAGTGAGATCCTGACTTGAGCCGAAATCAAGAATCAGATGCTTAACCGACTGAACCACCCAGGCACCCTTGCCTGTTTTTTTTTTTAAAGTTTTTTTTTTTTTTTAATATTTATTTATTTTTGAGAGAGTACAAGTGAGGGAGGGGCAGAAGAGAGAGGAAGACACAGAATCTGGAGCAGTCTCCAGGCTCTCTCTGAGCCGTCAGCACAGAGCCTGACATGGGGCTCGAACTCACAGACTGCTAGATCATGACCTCAGCTGAAGTCGGATGCTTAACTGATTGAGCCACCCAGGTGCCCCGCCTTCCCTTTTTTTAATGTATATCTCTGTGCTGATTTGAGTTAGCATCCGCTCTCTTTATCTTTGTAATGACTTTTTTAAAAAATTTTTTTAATGTTTATTTTTGAGAGACAGAGTGTGAGCAGGGGCAGACAGAGAGAAAGGGAGACACAGAATCTGAAGGAGGCTCCACGCTCTGAGCTGTCAGCAATGAGCCCAACGTGGAGCTTAAACTCATGAACTGTGAGATCGGTTAAGTCGAACACTTAACCACTGAGCCACCCAGGCGCCCCTATAAAGATTCTTAAAGGAGACTGAAGTCTTTTCTCGGGAGGTTAAGCATTAGGAAAATACATTTCCATGTTTTATTATGGAAAATCTCAAGCTTGTACAAAGAGGATAGTACAGTGAACCCTCATAATATGCATTAGTCCACTGTAGTAATCATTAATTCGTGGCCATACTTGTTTCTTCTGACTCCCTTACTGTCAACTCTTTGGATTATTTTGAAATAAATCTCAAGCATTGTATCAGAGAAATTGTATTTTTTTTTAATATTTATTATTTTTTTTATTTTTCAGAGAGAGCATGAGCAAGGGAGAGGCAGAGAGAGAGGGAGACACAGAATCTGAAGCAGGCTTCAGGCTCTGAGCTGTCAGCACAGAGCCCTATGTGGGGCTTGAACTCACAAACCATGAGATCATGTCCTGAGTTGAACTCGGTTGCTTAAACGGCTGAGCCATCCAGACACCCCAAGAGAAATTGTATTTTTGATGACCTTCAATACCAGTCTTTTTTTTTTTTTTTAATGTTTCTTTTTTTTAGAGAGAGAGAGGGAGTGAGCGAGCGTGAGCGGGAGGAGAGGCAGAAAGTTGATGGTGCAGGACAGAGGATCAGAAGCAGGGTCTGTGCTGACAGCTGTGAGCCTGCTACAGGGATTGAACCCATGAACTACACGATAATAATGACCTGAGCTGAAACCAAGAGTCAGGTGCTCAGCTGACTGAGCCACCTAGGTGCCCCTATACCAGTCTTAAGAATAGTGACTGGAGGAGTGCCTGGGTGGCTCAGTCAGTTGAGCATCCAACTCTTGGTTTCGGCTCAGGTCATGATCTCTCAGTTCATGAGTTTGAGCCCCATGTATGTCTCTGTGCTGACAGTGCAAGAGCCTGCTTGGGATTTCTCTCTCTCTCTCTCTCTCTCTCTTAAAAATAAACATTAAGGAAAAAAAAAAAAAGAATAGTGACTGGAGGAGTGCCCGAGTGGCTCAGTCAGTTGAATATCCACCTCTTGGTTGTAGCTCAGCTCATGATCTTGCGGTTGGTGAGATTGACTGCGTCAGGCTCTGTGCTGAGTGTGAAGCCTGCTTGGGATTCTCTCTCCCTCTCTGCCCCTCCCCAACTCATGCTCTCTCTTAAATAAATAAACTGGGGAAAAAATAAAAATAGTGACTGGAATTGACAATGAGATAAGTCCTTTCATTTTTACCTTTCGTTAGGTGTTCTACATATACTTCACTCTTAGCAATAGATAGTTTTTCTTTTTATCCTGGAATGTGGTATATGAATTTAGTTAATAGGCATTTTGAGTTGTCAGCAGTGTCTGCTCCCTGTGTTCTTTAAATATTTCTCTGTAATGTTGACTTCCCTCTCAGGTGTGGATTTACCACTCTTACCTGCATAAGCCCATAGGAAAAACTAGCCTGTAATTGTGGTGACTAATCCCTTTTCAAGATTTTGTAGGTGGTCCCACTGACCTTATGGAATTGGTAGAGACTAAGAAGTGCCAAATTCCACAGTTCCTGGTGTTCCTCAGTAATACCAGGAAATCGACCATGTGGAATACATACCCCCCTAATAGTAAGAAATTACTACTTACAACCTAGGAGAAATTTGTTTGCAAGCCTCTTATGAGGTTAAGATTTGCCAGTTTGTTTTTTCTTTCTTCCCTTTTGTCTCCTTACTCTATCAATCATCTCAAGTTTGACTTTCTTTTTTACTCATGAAACTTAAAAACTATAGTAAATTCGGCAGTTAATTCAGCTTAACATTAGCCAAGTAATTTTTTTTTAAATAGCATTCTTCCAGAAGAATGTCAGTGAGTAGTTTGTCCTAATGTTAATTAAATCCTTGGTGATTAAATGCGTTCTTATGTGCAAGGGGGAAAATTGGCTCTAAAGCCTTAATGTGAATTGAGACAATCTTTTAAAGAGCAATTATTTTATTTGACTATGAAAAATTATTACTTCATACTCTTACTTGCTGACTTAATTCTCTGTCCTCTTAGGTTTAAAATCATTCCTTCCATTTTCAGTAGCTACTTTGGTTATATACAGTGGCATGGATCAGCACCCAAACGAATATGCCAACAAGAATGGATTTGTAATGGCTTCTCAGTTTGGTTTTGTTTTTAGCTTGCTACTTTAATTCTCTGCTGTTTAAAGGTCAGTAAAAAACAAACTCTGGCAGTCACCGGAAGAAATAAGTAGTTCTATAAAATGATCTTGAAGAAAATATAAATTTAGACCTATATATTTGTGTGAGTTAAAAAGTTAATGTGATACTGAGTAGGCATGTTTAAAGTGTACTTTTATGTAATAATTTTTAAAAGCATTCCTCCTTCATGGCATTTCTTACCTATTCCCTATTGGTTTATGAGAGAAATCTTCCTAAATTCGGGTTTCCTTATAACTTTTCTTTTAGTTCTAAGTGTAAATACGCAGTGTTCTTTTAATCAAGAGCTACCTTTTAAGAATGGAGCTAGAACATTGGGGTACACGTGGCTCTATGCATCAGCATTCCTGTGTCTCTTGGGTAGATTCCTAGCAGTGCTATTGCTGGGTCATAGGGTAGCTCTATTTTCATTTTTTTGAGGAACCTCCACACCGTTTTCCAGAGTGGCTGCACCAGTTTGCCTTCCCACCAACAGTGTAGGAGGGTGCCTGCTTCTCCACATCCCCGCCAGCATCTATAGTTTCCTGATTTATTCATTTTAGCCACTTGAACCGGTGTAAGGTGGTATCTCAGTGTGGTTTTGATTTGTGTTTCCCTGATGATGAGTGACTTTGAGCATCGTTTCATGTGTCTGTTGGTCATCTGAATGTCCTCTTTGGAGAAGTGTCTATTCATATCTTCCGCCCATTTCTTCACTGGATTATTTGTTTTTCAGGTGTGGAGTTTGGTAAGTTCTTTATAGATAAGCAGCATTTTCAACAATAGCCAAATCATGGAAAGAGACCAAGTGCCCATCAACTGACGAATGGATAAAGAAGATGTGGCACATATATACAATGGGCTACCACGTGGCAATGAGAAAAAATGAAATCTGGCCATGTGTAGCAACATGGATGGAACTGGAGGGTATTATGCTAAGTGCAATAAGTCAGTCAGAAAAAAACAGATACCATATGTTTTCACGAATAGGTGGACTTTGTGAGACTAAGCAGAAACCAGAGAGAGGGGAAGAGGGGAAAGGAAAAAAAGACCCAGAGAGGGAGGGAGATAAAACATAAGAGACTCTTAAAGATTAAGAACAAACTGAGGATGAGGGGTCTGAGGGAGGGGGGAGAGGGGGTGACGGGCATTAAAGAGGGCACGTGTTGGGATGAACACTGGGTGTTATATGTAAACCAATTTGAAAATAAACTATTATAATAAATTTAAAAAAAAAGAATGGAGCTAGAATTGGTTAAAAGAAAAAAAAGTAAGACTTACAGAAAAATGAGTTCCTTTCAAATATGACTTATTCCTTCACTCAGTCATTGACCTAAGAGGAAATGATTCAAGAGGAATAAAATGGATCAGATTGGCACAGAACTCTTCATCTAACAAGTTATTTGGTATTTATAGGAGTGGAGCCATTTTACCAACCTTTGTATACCCTAAGTTATTATATTTTTAGAGACTCTAAGCCACATGACATAAACCTTACTAAAATATACCGCCTTCATTAAGCTTTTTTTTGCTCAAAGAAATTGAATAGAGGGGCACCTAGGTGGCTCAGTCGGTTAAGCATCTGACTTCAGCTCAGGTCATGATCTCAGGATTCGTGAGTTCGGGCCCTACATCTGGCTCTTTGTTGTCAGCGAAGAACCTGCTTCTCTCTCTCTCTCTCTGCTCCTCCCCTGCCTTGCATACTCTCTCTCTCTTTCATGGTGAATACCTCACAGTCCTAGGGAAGTGACTGTATTAATACACAGTTTGTTTTTGAATATAACAAGATTTTATTTAATGATGACTGAAGTTGTGTAAATTTTTTTTGGAATTCGTGAACCATTTATAAAATGGTTAAAGTTTTATTTTTAGAACTTGAATTCACTAACTTCTTTCTACATTTTGAATATCAAACCTTAAAATTCTAGTGCCTTAAAATAAAATAGCTCCTTAGAGGGGATGGAATAGATCCAGTCAGCTGGTAGCAAAGATGCTGATCTTATGGGTGGTAGATGGATGAGTGATTGTTACTCATGTGTCTGTGTATGACTCCTCTTGTCAAAGATTAGCACTGGAAGAATTGTTTTAGAGAAAGTCTGATTTCAGATGAAACAGCTTTAACAGTATTTAGTACTGCATTGAAGTAGAGCAGCAGTTTTCTCACCTCTTTTACTTTGAAGATCCCTCCTTACATTCCTAACTTAGCGCCCCAGAGGGATTTTGCTTATATGGGGTATGTCTGTCTATACTTACAATATTAGAAATTAAATGAGAAGTCTTTAAAGTGTTCTTAAGTTCATTTAGAAATAACAATAACTGGGGTGCCTGGCTGGCTCAGTCGATAGAACATGTGACTCTTGATCTTGGGGTTGTAAGTGCAAACCCCAGTTTGGGGTAAAGCTCACGTTTGGGTGTAAAGATTACTTAAAAATAAAATCTTGGGGCACCTGGGTGGCTCAGTCAGTTAAGTGCAGACTTTGGCTCAGGTAATGATCTCACGGTTTGTGGGTTTGAACCCCGCATCAGGCTCTGTGCTTTGGATTCTGTGTGTGTGTGTCTCTCTCTCTGCCACTCCCTCACTCATATTCTGTGTGTTTGTCTCTGTCTCAAAAATAAACATTTTAAAAAATTAAAAAAGAAAATCTTAATAACAGAGGTGCCTAGGTGGCTCAGTTGGTTAAGTATGTGACTCTTGATTTCAGCTCAGGTCATGATCTCACAGTTGGTGAGATCAAGCCCTGTGTGGGGCTCTGTGCTGACAGCTTGGAGGCCTGCTTTGAATTCTCTCTCTCCTCTCTCTCTCTGCCTCTCCCCTGGTCATGTTCTCTCAATAAATAAACTTTAAAAAAAGTTAAAAAACAGCTAAATGTTAACATAAACATTTTCAATGAAAAATAACTTTACGTACTCTAGAAATAGTGTAAAGAGTGTCATTATTTTACAGTTTTTACAAATCTCTGTTTGCCTTAATAGATGTTTGCTACATCCTGATATCTACTTCTGCATTTAATATGTTAAAGTATGTTGGGAAAAAAGTGTTGAAATATATGAAGTAACCACATACTCAC
Source organism: Paguma larvata (assembly GCA_030068075.1). Lineage (NCBI taxonomy): Eukaryota > Metazoa > Chordata > Mammalia > Carnivora > Viverridae > Paguma > Paguma larvata. Next base: position 67,475,975 of record CM057835.1, read on the forward strand.
ACAAGTATGTACTTAGAAGAGTATTTTAATAGTTTTTCTGTCTGGAAAATATTGTGTGTATTCTTCTGTTATATTATACCAAAACTTGACATATAATACTTCTTTAAGATAAGGGGCCCCTGGGTGTCTCAGTTGGTGAAGCGACTGACTCTTAATTTCATGATCTCATGGTTTGTGAGATTGAGCCCCATATCAGGCTCTGTGCTGACAGCATGGAGCCTGCTTGGGATTCTCTCTCTCTCCCTTTCTCTTGGCTCCTCCCTGTTCTCTCTCTTCCAAAAATGAATAAATAAACCTTAAAAATATAGTTTAAAATTAGGTGCTATGTGGAATCTGAAACTGTATCAGTGAACTTTTTGTATTGTTACACTTAAAACCATTGGTCTGGGTCACCTGGGTGGCTGACTTCAGCTAAGGTCATGATCATCTGACTTCAGCTAAGGTCATGATCTCATGGTTCCTGAGTTCTAGGCCTGCATTGGGCTCTGTGCTGTCAGTACTGAGCCTGCTTTGGATCCTGTCTTCCTCTCTGTCTGCACCTTCCCCACTCGTACTCTCTCAAAGATAAATAAACATTAAAAAACAAAACAAAACAAAAACCATTGGTTTGTCTTGCACTTTAGTTTTTAATGCTTTATTTATAAAATGGTATTTAATGAAAAAGCTGGTTAGTTTGTAACTAAAACAGTTGCACAGATGCTTTACCTCAAGATATATAATATGTCAGTATGTGGCAGAAGTATTTGATGTTATTTCCTGTATAAAAAAGACGTACTTGAAGGGTCAAGATTTAATAAAATGTTACCATTCCCCTCCCCTGCTTTATCAAGGACATTCTAAGTGAAACTGGTGTCACGGCTTTGATTATACTAAGGCGTCATTAGTTTTATCTACTGATTCTTTTTGTATTGTTAGTACGAATGTCAATACAGTGGATAAAGGCAAGTAATGTCTTAGTATTATTGTGAAGGTGGTTTTGATCTCATAGAGCCCCTGATAGGGTCTCAGAATCTGCAGACCTACCTTTGAGAGCATCACTAGTAGTGTTATTGTTATATGATTAAGATTGCTAATTAGGTAAAACCTTCATTGTTATTTATAGGTAGGATTTTTTTCCCCCTCTTTGAGGAGATACAAAGAATTGTTGGAATCAGGTTAAGCAGCACATGCAGAACTGTCTTCTAACTAATGGTTATAATTCTTAATGCTGTCAGAGGAACATGAGATGGCTTTTGCTCTTGTAAAATGTGCTGTCTATATAGATTTTATAATAATTTGCAGTCACACTTTCCAGTAGGTTGTTTTTCTCCTCTTCCTAAACCATAAAAATTCATAATATAAAAAAGACTTTTTAAAATACAAATCATGATTAGTTCAGGTGCCACTGACATTAGAAATTAATTGCTTTTTTTTTTGAAATTGTATTAATAGAAATCTTTTTTTGTAATATAAGGCAGATTAAGCTAGGGATAGTGGTTCACACATGTTTTCAGTTTGAAAAATTCAATTTCTAAACTTAAAAGAAACGTTTCCATTATATAAATTTCACATCTAACCAAAGTACACATGTTGATTTAGTGTGAACCTCTGCTTTACCCAGCTTTCATCAGTTATTCCTCATGGACGATCCTGTTTCAGTTAATTCCTGCTCGCTTCCTTCCTACCTTTCCCTCTCCCAATTATTATTATTATTATTTTTTTTGCACTTATATTCTCTGACTAGAGATGCCTAATATATTGGATGGAACACTTTGGGATGAATGCTTTTTCTTTGAGCTTTCTTCTTGTTCACCTTGGTCACTGCACTTTTATTGTGATCATGGTAGAAAAATGAAATATGGATGACTGGGAGATTTGAAATTAAAGATTTTGGGTTTTTCCAGGATGAAGAGACTCGGCACAGCCTTGAGTGCATCCAGGCCAATCAGATCTTTCCCAGGAAGCAGCTGATCCGGGAGGATGAGAATCTTCAGGTAATTATAGGCCACTTTGATTATAAAATAAGTCTATAGCATCATAGTAAGAACGTAGCAGAGGTAATGAATTGAAGTAACACACTGTATAATTTTGTTTTTCCTTGAACCATACACGAGGTAGAAAGCTGGAAAACATCTCTCCTTTTAGAAAGATGTATTTCCTGAGAGTGCATTGTTTGAGACGATCATCTCTGTCATTCCTTCAGTAATGATGAACTTGAATAACCAAGTACATTTGAATTATGTGGACATAACTCATTCTTTTTAGGTCCTTTACTTATTTACCATATTTTAAGTTTGAGTGACGGGTTTTATCATCCATTCATTCAATCTGTGCTTGAAGACTTTGCTTTACTATTTTAGAACTCTGAAAGGTTTATTCTTCCATTTTGAAGGTTCCTTTTCTTGAACTTCATGGAGAAAGCACAGAGTATGTGGGCCGTGCTGAGGATGCCATCATTGCCCTTTCTAATTATAGACTTCACATCAAATTCAAGGAGTCTCTTGTTAATGTAAGTGATTACCAACTGTTTTCCCACTAAAGTAGATGGGGAAAGGAAGAATAAAAGCTTGTTAATGTTCTCAAAGAAGAATGTTACACACAGGGTTGGGTGAAAACACTGTGTGCTCTGCTTTTCTGTCATTGAATTTAGTACTTAGAGACACTAGGTTAACAAGGAATGCTTACACTTGATTTAAAATGTTACATGTAGTTGTCAGTTGAATCGTCCATTGTTTAGTAACACCGAACAATTTGTACTAGGTAATGGTGTATCATTAAGCTTTATAAGGGTACAAAGGCTGAATAGGTTTTTATTCTTCAATCTTTAGTAGTTACCAATTGCCTGAGATGAGATAATTTCTAGAACCTTAGCGTCAAATGATGAGATGTACTTTGAGCTCAGTGCAGACTCTCATTATAGGATGAAGTTAACTCTAATGGCTTCTTAGTGGAATAGCATAGATGTTAAATACAATGTTTATTTGCATAATGGACTATATTACTGAAGAAAATGGAGGCTCTCAGATCTCAAGAGTGCATTTACCCTTTTCACTTATGAGGGTACTCTCTGAACTGGTTCTTCAATGCAATGTCATCATTAACAGTTTTCAGTGAATGCGCCTTTCACCGCAAAGATATGAAAGTTCATGTACTTCCACCAAATGAATGCCTTCTTCTTTTTCATTTGCTAGTATTGTGGATTTCTTTCTGCACTTTGGCTCTAGCACAGAGAAATGTTTTATGACATTTTATAAAAGCTCAGGGCTTTACTTTCATTCAGATTGTGTGTTTTTGGTGTTCATTTTGGGATTCTTTGAAAACTGTACTTTACTCAGTCGTCCAAAAGTTCCCCGACTTCTTTGTCACACTCCTTTGTTAGAATGGCTGCCATTTTGTTTGTAATTGGCTTTTATTATTTATGTAGTATTTCTTATTCTTCATAGTTATGCATTTATATCCAGAAGACATTATGGCCTGAATTCCTCTTGGCATCTAGATTCGAACTACGATCGTAGCTATTAATGTTAGTTTTCTGTCCCATCAACTCAAAATACACATTGGATTCATTAAGTAGAGAGGCATGATGTGTATTCATACCCTGTACCACTTATTCAAAGACGTCCATTTGATACTGGGTGGCCATGATAGGGGGGAACTGGATGGAAACTCCTATAAAATCCCAACAACCAAAAATTGCCCACCAGCTACTGTGGAAGTAAGGACAGTAATAATTAGTAGAACTGCTGAGTTTAATTTTGTGTTTAAATTCTGTTTATATGGTTGAAATTAATGAAATTGTAATTAAATTTCATGTAGGGATGATATGGTTTTGTATTGTATTTTTCCATATAGTCCCCTATCTCTCAACTTGGTTTATAGCCAAGTATTTCAGAGGCTACTTTTAGATCTATTTGGGAATAGGGTCTGTTGGATAGAAAGTATGGATTTGACCATGTCATTTACCAGCTGAAAGCCCTTCAGTGTTTCTTTACTGTTTCTGAGATGAAATTGCTAAGCATGGTGTTAGGCTAAGTGGTGTGATCCTTACTGCCTAACTTCAGTTTCTCTCTTTCCCCCTTCTCCCCTTGCATTATTAGTAAAACCATCCTCCTTGAAGTATTCAACCACACTTCACACCTCTGAGTTGTTTCTCTTCTCTCCTGCTTGGGGAGCTGCTCTTCATCTGTCAAAACCCAGTTAAGGTGGTAGCTTCTGTGAAGCCTTTCTCAGTTTCCTCCCTGATGGTTTATTACCTTCACCTCTGGCTGCTTTGGTATCTCGAACACACCTTTACAACATTTACGAATGTGTTGTAAATTTTTGATTATTCATCTTTGTGTCTTAGGAGTCTAGCATGTTTTCTGGTGCCATGGTATTCAGTAAATATTAAGTGAATTGGAGTTGATATGGGTTTGAAATGGATATTAGACCATTTTTAAACCCCTTTTGAGTTTAAAGCTCATTTAAAAACAAATTTCTGTCTGAACAGGACTGTCATCGTCTCTAACAGTGGCTGTATGAGTAGGCTCTTTACTGGAATTGTTGGTCCCCCATTGTGACTGAGATACAATGCTTAAGAAAACTTAACTACTGTTTTTACGTTTGACCCATTTCGTCACCTAAAAGTATTTCCTCAGCATAATAATCCTAGAGTCTGCATGTCACTTAAAAATCCCGACAATGGCTTTGCACAGAGAAATAATAAGTGCAAAAGTATTTTGGCATTGCAGTGACTTTAAACATTCAAATTGAGAGAGATCTGGATTTCTCCATACAAATAAATTAATCACAGTAGTAAGGTTCCTAAAACCTGTGGTTACTCCAGAAAATGGTGGCTTTTCCTGCAGTAAGTCCTGGATGGAGTCCAGAGAGTTGGTGGTGTCGCCCCTTCTTTCCCTCCTTCCCTCCTTCCCTCTCTCAACAGATAAGTATTTCAATAAAATACATGGGATCAAGAGACCACCCTCTTTAAAGGTTATTATATCTAAATCAAACACATTTCAATCATTAAAGCCCAGATGTGCCAGTATATACCATGGCATGCGCTGGTTTGCATCATTTTGTATGCTTTTAAGTCAACACATATAGCACTTCAGAAAGAGACTTAACCGTCAAGTTTTAAATAGCTACCTGATATCATATATTCTCTTTTAATTTCACAGCACATTGAATAAAATCTGTCTGTAGGTTTGGATGCCATAACATCATTACTTTAAACATATTCACTGGGTATCAGGTTTCCAAGTCCTAGGGTAAACAGTCTCTGTAGTAGAGTTCATTTGTAGCATTTAAGGTATGAATTGCTCCCATTCTCTGCTTTTTCCAAATTGTGTTTCTACATACGTACAGGTATATTTCTTTGCTCAGCTAATTTATAAACAAGTAAGTGTTGAAGTGGAATTCATGAAAGTTTAAAACAGTTGTTTTTTTGTTTTTTGTGTTTTTTTTTTTTTTTTGGTATAATTCACTAGACTGTCTCTCAATCTGCTGCTTCTGAAATCCCAGTAAGTAGCATGGGAATCCTAGGTGGTTTTTGCACCTGTGCTTTGGAACAAGTTGGTTTTGACTGTCAGATGCTCACTTTGCAAAGCAGCAAAATTTGTCCTCTCTGCATGAGTCCCTTCCCAACTCTTACTAGTAGACAAAGTTCTAGTGGTACACTGTGATGAGAACGACTTGTGGAGTGAGGATAAAGCCCCATAGTTTATACATAAACAGATGGGATTGTGACCTTCAAAAAACATAAAGTGAGTTTCAACCAGTAATAATTTGTAAAACCAAAAAGGGCATTAAAACTTCTGTTTCCAGGCTGGTCTGTTAATGCTTCTTAGGAATAACGTGGAGTTGTAGCAGCTGCAAACACTTTCCTTAGCATTTTTTCACATTTTAGTACAACAAAAATCTTTATTCCCCAAGCTTCAAAAGGAAGATATTCTTAACAATTAATGCACCTTGGCTGCAGCATTCATGTGCCAGCAGAGGTGTCTGAATCAGTGGTGAAGAGTAGCTTATAAATATAAAAGGTGAGCAGTAAAGAGTTTGGGGCTTTAATTTGTGACAGTCTTCTTCTGACTGGTTTTTATAGAAGATTTAGGGCCCAGATATTCCAGTTTATTACACATTTTAGGTTTAGACTCATTATTTTCACTCTGTTATTGCCTTTTTTTTTTTTTTTTTTTTGATGTTGTTTATTTTGAGAGAAAGACTGAGAGTGTGAGCAGAGGTGGGGCAGAGAGAGGCAGAGAGAGCGAATCCCAAACAGGCTCTTCACTTAAAGCTGGACACGGGGCTTGAACCCAAAAACTGTGAGATCATGAAATCAAGAGTAAACCAACTGAGCCACCCAGGCGCCCGTGTTCCTGCAATTTTTACTTCAAATGTATGTACAGGATTAGTACTTACCATTCACGCTATAAAATGGGCATGTTTTTATTATTTAAAAAAAATGTTTATTTTTTGAGAGAGAGCATGAGCTGGGAAGGGGCAGAGAGAGAAGGAGACACAGAATCCAAAGCAGGTTCCACGCTGTCAGTACAAAGCCCTATGTGGGACTCAAACTCAGGAACTGTGAGATCATGACCTGTGCCTAAGTTGGATTCTAAACCTGCTGAGCCACCCAGGTGCCCCAGTACGTTGTTTTTAAAAGGTAGAAATTATCCCACTTTTAAATTCTGGTGCTTAAAAATAATGCACATGTACACACACTCGCTCATTCTCTCACACACACACCCATCCAGAATGAATTAAAGTAAACATGGTAGGGTATGATGACATAAAATTCCTTCTGGAATGAGACAGTACTGTGGGTCTTTAATACTGTGCATGTTTATTAAATTTTTAACTGCTGCTTTCCTGCTTATTTGGATTGATGCTCTTATGAATTTTGGTCTCTGTGATGTAACTGTTGGCCTTTTGAGGAATTAACAGCACTGAGTGTGTTTGATGCCTTGTTTTAAGCATGAGTTTGGTGGAGTTCATAAGAGGAAAAACACTGTAAAGGAAGATAGAATTACCTGTCAGGTAGAAGGTAGAGGAGAAAGGAGCAAAAAGAAAATGAGCTGCTACAAAACACTGAATCAGTACGTTCGGGAGGATTTGAATGTTACTTAGATTTCTTCCTACTCTTCCATGGACAGAACTGTCCCTAAGTCATCTTGGTTTAAATTCTGTTTTCCTCTTAAAGGTCCCTAGTAGAGTGACCACTTAATTCTGAAAGAAAAGCTAAAGTAGAATTCCTGCAGAAAGAAGGGGCAATCTTAGTGGAAGAAAGGAAGGTGCACCATTATAATGGAAGGAGCCTGGGCTAGACGACAGACATGGTTTCTGGTCATGACTTTGCTACTAGCTTCTAATGTAAAGGCTTAACCTCCCTGGGCTATAAAATGGCCTAGAATTGAATGGCATAGATTCAGTGACATAGAATTTAATGGCATTGGTGAGAATTTGTAGTTGTTTTGCGGACGGGGTTGAATATTGGATGTGTCTGGTTACAGAAATGGTAGAGATCCTTTTGATGTATGAGGAGAATTGAGAAACCTAAAGCAATGGAGTAGGCCTTAAAAAAAAAAAAAAGTAGAGAAACTTCGTGTGTTTTGGTGGGGTATATGAAGAGGAAAAGAAGGCCTGCTCTGCCTTTTTGGAAGAGGAGGCAGTCTGGATAGGGTTTGGGGTAGAAATGAGAAGAAAAAAGGGAGATGTTAATTTGATATAAAATCAGGCATTTCTCTCTTACATGTTTCTCTTATTCCTGCATATTAAACTTCCCTGCATGTGACCATCTGCATGAACATTAAAATCTGTTTTCCATATCTATGACTTGAGTACACATGGTTGTTTCTGTTGACTTGCCAGTAGATTTGCATACTAGTGTCTGGTATTTTTATCCTTCTTCCTTAAATTTGTGGTGTTAAAAATGCGCAAAAATTCACATATCGAATGCATATTTCACTTGGCTCTGAGGTATTTCATTATTCTGGAAGTCTGGACACAGGCCCTTGGGGTCTCAGACAATAGTAGGGGGTGTCAAGCTTATCTCTTCTTTGTAGCACAGTAGTTTGGGGCCGGTCCATTTCCTCTAGCAACTGCTAATAGCTTTAGTTGTTTTTCAAATTTTATGGTTACAAGGAGAGTTGATTGAGGGGGACCTGGAATTCAGGTGACTGCTCAAAGAGCAGCCTTTCCACGAGGATTTGTGAAGCTCACTTTTACTCCACTCTAGGCTCTTTGTATTCCCTCTGTCTGGGACTTGCTAAGTTGTGACCATGTTCAGAAAACATACAGGAAGTTTGGAAACTTGTCTGAGAAAGTTGGGAAGCAAGCAAAATTTTAGAAAATTGAAATTAGAATTCTTAATTGTCGTTCTGGCAGCCACTTTTGGGTAAGGAAGGAGAAGGGAAATTAGGGTACATTTAAGAAAAAACAACCACCACCACCACAAAGAAATATGAAAGCCAAAGGACTGGCCTGCAAACAAATCAGCGTCCTCTTCCATTATGTATCTTTTTAATCTATTCTTTACAATTCTTGATAGTTTATCCCTACCGATTGGTATATATTGTTGTTTTTTCCTTCTGAGATGTACAAGTCTTGAAAGAATTTTTAGCTGCATCAGCTGCTGTTTCTCTAGCACCTTGTGGTTAAGGACTTAAACACAGAGGGCCAAAGCTCTTTTTTTTTTATCAGAACACAGGCAAGATTTCTTTCCTTACCCTCAGTCCTATCACAAGTATAAGGACATTTTGTAGATTATAGACTTAGAACTAAGCAAGAAGGCTCTGGTTCTGAGGTGGAAACTCCCAATCATTATATGTATAGTCTTATTTTGCTTGCTTCTTTTTTTTAATCCCTGCCCCAGTTTCTGTTTCTTGTCCTACACATCCAGCACTGGGCTTCTTTTTGATCCTCACATCATTGTTCTGAGAAGTCTCTGCTGATTCTGGCAATTGCATGGTGGGGCAGGGTTAGCAGGAAGTCTGTTTCTGAAACTGACTCAGCTAATATGAGGGCTACCCTGTGCAGGCAGCACTCTCTTGTTTCTGTGTTGGGAGGAGACTGCCCTCCTCTTCTCATGCTAAACATGAATTGTTGGAATGTTACTTGCAATTCCCAGAACTACATTCTGGCTGGGCATGATACAGTGTAAGAGACAGTGGTCTACCCCTTCTTCAAGGAATGAGTGTATCCACAATTAGTTTTCCAGGCTCTCTTTAGAAGTTCTGGAGGGGCTCCTGGGTGGCTTAGTTGGTTAAGTGTCCAACTTTCTCTCTTTCTCTCTGTTTTTTTTTTAAATGTTTATTTTTAAGAGCGAGAAGGAGTGTGGGTGAGCGAGGGAGGGAGGGGAAGAGAGAGGGAGACTGAGGATCCGAAGCAGACTCTACGCTGACATCAGAGAGCCCGATGTGGGACTCGAACTCATGAACCGTGAGATCATGACCTGAGCTGAAGTCAGATACTTAACTAACTGAGCCACCCAGGCTCCCCAAGCATCCGACTCTTGATTTCAGCTTGGGTCATGATCTTCTTGTTCGTGTGATTGAACCCCACATCAGGCTCTGTTCTGACAGCATGGAGCCTACTTGATATCCACCACCACCCCCCCCCACCCTGCTCCTCCCCTGCTTGACCCTCTCTCTTTCTCTCTCTCAAAATAAATGGATAAACATTAAAAAAAAACCACCAGCATTCATATATAGAAGTTTTGGAAATTGCTTTTTGAAACCAGGGGTTGAGTCAAGGTGAATTGAGCAAGAGGGAGGAATCTTATTTCAACTTGAGGATTTGTCACCTTGTTCAAGTGCTTCCCCTGTCTGCCTCTCTTCTTTTATCCCTCTCCACTATTGTACTTCTGTGTTCAGTAGAGTCTGCTCACCGTATTGTCAGGGAGAGAACCATTCCATCTTGTTTATACCTCAAGCCCCACTCAGCTTCTCTGGTCTTTTGAAGCAAATTAGACCTTCCTAGTTTCAGGACCTTTGACCACTGAGTGGCCTCCTCCCTGCACTTTGATACCTGTGGGTCTCATCTGCTTATCAGAGAGCTTGACAAGCAGCCACATCTTTTCTGTGCAACTTGCAGGCAGTTGAGATCTTTAGTCTTTCAGGATGCTCCTTTGCTGACACAAAGCCACAAATCCACTTTGTCATTGCAGATCATAGCTAGTTATAGTGTGTAAAGTAGTACTTGGAGAGATGATGAGTCTGATGCTTGAGAGATGACATATTTCCCTGTTCTTCCAGAGATGGTGCCTTCTCCTTGTTCGTTGTCTTCATGGTCAAGCTGTTTAGAGGAAAAGAAAGGGAAACCCTAATTCACTCCATAGTAAATCACTTGACTACTAATTATACAGATAAATTGCAGTTCTGCTTGCTGCTTTCCCATGTAGAGGTTTTGAATCTTTCTCGTTCGACCCACTGAGGGAACTGCAAGGTCAGTGCCCTCTTGACTAAGGGGACTTCATCTTTTTAAATTGCAGGTTCCGTTACAGCTTATAGAAAGTGTTGAATGCCGAGATATATTTCAGCTTCATTTGACTTGCAAAGACTGCAAAGTTATCAGGTATGTGATATGTTTATGCTGCTATTTAGTGTGGAAAATATGTATTTTTAAAAGAATAGATCCATGTTTTGGTAACAGTAAAAGAGCTTTTGAGAGTTAGCCTTGTTAGGAATATTTTGTGAGTTGTTAGTGCCTGAAATATTTTATCTTTAGGCTGCTTTGCTATTTGAAAAGGGTTTTTAAAATTTTTTATTTGGATATTATTTCAAATTTACAAAAAGTGTAACAATAAAATATTACAAAGAACACTAATATTAACATTTTACTCCATTTGCTTTATTGTTTCCCAGGGCTGTGTGTGTGTGTGTGTGTGTGTGTGTGTGTGTGTGTGATTCTTTTTCTGGACGATTTGAAAGTAAGTTACATAATCCTGGCTTTTCATCCTGAAATACTTTGATGTGCTTTCCTAAGAATAGGGATATTTTCTTACATAACCATGTTGTCATTATCAACTTCACAACTTTACACTGATAATACTTTTATCCAGTCTGCTATCCATGTTCCAGTTTTGTCACTTGACCTAATAATGTCCTTTCTAGCATTCTTCATTTAGGAGAGGGTCCATGCAAGGTCAGGTATTACATTTTGTTGCCATGATTCTGTAGCCTTATTTAATCTGAAGCATTTTTCACCAACTTTCTTTGTCTTTTATGACATTCACATTTTGAAGAATAAAATCTTTTATTTTAATAGAATATTTTTCATTTTGTGACTGTCCAGTGTTTCCTCATGGTTAAATTGAGGTTGTGTATTTTCAGCTGCAATACTGTATGTGTGAGGTTGTGTCCTTTTCAGGATACTGTATTGCATCTGGAGGCAAATAGTGTCCATCTGTTCCTACTGCTGATGTCAATTTTGTTCACTCTCATCAAGGTGTCACCTGCTTTTTGTATAATTTCTACATTTGCTCTCTCATAACTAATAAACAGTGTGTGGGAGGGACTTTAAGACAATGAAAATATCCTGCTTCTCGTCAGATTTCTTCATAGATTTGGCATCCATTATGGTTTTTATCTTATGTAATCTTTACTATAATGGTTGCAGAATGATGTCTGAAGTGTGGTTTTAAATTTGGTACCTCCAGAAGTTCTAAATTCCTCAAGTTTTCAGTTTATCTCTTTGATTGACTTTGGAGTGCCAGTAAACATTGTATGCGCCACATTGATTGGGATGAGGGAAAGGTTTAAGTGGCCTCCTCGGTTTTAAGGTAAATCAGTTCCTTTGTAGCTACTGAGATTTGGCTTGTTTTTGATAGGTACCAACTACAACTTGTTTATTAATTACTCAGTTTTAAACACTGTTGGCATTTGAAAAGGTGATACTTTTGCCCTAATTATTTTAATCTAGCTGTATGTACTGAAAATTGCAATTGATAATAGAATGGTCACAGCTGAAAGTTTCAGTGTAATATATCTTATTTTGGATGTACAATTGCTGATTTATTCTAATGGCCGAGTAGACAGATTTTGAAATTAACTGGCCAAAAGTTGCACTGTGATTTATTTTTGAGCTTGGCCTAATAGGTTATAACAACAAAGTGAACATTCTCTAAACCTATTTCTTGACAACCAATAAAGCTTTGGTGGAAGATATAGAAGGAAATCTTACTCATGGAAGAGAAAACTGCCATTTTACTTTAATAATTACCATTAGTCAATCTTAAGCAATTTCATTAGTCTAAAAACATAAATTTTCCACATGTTAATTTTCTTTTCTTTTTGACATTTTGCACCACTGGCTAAAATTTGTTGCATCTGTAATTATTACAAATGATAAACATGTGAATGATGACCTATGATGCTTTTCTTTGCTGTAGTTGTCACTGCACCAGGAGTTAGGTACTCTTGAAATGGTGGCTTCCCTTATTGACATTGTCACCTGTCTTCTAATTACATCCATATTTATTTGACTTTACAAAGGTGTCAGTTCTCAACCTTTGAGCAGTGTCAAGAGTGGCTCAAGAGATTGAACAATGCAATCCGACCACCTGCAAAAATAGAAGATCTCTTTTCATTTGCGTACCACGCTTGGTGCATGGAAGTCTATGCCAGTGAAAAAGAACAACATGGAGACCTGTGCAGACCAGGTAGACCTTTCTAAAATGTGCAGATGGTGTTTTATTGAACTACTGTTTGAGGTATCCTTAACATGAAATGGGACTCCTAAGCGTTCATGTATTCAGTCAGTGTATATTTTATGAAGCACCTAAGCATGTGCCTATCATTTTTCTAAGATAAATAGAGCATGTTTCTATTAGGGGAAAGGAAGGACACTAAATTTGGCATCATAATCTACTGGACCTTAAAAAAACAAACAACCAAACAAAAAAAAACCCTACAGTAAGGTTTAACGGGCGTTATAAGAAGCCTAACGGAAGGGAGCCGTGAGTCATATGCACATTCGGGAAGACTTCACGTTCATGGTGGCTTTCGAGTTAGAATAAGGGTTCATTGATTAGAGAAAGGAGAAAAATATTGGAACAGGTAGCATGAACAAAGGTCCAGAAGCGTGTGACATTAGGGCATAGAATAATGGCGTGTAAAATGGCCTTTCATTATCTTTTTATTTACTTTCTTTAAAAGGTTTATTTATTTTGAAGTGGGGGCAGAGAGAGCGGGAGAGAGAATCCCAAGCAGGCTCTTTGCTGTCAGCACAGAGCCCGACACAGAGCTTGATGTCTCACGATCATGACCTAAACCAAATTCAGGAGTTGGATGCTTAACTCAATGCATCCATATCTTCTTATTTTCAAGACATATATGACATATATATCTTATATTTCATATATGTCCTGTTGTTACCCCTTTCATCTCATGAATGAAACAGAGGTCCAGAGAGGCCAGGTGACTTCCCTCAGGACGAATAGAGAAGCTGAGCCTGTGCTGGAGCCTAGGCCTCCTGGCTTTGCAGGAAATCTTCGTCCTACTCTGTCTTTCTCCCTCAGAAATGGCTTAGATCAAGTTCATGTTGTTTCTCTGCATGTAGTTGTCTGTAAACTTTATGCTGCCCAACACTCAGTCTTTAGTGTGTCAAGCCTGGAAGCAAAGTCTTGAATTTCTAAGCAGTGTAAAGTTATGAGCCTCCTTCCAATAAAGTTTCCTCTTGGAACTTTTTTCTTTAAACCTCAGTTTTAACCCAGAATTTTCTATCTTAACAGTTTTTGCCCTAGGTCATTTTAAACATTTGAGGCTAATCTAGCTCTGCTTGCATCACTTTGTTTCCTGGCTCATTCACTGGTTGAAATTTTTGGATCATAATTAAAATACAGCCTAAGCATCATCTTATTTTTAAAGATACTTTGATGTATACTTTTGTTTGACCTTCATGACCTCTTCAAGCAGGCAGGATAGCCTGGTGTTTCTGTTTTGGGAGCCAAAGAAAGGAGACTCAGAGGTAAAGCCTGTTGTCAAGTCCACTGTCTGCTCTGTCACTATCAGTGACAGAGCTAGGACCTAAACCCAGTCCTCAGGTATTGAGAGTTGACTGGGGGGGGGGGTGTTCTTTGGATGCGGAGGTGAAAAACTGGTACCTGCCCTGTGGAGCCTGAAGGAAAGCCTCAGGAATTCAAGCTACCCATGAGCCTGGTCAGGCCAGTAGAACTGAGTCAGCCATAAGAGTCCACACCATCCGTGGAAGGGTTTTGGAATGTGCTTATTAGACTGTCTCTCACTTTACTACTTTATCCATTGTATCTTTTTCTTTTTTCTTTATTGATATGCCTTTGTATTTTTTTTGTTGTTATTGTTTATGGCTTTTTTCCAGTATTTTTTTTTTTTAAGATAAAATTTACCTACAGGGAAATGCACAGATCTTACATGTATATTTGCTGAGTTTTTGACCACTGCATCTTATTAATTTTTACTCTCAGGGCACCTGGGTGGCTTAGTTGGTTAAGCGTCTGACTTCTTGATTTTGGGTCAGGTCATGATCTCACGGTCGTGAGTTTGAGCCCCACATTGGGCTCTGCACTGGACCCTGCTTAAGATTCTCTTTGCCTCTTTCTCTTTCCTACTCTTCTCTCTCTCTCTCTCTCTTGCTCTCTCATTCTTTCTCTTTCTCTTTTTCTTTCTCTGTTTTTCTCTTCTCTTGGTCATGATCTCATGGTCGTGAGATTGAGTCCCACATTGGACTCTGCACTAGACCCTGCTTAAGATTCTCTTTCCCTCTTTCTCTTTCCTACTCTTCTCTCTCTCGTTCTTTCTCTTTTTCTCTTCTCTCTTTTTCTTTCTCTCTCTCTCTCTCTCAAAAATTTTTTAGTCTAGTATTTCCTAGGATAATGAAATGAGTGAGTGTATCTTGCTGCACATTGTTATATAAGAACTTCAGTTGTTTAAGACTCCGAACTCTAAAGGGCATTTCTGTAGTTAGTCTTCCATAGTGAGTCTTTATTCCCTTGATAAAATAAGTTTCTTTTGGATTTGAGCCATCTCTTAGGGTACCACCCTAAGATGTGCTATGTCAGAATTTCACTTTTTTTTTTTTAATGTTTATTTATTTTGAGAGAGAGTGCGAGTAGCAGGGAGAGGCAGAGAGAGAGAGGGAGAAAGAGAATCTTGAGCAGCCACTGTGCTGTTAGCACAGGGCTAGACACGAGGCTCAATCTTGTGAACCATAAGATCATGACCTGAGCTGAAATCAAGAGTTGGATGCTTAACTGACTGACCACTTAGGCACCCCAGAACTTCATGATTTTAATTATGTATTGCTTTATCTTGAGCTGGGATGACTTGGGTCCCCAGACTCTTCCCTTTCGGATCTAGTATTTGGCCACCATAACATATAGATGTCTATAGTGTCCTCTGTCTTTTGATTAGTTTGTGATGGATGGAGGTATTTGGGGGATAAAGTACTGATTTAAGAACTAGGAAACCTGATTTCAAATCCATATTTTAGCATTTAATTAAAAAAATTTGGGGAAGCCATTTATCTTCTCTGTACTTTAATTTTCTTTGTTCTTCAAACTGAGACATTCCTATTCTTCCTGTCCAGGCTGATCACGGTGTCCTGAAGGTCAGATCTGTTATTGCTGGAGAGTTCAATTCAGTAAATATTTGAGTGCTTCCTATGTGCCATACTTGTCAAAACATTTTGGAAACTATGAATCTACAGGTGATGCCATTGTAACTGATTGGTTGGAACTTACTCTATGAGTAAAGGTTGTATTTTGTTTCTTCCTGGTGTATACAAATCCACACTAAGTTAACCTGCAGGTCACTTACAAGGAATCTTATTGTACTTCAGTTACTTGGTTTGAGTGTGTGTATATGTATGGCTTTTCCCTTTTTATATATTATATATGAGTGGAGTACAGAGGGAAAACTTGCTGTTAATAAAAAAATACTGTGGTGGCATTTTTAAAGCCAGTCAACCTGGTTCTTCTATCTCCACCCAGTATTGTTGAGTGTTAGTGGTGGTGGCTATGAAATTACTCACCAAATATGAGCATACCAGACAACCACATTCTTATAAGTCATCTTTAGGGTGAGACAGCACTTGAGATATTTCAAAGTGATGCCTTTGTATAATCTGCTCCAACACATGAGATCATAAGCACAGACTCTGAAGGGTTGAAGTTATTAGTTTATGTAGTCTTTCAGTAGTTAATAAGGTCTTTTATGGATTCTTTTCTGCCTAGCCTGTTAAGAGTAGAATGTGTCAGAGAGGAGAGAAATGGAAAAATTGCATCATTACCTTATATTCATATAAATCTTAGTTTCTGACTGTTGAAGCTGTCATAGTTAAGTGAGCCACATTGTGGCCCATGCTCTGAGTCTTAATCAGCTTTGGAAGAAGTCTCAACATTGTTATTGGAAGTTTACCTGTGAAACTTGCAAAAGCCTTTGCAAAACTCTTGACTCTGCTCTTAGACCCATTTGAGACTCTAAAAAAGGAATAGATTAAAATCTTAAAGCTTCTCTCCCACATGCTCAGTTTTCTTTTCTTCATTGTAGCCACCGCCTTGGTGATCTGTACTTGAGCATTATTAGGCAAGAGTCCTGACAGATGACTGGGTGATTAATTTGTTAGTTTAGTAGCATCAGGCCTACCTTTCTGACCTCTCTTCTGTGAAATGCCCATTAAGCACATCTTGTTTAACCATGAACAGTATAGGACTCTGGGTCTTAACACTGTTGTGCAGCTGCCTGTTTCATATAAAGCGAAAGTCTTTGCCAGCAGAGTCTGTCTTACGAGTTTGAATGCAGTCCAGTAAGTGTATGTTTAGATGACTGCACTGGGACCTTTGTTCACATAAAAGAATGATTCCTCCTATATTTGAAAACTGGAAGGGCTGGTCCTCACCGTCCCTGACTTCGGTGTGGTTCTTTTCCCTTACATCGAGGACTGGCTCTTCTATCACAGGCCTTTTAAGTTGTGTAAAATTGTGGGCTCAAATGCTCAGAATCACCCAGGGAGCTAGATTTTTTTGGGGGAAAATGTTTTAGACTGCCTTTTGACACTAGTTATGATAGAGGGACTCATTGCTTTAAAAAGGTTTTCATTCCCACTAAAATAAGAATTGTTAGACTGTTTGCATTTGTTGTACAAGAAATACTAAATACTAAGAAAAGGACACATCCTCATTTGGGATTGGGGGAGGACAGACAGGAGGGTTGTAATGGAAATATAAAGCAAAACAAAAAACTTATAACCAGGGGCAACTGGGTAGCCCAGTTAAGCATTGGACTCTTGATTTCAGCTCAGGTTATGATCTCATGGGTCATGGGATCAAGCCTCATGTTGGACTCTGCACTGACAGTGTGGAACCTGCTTGGGATTCTCTCTTTCCCTATCTTTTTGCCCCTCCCCCTCCTTGTGTGCGCACACAGACTAAATAAACATTAAAAAAAGATTCATTCTCCCTCTGCCCTTCTCCCCCATGTGCACCCTCTTTCCTCAAAAAAAAAAAAAAAAAAAAAAACAACAAAGAACTTACAACCATAATATTTAAAATGGGATATTATAGTATATCTAATATTGAATCAGTGGAAACAATTCTTAGAGGGATATTCTTAAGGGAAATAGCAAAGAGATATGCTTGGCATTCACTTTTCTGGCTGAATAAACATAAGGGAACTTCTAACACAATTTGGCAAAAGACAGTTGAATTACTCATGTATATTTAAGGTCTGCTGGATTTTTTTTTAAAGCATTACTTTCCAAACTGTTGTGATCCACTTGTGGGTCATGAAATCAAAGTTTTAAGAACTGAAATACAAAATGAAACACTTAGGATAGAAAATCCCAAAATGTGTCACACATAGTAATGGTAGGTACAGTTTTGTGAAACTTAAAAATAAACATGTTATATTGGATTATGATATAAAACATAATTCGATTGTGATGGTCATTTTTAAAGTTAGGAAGTTACTGCTTTAGAGGATACAAAGGTAATTAAAAGTCTTTTTTTCTCAAGGAACTTGAATAACAAATGCTTTATGCTTGCTAGGCAGTATATATTTCTTTGTGTTAGCTCCGAGCTTCATGCTCCTGATGGTGGTTCTAAGCTTTTCGTTGGGCAACGTTCTGTGTGATAAATTGCCAGTGGTGGTGATACTGGTGGTTATTTTGCCAGTGATTATTTTAAAGTATCTGTGTGTTTATGCTAAGATGGAGGTACTGATGTTAAGAGTCATTAATTAAAGTACTTTTATCTTTTGCAAAGACTCCTTGGAGCTATATGCAGGTGGGAAAAATCTCATTAATGAACGAACTTGGAAATTGTCATAGTTTTATAGTTTTTAGATTGGGATTAAGTAGAAGATTGTCTAATATTCTTGATGGTCACTATTCCTTGCAATTTGTAGACAGATGGCACCCTAAGTCGGATAGCTTTTTTCCTATTTCAAAGCCCACATCACTTCTTAAACTTTTCCAGAATGGGATGCAATCAGCTGATTATTTCTTCTTGCATCTCTGCACCTCATCTTTTTATAGCTTTCCTTCAGGAAACCTATAATACCTAGTTTAAACTCAAGAAAAGCAGTTTAAATAGGAAGTAGTTTTATAGAATTGTCCTTCATTCAAGTAATTGCTGTTTGCAATTCTGAAGCTCCACTCCCAGGGAGAGCAAAGCTTTATACTTTGATCACCAAAGCAGTCCTGCTTTGTGCTTTTATCTGTTGTTGTAGGTTTTCGCAGCCCCCATCAGCATTTACTTTACTACCTATAACACTACGTATTAGAGATACTGCTTAATGGTTTTTTGTTTTACTGCCCTAGGACTCAGTGTGTTTTCAAGGAAGAAGGTTCTTTCAGATTTAATGACTTTTATGTTAGGTTCGTTTCTGCCTTTGTAGCTCAAGGTCTTTAGGAAGAGAAAGCCAGTTTCATTAGGGCAAAATGTAGGCAGGTTATACTTGTTGGGGTGGATGTTCTTATAGTGTGGTGTTTCCTGAGATTCCTACATATTGGGAGTTACAGTTTTGTGATCTCTTCTCTAAAATTCTGTAATCTACAAAGGCTCTGAAAATCAACAGATTTTTCTTATTTGGTGGCTTGACCTGTTCTGAACTGACATGAAGCTATTTGTTGCTTTACTTACCCCATTTAGTGTGTATTATCCATGCATTTCACTCTAGAAATATTAATGTTTGATTAATAGACCTTGTTGAGGGAGTGTTAACCTAATACTGTATTATGTGCACCGTCTTAAACTCCAGAAAACTCAGGTTTTGAGATCTGGCCCGTATTGTTTCTGATGAGGAATTGTAGATCTATATTACTATTCTTGATGAACTTGGTATTATTTTTTATGTCTACTGTGAGTGTGGAACTAGGAGAGTAGCCAATATAGTGACAAAGACTGGGTTTTGGGACCAGACAGACTTGCCCTAATAACCTCTCTCAGTCTCCGTTTTATCCTGTGTAAAATGAGCTCAGTGATAACCACTCAGCGTTGGTAGTAGTGATTAAATGAGATAACCTACATCCATTTAGAGTTTATTTTTGTGAGTGGTGTAAGGAAGTGGTCTAGTTTCATTCTTCTGCATGTTGCTGTCCAGTTCTCCCAGCACCATTTGTTAAAGAGGCTGTCTTTTTTCCATTGGATACTCTTTCCTGCGTGGGTCCATTTCTGGGTTCTCTATTCTATTCCATTGGTCTATGTGCCTGTTCTTGTGCCAATACCATGCTGTCTTGATGACTACCGCTTTGTAGTAGAGGTTAAAATCTGGGATTGTGATGCCTCCCGCTTTGGTTTTATTCTTCAGAATTACTTTGGCTATTCAGGGTCTTTTGTGGTTCCATACAAATTTTAGGATTGTTTGCTCTAGCTTTGAGAAGAATGCTGGTGCAATTTTGATTGGGGTTGCATTGAATGTGTAGATTGCTTTGGGTAGTATTGCCATTTTAATGATATTTATTCTTCCGATCCATGAGCATGGGATGTTTTTCCATTTCCTTGTGTCTTCCTCAATTTCCTTCATAAATTTTTTATAGTTTTCAGTGTAGAGGTCTTTTACATCTTTGGTTAGGTTTATTCCTAGGTATTTGATGGTTTTTGGTGCAATTGTGAATGGGATTCCCTTCTTAATTTCTCTTTCTGTTGCTTTGTTTTTGGTGTAAAGGAATGCAACCGATTTCGGTACGTTGATTTTGTATCCTGCAACTTTGCCAAATTCATGGCGGTGAGGGAGCGGGGAGAAGGGGTGACGGGCATTAAAGAGGGCACGTGTTGGGATGAACACTGGATGTTATATGTAAACCAATTTGAAAATAAACTATTATAAAAAAAATGAGAAAGCCTAATTCTTAAAAAAAATTTTTTTTAATGTTTGTTTATTCTTGAGAGAGACAGAGCATGAGCAAGGGAGGGGCAAAGAGAGACAGAGAATCTGAAGCTGGCTCCAGGCTCTGAGCTGTCAGCACAGAGCCCGATGTGGGGCTCAAACCCACGGACCCGTGAGATCATGACCTGAGCCAAAGTCGGACACTTAGCCACCCAGGTGCCCTAAGATAACCTAATTCTTGATCAAAATTCCAAGATGTGGAAACAGCCTAAGCGTTTGTCAATAGATGAATGAGTGGATAAAGAAGTTGTGGTATATGTGTATAATATCCCACACACAGGGTAATGGGCCGTTAAAAAAAGAAAGAAATTTTGGCATTTCTGACATCATGGAGGGACCTAGAAGTTATTCTACTAAGTGAAATAAGACAGAGAAAGACAAATACCATATGATTTCACTTATATGTGGGATCTAAATAACAGATAGACTCCTAAATACCGAGAATACACTGGTGGTTGCCAGAGGGGAGGCATGTGGGGGATGGGCAAAATAGGTGAAGGGGATTAAGAGGTACAGACTTCCACTAGCAGCATAGGGTACATCAGTAATACTATAACAACTTTGTATGGTGACAAATGGTACCTGCACTTGTGGTGAGCATTTTATAATGTAAGTAATTGTTGAATCACTATGTTGTACACCTGAAACTAATATAAATTGTGTGTTAGCTATACTTCAATTAAAAAATTTAATTTCCTCTTTCCTTTGTATATAGTCTTATCCTGGCAGAGAATTTTTAAAATAAAACTAAATATAGTTTTAAAACTACAGTTTTAAACGAAAACTAATATATATTTTATTTATATAATAACTGAGCAGGGTTAGCTACGCTTTTATTCTGTTTTGCAAAATAGTATTCATTTCTTTCTGCTGTCCTTGACCCCTAGGGGAGCATGTAACGTCAAGGTTTAAAAACGAAGTGGAGCGGATGGGTTTTGATATGAACAACGCTTGGAGGATTTCCAATATCAATGAGAAGTATAAGTGAGTTGTATGGGGCCCTATGGACTGTGTTTCATAGCCAGTGCCTTTGCAGAAACCCCAATTCTCATGTGGCAGAACATTTGAACTTAGACATTATCTTTCAATAGAGATTTATTATATCTAACTGCAGGGTCTACAGAGTACTTCTTGAGCCTTCTGTTCCCATTGCTATCACTGAAGTGGAAAAGTGAGCCTTATTAGTAGGATTCTGGAACCTTCCTTTCCATCCCCTCCAGGCCTTTGTTCTTCCTGGCACGTGCATTTCCTGGGCAGTATTGTGTTCACATGTAGACAGATAGTTTCCATTGGTCTCATCACCACTTGACCTCACTTTGGAGATAGAATCAGTGATCTCACAAGCAGTGATAAAACACTCAGCAGGGAGATTTTATGACATTTTACTCCGGATTCTATGAAATAGACATTAAGTACTATTCTTTTTAACTTCATAGCTCTGATCATTTTTTATTTAAAAAAAAAATTTTTTTTAACGTTTATTTATTTTTGAGAAATAGAGACAGAGCGTGAGCAGGAGTAGGGCAGAGAGAGGGAGACAAAGAATCCGAAGCAGGTTCCAGGCTCTGCGCTGTTAGCACAGAGTCCGACGCGGGGCTCGAACTCACAGACTCGAGATCATGACCTGAGCCGAAGTTGGCCGCTTTACTCACTAAGCCACCCAGGCGCCCCTAGCTTTGATCATTTGATCATTAAATATTAATATAATTATTATTAAATATTTCCCATTACCTGTTTCTTTAAAAGGTGTAAGCACTTTGGTGTGAGGGAGGGCAGTTAACTACTATGATTTTGGTGATCCAGGTTTCTATAAAACAAAAGAAAACTGTTCAGAAGATTTAAATTAATATTCTTCTCTTCTTAAGATTTCCTTTAGCAGTTGGAGGCATTAATCATTCTGTTTTTTGAGCTGCCTCAAATCATGATGGCTGTTTTCCAGGTGTATTTGAGGGTAGCCATCAGAGCATTTCAGTTTTAATTGGGAAAACTACAGCTAATTGCTGTAGCTCTTAACATGGACCTTGGCCAAGGAATTAAGAACCTTGGGGTGTTATGAAAAAAATGGGAGCTTTAGACCTGTCGTACCTTTGCCTGTTCTCCATTACAAGACAAAGCAGAGAATGGAGGTGGAGACTGGAGGAGAGACCTCAGAGAGCCAGAGACTACAAAGCCTACACAGGCTTTGCTCATGTGTAACCCACATTTCCTGTGCTGGAAACTGCTTGTCTACATGTGAACAGCTAGTGTTTGCTAAAGAGGTGACTACTACGTAGTGTAGTACTCATAGGACAAGGAATGTAACGATCAGAATATTGGGTGAAGTCAGAAAACTGAATTAAGCTAAGCTTGTTGGGAAAAGAAAATGTTTGAGATCAAAAGCCAGTTGGTTTTCAAAATCCCTATTCAGTATTGGTTTTAAAAATTAACTTTCGTCTTTGAGCCCACCATTTCTACCTCAGAACCAATCTTCAGGACATTGAAGTTCTTCCTACTACAAAGGACAGCTAAATTTACTCTTAAGACAAAAGAACAAGACTCATGGTTAGCACATTAACTATGATCATGGTGTCCTGGGTTATTTTTAGGAGTTTGTGGGTGAGTGTTAAGTTTGTAGAGCTACTCCTGGTCATAGATATTCTCTTGGTTTAGTGGCTTTTAAATTCCTGATATTTAATCTTCAGGAAACTGAGAACAAGATGGAAATATTTAGTGCAGAATGATCAAAACCCTCAATTTCTAAGCTACTTTGTGTTTTCTGCCTTTTCACCCAGTGCATAAGGCTAGGGCCAGGGAGTGGTGGTGCAGGAGAAGGAGGAATTTGTGTATTTTAGGATTTGGATTAAAGGTCTTCTTGCCTTTACTATCGAAAGGGAGTATTGGAATACCCATAGGGAGACATTGTTCTGTAAGTGAAACACCTATCAGGATTAACTGCTTTTTAGGGCAGCAGCTTGACTAGCATGTAGCTAGTCTTCTCTAATGAAAACAGAGCTTTTTTCCCTGAGTATAATTCTGAAGTATGTTTTATAGAAATTATGATGAATAGCTCATTCACATTACTAACTTGGATCAGTGGGGCTGTGACTGTGTATGCAAATGGCCCATCCCGTGGTACTATTTCTGCATACCTATGTTTGCCCCTGTTACCTATAATTAGGACACATCAAAGAATACATTAGTAATCCTGTGAGGTCTCTGGAAACTTGAAGTTGTGGACTCTTGTCCTTCTTCAGGTTTCTCTTTGATAGAAGCCTGAAAGAGTGAAGGTCTGGTAGCGATGACAGATTTTCACTTCTGTAGTTGGATTGGGCACTTACTTTGTGTAGTTAGAAATTACCTATGTGTTTTGTTTTTTCTTTACAACAGAAAGTTATAGTGGAGTAACCATCGACTCCCCTTCTATTACTGATGTTAAGATCACCAGATTCTCAAAGTAGGTGGAACAGGCCATGATAGTATCAAGTGATATATACATAAGTAAACACTCTGGGCAACTGGTTCTGCTGAGTAGGCTAAGACTCAAGTAAAGCTCCTTATTGCTTTTCAGCTGGCTCTGGGGTAGCTTAATCAACGTCCTTGACGCTGGCTCACCTAGTATCTCTTCTCCTCCCTCCCTGTCTCCTTCCCCCACTCGTTTCCCACCTTTCCCATTAGGCTTTGTGGTAGCTATCCACAGGAGCTCATAGTGCCTGCCTGGATCACTGACAAAGAACTAGAGAGTGTAGCAAGCTTCAGGTCCTGGAAGCGCATCCCTGCTGTCGTCTACAGGTAAGTAAGCCTGGCCAGGCCCATCTTGGTCTGGTGTTACTGCTCGCTGCATGAGGTGTGCTTCCTCTGCTGTTGCTAACCTGGGAAGGGAGGGAAGGGTTCAGAGGACTTCCCAGGCAGTTCTGTGCTACTTTATTGTAAAAGCCACTCTTCCAGTGACACAGCAGTATTTACTACATCCAGAACACTTGAGGATGGTTTATTTGATAAGAAAATTTTAATAGAAAAGTGGCTTGTCTTGCTATTTTAATGTAGTTCTGACAATCGTTGAAAGATAACGTGCTTATCATTCTGCATTTAGCTTCAGATGTTGGCCTTTGAATTGAGAGATGAGTTCCAGAAAGTGAGAATTAGGAGTATAGAGTTGAGCCATTTGTGATGGTCTTTGTGGTTGAAACTTCAGCACATGAAAGAGCTCTGCTTTGAGAGGGAGCATTTAAAGAAGACGACTAGGGCTTGTCCAGATAGAAGATCTCAAGAGATCACAGGCTTGAGAGTCAAGGGAACAAGTTCTAGAAGGGGGATGGTAGTGTGGTGAACGAGCACAGGTTTTGGAGTTCAGGTCTTTTCATAATACTCTTTGGTAAGGCACCTAAGTTCCCTAACTGGCCTCAGCCTTTTCCTAATTAGTAAAGTGGGAGTGATGTTCTTACTTTACAGGTGTGCTGTGCCTCCTAAATGAATCTGTAAATACTGGGCTTCTCTAAGAGTAGGTTGTATTCCTGGAGGCTGCTTTTATAATTCATTGAGGAGCTCAGTTCTTAAGGACTTAAATGTTTGTTTATTTTGAGAGAGACAGAGCATGAGCAGGGGAGGGGCAGAGAGAAAGCGAGACACAGAATCCGAAGTAGGCTCAAGGCTCTGAGCTATTAGCACAGATCCTGATGCGGGACTCGAACCCACAAGCAAGATCATGACCTGAGCCGAAGTCAGACACTCAACCGACTGAGCCACCCAGGTGCCCCTCTTGTTAAGATTTTAAGAAATCATTCCCTCTTATTTTGAAACTGTTTCAAATGTCATCTCTTTGTAATATTTACATTCTCCATCTCATTTACCAGTTTGCAGACTTTTTGGGTTTTGATTTTGAGCCAAACCAGTGGGGCTTAGTTAGAGACTTTCATGACAAAAGGCATTCCATTGAAATATTGAAGTTGTAGGAAGGGATTTATCTCCTTGTGGAATTTCCACTGAGGTAACCAGTTTGTTCATGTAGTCTACTGACGGCAAATTCTGATGGGCATCCTGAATAGAGATGAAAAAGTATTTTTCTGGCCCAGTGGAATCCATTAAATTTTCAATCTCAGTTTTCATCACTGTTGTTTTTAGACACCCCTAGAAAAGTAGGTCACCAAATTTACCTATCACTCAAGAGTGGCAGGGATGACACAGGAATTACAGAGCAGGGAGAGCTGAAAGGATTTGCGTTTTATCAGTGATGGGCCCAGCTCAAATAGGGAAAGCAGCCAGCTGCTGCTCTGTCGCCAACAGCTGTGTTAGATCAGCAGCCTTGCATTTGTAGGGTTTGCTGACTCTGAGCATAAGGGCAAAGGACTGTCACTGGGCTTCAGGTGAATTGCTGATAGAGAAGCCTGAATTGCAAGTTAAACTTCTTGGAATAAACATGGGAAACTTTTCTTCTCTTCTAAAATTTATTCTAGAGGGTACAAATCATAGGGTTTTTCCCCAACCCTTTCTAGAGACCATAGAGTGTGTGTGTGTGTATATATATATGTGTGTGTATATATGTGTGTGTGTGTGTGTGTGTGTGTGTATGTATATGTGTATATATATATATGTGTGTGTGTATATATATATACATATATATGTATATATATATGTGTATATATATGAAATTTTTATTTCCAGTTTCTCAGAAAATCTACTCTCAAAGGATTACAAATGAAAGTTCTTAGTATATTTACATAAAATCACATAGGCTTCTAGGAACTAGCCTCTGTTTTGGAACATGTGTCTTGTATCTCTGAGCCCTAGACTGGGTTGTTAAATTATTGGGGAGCTTTGTCAGGGGTATGTTGAAGAATGTTCTGGAGATTCTCTGCCACTCGCTGCTTTGCCAGGTCAGGTGGCAAGATGCTTCTGAATCCAGCATACATTTGTTGAATTTAGTTGTCTATAGACTGCAGTAATGATTCCTGAGGTCGCTAGCAGGAGTTACTTGACTGTACCACGCTGAACCAGTGCCTGATTAGTGTTTTTCCCCCCACTGTGATGAGAGAGTGTTTAATTGGATTTATCACTGAAGACAGAGATTGCTAACACAGCAAGATGGTGCAAAGGGCATCCATCTGTAGTACCAAGTCACAGTTCTCTCTGTGCATTGAGTGGTTATTAGAAATTTCTAGTCATTTAGAGAGCTTGCCCAACACTAACTTAGGGATAGTTTAAATATGTACATGCTTCTATATAAAATTGAAGCCTTCTGTGTTCAGGAAGGGACTCATCCATTGGATATCTTAATTTTTATAATTTTTCCAGAATATTTTTGTTAAAAATGGTAAAAATGCTCTTTAGCGACTTTTAGCTGTGTTTTTTTAGTTCTTGGTCATGTGGTCTAAAGCATTTTAGAAGACTGCAGAAAACTGCTTATTGCAACAGCTCAGTTGCAACCTAACTGTAAAGTGCCAGTACCCTTAAAACCCAAGATCCAAGCCGAAGAGTGCCATCTTGTGTTTGTCTTGGGCACTGCTGGGAAGCATTGCAGAGAAAGGATGGTCAGGAAAGGCCCTGCCAGCCTCTTTTGTGAAGGTTTGACATCAATCACCTCAGTTGTTATTAGTGCCTATTATATATGCTAGTAGGTATTTAGGGATTAGTGAGGTTTTATTTTCAGTTGAGCTCTATCCAGCAGGTGAGCCAGTTGAGCATATTGGCAATATACAAGTTCTTTACTTGTCTCTGTCTGTGAGGGAGGATTTAAAAACTACAAACAGACTGATGGTTCCATTGGAATTTGGTCATTGCCAAATGTAAGTGGTTGCTCGTGAGCTTTAGGATTAAAAACAAAACTCTTTTTCGTATGCTGTTCCTTGAAGATGACAGATAGATTCAGTAGTATGTTTTATTTAAATCTGTCTCCTACATATGTGTTATGTGTGTGTGCATGCATGTGTATGTGTTTAGATTTTAATGGGAAGCAAAACATTGATCCCCCTTAGGATATAGGATTGGGAGGCATTTAATTTTTTTGCTTACTACTTATTCTGCTAATATAGTTTTGTAATCAGTGGATTTTAAGATTGTCACATACAGTTCACTCTTTTAATGTGTTCAGTTTTTTTTTTTTTTTTAGCGTATTCACAAAGTTGTGCAACCATCACTACAGTTAATTCTAGTACATCTTTACCACCTCAGAAAGAAACCCCAGATCCATTAGTAGTCAATTCTTATTCCCTCCCCAACCCCCCTAGTCCCAGGTTACTAGTAATCTACTTTGCTACTACAGATTTGCCTATTCTGGACACTTCTAATAAATGGGATCATACCATATGTGACCTTTTGTGACTAACTTCTTTCACTTAGCATAACATACTCCAGGTTCACCTGTTGTGTAGCATTTATTGGAACTTCGTACCTTATTTAATTGCCAAATGTTTTATAACTTTTTAATTGCTAAAATCACCTATTCCTAACTAGGAAAAGACTGGGTTTTAATAGCATCTTGAAGTAGACTTTTGAGTAAGATTTCCGGTCTTAATTCTTAAGAAAGGATCTGTCGGAGTATAGCTTATTGAGGTTTTTGCTGTTCCTTCTAAGAGCTTAAGGAAAGGTAGCTGGCTCATTGAGCTATCTGCCTACAATAAGAGCAGTTTGTGAGTCATGAAGTCTCCGGGGATTTTGTAGAGCAGGCCACTGTGGGTCCGGTAAGTGTAGAGTCCCAAAGGTGGGATCTTGTTTTGAAAAGAATCTCCAAAGCCAACCATAAGTGCACAGTTGTTGCAGTGGGCCTTCAGAAGTTGGTTTGAAAACAAATTTTTCTATTTCAGCATCTATTAGGCCAGAATTTTCAGGAACAGTATTAAAAAGGAGAGATTAGTGTTTCATTATTGAGTAGCAGACTTAGTGTAGTATTTGTAGATTCTTACCTGGTTTTCCAAAAATAAATTTAAAAAGTCAAACATTTACTTTATGAATCTTAATTTTTTTTTCTAAGAGTACATATTTATCATTTTGTTAGTAACTCTACAAAGGTCTCTAAAATAGTATAGTATTTGAGAAAGATCCAGATAGGTTTTGTTGTTTGTTCCTATTGCTATAGATTTCTGCCCTCAGGTGACTTGAAGCTAACTTTATATCACTTACCTGTATTCAAGCTTTTCATTAATGCATTTAAAATCTACCTTACTTTTTGTGTGAGCACAGAGCATGTGAATGGGGCTACTGAGATGGGTATAGTTGTTGTTTCTTGTTCCTTGCACAGGCATCAGAGCAATGGAGCTGTCATTGCCCGCTGTGGACAGCCGGAGGTCAGCTGGTGGGGCTGGCGAAATGCCGATGACGAGCATCTGGTGCAGTCAGTAGCCAAAGCTTGTGCCTCCGATTCCCGATCAAGTGGCAGCAAGCTGTCAACTAGAAACAGTTCTCGAGACTTTCCAAATGCGGGAGACCTTTCCGATGTGGAGTTTGGTAAGATGCTCCCTGGACCAATGGCAGCAATTTTTATAGTATCTGTGAGAACTTTTTCTTGAAATGGCCTTTTCTTTGTAAGACATAGATTTTGTTTCATAGGAGAGAGCAGGCGAAGCTTTAATTGATGGGATTATTTGAGGAGTCATACATCTTGACAAAGAACCAGAAGACTCTTTAAGACTTGGCTTAAGAGGACTAGAGTGTTGGTTGTCTGTCTTCTCACTGTGACAAGAATGGAGTATATGTGTGATAGGGGACCTGGAGTATCTCCAGACCATGGCAAGAAACACCAGCCTTCATTAAAGGAGTAGTACACATATAGAAATGAGATAAAGGAGGTTATAGGGAGAAGTCCTGTGTATTAAGGGTTCTCATTAGGTGGGTTTCACTTAATTGAGATTTTGCTTGTTTTGTTACTATAATAGGTGTCTTTGGTTCTTATTTTGCACAATTCTGGGAGAGATGGGTTCATTCAGTTTTTCATCTCTGCTCCTGATGTTCCTTAGATTCTTCTCTGTCAAATGCTTCAGGAGCAGAAAGTTTAGCCATCCAACCGCAGAAGCTTTTGATCTTGGATGCACGCTCCTATGCAGCAGCTGTGGCAAACCGAGCCAAAGGAGGAGGTTGTGAATGCCCAGGTGAGGTGTACAGTGCTCTGTCCCATAACACTCTGTTGTTGTGAGTTCAGCCAGTGCCCAGTTGAGTCTTAGTTCTCATTTGGAAATGAATGGCAAACCGTGTTCCTCAGCCTGTCTTGAGAGATCCATAGCTGTTTGGATTCTTAACACTGTAGTTTCTTTTCAGGGAAGAAATAGAGGATGAGGTGCATTGAAACCAAATAATTGATTATTTTCCCAACCTTTAAGTGATATTAAAAAAAAAAGTAAATTCTCCCCTGTAATAAGGCCTGTTCATGTTTGCAAGTTGCTTCTTTAGTGGCTCAATTTCTCAGCCTTCTAAAAACTTTTTGTTGCCTTTGATAGTGGGTTTACTCATCACTGACCTCACAGGAAATTCCCACATGGCTTCTACTTAGAAAAACCTGAGGTGGGAATTGAAGCCATAAATACTGAACCCTAGCAAAGCACCTCTGTCCTGACCTGTAGCATCCCTACTATTTGAATGCTGGCTTTCTCCAAGAAGGGATCGCTTCAGTGCCAGATGTGTGCTGATGGAGCAAGTAGTGGCACCCAGCTCCTTATTCATATGTGGTGTAAACTGGAAATTAAAAGCAGTTGTACCAAGGTGAAATTTGAATGCATAAAACTCATTGTTCTGCCAAGTTCTTTTCAAAGAAATTCCAGAGCTACAAGTTAGAAATGGCCCCAGAAGTAAACCTAGGGTCAGATGCAAGGATACAGATCTTTAAAAAAAAAAAAATAAGAGCTTGTTTTATGTCGTATCTTCACAAATCTAATCTTCCTTTTTGCAAAAACAGCTAACATTCAAGCACCGTTTTCCTCTTGTAAAGAACTGGACTAATAGGCATCAAAACATTGCAGTTTCATTAGTTAGTAGCTATAGTGGGTTTGTTTTATAGCCAGTTTACTGCTTTTAAATCTGGCCAGGTGGGCTTTAAATTCAACATATTTTTGTTCTCTTTATATTGTTATTCTTTGCAGAGTACTACCCAAACTGTGAAGTGGTGTTTATGGGGATGGCAAATATTCATTCAATTCGGAGGAGTTTTCAGTCTCTGCGGTTGCTGTGCACACAGATGCCTGATCCGGGAAAGTAAGACCTTGGCCTTAGCTTTAATTTTGCTTTTTTCAAAAAAATGAGTTTGGAGGTGTCTTTTCTTCTGTTTCTTGATACATTTCAGTTTTACTTTCAGTCCCTGTGGGCATTGTCCTTTCTGTGTTAGGAGCCCCACCACACAAAGGAGATGCTAGAGAAAAATCTGGCCCTTTGAAAGGTTTAAAGATGTGGAGCACAGGACAGATCTCAGTCCTCAGAAAAGCACTGCCTTCTTGTTTTTCTTGGGAACTCTTCCTTCTCTTCTACATTGTTTTTGGCTCATTTTTAGTTCTTTGGTTTTTGACATCTTGCAGTGACACTTACCTGCCTTAAGCTGGGTGGGATGTTTTACCTTGAAGAGTCAAAGTTTATTCATTATGTTCTAAAAAGGGTTAAGCTGTCTTTAAACTTGCCATTAGGTGAGTTCCTCTTACGTTTGCTTCTGATTCCTAAACTACCTCCTCTTGTTTACTAAGAGCATTACCAGATTTTTATTGCTTGTTAAAATTGAATGGCTGACATTTGGACATAGGTGAATTAACACCCCCACCTCCCAAGGGAACTGATTACTGATTGAATACGAGATAAATTAGTAAGAATGCTCTGTAAAACAAATGCGGACAGATAAATACTTAAAAGCCCCTGTTTTACTATTTCAGGAAGCCGGAAATGGTGCCAGAGAAGACAGAATTTTCTCTTTTCTTTGTGCTGGAGCCCATAGCTATTTCCCTGGGTTCTGTCCAGTAGATCTCCTGATCATATCAGGTTTTGCAGAATTCCTTGATTTATTCAGCCAAATGACTGCCTGAACCACTTGTACTAACTCCTGGTAGCAAATGATTAAATTCATCACAGTTGGGAAAAGCCCAGAGGGTGAAGCAGTTGTCCTTGGGGAAAAGCCTGAGCAAAGAAATGAGTTTGCTGCTCTGCTTTGGGGATTAGCAACTTGTATCTGCTACACGTTTACAGAACCTGGCTAGCAGTACTCTCATTCCCAAAAGTGGGCACTGAAAGAGCCTGGTTGAGGACTCACAAGATCTGCCACTAATTGACTATGTGACTTTGGCCAAGTGGCTTAATTACTGTGGGTATCGGTTTTCCTATTTTTAAAATGAAAGGGATAGAATCAACACTACCTCATCTCGAATATCCATATTTTAAAATTCTTTCCTTAAAAGCTATTTTTTAAACTCAGAGTCAAAAGGATGTAATTGGCCCTTACCTGGTCCAAAGGGATTTTATTAGGCAAAGCGTTACCTTTTTCCTTGTTTTTTTTTTGCAGCAAATCATAAGGCAGTAGTGAAGCCTCCCTCGTGGGTAGAAAGAAGCCCTGGCAGTGGTGGGATCAGCTGTAAGCAAGCCTCTCCACACTTGTTGGGGCTGTGGAGGGCTAGGACATCGTGTGTTTCTGCTCCAGTCTGGGGATCGGACGAGAGAGTGTAGAGTCTCTTAGAACCTCCTTGGCGGCTGATTGTGGAGTACAGTGTAGGCATGTTCTTGCCCAGTGTTGGCAAAAGGCTTCCCAGACACCCTGACGGAAGTATTTATTTCCTCCTTTGACTTAAGTGTTTGAAGGGCTAGACTGCAGTCTTAACTACAAATCTGATCACATTTTGGAGAAGTCAAGAGTTTTTGAGGGGTGGGGATGTAAGGAGTGAAATTCATGACAGGGCCCAAGAAACAAAATGTCAACACAGTTAAAAAAAAAACATAAGTGTAATCAGCTTGTGATTACTCCCAAGCAGTAATTCTTGAGATCAAATAACTTCTGAAGGTCTTTTCGAAAGAAGGTTCTTCTAGATCCCTGCTGAATCCAGTCTGTATTAAGTTTAGTAACACCATGTAGCCATTAGTGTATTGTTATGAATATAGCATATTTATATGTATACACATGTACATATACACATATACATATATTTTTTTGAGAACTTATTGGCTGTAGTTGCTGATCATTAAATATAAGTACTTTCTGTTTCATAATGTCTAAAGTAGCTGCATTTCCTTCAGGAGAAGACTCCAGATAGAACTGCTCTTCTTATACTGGGTATATAACTACCATGGACTGAGACATATTAAATGTTAATTGTCAGAAATTAGCCATAAGATTTCCGGAACAAAACGCGTATTAATTATTGTCCTGTTTCTGAAGCTGTCCTCTATTGCATAGTAGGGCTTAAGCCTTATCTTTGTACATGCTTTGTAAAGACAGAGATTGTTTTATTTTGGCAGTGTTTTATTTGGAGGGAAAAATCTTTGGAAATTACTTCTTAATTTCATGGCTATTTGGCATGGCGCAGTAAATCATACAAATCAGGATTTCCTCATCCTCCCCGCCACCCCTGCTTTTTCTTTTTTGAGAGAACGTGAGCCTGCATGAGTGGGAGGGGCAGAGGGAGAGTGAGAGAATTTTAGCAGGCTCCACATTCAGCATGGAGCCTGATGTGGGGCTTGATTCCATGACCCTGGGATCGTGACTGGAGCTGAAATCAGAAGGCAGATGCTCAACTGACTGAGCCACTCAGGCACCCTTCCTTATCCCCTTCTGTTTTTATTTTTATAGTTGGCTCTCAGCTCTTGAAAGCACAAAATGGCTCCATCATCTGTCTGTGCTTCTGAAATCAGCACTTCTGGTAGTACACGCCGTGGATCGTGATCAGCGGCCAGTACTAGCGCACTGCTCAGATGGCTGGGACCGCACTCCCCAGATTGTGGCATTGGCTAAGCTCTTGCTGGATCCTTATTACCGAACCATAGAGGTGGGTGCATCCAAAGAGTAGGATTTCGTACTTCAGTACAAGTGGGGGAAACCTCGGAGGGTTTTATGATCAGTTTTGGTCTTGGTGGTTAAGTCTAAAGACAGTAAAATTTGTTTTTAAATCTTTGCTCCTTTACCTTGAGCTCACTTGTGGTGGTGCCTGCCATAGTTCCTGTGCCTTATAAAATGGAGCAGATTGTGGATAACAAGATATTGAGAATACAGATATATTTTCCTTTGCAGTCTATCTACTTGGAAAAGATTTGGCTACCCCACGAAAATGGGTCTTCTGTAAAAGGATCTTGGCATGCTTATTATGGTAATAATGGGTCCAGATATCACTAAGAGCCCTGCTCCGAAAGAACCACATGTTGGGTTAGAGATGTAAGAAAAACCATAAAGGTGCCCTAAAATAGATGTAAATCTGGAGTGGGGAAAGATTTTAGAAATAATACTTTGTAAGTATATCGCAAAATACAGAACTTAAAAAAACTTGGAAAAAAAATGTGGCTTTTGTGTAGTGAATGAAAGAGGCTAAAAAGTGTAGACTCAAAAAAGGCTTAGATAAATGCTTAGTACCCTTCTGATGATTATGGAATAGAGTTGAGGGAAATGGGAAATTGCCCTAAGCTTGTGTCCCATGGAGCCTGTGGCCATGGGGCTGGGTTGGGGACTTCTGTTGGCCTTACTGGGAGCTTGTTAAAAGGGATTACTGCTCTTAGTCCTGACAGACTCAGGACTGTCATAGGCTGATAGACAACTGGTCTCTCCCTGCAGGGTTTCCAGGTCCTCGTGGAGATGGAGTGGCTGGATTTTGGACACAAGTTTGCTGACCGGTGTGGTCATGGGGAGAACTCAGATGATCTGAATGAACGCTGCCCAGTGTTTCTGCAGTGGCTTGACTGCGTTCATCAGCTTCAGAGGCAATTTCCTTGCTCTTTTGAGTTCAATGAAGCATTCCTTGTGAGTTTGGGCTTGTGATTCTTCATTTTGGTAACTTTCTAAAATGGGGGGTGTCAGTGCAAATGTTAGTGAGCTAGTTTTTACATGAAATGATGCACCCTTTTTAGAACTTAATAAGGAGCTATTCTTTCTCTCATTTTTAATTAAAAACAATAAGTGTGTTTCTTCAGTGAATTCAGGTATGTTAGGTTTGCATAAAGTTTTTGTGTATGTGTGTGTTTTCTTTTTTTTAAATGTTTATTCAGTTTTCAGAAAGTGAGAGTACAAGAGGGGGAGAGACAGAGAAAGAGGGAGACACAGCTCCAGGCTCAGCTCTCAGCCCAGAGTCTGACGCGGGGCTTGAACTCACAAATCTGAGATCATGACCTGAGTCAAAGCCAGACATGTAACTGAGCCACCCAGGTGCTGCAAGTCTCTGTGTTGTTTTAAACTTAGCTTTTATTTTTTTATTCTGTAAAGTTTATTTGTTACTTATTTTGAGAGAAAGAGTGCAAGTGGGGGAGGGGCAGTGAGTGAGGGGGAGAGAGAGACAGAATCCCAAGCAGGCTCCACACTGTCAGCATAGAGCCCGATGCAGGGCACTAATCTACCAACTGCGAGACCGTGACCTGAGCCGAAGTCGGACACTCAGTCAACTTAGCCACCCAGGTACCCCTAAACTTCGCTTTTAAAGTAGATAGTGGGGGTGCCTGGGTGGCTCAGTTGGTTAAGTATCCGACTTTGGCTCAGGTCATGATCTCACAGTTCTTGAGTTCGAGCCCAGCATCGGGCTCTGTGCTAACAGCTTGGAGCCTGGAGCCTGCTTCAGATTCTGTGTCTCCCTCTCTCTCTGCCCCTCCCTGCTGACGCTCTGTCTATCTCAAAAATAAACATTAAAGGGGCACCTGGGCGGCTCAGTCGGTTAAGCGGCTGACTTCAGCTCAGGTCATGATCTCACGGTCTGTGAGTTCGAGCCCCATGTCGGGCTCTGTGCTGACAGCTCAGAGCCTGGAGCCTGCTTCAGATTCTGTGTCTCCCTCTCTCTCTGCCCCTCCCCTGCTCACGCTCTGTCTCTATGTCTCAAAAATAAATAAACGTTAAAAAACATTAAAAAAAAACATTAAAAAAATAATAAAAATAGATAATGGGGGAGGGAAAAATAAATGATGGAAGTTCTAAGTAACTAGAAATAATTGGGGTGCTAGGCTGGCTCCGTTGGTGAAGCATGTGACTCTTGATCTTGGGGGGATTGTAAGTTCCAGTCCCACCTTGAGAGTAGAGATTACTTACAGATATAAAATCTTAAAAAAGAAAAAGAATGGCGTATCTTCTCCCTCCAGTCCATCTGCCAACCCCTCTGCGTGTGTCCCATACTTGCTGCCCCCTCTCCTTTGACAGAGAACTCCCTGTCCTTGCCCTGTTCCCGCTCCTCCCTCCCCTACTGCACCAGCTCCCTCTGCCTGTCTTCTCCGCTGTATGGCGCCAGCCTTTCCCTCTCCACTACATTGTTGCCATTAATACAGAAACATAGCCTAGTGACTCCCATCTCCTCACAACCCTTTCTCAGCCTTGTATCTCTTGCCAGCTATTCATCTCATTTTCTGTATTTCATTTCTTCATAGCAGAGCTCCTCAAGTTTTTGCATTTACTGTCTCAAATTCTTTTTTTTTCTATTTTCTCTTAAACCGCTCAAGTCAGGTGTTCACCCCACCAGTTTTCCAGAGCTGTGACCTTCATGTTACCAATCCATTAATCAACTCTCAGTTTCATCTTGTGAAGAATATTTTTTATTGAGGTATAATTGGCAATATAACATAGTATTTCAGGCATATAATGTAATAATTCAGTATTTATATATTGTAAAATGATCACAATAAGTAGTTAACATCAATCACCACACACATTTTTTTCTTACGATGAGAACTTACAAGACCTACTCCCTTAGCAATTTTCAAATATGCAATAGAGTATTATTAGCTATGGTCACCAGGCTGTGCATTACATCTCCATGACTTATTTTATAACTGGAAATTTATATCTTAGACTATCTTCATTTTACTGTTTGGCACTGTGTAATCACATCAGTCTTGAAACCCTTTCTTCAGTTAATTCCCAGCACATATTCTCCCTCATTTCTTCTCTGCCTCTCTAGTGGTCTGTCTCCTGTGCTATGCTGGTTCTTCCTTGCCTCCCATTGCTGAATGTTGGAATGCTCCAGGGCTCAGACTCCAAGGTGCTTCTGTATCTTACTGCTTCTTGGGGGATTTCATCCATTTGGACAGCTCTGATTGCTCTTTATGATTCCCACGTTTATAAGTAACGTCTTCAGCTCAGATCTCTCCCCTAACTCCAGACTCACATACCCAACTGTGTGATTGCCCAGTATCTCCACATGGCTGTCCTAATGGGATTTCAGACTTTACCTGTTCAAAACAGGATTCTTGATTTACGTATCTCCCCACTCCCAAATCTGATCTTCCAAGAGGCCTTCTGCCTTACCAAGTGGCAACTCAATCCTTCCGTTTATTTAGGGCAGAAACTTGTATGGCAAGTTTCTCTTCTCTTTCATACTTCATGTTCAGTCTGTCAGGAGATTCTGCAACTCTGCTTCCAAAATCTACCTAAAATCTGATTAATTCTTGCTGTCTTCATTGTTTCCACACTGCTCCAAGTTACCACTGTCTCCCCCAATTCCAGAAAGTCTGCCCAGTAGCCAGAGGGATCCTTCTAAAACATAATTCAGACCAAGTCATTCCCCTACTCAGAAACCACTAAAGACTTCCCATTTCACACAGAGTAAAAGTCACAGTTCTTAAAGTGGCCTGCAGAGCTGTCCTAGAAGTTACTTGTCTGCATTCATTTCCTACCATTCCCTTCCTTGTGCAGTACCCTTCAGTCACACTGACCTCTGTTCTTGGAAATCGCAAGCACACACTCACCTCAAGACCATTGTGCTGGCTATTGCCTTTGCCTGGAGCATTTCCCCCTCAGATACCCGCTTGATCTCTCACTTCCTTCCCCTGCTGCCCTGCATGTGTCCTCTGCTGCTCACCCTGCCTTATGGTGGTCCACAGCATTGGCACCGCTTCCCCACAACTAGAACCAGCTCCATCAGAGCAGGATAGTTGCCTGTTCAGGACCCATAAAAATGTCACTAATGACCTATTGAGCAAAAAGTTGTTTGGAAGTATGCTCTCAGTTCAGCCTTGGATTGCACACTGACCCGCTCCTGTACCCAGTTTATCTGTTCTGTCGCTCTTGAGTGTGGCTGTTAACTTAGGACTTCCAGACTGGTTGCCAGGAAGTCCAAGAGGAATGGGTGTGCTGATGATCTGTCTTTGTTTCTTTTGACTCAGGAATGGTAGTGGTTGGGGTTGGTGCTCTGGGATTGGTGTTGTGAGGAGGCAGCTCTTGCATGGCTTTTGTGGTTCCCCCACCCTTAACGAGTGTGAGTGAATTCTGAGCTGCTCTCAGGGATGTTGGGGAAGAGTGGCTTGCAGGGCTAACCTTCCCCCGAAGACTGCACACCCTATTGCTTGATTTTGGACTCCTACAGGTGAAACTGGTGCAACATACCTATTCCTGCCTATTTGGAACATTCCTGTGCAACAACGCCAAGGAGAGAGGGGAAAAGCATACTCAGGAGCGGACATGTTCCGTGTGGTCGCTGCTTCGCGCAGGCAACAAGGCTTTCAAAAACCTACTGTATTCCTCTCAGTCAGAAGCCGTATGTATCCTTTAGCCTTTCCTCTCTGATCAGAAGAAGGAATTTGGGGATGGTGACATGTGGGAGCCTTTTTCAGTAGTGACTGTTTCCTCAAAGGCATTGCTGTTGTCTTTGGGTGGGTTGGTTCCACTGTTTTCCATCTGTCCCTAGAAAGGCTTGTTTCCTGGTGCAGTTCTGACCTGCTTCTGGTTTGATTTAACACACATCTCTGCTTTGCAACTCCAGACACGAATCTTTTCTGACACCTGTGTCAGAGCTTACCTTCCTCCTAGCATGTTCTGTCTAACAAGTGGAAGAGGCCCTTAAGTTGTCCCCTGGATACCCCTCATAGCTCAGAAGGAGCTGCCAAGAGGCCCCCCAGCATCCTTTCAGAGTTATCAGGCGATGATATCACTGCAGCTCCGGTCTTAGCAGAAAAATGTGTATGACATTAGCATGTGTGTCTTTGTGATTTTCTGCTTATGTAGAGAACTGGCAGGCCCTTCAAGACTTTGTTCCTTAAAGGAACACCTTCTGTTAAGCAGAGGAAAGGAGGTATGGACATCTGTGTTGATACATGGTAATGTTCCTTTTGTCAGAATGCATCTTAAGTTCTAAAGAAGTCAGAAGAACGCTAATCAGAGGTTATATTGCTTTGCGGGACTGTTAATATGCTTCTCACTACATTTGAAGAGTCAAAGAAAAGATTTAAGCTAACTGCTTCTTTCCTTCACTGTGCCTGCTGGGGAAGTAACAACACAGGAAGAAAATTCCCTTCTTTTCACATGATTAATTTAAATGATCCCATAAAACAGGCTCGACACTCTCTTCTGAAGCCACGTTTTTGTACCAGGAAACAGTCATCATTCAGTGGAATGACTCACTGGGTGAGGGGACAAATTGAGCTGATATAAGAGTCGGTCATTCAATAAAGGGAATCCTAAGAAATAATTAATGAGAAATAGATTTTAAAAAATCCTTTTAGGTTTTCATGCCCGCAAGAGGCTCTCAGGTGAGAAACGCAGATGGTACAAGCAAGACCTGTTGGGTGTTCCAGCTTAGTGATTGTTTTCTAAAGACTTGTTAGGAGTTGTTTAAACCTGTACCCCCACTGCTCTCTCCTCAGGTGCTGTACCCTGTATGTCACGTGCGTAACCTGATGCTGTGGAGTGCAGTGTACCTGCCCTGCCCATCCCCGTCCACCCCTGTGGACGACAGCTGTGCACCATATCCAGCCCCTGGCACTAGCCCTGATGATCCGCCTCTGAGCCGGTGAGCCCAGGGTTGATGCCAAGGCCTCAAGTCCTGCATGGGTGTTATTTCTGTTGGGACATGTCCAAGGCATGGTCAGAGATCATGACATCATCTGACTCCACACATCTCTCTTAGATCTCTGAGTTTTTCTCAAGGAAGGTATAGGGTTTCAGGCTACAAGGCCATAAGAGCCTCATTTCCTTGAAGGGTATTGGGCCCTGTACTGCTGTACTGTTGTACTGCTGCATGCACCAGAGTTTCTTAGTGACGGAGCAAATCGTTTGGGTTCCTTATGACCTTCTGGCTTGAGTTTCAGCCACTGCTGTATGCTCCTGCCTTTCCGCCATGATTTATCTTCTTGGGCTTGAAAGGCAAATGTTGTCAGATGATAGCAAGTTTGGCTTTGCCAGATGAGAATTAACTTTATTGGATTCAGACTGCCAAGTAATAAAATAATTTAAAATACAGTAGTAGAAAATCAGCAATGCTAACTTTCCTTTGCCCATTATGTTGAGAAACAGAGTAGTATCATGAACTTTTTTATTTATGTATTAAAAAAATTTTTTTAATGTTTATTTTTGAGAGAGAGAGCACATGAGTGGGGGAGGAGCAGAGAGAGAGGGAGACACAGAATCTGAAGCAGGCTCCAGGCTCTGAGCTGTCAGTACAGAGCCCAACATGGGGCTCGAACCCACGAATTGTGAGATCGTGACCCGAGCCAAAGTCAGATGCCCAACCGACTGAGCCACCCAGGCGCCCTAAACCTTTTTCTTTTTTTAATCACATTTGCTGTTAGTTTGTATGTAGGAACGTGGGGTGGGAGGTTGAGAGGAAATTTGCAAACTAGAAGAAGGGCCTATCAAAGGAACTTTGCCTTTCTAGTGGTCTGAGCCTCACTTTAGAGATGCCATAGCTTCTTGAATAGCTACAATGAACCCAGTTATGAAACAACGCCTGTTAAAAACCGATTGTCTCCTACTTCCTCTAAACAGCCTCAGATTCTCATTTCCCTCAAACTCCTTTTGTTTAGGCTACCAAAGACTAGATCATTTGACAATCTGACTACAGCCTGCGACAACACAGTGCCTCTAGCCAGCCGGCGCAGCAGTGATCCGAGCCTGAATGAGAAGTGGCAGGAGCACCGGCGCTCACTGGAATTGAGCAGCCTGGCTGGTCCTGGGGAGGAGCCTCTCGATCCTGACAACCTGGGGAAGCCAACCAAAGTGCTGGGTGGTGCCGAGCTATCTGTTGCAGCTGGAGTGGCCGAGGGGCAGATGGAGAACATTTTGCAAGAGGCCACCAAAGAGGAGAGTGGGATAGAGGAGCCTGCTCATAGAGGGAGCATTGAGATGCAGGAGGTCAAAGAGGAGGCTCTCTTAGAAAAGGAAATCAGGGGGAAGACCCCAGAGGGCTCAGCCATTATCCTTCCTCAAGAACCAGAACTGGGTGATGCTGCTCTGACAAACCATCCAGGCACTAGCCTTTCTCTGTTCTCACAGGGTATTCCTGAGCAGCAGGGTGGGCTCAGTATTCTCCCCAGTTCTCTCCAGGAGTCTCCCAGGGGAGAAGGTACCCAGGAGGTCCCGGTGGAACAGCCTCGAATAGGAGCTATCACAGATAGGGAGGAAGCATTTCTTCCAATCCCAGTAGATGTAAAAGTTGGCTATGGTACCTCACAGTCAAGTTCTCTGCTGCCCTCCCAAGTCCCATTTGAGGCCAGAGGACCAAACACAGACAGTTCAATGGACATGTTAATGGAAGGTCAAGACAAGTCAGAAAGTGGGCCCGAAGGCCATCATAGACCTTGCCTGGTAAACAGCAGCTGGTTCAGTGGCAAAGACTTATTTCCTCAAGCCACGGAGCCCCGGCCTTCAGAGAGGAGCCTAGCTGAGAGGCCCCAAGTGGGATCTGTGGTACATAGGACTTCACCTGTCAGCACCCACAGCCCCACGCGTTCTCCTTGTGCCTTGCCTTTAGCCGAATGTAAAGAGGGGCTTGTGTGCAATGGTGCCCTGGAGACCGAAAATAAGGCTTTAGAGCAGCCCCCAGGGCTTAGCACCCTGCAGAAGCACCCCACCCCCAATGGGCACTGCACCAATGGGGAGGCTGGTAGGAGCAAGGACTCACTGAGCCGCCAGCTGTCTGCCACAAGCTGCAGCTCTGCCCACTTACACTCGAGGAACTTGCACCACAAGTGGCTACACAGCCATCCGGGGAGGCCGTCTACAACGGGCAGCCCTGACCAGCCTTCCCGTAGCCACCTGGATGACGATGGCATGCCTGTGTACACGGACACTATCCAACAGCGCCTGCGTCAGATTGAGTCAGGCCACCAGCAGGAAGTGGAGACCTTGAAAAAACAGGTGCAGGAGCTGAGGAGTCGCCTGGAGAGCCAGTACTTGACCAGCTCCCTACGCTTCAATGGGGACTTTGGGGATGAAGTGGTGAGTAGACCATGGTGCCTCCATAGCTGCCCAAGGAGAGGACACACGGAGGCTGGGTGCTCTTTGTGCCTGGTGCTTGGTGATTAGTACAGATTTCTAAAAGAATTGGAAAGGTGCAGAGGAGTCCTGTTGAGAGGCCGGAGATCAGCCTCAGCCATGTGAATGGCAGTCTGCCTGTTGTTCTTTCCAGCCTTTCTTAACTTTTCATGGGCGTCCCGTTTAGGTGGTTAGAATAAGAAAGAGAGCACTATGTGGTTGGCCAGATCTCTTTGGAGAGAGGATCATGTTGTAAGAAAGGACATGAACTCCTGGGTGGAATGACATTAATATGGCAATGGCAAATATTCCTGTCAAATTGTAGTGTCTGTCCTACCCCAGTAGCTAGTAAACTGTGGGCCTCCCCCAAACCCTTCCCTTGTCCCCCTCCCCCATCCCCCTCTTCCCCTGTCTCCCTCCTCCCTGCCCCGGCATGGGCTATAGCTGCAAAGGTTTAGTTTAACAAATATTTCTACCTGTCTTCTGGTAGGTGATGACAAGTAGAAATAGGGAGAAGGTACTGGTGTCGGCACTGTCAAGGAGTTAGCACTGATGCGGCCTGGTGCCTGGAAGTGGGGCTCTGTAAGGAGGTTCTCAGGGAGGTGCTCTTCTCACCGGCTGGGTGTGACGTGTTCAAGTACAAGCGTGAGCCTGGCTCTGAAGCAGTCAGCGTACATTAAAGGCGGGCTCATCCAATGACTTTCAATTCAAATAGACTTCTCGGTTTTTTCTTCATACTAATGATGGTTTCTCATTTTCCCAAAGAGTCCTTCAGAGAAAGGAGGACATGCCCAAAGCACTCAGTTTCAACACGCAGATGTAAGTGGCAGGGTTGGATTAACAGACTCACTGGAGCAGCTCACACTCAAGAGTTCACACTCCATCCTGGTCACTTCTGCCCCACTCACTTCCTGGAACCCAGGGCCCATCTTTGCACTGCAGAGTCACTGCACACAGCCTTAGACCTGTGTATCTCTCTTCCACCTGAGTTCAGGCTTGTCTCTGCACCTGCTCAACCCATTTCTTGGTGGCTGATGCACCCACAGATCTGGCAGCTCTAACACTCAGGCCCACCCAAAGTCTCCAGTGCTCCCTTCTTTTCCAAGCCCTTTCTTCTGGGAGGAGCCAGGTTCATTCTGTTCAGCTGTGTTTGTTTGCCAACAGACTTCAATCCCCGACTCGGAAAGCAATCTGGATCAGAACTGTTTGTCTCGCTGCAGCACAGAGATTTTCTCTGAAGCCAGCTGGGAGCAGGTGGATAAACAGGACACGGAGGTACAGGCTCAGCCCCTGTTCTGAGTGCCGTCCATGCAACTGTTTTATGGTTCTCCACCCCCATCCCTGTCCCATGCCCCTGGCCAAGGAACGACCTCATAGCACACTTAGCCTTGAGCCTCTGTGAATCCCCATCAAGCCTAGAATTTCTGAGCCAGGGAGACTCAGCAAGGTGGTCCTTTCTCATTGTCTTTGTGGACTGGAGCCTTGCCAGCTCTCATAGTGACCCAGGGTGCTGCTGCCTGATACTTAATCTCAGGGGAGTTTGGAGTCCACTCTAGGGAAATGATTTGGACGCCTTTCTTGTACTGCTGACATCAGACCTGCTGGGCTGGTGCCACCAGAGCCAGTATGGTTCTCGTGACTCTTGCTGTCCCCAGCATGGCTCTTGCCGGCTCCAGCTGAATGGCCCATTTCCCATCACTAACCTGGCCCCATCTATTTTACAGATGACCCGTTGGCTCCCTGATCACCTGGCCGCCCATTGCTATGCGTGCGACAGCGCCTTCTGGCTCGCCAGCAGGAAGCACCACTGCAGGTGCCGTTGGGGGGTGTGGTGGGGTGGGCCAGGGTGTGGAGGCTGAGATTTGGTCCTCAGTGCCTGCAGCTTGAAGAGGTGCAGGGATCCGGCTGGCAGTGTTCCATCTGAGGCAGACCCTGGGGTTTACAGGACGCCAACTCCTCTTTTGTGCCTCTGAAATTGGTGTTTGCATTTGGTGTCTTATTTCCAATTCAGGGTGATCATGATAAAATTTTGAAATATGCAAATGATGTTCCCTTTTGTTTTGCTTCCTAGATTAGCAGAGCAACAGCCACCACCCAAACTACCATTTCTTATTTGTAGAATACAGTTAGTTTCTTCCTATTCAGCATAGCTGCTATTGGCAAAAACAGTTTTCCTGCTGTGGGCAGGGAACTTCATTTTCCTACTCCTTACCTTGCTCCCTGACCCCTTACCCTGTTTTCCTTGTGCCAGTAGTGATGAGACCTAGCTGTGGGCACTAGTGGGGACAGCTGAGGACATAGTCTTCAATCCTTAAGGCTCCTGACTTCTTTCTTTCTTCTTGGTTGGAGTCGTTAGTTGCCAGGGATGCTTTGCCCCACCTGGGGTGGTAGCTGACTGGAGGATGTTCAGTGTTCTCGGGATAGGATGTTTATCTGAATCCTGACATAGCTCACCCACATGAGTGAACCCAGGTAGAAAATGGAACCACTTCTTTGTCTAGAAATGATGCTTCTAGGACTGTATATCTCCCCACCCTGCACCCCAAGCCCGAATGACTTTGGTTGGCTTCTCCTCTGAGCTCTTTCTCCCCTCCTTGCAGGGACACTGACCGTGTTGATCAAACGTGGTGAGCATTTGCAACAACCTGTCTGTGATGTCTACACATCTACAATAACTTCTCCACACTAACACTGCCATTTCCCCCTCTCTGCACTCATTGGGATGAAGCCTGGGGCTGGGAGTGCAGGCAGACAGGTGGGCTTGGATGGGAACCAAAGCAGCTGACTATGGAGACTATGAGAGCCAAGTCAGGCTGCAGTCATGTACTCTGTTCCTGCTCACACAGGTCAACCAAGCCATCTTGCTTGTGACTGAGAAGCGGTGCCTCAGCAGGGGCTGGTCTTGTGGAGTAGCCAGTTGGGCTTTCAGAGATACCTCCTTTGGGTTAGTCATTCAGTGGAATGCTAGAATGATGCTTCATGACCTCCAAGTCAGACAGCAGTGCTGCTTCTGTTTTTTAAAAAAGAGATTGGGACTGAATAGAGGTGGTCTTTCCAGAGA
Organism: Paguma larvata; assembly: GCA_030068075.1. Taxonomy (NCBI): domain Eukaryota; kingdom Metazoa; phylum Chordata; class Mammalia; order Carnivora; family Viverridae; genus Paguma; species Paguma larvata. Next base: position 67,520,649 of record CM057835.1, read on the forward strand.
ACTGTTTTAGCATGGAAGACTTTAATGGAAGGTTCCACTTAGGGTCTGTCAGGATCCCCTGAAAGAAACCAGATAGAAAAGCTTAACTGATGAAATTCATGTCAAGATAAACTCAAACAGGTATGTTAAATAAATGCAGACGTTCAGAAATAGATTTAGGTAGTTTTTCTGTGTAACCACAGGTTCTTGCTGACTCATGTTTTTCAGAAACGTGAATGCGTACTGCGTTCTAGAAGATGAAGTTGTATGTGTGTGTTTTGGTTCTCTGTCTTTCCATTGCCCCATGTCTAGCCTTTTCCGTTTGTGGTTTTTTTTTTTTTTTTTTTTTTTTTTGGTCCCAAAAGTGTATTTAGTATTTTCTCCTCTGTGCCCAGGTGGTCCTTAATCCAGCAGTGGGTTTGCATTCTGAGAAGCATAAATGAAAAGGTAGTGAGTGATGCTGGCTGAGGAGGAGGATTTCCCTTCAGCTGCTTTCCCCAAGTCTTTGGTGGGCTACCTCAGGCTCCTTGAGGTCTCCCATTCTTGAGTTTATTGAGATTGATTTGTACTTAAGGGCCTAGCAGAGTGGAGTTGTAAGGTGGGCAGAAACTCAACCTCTGCCAGTCCCTTTCTTCCTAGCCATGAAGGGTAGCTGTTTGGATGTGCACCTGTGCTGCCCGGACACACATCAGAGCTGGGCTTTCAAGTGGAGGAGGAGAGGAGGGCCTGGGTACAGTCAGGCCTTCGGGCAGAGCTCTTATATTCCCTGGAGATGCATGGAGGCAGGGGAGTGAGCCATAATTGACTGACACCTATCTAATGGGGGGGTGTTCGTGCACGTGTGTTCATCTGTGCTCTTGTCCTTTCACCCTGAGCATGCGTCACTGGTTGCTTGTCTTCTGGCTTTGCATGCTGGCAGCAGGGCAGTCCTTGGTGACAATAGTCTGTTCTCCATGTTGCTGCCTCCGAGCCTCTGGAGAAGGGAGTGAGGGAGGCTCCTCACTCCCTGGCTGAGCTTGGTAGTTTGTCTCATCTGCAGGGCTCGGAGGTAATTCCGTTGGACTCTGGCCTCTCTGTGACCACAAGTTATTACACAGAGGCCATTGCCCAGGTGGGTATGGCCAACTGGGTTTTCCTCGGCCAGGACTTAACCAGTGAGCTAGCAGCTGCTCCTGCCCTGGGCCCTTTTGTTCTCATGGATCTCTCTTGAACAGCATCTTGCTGTGCACCTGGTAATCTTGAGCCTTAATGGTGAGGCAGCCAGCTGTCCGTGGCTGTAAAGTCACAGTGGTGTGCGACTATGCTAGGTAGGGATCCCCCCTCTCTGCTTGGCTTGTTCCTGGGCTAGACAAATAAACAGTTCAGTCTTGGAGGCGTTTCTGCACATCCGAATCATACAACAAAGTTGTTTTCTGAAGTTAGTTTCCCCATACCATACCTGCTACTGAAACTAACATTGTTTTGTTTCTTCTTCTCATCTCAAGGAATTGTGGGAATGTGTTCTGCTCCAGTTGTTGTAATCAGAAGGTTCCAGTTCCCAGCCAGCAGCTCTTTGAACCCAGTCGAGTGTGCAAGTCTTGCTATAGCAGCCTACATCCCACAAGCTCCAGCATTGACCTTGAACTGGATAAACCCATTGCTGCCACTTCAAACTGAAGCTCAGTGACCTGGGGCGGGCAGAGGCCAAGCTGCTGTTCCTCTGACAGGCCCACACAGCCTGGGCAGACCGAGAGGCCCGTGCACTTTGGAATGGGGCATGGAACCACCTGTGCAGAGTGACAGAAATTTGGGATGTACCACTGGATTGTAGATTGATTTTTCTTTCCTGTTTTTTTTTCTCTCCCTTTTCCTTCCTCCTTTTGCTTCCAAAAAATAGAAAATCCCCTGGTTGTCTTAAAAAAAAATTTTTTTTTTAAATAGAAGACCACAGGTTGCCAGGCCCCCCCACCCCCACCCCGTGACTGTTGAGCCACCTTTTGTCTCATGATGCTGAGGGTTGGCTTGGTTCCTCAAGATAGAGAGAGGCTGGTCAGAGTCAGGAGTGGAGGCCTGAGATAGTGGGGAAGAAAGCTGGGGCTGATGTTCGTGACCATTCTTTGTGCCCACTGCCACATCAGAGCTGTTTGGAAAAACTTGTGCTGCTGAGGAGGCTGAAGCATCTTCCCTAAGAGCACTGTTCCAAGTGCCCTCTGCCTCCTCAGTGTCTGGGCCAGTCCCACCTCACAGATAAATGGGATTGGCATTTGGAGGGAGAGGCACATAATAAATGGAACCCTTCCGAGCCTCCCTTTGGGGAAGGAAGGTGTTTGTTCCTCTGAGGCAAGTGAGAGGGCCTGGGAATGGGGGTGGTCAGCATTGTTCTCTTTTGCATGGGGTTCTGTTCTTAACTTGACCCAGATGGTTTAGGGTTCCCTTCACTGTCATGAGTATGCCTCCTTCGGCCAGGCTGTGTAGCGCGTCCCACCCTCAGGCATAAGAGTACAGACTGGCCAGAGTGCAGTGTCCTGCTGCCATGGCCAAGGCCAAAGCCTTCCCTGAGCCCGGGTGCACCTCGAAGCCCCTTCCTTGAATCTCTCTTCCTTGACCAGCACAGGGAAATCCAGACTCAGGGTTCCAAAAATTCCCCATTCCCAAACCAAACCAATCATGGATCTCCCCCTTAAGGGGTAGAATCAACTTTTCAGAGTGCAAGCCTCTGGAAAAGGGAGTATGTCCCATACAATCAGCCTTCCTCCTCCTTCCCTTCCTGGGGCAGTGGGAAGGGCCCAGCAGTCCCCCTGCTCCTGTGCTGCTGGCCAGTAGTGAGGGGCCACTTGGTGACTCTGCAGGGTTCTTTGGAGAAGTGACACTGCCTGTAGGAGATTTGGGGCACCTTTCCTCAGTAAGCTTTGATGTGGTCCAAAAAGAGCCTTAAATCAAGAATATTTGTGGTAGAGATGAGTGTGGGGAAGGGTGGAGAGGAGTTTATAGGTTTGTGCTTTGTAATCTTGGCATCCATGTTTTTGTGCCTGCCCTCCCTCTCGGGGGAGGGGCCATGCTTGGCTCTGCTAAAAGCTGCTAACTGGTAACGAAGGATTGTGGTGAGTGGGTGGGGGTGAGGCCAGGGAACTCTCTTACCCTTTGGAAGCAATTCCCTGGCCAAGGGAGGTTGTCTCAGGAAGGTGGCTCTGTGTGTGCCTTGGTGTGGTTAAGACGTGGCCCAGAGCCTTCCCTGGAGCTGTCAGTCCAGGCAAAGCCAAGAGCATCTGAGCACGTCCCTGACTTCCCAGTCGCAGCAGGTTGCTCAGAGTTCGAATTCAGTGAAACAGGGTGTAGTTCTTCTCCGCACTCTGTGTGGTCTGGCCTTGCAGGTAGGGAGAAGTCAGTCTAATTGAAGATTGTGCAGTTCCTAGTGACAGGTGCCAAGAGGTTATGATACGGGTTTCTTGGGTCTGATGTACAGTGTGAATAAATGCTTGCAGCTCTTAGCCCTTTTCGATCAATGAAGCACTTTTTTATTAATATTTTTCTTTGTATGTAAAGGAGGAACCGTAACTCTCCGTAGCTGTACATATAACCCTTTTCTCCTAAAGAGGAGTCAGCGCTCCTATATTTTTCATTTTTTGTCAAAGCGAGAAGTAAATACTTTAGAACTGTTAAATATATAAATAAAGTGAATAAAGTTTAGTGTTCCGCATGGTAGCATTTGCTAACACGTTCTAATTCTTTGCCCTGTGATTTATTCCCTCTTCATCCCTTTTCCTTCTTAAACAGCAGCAATTTGAGGTGCTGCCGGGAAACTCAACTTTGGTGCAGGAAAACTACAGGTTTCTGTTCTACTCTGGACCTTGGCAAGGAGCCGCACCACAATGCCCAAGCACTGAAATGTATTTCCTTGATGGTTTTGTCCCTAGCATCTCCAAAATTAAGAAGGCAAAACAGGTATCTTAACAATCAGGAGTTCTTCCTCATCTGAAGAACTGAGCATCAGTAGTAAATAAAACTACCTCTGGCCTCTAGGTTCCTCCCCCCGACCCCCGCTGATGATCACAGGGCAGCTTGTGCTCTGGCCCCTTAACCCCACCACACTCGGGAGCATCAGCTGCACCTGCAGCAGTGGAGCATGGAAGACTTGGGGGCAGGGGGAGGTGGCTGGAAATGCTTCTGCCTGTTCTTGGATGAGAGCATAGGGGAGGGCAGAGAGCTCGTGGGGGCAGAAGGTGAAATGGATGTGATAGGATTATGTGCCTAACTGTAGGTCTCCTTCCTTCCTCCACAGAGAGGGCCAAACCTCTGCTCTTTAGATCTGCAACCAGCCAAGCAAGACCATAGCATCTAGTCACTTCTTGACTCATTCTTGTCCTTCATGGAGGTGGATTTTCTTTCCCCTGCATCACCAACGGGGCATCCTTCCCATCCCACAGGTCTGTGGGAGAGCTACAGTATGCAGTTCTTCCCTAAGGAAAGTTGGTATGAGTAGTGCCCAGTTCTGGGGTCTCCAGGCAAGCATCTCTGCTGAATTGGTTGGTCTCTGAAGAGTGACCTGCCCAGAGCGTTCCTGAGGGCCTCAACTCTGGGGCAAGCTTTCCAGGGTCACTTTTTGGATGTATTCTCTGCCTAAGGTACATAAACACAAAGTATATAAACAGCTCAGTTTATGCTAGCCTGAAGGCTGTGAGTGCCATCCAGCAGGTGTTTGAGAATTACCCTGTTCTCTGGGAGGAGATGGTGCCACTTCAGCTGCTATCGGGGAGGCCATATTCAGACCGTAAAAATGAGTGTGTTCTAGCCAGTGTGTGTCCACACACGGCTCTTTACTGTTTCTAAGCTCTAATGGTTTAGCCCTCTGCCAGTTAAAACACTCGCAGAACCTAGCAAGGCTATCAGGGGCCCCTAGATGCAGAGCTGCTGGGGATGGGAAGATGAAGAGTCAGCGTGCTGGTAAGACCTGCACAGTGTGCATCTCAGGCAAGGCAGTGTGGGAGATGGCCGGGTGCAGACAGATGTGGTTTTCCAAGGGCAAGGCTGGCTTTCTGCAGGCCCCCCACGTGGAGGAATTTGGTGTGAAGCAATGCGGGGTACGATCAGTAATCTTGAGCTGCCAGGATGTCCTCTCTGAACTTTTATTCTGGTGCTTTCTCAGTATTCCCTTCTTTCTAGACCCTGGCCTTAATCCCAGTCTAAAAGATGACAGGGCTGCCTTAATCTACTGGGATTTTCTAGTGAGGATATACAGAAAATTTTTTCTTTACTTTGCTAATATAATATGTTCACTGTTCATTTCTATGTTAGCAAAGTATATTCTAAGACTTTAAAAGGTACTGTGGCAGATTTGAAGGAGAATGAACAAAATGGTGCCAGAAGATCTGTTAAATAATATCCAGCTATTAAAAAATACCGAAATGGGAATCGAGGGTACACCCTAGAATAAGATCGCAGGGTATTGAGATGGGTGATAGGCTTTAGTTGCTGTGCATGAGGCTGGGAGATTCCATGTTTGCTGAAATTGTTAACTCTAGCCCTGACCTCTACTGATCTTTTAAGATTGAGGATGGATTTGAAGGTGCTGTTGCAGGCATTCATTTAGTTAGTGCCTCTTCAAGTGACCTGACCCCCAGGCTGCAGCTGCACCTGTACCCAATTCAGGTACCTGAGGATAGGCTAATAGCAATTAAAAATGAGCCCTAGGTTGTGGAGCAGTGACTGAGTCTCCATTTGCAGTTTTGAGTGACATGGCAGGAATCCTAGGTATTTAATTTCTAGTCACATATTCTAAGAACATTTGCTCTAAGTTGAGGTTACTGACAAGGTATCTCGAGGGCCGGCCTAGAATGTGTGAGAGGCTTCTAGCTGTAAGAGGTGACCCTCCTAAGCCTCTGATTCTTAAAACACAAGGTCTGCTGTCTCTAGCACATAACCACCCTGACACTTTGTTCCTTTCCTCTGTATGCAGTTTGCCATCTGCACATTTTGCACAGGTACCAGCTGCCTCCCCCATGGAACAGGCCTCTTCTAAGCTAGGCCACGTTCAGAGGCATCACAAAGTTTTGCTATTGTATTTTATTTATCACTTCTGGTCTTTTCTGTCATACCCAAGTTGGGTCACCTTTTCTTACAGTGCTCTGAGCAGTTGCATTTCAGTTGTATTTTCAGTGAAATTTGTTTTGCATTGGCATTTAAATTTGGCCTTTAACTGCTTCCTGGTTGGTTTGTAAGTTTTTAAAATGCAAACGTAACCTATGAGGCTCGATGTTGTTTAAGAAATGTGCTGTGTGTTGCTGCAGACAGTAGTGCTTGCCTGTTGTAACAGCGTTGATTCTGCTGTAGCCTCAATGACCATGTAAGCAAAATAAATTTGTCATTTTCACCCACAAACAGTTCAGCCCCTGGATTCCGGTTGCCACTGTGGTTCTCTAGTCAGTGCTGTGACCAGTGTATTAAGTGCTGGGGATGAGTCAGCTCAGCCCCTTAGTTGATCGAGGAGAGGGAGGGGACTGACCAGGAAGGGACAGCAGGGGTCAGTGTTTGTGTTTTGAAGGCAGGGGACTTGAAATCCTGACATTTACAGGTGGAAGGGGCCTTAGATCATGTAGTTTCGTGGTTTTCATGCTGTTTTGTGGGGAGGGAGCCCCCAGGCCCATTCAAGTAGTAGACTTCCAAGTGAGATGATTTGAAGAAAGGTTTTGGGGCTTAAAATAAAAGTCTGAAAATGACTGATTTAATTCAAAGTCCTGGTTATTTCGTTGAGGGAAACTGACCCTCAGGGAGTGGCGAAGACTTACCCAAAGTCGTCAATGACTAAACAGCAAAATCTGAATAGGAAACCTTGCCTGACTCCACCTCTACTACCTCCCTGTGCTCTTGGGCTTCCAGAATACAGCCTTAGATAGCTACTTTAACCTGGTTATCTTTGAGTTAGCCAAGCCAAAAATCTTAGAGAAGAGCTTAGTAGTTGATGCCAAAAGGCTTAAAACTGTGAGCATTCCACTCCCTCCTAACCAAAATTAAAAAGTTATGATATTATAATCAGTTTTTGTTTTTAACCTTCCAAATATAGAACTGTTAGTAGCCTGAACTAAGTTCAAGTAGTAACATTGTCTTAAATTACTGGGATGGGGGGGGGATGCCTTTTTACTACTGCAAGTAGGTTAGTTGTGAACTGTCTCAGCCTCCAATTTATTTCTGACGTTGTAGGATACAAAAAAAAATCCTTACTGTAAATAGGTAAGTGGTTGCAAATGGTAACAGTCACTGCTTGCCTGCAATCTCTGGTTACTGACAAAAGTGAAGTAGATGCTTGAAAAGAAGGATTAATAGAATATTCAATACCTGCTTTCAATCCTTACCCTCCATAGATTAGTAAGAAACATTCAAAGGTTACAATAAGCACTCAAGTTATTCTATAATGAGAGTCACTAGCATTGCGTTGCAGCTGGGCATGGTGATCCAGACACCAGGCCAGCACCCTCTCCATCGGTGACCCCTGAGAAGCCTACACAGAGGCGGCTATGGACACCTCACTGTGAGGTCTCAGGCAGTCTAAACTATTGTGTGTTTTATGCTTGAGTGTACATATTAGAGATGATTTTTAATATTTAAGATGATCTTTGAAATGTTTGCAGAGAACCCCTGGAGCACTGCTTGCAAGAGCCAGTTTCAAAACCCCTAGTTTGGTAGAGAGAACCTGGGTTTGGAAACCCAGCCCTGCAGCACAGCTGAGATGCCTGTGGGTGGGTGAGGAACTGAGCATTTCCTCATCTAGAGCAGAGCACTTGGCAGAAGAGGAGGTTTAAGGTGGGTGTGGAGTAAATGTTCCCCTCCCCACTGTTCATGAGAGGAGATGGCATTTCTGTCTCTGGCTGCTGGCAGACCTTCTATTTTACCAGATATTAAAACTAGAAGACAGTAGGCCCCACCCCCATATCCTCCACCTTACAGTGGTAAAATTTTGACCTTGAAGCATTCTGATATGAGTTTTACGATAAATTACAAATGTATCACTACTCGAAGACTTTAAAGTTCCTCTATTTATTAAAGCATTAAAATTTTTTAATGGAGGAAGGTCTGCAGGTGTACTGATGCTTTAAAATTATATAAAAGCAGTGAAAGGGGGCCAGAAAGAAACTGTTTGTTGGGTTTGAGGAGGTGGCATCTAGGAACTCCTGAGCCCTGTGGAGACTGAGGTGCCAGATTATAGACCAAACTGTAAGATGCAGACCGCTCTCCAGGCTGAGGAGCAGGGGAGGCAGAGCCAGGTGGCCCTTACCTCCACAGTGTAGATGTCTGAGGCAGAGGCCTGGGCCCAGGTTGTGTACTCTATCTAGCAAGAGAGCCACCATGGGGCTCCTAGAGCCCAAGGTTGGAAAAGGAAGCGAAGAACTTGCATTCATATGATCCTTCCTGCCATCTCCAATGCTAAAGGAGCCCAGGATAGCCGAACATATTTAAGGCTTTGTCATCCAAGTTAAAACAGATGTTAGTTGTATATGGTTCCCCTACTGTACTTTGTTGCCATTTGGAAGGTCAATCCCTAGAACTGGAGGTTCTTTCAAGTCACCCAGAAGGTGCTGGTACCCACTAGCATACCTTCTTTACTGGGGCAGCTCCCACTCTTGAGGTCCCTCCCTGTCAGCTCTTGGGACATGACCTCTGTCTTCTGGCATCTCAGGGGTATGATCTTTCATCTGATTTGATCAACCAGCTGCTGCCTCAGAAGTTCCTACTGCCCCTCTGACACTGTTTTCAGATGTCCCCAAGTACAAGCCATACACCCCAGGCCCTGCCCCTAAGCATTCCTTCTCAAAACACTTCACAACAGGGTAACCTTAATAAGCCTACCTGCTGATTCTTAACACCTCTGCAAGTGGCCTTCAGGGGCTGTGCCTGACAGTCTTCTCCCTGTTTCCTAAGTATTGGTATTTCTGAGGTTCAGTTCTTTGCCCTCCTTCATGCATGCTTCCTCGGAGACTTATAAATCAAGGTATTTAAAATGGAGACATTTTATTAACCACAGTTCCCTATGAGTCTGCCAGGGATGCAGCAAAGCCATCTTCCCCAGGAGCTTGAGGAAACTGCTAGTGCATCAGGTGTTCCCACCAGAGACCATGTTCAAGGGCATGCCTCATGTGTACACCATCTCCACCCACTCCCATGCAGTTCTGAGGCATTAACTTAGGGACTGTCTCGGGCCCGAGGGCTCTGCTAACTTAATCTGGTCAGTAAAAGGAGACCTGAATGGAAAGGTCGTGTAGCACCTGACCTGTTTTCCACTGCTAGATTTGGTGGTTCCTTACGGAGCAGTAAGTGCCTGGAGCTGGGGTAAACACTGGTGCCAATTTGCCCTTCTCTCCTCCACTCACAAGTAGGACAGACAGTAACCTTCTTTCCAGACCCCTTCCCTTGGACTGAGAAAAGCTCCATCATTCAGTCTGGTTATGAAGCTCAGTCTTAAAAAATTCTGGACCATACCAGGCAGGAATGAACCAGAGCACCTAGAGTCATCTTACACAGCTCGAGGGGAGACCAGAGGAGTGGCAGCTGGGGCCTCTCACTCTCCTTACCTAGGCATCCCTGATCATCCTTGCCACTCTTGTGTCCTTCACCCAGTCCTGTCCTGCAAAGCACTCCAGGTTTTTGGAGATCACTGCCAATGCCTGAAAAACCCGGATGGAGCTGAGGGCAACAGCCTGGGTATTTGAGGTCATCTAGTCACCCCTCATTGCTGGGGATCCTCACGGAGGGTCTTTGCTTCCAACAGCTCTGGATACACCAGGACTCCTTCATTTAACAAATAATTGAAGGTTATGGGTCTGCTGCCCAGGCTTCACTGGTGACTCACACCTATCCACCCCCACCGTCCCATGAGATGATGACTTGGCATTTCTGTTGGTCTCAGCACTGTTTGCCCTAGGAGTGTGCTGTCTGCTAGGGAAGATGAGGCAGATAAAAGGCACTATTATCCAAAAAGAACTGAGACCTGAAAAAGCCCCTTTGAGCCAACCTACTTAAAGCGGAGACCAGAGTTGAATATATAAAGTGTGAAAAAGCTTTGATTGGAATTTCTTGCAAAATGAAGCTACTACTAAAACTAGTATCTCTTAACAAAATGCAGTCGCAATTATGGGCAAATTCTTAGAATAAAATCATTTTATGTATATTTCTCTCCTAAATCTTATATGACTGCATGATAAAACACACCATTCCCATAGGGCAATCAGTCATTTGCAAAAGTTAGTCAAGAGCTTCCTCAGTTTTCCTTAAGGCCTTTCTTAATCTGTTAGCTCTCTGCTCCTCAGATCACTCCTCATGAAGCACCTGATCGGTTCCATGAAGCTCTTCATGTGGTAATGGGCCTCTCAGATCCTCATTTGCCAATGACTGCAATCTCTTGAGCGGTTTCCATCAATACCTTCATGACTTTATGAAATTCTATGTTTTAAAATTTAAATTGTACTTAGGCACCATTTTGTTTATTGTCAATGTCAGAAGTTTCTGACCTCTCACAATCATTAAGTACGAGATGGGAGAGATGGGTGGAGGGTGTTAAGCAGGGAGGTGTTTAAAGAGAGACCGCAGGCCCCAAACGGAGTCACTTGTGCTAAGTCCCATGTGAGCAATTCACAGCTTAATAACCCAACTTTAACCAGTCATCATGGAATTACCTAGTCAGCACATGTGAGATAAACTACTTGATAGACCCCTTCCGTTCCTATTAGATAGGCTACCTTCCTGGAACAATGCATTCTTTACTAATAATTCCCCTTTTCCCGCCCCATTTCTGCCTTTTACAAACCTTGCATTTTGTACAGCCCTTCAGAGCTGGATGGGATGCTGCCTAACTCATGAGTCATTGAATCATGCCAATTTGATCTTTAAAGTTACTCATTTGAATTTTTGTGGTTTAACAATGTCTAAATGGAAAGTAATTTTTTAAATGGACAGTTGTTTGGAGAATACTTTTCATGTCTGAGGACCTCAGCTTTCCTCTACAACTTGGAGAAAGCTGGATACTGACTACTTAGATACGGTTCAGAGGAGGAAGAAAGCCTATTGACATGTCTGACCTGAGAGCCTGCCCTTGAGGGGCAGCAGTGATTTCAACTGATGGCAATACTGGGTCAGCAGGAGCCAACGCAGGAGGGCAGGTTTGGGGAACTGAGGGAGCTGGAATGCATGGGTTAGCAAATGAGGAACTATGTTTAAAGAGTCCAAGAAAGTCTATTTCAAGTGAAAACACTGGTCTCCATTCTATAACTATTTGAGGTTTCTGAACAGAGAATTGAACAAGATGATAAAAGTTAAGATTTACTATGGGTCAGGCACTGTTTAAGTACTTGAATTAACACATTTAATTCTATCAACCTGGTGAGGTCAGTACTATTATATCCTCATTTGAAAGTAAGGCAGTTGAGCCAGCACTGCTGTTAAGGCCCTGGCCCAAAGTCATACAACAAATAAGCAACAGAGAACTATGGTTTGAGTCTGGGCCCTCTGTCTCCAGAGGCCACACTCCCACACTGGGTCTGCCTCGCCCAGTCTCTCCTTAGTCTGGGCCAGCTGGGAAAGGGTGCAAGGAGGATGAAATGGGAAGAATGGTAAGAGGCCATGTGCAGGATAAAAGGCCTAAATCGGAAGAGGGAAGGCTCAGGAGCAATTCCAAAGGGACCCTTAAAGTACTAGTACTCTTACACTGGATTTACATAGGACTATGTATTTCCAAAACCCAGAATTGTACTACATTATGCACAAAGGAGTCCATGTTGCAAGAAGGGATTAGCTACTCACTAAAATTTACTAAATTCCTTAGGAGGAGCTTCCTCACTCAACTTTAAGACTTCCACCTCTAGCACAAAGACAAATCTGCATTTAAGATCATTGACAGCAGACCCTGGCAACTCAGGGGTCGAGACAACTTAACCTGAAGAAGCTGGAGCCTGGTATCTGTGTGTAGCCCTAAGCTGCCTTGACGCAGGGATTGTGGGACCTGTGTTCTAGCCCCCATAATTGCTTTAGAGGGTGGCCTTGATCACTCCACTCTGCTTTAATTTCTCATCTGCGGGATGTTTGTTCAATCAACCCACAAGGCTGTTGTTGTTCTGTGAGGAGTCCAGAGTTGGAGGAGGCAGGAATCCTGTTTGTCTTCCATGCAGACTGCCCTGCTCCAAGGCAATGGCATGTCTCCTCTGCCAAACCAGAGAGAGGAGAGAAATATGTCAGGTGTTTCTACACTTCGTATTCAGCCAGTACAGTTTGGAGTATTGCCAGGGACCAGTTTTCTGGCTAGGGTGGGAGCTCTTCCCTGGGCTTCTGGGAGTCTCTAAGAGATAGCCAACCTCACTCCCATGACAGGTGAGGGCTGGGTGAGTGGTCAAGTCGTGCTGGCTGGCCCCTTTCCTTCAGGGCTCTGGCCCCCTTCCCTCCATTCAGGCTGGTGTCTGGATGTGCGGTGGGTGATCCCTGAACTTCCCAAGCACAAACCTCCAAATGTATGCCTATCCTGGAATAAAACAGGCAGCAGAGGCGACTCCCTGGCCAGTTTGTGGTGTTTCCTCTGCCCCTAGTATTTCACCATATGCTGCCTTGCCTGGCCATCTCTCTGTGCATGCAGAGCTGGCCCTGTACCCCACGGAGAGCAGAGAAGTGCGGTCAGGTAACAGGTCTGAAAGGTGGAGGAGTGGAGCCTGTGCCTATAAAACTCCTGACCATGGCCTTGGGCAGGCAGAACTCTTGCCCTCAGAGGGTTAAGTACACTCCTCTGACTAGGAACAAACTTCAAAGGAGTCTTCTGGCACCCTTTCCTTCATGGTACCCTTAGCCTTGTTCTGCACTTCTGTAGCTCTGCCTGTTCTGAGAGTCCCTCCCACCTACTCCATCTATGCCTTTCTGGGCCTTATTGATTTTCTTTCTGGGTTATCCATTGAGGTAAGTGGGGTGTCAAAGTCCTCTATTATTGTATTACCATTAATTTCTCCCTTTATGTCTTTTTTTTTTTAATTTTTTAACGCTTTATTTATTTTTGAAACATAGAGACAGAGCGTGAGCAGGAGAAGGGCAGAGAGAGAGGGAGACACAGAATCCGAAGCAGGCTCCAGGCTCTGAGCTGTCAGCACAGACCTAATGCGGGGCTCGAACTCACAGACCGTGAGATCATGACCTGAACTGAAGTCGGCCGCTTAACCGACTGACCACCCAGGCGCCCCTCCCTTTATGTCTTAATATTTGCTTTATATATTTAGGCGCTCCTGTGTTGGGTGCATAGATATTTACAATTGTTATATCCTCTTGCTGGATTGATCCCCTTATCATTATGTAAAGCCCTTGTCTTTTCTTATAGTCTTCGATTTAAAACCTGTTTTGTTTAAGTATTGCTACCCAGGCTTTCTTTGTTTCCTTTTGCGTGGAATGTATTTTTCCATCCCTTCATTTTCAGTTTGTGTCTTTAGGGCTGAAGCGAGTCTCAGGTAGGCAGCATATAGATGGGCTTTGGGTTTGTTTGCTTTTTTTTTTTTTTTTAAGATTTTTAAAAATGTTTATTCATTTGAGAGAGAGCACGAGGGAGCGCAAGCATGAGCATGAGTGGGGAGAGAGGCAGAGAGAGAGGGAGACACAGAACCCGAAGCAGGCTCTAGGCTCTGAGCTGTCGGCACAGAGCCCAATGCAAGGCTCAAACTCAAGAACTGTGAGATCATAACCTGAGCCAAAGTTGGATGCTTAACCCACTGAGTCACCAAGGCGCCCCCCAAAAAATATTTTTAATGTTTGTTTTTGAAAGAGGGTGAGAGCAAGCAGGAGAGCAGGTAGAGAGAGGGGGACAGAGGATCTGAAGTGGGCTCTGTGCTGACAGCAGAGAGCCCGATGTGGGGCTCAAACTCATGAACCACAAGATCATGACCTAAGCTGAAGTCAGAGGCTTAACCAACTGAGCCATCCAGGTGTCCCTATTTAGCACTCTGAATATATCTTGTCACTCCCTTCTAGCCTGTAGAATTTGTGCTGAAAAATCAGCTGGTAGTCTTTTGGGTATTCCTTTGTATGTAACTGGTTGCTTTCCTCTTGCTGCTGTTAGGATTCTTTCTGTATCTTTAGTTTTGGACATTTTAATCATTACTTGTCTTGTTGCAAACCTCTGTGGGTTTATCTTTGGGTTCACAGCTCTGTGCTTCCTGGTCCTAGATGCCTGTTTCCTTCCTCTGGTTAGGGAAGTTTTTAGCTATTATTTCTTCAAATAGGTTTTCTGCCCCTTTCTCTTCTGGGACCCTATAATGTGAATGTTATTATGCTTGATGTTGTCTCTGTGGTCCCTTAAATCAGGCTCATTTTTTAAAAATTCTTTTATCTTTTGACTGTTGAACTTGGATGATATCTACCACCCTGTCTTCCAGATTGCCAATCCATTCTTCTGCATTATCTGATCTGCTGTTGATTCTCTCTAGTGTATTTTTCACTTCTGTTATCATATAAATAATTTTTTAAGTGTTTATTTTTGAGACAGAGTGCAAGCAGGGGAGGGGCAAAGAGCAAGGGGGACAGAGGATCCAAAGCAGGGCTTGAAATCACAAACCATGAGATCATGACCTGAGCCGATGTTGGACGCTCAACCGATTGAGCCACCCAGATGCCCCTCAGGTATCATATTCTTCAGCTCTGATTTTTAAAAATATATTTTCTCTTTGTTGAAGTTCTCATTGTGTTCATCCATTCTTCTCCCAAATTCAATGAGCATCTTAATGACCACTGCTTTGAACTCTGTCAGGTAGACTGCTTATCTCTATTTCATTTAGTTCTTTTTCTGAAGTTTTGTTTTGTTCTCTTACTTGGAACATATCCCTGTATTTTGCTTGACTCTCTGTGTTTGTTTTTATGTATTAGTAAATCAACTACACTCTTGATCTTAAAGGAATGGCCTTATGTAGAAGTTGTCTGTGGGGCCCAGAAGTGCAAACCCCCAGGGTACTAAAACCAGGCATTCCAGAGCTGTGCTGTGTTGGCTGCATGTGCCCTTCTGTAGTTGCTCGGCTGTAACTATTGCAAGTGTGCTAATGGGCAGGGCTAGCCCAGGCTGCGATGGCCAGCTGTGGCTACTGCAGGTATGCTGGTGTGTGGGGCTAGCCCCCAGTGTGGCCCACCTTGCAGTGTGGCTGCAAGGCCCAGCTGCAATTGTACTGGTTGAGTGGGGCTGCCCTCCCACCCCCAGAAGGAGCTGCTTTGGAGGGGTGCTGGTCGAGCTGAGGCTACCCCCTGGGTGGGGTGGGGTTGTAGCCACTTTGTGGAGGTGGGGCACCAAACCTGGTCAAGACCGCCTATCAGGTGCGGCAGGGCAGGAGCCACTGAGGCAGGTGTGGCAGGGCACTGATCTTGGCTGAGGCCACCCACTGGATATGGCAGGGCAGGTTTGCATGGGAATGCCAGGGCAAGGTGAGCAGTGCTAGCAAGGTAGATGGACAGTGTCCTGAGGCAGAAAAAACCAGGATCCTTGTCCTGATGGAAAGGACTGTTGAAAGAAGACAGATAAGTGTGCTGAATGTTGCAGAGCAGTCTGCGCAGCTGGGAACCTGCACTGAGTCTGTGGCATGTCAGGAGAAGGGGCCCTAAGGAAGTAATGTTTAAACTAAGGCCTGAGGATGAGGAGAGAAAGAGGGAAGATGCTGATTCACTGAGTACATACTGTGTGCTAAGCCACTTGCATCATTTCATCTAGTCCTGACAACAACCCTTTAAAATTGGTATTAATATCCCCGTTTTTCATATGAGGAAACGGAGGCTCAGAAAGCTGAAGAGCCCTATCCAAGGTCACTTAGTTAACATGTGACAGAATGAGGACATAAGCTCTAGTCAGTATGATTCAAAAGCCAATCTAGTTAAAAGGCTATTGTCATAGTCATGGCCAGAAACGATGATGGCATCAGTGGATATGGAGAAAAGTGGATGTGTAGGCTCGAGAGGGACAATGCATGTAGAATTGATGGGACTCAGTGAGTGGTACTAAGATAAAGGAAGAATCAAAGATGACTCCTGGTTTCTGCCTTGATTGGGCAACCAGTGATCTTCCTAGGCAGATCATTTACCAAGAGGAGAAAAGGGAGAAGCAAGTTTAGAGGGAAGGCATCATTCATCTAAATTTGATACATTCCATTTCAGTTAAAAAATTTGATTAAATGAAAACAGGGAGAGTTCCATGCCTAGAAACTCACCCTCTTCATGCCTCCTCAACCCCAGTGTTATCTATTGATCTCTTCTGATGTCCTAAGGCACCCTGATTCTTTTCTGATCTTTGGTCCCTCTGACATCCAAACCCCAAGTAGATCATGACTGAGGACCACCAAGAGATTGCTGTCCTTGGCCACACCACTCACTCTCACAGAAGTGGCCCTCTGGCTGCTGTGTGCTTTCACCTGCTTTTTCCTGACACTTCTTCTCTACTGAGGCTCTGTTGGGAAGGAGTTGCTCATGTGGCTGAGCTTCTTCAGGCAGAACCCCCCAGCACTTGAACCACTCTGTGTGAGCAGCCTCTGGCTCCCCATCCTCAGAAGGGCCCTGTCCCTGCTTTAATGGTCTTATGTTGCAGTCTTAAAATTCCTACTGAATTTAATGAGGGGCCCACATTACATTTTGTACCGGGTCCCACATATCACGTAACCGGTCCTGTCTATATGTCTGCATCATAATGATGGGAGCCAGGGAGTGACATCTTCCCATCTGTGGGATGAACCTCATTTCCAACTAGAAAGACCCACTGCTTTAGATCAGAGGGAGATTAAACAAAAAAGAGCTCACTTCCTTTGTTTCTATGAAATATGCAGTTTTATGTGCAGTTTGTTTCTTCCTGGGTAATAACTTAGGAGGGAACCCTGGGAACAGAATACAGAAATAACAAATTATGGGCTGTTAAGTGTGGTTAATTAGTTCTTTAGCTTAGGTAGAGGCATGGCAGAGTTGCTCTGGCACAGTTACAGGTAGGGATGTGGGACTGCTTAAATACAACTCAGGGTCTCTCAGGAGGTGGAGAGAGGAGCAACAGAGTAATCCCAGCCTGGCTTTCGAAGCTGACACCTCCACCAAGGCCATACCTCTGGCTCAGAGTATGTTCTCTCATAAGCCTCATCAGTGACTAGGGACCTCTTACCTGCGATCCCCTCAGCTCTGCAAGTGTGGAGGTGGTCTGTGTGCAGTCTGGGCACCCTGCAGCAGCCTCTGGGGTGGAACTCCTACTTGTGCTCCAAGAAGTCTCCAAGTTGGTTTCACCTGCCACTCAGGCTCCAGACAGCTACAAATCCTTTCTCGCTTCAGTAAATACCTGTTTAAAAAAAAACCGAACCAAAAAAGCGTTGCTTGGATTCCTTGCAGAAAAAGGATGTGGAAATGCCCTTTTCGTATGAAGCACTATGACCACTGAGTGGGAAGTCTTCTAGTGTTACCAACAGTGGTAATATCTAAGACTCAGTGGACACATCACACAGAAAATATAATCCACCCCCAAATTCCTTGTTCCATAGCCAATATCAATTCAAACTTATTGTCAAAGGCTTTTAGAATGTACTAAGTCATCCTATTTATCCTCCACTGAACTAATCATATAACTGTGGTTCTGCTCAGGAAGTCTAGCTGACATCCCTGGATTCATAAGGAACTTGAATTCCTTAGTCGTATCTGCATGCTTCCCATTCTGACATCAACCGGGCTTTCCAGCTCTATCTCGCCAAAGCCTACATCCCAGCCACACCTATTTTATTCTTTGCCCCATGTACTTTATTCTTCTTGTCTATCTCCTCTCCCTCAACTTTTATATTTGTATTTATTGAGTGCCTATCCTTGCTAGGTCCGGAGGATACAAAAGGAGGAAAGCAGGCCCAGTCCCTAGCCTTGGGGTCTTACAATCTAGTGAATCCATGCATTATGCAAACCTCATGGCAAACTGTGAGAAGGGCTATGAAGGAAAGGAAAGGAGGCTCCAAGCACTCACATCAGGGGTTGGGTGTAGTCTGGGCATCAGGAAAGCTTCCTTGAGAAGTATGAGTTGTGTGAAAAGAAACACAGGTGGTAACTAGGCACCAACTAGTAGAGAGGGGAGGCTGTGAGGAGGGCAGGCTCCAGGTCAGGCTAGCAAGAGCAGGGCCCTGGAGGCAAGGCCATTTGAAGGGAGGCACCGAGTGCAGAGGGCAAGGGGAGACTCAGGGAGTCTTAAAGAATGTGGTCTTCATCCCTAGAGCCATCGGAGGCCTTGGAAGGATTTTCAGAAGTAACATCAGAGGATCTTTTATAATTTTTAAGTTTTATTTTTATTTATTTTGAGAGAGAATCCCAAGCAGTCTCCTCACTGTCAGTGGAGAGCCTGATGCAGGGCTCAAACTCATGAACTTTGAGATCATGACCTGAGCCGAAGTCAGACACTTGGCCAACTGAGCTACTCACGTGTGCTCCCCCCAACACACCACTTTTTTAAAGTAGATTCTGTGCCCAGTGTGAGGCCTGAGCTCTTGACCAAGAGTCAGGTGCTTTACTAACTGAACCAGTGAGGTTCCCCATCAGGTTTGTGGATTTTTTATTTTAATGTTTATTTTTGAGAGAGGGGATGGGAGGGAGGGCCAGAGCCTGAAGCAGGCCCCAGGATCTGAGCTGTCAGCACAGAGCCTGACGCAGGGCTCAAACTCATGAAACTGGAGATCATGACCTAAACCGAGATCAAGAGTTGGACGCTTAACTGACTGAGCCACCCAGGCACCCCTCATCGGAGTTGTGTTTTTAAAGGGCTTCTGGAAGAGGTACAGGGCACTTGCAGAAGGATCAGGTGAAAAGGGAGCAGTGCAATGAAGAAAGTATTTGGGGTGTAGAGAGGGAGAAGCCAGATCTTTGTCCTGCACAGTGGGAAAGACAGTGGTGTTATCACTAGAGGGTCTGTGAGTCCTGGGGAAGTTTGGGGCTCATTTTGAAGAAGGCTCTCCAAATGTGCTCAAAGGGGTGTGTGGGCCTCAGGTAGATGTGTGATAGTTGAGGAAAAGTGATGGAACTGAAGCAGTGGATGGAAAGGAGCTTGCCCAGCCGGAAAGAATAGGAGGCAACCTACAGATCAAGAAGAGGGGTGCCTAAGTAGCTCAGTTGAGCTTCTGACTCTTGGTTTCATCTTAGGTCATGATCTCATGGCTCATTGGGATTAAGCCTCATGTTGGGCTCTGCTGACAGTGCAGAGCCTGTTTGGAATTCTCTCTCTCTCCCTTTCCCTGTCTCTCTGCCCCTCCCCTAGGTGGGTAGTTGCATGCTATCTCTTTCAAAATAAACAAACTTAAAAAAAAAGAAAAGATCAGGAAGAAGAAATGGAGCTGCCAAAGAGGGTCAAAAGGGAAAAGAATGAGAATATGGTGCTAAAAGAACAGGGAAGAAAGTATTTCAGAAAGCACGAGCCTTGAAGGGCAAGTCAGTCCCACAAAGGGAAGGGGAAATGAATGGCAGAAAGGAGTTCAAAGTCTAGAAGGCAGAGCACAGGGAGTCCCTGGAGCTGGAGCAAGTAGGACTAGAAGGTGGCTGGGGGAGAGGTGGCAGTGGAGGGGCCTCAGTAAGGAGTTTGGATGTGATCCTGAGGGTCAGTAGAGGGTTGTTAAAGGTTTGAG
Organism: Paguma larvata; assembly: GCA_030068075.1. NCBI lineage: Eukaryota > Metazoa > Chordata > Mammalia > Carnivora > Viverridae > Paguma > Paguma larvata. The sequence continues at coordinate 67,540,208 of CM057835.1, forward strand.
CTGGTTTGTCTTTTTAATTAGAAACAAAATACATGCTCCTTTGTAAATAAAATAAGAACCACCCTCCACCAAAACAAACTCTAGCAGCAGAGAAATGTATCTATTAACAAGTGAAAGTTCCTTCTGCTGAATCCTACTCTTCAGCTAGCACTTCGATGTTACTATTCCAGACTTTCTGCCATTCCCAAACATCTCTAGTTTTGTGAAAACAGGATCATGCTACATATAATTTTTGCAACTTCCCTTATTCAATCAGCAGTAACCTTGGGTTTCTTTCCAGGTGGGTACATGCAGATATATATGCCCCGCTGGTGTGAATGGCTAACCACAGCCTGGATATGCCTGTGGTTACTATTGCTGTGTAACAAACTGCCACCAAATTAGTAGCTTAAAAATGATACAGATTTGTTAGCTCACAGTTTCCATGGGTCAGGAGGCTGGCACGGAGTGGCTGGTCCTCTGCTCAGGGTCTTCTCTGGGTTGCTCTCTCATCTGAGACGTAGGGCCCTCTTCCAACCTCTTTCACATTGTTGGCAGAATTCACCTCCTTGCAGTTTTAGGACTTAAGTTCATTTCCTTGCTGGCTTCAGGCAGGGCCACTCTCAGCTCCTAAAGATTTCCTTCATCTTTAGAGCCAATAATACCTCAAGCTTTACACTTCTTTTAGGAAGAGCTGAGTCCTTTTGGAGGAGTCACCTGATTAGGTCAGGGCCACTCAGGATAACCCTCTTTCGTAAGGTCAACTGCCATCTGACAAGCTATTCATGGGGATGGAATCCATGCCATCACAAGTTTCACCCACACTCAAGGTCACTGGGGCTTCATATTAGAATTCTGCCAACCACAATACCATACAATCGCCTTCCAATGTGTGTTCCATATTTTGCTTTCTACAAACAGCTCCAATTAGTAGTTTTTGCATATAATTTGTATGCTTTGTAAACATTTTTGTTGGGTTTTAAAAAGTGACATTTCTGGGTTGAACAATAATCACAATATAATTTTTTAAAATTTATTTATTAATGTTTATTTTTGAGAGAGAACATGCATGCACAAGTGGGGGAGGGGCAGAGAGAGGGAGACAGAGGATCTGAAGCATGTTCTGTGCTGACCGCAGCAAGCCTGAGGCAGGGCTCAAACTCAGGAACCATGATATGGTGACTTGAGCCAAAGTCAGAAGCCTAACTGACTGGGCCACCCAGGCACCCTGTAGCAGTTCTTTTTAAAACAAACTTTTAACTTGAAATAATTTTCTTCAGCCTACTTTTCTAGGTGTGATTTCTCATATGATTTTTAAAAATAGCTTTTTTATTTTACAAAGTTTTAGATTTACAGAAAAAATTAAAAATTTTTTTCTCGATGTTTATTTTTGAGAGATGGAGAGAGACAGAGCGTGAGTAGGGGAGGGGCAGAGAGAGAGAGGGAGACACAGAATCCTAAGCAAGCTCCAGGCTCTGAGCTGTCAGTACAGAGTCCAACATGAGTCTTAAACCCACGAACTGTGAGATCATGACCTGAGCTGAATGAGCCACCCAGGCGCCCCTAGATTTACAGAAAAATTGAGCAGATACTATAGAGCTCCCATGTACCCTGCATCTAGTTTTCTCTATTTACATCTTCTATTACATGGTGACACACTTTAACTACAGTCCAAAGTTTATTCAGATGTCCTTAGTTTTCACCTCATGTCCTTTTTCTGTCCCAGGATCCCATGGAGGATATCACCTCATATTCAGTCATCACATCGCTTTAGGCTCTTCTTGGCTTTTCTTGTTTCTTAGACTTTCCTTGTTTTTGATGACTTTGACATGTTTGAGGTACTGGGTATTTTGTAGAATACAAAATTAGGATTAGGATTTGTCTGATGTTTTTCTCATGCTTAGACTAGGGTTTTTAGAAGAAAGAACACAAAATAAAGTGCCATTCTCATGACAGTCACTCAAGGGTACATACTATAACATGTCACTGTTTATGTTGAGCTTGGGCACCTGGCTGAGGTAGCATTTGTCATGTTTCTCTTTTCCTCCCTTTCCATACTTCCAGTGTTGGAAGAAAATCACTATGTGCAGGAAGTTATGGTCTGCCTCACTGAGAGTGAAGTGTCTACACAGAGTTCTGCACAGGGGATTTGTCAAGTCTCCTCTATTTATACAATCATTGATTAATATCAGTATGGACTCATGGATATTTACTTCACACTTTGGATTATATCCTTTAGGGCTAACACAAGGTTTATTCACCTGCTTGGGTACTATTAGGCTTCTGCACCGGTGGATTATATTATATTATATCATATCATATTATATTATATATTATATTATATTATATTATATTATATTATATTATATTATATTATATTATATTATTATATTATATTTCTACACGTGACAATCTCTACAGTCTCTTGGACATTTCATTGTGTGGTAGTAATAAACTTTCCTAATCCTGATGGCAAATTTCCCTACTTTATTTTTGTTGTTTTAATTGTTCCAGTTTTGGCCACTGGGAGCTTTTTCAGTTGGCTCCTGTGCCCTTTGGTGTATGCCATCTGTGTTTTGTGGGTTTTTTTTGTTTGTTTGTTTTTTGTTTGTTTGTTTTGTTTTTTTGGTTGGTTTTTTTTTTTTTTTTTTTTTGGTTTGATGAGTACTTTCTTACTTTCTTCCTTACAAAAGGCTCATCTTGTATATTTCCTACCTCAGTCCTAGAATCAGCCATTTCTCCAAGGTTCCCTGGTTCCTCTTATTAGAGAACAGAATTAGAAACCAAAATCTAGCGGCTCCTGGCTGGCTCAGTCAGGACAGCATGCATATCTTGATCTTGTGGTCCTGAGTTCAAGCCCCACATTGGCCACAGAGCTTAGGAAAAACAAAAAGTGGGGCACCTGGTTGGCTGAGTTGGTTGAGCATCTGACTCTTGATCTTGGCTCAGGTCATGATCTCACGGTTGGTGGGATGGAGCCCCGTGCCAGGCTCTGTGCTGAAAGTGTGCAGCCTGCTTGGGATTCGATTCTCTCCCTCCCTCTGTCCCTCCCCTACTTGCTCTCATTAGCTTTCAAAATAAATAGAACATTAAAAAAAAAAAAAAAGGAAACCAAGATCTGGGCATTAGATGCGCTCAATGCTACTGGAGTGTCATTGCTATTTGGTCCTCTCAGCAGAGCTAGAAAATATTTATGTGTATACTAACCATGACTATACATCTATGTATAAATAGTTCTATATCTAACAATTTCTACTGTCTCTTAATATTCTCTTGGTATATATCATAATTCTGTTAGCAAATTTATTTCCCTAGGTGATCACAGTTTTTTTCTGAGACAAAGTGTACATTATCATCCATCATCGTGAAAGCCTAGCAGTATCCAAACATGCAATTACCTCATATGTCAGTCCTAAGGGTATAGTATGTGGTTTGGCTTTGTGAAAGTAGAGGCTTCCCTGTTTTATAAGACCCCTATATTTTTCCTTTTTCTACCCTGAAAAAGAGCCACTTAGCACATCATAGAAGTATGTGCTGGGGGAAAAAAAGGGAAGGGGGTGGCTGCCTGGGTGACTCAGTCGGTAAAGTGTCTAACTCCTCATCTCAGCTCAGGTCTTGATCTCAGGGTCATAAGTTTAAGCCCCACCCGGGCCTCCGAGCTGAGTGTGGAGGGGGAGGGGGAGACGACGACGACGACGACTACTACTATTAGGAGAAGAAGGAAAGGAGAAGACTACTCAAAGAACACTACTCGAAGAAGACGATGACGACTACTCGGAGCAGAAGGAGAAGACGACTACCTGAAGAAGGAGAAGAAGACTACTCGAAGATGACGACGACGACGAAGAAGATGACGAAGAAGAAGACAATGAGAAAGACGAAAGAGAAGACGACGACGACTACTACTCGGCGAAAAAGGAGAAGGAGAAGACTACTTTGAGAAGAAGGAGGCGAGAGAGGTGATGATGATGACGACGATGACGACAAAGAAGAAGAAGAAATATGTGCTGGAAGCTATCAGAAACCTGAAGAGAAAAGTTTCTTGGTCTGGTACATGCTCCACTTCAAAGAACCGAGGGCTTGGGGCTGTTTCTATAGTCCACAGTAGAACCAGAAACCGGGTTGAGATGAGGTGGTAGGGGGGCAGACTTGGGCAGAGAAAGGGGACGGCAACCTGGAAGAGAAAGGAGTATCCAGGAATCCTTTGAAGGTGACTCTAGAGAGAGACTAAAAAGTAGTCAAATGAGGAAGTGAAGAAACAGTTTTACCTCTAGCTGGAATCCATGAGTGCTAGAGGTTGGCTCTAAGAAGGCTCTTTTCTTTCTGGCGATGAATAGTTTCTTCTAGATGTGGCAGGGCAACATGTCAGGGTTATTCCTGACATGCAATTCCATTCTGCAATGTCTTGGGTAATGAACCTCTACCTGTGTATGAAAGTAAGGATTTTGACATAAAAAAACAGTTTCTTCAGTTTCAGAGTTTTTATCTGGGTTTCTTTCATATACTTTTAGCGTTTATGTCTAGCCTCTAGAAAAGACAAAGCCCACTCATTAACTGCCAATATAAAGATTTCAGTAAGGGTGATTGAAGGCAAATTGTTCTGGTTTGGGAATAAAATGCTTCTTTCCATGACTATATTCTAACCTGGAAGTGCCTTTAATTAACACTTTAGTAATTTTCTTCCTTTAATGACCTTTTTTTTTTTTTTTTTTTTTTTGCAACAGAAACAACGTATATCATCATTTTAAAATTCTGACAATACCAACAAACAAAATGAAGAAAATAAAAATCATGCATAATTCTAAGATCCAGAAATAATCACTATTTATATTTTTGAACAGTCCTTTTTTCTATGGACATATACATAAATGTCATTCATAAAAATTGAGTCATGTTTTATGTAATGTTTAGTATGAAACCTGCTTTTTTACATCCAACACTATATTATGCACACCTATGCTCACTTGGACTTGCCCTTCTCCAGTATTAATAAGCTGGATCCAAACATGGAAAATACACGGACTGAATCCTCACTTTTCTTAGGCATTGCCAAACCATCCTCCAAGAGGTTGTGCTGTATTACATTTCCTCCAATAATGTTTACACATTTCCCCTAATATCAGGTGATGATTTTAAATCTCTTCCATTTGGAGAGATGGAAAAAAGGTAAGCTCATTGGTGTTTTGATCTAGACTTGTTTTTATTACTTGCACCTTACCACCTTCTAAAACCACTATCCCTTCTCTGCTTAGTTTTACTTTCTTCATATACCGAACTGACTCTGTCTTCAGGAAAATTTCTACTTACTTTTTTATTCTTCTTCCTTTGACAGATTTAAGTATTTTACATCTATATTCATAAGGGATATTGGTCTATAAACTGTTTTTCTGTAAGGTTTTCTCGTCAGGTCTTTGTATGCAGATAATACTGGCCTCATCAAATGAATTCAGAAGTGTTACTTTCTTCTCAATTCTCTGATAAAATTTGTGTAAGATTAGTGTTACTTCTTCCTCAAAATTTTGCTAGCAATTATCAGTAATAACTCCTTTTTATTTCTGATATCTATGTTCTGTAATGGATGTTTTCTTCTTTTTTTCATTCCTTGGTCCATCAGGCTAGAGCTTAACAATTTGGTTGCTGTTTTTACAAAGAACAAGAACCAACTAATAGTTGGTGATTTTCTCTCTGGGTTTGTTTTCTCGATATTAATTTTTTATTTTCTTCTTTCTTCTTTTTAAATGTATTTTTCCCCAGCTTTAGTAAGATATAATTGACATACAACATTGTGTAGGTTTAAGGTATACAATGTGTTGACTTGATACACTTACATATTGTGAAATGATCATCACTGTAATGTTAGCTACCATCTTCATCACCTCACATAATTACCATTTTTTTGTGGCAAGAAAATTTATTATCTACTCTCTTAGCAACTTTTAAATTTATATATGGTATTAATCATAATTACCATGCTGTATATTAGATCCCCAAACTTATTCATCTTATAACTGAAAGTCTAACTTCTGACCATAGCTCCCCATTTCCCCCACCCCCTAGTCCTTGGCAGTCACCATTATACTCTTCTGTTTTTAGAAGTCTAGCTTTAAAATTTTTTTTTAATGTTTATTTTTGAGAGAGAGAGAGACAGAGTGCAAACGGGAGGGGCAGAGAGAGTGGGAGACACAGAATCTGAAGCAGGCTCCAGGCTCTGAGCTGTCAGCACAGAGCCCAATGCAGGGCTCGAACTCATGAACCACAAGATCATGACCTGAGCTGAAGTCGGCCACTTAACTGACTGAGCCACCCAGGCTTCCCTTAACTTTATTTTTGTAATGGCATCTTCATTAGTTACTAAGCTATTGTTTCTAGCCTTAAGCCTATCCTTCTACTTTCTGCTCTGCAACTCTGGAAATGAAATTCTGCAAAACCATAGGTCTCTTTAGCCAGCTGGCTTCCTGACAAATCCCACCAACAGGGGAGCACTAGAGAGACAAGAATACAGAAGAGAGAAGAGAGTTGCTCCTTCCTGTTTTGCTTGCTGCTACTGTCAGTGTTGCTCTAAGATTGGTTCTTTACCATTAAGTCCACACTCTGTTCCAGTTTCCAAGCTTCTATAGCACTCACAGAATGAGACTTATTACACCTTCTGGAGGTACCAGCTAGGAAGTACTTTGTGATAAACAGTATAATATCAAAGATATCCATGTCCTAATCCCTGGAACTTGCTGAATATGGTATTTTACAGTGCAAATGGGAATTTGCAGATACGGTTAAGAACCTTGAGATGGGAGATTATCCTCCATAATCTGGGTGGGTGGGCCCAATGTAATCACAACGGTCCTTAAAAGTGGAAGGAGAAGACAGAAAGGTCAATGTCAGAGTGGTGCAATGTGTGAAGGACATAGCTGGCCATTGCTGGCTTTGGAGATGAAGGAAAGAGTCAGAAACCAATGTGGGAATCCTCCAGAAGCTGGCAAAAGCAGGGAAATTTTTTTCCCAAGAGCATCTAGAAAGAACATAGCCCTGCTGGCATCTTGATTTTTTTGCTTAGCGAGATCTGTGTAAATCTGTGTCAAACTTCTAACCTATACAACTGTAAAATAATAAATCTGTTTTAAGCCACTAAATTTGTGGTGATTTGTTACAATAGAAATAGTAATAGAAAACTAATACATACCCTAACATCAGAGGTCTGGGTTTCAGCTTTTGTCAGGACCCTCTTCCAAGCTTCTAGGTACCTATTACCCCAAACTCTTCCCTTGTTTTCCTAGCCCTACAGGTGGTAACTGTTTCCTGTGGGTACTATTTCCATGGTACTTCAGGGTTCCCCTCTGCATTTTGAGTCTTCCATACCTCTTTAATGAACCCCTGGAGTAAGTTCTTCCCGTTAATATAACTAGGGTTGTTGGTTGCCTTTTTCCTGACTGATTCAGTATCTGCTATGAAACTTTGCTACTTTTATTATAGTCACATCTCTTATCACTTTCTCTCTTTATGGATTTTTGGTTCGTGATTTATATAAGAATTTCTCTATTCCAAGATCTTTTTAAAATTTTTCCCAAATATATATATTTTTCCAAATATATATATTTATAGCTTTATATTTCATACAGCTTTTGTGTGTGTTTTTTTTTAAGTAGGCTCCACGCTCAGTGCAGAGCCCAATGCAGCTCGAACACATGACCCTGAGATCAAGACCTGAGCTGGTATCAAGAGTCGCTTAGCCGACTGAACCACCCAGGCACCCCATATTTTACACAGATTTATATTTTAAATTTAGTTTTTAATCCATCTGGAATTTATCTTTGCACTTAGTAGAAAATTAGGATTTAATGTGATCATTTTCCCCAGTGACTACCTCATCTTCCAACATCACCTGGTCCACACTTTCCCCACTGATGTGAAAGCTGTCCTAGTCATACACTAAATTACATATGTGTGTGGCTCTGCTTTTGGGTTTCTTTTCTGTTCCAGTGATTTGTTTATTCTTGACCCATAATACACTATTTTAATTTCTATAGCTTTATACAACATCTTAATGTTTAAAAGCATAGGTCTTCTACACCTCCATTATCCTTTCTCAGAATTTCCTTCTTCTCATGTGTTATTCTTCCAGATGAACTTTAGAACTTAACTGTCAAGTCCCAAGTTTAAAATAAAATGGACTTCTGATTAGAACTGCATTCAGTTTATAGTTTAAGGAAAAAGTAATAGCTTTACAATATCAAGTTTATTATCCAGGGGCACCTGCTCAGTCAATAGAGTGTGCAACTCTTGATCTCAGAAGTTGTAAGTTAAAGCCCCATGCTGGGTGTAGAGATTACTTAAAATTTTTTTAAGTGGTATGTTTGGGCCACTTGACTGGCTCAGTTGGTGGAGAATGCGACCACGAGGTTGTAAATTCGAGTGCCATGCTGTGTGTGAATATTACTTAAAAATAAAATCTTAACCAAAAAAAAAAATAAAGTTTTACTGTCCAGGAATATATTTCAGTAAGCATTAAAAACTTGATTATTCTTTTATTTTAAAATGTGTTCCCAGACATTTTAGTTTTTAGTGATATTGTGAACGAGATTTTCTTCCTGTTATATTTGTAACTGGTTGTTGCTAATACATAGGAAAGCTATTTATCTTATTTCTAACTTCTTGCTAAATCTTACTAGTTTTTTTTAAATGTTCTTATTGTTTATTTTTGAGAGAGAGAGTGCATGTGGGGAAGGGGCAGAGAGAGAAGGAGACACAGAATCTGAAGCAGGCTCCAGGCTCTGAGCTGTCAGTATAGTCTATCGCAGTGCTCAAACTCACAAACTATGAGATCATGACCTGCACCGAAGTCGGACGCTTAACTGACTGAGTCACTCAGGCACCCCTAAATGTTACTAGTTCTATAAGATTGTTTTTACTCAGTTTCCTTGGACTCCTATTTAGATAATTGTCACCGGCAAATATTATGGCCTTTTCTAATATTTAGACCTCATTTCCTTTCCTCATCCCTAGATCGTAGAATCTAAAACAACATTAAAAGAACAGCAGTAGCAAGCACCTTGATCTCATTATTGACTCATCTGTTTTCTGTAAGATTTGCTAATGATTTATGAAAAATATTTTTAATCAACTTATGAAGCTTCTATTAGTATGCTATCTACATACATACTTACACATACATACATATACATATTTGCATACATATACATATATTTTTATGATTATTACTTTTTTAACCAAGAATGGCAGTTGGGGTGCTCCAGTATGATTGTACCATTAATCACTGGCTTTGAGGATGACATGGCCTCTACTAGGACTCAGTTTCCTCATCCACTGTGTGCCAGGCACCATTATCTCACAAAACAAGGTGGGTGTGGATATTTATCATCACTGGAGTGCTTCAGGTAGAGGAATTCAATGATTAGATTTGTGCTTCAGAAAAATCATACAGACTGCAGTATGAAAAATGGTTGGCTTTTTCTTCTCATCCATATTTGTCAAAAATCTTACCAATCTTTCAAGGCCTGGTTCAAATTTTCCTTCTTCCATGAGTCCCCTTTCCATCATTCCCAACCCTCTTAGTCAGAATTCTCCTGTTTCACCTGAAAGCCCAGAACTACTACTTAGTGGAGGTGCCAAAGAGCAGGCTACCCCAAGAAGGGCCACTTTGGCATGAAGGTTATTTCAAGTTAAAAAGCAATTGAAACCCAGCAGATTCTAGAAAAACTCTTTATCTCCCCCCTCAACAGCCTAAAAAGAATTTAGACAGGGGACCTGCTCCTGGAAGGGGATTATTACCATAGAAAACTACATTATGATATGAACCAGGTATGGCAGACAGGCAGGAATGCAAAAAAATATAAATGAAATGAAATGAAAAATATTTTTCATAAATCATTAGCAAATCTTACAGAAAACAATAAAGGGACTTTTAATCAGATCAAAGTCCTCTGTGTCCTATTGTTTCCCACTGTTTCCCAGTGGCCCAGAAAACATTTGTTTACCAAACATTTACTCTTGTTCATCTTCCTGTGAATTACATTCCTTCCTTTTGAAGTCCCAGGCCCCTACCCCTTTATCCTTAGTTCAGAATGACATATATATCTCATTTTGCCTGATTGTCTCTGGAATTTTATATCTGTATGGATTTCCAGTACATGTGAAATTAAATTTGACTTTCTCCTGTTAATCTGTCTCATATCAATTTGATTTTCAGTCCAGCCAGAACCACCTTGAGGGGCAGAGGAAATTCATCCTCTCTGACAGCTGAAAACCCCTTGAAACTGGGAATTCTATTTTCATCCTCACGTGCTCCACAGGGATAGATTTATAGGAGGATTTAATAAGTATTCACACAATTATCCACGCACTACAAAACCATTTTAGTGGGACAAAAGGTGTAAGTGAGAGCCATTCTAAGACTTGTTTGAGATTCAAGCCTTCTTTTGAGATGGAGTTTATCCTCAACCTCAATATGTATGTAATTGAGCACTGCAGGAAGTATTTTCCACTAGCTCTGAAAGGTTCCAAACTGCCTGGAGTGCTGATACCCAGGAAACAGGCTCTGGGGCCAGTCTGGTTTATTGTCACAGGGCTTTAACAGTATCTTGCAACTCTGAAGCCTGAGAGCTTCCTTTTCTTTTTTTCTTTAAAAAAAAATTTTTTTTTAACATTTATTTATTTATTTTTTTTAAAGTTTATTTATTTTTGAGAGACACAGAGACAGAGTATGAGCAGTGGAAGGGCAGAGAGAGGGAGATACAGAATGCGAAGCAGGCTCCAGGCTCTGAGCCATCAGCACAGAGCCCGACACGGGGCTCGAACTCACAAACCGTGAGATCATGACCTGAGCCGAAGTTGGCCGCTTAACCAGCTGAGCCACCCAGGCGCCCCTGAGAGCCTCCTTTTCACCATGCACAATACATTGAGAGTTTTGCCTTCAAATGACTATTGATATATGGGAATGAGTGATAGTGACCTGTTTTTTAATTTTCTTTTGAAAGTTTTACCTATTAAATTAATTTTTCCAAGACCTATGCAATTCAGTATTACAGAAATAAAATACTTGTATTGCACACCTTTGGCAGCTTGAAGATCAGTTCTCCTTTGTTTCATAATTTAAAATGACATTTAGGAAAAAAGAGTCACATATACAAAGTATCTTTTATCATCTAAGTTAAGCCTGGAAATTTTCTGTAACTCATATAGAGCCTGTAACCAAGTACAATGGTCCTAAATAATCTAGAGATTTCCCAAAAAAGAAATTTCCTAAAAAAGAATTTCACTGGGTATTTAAAAAGTTATTCTGAAAACAGGTTGCTGCCTGTGGGAGTGGGGTGGGGACAAGATTGACTGAGTAGGGCCATGAAATAACTCTCTGGGGTGATAGTAATATTTTATGATTCAGTATAGGATACCTAAGTGAATACGATTCACAAAATGGTGTCAAAATTTACCAAATGGCGCGATTATGATTTGTCCACTTCACTGGATGTGATTTTGTTTTTAAATTAATGAACAGCAGTCCTTGCATTCTACAGAGCTCATTCTCCTGACTTCACTAATTTTTTTTAAAGACTTAATTTTATTTAGAGTAATTTTAGGTTCACAGCAAAACTGAAAGGAAGGTACAGAGATATCCCATATATCCCTTGCCCCTACACACGCACAGCCTCTCCTATTATCAGTATCAATCACCAGAATTATACATTTGTTATAACTGAGGAATCTACATTGACACATCATAAACACCCAAAGTCTGTGGTTTACATTAGGGTTCACTATTGGTTTTTTACATTTTATGGGTTTGGCTACAGTATCATGCAGAATATTTTCACTGCTCTAAAAATCCTCTGTGCTCCACCTATTCACATCCCACTCCCACCCCACACCCACACTTGCCCCTCTGGCAAACTTTTTACTGTTTTCATAGTTTTACCTTTTCTGGCATGCCATATAGCTGAAACCATACAGTATAAAGCTTTTATTTATTTAAGTTCCCTCCAAGTCTTTTCATGGCTCGATAACTCATTTCCTTTTAGTGTTGAGTAATATTCCATTGTCTGGAGGTTCTACAGTTCATTTATCCTTTCACCACTAAAAGGGTATCTTGGTTGCTTCCAAGTTTTGGCCAATTATGAATAAAGCTGCTATAAACATCTGTATGCAGTTTTTTGTGTGAACATAAGTTTTCAAGTCTTTGGGTAAGTTGTATATGAATTTTACCAACCCTATAAACCAATGTTAAGCTCTAGTTAAATATATGCATGAATTATTGAGTGGTGAAGTGTATTTATGTCTGCAACTTACTTTGAAATGCATAAAAAATAAGACGATTTATGGAATGGATAGAGGCACTGATAATTAGATATATATGTAATAAAGCAACAATAGTAAAATGTAAATTGTAAAATCTAGATTGTAAGTACATGAGTATTTGCTATAAAATTCTTTCAACTTTCTTGTATGTTTGAAAATTTTCATAATAAAATATTAGAAAAAATTACTCTGAAGTATATGTTCCACTCTCTCACATTAGATACATTTCAGAAAGTCAGCCAATATCTTGCTAACAGTCATCTGGCTGTAAGCAGCAGCTCTAAACTGTAACTAAAAACACACTAAGAAAATAAGGGCATGCCAAGTCAAGGACCTTATGGCAGCACTGACTCTGGAAAGGACAAGGATGTGACCTAGTATGAGACAGCTGAGGTTACCCAGTCACTGCCTAAGGTGCTTCCCATTTGGTCCCAGGGGTAACCTTTTAGTTCAAAGATAAAGCAAAGTCTTATTCTAGAAGCAAATTATGAGTATCATCAAGCTAAGAGGATAGAGTGATCAAGGTTATCTTGAAATGGAGCTCAGCTCCTGCCATGTTCATGTGTCCTAGTGCTTTTATCTCCCTGCCTGCTGGAATGTGGCCTCTGCTAGAGAGGGGCAGGGTGAGAGGAAAAAGTCTCCAAGCTACTGAACCTCGAAGATGTAAGGGAGGCAGGGAACCGAACTGTGAAAAATGAGAAAGATACTAATGAAGCTGTATAATAAACAGTAGTGAAGGTGAAACCCATTCTAGACTTGGGTATTTCACTTTGCTTCTCACAACATGCTAAAGAGGCAGCATAGGTGTGCAGGTCAGAGCAGCGGCTCCCAATATGTAGTGATGGGGCACTCTAGAGGCTTGGTGACTCTTTTAAAGGATCATGGAGTCAAAACTATTATCATAGCTGTTATTTGTCTTTTTACTCATTTTCTCCAATATGTGTACAGAAGAGTTTCCAACAGGCTGCCTTACATGGTATTTTAACAAACTGTGTAACAAATTTAACAAATAATTAACATTTTAAAAACCCTAATCTATGATGATAGAAATCAGAATAATGGTTATGTCTGTGGATTAGGTAGTGATTAAATGAGGCATAAGGAGAAATGGCCTATATCCTGACATACGTGGAGGTGTATATACAAATATGAAAATCAAGCTGGTTAGTTTACAGTTATGTGCTTTCTGGATGTAAATTATGCCTTAGTAAAAAAAAAAAAAAAAAAGCATGCTTGCAGAAGCAGGTTTGAGAATCCAGCTGTCTCTTGCTCATTTTAAAACCGAATGTCTTTTGCTGATGATTTGTAGTTCTTCATATATTCTTTGTATGAGTTCTTCAGTCTCCAGCTTGCTTATTTACTTTTTTAATGATGTCTTTTTATGATCAGATGTTCTTAATTTTAATTAGGTCCAATGTATCCATTTCCCCTTTTTAGTTTAGTTCATTTTGTGACCGGATTAAGAAATCTTTACCTACCCCAATATCAGGAAAATATTCTCCTATGCTTTTATTTGGAAGTTGGATTATTTTGGGGAGGTAGGGAGTGCCTGGCTGGCTCAGTCACTAGAGCATGTGACTCTTGATCTCAGGGTCATGAGTCCAAGCCCCATACTGGGCATGGAGCCTACTTAAAAAATAAATAAAATAAAATTTGGAAGTTGAATTGTTTTAGCTTTTGAATTTAATCTATGATATACTTAAATAAGAAATTTTGTGTGTAGAGTTAGGCTTACTTTTTCCCCAAATCTATCCAGTTGTTCCAACATCACTCCCCTATGTAATTACAATGGTACTTTTTTTTTAATGTTTATTTTTGAGAGACAGAGAGAGAGACAGAGTGCAAACAGGGGAGGGACACAGAGAGAGGGAGACACAGAATCCGAAGCAGGCTCCAGGCTCTGAGCTGTCAGCACAGAGCCCAACGCAGGGCTCGAATGCATAGACTGCGAGATCATGACCTGAGCTGAAGTCGGACGCCCAATCGACTGAGCCACCCAGGTGCCCCTACAGTGGCACTTCTGATGTAACTCAGGAAAGCCCACATCTGTGAGTCTATTTATACAGTATTCTGTTCCAGTGGTGTATCTGTCCCTCCCTCTTCCAAAAGTACTCTATATTAATTACTGTAGCTTTATAGTAAACCTTGAAATACACTGGTTAAGTCCTCCAACTTTGAAACTCAGTAATTTAAAAATGTTTCTCTTAGGACACCTGGGTGGATCATTGGTTAAGCATCTGATTCTTGATTTTGGCTCAGGTCATGGCTGTGGGTCACTCACGGTTTGGGAGTTCGAGCCCCGTGGTGGGCTCTGTGTCAACAGTGTGGAGTGTGTTTAGGATTCTCTCTCTCTCCCCCTCTCTCTGCTCCTCCCCTATGTGCACACATGCGCGCGTGCTTTCTCTCTCTCTCTCTCAAAATAAACAGACTTAAAATTTTTTTATTCTTTATCAAGATTTCTTGGATATTCTAGGTCCTCTGTATGTCCGATACACTTTGGCTCAGTCATTTTTCAGAATAAAGGGGTCCTGACACCAAAAAGGTTGAGAGCTATTAAAGCGTGGACTCAAAACTATAAAACATTAGAAGAAAACAAGAAAAAGATTTCTCATTCTGTTAGGCAAAGTCTTCTTAGGAGACAAAACCACAAACCATTAAAAAATTGATAAGCTGTCTCTAAAAACTAGAGAGCATTCGTCAAAAGATGAAGATACAAAGATATGAAAATGAAAAGACAAGATATAGACCAGGAAATAATTGCAAAACATATTTAGGATAGAGGACTTGTATCCAGAACATATAAAGAACTTTTATAATTCCATAAAAAGATGAACATTCCAATTAAAAAATGGATAAAAGATTTGAACTGCACCACAGAAGATATTAAAATGGCAAGCATAAGATGCTCAGCATTATCAGTCATTAGGGAAAATTGAACTAAAAGCACAGTGAGTTACTACTATATACCTAGTAAATGGCAAAAAATTTTAAAAGATTGACAATGCTAAGTGGAGGTGAGGATAAATAACAATTGGAAATCTCACACTTTGGTGGAAATGCAAAATGGCAAAGCCATTTGGAAAAACATTAGGCAATTTTCTATAAACATTCTCTTACTATGTGACACAGCAATCCTGTTTTTAGGTATTTACTCGAAAGAAACAAAAACATCTGTCCATACAAACACCTGAATGCAAATGTTCATAGCAGTTTAATTCACATAATAGCCCCAAACTGGAAACAATCCAAGCGTCCAACAATTGGTGGATGGAAAAAAAAATTGTAGTGTCTCCATACAATGGAATATTACTAGGTAATAAAAAGGAACAAACTACTGATACATGAAACAATATGGAATAATCACAAAAGCACTGTGATAGGTTTAAAAAAAACCTACACAAAAGAATACATACCATATGTTTCCATTTACATGACATTTTGGAAAAGGCAAGATTATAGGAACAGAAAACAAATCAGTGGTTGCCAGGAACATGGGGATTGGGAGAGTGATGAAACTTTACTGAAAGGGAGCATGAGGAAAATTTTCAGGGTAAAGGAAATGTTTTCTATCTTGATGGGGTAAACATTTGTCAAAACTCACTGAACTGTATACTTACAGAGAGTGAATTTTATTGTATATAAATTATACTTCAACAAATCTCTTAAAAATAAATCAATTTCAGGAATTAAAATCAAACACAAAATAGTATTCCCTATATGGGTGCTTGGCTGGCTCAGTCAGTAGAGCAAGTGACTCTTGATCTTGGGGGTCATGAGTTTGAGCCCCATGTTGGGCGTGGAGATTACTTAAAAATAAAATCTTTAAAAAAATCATTCTCTTGAAGTATAGCCTGATACAGAATGCAAAGAATAAGATATAGAATGATATATTGGGTGCAATAAATCGGAAGCAATAAGAAAGAAAATAATGTCTCCTATGTAAATGATTTCTATCACTTAGTTTAGAAGGCTGGAGAGGACCAAGGTTGAAGCCCAAAGCACAATCTTATATATCTATGAGCTGTTGTACTTTCCTAGCACTTAGATATGTGGCCTTATTGCAGCAGTGGGCATAATAGATTGTCTAGTTCAATATGAATTTCCCCAAGACCACTCTCAGTTTCGATAATGTACTAGAAGGACACACTGAACTCATAAAAGCAGTGACACTCATGGTTATGGTTTATTACAGTGAAAGGATACAGATTAAAATCAACAAAGGGAAAAGGCACACAGGGCCAAGTTCAGGAGAAACCAGGGGCAGGCTTCCAGTGGTACTCTGACAGTCTCACAGACAGCACTTAATTCTCCCAACAATGATGTGTGACAACACATGCAAAGAGTTGCCAATCAGGATGGCTCACCTAGACCTTGGTGTCTAGAATTTTTATTAGTCATACAGGCATGCCTCATCTAACCTTACCTAACAGTCTCCAATCCCACATAGGTCAAACTGACATAATGTGACCCAGGGTCTTAGGTGTACAGAAACAAGTGTTTACTATGTCACATTGTTAGCATAGGTCTATCTGGTCAAATTGATACAATGTGGCTCAAGGCTTCAGGTGTACAAAAACACTCTTATCAGGCAAGACATTCCAAAGGCTGAGTGATTATATACCAGCAGCTAGTCAAGGGTCAGTCCTTTCTTTGGAATGAGTAGGACTAGATTAATACATGTCTGCTGAGTTTACACTCAAGGAATGGACTATATCAAGATTTTTAAATTGGAGTCCATGGATAGGATTTATGAATATACATACAACTCTCCCCAAATTCGTATTTTGTATTTTATCTATGTGTGTGTGTGTGCATGTATGTAAGTATGTATTTTTTCCTAGAAGGAAGTTTGTTTTTATCAAATTACCAAAGAACCCACAACTCAAAAAGTTTAAGAATCTGGAGTGATATCAGCAAGAAGGTGGAATAGGATGCCCCAGATCTTGTTCCTCAAGAGACACTGATTTAAAAATAATCCATGGTCCAGAAAGCCTTTCTGAGAACTCGAGAAACTGGTTAAAAAGTCACAGTACCCCAAGCAAGCACAAAGCCAAGGACAGCTGAACTGAAATGAGTAAGAAAAAGCCATTACATTTCACCAGTAATAGTGCTTACTCCTGGCCAACACAGAGTGGTGTGATCAGGAGAAAATACCCAACTTGCAGCTTTTTCTTTGGGAGGGAAATGGATGAGTGGAACATATATATGTTCAACATTCTGGCTTTTGAGGGTTTGCCTGCGTGACTGGCTTCTGTCTTGCCAGACTTAGAATCCTGACAGGGCTCTGGCACACTCTGGATGCTTGGGGGCCACTGAGAACAAAGCAGAACTCAGTGCCTTGTTGCAGCACCAGAGAACCTGCAGTACCACAAGGAATTATAAACTGCTGAAAAAGAAACCACTAAACCTCTCTAATTGGGAAATTACATGCACAAGCTCAGAGAAGATGCATCTCCAGAAAAGGATTGTAAAGCCCCTAAAATCTCTACTTGGGCTGATTGGTGAAGGTCTTCCCCAAACCAATTGATAAGACTGGAAGAGATGGTTGCTGTTTTCAACTGCTCAAATCCTAGCAAAGAAATTTACAAGGCATACAAAGAAACAAGGAAGTGTGGCCTAATCAGAGGAACAAAATAGTCTCCAGAAGCCAACCCTAATGAAATAGAGATTCACTAATTACTTGATAAAGAATTCAAAATAAGAATCTTAAGGAGTTCAGTGGATTACAAGGGAACACAGATAACTAAATGAAACCAGACAAATGATGAACAAAATGAGAACAAAGAAATACAAACTATGAAGAGAATCAAACAGAAATTCTAGAGCAAAAGAATAACTGAAATAAAAAGTTCACTAGAGGAGTTCAACAGCAGACATAATCAAGCAGAAGAAAGAATCAGTGAATTTGAAATTATTGAGTTAGAGGAACAATTTTTTTTTAATGAAAGAGGAAAAGAAAGTAAAAAAAGACCTAAGGGAATGGCAGAACACCAACAAGCAGGGTAATGTATGCATTATAGAAGTCCCCAAAGAGGAAGAGAGGGAAAGGTGCAGAGAGCCTATTTAAAGCAATAATGTCTGGAAACTTCCTGAATTTGAGGAAGGAAATGTACATCCAAATTTATGAAGCTCAAAAGACTCCAACAAAGAACCCACAGAGGTCCACACAAAGAAACATGGTAATGAAACAGTTCAAAGTCAAAGACAAGGAGAAAATCTTGAATGCAGCAAGAGAAAATCACAAACAAGGATGCTCCCTTAGGAGTATCAGATTTCTCAGCATAAGACTTGCAGGCCAGAATGGTGTGGAAAGATATATTCAAAGTATTGAAAGAAAACAACTGCCAACTTAGAATACTATACCTCACAAAACTCTCCTTCAGAAGTTTAGGAGAAATAAATATCTTCCCTGATAAATAAAAACTAAAGAAATTCATCGCCACTAGATCTGCCTTACAAAAAATACTAAAGGGAGTCCTTCAAAGTTGAAACAAGTGAGACAGCAAAATAAAAACATACAAAAATGTACAAAATGTAAAATGTAAAGCTCTCCAGTAAAGGTAAATATACAGACAAATACAGAATCCTATAATACTGTAATGGTGGTATATAACTCATTTTTACTTCTGGTACATAATTTAAAAGATAAATGCATAAGATATAACTATAAAACTATGTTAATGGGAATAAAATAGAAAAAATGTAATTAATGATATCAAAAACATAGAGTGGGGAGGGAGATGTAAAGGAATAGAACTTTTGTACATGACTATAGTTGTTATCAGCTTATAATTTTTCTTAATGTTTATTTATTTTTGAGAGAGAGAGAGAGCGAGAGAGAGACAGAGCATGAGCAGGGGAGGGGCAGAGAGAGAGGGTGACACAGAATCTGAAGCAATCTCCAGGTTCTGAGCTGTCAGCACAGAGCCTGATGTGAGGTGTGAACTCACAAGCCAGGAGATCATGACCTGAGCTGAAGTCAGAGGCTTAACTGACTGAGCCACCCAGGTGCCCAGAGTTGTTATCAGTTTAAAATTGATTGTTATAAGATGATTTTTGTAATCCCCAGCATCACCACAAAGAAAATACCTATAGAAGATACACCAAAAAAAGAAAATGAGAAAGGAATAAAAGCATATCACTATAAAAAAATTAGTGAAACACAATGGAAAATAGCAAGAGAAGAGAGAAAAATAATTACAAGGCATATAGAAGAGAATTAACCAAATGACAATAAGTCCTTCCCTATCAGTAATTACTTTAAATATAAATGGATCAAACTCCCCAATCAAAAGAAAAAGTGTAACTGAATGGATAAATTAAAGAAAAAACAAAACAGAAAATAAGATCAAAGATTCACTTGAGATATCAGGACACATAGACTGAAAGTGAAAGGATGGAAAAAATATATTTCATTTAAATGGTAGCCCAGAGAGCAGGGGTGACTATGCTTACATCAGACATGAGATTTTAAGTTACAAACTCTCATGAGAGACAAAAAAGGACATTATATAATGATAAAGGAGCAATTCGGCAGGAAAATATGACAATTATAAATACATATATGCCTAACACCAATCAAACATATGAAGCAAACAGTGATGAAATTGATTGGAAAAACAGACAGTAACAGAATAGTAGTAGATTTCAACATCCCACTTTTAATACTGGATGGAATGACCAGATAGGAGATTAACACATCCATAAAGAAACAGATGGACTTGAATAATACTATGGACTAACTGGACCTAAAAGACATAAAGAAAACTTCATTCCAAAACAGCAGCTTTTCAAGGGCATGTGGAACATATTCCAGGATAGATCACAAATCGAGGCCACAAAATAAGTATTAAGAAATTTAAGAAGATTGAAATCAGACCAAGTATCTTTTTTTTTTTTTTAATTTAAAGATCTTATTTTTAAGCAATCTCTACACCCAACATGTGGCTCAAACTCACAACCCCAAAATCAAGAGTCAAATGCTCTTCTGACTGAGCAGCCAGGCACCTACCAACTATCATTTCTGATCACAATGGAATGAAACCAAAAATCAATACCAAAAGGAAAACTGGAAAATTCAAAAATATGTGGAAATTAAACAATACATTTGAACAACCAATGGGTCAAAGAAAAATCACAAGGGAAATCAGAAAACATCTTGAGACAAATGAAAACAAAAAGGGTTAGGAATTTGGCAAATGAGGGGTACCTTGGATGGCTCAGTCAGTTAATTGGCTGACTTCGGGTCAGGTCATGATCTCATGGTTCGTGGGTTCGAGCCCCGTGCTGAGACTTCAGAGCCTGGAGCCTGCTTCAGATTCTGTGTCTCCCTCTCTCTGCTCCTCCCCTGCTCATTCTCTCTCTATCTCTCAAAAAATAAAGAAATATTAAAAAAAAAAAAAAAAGAATTTGGCAAACTATTCCAAGGATGATCGAGTAGAAAGAATATGAGATTTCTAATGTGTTGGCCAAGGTTTGAATCTCCAACTTTACTCCTTACCAGCTGCATGACCTTAAGATAAACATTTTAAGCTCTCATCAATTCCATTTCCTAAAGTGTTTAAAATGGGATATTCATGGCGTATTTGGCTGGTTCAGTTGGTGGAGTGTGTGACTCTTGGGTTTGGGTTGTGAATTTGAGCCCCAGGTTGGGTGTAAAGGTTAATTAAAATCTTAAAAAAGTAAATACATAAAGTGAGATAATCATAATTTCTTCATAAAACTGTCGTAGGATCAAATAAAATATTAGGTAGGACCCTACGAACTGGAAGGCAGGGCATGTCACTATTCTGTGCCCTCTGTGCTGCCTTCATTGGCACGCACTCTTACCCCACTTATTGCACTGCTCTGGCGCTCCGTGTCATATGTTTCCGCTTGAAAACAGCATTTCTGACCCACGTGGTCTGTTTTCATACAATTGTTTATGTACACATTATAAAAAGCAGAACTTAAAGCATTAAAACTAGATTATAAAATGTGAGTAACTCCTGGTTTTACATTCACTACATATGTAGTCTGGTCAGGTCCATGAACTTTTAGTTAAGTCTTTCCTAATTAGTGAAATGGCAGAATCAATTAATGCCTTGCCTGTCTCCGTTGGTGGTTGTGCTGTCTGAGAACACATATGGGGAAGCATATTTAAAACATGATTATCATTATTATTAGCCCATCTGTCTGGCACGTGATAGAAAAGTTTGTGAAGAATATATAAGAAACACACCTAGTCCACAAGGATTAACCTTAAATAGACATCTTCAAAGAGGATACGAGTTGGTTTCTTCAATAAAGACCAGTGTCACTAAGAACTCCAAGGACAGAACTCCAAGGACACAGTGACAGTGTTACTCAGACTAGGTTCTTAAAATGATTTCACATTTCTCAACTGAGAAATCTTAATTTCTTACCCATTACTGTTCTAAAACCTTAGTTCTCTCACACTCCTGGAAAACACTTAACTCTCTCACTCTGAGCAAACAAACTCTAAAAAAAGGAAAGAAAATCTTCATGTTCTCTCTTTCCTGCCTTCTATTACTTGCACTGTATCTATACATCCCTAGCACCTTCACCCTGTCTCCAAGGATAAAGGCGCTGTCTCTGTTCCCATGTCAGATATTCCTTTTTTTTAATTTTTAAATTTTTAAATGTATTTATTTGAGAGAGAGAGAGAGACAGAGTGAGTAGGTAGGGGAGGGGGAGAGAGAGGAGGAGAGAGAGAACCTCAAGCAGGCTCTGCACTGTCAGCACATAGCCCCGTGCGGGGTTGAACCCACAAACCATGAGATCATGACCTGAGCCAAAACCAGAAGTCAGATGCTTAACCAAATGAGCTACCCAGGCACCCCCAGATATTCCTGGTACAATTCTCTCCCTCTTCATCTAGGACTTTATGCCATAAGTCATTCCCTATATATCTTATCTGTAATCACTCTTTTGCCACGAGATTCTTCCCAATTTACAAACATGCCTGTGTCTTCTCGAATATAACTGTCCTTGATTTTTTTGGGAAAAATTTTACTTGGATTAGGGAAAACACAATGATTAAATCATATTTAGAGGGGCACCTGAGTGGTTCAGTCAGTTAAGTGTCCGACTTTGGCTCATGATCTCACAGCTCATGAGTTTGAGGCCTGCATCAGGCTCCATGCTGATGGTGCAGAGCCTGCTTGGGATTCTCTCTCTCCCCATCTCTGCCCCTTTCCTCTGTGTGTTCTCTCTCTCTCTCAAAATAAATAAATAACCTTAAAGAAAACATATTGAGAAAGAAAACCACTAGTGGGGTAATTTAAATCAGAAAAAGGGTGAGCTAGAAATGAATTGTTCAGGAGCACCTGGGTAGTTCAGTCAGTAGAGCAGGCATCTGAGCCCCACTTGGGGTGTAGAGATTACTTTAAAGAAATTTAAATAAAACAATGAGTTGTTCAGTTTGGATGTTTCTATAGTAATCAAGATAAGAAGTAGCTGGGACCTGAGCTAGCATGGTGCCATGAGGATGAAAGGAGGGAATAATAAAAGAAAATTACATAATTAGGAGCACCTGGGTGGCTCAGTTAAACATCCGACTTCAGCCCAGGTTATGATCTTATGGTTCATGAGTTTGACCCCCATGTTGGGCTCTGTGCTGACAGCTCAGAGCCTGGAGCCTGCTTCAGATTCTGTGTCCGCCCGCCCCCCACCCCGTCCCTCCCCTACGTGCACTCTGTCTCTCTCAAAAATAAATAAACATTAAAAAAATTATGTAATTAAAACTGATCAACCTTGGCAAGTGAATGAATGTGCAACAGAGGGATAGAATAAAATAGAATAGTTTTCAAGCAGAGACTTCTAAACCCGTAGATAACAAAGAATACAGATTTTATAGAATTAGTTCAGGAAAGTCACTAAATAAACAAATAGTAACAAGCTCTGGAGGGAGGGCTGATTTTCAGAGTTGCCACATTATATTACATTGTCCA
Organism: Paguma larvata; assembly: GCA_030068075.1. Taxonomy (NCBI): domain Eukaryota; kingdom Metazoa; phylum Chordata; class Mammalia; order Carnivora; family Viverridae; genus Paguma; species Paguma larvata. The sequence goes on from CM057835.1 coordinate 67,563,442, forward strand.
CTTTTCACCACAAATTACAAGACATACAAAGAAAGAAATATAACCCCCCCGCTACACACACACAAAGTAGTCCAAAAAAATTGTCCCTGAGGAAGTCCAGACACTGTACTAGACAAAGACTTTAAATCAGCTCATAAAAATGTTCAAACAACTAAAGAAAACCATGGACTAAAGAACTAAAAGGAAGTATGATAATGATGTCTCATCAATGGAGAATATTGATGAGGGGATAGAAATTTTATACACACACACAATGTCTCTCTCTCTCTCTCTCTCTCTCTCTCTCTCTCTCTCTCTCTCACACACACACACACACACACACACACACACACACACACACAGAAATCTGGAGTTGAAAAGTAAATGGCTGTGGGATGCCTGGGTGGCCCAATCAGTTGAGTATCCAACTTCAGCTCAGATCATGATCTCATGGTGAGTGAGTTCGAAACCCACATCAGGCTCACTGCTGTCAGCAAAGGGCCTGCTTTGGATCCTCTATACCCCCCCAACCCTGCCCCTTCCCTGCTTGCTCACTCTCTCTCAAAAATAAACAAACATTAAAAAAAAGTGAATAGCTGACATAAAAAATTCACTAGAAGGCTCAATAGCAGACTTGAGCTGCAAGAAGATCAGTGAATGTAAAAACAGATCATTTGAGGTTATATGGCCTAATCACCAAAAAAAAAAATAAATCAATAAACAGAACCTCGGAGGACTGTGGCACACTTTAAGTGTACTAAATATGCATAATGGGAGTCCCAGAAGGGGAAGGAAAAAAGAAAAAAATATTCAAAGAAATAATGGCCGAAAACATCTAAAATTTAATAAAAAACATTAATCTACACATCCCAGAAGCTCAACAAACTCCAAATTAGATAATATGAAAAAGATGTACACTTAGACACATCATAATAAACTACTGGTAGTCAAATACAAAGAGAGAATCTTGAAAGCAACGAAACACAAACAAGTAATTACATACAAGTTATCCTGAATAAGGGAAATAAATGATTTTTCATGAGAAACCATGTTGACCAAAAGGCAGTGGGATGGCATATTCAAGGTGCTGAGAGAAAGACTGTCAAGCTAGAATTTCTATCCAGAAAAACTATCCTTCAAAAACAAAGGAGATATTAAGATATTTCCAGATAGACAGCTGGAGAGAGAACTAGTTACTATCAAATCTGCTCTACAATAGGGGCGCCTGGGTGGCTCAGTCAGTTAAGCATCCAACTTTGGCTCCAGTCATGATATTGCAGTTTGTGAGTTCAAACCTGGCATTGGGCTCTGTGCTGACAGCTCAGAGCCTGGAGCCTGCTTCAGATTCTGTATTTCCCTCTTTCTCCTCTGCCCTCTCTTCCTTCTCTCTCTTTCAAAAATAAATAAACATTAAAAAATTTTTAATGTTACTACATTGAAAAAAAAGTTACTACAATGCTATAGTAATTAGGACAGTATGGTAGTGGCATAAGAGCAGACATGTATCAATGGAATAAAAGCTAAGGAATAGATATAAACCCTCAAAGTTATGGTCAATTTTTGGCAAAGATGATAGGATAATTCAATGGGGAAATAATAGTCTTTTGACAAATTTTGCTTAGATAAGTGGATATTCACATACCAAAAACATGAAGTTGGATCCCTACATCACATTATATATGAAAATTAACTCAAAATGGGCTGAAGATTTAAATGTAAGTATAAAATTCTTAGTAAAAAGCACTGGCATAAATGTTTATAATCTTGGACTGGCAACAGTTTCTTATATATGACACCAAAAGCACAAGCAACAAAAAAACAGATAAATTAAAACCTTTTGTGTATTGAAGGATACCATCAAGAAACTGAAGACGACTCACAGAATAGAAGAAAATATTTCAAAATCATATATCTGAGGAGGGACTTGTATCCAGAATATATAAAGAACATTTACAACTTTGCAATAAAAAGACAAATAGCCCAGTTTTAAAGTTGGCATAGGATTAGAATAGGCTTTTCTCTAGAGAAGAAACATGAATGGCCAAAAAGCACATGAAAAGATGCTTACCACAATCAGTCGTCAAGGAAATGCAAATCAAAACCACAATGATGTATCATTTCATACCCACTAGGATAGTTATTAAAAAAAGGGGGGTATGGAAATAACAAGGCAAGAATGTGAAGAAATCAGAACCCTCATACACTGTTGATGGGAATGTAAAATGATGCAGCTGCTTTGTTAACAGCTTGGCAGTTCCTCAAAAAGTTAAAAACAGAGTTACCATAGGATCCAGCAATTCCACTCCTAGGTGTACACTCAAGAGACATGAAAACACATACCCAATCAAAAACTTGTACACTGGGGCACCTGGGTGGCTCAGTCAGTTAAGCATCGAACTCTTGATTTTGGCTCAGGTCATGATCTCACAGTTCCCATGTCAGGCTCTGTGCTGACAGTGCAGAACCTGCTTGGGATTCCCTCTCTCTGTCCCTTCCCCATTCAATTTCTTTTTCTCTAAATAAATAAATAAACTTAAAAAAAAAAAACTTCTACGCAAATGTTTATAGCAGGATTATTCTTATTTACTTATTTCAATTTGAAGTGTAGTTGACATATAATATTATATTTAGTTTCAGGTATTTAATATAGTGATTCAACATTTAGATATATTACAAAATGCTCACTATGGTAAATGTAATACCATTTGTCACCAAAGTTATAATAATATTGACTATACTCCCTGTGCTATACTTCACATCCCTATTACATATTTATTACTGGAAGTTTGTACCTCTTAATCCCCTCTACCTATTTCACTTTGCCCATTCCCTAACCCCTTCCCCTCTGGCAACCACCAATTTGTTCTCTGTATTTATGAGTATGTTTCTGTTTTGCTATATCGGCTCTTTTTTTTTAGATTTTACATTAAAAAAAACGCAATCACACAGTATTTGCCTTTCTCTGATTTATTTCACTCAGCATACTACCCTCTAGATTCACACATGTTGTTGCAAATGGCAAGATTTTCCTCTTTTGATAGATGAGAGGGGAAGATGGTGGCAGAGTAGGAGGACCCTAGGCCTGCCTCACCCCCAAAATACAATTAGATAGCTATGAAATATCCAAAATACTCTAGAAATTGATCTGAAGACTGGCAGAACAAACCCCATAACTAAAGGTAGAGAAGTGGCCACATCAAAGAAAGTGCAGGGATGTGGCTGGGGAGAGAACTGGATTGTGGCCACTGCAGCGGAGAGGGAGCCTGGTCAATGAGAAGAATAAGAGACAGACTAGCATACACGGGAGTGCACAGGGAAAACAAATCCCCATAGCAATTGGCTTGGAAAGCAAGAGGGCTCAAATTTCATGAGTTCTTGCAACCAGCAGGGCTTAAAGCCTGCAGTTGTTTTTGTTTTTTTAATGTTTATTCATTTTTGAGCAGGAAAGGACAGAAAGAGAGGGAGACACAGATTGGGAAGCAGGTTCCAGGCTCCAAGCTATCAGCGCAGAGCCCGGCACGGGGCTGGAACTCATGAACCACGAGATGATAACCTGAGCTGAAACTGGATGCACAACTGAGCCACCCAGGTGCCCCCAAAGCCTAGAGTTTTAAAGGTCAGTGTGCTTGACTCTGTGAGAGCTTGGAGGACACTGGGGCTGCTCTTGGAGAAAAGACGGGGCAAATAGCCTACAGACATATAGCATGGAAACAGTGATCTGAAGAGCACCTAGAGCACAGAGTAGGGAAGTTAAGTGCCCATGTCGAAGCATGTCCCAGAGAGGCAGCATTCACAGACAGACCCCTCCAGGAACAAAAGAAATGACTGGTGCCATTTCCCTTCCCCACCCCTCAGCATAAGCACAGGGCCACTTGCAGGAGCCAGCACAGCATAGACATGCCTTGCCTAACTTGCTTACATCAAGCCCTGCATCCCAAATGCTCCAGAAGAATTACCATTCCCAGTCACACTTGCCTCAGTCCCAGTGCAGAAGGTTCCTTGCCCAAGAATACCAGCCCAAACCCCTACCATCATGTCTCCCCACTGAGTTTTGTGAGGCCTTGGTTCCAGTAGCGGCAGTGTCAGGTCTCATTTTACAAGCAGACCAGAGCACACCTAGTAAAAAATGCACCACATTCAGGCTAGGGACCAAACACTTCCTACAACAGGCAAAGAGAGCCTCTGCAGTTGATGGACTGAAGGATAAAGCAGACAGGACACAACAGCAGAGTGCATATAGCACATATTGGAGACACTTCCAGAAATGCCAAGTGTGGGTAACAGGGGACACTATGTTGCAGGACCTCTTCTTCATAAAATTATTACTCTCAAGAACAGGAAATGTAACTGACTTTCCTAACACAGAGAAACAGGCACAAAGACTTAGACAAAATGAGAAGACAGAAGAATTTGTCTCAAATTGAACGGGACAAGGCCATGGCTGGAGATCTAAGTGAAACAGATAGAAGTAACACGCCTGATGGAAAATTTAAATCAATGATCATAAGGATACTCACTGGCCTAAAAAAAAGAATGAAGGATATCTATCAGTGAGATTATTAACACAGAGATAAGGAATAACATAGCAGAGATAAAGGGCTCAATAAACAAGAAACATGCTTAACTGAATGAACAGCCAATGCAAGAAGCAGTGGAACAAATTAATGACCTAGAAGACACAGTAATGGAAAGTAATCAAACTGAACAAAAGAGAGAAAAAAAGTTATACAAAAACAAGAATAGACTTAGGGAACTCAGTGACTCCATCAAACATAATAACATTCAAATGATAGGAGTCCTAGAAGAAGAAGAGAGAAAAGGGGGTAGAAAATTTATTTGAGGAAATAATAACTGAAAATTTCCCTAATCTGGAGAAGGAAACAGATATCTAGATCCAGGAGGCACAGAGAACCACCAAATAAATCAACAAAAGCAGATCCACACCAAGACATAATGTAATAAAAAGGCAAAATATAGTGATAAAGTAAAAATGTTAAAAGTAGCAAGACCAAAGAAGACAGTTGCATACATAGGAAATCCCATAAGACTATCAGCAGATTTTTCAGCAGAAACTTTCTGAGGCAGAAAGGAGTGGCAAGATATATTCAAAGTGCTGAATGGAAAAATCCTGCAACCAAGAATACTCTATCCCAAAAGACTATCATTCAGAATAGAGAAATACGAGTTTCCCAAACAAACACTAAAGTTCACGACCATTAAACCAGCCCTGTAAAAATATTAAATGAGACTCTTCAAGGGGCATCTAGATGGCTCAATTGGTTAAGAATTCAACTCTTGATTTTGGCTCAGGTCACGATTCCAGGACCTTGGCTCTGCACCAAGTGTGAAGCCTGCTTAAGATTCTCTCTCTCTCCCTCTGCCCCTCCCTCCCTCCCTCCCTCTCTCTCAAAAAAAATTTTTTTTTAATTTAAAAAAAGGGGGACTCTTTGGAGCAGAAAGATCAAAAGACAATATAAAAGTAGGAAACACAAAAGCAGTAAAAATAAATATTTCTGCAAAAAAAATTACTCAAGGGACTCAAAAAATAAAATGATGTAAGTGGTGTCTAGGTGGCTCAGTCAGTTAAGCGTCTAACTTTGGCTCAGGTCATGATCTCATGGTTTTGTGAGTTAGAGCCCCACATCAGGCTCTGTGCTGACAGCTCAGAGCCTGAAGCTGGCTTCAGATTTTGTGTCTCCCTCTCTCTCTGCCCCTCCTCTGCTTGTGCTCTATCTCTCTCTCTCTCGAAAATAAAAAAAAAATAAAAAATTGTTTTAACTTAAAAAAAATGTAAAATATGACACAATATATCTAAAGTGTGGGGAGTACAGGAGTGAAGAATAGGTTCAAACTTAAAGGACTATTAACTTAATATAAATTGCCATGTGCAGAAGATATTATATACAAACCTAACGGTAATTGCAAATCAAAAACCATTAATAAATATGCAAAGAATGAAGAGAAAGAAATCACTAAAGAAATTGAAAGAATCACTGGCATATCACTAAAGAAAGCCAGCAAACCATGAAAGAGAGAAAAACAAGGAAGGATCAGAGAAAATCTTTAGAAACAATGACAAAACAAGTAATAAAATGGTAATAAGTACATATCTATCAATAATTACTCTGAATGTAGAAGGACCAAATGCTCCAATCAAAAGACACAGAGTGACAGAAAGGATTAAAAAGTGAGACCCATCTATATGCTGCCTACAAGAGACTCACTGTAAAACTAAAGAAACCTACAGATTAAAAGTGAGGTAATGGAGAAATATTTATCATTCAAATCTATGTCAAAAGAAAGCCACAGTAGCAATACTTATATTGGACAAAACAGACTTTAAAACAAAGACTGTAACAAGAGATGAAGAAAGGCACCATATCAAAATAGAAGGGACAGTCCAACAAGAAGATATAACAATTTTAATTATTTACGCACCCAATACGGGAGTATCCAAATACGTAAAACAGTTAATAACAAACATAAAGAAATGAATCGATAAAAATACAATAATAGTAGGGGACTTTAACACCCCACTTACAGCAATAGACAGATTATATAAACAGAAAATCAACACAGAAACAATGGCTTTGAATGACACACCGGACCAGACTGATTTAACAGCTGTATTTACAACATTCCATCCTAAAACAGCAAAATACACATTCTTTTCAAGTGCATACAAAACATTCTCCAGAAGAGACAACAGATTAGGCCATAAAACAGGCCCCAACAAATTCAAAAAGATTGAAGTCATACCATTAATCTTTTCTGACCATATAATACTATGAAAGTAGAAGTAAACCACAAGGAAATATCTGGAAAGACCGCAAATACATGGAAGTTAAATAATATGCTACTAAACAAAGAATGGGTTACCCAGGAAATAAGAAAAGAACTAAAAAGTACATGGAAACAAATGCAAATGAAAACACAATGGTTCAAAACCTTTGTGATGCAATAAAATTGGATCTAAAAGGGAAGTTTATAGCAATACAGGCTTAACTCAAGAAGCAAGAAAAATCCCAAACAAATAACCTAACCTTACGCCTAAAGGAGGTAGAAAAAGAACAACAAAACCTAAAACCAAAAGAAGGAAGGAAAAAATAAAGATTAGAGCAGAAAGAAATGATATAGAAACTAAAAAAAAAAAAAAAAAAGAGCAAAAACCAATAGAATAGACCGAAGAAACCAGAAGCTGGTTCTCTGGGGGTGGGGGGGGGACAATAAAATTGATAAACCTGTAACCAGACTTATCAAGAAAAACGGGAAAAGGATCCAAATAAATAAAATCACAAATGAGAGAGAAGAAATAACAAACATCACAAAAATTCAAACAAGTATAAAATAATATTATTTTAAAAAGTATATGCCAACAAACTGGACAACCTAGAAGAAATAAATTGCTAGAAATCTATAAGCTACGAAAACTGAAACAAGAAGAAATAGAAAATTCGAACATACTGGGATTACCAGTAAAGAAATGGAATCAGTAATAAAAAACTTCCCAACAAACAAAAGTCCAGGACCAGATGGCTTTAAAGGTGAATTCTACCAAATATTTAAGGAAGAGTTAATACCTATTCTTCCTAAATTATTCCAAAAAATAGAAAAGGAAGGAAAAGTTCTAAATTCATTTATGAGGCCAGCAATACCCTGATACCAAAACCAGATAAACACACCACAAAAAAAGAGAACTACTGGCCAATCTCTCTGATGAACACAGACACAAAAATCCTCAACAAAATACTAGCAAACTGAATCCAGCAATACATTAAAAAAATTATTCACCACAATCAAGTGGGATTTATTCCTGGGTTGCAAGGTGTTTCAATGTTTGCAAATCAATGTGATACATCACATCAAAAAGAGAAAGGATAAGAACCATATGACCATTTCAATAGAGGCAGAAAAAGCATTTAACAAAGTACAAGATCCATTCATGATAAAACCTTCAACAAAACAGGTTTAGAGGGAATATACTTCAACATAATAAAGGCCATATATGAAAACCCTACAGCTAACATCATCTTCAATAGAGAAAAACTGAGAACCTTTCCCCCAAGGTGAGGAACAAGGCAAGGATGTCTACTCTTACCACTTTTATTCAACATAGTGCTGGAAGTACTATGCAATCAGACAATAAAAAGAAATAAAAGGCATCCAAATCAGTAAGAAAGAAAGAAAGAAAACTTTCACTATTTGCAGATGACATGATACTCTACATAAAAAACCCTATTAGAGGGCGCCTGGGTGGCTCAGTTGGTTAAGCGGCCAACTTCGGCTCAGGTCATGATCTCACGGTCTGTGAGTTTGAGCCCCGTGTCGGGCTCTGTGCTGACGGCTCAGAGCCTGGAGCCTGCTTTGGATTCTGTATCTCCCTCTCTCTCTGCCCTTCCCCTGCTCATACTCTATCTCTCTGTCTCTCAAAATAAATAAATGTAAAACAAACAAACAAACAAAACAAAACAAAACAAACCCTATCAGGCACCTGGGTGGCTCAGTAGGCTGTCTCCAACTCTTGATTTCAGCTCAGGTCATGATCTCACAATTTGTGAGATCAAGCCCCACATTGGACTCTGAGCTGACAGTATGAAGACTGCTTGAGATTCTATCTCTCCCTCTGTCTCTGCTCCTAACACCCTGTGCAAACTACTCTCTCTCTCTCTCAAAATAAATAAATAAATAAATAAATAAATAAATAAATAAATAAATAAAAAGAAAACCCTAAAGACTCCACCAAAAAACTACTAGAACTATAAATGAATTCAGCAAAACCACAGGATACACAAAATCAATGTACAGAAATCTATTGTATTTCTATTCACCAATAATGAAGCAGCAGAAAGAGAATTTAAGGAATCAATTTCATTTACAATTGCACCAAAAATAACAAAGATACCTAGGAATAAACCTAACCAAAGTGGTGGTTTATTTACTCTGAAAACTATAAAACACTGATGAAAGAGATTGAAGAAATGGAAAGATATTCCATACTCATGGATTGAAAGAACAAATATTGTTAAAATGTCTATACTACCAAAAGCAATCTAACATTTAATGCAATCCCTATCAAAATACCAATAGCATTTTCCACAGAACTAGAATAAACAATCCTCAAATTTGTATGGAGCCACAAAAGACCCCAAATAGCCAAAACAATCTTTAAAAACAAAAGTAAAGCTGGAGGCATCACAATTCTAGATTTCCTGTTATATTACAAAGCTGTATAGTCAAAACAGTATGGTACTGGCATAGAACCAGACATACACATAGGTCAATGGAACAGAATAGAAAATCCAGAAATAAACCCACAATTATATGGTCAATTAATGTTCGATAAAGCAGGAAAGAATATCCAAAGGGAAAAAGACAGTCTTTTCAACAATGGTGCTGGGAAAACTAGACAGCAACATGCAAAAGAATGAAACTGGACCACTTTCTTACACTATACACAAAAGTAAATTTAAAATGGATTAAAGACCTAAATGCGAGACCCGAAATCATAAAAATCCTAGAAATGGTGCACCTGGGTGCCTCAGTTGGCTGAGCGCCGACTTCGCCTCACATCATGATCTCATAGATCGTGAATTCAAGCCCCACATCAGTCTCTGTGCTGACAGCTCAGAGCCTGGAGCCTGCTTCAGATTCTGTGCCTCCTTCTCTCTCTGCCCCTCCCCTGCTCGTGCTCTCTCTCTCTCTCTCTCAAAAATAAAATAAAAAACATTTTTTAAAAATCCTAGAAAAGAGCACAGGCAATAATTTCTGTGACATCCACTGTAGCAACTTTTTTCTAGATAGGTCCCTTGAATCAAGGGAAACAAAAACAAAAAAGTACTGGGACAACATCAAAATAAAACATTTCTGCACAAGAAACAATCAACAAAACCAAAAGACAACTTACGGTATGGGAGAATCTATTTGCAAATGACATATCTGAAAAAGAGTTAGAATCCAAAATATATAAAGAACCTAATAAAACTCAACACCCCAAAACCAAATAATCCAATTAAAAATGGGCAGAAGACATGAACAAACATTTGGCCAAAGAAGACATCCAGATAACCAACAGACACATGAAAAGATGTTCATCATCGATTACCATCAGGAAAATAAATGCAAATCAAAACTACAATGAGATATCACCTCATACCCGTCAGAATGGCTAAAAACAATAACACAAGTTGGCAAGGATATGGAGAAAAGGGAACCCTTTTGCACTCTTGGTGGGAAGGCCAACTGGTGTAGCCACTGTGGAAAACAATATAGAGGTTCTCAAAAAGTTAAAAATAGGGGCGCCTGGCTGGCTTCATGCATAAAGCATGCAAGTCTTGATATCAGGGTTGTAAGCTCAAGCCCCATGTTGGGTACAGAGATTACTTAAAAATAAAATCTTCAAAAAAAAAAAAGAAAAGATAAAAATAGAACTACCCTATGATCCAGCAATCACACTACTGAGCATTTACCCAAAGAATACAAAAACACTAACTCAAAGTGATATATACATGCACTCCTGTGTTTACTGCAGCATTATTTACAATAGCCAAACTATGGAAGCAGCCCGTGTCCATTGATAGATGAACAGATTAGGAAGATGTGGTGTATTGTGTACGTATACACACACAGGAATATTATTCATTCATTAAAAAAAAGAATGAAATCTTGCCATTTGCAAACAACATGGATGGAGCTAGAGAGTATAATGCTAAGTGAAATAAGTCAGAGAAAGATGAATACCATGATTTCACTCATATGTAGAATTTAAGAAACAAAACAAATGAGCAAAAGGCAGGGGGGAGACAAGCCAAAAAAACAGACTCTTAAATATAGAGAATAAATTGATAGTTACCTGAAGCAAGGCGGAGGGGGGATGGGTGAAATAGGCGATGGGGATTAAGGAGAGCACTTGTCATGAAGAGTACCGGGTGATTAAATAAAGACTTAAAAAATTTTGTGGGAGAGAACACAGCAGGGGAGAGGCCGAGAGAGGAGGACAGAGGATCTGAACCAGGCTCTGTGCTGACAGGCTGACAGCAGTGAGCCTGATGTGGGGCTCGAACTCACGAAAAGTTGGACACTCAACCAACTGAGCCACCCAAGTGCCCTTCTCCACATTCTCACCAGTACTTGTCTTTTTGATACTAGCTATTCTAACCCATGTGAAGGTGATATCTCATTGTGGTTTTGATTTGCATTTCCCTGATGACTGGAGATGCTGAGCATTTTTTCATGTGTCTCTAGGCCACTTGTATATTTTCTTTGGAAAATACATATTCAGGGGGATTATTATTTTTTTATTTCTTTTTATTTTAGGTAGGCTCCATGCCCAATGTGAGGCTCTAACTCATTCTTGAGGATGAGCTCAAGAATCACATGCTCTAGGGGTGCCTGGGTAGCTCAGTTGGCTAAGCATCTGACTTTGGCTCAGGTCATGATCTCGTGGTTAGTGAGTTTGAGCCCCATGTCGGGCTCTGTGCTGACAGCTTGGAGCCTGGAGCCTGCTTTGGATTCTGTGTGTGTGTGTGTGTGTGTGTGTGTGTGTGTGTGTGTTTCTCTGCCCCTTGCTGACCTGCACTCTGTCTCTGTAATAAATAAACATCAGATAAAACAAAACAAGAGTCACATGCTCTACTGACTGAGCCAGCCAGGCACCCCAGAAGGATTATTCTTAATAGCCAAAAAGTGAGAACAAGCCAAATCTCCATCAACTGATGAATGGATAAACAAAATGCGGTATACCCCTACAATGGAATATTGTTCTGACATAAAAAGAAATGAAGTACTGATATGATACATGCTATAACACAAATATCACATGTTAATTTTTATACTAAATGAAAGAAGCTAGACACAAAAGGCTATAAATTGTATGATTCCATTTATGTGAAATATCCACAACAGTCAAATCCATAGAGGCAAAGTATATTAATGGTTGATAGGGGTAGGGGAGAAAGAAATGAGGAGTCACTGCTGAGCATGGGGTTTCTTTTTGGGGTGATAAAAATGTTCTGGAATTAGTGGTGATTATACCACTCTATATAAATACATTAAAAACCACTGATTTGTACACTTAAAAAAATTTTTAATGTTTTTATTTATTTTTGAGAGCAGGAGAGACAAAGCATGAGTGGGGGAGGGGCAGAGAGAGAGAGGGAGACACAGAATCTGAAGCAGGCTCCAGGCTCTGAGCTGTCAGCACAGAGCCCGACACGGGGCTTGAACTCACAGACTATGAGATCATGACCTGAGTCGAAGTCGGACACTTAACTGAGCCACCCAGGCGCCCCTGATTTGTACACTTTAAAGTGAATTTTATGTGTATGTAAATAAAAGGTACATTTCATTTTTGGTTTTTGTTTTTAATTTTTTTAAAGTTTATTATTTTTGAGAGAGAGAGAAACAAAGTGTTAGCAAGGGAGGGGCAGAGAGAGAGGGAGACACAGAATCTGAAGCAGGCTCCAGCTCTGAGCCGTCAGCACAGAGCCTGACATGGGACTTGAGATCTCCCTCATGAACTGGAAGATCATGACCTGAGCCGAAGTCTCGGACACTTAACCGACTGAGTCACCCAGGCACCTCTCTCCCCCCTCTTTTTTTAAATTTACTTTTTGAGAAAGATACGAAGAGCAAGGGTGAGAGAGAGAAGGAGACAGAATCCCAAGCAGACTCCATGCTGTCAGCGCAGAGCCCGATACGGGGCTCAAATTCAAGAATTTGTGAGATCATGACGTGAGCAGAAACCAAGAGTCAGACGCTTAACCGACTAAGCCAGCCAGGTGCCCCAGTAAAAGGTACATTTTAAAGAGAGGATGGTTTTCTGTGTGTACACTATACTCAAAAAAAGGTAACAAAAAAGATAATTATTTCTGATTACGATAAATGGAAAAATAATACTAACAATAAAAATAGGAAATTTGCAATGCACCTTTTCAAAGATAAACTCCACTAAGCATAATTTGAACACATCCAGTTAATCACTGGGATATTTGGGGTTCTTCCAACATCTATGCATTTATTCAGTGTGTGTTGATTATGTCCTGTGTCTACGCACTCTTTAAAAAATAAAGGATGTCCACAGATGATTGATAAGGTCATATTTTGAATTCTTCCCAATGCCTCTTACTACAGTAAATCTTTCTGTGCTGTGCACCAATGTGACCAAGATTAACGGAGGCCCTGGTATATTTGAAAATATGGCTTTCACAGGAATCTGGCTTTCTGGGAGTTTTCTTAGGTGTAAGTCACAGTAAATCTCTAAATGAGGTCTTCTTGAGATTCTTTCTCCCTTCCATTTTTAAAACCTGTGTACATACGTTATTTTCCTGTTAATGTCTTACTCACTTTCCAGTTGTTAAATCTTTCTCTTGGCAGAAAGAAATTGCTTTTTGTTTGTTTGTTTAATGAGAAGAGATGTTAGAAAAGCCTGCATTGGGGTCACCTGGCTGGCTCAGTCAGTAGAGCACGTGACTCTTGATCTCTATGTCATGAGTTCAAGCCCCATGCTTGGGTATAGAGATGACTTAAAAAAAAAAGGGCAAATAAAGGGGCAATAGTTAAAAAAAAAAGAAAGAAAGAAAATCCTGCCTCAACTGTCTTATATTTGCATTTAATTTATGCTAAGATTAAGATCATAAGTATTCTGAATCTTAAATTAAGAGCCTTCTCTACCAGAGGTCATTAATACACATTTATCATTGAGTTAGTATAATTTAAAGGATGCAAAAAACCTCTCATAGGGCTGAGGCTGTACTATGGTCTCATAGGAGTTCTAGACCATTTTTGTGGTAACTGTCACGTTCCAAGCATCAAAATGTGTAGAAATAAAGGGCTTCAAAATACAGGTTGTCAATACTGTGGTAAATTTTGAACCTCACCTCATCTCAGATCTTTATGCAAAGTACCAAGGAGCAGTCATGAAAAACCAGTTTAAAATCTATTTCACTTGAAATCTTTCCTATTAAATGATAAACATTAGGAGGCATAACATCATTTTACATGTCACCAAAACTTCACAGTCAGCAGAAAAGAGAATCGAGTAGCCAAACAGAATATTTCTATAATGTTTCGGAATTATTACCTTCCTTGACATCATTTCTTAGGGCATTCAAGCAGGCAGCAACTTGTCCCTTATAGCCCCCATCATATCCTGTTCCAATTCATTAAACACTACGTTTTCCTCAGAAACATACAACCCACATGGAGATTCTTCTGCCAGTCAGAAAAGATCAATACAAAGGATGTAGAAATCGATATGCAACTCTGAATGGCCATGAAGGCCATGATAAATTGTCACCTACACATGGAATTATATTTTGTAGGTTGCCAGGGTGTGGGCAGAAGCAGCAGAAGCTTATAATAAGAACTTATAGTTGGACTTATTTCATATTGAAAGGCCTATTTCATACTGACTGGCTTCTCTTTGGCTGCCAAAGAATGGATCAAGTTCAAAAGCTAAACCAAGTTGGTAATCCTTTCTCTTTGCCTTTCTCTCTAAAAATTACCCTAAATAAGTTAGGCAATATAGCTGGTTTACACATGGAGGGTTGATTCAAAACTTTAGTTCTCGGGTGCCTGGGTGGCTCAGTCAGTTAAGTGTTGGACTTCAGCTCAAGTCATGATCTTATATTTCATGAGTTTCAGCCCTGTGTCAGCTGTGCTGACAGCTCAGAGCCTGGAGTCTACTTCAGATTCTGTGTCTCCCTCTCTCTCTGCCCCTCCTCTGCTCGTGTTCTGTCTCTTTCTCTCTCTCTCAAAAATAAAATAAAAACATTTAAAAAAACCCCTTCAGTTCTCTAAATCATTTTGTCTCAGTGATTCTTAAAATTCTGGAACTCCAGAGTCACATTCATAAACACATTTATAAACACCACTGACCATAAGTAAGTAAATCTTTTAAAATCTCATGGCTACTGTGTGTCCCAATGGAGACCAGAATAAAATAACACCATAATGTGGAAATAAGGGCCTGAAATAATGAAGCTGGCACCCTCTTAACTATGAATGAGGCATTTGGGATTGTTAAGGTAACATTTAGCTTTCAGAAGCATGCTGCTACCAGGAATGGAAAAAAAAGGATCTTACACCTCCTTTTCTTTCCTAGTTCTAAAGTGGTGGGCAAAATGTCTGCTTTTATTGGTTTGAAGTTGTCTAACCATTGCCAAAGAATGAGCAAAGGAAATTATATACCTATGTTCTCCTCCTAAACTGCCACCTTCTTTGTGAAGCTGTCTTGATTCATTATTTAGAATGCACGGCTTCCTTCTCTACATTCTATCTTATAATTTATACTTCCATTAATAATTTGCATTAATATTTTCTATGTGAGTAATGTGTTTACAGGTATTCTTACTAAACAGTGAACTTCCACAGCTCAGAGACCAAATTATTATCTCTCTGGTCCCCACAATGCCAAGCAGAGTGCTTTATAAATGGCAGGTATAAAATAAATGCTTGATGAGTGAATGCATATGATGATGTTAGCTTTATGAAGATTGGAAGTTATGATTTTAACAGTTCTAATAAAAGTTGAAAGTAAAGAAGATAAAGAAACTACGCTTCACACTTAGTTTCACCCTCCACCCCAATTTCTTTTCTCTGTATTTGGTATCAAGACTGTGTACACTGAAGAGGGAAATGCATGTCCTAGAGATGTCCTCTTGAAAATGTATTTTATATTCAATATGTCTATTTTTGACAACCTTCATGTAAACCACCTTTCGGAGAAGACTTCCAAGTTTTAAATGAACTTGATGGGGAAAGTTACAATCGGTCAGACATTGAAATGGTATCTACTCCCTGTGACTAAAATGTCAGATGCCTCAGAAAAAAACTCCAAAATCATAATTGCTGAGAGGATGCCATAAGGCTCTACTAACCAGGTGCTGCCTATATAAAATAATCAAGAAGGGAAAAGAAGGAACCCTTAATTTAACAGAGAAGGAAAAATTGTCTTTAGCTCTCAAAAAACAAAGGTCTAGCCAGAGACCGAATAATGAGGAGTGATAACTGTTTCAGGAACACAGAGAAAGGAAACATACATGTCTAAAGAGTAATAGGCAATGAAAGTCATCTCAAATAGGATTCCCCTTCCCCACCTTATTTTAATTTGTTTCATATGTTATTTTTCTACTGGAGACAGGGTTTGGCCAAACTTTAACTGGGTATTTGGAAATTTGTACACAATGATCAATTTCTCTCACGATGTACATTTTTCCTTCCAAAACAAACAAGGAACTTTGCTCTGATGGGGACAATTTCCAATCTCTAATCACTGAAAGGTACAAGAGAAGATGGATAATTGTTAGAATATCATACAACACTTTTGAGCTCATTAGGCCATTATCCCTATGGTAGATTTAATGAGAAGATGAAGAGTACAAGCTCAAAAGCTTTCAGTTGACAAGAAGCAGGTCTTTGGATTGGGATTTTCATGTTGAGCTCTAAGTCATGTTCACAGAAAAGGAGTAAGAAACTAGACTGGCTGGAGTTTAGAAAAGAGACTTGAAAGAAAGGTGTGAGACTTCTGACTTGGTCTCTTAACAAGTTTGAGGACTCTGCACAAATTACTTAAGCTCTCATTCATAAAGTACCTTCCTTCCTTCCCTCCTTCCTTCCTATTTCTTTCTTTCTCTCTCTTTCTTTTTTTAGAGAGAGAGGACACTCGTGATCTGGGGGGGGGGGGCGGAAGGTGGGGAGGGAACAGGGAGAATCTCTGCACTGAGTGTGGCATCTGACATGGGGCTCAATCCCACAACCCTGGGATCACGGCACAAGCTGAGACAACCAGGTGCCGCTAAACTGATAATTTATAAAGTCCCCAGTACTATCAAGTTTTATTGTTCCTTAAAGTCATAGATTGGTCCACTCAACTATATGAATACCTTCAATGAACTTAATAAAGGACAATTTCTGCCCTCAAGGAGTGGATAAGTCAATGGGAAGAGTGAAGGCTACTCACAGCTTCTAGGTGCTCATTCTTCCATTCAAGTTCTAAACGAAGGTCACAAGGATCCCAGCAGAGAATGAGAATGGAAAGGAGTAGGAGAAATTCCACAGAAGCACTTAGGAAGAATAGAGGGTTATTTATCATTCCCATCCACCAATTTTTATTGAGTGATCACTGTGTACCAGGCACTGGACTGGTCACTAGAGATCCAAGAGTGACCCAGGTGGATGAGGCCTCTACGGCTTACTGTATTCTTAGGTGGTGAAGAAAAACAAATTATCAATGAAATCCAGATTTTGATAGATTTTGGGAAGGAAACAGTAGTAATGAGAGACAGTAACTATGTTTGTGTGCGGTATGGGGGGGTAAGCTTTCATTAGCATGGAGTAGAGGGGGAAAGCTGAGACTTGAGGACAGATGAGAATGAGGACAGCTAGCACAGAGGGACTAGTGATCCCCCCAGAGGGAAGCTGGTAAATACTGATGCCAGGAAGGGCTGGAGCAGAGAGGCCATCTGTCAGGCTGGAGCTTAAAGAGCAATTCCTTCTGGAAAGTTCAGGACTAAATCAGTTGATCTCAACCAAGGGTGACTTTGCGCGACAGGGGACATTTGACTACATCTGGAGAAATTTTGGGCTGTCACAATTTGGCAGGGAGAGGTTGAGAAAACCTGCACTTGGGGTACCTGGGTGGCGCAGTCGGTTTAACCAGTGACTCTTGATGTCAGTTCAGGTCATGTTCTCATGGTCATGAGGTCCAGCCCTGGGTCCAGCTCAGCCTTGAATGTGAAGCCTACTTGGGATTCTCTCTCTCCCTCTCTCTACCCCTCCCCTGCTCGCACAAGCTCTTTCTCTCAAGATAAATAAGTAAATAAATAAACTTTTAAAAAAAACTTGCACTAAAGAACTATTTTAGCCCAAATTATGGCTTAGTCATTATGTATAAACTCGTGTTTTTACTAGGTGGGATCTTTTTTCCTCCAATCTGGTTTCTTTTTTTTTTAATTTTTTTTTAACGTTTATTTATTTTTGAGAGACATAGAGACAGAGTATGAGCAGGGGAAGGGCAGAGAGAGAGGGAGACACAGAATCCGAAGCAGGCTCCAGGCTCCGAGCCATCAGCACAGAGCCTGACGCGGGGCTCGAACTCACAGACCGTGAGATCATGACCCGAGCTGAAGTAGGCCGCTTAACTGACTGAGCCACCCAGGTGCCCCTCAAATCAGGTTTCAAGTGGCCGCATGCTTCCTTTATCAACTTTCTAAGAAATCCCATTGCAGAGGTTCAAAGGACTTCGCGAACCTTAGAAAAGTTCCACAAGGAACTGAATATGTCCCTGAACGCGCGAGAAAGCATCTGAGGAGACCCGCACCCGACTGCTTACAGGGATCGCCTGGCTCAGGTTTCATGTGCACAATTACAAACCGACGTTCAAAATAACACAAGGTTGGGTTGAAGTGAGATACCCTCAAGGATTAAACGTCTGTTTCTAGACTTCTAGCTCCCGCTTCCGCGCTGTCACCCATCCCCCAAGGCTCTAGATGCTTCTCCCTCACCCCGCTCTGCACTGGCCTCAGGCCTCTCTGGCCACCACCAACTCCCCACGCCCCCGTCCCCGCCAGTCCCAGTCCCAGGCCTGCAATAACCCTGCGGCCCTCTGGGCTTTAACCCAGCACCGCCCGCGTCGACCTCCCCGTCGCCGCCTCACCTGGACCGGCAGGCGTCTCCTCAGCAAGCCCCGCGGCAGGCTGTCCTCGACGTACCGGCTGCGCGAGGCGAGTGCCCTGAGGGGAAGGCCCCGTCGGGGTTCGTGTGCGGTGCCGCAGGCCTGGCACTGGTCGCTCGGGCCCGGGAGCGCGTGGCGAGCCCTCGGAAGGGCGAGAAGGCTGCAGGAGAGACGCGGCGCGGGTGTCCGAAGGGCATGTGGCGGGGAACCCAGGGCTAAAGAAGGCCAGGCGCGGACGACGCCGGCGCTGTGGGGGCGGGGACCGCCAGGGGGCTGTTAGCAGCCTAAGGCACTTTTTGCATATTCATGAAGCCGAAGGAGGCGGGCCGCCCGGGCTAGCCGTGGAGAGGTTATGAATTATTCATGAGGAAACGTCTCGCCCCGCCCAGAAAGGCCTCGTTGACTATTCATGAGCCCGAGAGAGTTTGGACTCGAAAAGGCCGTTGGGTACCCTTCTGAGAGATCTGAGAGAGACCTCGAGGAGCTGAGGTGAGGCTTTGCAGACGGAAAGTCTCTGGAGACAGAGGGCGCTTGAGCAGTTACTTTTCGTGTTCTTAGGTTAATTTTTTTTTCTTTTCCTTTCCTTTTACCTGAGGCTTTAAGTTTGATTTGAAAGTATTTCACCGAGTCCTGAAGTACTCTGAGGAGAAACGGGAAGACGGGGGGCCGAGGAAAAAGACATGGAGAAGCTTCTAGATAATACCTTCCCCACCCCACCCCTCACCCCCGCCGCCCTCAGCGCTCCATTTCGAGAAATTTCACATATACCAGGGGTGAAAAAAAAAGTGGTGACAGTTGTACTGGGAACGCCTGTATTCCCGCTATCAAAGTCAAAGTAGCTATTGAATTCAGATTTCGGTGGAAGAGGAGGAATGAGTTTTGGTGAGGAAGCAGCAAGGGTAAGCAGTGGCCAAGCAGTCGGGAGGTGGGGGGAGGGGGCGTTGTGGAGCTCTGCGGTGAACTTAGCTAGGTCAGGTTTTCTCCAGACATGGAGGTATTCTGCCAAAATCAATTCTTGGCACAGACCAGGAGATGACGGAACTGGGGATGGGTCCCCGCGAAATGACCTTGGTTCCTTTTCCACCTTTCCGGGACGTGCCGTTTGACTCCGTGGACTTTAGTTCCCCAAACAGTGCAGGGGAGAAAGTGTCTTGAAACACAAGTTTAGCCAATCACCGACATGTGTTCCGATGTGCAGAGCCTGGGAGGGGGTGTGGAGTACATCATGTGCTCGCTGGTGAAAATGAAGATAAAACTGGGGGCTTGCCCTTAAAGGAATTTTTTCTTTCTTTCTTTCTTTTTTTTAAATGTCTATTTTGAGAGAAAGCGAGTAGGGGAGGGGCCGAGAGAGAGGGAGAGAGAGAATCCCAAGCAGGCTTCTGGAAGTCCGCGCAAAGCCCAACGCAGAAATCAAGAGCCCCTGGCTTAATGGAGTGAGCCACCCAGGCGCCTGCCCCTAGAGGAATTTTTTATTTAATTAGACTGATAGCCTAATTTCTCCCCATTAGATCATCAATCTTCACTGCTATGTGAACAGTATTATTTTCCATCTCTGTAATCCTATATGATGCCTGGCACATTGTGGTCACCAAGTGAATATCGAATGAATGAGTAGTTGAAATAGCCAGAAGAAGATATTAGAAAACCAAAAGAGCATGTACAAATAGCCAGTTAATATAGTGGAAAACATTTATTCTGAGTGAGTTGGGAGAAGGGAAGTTATCAGAGTCAAATCCCATTTGATGGGATTTATCGTGGTGAATGATAATTTATGGAAGCAAACTCTGTGAAACCTCTGAGTGACTGGGTAACCTTTGACAAACCAAGTTCTTTAAAAAGAATTTTTTTTAATGTTTATTTTTGAGAGAGGGAGAGCGTGAGTATGCAAGCAAGGGAGGGGCAGAGAGAGAGGGAGAGAGAATCCTAAGCAGGCTCTGCGCTGTTAGCGCAAAGCCCCATGTGGGGCTTGAACTCACTAACCATGAATGAGATCATGACCTGAGCTAAAGTTGGACACTCAACCCACTGAGCCACCCAGTGCCCCAACAAACCAACTTCTTCTGTTGAACTTCACTTCTGCCTTCTTTATAGTTTTATTTTATACATTTAAATCCACGACTCATTTTATTTTGAATTAATATTTGTATACAGTGTGAAATTTAGGTTGAGGGTTTTTGTTTTGTTTTGTTTCGTTTTGTTTTGGGGGGGGAGGGAGGAGACGGAGGTTCAGCCTATGCATGTCCTGTTGTTCCCCTACTATTTGTTAAAAAGACTATCCTCCTCCACTAAACTCACTTTCCTTTTCTTTAAAATGAAGAGATTGGATTATCTGTAGAGGATGTCCCCTTTCCATTCCAATTCTATGTTGCTGAGCCCATTTATATCAAAATGTACTTCCTTCGAGTAAAGGCATCCTTCCTATCAGGCAAGAAAGGTCATCTAGCTGCATTTATTAGAATCCAGCTATTAGATATTATTCATTTGAGTGGAAAGGGATTTGTTGAAAAAAAAAAAAAGATTGAGAAAGATGGGTGGGGAGTGATAGGAAATCAACTATTATTGTCTTTGGGCAAACAGTAAAACTGGTTTTTGCTTCACTCAGAATGGTCAAAGGGGAAGAAAGTGGCTTAGGCTTTAATATACTGAACAATAGCTGGTTAATCTTTATCTGAATCTTGGATTTACACATAAATGGGTAAAATAGTAAGCAATTGTGTCACCATTTTAAATAGGGCAGTTGAGATGTAGGTCAAGAGGTAAGCCCAACATGAGTCTTTATCTGAGAAAGCACAGAAATCTTTCCTCTTTCCCAAGATCATATTTCTTGTCACAGAGTAGACATATCCAGCATAAAAATGAAAGATATTGATGCCCTGTGAAGTTTCAGATGTTTGTGGGTCAAATATGCAAGCAAATACATAAGTGAAAGGCATTTGAAAGTTAGAGTTTTGTTCTTAAAATCCATAGTTAGGAAATCTCTCCTAGGTTTTAGATAGTGAATTAGAACAAGGTGATAAAAAAACATCAGAGTTATTCTCTGAGAGTTCATGATCTGTAGTGTCATACCTCCTGGGGCTGTCAGCTTGTGAGCTTTCAAAATTAAGCAGAGTTTGTACTTGAATAGGAGACTTCCATAAAACACCTGCTCAAAGGGAAAACAACAGTAGCAACAGAATAGTTAGAGGTTGAAAAAAGCCTGGCTATTAAAAAAAATTACTTAGATATATTTTGCCATCCTAAAGCAAGCTCGTTAGAAAAACAGAAAAAGGCACAAAGACAGTACTGTATTTAGAAATAAGCAAAGCAAGCCCAAAAACTAGGAAGGCACTAGTAGTGCGTCACTTTAATTTATTTATTTGCTTATATTTATTTTGAGAGAGAGAGAGAGAGAGAGAGCATATTTGTGTGCATGTGTGGGAGGGGGGCAGAGGAAAGAGGGAGAGAGAGCATCTTAAGCAAACTCCAGAGCAGAGCCTGACGTGGGGCTCCATCTCACAACCATGAGATCATGATCTGAGCCGAAATCAAGAGTTGGGCCCTTAATGGACTGAGCCACCTGGTACTTGGGTAATACGTTATTTTAGGTGGATGAAAGCAAAAAGGGATTTCATTTTGGGGAGTTGTAGATAAACCCCTAAATTGTGAGTCAGAGTTTCTTGTTTTAGTCTCAGTTCTGCCACTAAATGTTGGATTCATCCTAAGTCAGTTGACTTCTCTGAACCTTGATTTCCTCATCTAGAAAATTAGATGTTTGGACTAGATGACATTCAAAGTTCCTTCTACCTATTAATATTAATAGTCTGTAATTATTTTCTAGATACTTAATTCTTCCTTGTTCTTGTAGTATCCCTCTATTGATTCAGGAGATATCTATTGAGCACCTATTTTGTTTCAATACTGTAATGGTGCTGAGGACTCAAGAATGAAGTAAAGCAGACACAGAAGGTCACATATTACATGGTTCCATTTATATGAGATGTCCAGAATAGGCAAATTCGTAGAGATGAAACAGATTAGTGGTTGCAAGGGGTCAGGGGGAGGGGAGAGTGGAGAGCGATTGGTAATGGGGACAGAGTTTCTTTTTGAAGGTAACAAAAATCTTCTAGAATTAATAGTGAGAGTTGCAAAACTGTGAATATACCAAGATCCACTAAATTGTACCTTAAATAAAAACTTAAAAAATAAATAAGCTACATAGACACAACTTTACCCTCATGTTAGCTCACAGTAGGGTGGGATGGATACATACATAAATGCAACCATGATACAGTATATATTACAGTGGATACATAACCAACTTGGTAGTTGTGGTGAATCAGGAAATATTCCTTGAGAACATTTTACTAAGCTATGTCCAGGAGATAAGTAAGAATTGAAAATGGAGGAGAATGTTTCAGGCAAAAAGAATATTGCAAAAGTCTAAAAGGTGGAGAGAATTATGGTCCTTTATGGTAAACAAAGTAGATAAGAATAGCTGATTCATAAAAGTGTAAGGGAAAATGGTTAGAGATGTGGCTAAGAAGGCATGAGCCAAATCTTGAAGCCATGGTAAGGAGTTCGGATTTTATCCCGAGGGAAGTGGGAAGCCACTGAAGAATTTCAGTCTAGGAAGTTACATAATCAAGTTTGCGATTTAAAAAAACTCTGGCTGCAATACAAAAAACAGCCTGGAGAAGGGCAGGATCAATGACAGGCAGACTGGTAGTTGGAGCAGTCTGGGCAAAAGATGAGGCTAATCTGATTTAAAGCAGAGATGACAGCATGTATAAAGTGAGGAATGGACATATTTGATAAATGCTAAGGAGACTAGATGTGGGAATGAGGGAGAGAAGAGAGTGAAGTCATGGTTTTTAGGCTTGAACAATTAGGTATTTGATGATGCCATTTACTGAGCTAGGGAACAGATACAGGTTTTAGGGGAAAAGAACTGACATTTAGATGTGTTGGGAACATCAAAGTAGAACTGTCTCATATACCGAGGTATAGATTGTAACTCCGCAGGGAGACCTGGGCCTCATATCCAATCATGTGAATGGATATAGTAATTGAAACGATGGGTATGTATTTGTTCATCGAGGGAGTGTTTAAATGGGCAGGGGGAAAAATCTGAAGTAGACAATGAGAAGGAACAATTGGAAGGCTGGAAGAAAACTAGGAATTCAAATACAAACATAAGATTTTTAAAAATAAACATGCTTTGTTACTTATAATGGAATCTTTGTCAGACAGTGTTCTAAGTGTCCTATAATGACTCTTTTAGTCCTCACACAACCCTATGAAGCTGGTACTATTACTATCCTTGTTTTACAGATGGGGAAACTGAGGCGCACAATCTGCCCAAGATGATATGGCAAGTTAATTGCAGACTGAAATTTGATCCTAGGTAGTGTGGCTCCAGAAGGGTGCGAGTACTTAACCATTATGCTAGGTATGCTTTCTGGATGTACACATTCCCAGATAAACATCGTAAGAGGCCTGAGAAGCTAGATTTATTGTCTCCATTTTACAAAAAAGGAAATAGGCCTGGGTGATTGTGTGATATGGCCAAGTGACAGAGCTACTAGGAAGTTGAACAGAATTTGAACCTAGGTTCTTTAACTCCAAAGCTGCTTTTTTTTTTTTTACTACATTATACTGTTGGCTATTTTTCTCTTCACACACACATATGTGTAAATAAAATTTAACTTTACTTATTTTAGAAATGTTAATTCCTCAGGTATTTACCAAATGTTAATGGTAACCAGCTTTGAATCCTTTTTCGAAAGCAAGTGCCCTGATTGTCTCAGAGTTTTTAGTGATAGTATCAGTTTAATCCAGGTTATCTGTACATTCCTATACAGATGTAATAATCCCGGACATTAAGTCCTAATTGGCTGATGCTTTTTTCAGGGCTTGATTCTCTAGAAATGCCACCAGAATGCTATGATCATAGATAAATTCTTTTAAGTTTATGTATTTAAGTAATCTCTACACCCAACGTGGGGCTTGAACTCACAACCCCTAAGATTATGCTCTACTGACTGAGTCAACCAGGCACCCCCCATAGAGATTTTTTTTAAAAAACTCAATGAAGAAATCTATTTAAACATTCTTCTTCTTATTATTTATTATTACCTTTTAAATGTTTATTTATTTATTTAGAGAGAGAGGCAGACAGAGAATCCCAAGGCAGGCTCAGCACTGTTAGCGCAGAGTCTAATGTGGGGTTGGATCCCATGAATTGTGAGATCACGACCTGAGCTGAAATCAAGAGTTGGACACTTACCCAACTGAGCCACCCAAGTGTCCCTATTCTTCTTATTTACTGTCTCTAAGACTAATAACTACCCCAGGAGGGGGTCATTTATATGGTTTAATGGGCCAGAACTAGGGCTTAAACTTTTGTAGTTACTTATTTTGCTCATTTTATATCTTGGGGTTTTGAGGGAAACAGTTGATGTGTTGAGTCAGATTTGAAGGTTATATTCTGAAGGCAACAAAAGACACCTTGCAATCTTTAAGGACGAAAGGACTATCAGGTGGTTTTCAGTGTCCTACAAGATATTGTAAAAGAGTGTCCCCTAGCGCTGCTCTGAAGAAGTAATTTGAGAGAAATTAAATATTACTTGTTTATAATCTCTATCACCATCTTGTGGCCATGCCCTCAAATAATTCTGCCACCTTTTATTTGCAAAATCATCCAGAATCTCTATACACAAAAGAAGGTTATAGGCTATCCTGGGTGATCCAGAATGGAATTACTTTAAATAGGTTATTTGGTCAGAACTCCATAAAACTTGAAAAGAAGCCCCAATATAAATTAAATTAAGATCTTTGAAAAGAAAAAGGGAAATTTGCTTCTTTGTTTATGCCAGTGAAGCAATAGAAGTGAAAAACCAGATGTATTTCTTTCTTTCTTTTTTTTTTATAACTTAAAGTCCCTCTGTTTTATTTATTTATTTTTTTAGTATACTCTATCCTCAATGTGGAGTTCAAACCCATGACTCCAAGATCAAGAGTCACATGTTCTACCGATTGACCCCAAAACTAGGTATATTTTTAATATTATTTTTTTATCATGTTAGAATATACATAATATGAAATTCACCACCTCAGCCATTCTCAGGTATACAATGCGGTGGCCACTACGCACATTCATGATGTTGTGCAACCATCACTGCTATCCATTCCTAGAAAATTTTCATCAGCCTGAACAGAAACTCTATTCCCTTCAAACATCACATTCCTTCCACCCTCCAGCCCTTTGTAACCTCTATTCTATTTTGTCTCTATGAAGTTGACTACTTTGGGTACCTCTACCTCATGTAAGTGAAATCATGCAATATTTGTCCTTTTGTGTCTGGCTTATTTCATTTAGCATAATGGTTTCAAGATTCATCCATGTTGTAGCACATATCAGAATTTCATTCCTTTTTAAGACTTGTATATGCCATTGTATATACCACATTAAAAAAATCCATTTGGGTTGTTTCTACCTTTGGGTATTTTAAATAATACTGCCATGAAGATTGGTATACAAGTATTTGAATCTCTGCTTTCGGTTCTTTTCGGTATACCTAGAAGTGGAATTGCTGAATAATATGGTAATTCTGTTTAACTTTTTGAGGAACTGCCAAAATGTTTTTTTTTTTTTTTAACATTTATTTTTTGAGAGACAGAGACAGAGTGCGAGTAGGGGAGGGGCAGAGAGAGAGGGAGACACAGAATCTGAAGCAGGCTCCAGGCTCTGAGCCGTCAGCACAGAGCCCGATGTGGGGCTTGAACTCACGAACCGTGAGATCATGACCTGAGCTCAAGTTGGCCGCCTGACCACCTGAGCCACGCAGGCGCCCCTGCCAAAATGTTTTTTACAGCAGCTGTACGATTCCCACCGGCAATGCACAAGGGTTCCAAGTTTTCCACATCCTCACCAACACTTACTATTTCCCATTTTTTTGGAAAAGCAATCCTAATGGGTGTGAAGTGTAAACTTTAAGTTTTGAGTTACCTTTGAAAGCCAATTACACATGAAGTTAATTCAAGAAATCTTTTTAAGTTTATTAATTTTGAGAGAAAGAGAGAGAGAGAACGTGCATGTGCCCATGCAAGAGCAGGGAAGGGACAGAGAAAGAGGAAGAGAGAGAATCCCAAGCAGGCTCCATTGTGCCAACAGGCCAACACAGGGCTCGAATACTTGGAACCACAAGATCATGACCTGAGCCAAAATCAAGGGTCGAAGGCTTAACTGACTGAGCCACCCAGGCGCCCCTCAAAAACATTTCTTGAATTGGGGCACCTGGGTGGTTCAGTCAGTTAAGCACGTCTGGTTCTTGATTTCTATTCAGGTCATGATCTCAGGGACTGAAATTGAGCCCTTCGTCAGGCTCTGAGCTGGGCATGGAGCCTGCTTAGTAGTCCGTCTCTCCTCTACCACTCGTGCTCTCTCCTTCCCTCTCTCTCTAAAAAAAAAAGAAAAAGGAAAAGAGAAAAAGCAGGAAAAAAAGAAATGTTTTTTGAGCTCCTGCTATATATATATACAGAACATAGTTGCCCTGGAGGGAATAAAAAGGATGAGTAAAATATATTGTTGAGGGTTGCCTAGGTGGCTCGGTCAGTCTGACTTCAGCTTAGGTCATGATCTCACGCTCAGCTCATGACTTCAAGCCCCATGTTGAGCTCTGTGCTGATAGTTCAAAGCCTGGAGACTGCTTCAGATCCTGTGTCTCCCTCTCTCTCTCTGCATCTCCCCCACTGACACTCTGTGTGTCTCTCTCTCAAAAATGAATAAATATTAAAAAAAATGTTTAAAGATACATACTGTTGAATCTTTAGGTAATTTCCAATTTATTTTTCTCCTCCAAGTGTATTTAGAAACAAGAAAATCAACTTAAATTCTCACTGGGTGGTTGGAAATACTAGCCCAGAGATCTTAAGCTAAATTTATAGAAAATTGGTAGTGGAGATAAAAATGTTTATTATACTAATTTTCCAAAGAATATAGTCAAATGCTAATTATATAGTTCTTCTTTTGGAAAATTCACAAAAAAGGTTGTTAGGCAAAGTCTCTAATTCTTTTTTCACCCCTACAGGTTTGACTTGTTGAAAGAATCTTGATTCATTACTACAATGGCCACTGCTCAGCTCTCCCACTCTATCAAAATTCACAAAGCATCTAAGGTATTTACTAAGAATTAAATGAAAATCAATGACTATTTAGTGAGTTAGTTCAGAATCATGACTTTAATCTTGGTGGTTTTTTAAAATAGCAGTTTTATCAGTTAATTGGCACATAATATTCTGGCAAAGTATGTCTACATTTTAACTGCCTAATGGGCTGAGAATGTTCAAGAAATTAGAATAGATTCCTACAAAGTAACTTACTGGGTGATTGTTTCATGCTCATATGTTTAGATTTTCTAGAGTAAAATAAATCAGAAACAAAAAAGATGTTTAAAGAGAACAGTTCTTTGTTAGACTCTCATTTCCTGAAGCAATTAGGAAATTTCTGATATGCACCATGATGTAATTATAAAGACTGAAGGAGACAGTACTGAGAAGAACTTGGAGGCTGGGCCTCTGGGGGAGCATGCCAGAACCAGCTAACCTTCTCGGGTTCACAAAGGCAGGTCTGTCTTGTCCCATGGCATTCATTAACGAATCATTCATTTATTAAGACCTCAATATTATATAATATATATTATAAATAAATCTTTATCTTCCAGAAGTTCAGATTCTGGTAAAGGAAGTAAGATTTAGAGGAGTTAAGCCAATATACAAAGCAGTATATACATTACATATATGTGAAAAAGAGTAAAGAAATATAAATTACAGGAACTTAGAGATTTCATATAGACTGGAATAGTTTGTGTATTACTCATGAAGGAAATGTGACTTAAGGTAGACTTTGAATAATAAAAATGATTTGAGTATGAGGAAAACCTACCAACATGCCTTGGCACAAAATGAGAAATGAACATTTTAGAGAATAATGAAGAACCTATCCTTACTGGAGTGGAGATAAAATTGAATGGGAATAGAATTGAATGGGAACTTTGGGAATAAATTAATATGGATCTTAAAAGCTAGGCTAAGGGATTTATGCCTTAATCTTTACTTTTTTTAAAGTTAAAAAAATTATTTAAGTAATCTCTACACACATTGTGGGGCTCCAACTCATAACCTCAAGATCAAGAGTTGCATGTTCCTCTGACTGAGCAGCCAAGTGCCACTGCTTTATTCTTCAATCAGGGGAAAGTCTGTGGGTTTGATGAAGAGAGTGAATAAAATTGGGACACCTGGGTGGCTTAGTTGGTTAAACATCCAACTCTTGATTTTAGCTCAGGTCATGATCTTACATGTTCATGGGATCGAGCCCTGTGTTGGGCTCTGGGTTGACAGCAGGGAGCCTGCTTGGGATTCTCTCTCTCCCTCTCTCTCTGCCATTCTCCCATGCACGTGTGCTCTGTCTACCAAAATAAATAAATAAATATTTATTTTAAAAAGGAGAGCGAATGAAATAATTGTTTCAGGAATATTAAGCTGCAGCAAACAAAGGCAAGATTCAAGTTGAAGGAGAATTAAGGCAGAGAGAAAATAGCCATTTTTCTGGCTTGAATTCAGTATACTCACTGGATTTCTGATCTCATTTGGTTTCCTAAGTGTGCTTCCTTCCTGGGGAGAGAATGCTGAGCTGGGTGTATATATGAATTTCCATGAACTTGGAAGTTATTTTCTCTCTGTAAATTAACAAATCGATGTTTTAATATAAACAGATCTTTGTAGTTTGGACTGCATAAACTATTCCCAGTAAATTTTAAGTGACTGTATGATTTTGCTATTTAATACTTAATAATAATTCTAGAAGCTAACGTTTATTCAGCATTTACTATGTACTGGGCACTGTGCCAAGGGCTTTATATTATTGTTTCAATTAAACCTCACAATAAGGTGGAAACTGAAGCTCAGAGAAATATAGTAATTGTCTTAGGTCATGTAACTTGACAGCTGAGCTGTCAAACACTGCGTATGTCATTAGCACACTGTCTTGTTAAAATAGCTTGTCATAATGTTTTTTTTGTCAAGTCATAGTATTTTCATGTATTAGACATTTATGAAAACATCAATGATGACCCTTAAGGTATTAGATCAGTTGAGCTAAGAAAAATAATCCCTGGAGTATAGAGAAATAACAGAACTTTAGAGGGCTTTTCTAACTATTGATCTTCATTACTACAAATGGCCTTTTAGATTTTATATTTAAAGTAAATACCTTTATACTTTCCGGTTATTTAATTTTACAAATGGTTATTACTCAATATTACCTCTAAGTTTTGGCAAGTTTTCAATAAGGTGTTATATATACATGCCATGCCAGCTATTACCCAGTTACTCAAAAGGACCTAGTTTCTCAGGATCTGTTGGTACAAAAAGAAGTTTTCTTTAAAATCTTATGTGCACACACATGCACATCACATACATACCTTATTCTCCTTCAACTTTAATTTTTCCTACTTCTGCTATAGCTTAATATTCCTAAAACAATTATTTTACTCACTTTCCTGATCAAAACCACTGACTTTCTACTGATTGTAAAATAAAACATAAGTTCCTTAGCCTACTGATCTGTCCCCAAAGTTTCTATCATACATGCAAGAGTAATAATTTTATTATATATATTTTAACAATTGAATATAATATAGTTTGATAATTCATTGTCAGTATACCAAAGAAGAATGAAGTTTATATGGCAAAATCATGACTAGAATGTCTTTTGGATATAGCTATAGAAAAACTTTTTGGGAGTTCTTTATCAAAAGCATATTTGCGGGTAGTACCTGCCTATTAGTAACAGAATTATTAAAACCTTAACAGTTGAAACTGTGTAGTATAGTAAAAAGACCTCTGAATATGATTAAGATAGTCAGAGACTTACCCATCCTGACTTCTAACAGCATGGAAGTAGTTTCACTTACTTTTGTATTTTACGTCAATGAGGTCATACGGTAGCACTCATTTGTATGTGGTCTCTTTTGCTCAGATTTATGAGAGTCATCTGTATTAAGTATAGTTGTAGAT
This sequence comes from Paguma larvata, assembly GCA_030068075.1. Taxonomy (NCBI): domain Eukaryota; kingdom Metazoa; phylum Chordata; class Mammalia; order Carnivora; family Viverridae; genus Paguma; species Paguma larvata. The sequence goes on from CM057835.1 coordinate 67,594,145, forward strand.
CATTCATTCTCATTTCTGTATAGTATTCCATTATGGGAATATATTAGAATTTGTTTATCCATTCTTTTGTTGATGGCCATTTGGATAGTTTCCATTTTGGGTCTATTACAAATAATGCTCTTATGAACATTCTTTTGGTGAGCGTAGGTATGCGTATCTGTCAGATGTATATCTATGAGTGAAATATAGGTCATAGAACAAGTGTATCTTTAGCTTTAGTAGATACCATTGAGCAAATTCTCCAAAGAGGTTGTATCCATTTATGCTCCTATAACCAGTGTTTCAAAGTCTTGATTGATTCACATCCTTGTCAACATTTGGTATTTTCTGATTTTTAAAAATTTTAGCCATTTTGGTAGGTAGTGTAGTGTTATCTCATTGTGGTTTTAATGTGCATTTCCCTCATGAAGTTTGAGCACTATTTATTGGCCATTTGGATATCCTGTTTTGTGAGTGTCTTTTCAAGTCTTTTGTTCATTTTTCTTTTTGGTTGTCTGTCTTTTCCTTAGTGAATTTTAGGAGTTCTTCCTATATCCTGGATATGAGTCCTTTGCAGCTATATGTATTGAGAATATCTTCTTCCACCCAAGTTGCCTCTTTGAACAGAAGTTCTTAAGTTTATTAATATAGTCTAGTTCATCAATATTTGGAAAATACTTTAAAAGTAAAATGTATTGACACAATACCAGCTGGAGTTCATGAGACATATTTTGTGCTTGGATTAAATAAGAGCAAAAAGCAGTCTCAGACTAATTAATTGTTACAAAAATGATCAATTGTTTTTTTATTTTTATACATGTACATAGTAAATACTGAATATGACAAACATATGTCGAAATGATAACTCAAGATGCAAAACAAACTACCAGTAAATATTCTACATGAATTTAAGACAATTTTTATGTGCTAAAGTAAAAGTTATGCATCTGTCACTCTCTTATGACATTCCTCATATGGTACACCATTTCTTAGGGCAGACTATCCAATCATTTAAGAATAACTGTATGAATTTTTCAATATATCATACACACACATATAATTTAGAAGAAAGCTATTGTTAGCACTCATACATTTTGTAGAACTCTATCTGACATCTTATGGAAACTTAATATTCTAAGTTTTTACCTTAGTATCGTACAAAACTCTAGCAAAGCACAAAAGCATGGAAATACATGGTAGTAGAATAGTAAATGAATAGTAGTTCCACATAGGTAGAGTAGGGCGCATAGGAGAGGATAAGGAGTAGGGGCAGAGAGAGGAGGGTTGGTGACAGACGAGGCAAGAGAGCTAGCCAAAGATAAGACTTTGATAGTTCTCAAATGCCCCACTATGGTACTTGAACTCTATCCTATATGAACACTGGTCATGTCATAATAAGTTATATTCTTTAAAGTTAATAATGATGGCAATATGAAGGACAGAGTGAATGAAAGTAACTGTTGGCAGGGAGACCAGGGGCTATAGCAGTAATAAAAGGGGTGAAGTGAATATGTCCTAAGTCAAGGCAGTGACAGTGAGAAGGGAAAGGAGAAAATACATTTGAGAACTCTTTTAGAGAGAATTATAGGGTTTAGTGCTTGGAAATGCGATATGAACTATGATTGAGAAAGAAAAGCCAAAGATGATTTTACTTCTACCCTGGATGATTGGAGTGGAGGCTGATTCATTTATCTGAGAATGAAACTTGGGATCAGGTTTCAGTGAAAGGTGATAGAGATAAATCAAGTTTGAGGGTTCTACGAAGTGGTTTAGGAGCAGATGTTCGCAAAACAGAAACACAGAAGTAGGGCTTAACAGGAATAAAGATTTGAAGTCTTCTCTGTAAGGGCTATAGCTGAAGCAGTGAAACTAGATGAGATTGTCCAAGAAGTGAGAGCTATGCAAAGAGAAAAGGACTGAAGACAGAATTTAAACATTTAAAGGGCAGAAAAACTGGAAAAAATAAGAGATTGAGATAGATACGGAGGGATATGTGAAAAATCAAAAGGAAACTGTTATGGCAGCTGTAAGAGAAGAGGGAAGATGTGGGCAAAAGTGTCAAACACTGCAGAGAAGTTACATAGTAAGAGGACAGAAGAGCTCAATAATAGGATGCACTTGATGACTTTGGAGAGAATGTAGGGGGTAAAAGACAAATTGCTTTGGGATCTGAGGAGTGTGTGAAAAGGAAGGAGATTATGTAATCATAGTAAAGCTCCAGTTTCGCCTCAAACCCACGGATTGTTGTGAAATAAATTATACTAGTCTTGAATTGCTTGGGTAACTGTCCCTGTCTTTCTTCTCTGCCATACCTATAGAGGTCAAATTTAATGCAGTTTTCAAAGCCCTGTTTCCTTTTGATTACCTGTAAAGATATCAGATTTGAAGTCTTGAAAAATATTTCCATCATATCTGTGGTAATGGCATGATGGCTGAATATATTAAAGAATACGAATCTTTTTCATCTTTTTCTTTTTTTTCCAGGAAACAGTTTTTCCATCCCAAATCACTAATGAGCATGAGTCATTGATAATGGTGAAGAAACTTTTTGCTACTTCTATCTCATGTATAACATATCTAAGGGGCCTGTTTCCAGAGAGCTCTTATGGAGAGCGCCATTTGGATGGTAAAGTTTGAGTGATTACCTTAGCTATTGTAGCCTTTTTGTTTACTTGGCAGGAGTAAACCTTTCATTTTTCACAGTGTGTGCTAATTCCAAGTCATGGGCATGTTCTTCAAGATCAGTTTGCTAATTTCTTTTCTTTCTTTCTTTTTTTTTTTTTTTTTTTAACACAAGCTCCAAGCCCAGAACAGAGCCCAACGCAGGGCCTGAACTCACAACCCTGAGGCCAAGATCTGAGTTGAGATCAAGAGTCGGTCCCCAACCGACTGAGCCACCTAGGCACTCCGTCCATTTTTTTTTAAAGATTTTATTTTTAAGTAATCTCTATACCAAACATGGGGCTCAAACTTACAATCCTGAGATCAAGAGTTGGTTGCATGTTCTTCCAGCTGAGCCAGGCGGGCACCTCTCGTTTTTAATTTTAATTTGACTATGTTTCATGGTTCTACTTATAGGAATCATTAATTCCTGGCTGGTTACCAAATGACAGACTGAGAAGAAAATAAATCTGTATAGACAAGCCCAGTAATTCTAAACCATACCTATAAAAGTGGCAGCTGGATCAAAATTTCATTGGGTGCTGTAGATTTGCACTATTTTGTGCCTAAGTTGAGTTTGTTTTCTGAGGTTTACTTTGGCATTGAGGAAGTTTAATGCAGCCAGGTGAAAAACTCTTCTTACTGTTAACACATATAAATATGCTGAAAGAAAAGCATATTCATGCCAAACCCATTTGTCGATTATGAGAGACAATTATTATTCTAATCAGCGCTTTTCTTTTCTCAATTGCCAGGTCTCTTATTTTCCTTTCTTTTATTTCTTGTGTCTTAAACTTATGATCTCATTTCCTTATATTACAAGCTGTTTCTGGCTCCTTTTCTTGTATTGAAAGAAAAAAATGTACCTAGTACTCTTCAATTTTTTAGAATCTTATATTATTAGCTTAAAAAGCTGGATCATGGGGCGCCTGGGTGGCTTAGTTGGTTAAGCGGCTGACTTTGGCTCAGGTCCTGACCTTGTGGTCCATGAGTTCAAACCCTGCATCAGGCTCTGTGCTGACAGCTCAGAGCCTGGAGCCTGCTTCAGAGTCTATGTCTCCATCTCTCTCTCCCCCTCCCCTGCTCATGCTCTGTTTCTTTCTCTCTCTTTCAGAAATAAATAAAGATTAAAAAATTTTTTTAAAAAGCTGAATTGTGATAACAATTCAGAAAAATCTTGCTGATTTGTCACTAAAATGGGAACTATCATTTGGGAAAATAAATGTAAAGAGCTTTAAGTTTCCTTGTAAGATCTTTTTTTTTTAAGATCTAACAACTTTAAGTTCTTCACATCTGTATTTAATGATATACCTTGGCCTCATTCCAATTTAAATTTCTTAACGTTTGATTCTCTATACTAGCATCAGTGAAAGGCATGTGGTGCTATAAATACAAAAACATGATGTTTGCAGTCATGACAACTTCATTTGTATCATGTCATCTTTTGGTCTTCAGAAAATAAATCTGTAATTGTGAATATGTTTATATGTAACACATAGTTGCATTTGTCTTCATTTGGAACAGAATTGGAAAAAAATTGGAAAAAGACATTTTTGGGGTATTTAAGGGCTTATTGTGTGCCAATCACTACCCTAGGCATGGTAAGGGGTGAAATGTTAAAAAACAAAATTCAACTGAGTGCATTTGAAGATCTAATTGGTTTTATTCAATAATTTATGAGTAGTGCAGCATCCAATCTAGCAAATAGAAATAGTTCTAAGAAGCTATACAAAATGGAAGACTATTATAGGCAGGGTGGGACAAGTAGGTCAAAAGTCATTAGTAAAAGAAAAGAAAAGTTTGTTTTAGGCAGGGTCACCTTCCTTGGGGCGGGGATTGGGGGGGGTGAAGGAAGCAGTCTAGTGTGCAGTTTACCTCACTAAGGTTGATCAGGAAATTCCAGATTGACTGGTTAAAGTTTACATTCCTGCAATTAAGTCTCGGTTTGCTCTTTGTGGGGAACAAGTGACTCCATTTCAGGCCCTTTCTCTCTTTCTTTCTTTTTCTTTCTTTCTTTCTTTCTTTCTTTCTTTCTTTCTTTCTTTCTTTCTTTCTTTCTCTCTTTCTCTCTTTCTCTCTTTCTCTCTTTCTCTCTTTCTCTCTTTCTCTCTTTCTCTCTTTCTCTCTTTCTCTCTTTCTCTCTTTCTTTCTTTCTTTCTTTCTTCTCCTCTCTCTCTCTTTCTTTCTTTCTACATTGGTAACACTATTACTTATAGCTTTATTTTTTTGTGATAGTTTTAGTGGAGATTATATGTCTCCCTCTCAATGTTTGTACTTAAAGTAGCATACATCATAAATATGTTCAGTTCTCCTATATAACTCTCTTTTTGGTAATCTCTAAATATTATACCAACATGGAATAATTTTCATGTATCTCAACAGAGATAGAGGGGACATCAATTTTAGAATAGGAAATCAATATGAAAAGGTGAAGTGACATGCAAAGTCATACATGTATCAGTGATTGATTTTAGAGTGATCTAAGTCAAAACTCTTTAAAAAAATTTTTTAATGTTTTTTTTGTTTGTTTTTTTTGAGTGAGAGAGAGAGAGACAAACGATAAGCAGGGGAGGGGCAGACAGAGAAGGAGACACAGAATCTGAAGCAAGCTTCAGGCTCTGAGCTGTCGGCACAGAGCCTGATGTGGGGCTGGGACTCCTGAACCGTGAGATCATGACAGGAGCCAGTCAAAGTCAGATGCTTAACCGACTGAGACACGTAGGCATCCCTAAGCCAAAACTCTTTTAATATGATTTTCCTGTTCTTCTTTATAGTAAGGTGGTTGAATTTCAGATGGAAATTAATATTTGAGAATAATCTATGGGAAGAATTTTCATCTGTATTTTCATTGAGAGGGAGAGAAATGTAGGAGAAGCGACTTGAGATTGAGGTACATGTTTTAAATTGGTCAATGGAAGATGGTCTCAATAATACCTTATGATTACTTGAAATTCAACAGAAGCAAAGAAGTACCACAAATTGATTTTGCAACCAATTCATTTGTGCTGCATTGTAGAAGAGGAGACTGCTAGACTATAATCAAAATTGGAACTAGGCTGAGGTGCCTGGGTGACTCAGTCGGTTAAGTGGCTGACTTCAGCTCAGGTCATGATCTCACGGTTTGTGGGTTTGAGCCCCACATGGAGCTCTGTGCTGACAGCTCAGAGCCTGGAACCTGCTTTGGATTCTGTGTCTCCCTCTCTCTCTGCCCTTCCCCCATTCATGGTCTGTTTCTCTCTCAAAGGTGAATAAATGTTAAAAAAATTTTTTTTCAAATTAGAACTAAGCTAATCAACATAGAACATCAACATAGAATTTATTTTTAAAGTAGATATTTAGAGATTCAAAATGTTTTTACAAGCTATAAAACTAAGTTATGCAAATAAAATAAAGGAAATGCCCTTATTTAGCATGGACAATTTTAGTACAGTAATCATTTAGTAGAGGAAAACAGACTATGTTTCTATTTTTATAGACCTCAGTTTAAAAATACTTCGAGAAGATAAAAAATGTCCGGGGTCACTGCATATTATCAAATGGTAAGTAACCGAAATTCCACAAAAGTAGAACAACATTATTTTTATCATGGCTGAAATTACCCATAAGACTATTTGGTAAGGTCATTTCCTAAAAACCATTTCTTTCTTCTTTCTCTCTTTCCTTCCTTTCTTTCTCCTTCCTTCCCTTTTCTTTCCATCCTTTTTTGCCACAATTTCTTATAAATTTATAACAATTATTCAATACAATTTTAGGTACTGATTTAGTTTTGTTTTTGAAGAAAATGGACTTGTATAAGGAAAGGAAAATATTTGGCTCCTGAAACAAATATAACACTGTATGTCAACTAAAATTCAGTAACAAAAATTTTAAAAAGAAAAATATCAGTCAAAATTTGATTACTCATCACATGCATGTCAGTATCCTAAACATTATGGGAGGCAAAAAGAAAAATAAGATGTGGTTCTCTACCTTAAAATTGCTTACCTATTACTTACAAAGTTCTATCAACATATTAAATGACACTGGGAGTTTAAAAAAAAGTTTAAATGGGAAAGGTAAAATGATTACCAATTTAATGTACTTCAAAGCAAAGAATATAAATCAATGTTGTACTTGGAATTTTTTTGGCCTTTGCATCTGGTCCAAATTGACATCAGACATTTATTTCTTGACAGGATCCAAGGTTGTTTTGATGCTTTGGAAAAGAGATACGTAAGACTATTTTTAAATTTATACCAGGATTAAGACTCATCTTTTATCCCTTAAAAAAAAAGTTTAGCCTTTATTTTGTTGCTGTGTAATAACAGTGTACCATTGCCTCCATTTGCATTTCTGAAACAGTTTCTTTTTGTTTTATGTCTTTGTTGTCCTGTTAATGTCTTGTTTTCATCAATTAGAAAGGAAGCCCTCACTTTTCTCTTTTACATACTCATATCTTTTTGACCACAGAATTTCCTCTGAAGTCACTGGAAGAGATCCAGAGGATGTGGGACAGGGGAGACAAGAATCTGGCATTTAGCACATTGAATATGTTCAAAATAGTTGCGATTCAATTCAAAGATATGAAAGGAAAAAACAGACTTGAATAATCAGTTTTTATTCTGTGTTGGTTATTTTATTAACTATGTTTGGTGCATGTATATAATCTGTTCCCTCAAAATAGCTAGTATTGTAACTTGGAGTTTTAAAAAATATGCAGCTTGAATTTAAAGTGTATCAGATATTTCTTACTGCCCAAGACAGCTATGAAGGGTGTAAAAATTAGAGGCTCTGGTCCTAGTTGAAGAGACAAGATATATGTAAATGAACCTTCTATCTGCTTCCCCTCCTTTTCCCCATCTATATCTTCTTTTAACTCTTTCTCAATTCCTTTTCCTTTAAGAACTTTTTTTTTTTTAATATTTATTTTTGAGACAGAGAGACAGAGAGACAGAGCATGAGTGGGGGAGGGGCAGAGAGAGAGGGAGACACAGAATGTGAAGCAGGCTCCAGGCTCTGAACCATCAGCACAGAGCCCGATGTGGGGCTCGAACTCACAGACCGCGAGATCATGACCTGAGCCGAAGTCCGCCGCTCAACCGACTGAGCCACCCAGGCGCCCCTCCTTTAAGAACTTTTGAGGTGAATAAGCCTTACAAAGAATTATTTAGTTGCACTCATACATTTCCTTCTTCATTGAACAGTTATTATTTATGATTTATTCAACACTGACCTGGGGGGCTGAAGGATACAAAATTAAAACAGATATGAGACTGTGCACACAAAGATCTTCTGGCCCATGGCAGAAAATAAATGATATTCATATGCGCGGCTGACGATCAGCCATTATACACTGGCCCAGCTGTGCCTGTTGTTAAAATATTGAAATATCAGGTGGTAAATAGCTGCTTCACTGAGACCCCAAATAAGCCCCACCATAGGCTCCCCCTCACCTCATCATTGTCTCTTTTTGGGATCTCTCCAGACTGATTCACTCAATCTAGCAATTAAAAGGTTAACATCTGGCCCAGGGGAGCTTCCAGGAGCCCAGCTCCAAGGCTAAGTTGGCATCCGTTCTGAGTGGCCAGTACCTGTGCCATATTGTGCTGTTAAATATTTATTTTTTCATATTAGTTTGATATTTTTATATAAAAAGATCAGAGATATTTTGACTACAACTCTATGGTATAAATAACCATAATACTCATTAGAAATTGATGCATACTAAAGGAAAGATACTGATTGTGTACAATGGGAATATGGAAAAGGAGGGGAGCATTAAGGAAATGTTTGGGAGAAAATGGCTTTTGAACTTTGAAGGCCTTTAGTACTTGGACGGGTTTAAATGGAGAAGAAGGTCATCACCTGCATACTGAATGGCATACTGAATGGTGCTCACTCATTTTTCTTCAAATGAATTCCTTTCAACATTTCTTCAACATCCATCATTAACAGGCACCACAATATAATTAAGAGCACAAGTTTTGGAATAAGTCTGAAGGGAATCCCATTTCTGCCACTTAACACCTGTGTGAGCTTGGGCAAGTACCAGCCTCTTGGTTCCTCAGTTTCTTTACATATAAATGGGGATAATAACAGAACTTATCCCTTAGGGTTGAGAATTAAATGAATTAATCTAAATCACTGGTTTTTAAATGTTAGCTTACATTGGAATCACCTGGAAGACAGTTAAAACACACATTGCCAGGCTCCACCCCCAAATTTCCCATGTAAGAATTTGTATTTCAGATAAATTCCAGATGATGAGACTGCTGGTGTAGGGACCATACTTTGAAAACCACTGATTTAAAATGTTTAGTACTATGCCTGGCATGTAATAAACACTATTTAAGTGTTAACTCTTTTTCCTCCCTTCATCCCTCCCTCTCTACTTTCCTCTTTCCCTTTCCCCTTCCCTTCATCTCTCCTTCTCTCTCTCCTCCCACCTTCTCTTATTCTTCTTTCCCTCCTTCTTTCCTTCCTTCGTTCCTTCTCTTCCTCCCTTCCTTTCTTATCTATTTAACCTGTGCCAGATATCGTACCCAAATACTGGGTGAAAGAAAAATGTGATTCCTCCACTCGAGGAGTTTACAGTCTAATGGAGTTACTTCTCAAATAATAATTATAATGTTAGATATACTAAAAATAGCACTGTGATGTAAAAAGATTATCTACCTAGCTTGATGGATTTATTTTACTTAAATGACAACCTGTATGAGTAAATCAATTAAATTTATTGTTTCGGGAGATTAAAAAACAGCAGCTTAGATGGATGGCCTAGATTCTGAATACTATTTATATGTGTTTTTCAGTTGTTAGTATCTTAATTTACTACTAGGAAATAGTTAATGTTGTTGGGTTTTTTTTTTTTTAAGTTTATATTTATTCTGAGAGAGAGAGAGAGAGCACAAGCAAGTGAGGGGCAGAGAGAAGAAGAGATAGAATCTCAAGCAGCCTCCATGCCATCAGCGCAGAGCCCGATGTCAGGCTTGAACTCACAAACTGTGAGGTCACGACCTGAGCCGAGATCAAGAGTTGGACATTTAACACTCAGCCACCCAGGCACCCCAGAAAATAGTTAATGTTTTAAAAATAGTTTGAGTAAAGTCAAGTTTGAGTATCTACAGATCTTGAAAGATGTTCTCCTGTTGACGATGATGGTTATTTCTAGTTGTGAAATTTTAGGCGATTTTACCCTGTTTTCTTTGTAGTTCCTTTTGTGCTTGAATTCTTTAAAGTAAGCATGTGTGTATTTTTAGACAGTTATTATACAAAAAGAGACTATATTGTACATAGCCTCCTAATTTGTCTCCTTATTCCCATTTTCAATCTTCTACCATTCCAAACCACTGTCCACACTACATTCTTCAGAAATCTAAGTTCGATCATGTCAATCTCTTGCCTGTAAATCTGCCATGGCTATTTATGTATGTATATATGTATGTATGTATGCATGTTTTATTTATTTAAGTAATGTCTGCACGCAAAGGGGGCTCAAACTCATGACCTCAAAATGAACAGTTTCATGCTCTTCCAATTGAGCCAGCCAGGTGCCCCATTTCCAAGGCTTTTAAAATAACATTGAGAGTCCTTCACAGAGAACCTGTATGATCTAGTCTACACCTGCCTTTCCAAGTCATCACTCTCACCATTGCCAACCATAGTCAAGACACATAAGGATTCTAGAACATGCCAAATGCCTTTTCCTTTTGTTGTATTATTCCTTTTGCCTGCAAAATCCTCGTTCCTACCCATACTCTTTACCTGGCTAACTCCAATGTATCCTTCAGGTCTCAGCCTAAATATTTACTTTCTCAGAGAAGTCTTTCCTGGCGCACAACCCCCTACCCCAGCCTAGATTGTCTTTTTTGTTTAATGTTCTCAAGCACCTTGTGCTGCTTTGTCATAGCAATTAACACAATTGTAATGATGTACCTATCTGTTTGCTTTTTTGTTTAATGTTTTCCCTCCTGTTGGTCTGCATGTTCCCTGAGATCAGTGGCCATTTCTATTTTTGAATGAATGAATGAATGAACTATTAATCAGATAATTAATATAGAGTTTCACTGTGTAGTCTTAAAAATAAATTGTATGCAGTAACCAAAATAGCCACACAGTGTCACTAAAGTTTTATTCCTCTGGGTGAAATAGGTGAATAATTTGATATGAAATTATCAGCCCAGAAATTTTCTTTTAATTTTTTTCTTTTTTAAAAAATTTTAACTAGGCCCCACACCCAATGTGGGGCTTGAACTCACAGCACTGAGATTAAGAGTCTCATGCTCTACCGACCGAGCCAGCCAGGCGCCCCTGGTCTGGAAATTTTCTAATCTGTATTCTAGTTTTTAAATTTTTATCAGGGGCTAGATTGTATCTTTATCTATATATTGGATTACTCTTTCAAGCAGAGAGAATATTTTTATAGTAATATAAATGCAGGTAGGGCAAGGGTTTTATAGACATATCAGACTTTAAAATGTTTTCTTTAGTAGATTAGTTTCTAAAGACACAATTTTTTGGAGATACTTGTGGCATATTTAATGTTTAATAATAATGAATTATTTTGTATATCTTTTGCCTCCTCAACTAAAATATAACTTTTAGAGAGTACAGATAGTTATTTTTTTTGTGTGTGTGTGTTCTTCCTCTCCCCAGCAGAACCCTATGTATGTGAATTTATATACACTGAATGAATGAGTGAATTAGTGTCCCTTTTTCAGATCTTCTACCCAAATCTTTGAACTTCTCTTAAATCATATTTTAATTAGGCTTTATTGAAAATAACAATAATATTGGTACAAGTATATAATAACAGTAGTTTTCTTTTCTCTTGAAGCTACACATGGCAGTACTTACAGTAAGTACACAGTTAAAGAACAAACCCATGTCTCTATTGTCTTTTGGCAAGTAAAACAGTAAGACAGTACTATCCCCACTTCTCCCTGAATTTCTTTATCTGTCCTATGATATTTTGGAATAAAAAAGAATAGAATCTATCAGAATTTTTTTAAGGTTTATTTATTTATTTTGAGAGAGAGAGAGAGAGAGAGAGAGAGAGAGAGAGAGAATAGGAGAGTGAGAGGGAGAGACAGAATCCCAAGCAGGCTCTGAACTGTGACATGAGCTCCAACTCATGAGCCGCAAGATCGTGACCTGAGCTGATATCAAGAGTAAGATGCTTAACCAATTGAGCCACGCTAGTGCCCCAAATCTGTCAGAAGTTTTGATAAAAGATCATAAATTATATATTGCTTATGTATATTATAGTAGGTGGGGAAATATATGTAGGATATACTGTCTGCTTCATATATTGGCCATCAAGATTTCATTTTTTGAGTTACTTTACAGACTTGGAGGTTTTTGGTTTTTGCAGTTTTGTAGACTTTTTGAAGTTTCGTGTACTTCTGGGTATAACTTGGTATGTATAGTTAAGAGTAGAAAGAAAGTGAGAAGATACTATTGAGAGTCTTAGGTATTTGATTTACTTAAGCATTTTTAAACCATAACAAGTTATTTCAAGGTATGTATATCCAGTACTCAATTAATAGAGCACAAATTGAACTCTTTACATAGAAAATGTGTTCTGTAAGGCATAATCTAGTAAGCTTCAGAAATTAAGTGTTTATTTTTCCTTAAACAGCTTTACACAAATCCCAAGGAACCTGAGGTAAGAACACACATTAAGATGGGATTATACTTTATATTTAAATATGTTTACCTGAGTTGAGGCTATTGATTATGTTACTAGCTTACTATGTGAGTGAAGTAACTCATTGTGAGCTCTTTCAATGTGTTTTGTTATGAACTTCACTAATTATTTATTATGAGATTTTAAAAACTACCTAGGGGTATTTTAAAAAAGCATAGAGGAAGCCTTTTCCCAAACATGTTAAAATTAAAAATCTCTGCCTATATAAAACCACATTTTATTATTTATTTTAACTGATTCTGAATCCTTTCTGTTTGTGGCCTTTTGGAAAATATGGCAGAATTCTAAACTTTTCTCCTTTTTGCCAATTAAATTCTCTTCTTTTTGACCTTTTCATAGATTTTCAGGTCTTCTTTTATCTCTAAACATCTTTTCTATTGAATCCTACTCATCTTCAAGGCCAATTTATGTTCAAATCTCCAATGAAAGCCTCTTGGCCTATGCTGTTCACACTCATTTCTTTCTTAATTTTTTTTTCTAGCAAGACTCCACAATTTAACATTCTCAGTTGATTCATGTAGATTACTTTATCTCTCCAACCAGATTTTGAATTCTTGAGGACAAGTGTCTTATCTTGTATTCGTGTCCCAGAGTGAATATCATAGTCCTGGACATGTAATAGTTACTTGTGCTACCTTGAATGGCCGCTGTGGCAATGGTACAGAAGTGGAGGGAGAAGGCCTCTGTTTCTTCTTACATTCTATTCTCTTTATTTCCCTCCTAGCTTTTTTTCTTTTTCCCTTTTCCTTTTCTTTGCTTTCAGTTTTCTTTCTTAAGCCTATGAATTTAGCTTAACTGATGGCATTCAAGACTAAATTAAGCACTTTTAGCTTTTAAAAACCTTTCTTGGGAAGATTATAAATAGCTGTTTTAGCAAGGTGGAAGAAAGCTGGTACACACAGGAGGGCAACAAGCCCTCAATGCCCAAACTACCCCTTTTTATCTTTGTCTCTTTAGTTTTAAAATGCTTTTTTTTTTTTAAATGCTTTTTTTTCTTGTAGATTTGAGGGGAAGTTTCCCAAACTAAAACCTTCTGATAAATTGTTAATAAATTGATCATTTTCTTACTGCAATGAATTATTTTGTTTTCTTATGTATACAAAACTCTTGGTCTGAAACCAGTACTTTTGAGTTCGTGAAATGCTGAGTAAATTGGGCTTAACCACAGAAAACTCTTATGGTGAAGGTTGTATATGGAGGTGCTGTTAAATGACCTTTAATGCAAGCAAAATAATGAAATTTTTGTTAGAAAACAAAAGCTTATAATACGTAGTGCTGAACTATCATTTATAAACCAGAAAAAATATTTAATATTTTGAATGCTTGCAGATTGTTCCACATAGTAGTGATCCCTAACCTCTGTGTGTTCATGGCACACTTTTGATTACTAGAAATTTTAGTGTCATGTTTGAGGGTATTAAAAGACTCAAAAGAACACAAAACAAGTCAGCAATAAGTACAGTATAACTATGGAATAGCAATGTTCATAATGTCTAAAAGTATCCATGGGATTGCACTGTTTTATAGTTGCTGTTTAGCATCAGGCCACTGATACAACTACTTACCTCCCTAATCTAACTCTTTAATGTACTCACAAAACCACATTCCCACATAAACAGTCTTTCTTTGATGTTTATCTGATACAGTGCCATGTTTCTTGGTTAATATCTGTAGAAGTATATCCTTTCCTAAACAAAACTGAACAAACAATAGCAATATAATATATACCTGAAGCAAAAACATTTTACACATGGATTAAAATTTGTAGTGATTTTAGTAGTGAAGAGTCTCTCATGGAACAATAGTTCGAACCTCTGTCTTAAATAAGCATGCTTATACAGTTGAAGGGCCAGTGGAGTTTTGGGCACTGCACAAAGTTGTGGTGTTCCTATACTTGCAGTTTTGTTCTGGTTGCTCCATTTCATGACAAAGATGAGCTAACAGAGGTAACTAAAATAGTGATGAGGGATAATGTAGCTTTCCTACAGACACATACTACAAAATGTGTGAGAGTATGAATAAAAGATGTAAACTAAAATGTGAATATGTTAAGAAAAGGTTTACACAACTTAATCCATGATAAAACTGTAAAGAATGGCTAGGTATCCAGGCGCCTGGGTGGCTTAGTCAGCTAAGCATCTGACTCTTGATTTTGGCTCAGGTCATGATCTCAGATTTCTTGAGTTCGAGCCCTGTGTCAGGCTGTGTGCTAAAGCATGGAGCCTGCTTTGAATTCTCTGTCTCCCTCTCTCTCTGCCTCTCTACCACTCTCCCTCTTTTTCAAAAATAAACAAACATTAAAAAAAAAAAAAGAATAAAACCTCAGCGTTAAAAAAAAATTCCTTGTAAGGATGAATTCCTAATTGAGTATGAACTCTATCCTGGCTGAATATTTACTTATTCATCATTTTTTTTAAAAAGTAGGCTCCAGGCCCAACATGGGCCTGAACTCACAACCCTGAGATCAAGAGTTGGATGCTTTACCACCTGAGCCAGCTAGGTGCCCCAATTCAGCAAATATTAATTGGGTTCCCTTTATGTACCTAGTACCATTCAAGGTATAAAAGCACAGGAGTTAATGGGATAGATAAGATCCCTGCTCTCTGGAAGTTTACATTCTTGTGTAGGAGGATAAACAATAAACAAACAAAAATTAACAAAAGAGTTTCAGATGGTCATAATGCTATGAAGAAAATAAAAGAAAACTGGTGTGCTGGAGAGTGCCAAGGCAGAGAATGGAGAAGGAGAGATTGGAGGGCAGTCTATAGAAAGCCTTCAGAGCTAAGCCTGAAGGGCCAGTGGAGTCAACCAATGCAGGTCTGTGAGAGGCAAAGGCACTTGACTGGCAGAATAGCACAGGAGTTAACATTGTAGGTGTTGGAGTCAAATCCCAGCTCTACCACTTACTAGATTCATGTATGGAGAGGATAAAATAGTACTTAATGCGTAAGAATGAATAAATGTAGAGCATTTAGGGCAGTGCCCAAATATTATTATCATCAACTGGAGACAGCGTGTTCCAGAGTATAGGTGTGCAAAGGCCCTAAGCCAGGAAAGCATTTGTGTGTTCATGGGCAGAAAGGGTGCCCTGAGCCTGGAGCTTGGCAGGTGGGAGGGAAAGAAGCAGAAGATAAGGTCAGAGAGGTAGACAGGGGATAGATGTGCAAGGTCTTGTGGGCCAAGCTAGTTTTGGATTTTACTCTAAGGGCAACGGGAAACTATTGGGGAGTGTTTTAAGCAAAGGAGTGACATGGTCAGGGTGTTTTCAAAAACCCTTTGGCTATAGAACAGAGAATGAATTACTGGACGAGTAGTGTGCAAGCAAGCAGATCAGATGAAAAGAGATAGTGGTGAAAAAGAAAGAAAGAAAGAAAGGAAAAGAGTGGTGGTTGGGACAGGGAGATAATAATGGATGGATGTGGGATATGCTTTGGAGATAGGCCTGACAGATCTTGCCAGTGTATTGGAATGTGGAGGGAGGAGTAAAGGCTATAGTTGCTGTTGCTTTGGTATCTGTGAATAAATTCAGTATGATTAACAGAAACCAATCACTGAGTGGTTTAAAGGCCCATCTTTGTTAGGCAACACGTTAATCTGCAAAGCAGGATAATATTTTATGAAGTGTTAGGAAGAGACTAATGCCTACTGTAAATATATCTTATGTCATAAATCAGAGTTAGGTTGAAGTTATAAGGGATTAGCATTTTGTGTAAAACAATTACAAACATAACTCTCTTATTAATTGCTTCAGGGGCCAAATAATAAAGTGTTAATAAAATCATCAGCTGCTAAAGGATCTCCTCTTGTTATAATTAAAAAAATAAAAGAGCTCAGAGTATCGAAAAGCTAGAGTCTTTTGTGAAACATGGGCAGGCAGGAAGAATAGGCATTGTTTGCTTGACAGGACAATTACACCCAGCATTAGTCAAGAGATGATGCTGTGTATCTGGCTTGTCTGGGGCGAACCTGTTGCTGTAGGCACCTCTAGTGTCACACACCGCTCCTACTGTACTCTTAAAGAAGTACTTAAAGTACTTCTAAATTTTGTTTGATTTCCCAAGTAGACTGACTTGCTAGAAAAATATTTTTTTCTTTTACATTAAGACCACTATGAGTTAGTCATAGAGTTTAAGCAGTATGAGCCAATTTCCCCAGGACCTGATCACCTGCGATTAAGTTGTTTGCGAGGTTTAAGATCAGCAGAGCTGGAAGACCAAGTATTATAGTAGAGGAAAGTAACGGAAACATTGAGACTTTTTCTGATCAATCTAACATCCTCATTCCCACAATGTCAAGGAACAAATACTTAAATGGATGAATGAGGGGCATTTTTTGTGTTCTAACTTAAACTTATGCCCTTTACCTGTCTTTAGGACCTTCTCCAGATCTGTGGACAAACTGTACAATGTATTTGGGCCAAACGTTTGCTTCAACTACTAGACAATCATTTTATTTTACATGGAGTATGTTTCTCACGAGTATATGTGTTCCTCTTTATTTCTACATTTGTTAACAGTGAGGAGAGCAAATAGCAGTGGTATCTAGTTTTTAGTGCAGAAACAAAAGCAAGACCTGATGTCATAGATCCTTTTTTTTAAAATATATTTTTTAATTTTTTAAAGTTTATTTATTTATTTTGAGAGAGAGACAGAGACAGCGTGAATAGGGGAAGGGTAGAGTGAGAGAGAAAGAGAGAGAGAGAGAATCCCAAGCAGGCTCCACACTGTCAGCACAGAGCCCAGTGTGGGGCTGAACTCATGAAACCGTGACATCATGACCTGAGCCGAAACTGAGAGTCAGATGCTTAATCAACTGAGCCACCCAGGTGTCCCGATCCTGGTTCCTTTTTATTTTTTTTATTTTTATTTTTATTTTATTTTTTTTCCTGGTTCCTTTTTAAATTTTTCTAGTTTTCCTGTTGCAATTCTTGCCTTCCCGGAATTACTGTAGTAGCCTCTTAATTGCTCTTATGGTTTCCACTTCTTCCCTCTGCACTATTAAAATAACCAGGGTGATCTTTAAAAAAATGCAAATCACTACCATGCTTAAAACATTTTAGTATACTTCTCTTTTACTTAGAATAAAATCCAAACTCCTTACCATGGCCAATAAGGCTCCACATCCTCATCTCCTACACTCTCTTACTTGCTTACTCATTGCCAGCCTCTTGGCTTCTTCTTTGACCCTGAAAGAGGCTTACTCCCTACTTTAGAACTTTTCATTGCTATTACCTCTGCCTAGGGTACCCCAGATCCCCCAGATCTGCACATGACCCCCTTTTGTCACTGAGGCTCAGCTCCATCATCGTCCCTTCAGAGAGGCCATCTTTGGCCCTTCCAAACCAAATCAGTGCCTCTCCCTTCAATTTTATGTAAAAGCTTTTTCTTAATATTCTGCACAGCAGTTATTACTATCTGAAATTATTTTATTTGTTTACTTATTGACTGTCTCTCTCATTAGGCTTTGTATTCCAGAAAAACAGGGACGTTTTTTGTCACATTCACCACTTTAACTCCAGTGCCTAACACAAAGTAGACATTCCATAAATATCTGTTACATGACTGAATGGTTTCTCAACTGGTTTCACTGTCATTTACCTGTGTCATTGACTCTGTATCTTAGTTTCTTCAGCTTTGAAACACTTAAATAAACTTAAAAAAAAGAATTTGCCATGTAACTCATTTTTAGCATAGAAGGGAAAAATTAAGTTATACTTATATCTGGAAATATTACTCCTGAATAATGTAATGCTGTGAAACAAACAGGTATATAGGTATTATAGTAGGTATACAATAAAAATATTCCTCACCTATTATCAGATAAGATCCTGGATTTCCTTTTTTTAAGCAATTTCTTTCTCTGTTTCCTTTGATGTTTCTAGAAAGTGACTGAGATATACCAGTTCAAATTCAAATATACAAAAGAAGGAGCCACTATGGATTTTGACAGGTAGAACCTAATTAATTGTTTAATAGACATGAGAAATAGGATTGAGGTAAACATAGCTTCTTGAAACCATAGATATGCCTTATGTTTCCTTTGTAACTTCCCCACAATCCTACAAAAACCCCTATTATAGAAAGAGACTGTAACAATTGTTTATATTTCTGAAATCTATGGATGAAATTGGTAACAGTAGAGTCTTCCTTTGCTTCTTTTCCTCTTCTCATAGGTGATGTTAGCGGGATCTAAAGACAGTTAAGCTTGGTGATTAAAGGTTCCCATTTCTAAGGCAGAGACCTAGCTTGGAACACTCTGTTATTGGTCTAACTTTGGACAGATTAGTCAACCTCCCTAAATATTAGTGTTCTCATCTGCACAGTGGAATGAATAATATTTACATTATATGGTTGCTGTGTCTATTAAATTACAATGCATAAACAAAACTTTGCCCATGCCTGGCACATTTTAAAAAGCCAGTATATATGTGCCACAACTTCTTTATCCATATATACAATGGACTACTACATGGCAATGAGAAAAAATGAAATCTGGCCATGTGTAGCAACATGGATGGAACTGGAGGGTATTATGTTAAGTGAAATAAGTCAGTCAGAAAAAGACAGATACCATATGTTTCCACGAATAGGTGGACTTTGTGAGACTAAGCAAAAACCAGGGGAAGGGGAAGAGGGGAAAGGAAAAAAAGACACAGAGAGGGAGGGAGATAAAACATAAGAGACTCTCAAGGACTAAGAACAATCTGAGGGTGAGGGAGGTGAGGGAGGTGAGGGAGGGGGGAGAGGGGGTGACGGATATTAAAGAGGGCATGTGTTGGGATGAACACTGGGTGTTATATGTAAACCAATTTGAAAATAAACTATTATAATGAAAAAAAAAAAAAAAAAAAAAAAAAAAAAAAAAAAGCCAGTATATGGTACTTGATGGTAGTGGCAATGATGGTGGTGGTCCTTGGAGGCAATGGTGGTTGGTGGGTGGCATAGCAGTAGAAATACTAATGAGGCCATCTACATGGTGTTGATCAAAGAACTGTGTAAGATTCTGTCTAGTCACTAATCTAAAATTTTTCAATTGCTATGCCAAGATATTGATCTTCTCTGCTCTCAAGATAGCTAAACCAGGCCTGGGGTAGATGAAATCCCTGAACTATTTACCTATAGACACAAATATTCTCATTTGCCTGTCCCAGTATGTCACACAAATGTAATTTTCTATGTGTGTCTCTATGGAAAAGACTGGAAAGCACTGCATTTTCCTATCAAGTCTAAACTGCCAAATTTTAGATAACACTAATGGGTTAAAGAGCAAAGACAAGGGTATTTGCTTCAGAAGGTCCCCAGTGTATATGGAGATGTTTTATTGAAAAACAACATTTATTCCCATCCAGTAGTTTTTGGATTCAGAAAGATTTAATTTTGCTGATGAGATGGAATAGAAGTGAAGGGGGTGGATAATGGTGAAAAGCCCTGGGTCGTAGAGGGATCCAAGTCAGGGGAATGAGTGCCCGTGAAAGGAATGACTCTGAAGAGAAACCGTGGCCTAATTCTCAATTTTTTATGCTGTTAGCTCTGTCTTATCATTTAATGCAAGTTCGAGGATTTCTCTCCGAGATTCACTTCCTTAATTATCCTCTCATTTATAAAACACAGATAGCATTAGGTTGTGAAGAGGAAGTAAGTTCTAGGAATGAGAATTAAAATATTAATCATCATAAATTAACATTTATATAGCATTTTAAATAGTGTACACTTTTCATACATATTCTCCCACATTAAACAATTGCCTTTTACTCTTTAAAATTCAAATGTACTACTGACAACCAGATTAATCTCTTTTGTGAAGGCATATATCCCAAGAGGTGAGCAGTAACACAAATGATCAAATCTTTCAGCTACTAAGGAGGAGAGAAGGTAATGCATATTACTGATTTCCTAGAAACTAAAGGTAAACATTTATTTAAATGATTGTTCGTACAAAATTACCTTATTACCTCTTCCATAGTAAAAAAAACTTCCCTTTTAAAAGAGGGCAAGGGAGTCTTGAGTATGATTTTACATGATATGATTTTATGAATATCATGTATACTGAAAGATCCCATAAGCTACATGCTACATACCCCTTCACTCAGGTTACCTATTTCAAATTGGTTAAATCTTAGTAGACGGTATGTTGTTCAAAATCAAAAGAGGAGCAAATGTATTCACTTAATAGTGTGTTTTATGAGTTTACACTTCCTCAAGTAGCTCAATTTTTTACAATTATTTTTCACTATTGAATGCTTACTATGTGAAAGGCATTGTGCAAATATATTGCAGTAATAAATTCTTCCTAGAAGCTATTCAAATATGAGACCAATTTGGAAAGAGAATTTTGGAGAGAAATAAAAAATATTTAAGGTTAGAAAGTAATTTGGTTCAACTTATTCATTCATTCTTTCATTCATCCCACAAATATTTATTGAGTATATACTGTAGCTGGCACAAAACAGTTCTGTGGACATGAAGGATATAGCCATGCATAATCTAGGGGAGCATACAAACAGTTATAAACAGGAGTAATATATGGGAATTATCAAGAAAAACTTCCTTGAAGAGGTGACACATGAGCTAGGTATTAAAGGATCAATTCAGGAGAGTCAGGAAAAGAACTGTGAAAAGTACAATATGAGCAAAGTGAGCAGCATATGCAAAGACATGTGGGTAAAAAGAAACTGAGTATTAAATGCATATGAGGTTGGAGGTGAGGATGTGGCTGGTCATGAAAGGCATTGCACACATGCCATTCTTGAATTTGATTGAAAGGTAATAGGTATAATAGAAGAATTTTAAGCAAGAGTAACAGCAGATTTTCCTATAGGTATATTGTTGCAGCAGTGATATAGAGAATATTATTGCAGTGTGGACAAGAAGAAAAGCTAGAAGAATAGATAGCCCTTGTTGCAATCCATGTAGGGGAGGAGATGTCTCTGACAGATGACCAGACAGTAGAAAGGCCCAGAGCTGATGACTGATTTTCTATTTGGAGATGTGTAGAGATGTGTATAAGCTTATCTCACATGTAAGCTAACTGACCTAGAGTGTCTAAATTACTTGGCCCCGGTCATTCATCTAGATAGCAGCAGACCCAGTCAAATCTCCTAATTCTTTTTTTGTTGGTTTGTTTAATATAATTTATTGTCAAATTGACTAACATACAGTATGTACAATGTGCTCTTGGTTTTGGAGGTAGATTCCCATGATTCATCACTTAAGTACAACACCCAGTGCTCATCCCAACAAGTGCCCTCCTCAATCCACATCACCCATTTTCTCCTCTCCCTGACCTCACCCCCCATCAACCCTCAGTTTGTTCTCTGTATTTAAGAATCTCTTATGGTTTGCCTCCCCCCTCTCTGTAACTATTTTTTTCTCTTCCCTTCCCCCATGGTCTTCTGTTAAGTTGCTCAAGTTCTACAGATGAGTGAAAGCATATGATATCTGCCTTTCTCTATCAAGACTCTTAATTCTAAATCCATTGTTCTCACCGTTATGGATGTGGTTATTTGTAACTCAAATTTTTAAAAAATCAGGTCATATTTAAAATGCCTTAGGGGAACTTGCTACCTGAGAAATCTATTGTATATACATTGCAAACAGTATAATCACTGCTCTAATTTACATTCTGAAGATAGTCTCAAGTATCTTGATGTTTACTTTATATTTACTCCATCATATGGTAAAGAATTTTGTTCTTTTTGAAATAGGTCTTCAATATTGTGTAAGTATACTGTTTTTCTATTTGGTTATAGCAGTAGTACAAGCTTTGAAAGTGGGACAAACAGTGAAGATATTAAGAAAGCCAGTGTTCTACTGATCCGTAAATTGTACATACTGATGCAGAACCTTGGACCCCTTCCTAATGATGTTATACTTACTATGAAACTCCACTACTATAATGCAGGTAGGTGAAGACCACTAGTTAAATTTCTTTTTATGTATGTATGTATATATGTATGTATATATGTATGTATATATCTATCTATCTGTTTATTTATTTATAGAAAGCATAAGCTGGGGAGGGCAGAGAGAGAGAGAATCCCATGCAGGCTCCCATGCTGTCAGCACAGAACCTGACACAGGGCTTGAGCCCACGAATGATGAGATCACGACCTAAGCCAAAGTCAGACGCTTAATGGACTGAGCCACTCAGGTGCCCCTAGTCAAATTCCTTCTTAATGTTGAATTAGTATTTTATATAGAGAGATTTTGCAAGCATCTGAAAGAGAGATCTGTTGCTATACATGAAAGATTCATCTAACTCATTGGTTAACTTGAAACTCCTAGTTTTCTTGGTTTTCTGCCCTTTTCATTTTACAGTGACTCCTCATGATTACCAACCCCCTGGTTTTAAAGAAGGGGTCAACTCACACTTCCTGCTGTTCGAGGGGGAGCCTGTAAACCTGCAAGTGGGATTGGTCTCCACTGGCTTTCATAGCATGAAAGTAAAAGTCACAACTGAGGCCACCAGAGTGTCTGATTTGGAGAACAATCTCTTTCAGGAGAACTGCACTACTGAGATCGCCCATCAGGGGCTAGACTTTGATGAAGAAGAAGAAGAAGAAAGCAGCAATCATGTAAGGCAAAGCTTTAGTGAGCCTTTGTTGCTTCAGTTAAACATAGCTAACATTTTCCAATTCCTACACAGGTTATATCACAGTAACAGTCCAGTGGAGTTTGCCAGGTATAAAAACTAAAACAAAAATTAGCCTCTGACCTCAGGGAGTCTTTATTGTTAAAAAGTACTGTCTTCAAGAAGGGAACATAATTTATTAGATGAAATTGTCCATTACGAGGAGAAGAAAAAGACTTTCCAATATACTTCTTTTATAAAAGGTACCCATAAATTTCTTTCTTCATTTATAGGTAACATTTTTAGGATTTAAAAAATATTCTAGGTTATTTATTCGTACTCACTGGAAATATAAATAAGTTCTTTATTACTGAGTGAGCAGAGGTGGGGGAAAAAGTTATGGATAATCTCAAGTCAGAGTGAAAACAAAATGATAGTCAACTGTTTATGTGGACAGAGACAAGCTAGGTCCCTGGGAAAAGTCAGGGAGCTGGTTTGGAGCCACTGGAGCCAAAAACATAGGGCTCCGAGCTCTTTACCTTCCTACTTTCTCCAGTAGAGACTTAGAGTTGAGTGCTTGCTAGGGCCCCACTGTGTCCTAGGTAAATCCATATCCTGTCATCTAGATAACAAAGTTTATTGTGTGTCAACATTGTATTAAAAGGATTCTGAGTTAGACATAAAGACTTTTCAGACTACTTAGTGGGAAGTGATGCTATAAAATCTTTTCAGGAACTATTTTCCGATTAGGATGCTAATTTGTTTGCTTGAGATAGTTTGAGTCCTCCTTAAAGGGATGATATAGTGAATAACTTTTGAAGATTCTTTCTGATTTTTTAACTCTGTTATATTTCATATATTGAAAGAAGTCTTAATTCAAGTAATATAAATATTATAACCAAACAAGATTTTTTCCATCTTTAGTATTTTCACAGTGTCACACATGCTAATAGCTTTTGAGTTTGATGTAACTTCCTTCTGATTCTGTTCAAGGAAGATATAGCTAACATAGTCTAGTTTAAAAATAAAGTTTTTATTTTAATGTTTATTCATTTTGAGAGACAGTGTGAGTGAGTGGGGGGGGGGGCAGAGAGAGAGGGAGAGAGAGAGAATCCCAAGCAGGCTTTGTGCTATTAGTGCAGAGCCCAATGTGGGGCTTGATCTCACAAACTGTGAGATCATGACCTGAACCAAAATCGAGAGTTTGTCACCTACCTGACTGAGCCACCCAGGTGCCCCCAAAAAACAAAGGTTAAGAAAAGAATGAGCATATTTCAGCTGGATTTTTATCTTTTAAAATTAAGAATTTCTTTCTCTTTTACCAATGGAAATAAAACCAGACAACTTGAGAATGAATAATTCAATTGATAGATTAAATATCACTGTCAAGCGTGTGTTTAGTAGAAACTATATATACAGAGATCAGAATTTTGTGGTAAACTTAGTCAATTCAAGTTCCTCCCTCAGCCAGCCAATCATTTAAAAGGATTTAAGTAAGTCTAGTGCAGAGCTTACTAACAGTTTGTCATTGAGAATTCTGTTTGCTTTTTTTAATAGAAAGTTGTTTTTGTTTTCGAAACATGTTTATTGACTTATTTCGAGAGAGAGAGAAAGAAAGTGCGCATGCACATGTAGGGGAGAGGCAGAGAGAGAGGAGAGAGAATCCCAAGCAGGCTCCGTGCTATCATTGCTGAGCCCCATGTGGGCTCGATCTCACAGACCATGAGATCGTGACCTGAGCCAAAATCAAGAGTTGGCTGCTCAACCAACTGAGCCACCCAGGCACCTTGAGAATTCTGTTGTTTCCTTCATGTAACATACGCACACGCATTCATACCCAAGTATACGTATGTAGAACTCTATACGCTTTTATTTATTTTTTAAATTTAAATTTTAGTTAGTTAACATACAGTGCAATATTGGTTTCAGAACACTTTATACTTTTAAAAATCATTTTATTCTGAAATATATCATGTATACAGCAGAGTATCAGAGTATATAAAATAGTGTGTACAGTTTAAAGAATAATGAAGGGGTGCCTGGGTGGCTCAGTCAGTTGGGCGTCTGGCTTCGGCTCAGGTCATGATCACACAGTTCATGGGTTCGGGCCCCATGTTGGGCTCTGTGCTGACAGCTTAGAGCATGGAGCTGGCTTCAGATTCTGTGTCTCCTTCTCTCTCTGCCCCTCCTCTGCTCGCACTCTGTCTCTCAAAAATGAATAAATGTAAAACTTTTTTTAAAAATAAAGAATAATGAGAACATCCATATATCCTCCATTCAGGTTAAGAAGTAAAACATTGTCACTGTCTTAGAAACCACCGCATGCGTCTCTTCATTGTACCCCTTCGTTCTCAAATGTAACCAGTCTCCTACCTTTTATGATAATCCTTCTATTACTCTTCTTTATAATTTTACCATCTCTGAGTATATCCACTTCTTTAACAATTTTATATAAATGTAATCATACTCTAAGTTATTTTTCTAAGATTTGCTTCTTTTGCTTGACCATCAAAAATGAGATTTATCTATTTGTGTGTGTTTGTTCATTCATTTTCATTGCTGTAGAATATTCTACTCTTTATAGACATTCTTTTTTTTCCTTTTAATTGTTATAAACATTCATGTACACATCTCACGATATATATTTGCAAGAATATCTCTAAATGAAACTGTTTTCCATATTTGTACTCAACCAACAGTGGAGGAAGGTGCTCTACATTCATGCCAACACTTAATATTATTCAAGTTTATGTTTTCTGCCTATCTACTGCATGTGAAATGGTAATACTTAATAATTTTGATTTGCATTTCTCTATTAGTGAGTTTGAGCATTTTTTCATGTGTATTGGCCATTCCGGTTTTCTTATATATGAAGTAACTGATCAAGTCTTTCATGTCTTTTTCTATATGATTATTTATCTTTTCTTCATTGCTTTAAAAAATATGTTCTGATTAATAATTCTTTTTCACTTATTTATGTTATGATATTTTTTTTCAGGTTTGTGGCTTGTCCTTTCACTTTTTAAAAGATGTCTTTGGTAAACAGAAGTTCTTAGTTTTATTGTGGTCAAATATTTTCCTCTAACATGTGTTTTTGAATATTCTCAAAAAAATTTTCTTTACCTGAAGTCATTTATTTTATATTATTATTAAAATTTTTTTTAATGTTTATTTTTGAGAGAGAGAAAGAGACAGAGTGTGAGTGGGGGAGAGGCAGAGACAGAAGGAGATACAGAATCTGAAGCAGGCTCCAGGCGCTGAGCTATCAGCACAGACCCCAATGTGGGGCTCTAACTCACAAACTGTGAGACCATGACCTGAGCCAAAGTCAGACGCTTAACCAACTGAGCCACCCAGGCACCGTACCCGAGGTCATTTATGATACAATAGTACCGCCTTATCTGTGGTTTGGCTTTCTGAAGTTCAGTTATCCTTGGTCAGCTGCAGCCTGGAAATAGATAATCCTGACAATATGTCAGAACGTCAATAGTAGTCTAACATTACATTGCAGTGTCTACATCATTCACCTTCATTTCACCACAGGCATTTTATCATCTCACATCATCACAAGAAGAAGGGTGAGTATAGTACAATAAGATATTTTGAAAGGGAGAGAGACCACACTCACATAACTTTTATTACATTACATTATCATAATTGTTCTATTTTATTGTTAATTATTGCTAGTCTCTTGCTGTGCTTATAAATTAAACCTTATTATTTTAGGTATGCATGTGTAGGAAAATACATAGTACATATAGGGTTTGGTACTATTCATGGTTTCAGGTAGGTTTTGGAATATATTCCTTTTTTTTAAAAATAATTTATTGTCAAATTGGTTTCCATATAACACCCAGTGCTCATCACAACAAGTGCCCTCCTCTGTGCCCATCACCCACTCTCCCCCCTCCCACACCCCCCTAACCCCTCACTTTGTTCTTAGTCTTTGAGAGTCTCTTAGGTTTTGTCTCCCTCCCTCTCTGTGTCTTTTTTTCTTTTCCCTCTTCCCCTCCCCCATGGTTTTCTAAGTCTCTCAAAATCCACCTATGCGTGGAAACATATGATATCTGTCTTTCTCTGTGGAATATATTCCTGATAGATTTTCCAGAAGCTTGCCAGTTTCTCTACCTCCTCAGGATGGATTTTCTAACAATGGCAATTGCTTAATAAGCCTGATTGTCTTGAGAAAGGTGAACTCCTTGTTACCAGCTGTGTTCACATATATATATAATATATATATATATTAATATATATATACTGTGTTCAAGATAGAGTATAGATGATTGTCTCCAGGGCGTTGCAAGAAAAAAAATCATGATTTAGGGAAAAAGTTAAGCTAGTTTGACCTCTGAGATCCCTTCCATGCTAAGATTCTCTGGGATGTTTTTTGAATTCTATCAAAAGCAATGCCTTGCTGAGCACTGTAAGGAAGACAAAAACATACAAAATTTTTTTCTACATTTGGGAACTCTGACTAAAGAGACAATACTTACATAATATAATGATAAATACTAGTGGAAAGTATATGTATGATAGAAATAATATTAACTAACAACAGAGCATTGTTCTTGGGGATTTACATGTATTATCACTTTTAATCTTCTGAGTTATTTTTTTATGAAGTAGAATCTATTATTATCCTGATTTTATAATGAGGAAACAGACTTAGAGAAATTAGCTCAAAGCTGCATACATAGTGAATACGTAGCAGGGCCACAATTCAGATCAAGGCAATTTGACTCTAAAGCCTGTGCAGAAATAAGGATAAATTGGCACTGTGTGGGAAGGTTTCATTGAATTGGTGATTTTATGGATGAACTATATTTTGATTGGCAGATTTTAAGATGGAGGACATTCCAAACAAGTTGAAAGGTACAGTATACTAGAGAACTTCTGTCTCTATGACTTGTAATTCCAATACTGAACCTTCCATACCTTTCCCTGTATTCTATGGCTTTGCTACAATCTCTCCTTTTGGTAACCTCTAACTCAAAGATTTTTAAAAACTTTTTTAAATCATAAAATTTTATTTTTAAAATAGAAAGTCTACAAAATCTTGATCAAACAGCTTATACTGGTGTTCACCAGTGATCTGTAGTAAAGAAGCAATTTAACATATCATCTGTTTGTGAGACTACTGTAAGATTGAAAAAAAAAAGATTTTCATATAATTTCCTTTTTCATCTTATTCTTTATCTCAGTCACTGAAAAATAAATATGAAAAATATTCTCATCAGTGGTTGAAATTTTTAATATTTGAATAGTACAAAATATTCATTTTCTGCTATGATCCTTAAGATCCAAGGAACAATATAAAAGTGAGATTTTAATTTGGCAGTAAGTTCAGAAATGATAAAAGACACAGATTTGAAATTTTAAAAATGTTAAGTTATAAAAACTCTTTTTTTAAATTTTTAAATATTTATTTATTTTTGAGATAGCACACACATGCACAAGCAGGGGAAGGGCAGAGAGAGTAAGACAGTATCCAAAGTGGGCTTCATGCTAACAGCAGAGAGCCCAATGTGGGGCTCAAATTCACAGAACCGTGAGATCATGACCTGAGCTGAAGTCGGTTGCTTAACTGACTGAGTCACCCAGGTGCCCCAAGTTATAAGAACTCTTAAAACCTAATTCAATTTGGAAAACAGGATACAGAGCCCAAATAGGAGGCCAAGGAATCCTAGAACAAAACAGGGTTACATAGAACTGTCTGGAAAAATGTGTCCTTATCATTTTATCTACCTCTGCAATACCTCAGGACAGGTCTTCATTCCTAATAACAATGGTTTGGGCTTAATATCTAGCAAGTAAGGCCACACAAACACAATGGCACCTCATAGTATTCTGCAAAGTTGGACCTGTTTTCTCTGTTGTGGTCAATTGGACAGATAGCAATAGATCTATATACTAGAGGGAGACTCCTGGACAGGGTTCTTTATTTTTATTAATTTATTTATTAATATATTTATCTTTATTTTTATATATAACAGTGCTCTAAGTTATTTTTTTTAAATAATTTTTTTATTGTCAGATTGGTTTCCATACAACAACACCCAGTGCTCATCCCAACCCGTGCCCTGCTCAGTGCCTGTCACCCACTCTCCCCCCTCCCATACCTCCCTCAACCCTCAGTTTGTTCATAGTATTTAAGAGTCTCTTATGTTTTGTCTCTCTCCCTCTCTGTGTCTTTTTTTTTCCTTCCCCTCTTCCCCTTTCCCCTGGTTTTCTGTTAAGTCTCACAAAGTCCACTTATGCGTGGAAACATATGGTATCTGTCTTTCTCTGACTGACTTATTTCACTTAGCATAATACCCTCCAGTTCCATCCATGTTGCCGCACATGGCCAGATTTCATTCTTTCTCATTGCCACGTAGTATTCCATTGTGTATATATATATATCACATCTTCTTTATCCATTCATCAGTTGATGGACACTTAGTCTCTTTCCATGATTTGACTATTGTTGAAAGTGCTGCTATAAACATTGGGTACATGTGCCCCAATACATCAGCACTCCTGTATCTCTTGGGTAGATTCCTAACAGTGCTATTGCTGGGTTATAGGGTAGTTCTATTTTCAATTTTTTGAAGAACCTTCACACAGTTCTCCAGAATGGCTGCACCAGTTTGCATTCCTACCAATACTGCAAGAGGGTGCCTGTTTCTCCACATCCCCGCCAACACCCGTAATTTCCTGATTTGTTCATTTTAGTCACTCTGACTGGTATGAGGTGGTATCTCGGTGTGGTTTTGATTTGTATTTCCCTGATGATGAGTGACATTGAGCATCGTTTCATGTGTCTGTTAGCCATTCGGATGTCTTCTTTGGAGAAGTGTCTATTCATATCTTCTGCCCATTTCTTCATTGGATTATTCGTTTTTTGGACGTGGAGTTTAGTAAGTTCTTTATAGATTTTAGATATTAGTCCTTTATCCGATATGGACAGGCTTCTTTAAAGAACTCACTATCTTGTGACAGTCAACACACGTTCTGGAATTGGATGTGAAATTTTACTTAAATTTTATGCTGTTTGTTTATTTATTTATTTATTTATTTATTTATTTATTCACATTTCAAACTTTATTTTTGTTATTTAGTTTAACTTTTTAAAATAATTTATTGTCAAATTGGTTTCCATATAACACCCAGTGCTCATCCCAACAAGTGCCCTCCTCTGTGCCCGTCACCCACTCTACCCCCTCCCGCACCCCTCCAATCCCTCAGTCTGTTCTTAGTCTTTGAGAGTCTCTTACGTTTTGTCTCCTTCCCTCTCTGTGTCTTTTTTATTTTCCCCTCTTCCCCTCCCCCATGGTTTTCTGCTAAGTCTCTCAAAATCCACCTATGTGTGGAAACATATGGTATCTGTCTTTCTCTGACTGACTTATTTCACTTAGCATAATACTCTCCAGTTCCATCCATGTTGCTGCACATGGCCAGATTTCATTCTTTCTCATTGCCACATAGTATTCCATTGTATATATATACCACATCTTCTTTATCCGTTCATCTATGCTAAGTTTAAATGCTGAGGGAAAAGTACTTCTTTCTAACAGAATACTAAAAGTACTTTCTAATAATTAACCCATGCTCTTTAAAAGGCTCTAGTAATTACTGACGTATACAGACAGCTATAAAAAAAAATGGAGGGCTGGGGTGCCTCGTGGCTCAGTCTGTTAACCCTCTGACTTTGGTTCAGGACATGATCCCATAGTTTGTGAGTTCAAGTCCCGCATCAGGCTCTGTGCTGACAGCTCAGACCCTGGAACCTGCTTCATATTCTCTGTCTCCTTCTCCTCTCTCTACCTCTCTGCTGCTTGTGCTCTCGCTCTCAAAAATAAATAAACATTTAAAAACAATGGAGGGCTAATGTTGCCCACATCTACTTTAAAGACTGATGGTCCTAGTTTATTAAGCCATTATAGCTGTTTTGAAATTCATATTCATATCAATTTTTTAGATAGGGACCATATGCTATAATTTTCTAATTTTCCATGTTCCTTATGAGTCTTTGTACCTCCATGTTAGAAAGAATTGTTAGATACTCTGTACACCTCTTTTTCTAGGCCTTTCCTTTGTACCTATTAATCCTGATCCACATGGTATATTTTTCTCATCTGTGACACATTAATTTAACTGATGCATAAATAATTCACACAAATGATGTTTTATGAGGATGAGCTAAAGGCAGAATTTTTAAAAATATAAAAGCCACAAGTATTTCTTAAAAAACAATTCAATACCAATTCATTTTGTCTAGTTACAATGAACATTTTTGGATGCATTTCTTTTTTCCTGCACGAAGCCCATTTTTCACCCTTTTATGCTAACACATTTGATTAGTGCAAATGATTTGTTTTTGAGAAATTAGAATGTAAATTACGTTAGTATCAAGGTAAATGGTACCATTTAAGTGTGGACTGGACATATATTTTCCGAATTCCACAGAATTGCTTTGTATTCCAGCTAATGAATCGATATGAGAGCCTTTTCATTCAGAACATGTTTTCTCCTGCTAAACTCTGAACTGAAGTTTTGCATTTTTGAAGTATAGTTTTCATAGCATCACATCTCATGAAGCATATATGCTTTATTTGATACAATGTATTGTTGGCAAGGATATCTTAGATTCTTGGAAATGGAGTTGATTATTGAAAACGTTGGAGAAGGCACATTATCTACAGAAAATATTCAGACTTAAAAACCACACATCATTCTCTATCATGGAGCTATAGTCCTTTCCACAAAGTTTCTTTTTGTCAAATAAGAAATTTTTTTCAATTAATTTTTGTTTTGCGTTATAGAATGTAAATGTTATCCTCTATTAACCATGCAAGGAGGAATGAAAGTTGAATTTCCCACAGTCCTATAAATCATTTCTTTTATTTATATGAATCATTCTATAACCTATCAGAGAATTATTTCTAGTGGGAAGAGCCACACTGATGATGTGTTATGTTTCACTTACATAAAGAAATAAGAAGTATATTGATATTTATTATAGCCAAAGAAAAGTTGAGCATAGTGAGTAACCTTAGGTAGGAGCAATTTGAATGTACTATTATTAAATCCTAGCAGTAAAATAAGTAAGTTTTGTTTAAAAAAAAAAAAGGTGGGGGAGCAGCGGGGCCCCTGGATGGCTCAGTCAGTTAAGAGTCCAATTCTTGATTTTGGCTCAGGTCATGTTGGGCTCCACGCTGGAGCCTGCTTGGGATTCTCTCTCTCCCTCTCTCTCTGCCTTCCTCTCTCAAGTAAATAAGTAAACTTTATTTTAAAAAAGGGAGTAAGACTTAGAATATTCTGTCTGTTTAAAATAAGATATTTGTGAGGGGGCCTGGATGGCTCAGTTAGTTGAGCGTCAACTTTGGCTCAGGTCGCAATCTCACAGTTCATGACTTCAAGCCCTGTATCAGGCTTGCTGCTATTAGTGTGGAGCTTGCTTTGGATCCTCTGTCCCCCCTCCACCCCTCTCCCACTTATATTCTCTCTGTATCAAAAATAAACAAACATTTAAAATAAAAAAAGATACTTGTGG
Source organism: Paguma larvata (assembly GCA_030068075.1). Classification (NCBI taxonomy): domain Eukaryota; kingdom Metazoa; phylum Chordata; class Mammalia; order Carnivora; family Viverridae; genus Paguma; species Paguma larvata. The sequence continues at coordinate 67,626,577 of CM057835.1, forward strand.
GGGTCCTGAGTGGCTCAGTCGGTTAAGCATCCAACTCTTGATTTCAGCTCAGATCATGATCTTACAATTCATGAGTTTGACCCTGGCATCAGGCTCTGTGCTGACAGTGTGGAGCCTGCCTGGGATTCTCTCTCTCTCTCTCTCTCTCTGCCCCTTTCCTGCTCACTCTCTCTAAAAATAAATAAACTTAAAAGAAAAATACTTGTAATAGTCTGAAATAATGACAGTGTTATCACACTAAGATCATTATACTAAAACCATTTAACCTAGACTAATACTAAGTTCTATTTAAATTAGGATTTTTTTTTCTCTTCCCATAAGTGGTGTGAGGTGCTCCCTGAAAATGGTTCGCTATTCACTTGACCCAGAAACCCTAAAAATCATGCAAATTAAGAGGCTCAAATCTTCATGTTCACTTTAGGAACATGAAACTGAAACTGCCCAGGCCATTGAGGATATGCATATCTGAAAATCACCAAGTGTCTGAAAGATGTCACTTTGCAGATGCAACATGCACCATTCCATTGCTATAATGGTGGAGCTGGTAGGTGTGCCCAGGCCAAACAGTGGAGTTGGACACAGAGTCAGTGGCCCAGAAAGAGTGCTGAATTTTTACTGCAGAGAGTAATGCTGAACTAAAGGGTTTAGATGTAGATTATCTGGTAATTGAACATATCCAGGTGAACAAAGCCCTGAAGAAGATATGACATAGAACTTTCAGAGCTCATGGTCAGATTAACCCATACATGAGCTTTTCCTGCCAGATTGAGATGATCCTTACTGAAAAAGACCCGATTCTTCCTAAATCCAAAGAGGAGGTTGCACAGAAGAAAAAGATATCCCAGAAGAAACAGAACTATATTCAGTTGGCCAATTTTTCGAATACTTGTTATATGCGCTTCTAGTTTTCCATTTGAAGCCGAGTTGTCTATTTGTAAACAGATAAGATTATGGTTTAAAACAAATCCAGGCATCATAGGGAGAATAATTCTTTTAGCATTTATATTAGGATCTCAAAACTGAGATCTAAGACTTCAGAAGACCAGTGCTTCAGACAGTGGTAAAGAACTAGAAACAGAAGTTATATGTATGTATGTATGAGCCATGAACTCAAATGAGCCATGAACTCAAATTAGCTTCTTCCTGCATGATAGAGGGATCTTCCTTTGAGAACCAAAGTAAGAACAAGAAGAAACTTAATAGCTAATGACACAATTTGGATATTTAAACAAGTCTACATGAAGCTCATTGTGAAGAAAGTTTAAAATAATATTCCGAAGTATTCTAATTGTAAGTTATCAACATTTATTCGGTCCACAAATTTATATGAAGCCTGTCATGTGTGAGTCATTGTACAAAGGTAGTGCACACAAGGATAAATAGACCAAATCCCTGATTCAAAACTTAGGAAAAATAAAACATAAACAAATAGCTGAGTTTTAAAATATTTTTTTACAGAGAGCACAAGCAAGGGAGAGGAGTAGACGGAGAGAGAGAGAATTGTTTATATATATATATAATATATATATATTCTTATAAATATAAATATATATATATATTCTTGAGAGAGAGAGAGAGAGAGAGAGAGAGAGAAATCTTAAGCAGGCTTCATGCTTAGTGTGGAGCCTAATTTGGGGCTCAATCCCATGACCCTGGGACCATGACCTGAGCTGAAATCGAGAGTCAGATGCTCAACCAACTGAGCCACCCAGGTGCTCCCAAATAGCTGTTATATAAATAATATCACCATTTATTAAGTGCCCACAAAGGGCTATATATACATGGCTTCAATTAATCCCAGCAACAACTTTGCATAACATTTTACAGCTAAAGAAACGGAAGTTCATAGACATTAAGTAGCATGTCTAAGTTTGCCAGGATACAAACTGTCAGAATCAGTATTTGAATCTAGGTCTCTCTGGCTTCAAAGCTCATACTTATTAATCAATTAAATCTTATATTCATTCAGATAGGGGAGAATGTGAAAAATTCCACAGGACAGCAAAAATCCAATAAAATGATCAAATTCCACTTTTAGTCATGAAGGAATAATGTTAACAGACTTACTTTCTTGCTGTGAACAGCCAGGGAACTGGGAAAAATATATGAAGCAACTATTTTCAGACTTTAGATAACAGAAAATGCAGAACTGTGATCCCTGAGAGAAGAAAAGCAGGATGAGCCTTAAAATTGGCCTGACTTTCTGTCAGGAGGTACTCTCGGGGCCACCACCACAGAGAGGGGGAAAACAAGCAGAACATGACCATCTTGCTGAATTGAAGAACAGATTGGAGTTTGAGGAAGCTGAAGTAGTTGGGGACAGAATATCAGAAGGAAGGAACTTATACAGAGAAAGGGCTCCAGAAATTGGCATATGAGTCCTCTGAGTCTTTGGTTGAATATTCAACTTCTCAAGTATGGTTAGAAATTCTATAAGGTTGGACAAAAAAATCTGTTGGGGAGTTTTATCCCCATTTGTAAGCTAGACAATTCCTAGAGTTGTCACAGGACTGGGAAATATTCACAAAATTACCAGTTACATGGACAGACCTTGTTGAAAACCCAGAATATTCAGTAGGGACTCAAGATGGGTGACACCTTAGCAGTAGACTAAACCAACCCTTTAGTGAAGACCTCCAAACTTAATTTTACTAACAGCTTAAAAACAAGCCTTGAAATGATCTAGTTCACTTGCCCACCAGCACTTTTTAGGGGAAAACAACCAAGTCCAAACACTCAACTATGTACAATTCTTATTGTCCAGAATCCAGTAAAACTTTATTGACATGTAAAGCAGAATGATTTTTTTTTTTAAGTAATATCTACACCCAATGTGGGGCTCGAATTCACAATGCCAAGATTAAGACTCACGTGTTCTACTGACTGAGTCGGCCAGGTGCCCCCAGCAAATTGACCCATAACCAATGAGTATCAATCAGTAGATGGGGTGCCTGGGTGGCTCTTTGGTTAAGCGTCCAACTCTTAGTTTTGGCTCAGGTCATGATCTCACAAATCATGAGATCTAGACCCACATTGGGCTTTGTGTTGACAGGATGAAGCCTGCTTGGGATTTTCTCTCTCTTCCCTCTCTCTCTCTCTCTCTCTCTCTCTCTCTTTCTCCCAGTCCCCCATTTACACACACACACTCTCTCTCTCTCTGACCCACCCCCACTTGTCATGCACTCTCTCTTTCTCAAAATAAATAAACATTAAAAAAAAGATCAGTCAGTAGAAGCTGACCTAGGAATGTCAGCAATGACAAAATTAGTAATTAAAGACTTTAAAACAGCCATTATACCAAGTGCAGTGATAACCTATGTTTGCACAAAAATATGTTTACAAATGTTTACAGTGACTTTATTTGTAATCTCCAAAAACTGGACAATTCAAATGTCTCTTAATGGGGAAATGGATAAACTTAAAAGGTAATAAGGTGCTCATACATGCAACAACGTGGATCAACTGCAAATGCATTATGCTGAGTGAAAAAAGCCAGAATCAAAAGACTATACATTGTATGATTCTGTTTATACATTTTTCTCTTTTTAAAAATATTTATTTTGAGAGACAGAGAGAGAGAGAGCATGCTTATGAGTGGAGAAGGGGCAAAAAGAGAGGGAGAAAGGGAATCCCAAGTAGGCTCTGCACTGACAGAGGGCAGCTCAGGGCTCAGTCTCACAAACCATGAGATTATGACCTGATCGAAAAATCAGTTGAATGCTTAACTGACTGAGACAACCAGGGACCCGTACAACATTTTTCTTTCTTTAACAGCTTTATTGACATATAATTCGTATACTATGCAATTTGCCCATTTAAAGTGTACAATTGAATAGTTTTTAGTATTTACACAGAATTGTGCCATTGCCACAGTTGATCTTAGAACATTTTCATCACCTTAAAAAGAAACCGCAAACCCTTTAGTTAGCACCTCCATATTTCCCCATTTCTCCTCTCCCCCAAGTCTTGAGCAACCAGTAATATATTTTCTGATTCTATAGATTTGCCTATTCTGGATATTTCATATAAATGGAGTTGTACAATGTATAGTCTTTTGTGACTGGCTTCTTTCACTTAGCATTATGTCTTCAAGGTTCATTCATGTTGTAGCATATATAAGTACAATAAAACCTTGTTTCATTCCAGAAACATGATTATAATCCAAAGCACTTGTATATCAAAGCAAATTTACCATAAGAAATAATGGAAACTCAGATGGTTCATTCCACAACCCAAAAATATTCATGTAAAAATGATTACAATTCTGTAATATAATACAAAATAATAAAGAAAATACAAAATATAAAGAAAAACAGATTAGCCTACACTTACCTTTGAAAACCTTCGTGGTTGGTGTGAGGGAGACAAGAGAGAGGAGGGTTAATTGGAATCACTAATTACTAATGGAATCACTGCTATCTATTGGCTCAATGGAATCTTTTTCTTTTAGTGCAACTTTTATCCAATGACACTTACTTTTGCCTCCTTTTGAAGATTTTGCAGAAATGTGACATTGTATTGATGATCACCCACAATCCCGCAGCCAGAGAGAAAGAAGAGCCATTTGTTCAATTGTGATCTTGTGATGTCGGCACCATGTACTACTCATATTGCAAGACATCACTCGTTTTTCAAGTTAAAATTTATTAGAAATATTTGCTTATCTTACAGAACACTCACAGTAGAAGTTACTCTCAATCCAAGGTTTTACTGTACTTCATTCCTTTTTTGTGGCTGAATAATATTCCATTGTATGGATATACCACATATTGTTTATCCATTCATTATTGATGGACATTTGGGTTGTTTATACCTTTTGACTGTTATGAATAATGCCACTATAAACATTAATGTACAAGTTCCTTTCAAACACCTATTTTCAATTCTCTTAGGTATATACCTAGGAGTGCCATTGCTGGGTCATATGGTAACTCTATGTTTAATTATTTGAACTCCAAAACTGTCATGTAAAGTGTCTGTATCATTTTACAATCCCACCAGTAGTGTATAAGAGTTCCAATTTTCCCTGTATTTTCACCAACACTTAACATCTTACTTTTTGATTCTAGTCATTCTAATAGGTATGAAGTAAGTGGTATATTGTTGTGGTTTTCATTTGCATTTTTTAAGTTTATTTGTTTATTTTGAGAGAGAGAAAGAGCACAAGTGAGGGAGGCACAGAGAGAGAGGGAGCCAGGACAGAGCTTGATGTGGGGCTCGAACTCATGAACTGTGAGATCATGACCTAAACCAAAATCAAGAGTCAGATGCTCAACCAACTGAGCCACCCAGGGGCCGTTGATTTGCATTTTTCTAGTGACAGATGTCAAGCATATTTTCATATGCTTATTGCTTATTTATATATCTTCCATGGAGAAATGCTTATTCAGATTTTTTGCCCATTTGCAGTTAGATTGCTTATCTTTTTATTGTTGAGGTATAAGAATTATTTTTTTTTCTGGGCCTAATTTCTTACCAGATATATGACTTGCAAATGTTTTCTCCCATTCTTTGGTTTGTCTTTTCACTTTCTTGATGATGTCCTTTGAAGCACAAATGGGTTTTAATTTTTATCTAGACATAATTATCCATTTTTCTTTTGTTGCTTATGCTCATGCTGAGTGTGTGTGTGTGCGTGTGTGTGAGAGAGACAGAGAGAGAGAGATCTAAGAATTCTTTAACAAATCTGAAGTCATAACAATTTACATCCCTCTATTTACTTCTTAGAGTTTTATGGTTTTAGTTTTTACATTTAGATCTTTGATTCATTTCAAGTTAATTTTTGTATATGGTATGAAGTAAGGATCTGACATTATTTTGTATGTAGATATCTAGTCATCCCAACACCATTTATTCAAAAAGACTATTCTTTCCTTCTGAAATGGTCCTACTGCTCTTGTAAAAAATCAGTTTGACCATAGATACATGGCTTTATTTCTGGACTCCCAACTATATTCCATTAGTCCGTATGGCTGTCTTTTGTGCCATTACCCCACTGTCTTGATTACTATTATTTTGTAGTAAGTTTTCAATCAGGTATGAGTCCTCCTACTTCATTCTTTTTTCAAGATTGTTTTGGCTAATCTGAGTCCTTTGCAATTTCATATGAATTTTAGAGTCATTTAAATTTTCAAATCAGAAATCGATTTCTACAAAGAAGTCATGTTGGATTCATATAGAGAATTCATTGAGTCTCTAGATCAATTTGGGGAGTATTGACTACAATACTAACTAAGCCTTTTGATTTATGAACATGGAATATTTTCCCATTTATTTAGATTTTCTTTAATTTCTTTCATGACTGTTTTATAGTTTTCAGAGTATAAGTTTTATATATGTTTTGTTAAATTTATTCTTAAGTATTTTATTCTTTTTATGCTTTTGTGTGTGTAATTGGTTTTTCTTCATTTTTTGGATTGTTCATTGTAAGTATATAGAAATGCAGTTGAATTTTTTGTATTTGTATCCTGCAACCTTGCTATGATGGTTAATTTTATGTGTCAAGGGTATTTAGAGGGTGTTTTATGATTAAATTAACATTTCAATTGGTGAACTTTGGCTAAAGCAAACTGACCTTCATAATGTGAGTTGGTCTTATCCAATTGGTTGAAGGCCTGAATAGAACAAAGAGAACATCCTCCCCAAGCAAGAGAGAATTCTCCGACAGACTTGCCTTCAGACTTCATCTGTACTATAGACTCTCCTGAGTCTGCAGGTTGCTGGCCTTTTGATTAAAACCGCTTCATTGGCTCTGCTAGGTCTCAAGACTGCTCGCCCATAGGGCAGATTTTAGACTTGCCAGATAGACTCCATAGTCGTGTGAGCCAACTTCTTATGATAAATCTCTTTATATACATATATACATCCTATTCTATTTCTCTGGAGAACACCTGACTAATATACTTGCTGAACTTAAGTAATGGATCCATTAAGATTTTCTCTGTATAAGATCAAGCCATGCAAGTAGATAACACTTTACTTCTTTCTTTTTAACTTGGATGACTTTTCTATCTTTTCCTTATCTAATTTCTTTAGCTGGAATTTTCATTGCAGTGTTGAATACAAGTGGTGAGTGTAGGCATCTTTGTTTTGTTCCTCATCTTAAGGGTAAAGTATCCAGTCTTTCATCATTAGGTGTGTAATGGACTGATTTTTTTGTAGGTAGCCCTATGTTGAATGAGTTCCCTTCTATTCCTAGTTTCTTGAGTGTTGTTGTTGTTGTTGTTTTAAAGTTTTATTTATTTAGGTAATATCTACACCCAATGTGGGGCTTGAACTCACAACCCCAAGATCAAGAGTCACATGCTCTTTCAACTGAGCCAACTAGGTGCCCCATGGGTTTTTTTTCGTTTTAATCATGAAAAGGTGTTAGATTTTGTTAGATGCTTTTTCTGTATCTATTGAGATTATCATGTGATTTTTGTTTTTTATTCTTTTGATATGATGTATTACATTTGTGGATTTTCACATATTAAACTAAAGCTTGCATTGCTGGGATAAATTCCACTTTGATCATGGGGTAAATATATATTTTATGTTCCTGGGTTTGGTTGGCTAATATTTCATTGAGGATTTTTATATTCATATGTACAAGAGATATTAATCTGTAGTTTTCTTCCTTTTAAAAATTTTTTTTAATGTTTATTTATTTTTGAGAGAGAGAGACAGAGCATGAGCAGGTGGGTGGGGATGGGGCAGAGAGAGGAGACACAGAATCTGAAGTAGGCTCCAGGCTCTGAGCTGTCAGCACAGAGTCCAACGCGGGGCTTGAATTCATGAACCATGAGATCATGACCGGAGCCAAAGTTGGACATTCAACTGACTGAGCCACTGCAGGCACCCCTGTAATTTTCTTTTCTCATGATGTCTTTTTCTGTTTTGGTATCAGGGTAACTCTGGCCTCATAAAATGAGTTGGGAAGTATTCATTCCTCTTCTACTTAAAAAAATTTTTTTTTAATGTTTATTTATTTTTGAGAGACAGAATAAGACAGAGTAAGGGAGAGGAAGAGAGAGAGGGAGACTCAGAATCAAAGCAGGCTTCAGGCTCTGAGCTGTCAGCACAGAGTCTGATGCTGGGCTTGAACTCACGAACTGTGAGATCATGACCTGAGCAGAGGTTGGACGCTTAACCAACTGAGCCACCCAGGCACCCCTCTTCCACTTTTTAAAATTTGTGAAGAGGTGGTATTAATTCTTCTTTAAATGTTTGGTAGAATTCTGTAGTGATGCTATCTGGGGCTGAACTTTTCTTTGCGGGTTTCTTTCTCTTTCTTTCCTTCTTTCCTTCTTTCTTCTTTCTTTCTTTCTTTCTTTCTTTCTTTCTTTCTTTCTTTCTTTCTTTCTTTCTTTCTTTCTTTCTTTCTTTCTTTCTCCCTTTCCTTTCCTTTCCTTTCCTTTCCTTTCCTTTCTTCCATTAGTTTAATCTCTTCACCTGTTATAGATCTATTCAGATTTTTTGTATTAAAAAAGATCTATTCAGATTTTCTATTTCTTCTTGAGTCAGTTTTGGTAGTTTGTGTCTTTCTAGGAATTTACCATTTAATCTAAATTATCTAATTGATTGATATATAACTGTTCCTAGTATTCCTTTATAATGCTTTTTATATTTTGATAAAGCCTGTAGCAATGTTTCCTCTTTCATTTCAGATTCTAGTAATTTGAGTCTTCTATTTTGTTTTCTGGGTCATTCTGGATAAAGTTTTGTCAAATATGTTGATCTTTCAAAGAACTAGCTTACGGATTCATCAATCTTCTCTATTGTTTTTGTATTCTCTATTTAATACTTTTCAAATATAATTTTTGTTATTTTATTTCTTCTGCTTGTTTTAGATTTAGTTTACACATTTTCCCAGTGTCATGAGGTGGAAATTTAGGTTATTTGAGATCTTTCTTCTTTCTTAATATAGGCATTTACACCTATACAATTCCTTCTAAGCTCCACTCTACCAGTGTTTTGTTTTGTTATGTTGTGTCTTCATTTTTATTCATCTTGAAGTATTTTCTGATTTCTCTTTTGATTTATTCTTTGACCCATTGGTTTTTTTAGGAGTTTGTTGTTTAATTTCCACATATTTGTGAGTTTCTTTAATTCTATTCTGTTCTTGATTTCTAATTTTATTCTATTGTGGTCAGAGACCATACTTTCAATTACTTTTATTGTTTTAAATATATTGAGGTTTGTTTTATGCTTTAACATACGGTCTATGCTGGAGAATGTTCCCTGTGCACTTGGGAAGGATGCATATTCTGCTGTTATTGGGTATAGTGTTCTATAGATATCTGTTAGGTCTAATTGGTTTATACTGTTGTTCAGATCTTTTATTTCCTTGTTAACCTTCTGCCTAGTTTTCCTCTTCATTATTGAAATTGGGATGTTGAAGTCTCCAACTGTTATTGTTGAATTGCTTCTCCCTACATTTCTATCAGTTTTTGCTTCATGTAATTTTGTGTTCTATTATTAGATGTATATGTGTTTATAATTATTTTATCTTCTTGAAAAATTGGCCCTATTATCATTATAATGTCTCTCATTATCACTAGTAACAAGTTTAATACATTCACATTAATGTTATTGATAGAGTTTGATTTATGACTGCTGTTTCACTTTTTGTTTTCCATGTGTTTCATTCTTTTTGTTCCTCTGTTCCTCCTTTATTGCTTTCTTTTGCATTGAGTGAATATTTTTAAATTACTTTAGTTTATTTTTTTATTTTTATTTTTTCTTACTATTTATGTCTATTTTATTGGTTGCTTTGGGGCTTAACTCATCAAAATAAAAATGAGGTTTATGCTAGTTTAATTCCAGGGAAATGTAGCAATGTTACTCCTATATGCCTCTATTGTCTCCCCTTCCCCTTTATATGGTATTACTGTTATGCATCTATTAATGTAACAAATCCAACAATATATTGTTATAATTATTGCTTTATCATCTCTAGTCATTTCCTTAGCCCAGCGCAGTTTGCTCCCACTCGCCTTAGTTGTGTCGATATTGGCAAATATATTACATTTCTTTATGTTATAGGTTGAAAAATATCTACATATCTTATACAATGCTTTTTACTTTTTTTAAAACTTATTTATTTATTTTGAGAGAAAGTACACACAAGTGGAGGAGGGGAAAAGAAAGGGCGAGAGAGAGTTCTCAGCAGGCTCTGCACTGTCAGTGCAGAGCGTAATGTAGGGCTCCAACTCACGAACCACGAGATTATGAACTGAGCCGAAATTGGGCGCTCAACCAAACTGAGCCACCCAGGTGCCCCTGTATAATTGCTTTTTAAATATGCCTTTGTAATGCCTTTTATTTATTATTTTTATACTGTTATTTATTTATTTATTTATTTGTATTTAAGATTTTATTCTTTTAAGTAATCTTTACATCCAACATGGGGCTCAAACCCACAACCTCAAGATTAAGAGTTTCATGCTCCACTGATTGAGCCAGCCAGGTGCCCCTATACTACCTTTTATAAGTGTATAATTACCAATACCATTTCATTGTCCTTTGTTTTATCATGGCAATTTAAATTACCATTTGGAGTCACTTGCTTTTAACCTGAAGCATATTCTTTAGTATTTCTTGTAGGGAGGGTCTGCTGACAACAAATTCTCTCAGTTTTTGCTAATTTGGATGTGTTTTTATTTTACGTATTTATAAATCCATATATGTATGGATTTGCTTGGTATAGGATTCTTAGTTGACAGTTTTTCTTTGGGTGCTTTGATGATGTTAGCCTATTGCCTAACTGACCCTCATTGTTTCTGCTGACAAGTCAGCTGTCAGCCTTATTGGGTTCCCTTGTAAGTGATGAGTTGTTTTCTTTTGTCGCTTTTATGATTTTTTTTTTTTTTTTTAAGTAACAAGCCCAGTGTGGAGCCAAATGTGAGGCTTGTACTCATGGCTCAGGTCATGTTCTTGCAGTTTGTGCACTGATGGTGCAGAACCTGCTTGAGATTCTCTCTTTCTCCCTATCTCTCTCTCTACCCCTCTCCCACTTGCACTCTCTTTCTCTCTCAAAACTAAATAAATAAAACTCTAAAGAAAGTAAGATGTCTGAACACTTCAATTAAAAGGCAAAGATTGTCAAATGAATAGACATGTGCTATTTAGAAGAAACACACTTTAAATATAGTGAGTCAGATAAGTTAAAAGTAAAATGATGGAAAAAGATACACCATACAAAGACTACTTGTAAGAAAGCTGGAATGACAATATTAATATCAGACAAGGAAGATTTAGGATAAGGAATATTATCAGAGCTAGATATATCACAAAATAATGAGTCAAGCTTAAAGGTATTTACAGTTAAAAACAGAGGTTCAAAATACATGAATCAAAACCTGATATAAATAAAGGAGAAATCAACAAATCAACAATTATGGTTGATGATTTCAGTTACTCTTCTCTCAATAATGGAGCAATCGATTTGACTTCATTAATCTTACAAAACATTCCATCCAATAACTACAGAATATATATTGTTTATAAGTGTTTGTGGAACCAAGTTGGACCACATTCTGGGTCATAAAACAGGTGATAGTAAATTTGAAATGTTTGTAATAAGTATTTCTGTGACCACGGAGTTCTATTAAAAATTAATAACACATTGGGAAAATATATAAAAATTTGGAAAATATTGAAAATATCAATAAATTTGGTAAACTTCTAACTAGACTGACTGAGAGAGAGAGAGAAGACACAAATTACCAGTATCAGGCATGAAGAACAAGATATTGCTACCAATTCCACAGACATTAAGAGCAAAATAAAGGAATATTATGAAAACTGTATTCTGACAAATTTGACAACTTAAAATAAACATATTCATTGAAAGACACAAATTACCAAACTGACACATGTAGAAATAGATAAACTTAATAAACCTACAGAAATTGAATTCATAACTAAAACCCTTCATATAAAGGAAACTCCAGGCTAGAGGGTTTCACTGGTGAATTCTGTCAAACAACTAAGGAGGAAATAATGCTAATCTTAAACTCTATAAGAACATAAAGGAGAAATCGTCAAACTCATCTTATGAGGCTAGCATTACCCTAATACTAAAACCAGACAAAGACATTACAAGAATAGAAAACTGTGGACTAACAAATATCCCTCATGACTGTAGATGAAGATGTCCTTAGCAAAATATTAGCAAATCAAATCCAGCAATATGTGGAAAAGATAATGTATCATGACTAAATGGATTTTATACCAAGAATGCAAGGTTTGTTTAAGATTTAAAAACCAATGTAACTAAAAAAAAAAAACCCAAACAAACAAACAAACAAAAAACCAGAGTCAATATAACTCACCATATTAACAGAATAGAGGAGAAGAGCCACATGATCACCTCTGTAGCTGCAGAAAAAGTATTTCACAAAATTGAACATTCATTTGTAATTTATTTTATTTTATTTTTTTAATTTTTTTTAACATTTATTCATTTTTGAGAGACAGCAGGAGATAGAGAACAAGCGGGCGAGGGGCAGAGAGAGAGGAAGACACAGAATCTGAAGCAGGCTCCAGGCTCTGAGCTGTCAGCACAGAGCCCGACGCGGGGCTCGAACTCAGGAACCGCGAGATCATGACCTGAGCTGAAGTCGGACGCTCAACCGACTGACCCACCCAGGTGCCCCTATTTTATTTTATTTTTTAAAAATTTTTAATGTTTATTTTTCAGAGAGACAGAGATGGAGAGACAGAACAAGGGAGTGGACTGAAAGAGAGAGAGAGAAATGGAACTTGAAGCAGCCTTCAGGCTCTGATCTGTCAGCACAAAGCCTTGTGCGGGGTGCAAACTCACGAACCGCAAGATCATGACTTGAGCCAGAGTCAGATGCTTACCTGACTGAGCCACCCAGGTGCCCCTCATGTGTAATTTTTGAAAAAAGAGACTTCTAAGGGTGCCTGAGTGACTCAGTCAGTTGAGTGTCCAACTTCGGCTTAGGTCATGATCTCACGGTTCATGAGTTTGAGCCCCATATCAGGCTCTGTGTTGACAGCTCATAGCCTGGAGCCTGCTTCAGATTCTGTGTCTCCCTCTTTCTCTGCCCCTCCCCCCACTCATGCTCTGTCTCTCTCTCAAAAATAAATAAACATTAAAAACACTTAAAAAAAAACTAATAGAAAACAAGGAATAAAAAAGAACATCCTTAACCTTATAAAAGATATTTACAAAGAACCTAAAAGTAACATAATACTTAATGGTGAAAGGCTAAACACTATGCACCTAAGGTAGAGAATAAAACAAAATATCAACTCTTACCATTTCTATTGTACATTATACTAGAGGTCCTAGTCAGTGAATTAAGGTAAGAATAAGAAATAAAAGGCATACACATTGGAAAGGGAGAAATAAAACTGAATTTCTTTGAAAATGACATGAATGCATACATAGAAAATTGTAAGAAATATACAAGAAAGGCACTACCAGGATTGCGAGGGCACCTGGGGGCTCAGTTGGTCAAACATCGGACTCTTTATCTCAGGGTTAAGAGTTCAAGCCCTACACTTGGTGTGGAGCCTACTTAAAAAGAAAGACTAGTGTGTTTCAGAATTAATAACATGAATTTAGCAAGGTCACAGGATATAGAATCAATACATAGAAATCTATTGTATTTCTCTATGCTATCAATGATAAATTAGAAGTGAAATTTTAAAATACCATTTACATAGTATAAAAGTTCAAAATACTTAGAGCTAAATTAATAAGACATATACCAAGACCTGTACAATAAAAACCATAAAACACTGCTGAGATAAATTAAAGAAGACCCAAATAAAGAAATTTACCATGTTCATGGATTGGAAAACTTGATTAAGATGTCACTTTTTCCTGAACTGATCCATACATTCAGTGAAATCCCAGTCAAAATTCTACATGTCACTTTTGTAGAAATTGACAAGCTAATTCTAAAATTTAAATGGAAATGCAAAGGACCTAGAAAAGCCATAAAACTTTTGAAGAAGAACGAAGTTGGAGAACTTAGTCTTTCAGATATCAGGACTGTAAAAATACACTAAACAAGATAGGGTGGCATTGTGGTGAAGATAAACATATAAATCAATGGACTAGAATGCAGAGTTCAGAAATATACCCACACACATATAATCAGGTGATATTTTTACAAAGGTACTTTATCAAAATTAAAAACTTCTCTTCCAAAGACATTGTTAACAAAATGATAAAGCAAGTCAATACTGGGAGAAAATATTCTGAATACATACATCTGACAAAGAACTTGTATTCAGAATATATAATTTAAATATATATATGTATAGATTATATAGGTTTTCAACTCAGTAATAAGAAGGTAAGCCCGTTAAAAAAAGTCCCAAAAATTTGAACAGACACCTTACAAGAAATATGTATCAATGGCCAAATGCATGAAAAGATGCCTAATAGGATTAGTTATCAAGGAAATGCAAATTAAACCTGAATGAAATACTAGCACACATTCACTAAAGTGACTAAAATTTGACAATGCCAAGTATTGTCAAGGATGTAATTTTCATATATTGCTGGTGAATGTGTAAGATTGTACAACCACTTTGGAGAACTTTTTGTCACTGTCCTATAAAGTTAAGCCTATACTCAACTATATGGAGCAGCAGTTTCACTACCAGTTATTTACCCAAGAGAAATGAAAACATGTAATCATAAAAAGACATACAGAAATTTTCATAGCAACCTTAATAGATAGCTTCAAACTGGAAACAACCCAAATTCTCATCTTCGGGTCAAGGAATCAGATAATTGTGGTACCTTGGCACAATAAATTATTATTAGCTACAAAAAGGAACAAATAATGGGTACTTGCAAAACTGTGAATAATTTTTAAAAATTAGAAAAGTTAAATAAGAGCATATACTGTATAATTTCATTTACATAAAATTTTAGAAGCAAAACTAAAATGATAGGAGACAAATTGGTGCTTGTGTAGGCAGGGTTGGGTGGGGATTAATGCAGAGAGGCATAAGGAAACTTTAGGGTAATGAAACATTCTCCATCTTGACTGTGGTGATGGCTACAAAGATATATATATTTATCAAAACTCATAAAAATGTACACTTGAAATAGATACAATAATATTTATAATAGTATATAAATTTTGCTTCATTACAGTTCAATTTTAAAAAGCACTGTTCACAGTGTTAGTCATTAAAGCCCTATTTATAATTGTAAAATTGTAAACAACCTAAATGTCCTCCATAAAGGATTGGTTCAATAAATTTTGGTAAAGCAATACAATGAAACACTATATAGCCATTAAGAACATATTAGAGGGGCACCTGTGGCTCAGTAGGTTGAGCATCGGACCCTTGATTTCAGTGCAGGTCATGTGTTTGAGCCCTGCATTGGCTCTGTGCTGACAGTGTGGAACCTGTTTGGGATTCTCTTTCTCTCCCTCTCTCTCTACCCCTCCCACTGCTGGTGTGCACCCTGTCCCTTAAAATAAATAAATAAACTTAAAAAAGGAACGTATTAGAGAAATAAAATTATTGATCTGGAGAAAATATCTGTACTTTTTTGATAAATGAAGATAAAACAAGCCACTTTTGGGGAGGTTTATACAATATAATTTGGGTTATATCAATAATTTGTGTTTATATTGCTGTAATTATATATTAAACCATGTTTGCTTTTTCTTTCTTGTATAAATTTTTATTTTCCCTGAAGTTAATAATTCTTTTTCTTTTCCTTAGTTTTCTCTAACCTTATTCCTAATTGAAATTCAAACTTTCTGCTGATTATCTAAACTGCACTGTCCAATATGGTAGTCACTAACCACATGTGGTATTAAAATTTACTTTACTTTAAATTAAATTAAATTATAAGTTTGGTTCTTCAAAAACACTAGCCACCTTTCAAGTTCTCTGACTAGTGACTACTGTTATTCGTGCAGATATAGAATATTTCCATCATCACAGAAAGAGCTAATGGGCAGTGCTGGTCTAAATCTCCTCTAAGATATTCAGAAGAAATAATTTTGTCCTCAGTGAGAAATTTCTCCTGGAGCTTTTCACCTTTGACCAAATTTGGATGATTGTGCTCTCTGGTACCCGGTTCTCATCCTGGAATCTCCGTTCACCAAATTCTGAAGAATTCTTTGCCTTTCCTGTGTTACATCTCCTGTTTGTTGTTTTTAAGTACTCTGTATGCCCACTGTGGGTCTCAAACTCACCACCCTGAGATCAAGAGTTGCATGGGCTACCTACTGAGCCACCCAGGCGTCCCAGATCTCCTGTTTTTAATTTTTGGTTTGGTCCCTCATTTTTGTGGAATGTATCTTCTAGTAACTTTCTTAGAGAGGGGTGATGGGAGGTAAGTTTTTGAGATCATACGTGCCCTAAAAATATCAATATTCTACCATTATGTTTGACTGAGAGTTTGGCTGGCAATAAAAATCTGAGAAGACATTTATTTTTAATGAGAATTTTATGGCATTGTTCCATTATCTTCTAGCCTCTGGTGTTGCTGTTAAGAATTTCCAAGCCACTTTCATTCTGAGTTTTTATATATTATCTGTTTTCTCGTGTCTGGAAGCTTTTTCCTCAGGTTTCTGAAATTTTATAATATCGTGCCCTAAGGTGGGCCTATTTTCATTCATTATTTGTGTTTACAGAAATGTGGCCCATTTGAATTTGGTAACTTGGGTACTCCTTCAGTTTTGGGAAATTTCCTTGAATTATTTCCTTGATGAAAATTATGTCTTCTCAGATTTCTCTGTTTCTTTCTGGATCTCCTAATAGATAGTGGACCTCCTATGCAGGTACTCTATTTTTTAAAAAAATCTTTTCTCTCCAATTTTTTGTATCTTTTGCCTTTGTTCTATTTGTATGCATAACTCCTCAACATAATCCTACTCTTCTTTTGAGTTTTCATTTATACTACTGTTCACTTCTAAGAGCCTTTTGTTGTTTTCTGAATGTTCCTATTTATACTCTCCTGTTCTTGTTTGTGCTCAAAGAATTGTCTCTTGTCTCAGAAGGTACTAATTGTTTCTAAATAGATTTCCTCTCTGCGTATGTCTGTTTCCTCTGTTTGTTTGCCATTTCTTCCTCTACCTCTCTCTCCTCAGAAGTCTGAAAATGGCTGTTAATTCTTGGTTGTCAGCTCATATTTAAGAGTGGAGGGACTAGAAAGCCCTGAGCTTATAGGTTATTGTGATCGTGACCTTCACTATAGAATGAACTTCAAGCCTCTGGGGGATTCTCAATGTCTGTATTTTAAAATTTTTTCCTCTTGGTCAGTTTTCTCAGAATCTGTGTTGGCCACCGTGTTTTGGGAGCCAAATAGAGACGGGGCCTAAGGGTCTCTGCACTTAGTATCCCCATAACCTTTCCTGGAGGGTGCTTTGTATATCCCACTATCCAAAGACTATCACCTTCTCCAGAGAATAAACTTACGATTTGATACCCTGGTGAACAAGGGGCAACTGTTTGGTTTGCAAAGTTGAGCAAGGGATCTGAGGATTTCAACTTCATAAATGTCTTTAAGTTGATGTTATTTTAGCTCTTCTACCTGTCTTCTTCATCTCTTCTCCCCAAAGTACATGATTCTGGAAATTCCTTAGACTGATGTTTATTGGGTACTCTTTGGTTCGCTTCGCTACTGGTTTAAGTTACCAGCTATGTTAGTTACCTCTCATATATCTGCTTTCCAGCTTCCAAAATTTCAATGCTTTTTTCTTCCCTCTTATTCTTTCTGTAATTTGGGGTTTCTGATCTTTAAATAAATCTTTTTACCAGCATTCTGGTGGGATTTGCAGAGGAAACTAAATAAATGTGCGTGTCAATCTACCATCTCTACCCAGAAGTCAGTAAACATGTTTCTGAAAAATAAATATCTCAAGAATTCCTTTAAAGGAGCTGCAATGCATATTTTCTTTAAGTATTTTGGCCTGAAGAGTAAAGATAATATTAGTTGCTTTTATACAGGATTTCTGAGAATTGGTAAAGTATTGCTTAACGATTTAAACATGAAAGACATAGAATGGTTTTCCATTTATTTATGTCTTCTTCAATTTCTTTAACAAGTTTTCTATAGTGTTCGGCAGACAGCCTTTGACATCTTTGGAGAGGTTTATTCCTAGGTATGTTATGGTTCTTGGTGCAATTGTAAATGGGATCTATTTTTTTATTTCTCTTTCTGTTGCTTCATTATTGGTGTATAGAAATGTTGCTGATTTCTGTACATTGATTTTGTATCCTGCAGCTTTGCTGAATTCATGTATCAGCTCTAGCAGCTTTTTGGTGGAGTCTTCCATGTAGAGTGTCATGTCATCTGCAAAAAGTGAAAGTTTGACTTCTTTGCCAATGCCTTTTATTTCATTTTGTTGTCCGATTGCTGAAGCTAGGACTGCCAATACTATGTTACAGACAGTGGTGAGAGTGGACACCCCATCATGTTCCTGAACTCAGGGGAAAGCTCTGTTTTTCCCCATTGAGGATGATATTAGCTGTGAGCTTTACATACATCATTTTTATGATGTTAAGTTATGTTCCTTCTATCCTGACTTTCTTGAGGATTTTTATTAAGAAAGGGTGCTGTATTTTGTCAAATGCTTTTCCCGCATCTATTGACAGGATCATATGGTTCTTATCCTTTCTTCTATTAAAGTGATGATTTACACATTGATTGATTTGCAAATATTTTGCAGATGACATATCAGATAAAGGGTTAGAATCCAAAATCTATAAAGAACTTATCAAACTCAACACCTGGAAAACAAATAATCCAGTGAATAAATGGGCAGAAGACATGAATAGACACTTTTCCAAAGAAGACATCCAGATGGCCAACAGACACATGAAAAGCTGCTCAACATCACTCATCATCAGGGAACTACAAATCAAAACCACACTGAGATACCACCTCACACTGGTCAGAGTGGCTAAAATTAACAACTCAGGCAACAAGAGATGTTGGAGAGGATGTGGAGAAATGGAAACCCTCTTGCACTGTTGATGGGAATGCAAACTGGTGCAGCCATTCTGAAAAACAGTGTGGAGATTCCTCAAAAAATTAAAAATGGAACTATCCTATGACCCAGCAATAGCACTGCTAGGAATTTATCCAAAGGATATAGGAGTGCTGATTCATAGGGGCACATGTACGCCAATGTTTACAGCAGTGCTTTCAACAATAGCCAAATTATGGAAAGAGCCCAAATGTCCATCAACTGATGAATGGATAAAGGAGATGTGGTTTATATATACAATGGAGTACTAGTTGGCAATGAGAAAGCGTGAAATCCTGCCACTTACAATAATGTAGATGGAACCGGAGGGTATTATGCTAAGTGAAATAAGTCAGTCAGGGAAAGATAGATATCATATGTTTTCACTCATATGTGGAACTTGAGAGACTTAACAGAAGACCATGGGGGAAGGGAAGGGGAAAACATAGTTTCAAACAGAGGGAGGCAAACCAAGAGACTCTTAAATACAGAGAACAAACTGAGGGTTGATGAGCAGGGGAGAGGGGAAAATGGGTGGTGGGCATTGAGGAGGGCACTTGTTGGGATGAGCACTGGGTGTTATATGTAAGTAATGAATCAAGAGAATCTACCCCCGAAACCAAGAGCAAACTGTATACTCTGTATCTAACTAACTTGACAATAAGTTATATTAAAAAAAAGTTAGGTAGAATTCACATGTGGGGGCAAAAAATAAACATGAAAACCACTTCATAATAACAAAAAAATACTATGAAATTATATTTCAAAGATTTAAGTCTAAGTAGTCTCAGGAAGAGAATATAAACTCATAGTTTTCCACTTGGAAATAAGCACATCAGGTGGGTAGGCTGCTGGATATAATAATGAAATATGAAAATATTTGCATGGTTTAAAATTTCTCACTCATACTCATTTCTTTCTCATACTCATACTCTGAAGTATCTCTTCAGAGCTTGTCAGAACATTGTAGTCTCAATTTAGGGGGAAAAAAAGTGTTTTAGAGGATAGTTTGAAAGTCCAAAAGATACTTCCTATTAGTTTACAAGAACACACAGAGAAATCAAATTCCTCCACTTGGTTTTGGGTTCTTTGTGTCATAATCCCTGACTTTGTTCCAAAGCAAGACTTCGAAGTTCTCAGGAGAGGAGGAAAATTTAAGTGAAGTTGGTGTAACCCTTACATAGAAAAAAGCCTTTACCTGATCCTAATTACCTCCCTAGTTAGAAGGCTTTTTCCTTCCGTTCCTTACCAAGTTTCTCACAAGATGCTCTCCTACTGCACCCTCCACCCCTGTTCTTTGTCTCAGAAAGCTGGTCACTTCGCTCATCTTCACTTTCCTAACTAGTCTCTTCAGGATAAATAATGACTTTTTAATTAATAGCTCTCACAATCTTTACTCCTTTTTTTCATTCTTCTTTATTTTATGATGTTACCTATATATTCTTTTAAAATATTCCTTCTTATTTCTATGATATACTGTTCTCATTCTTTCCATCTGTCTGACATGTCATCTATTCTCTGTCACTTTTATTCCTTCTCTCACCTCTAATTGCAAGCAAACTCCAACATCTCCAATGTTTTTGACCAATATACTTTTCAAGCTCTACATACTTTCCTTTGGAGGATTTATCCCATCTCTGGGCTTCAAGCAACACATGCATGCTATTAACTCCCAAATGTCTTATCTAGAGTCCTCTTGCCCCAGAACTTTATCTTTAACTTTTCTATTGGGAATTTCCACTTTGATGTCCCACCATCATGTCAAATCCAGTGTGGTTGTCTTTTTTTTTAATGTTTATTTTTATTTTGAGGGGGGGAGGGGCAGACAGAGGGGAGGACAGAGGCTCTGAAGCAGCCTCTGCACTTACAGCAGCAAGCCTGATATGGGGCTCAAACCCACGAACCCCGAGATCATGACCCAAGCTGAAGTCAGACACTCAGCGCTCTATGCTCTACACTCAACTGACTGAGCGGCCCATGTGCCCCCTGTATGCTTATCTTTTTGTTCACCACTGCCCTCCTGTTTTCACTCTCAGAATGAATTTCCCTACCCGGTTTCCCTGCCTCTCAGCATCAACTATATTCTCTCAATGTATCAAGTTCAGAATTTTGAAATCATTCTCCTTATCTAGTCAGGTATCAAAATTCCCCCAAGCCTTCCCTTTCCGGTCTGATTTTACTGCCAAAACTTGAGTCCAGGCCTTCTTTCTCTTGCATTTGAATTGCTGCCACAGCCTCCAGGCTCTCCCACAGCCTCCTGCACTTTCCCGCATACCACTGACAGTCTAATCTTTAAATATAACTTTCTTCATATCATTTCCCTAATTAAAATATCTCATGACTTCTATTTCCTTACTACATCAAGTTAAAACACCTCTACCTGGATTTCAGGTTGCTCATGGTCTGGCTCCACATTACCTGCTTCGTTTCCCACTATTACCTAACATGTTCCTCTTCCTTGGATTAGGTCAGTTTTCTCACTGTCACAAACAAGCCAAGTTCATTTCTGCCTCCAAATCTTAACAAATATACTTTTCTTCTACCTGGAATGCCATTCTTCTTTCCATTGACCCAGCTCATATGTATCTTTCAAGAGAAGTGTCCATATTTGCCCTGTCCACTTCCCTGCTTTCTGTTCTCTTTAATGCACTTTACTCAGGCATTCTTCCCCACTATTCAATTGTCCAGTACACGATTCATATTATTCTCCTGTCATTAGCCACTTTCTCAGTATTTCCAATCTCAGTAAATGAAAACATCATTTACCCAGTTGCTCTAGTAAGACCCTAGCAGCCATCCTTGGTTCGTCTCCCTTATAACCCACATCTAGGGCATCAGCAAGTTTAGTGAGCTCTCCTTTCAAAGTATATTTCAAATCAGACCAGTTCTCACTATCTCAATGCTACCACTCTTGCTCAAGTAAATAGTACCCTGCAGTGCTTTCCCTGCTTTCATTTTTTGCCTTTGCACTGTTTGACACAAGACATCTAGAATCTTCTTTTATTTTTTTTAAATGTTCATTTATTTTGTGAGAGAGAGAGCATGCACACAAGCAGGGGAGGGGCAGAGAGAGAGGGAGATCCCCAAGCAGGCTCTGGTTTGTCCGTACAAAGCCCGACGTGGGGCTCAAACTCATCAACTATGAGATCATGACCTGAGCTGAAATCAAAAGTCGGAAACTCAACCAACTGAGCCACCCAGGTGCACCCAGAATCTTCTTTTAAAGATCTGAATCTATTTATGTCACTTCAATCTCCATGGTCCTCTAGGTCATACCTGATCTGCTCTAGCCCAAAACTCGAACTTTAGCTCCTGCCAGTTTCCCCTCACTCCTTCATCCTGCTTCTCTGGCTCTCTTTTTGTTTCGGGAACAAGCCAAGTTTATTGACACCTCATTTGCATGTGGACACATTGCAAAATAATCACTAGATAAGTTTGAACAGGATAAATGTGAGTTTTCACAATATTTATCTCTATATGATTTATATAAATAATTCTATTTATATGTGTAAAACATATATCAACAGGAAAAAACAAGAAAATATACAATCTTTTCTCTAAAATAATCTTTTTAGGGGCCCCAAGATGGTGCAGTCGGTTGAGCGATTGACTTTGGCTCAGGTTGTGATCTCCCAGTTCATGAGTTCAAGCCCCGAGTCGGACTCACTGCTGTTGGCACAGAGCCTGCTTCAGATCCTCTGTCCCCCACTCTCACTACTCTTCCCCCACTTGCCCTCTCTCTCTCAAAAATAAACATTAAAAAAATAAAATGAATAATGTTTTTGTATAAATTTATGTTTATTTCAAAACAATCTCTAACTTACAGAAAAGCTGCAAGTAAAACACAAATGATTTTCTGAACCAGTTGCTTTATCACTCCTGAAATACTGTATGCAATTCCTAAAAACATGGACATTCTCCTACATAATCACAATACAACCATGAAAATCAGGAAATTTATTCTGATGCATTACCATTATCCAACCCTCAAACTCCACTCAAGTTTTGCCAATTGTCCTAATAATGTCCATGATAGCAAAAGGATCCAGGTTACATCACATGTTGTATTTAGTTGTTAAATTTCTTTAACTTCCTTTAGCTTGGAACTGTTCCTCAATCTTTCCTTGATTTTCATGACCTTGACATGTTTTTGCGTATGTGTTTTTTTATAAGTTTATTTATTTATTTTGAGACAGAGAGTGTGTGCATGTGAGTGTGGGGGAGGGACAGAGAGAGACAGACTCATAAGCAGGCTCCTCACTGTCAGTATAGAGCCTGTTTCGTGATTAGAACTCACAAATGGTGAGATTATGATCTGAGCTGAAATCAAGAGTAGGATGCTTAACCAACTGAGCTACCCAGGCACTCCGTATTTGTTTTGTGTTTATTGAAATATAGTTGACACACAATGTCACATTAGTTTCAGGTGTACAACATAGTGATTCAACAAGTCTATACATTGTGCTACTTGACATGTTCTTATAGAATGCGCCAGTTATTTTGGAGAATGTCCAGTGTGGGTTTGTCTGATGTTTCCTCATGATTAGATTCAGGGTATGCATCTTTTTCAAGAATAACAATGAAATGGTGCTGAGTACATATTGCTTCCTATCAAATGGCATATGATTTTGATCTGTCCATTACTGATGGATGTTTATTTTGGTCACTTGATTAAAGTGGTTTTACCAGTCTTTTCTACAGAGTACAAAAGTACAGCTACTCTCCTCTCTTTGCATTTTAAGTAGTTTGTAGGGAGTTTCTTTGAAACTGTGTAAATTATCCTGTTTCTCATCAGACTTCTCATTCATTATTTATATCAGTATAGACTCATGGGTGCCTATTTTATCTATTACTGTTATTATTTATTTTGATGCTCTCATTGTCTCAGATTTTGCCAGTGGGAGCCCTTTCAAGCTTTCTTCTCTTTTCTTTTCTTTTTTTAATGTTTATATATATGTTATATATATATATATTTTTTTTTTTTGAGAGAGAGAGAGAGAGAGCGCACAAGTGTGTGCTCGCGCATGGGGAGGGGCAGAGAGAGAGGGGGACAGAGGATCCAGAGCAGGCTCTGTGCTGACAGCAGAGAGCCCAATGCAGGGCTTGAACCCATAAACTGTGAGATCATGCCCTGAACCGAAGTTGGTCGTTTAATCGACTGAGCCACAGAGGCACCCCTGGCTTCTGTGTTCTTTGATGTGTCCCCTCAGTTCTTTGAGTACTTCCTTAACATTGTGATACATCATGCTGTTTCAGGCTCATCTTGTACCTTCCCTGTTCCAGTCCTGGAATCAGCTCTTTCTCCAAGGACACATGTTTGTTTGTTTATTTGTTTAATTTTTATTTGTTTATTTAGAGAGAGCACGTGTGCATGAGTGGGAGAAGAGTAGAGAGAGAGGAAGAAAGAGAATCCCAACCAGGCTTAGCACTGTCAGTGCAGAGCCCAATGCAGAGCTCCATCTCCCGGATCATGAGATCATGACCTGAGCCAAAATCAAGAGTTGGACACTTAACCGACTGAGCCACCCAGGTGTCCCAATACACCTGTTTTTTATTGGTTTCTTTTAGGAGCCAAGACTTGGGCTCTCTCAGTGGACAGAGCTAGAAATTATGTGTGTGAACATGTGCGCGCGCGCACACACACATACATTTATATTTATGCTTCTATATGGAAATCCACGAGTTCACACCTATACTGCCAATTCCAATCCAATACTGTAGAAATCATTCTAGTTTTCTCACTTTCCATATTTGTAATTCTTTTCTCCATTAATGAGAAACCTGGCTCCCATTATGCTTAACATACTTACTTTATTAATCCCTTCCAATGTAACCAAACTCCCATACTCGTTACCTTCCCCACACACATATAGATACCCATCTCACTCCTATAGGCCTCTGACCCTCCTGCCCTGGGCCTTTCCCCCTCACCCTGTTCAAGGAGTTTATCTTGCTCTGCTACACCTAACACTGGTGTTAAGACAGAACTGTTCATCAACGGACGGGAAGAAAAAGAACTAAAGTCAATATTTTATTTAGAAAATGCATTCTAGTTAGTGTAGATTTGACTACAAGTTGAAAAGCCTATAATATTTTTGTTCCCTTTCCCCTAACAAAACACATATTATCAATATTGATCAGTTTGTAAGACCATGGCAATCAGTGGACAAGAAGCCAATTTCATTTTTATATTTTTTTAATGTTTATTTATTGTGAGAGAGAGAAAGAGTAGGGGAGGGGCAGAGAGAGGAGAGAGAGAACCCCAAGCGGGATTCGATCCCACGAACCCTAAGATCACGACCCAAGCCAAAACCAAGAGTAGGATGCTCAACTGACTGATCCACCCAGGCACCCTGCCAAATTCATTTCTTAAAGAACATCCAACCTAGATCAATGTAAAACAAAACATCCAGCTTAAAAAAAAAAATTCCCTCACATTTTTTTCATCTTTTGTTCAGATGTTTTGGTATTATGGACACAGCCTCAAAATTACTATTAAGCACTAATGATTATAATAAGTTCATGAACCTCACATTTTGAAGGTGGTGGTTTCTAATGCCTACAGCCCTTGAATCAAAATTAATTTTATCTTTTAAAACTGAGATGTGCAAATATTTCCTCACAATAAGGTTGCTGTCATTCAGTTATACCACAAGACTTTGCAATGCAATGTCTACATTGAATTGATTGTCCTTTGAAACTTCAGAACTGAAACTTCTGTAAGATTGCGCTTGATAACCATTTCAGAGACAAAGCCGTGATGAGGAGTCAGGCTATTGCCATCAAAGAGGCTACAACCCCTGGAGACTACAATGTTCCCAGGACAAAAATACCCAAGTTTGCCTCCAAATCCTTTAGAGATATAAACTAACCATTCCACGAAGTAGCTTTCTCATTCCTACTCTTTTTCCAAATTTTCGTTGTCTGAGAAAGGCGAATTTAGCCTTTCTTCTAAATCAAGATATGATTTGACTGAACTTTTGTTTAATTCTAAGTCAAAACATTCCCAAACTCCCACTGCATTCCTGAGAAGCCCTAAATGCTGTTGAAGTGCTCTCATGGCCATGTCTCATTCCTTTAGAGACCATCTGTAACCTCGCGGAGGCCATGGAAAGGAAACACAGCCTCCGTGACTGCTCTGACCAGGTGGGTCAGATTAGCTTTACAGTTCACTTACAAGGAAGCTAACAAGGCTCCTCTGTGGGTGTTTGAGCACACCTTACAAAACTGCTGATGACCTCATGAGCCAAAGAAAGCAGGTCTCACATTGTGGACTAAGCCTAAATATTAATACTACTTTATATTTATGTAGTGTCTTTTTTCCAAGGAGCTCCAACCTCTTTACAGACATTATGTCATTAATCCTCAAAGCATCACTGTTTGGTACATGGCAAATATTATCCCCCTCCTTTTTTTTTTTTTAATGTGATGGAAACTTGCAAGTCAGTGATGGAACTCAGCCCCCTAGTTCTGAGTTCTTTGCGCTATACCATGAAAACACCAGATGAATAACTTTTCAAGCTTATTCATTGCTTCTTGGGTGGGATTTGAAAAGATGTCTGTTTACATACATTTCAATTTTCAGTGTCTCTAGGTTCTATTTCTCTGTTCCTCTTTTCCTTCTTTCAAGCATATGTAGTTCATCTTCCACTGTTGCATTTACACCAGAAGTTTGGAACACCAGAAGTTTGTAGCTGAAATTTGAAATGAAAGACTTTGTTATTGAATATGTAATCTGGCTTATCTTTCAGAGATACTTTATACATTTCCCCCCAGACTAGTTAGATTTTTAAAAAATCCCTTGACCAGCTCATGGTACATTTCATTTATAGCAATCTCATATTCACCAAAATCAACTAGATACAACCGATTTGTAATGAGTGATTAACATATACCAGATAGGGGTCCCAAACATTTTTAAATACATGATCTTATTTTACATATGTAATATTCCATGAGAATCTGTTAGATTAAGTCTTATGTGTGTGGAAACACTCTCTTAGTGTAGGGCAAGAAAAAAAAAGGCATTAATAGAAATATAGCCTCAGCTGCTTTATCCCCTAGAAAAGAGCTCAATTAATCTTATTCCCTTAGTGGAAATCCCCAGCGTAAATATTTCCACAAAAAGGGAACATGCGGCTAAATCTAAAAACCACCAGCCATTAGCTCAATACTCACAAACTAAAAAAAAAAAAAAAAAAAAAAACTTTAAAAAATTGGTTTCTGCATACTCAACAATTAACTGCAAAGCACAAGGAGAACAAAACACAGTCATATCTAATGATGATAAATATTTCTTGATTTCACTTAGACACTTCCTAGTCAGGAATATTAGAATCAGGATTTAGGAACAATAGTGGCATAACTTTAAACACTCGCAAAAATTCATTTCATATCTCATTTTTTAATTCTTTTATATGACCCATGATCATGTTGTTTTCCAAATTGGTGGTTGTATATACATTAATAAATTAGACATTAGCCATGAAAAGAGAGATACTGGGGAAAAATCAGAAAAATTCTTCTAAAATAAGGAGAAACTTTCAATTCTTACCCATTAAATTCTGAATGCCTCAGAGTAAAAGTGTGTCAGATGCCCTGCAACAATAATACTATTCCACTAGAAATAATATTCTAAATAAATGTTGTTTAATTTGAAACTGAGCAGCCCTAACCCCTCATGGAAAATCTTTATAGGTTGGAAAATATGTATAGTATGTCATACTTTAGGTATATAATTTAGCCAGATTCTGTAGCATAG
Organism: Paguma larvata; assembly: GCA_030068075.1. Taxonomy (NCBI): domain Eukaryota; kingdom Metazoa; phylum Chordata; class Mammalia; order Carnivora; family Viverridae; genus Paguma; species Paguma larvata. The sequence continues at coordinate 67,654,306 of CM057835.1, forward strand.
CTACACTGCAGTTTATACTCAACAACCTTGGATTTTTAAGAAAGTATATTCATAATATTCTAAATGTTTGTTTTTTCTTGTCATAGGAAATGTTAGCTAAAAGGACTCTGTAATTCAAGTAAAAATTTAGTGATGGGGAAATTTAGAAAGTGGTAGTCAAAAAACTGATGTTTGCCCTAGCGTGTTGCCATGCATAGTTGTATTGATTGTGCACTGTGTAATTCCAGGGACACCTAAAACATAGACAACAATGTAAATAGCAACCCCTGGAGGTGAGCAATTCCTGGCATCCCTGATTAGTAAAGCTTTTGAAAATGCTCAGTTTTTTTCTCTGATTCACAACTCGAAGATCAGTTTATGAGCTTCAGTGGGACTTTTGTTATTATTCCTTAACATTTTTGTTCGTGTGCAAAGTTCTTCCTCTCCATATTGGTTCCGAAAGATTTCCCTACTGACTGAGCTGCAGCACACTGGTCTGGCATTCTCCCAGTTCTAGGTTTTCATGAGTCAGGGAAAACGGGTGCAGTTTGAGAAGAAGCTTGTCAGACGTGCTCAACCAGCCCTGGGCTAATTTATGAAGTCCTTCCCCCTATTCTTCTTTTCCCTCTACATTCCTACGGCATGCTGCGTGTTCCTTTATTTAGCCCTTACTTCATCCTACCTGTGTTAGAATTTGGTTAGAGTTCATTGTTTACACATCTGTGTTCCCCGCTACCTTGAAACACTGCTGTCCATTCCTGTCATGCCTTCCTATTGCTCCCATCAGCACACACTTAGCACAGCACCTTGAATCTCTGCTTTCCTGACCCTCCTCTTCTTGCTCTTCTACCCCTCCACTCTTTGGTCTTCTTTCATTTCCTTTAGTCAGGAGGAAAACTTGTGGTGTCTAGATGGAGAAGAAAATTGGAGGCAATAAGAAGAAAGCCCACCTTCATGTGATAGGAGACCAGGAGTGACCTTGTAGATAGGTCTGTTACTTGGTCACAAACCTCCACTTCCTCACGTACTCTTACTGTGGCCAGGGTTGGTCCAGTTTTAGTAAAACAAATCATAGATAATGATATTGGGAATTTTACAACAGTTTAGTGGTGCAGTTGATTTCAAAATGAAAACAGAACAGTTTCTGGAAGGGTGTACAAGAAACTGTTAACAACACTTGCCTTCCAGGAGGAATTGAGTGGTTCAGGAAAGCAGTGAGAGTCTCACTGTATACCCTTATTTTACCTTTTAAACTTTGTACTATGTGACTGTATTAGTTATTGAAATAGAGAAACAAAACAAAATGTATGGAAGCAAGCAATGAAATAACTAGATGTGAACTTAACTGATGCCATTGAAAATTCTGAAAGGATTCAAATATATTTTAAAAATAAAAGTAGATCAGAAAGAGAGGTATGATTATTTTTATTTTGTGTTAGAAACTGAAAATGTTTCACCATTTGCTGGAAAAATAAAATAAAAATTAAGTTTAGGGGGCTCCTGGCTGGCTTAGTCAGTAGAGCGTGCGACTCTTGATCTCAGGGTCATGAGTTTGAGCCCCATACTGGGGGCAGAGATTCCTCTCAACACCCAACTACTCCTCTTTTGAGGTTTTCTTTTTTCTTTTTCTCTTCAAGTGAACTCAGGGCCAGTTTAAAGTGGAAATCTGACTTCTGAGTGAATGTTATCTTTGCCATTCTGCCTCCACCTTGTATGAAAGAGCTATTGGGGGTAAGAGGCAGAGTCCGTAAATGCTGTCAACTTTACCCTCTCCTTCCTGCCAATGAGATTAGGCAGTTACGAACTGAGATTTGAATATCACACCTACAGAGACCTTCCATTTCAGACAGTCTTCATACCAGAGTGGTCTTTTTCTGTACATGTGATGGGACCTACCTCTACAGTCATTTCTGTACTTTCAGTACCTGCTAAAGCACTTTATAGACACTCAGATTCAAGCAAATGACCTACATAGCAAATCTATAAGAAGCAAGGTATCACATTTCCAATTCTGTATCTATTATCTCTTCATCTCTTTTTTGAAGAATCAGCAAACCCATGTTGAGTCTAATAACACCATCGTGTCATTGCCTGTAGGTTTCCTCCTACATGCCACAAACCAAGAAACGACTTCTTCATTTTTATAATTACCTCAAATGTGTGCTTATATGTGTTGTGTTTTTTTTAAAAGCAAACTCTACCCCCAACATGGGGCTCAAACTCAGGATGCCAAGCTCAAGAGTCCCACACTCTACTGACTGAGCCATCCAGGCATCCCTGTTTATGTGTGTTTTAAATGTCTACCTTTAGCTACCACAGAATTAATAATTACTCAGACATTTGAAAGTAAGAAAGTAACTGATTTTCTTCTATTGAAAGGTATCTAATAATATTTTCAAATATTTTATAATTTATAAAAGTAAGCCAAATAAACTTGAAGATCTTCCATGTTCTTTTTAAAATTTAATAATATACTTTGTGTATTAATATATTCAAAATATTATAATTCTACCATGTAATAAATATTAAAAATTATGAAGGTTATGTTTACATCCTTTATTTTGCATGTAGTCTATTTTATGCGCCTTTATTACCTTTCTAGTTTACAAACAAAAATAGTTTCATAATGAAACTTTCATCATATTGAAATAAAGGAAAGTAAAAAGAGGAAATAATAAGCATGTCAATTATAAACATATCAAGTAATTAAAAGACATTTTAACAAAATTAATAAGGAAATTAATATGGAACTTGATATTTTTAATATAACTTTATACAAGTCACACATGAATACATTCTCACAGGTAATTCAAAAACTACTCATAAAGATATTCCATGCCTTTGACTTTGTGTCATACACACATACACACACACACACACAAGATGTGCTTTCCAATATGGTAGCTACTAGCTACATGATTTGAGTTGAGATGTGGTGTGTAAGTGTAAAACATATACTGGATTGTGACAACATAGTATAAAATGAAAAGAATGTAAAATGTCACAATAATTTTTCATTGATTACATATTGAAATGATAATATTTTTAATATGTTGGATTAAATAAAAACCATTCAAATTTAATTTCATCAGGGCACCTGTGTGGCTCAGTTGGTTAAGCGTCCGACTTCAGCTCAGGTCATGATCTCATAGTTAGTGAGTTCGAGCTCCGCATTGGGCTCTGCCCTGACAGCTCGGAGCCTGGAGCCTGCTTCAATTCTCTGTCTTCCTCTCTCTCTGCCCCTCCCCCACTTGCTCTCTTTCTCTCTCTCTCTCAAAAATATAAACATTAAAAAAATAAAATGCAATTTAATTTTATCTATTTCTTTTTACTTTTTGTTCTTTTGTTTTTTTCTTTTTACTTTTTAAAATATATCCACTAGAAAATTTAAAGTTATGTATGTGGCTTGTAATTGTTTCTTACATTCTTTTTCTTTTTTTTTTTAAGTTTATTTTTTATAATAATCTCTACACCCAACATGGGGCTTGAACTCAAAACCCTCAGATCAAGAGTTGCATGTTCCTCTTACTGAGCCAGCCAGGTGCCCCCATTCTTTTTCTATTGGAAAAGCACTATATAAATGTATACATTTACATTTACATTAATGTAACATAATGTAATGTTACATATACATAAATGTAATACATTATATACATATACACACATATAAATGTGCATATATTTGATTTGTGAACATTTAAAAAGCATAAATGGGATAATACTTTTTCTGAAGTTTGATTTTTTTCACTTCTGTCTTAGAGATTTTTCCTTTTCAGTATATTTAGATTAACCTCATTCTTTTTTTAACTACTGCATAGTATTCCTTAGTATTAAAATGATCTGGCTTAATTTTCTGCTATTACTGGAACATTTAAATTGTTTTTACTTTTCCTTAGGAACATTGTTTCAGGGAATGTCTCTGTGTGGGCATATAGGAAACATTTCTCTAGAGTAGTTGCCTAAGGTTCAGAAGATATTTGAAGTTTTTGTAGATCTTCAGATTGTCATCTTTCTTATGTTTATTTATTTTGAGAGAGAAAGAGACAGAGAGCACATGCTCATGTGAGCAGGGGAGGGGCAGAGAGAGGGAGACACAGAATCTGAAGCAGGCTCTAGGCTCTGAGCTGTCAGCACAGTGCCCAACATGGGGCTCGAACTCACGAACTGTGAGACCGTGACCTGAGCCGAAGTCAGACACTTAACCGACTGAGCCACTCAGGTGCCCCTGTCATCTTTAATTTAAATCATCTTTAATTTAAGAGAAGTGCCACTTTTTAAAATTGTGGAAAAACATATATAACATAAAATTTATTTATCATTTTAACCATTTTTATTTTGTGATTATTTTTTATTTTAGAGAGACAGTGTGCACATGAGTGGGAGAAAGGAGCAGAGGGAGAGAGAGAGAGAATCTTAAGCAGACTCCATGCTCAGCATGGAGCCTGACACAGGGCTTGATCCCACAACCTTGAGACTATGACCTAAGCTGAAATCAATAGTCAGATGCTCAACCAACTGAGCAATCCAGACTCCCCTTAACTATTTTTAATGTACAGTTCAGTGGCATTAAGTTCATTCCCATTGTTGTGCAGCTGTCACCACCATCAATCTCCAGAACTGTTTTAGCTTCCCCAACTGAAGCTCTATACCTATTAAATAATAACTCTCTACCTCTCTCCTTAGCCTTGGTGACCACCATTCAACTTTCTGCCTCTGTAAATTTGACTAAGTACCTCATATAAGTGAAATCATACAATAATTATCCTTTTGTGACTGGCTTATTTCACTTAGCATCATGTCCTCAAGGTTCATCCATGTTGTCGCATGTGTCAGAATTTTCTTCATTTTTATGACAGATTAATATTCCACTGTATGTGTATACTACATTTTGTTTATGTATTCATCCATTGATGCACATTTGGGTTGCTTCTACATTTTGGCTATTGTGAATGATGCTGCTATTGACATGGGTGTACCAATATCTATTCAAGTTCTTGCTTTCAGTTCTTTTGGGTATTCACCTAGAAGTGTAAATGTTAGATCATATAGTAATTCTATCTTTAATTTTATGAGAAACTGCCATACTATTTTCCATAGCAGCTATACCATTCTACATTCTCCCCAGCAATGCACAAGAGTTCCAGTTTCTCCATGTCATCCCCAATACCTTTATTTTCGGTTTGGTTTTTAAAAAAATAATAGCCATCCTAATGGGTATGAAGTAATATCTTATTGTGGTTTTGATTTGCATTTTCCTAATAATTAGTGATGTTGAAAATCTTTTCATTTGCTTATTGGGCATTTGTATATCTTCGGAGAATGCTGATTCAGTCCTACACCTGGTTTTTAATCAGGTTGTATCTTTTGTGCTACACTGTAGAAGTTCTTTATATATTCTGGATATTAATCTCTTGCCATATACAATGATTTACAAATACTGTCTCTTATTCCATGGGTTGTCTAGTCACTCTCTTGGTAGTATTCTTTGAGGCACAATATTAATTTTGATAAAGTCCAATTTATCTATTTTTTTAATGTTTATTTTTGAGAGAGAGAGAGACAGAGTGGGAGTGGAGGAAGGGAAGAGAGATAGGGAGACACAGAATCTGAAGCAGGCACCAGGCTCTAAGCCCATCAACGCAGAGCCCGATACGGGTCTTGAACTCAACAAACTGTGTGATCTTGACCTGAGCTGAAGTTGGATGCTTAAACGACTGAACAGATAGGCGCCCCTATCTGTTTTTGCTTCTGTTGCCTCTGTTTTGATGTCTAAGTAATATCTTAAGAAGTTTTTGCCAAATCTAATGATATGAGCTTCCCTCTATGTTTTCTTCTGTGAGTTTTGTGGTTTTAAATTTTTTGTTTAGATCTTCAATCTTTTTTTTAAATTTATTTATTATTTTTTCAAGTAAACTTACCCCCATCGTGGAGTTTGAACTCATGACTTTGAGATCAAAAGTCACATACTCTACTGATTGAGTCAGTCGGGTGCTCCCTCTTCACTCCATTTTGAGTAATTTTTTGTATGTGATGTAAGGATCCAAGTATCTTCTTTTGCATACAGATATTCAGTTTTCTCAACACCATTTGTTGAAAGACTTTCTTTTCCCCACTGAATGCTTTTGACGCCCTTGTTGAAAATCATTTGGTCATATAGGTGAAGACTGATTTCTAGGTTCTCCATTCTATTCCTTGGCCTATATGTCTGTCTTTTTGCCAGTACGTGTAATAAGTTTTGAAATCTGAAGCGTGAGGCCTCCAACTTTGTTTTTCTTTTTCAAGATTGTTTTGGCATTTGGGGTGCCTTTGAAGTTCCATATGAATTTATGAGTGGATTTTCTATTTCCACACACACACAAAATGTCATTAGGATTTTCACAGAGATTGTACCAAATCTATAGACATCTTTGTGTAGTATTGACATCTTAACAATATTAAATCTTCCAGTTTAGGAACATGGTATGTCTTCCATGGTTTTGTCATTTTGTATCTTGCTTGAGAAGGCCTTTCTAATGCTAATGTTATAAACAAATTTTCTATATTTTCTTCTAATAAGTTTATGGTTCTGCTTTTTTACATTTGGCTTCTTAAGCTACCTGGAATTTTTTTTCTGGTGTGAGAACATTTTCCCATTGTGATTACTTGAATTGTCTGCCCTTTCCTGCTAATTTGAATACCACTTCTATCATAACTTAAAGCCCCATAGATACATAGGTTTGTTTTTAGACTTTTTATTCTATTTCACTGATCCACATGTCTGCTCATATGTCCTTGCCATCATGTTTTAATTACTCTAACTTTGTATTATGTTTTGCTATCTGGAAGGGCAACTCCTTTCCTCTCATAGTTCTTTTTTTTTTTTTTTTTAAGATTTTCTTGTACATTTTCTCTTCTAGGTGACTATTAGAATCAGGGGCACCTGGGTGGCTCAGTCAGTTAAGCGTCCAACTTCAGCTCAGATCATGATCTCACGGTCTGTGAGTTCAAGGCCCATGTCGGGCTCTGTGCTGACAGCTCAGAGCCTGGAGCCTGCTTCGGATTCTGTGTCTCCCTCTCTCTCTCTCTCTGCCCTTCCCCCCCTCGTGCTCTGTCTCTCTGGCTCTCAAAATAAATAAAACGTTAAAAAAAAAAGAATCAGTTTACTAAGTTCCAACAGACATACTATTGGAATTTTGATTGGGATTACACTAAATTGATAAAATAATCTTGGGAAAATTGCCATTTTTACATTTCGGAGAAATGTTTTTGCATTTTGAAGAAAAATTATTTCTAGTTTCTGTATTCCTATTAACACCATGGTCCCTAGGAAACTTTCTATTTACTTGGGTTATATCCAGATTGCCACTGTAAAGTGGATCTGTCTTATAGAAGAACTTTCTGTAGTGATGACAATGTTCTTTATCTGTGATGTCTAATATGTGAACAGAACACTTGAAATGTGGCTTTAATACAACTCAGGAAGTGAATTTTAAATTTTATTTAATACTGATTAATTTAAACTTAAATGGTTACATTTGACTAATGGCTACTGTAACAGACTTGCGGCTTTAGGATGTATGAATAACTGTGTAATTGAACACTTTTGTAGATAGTTAGAGGTAGGTAGCAAAAGAATTACTGATACCTACTTGTGTGAAAGACATTGAGTAAGACATTACAGTGCAGAGTATAAAACCACAATATTAATCAAGTGAATTCCTAAAGAACATAAACCCAGACCCATGTAAAGGACAAATTGTTTACAAACATTTATGCTGTCAGAAAAACACAATTACAAAAACATGATTTGGGGATTTGCTCAAGAAAGATAATATCAGATTAAAGGAGTAAGAAAGTCTTTGTGGATGAAATACTTTTAGAGATTAACCTTGAAGGAATTATTCAAAATTTATCAGAAAATAAATCATAGAAGATTTCTGTTTTCTGAAATGCATGAAATAGTGAAGAGGGGAAAGAATGAGGTATGTTTGGAGAATGTAACTGTATTAGTTTTATAAAGTTGCTGTAACAAATTACCACAAATTTGGTAGCTTAAAACATTAGAAATCTACTCTTTCACTAGAGGCCAGAAGTCCAAAATCAGTGTCATTGGGCTGACATATAGGTGTAGGCAAATCCAAATTCCCTCTGGAGGCTCTAGGGGAAATTCTGCTCTTTGCCTCTTCTAGCTTCTGGTGGCTGCTGGCATTCCTTGGCTTATGGTCACAGCACTCCAGTCTCTGATTGGGTCATGTTGTCTTCTTTGTCTGTTTTCAAATTTCCCTCTACTTCTCTCTTATAAGGATATATGTGATTAGGGGGCCTGGATGGCTCAGTCAGTTGAGCATTCAGCTTTCACTCAGGTCATGATCTTGCAGCTTGTGAGTTCGAGCCCCACGCCAGGCTCTGTGCTGACAGCTCAGAGCCTAGAGCCTGCTTCGGATTCTGTGTCTCCCTCTCTCTGTCCCTCCCCTGCTCACACATTCTCTCTCTCTTCTTCAAAAATAAATAAACATTAAAAAATTAAAAAATAAAAGGATACATATGATTATATGCAGAGTCTACCCAGATAATCCAGGATAGCCTCTCCATCTCAAAATCATTAATCATACCCACAAAGATTCCACCCCCCCTCTTTTGCCATATAAGGTAACATTTATGGGTTCTAGAGATTAGGACATGGAACATCTTTTGGCAGATTATTTTTTCAGCCTACGACAATAATCCAGTTTGGCTGGAGTAGAGGATGCCTGTGGCAATAGGAATGGTAACAGCTGTCAGTCACTGAATGACTTGTGCATGTGCCTTGCTATATCAGGTACTCTATCTGTGCTATTCCATTTACTCATTACAAGAATTCTGTGTAGGCATTAGATGAGAGAAGAATGTAAGGTGACTATGTTTTCCACCTTTGATGACTGGGAAATGGTGATTAATAGAAATTGAAAAGTCATGAGGAAAAATTGGTTACAAAGGAAAAACAATGAACTCAGCTTTGGCTGTGTTTAGTTTGAGGTCCTGTTAGGTTATGACCCAAAATAGAAGCCTATGAACCCGACATAGGCTTCTCCTGCAATTTTCTACTTTCATTTTCCCCTTTGGGATGAAGACATAAATTATAAGGAGTACTAAATTTGAAATCAGGAGACCTGGGTTCAAAACTTCCACTTACTGTGTGAACTGAACAAGTCATTTCGCTTCTCTGAGCTTCAGTTTCCACATTTGTAAAAGAGGAATAAAACCCCCTCCCTGCACTCATACAGTTATTGTAAGGAATAAACGAGATCATATTTGTGACGGTATATGGTAAGAATTCAAATACTTGTAAAAAAAGCAAAAATTTTAATATGTCAGAATTACATATTTTAATTTTGAGGTGATATAGCTTAAAGCTGTCCAGAACATAAGCAACAATTAACATTAGTTTTAAATGTCTATCATTGGCTGCCTTTCTCATTGTTCATACTTTCACCACTTAAGTGTCTTAAGCACCGCCCAAGACCAAATTCCTTCCCTTCCTAAGTGGATAACCTAAATTCTACTTTGTAAAAATAATTATGGCCATCAAATATAGCCATCATTAAACTTCCTTCCCCCATATTTAAAAATGTACATATATCTGTATCCACTTTTACTTCCTTTCTTCCAGACCTCAAGTAATAGCCCATCTTTTGTTTGTTTGTTTGTTTTAAGTAGGCTCCATGCCCAGCATGTAGCCCAATGTGGGACTTGAACTCATGACCTTGAGATCAAGACCCTGAGATCAAGATCTGAGCTGAGATCAAGAGTCGGATGCTTAACCAACTGAGCCACCCAGGCAGCCCAAGTAATATCCCATCTTTTGTCCAAAGTGAATACATCTTTCTGTATGTGCTCTTGATGCAGTTTCCTCTGTCCTGAGCTCCAGATCGCATAATCAGTGCCCTGGTGGACATCTTCATTTGGACATCTCACTTCCAATTTCAGAATCTTGAAAACAAAGTCAATTATTTCTCCATCCATCCTCCCCACCATGTTCTCACCACTCACCCCTTGAGCTTCCTCTATTTTCTATCTTGGTCAATGATATTACCAGAAACTTACGTAATTTTTGTCGTTTTTTACTCTTTTATTTGCCATCCCTGTGTTCATTCCAATGAATGATTAAGTCATATTAAGTTTCGGGTTTAGGCATTTGTTCTCTCTCCTTAGTCCTCTGCCTTATTAGTCCTCTCCTCTAACTTCATTGCTGCTCTTGTTCTTGTGCAGATCAGTTCTCTTCTGAAATAGCCTCATTGCTTCTTGTCTTATTTCTTGTCTAATTCTGCCATTCACCCTACTGCCATAGGAATCTTTCTAAAACAAATTTGCTTTTAGAAACTTGATGGCATCCCACTAACAGTACAAAGTCCAAACTTCAGAGAAGGATATTGTCTGACCCAGTCCACCACACTATCCCCTTTCTATTAGTTGCACTGAACTATTCCCAATTCTCCAGAAATATTCTGCTTTATATACCTGTACCTGGGCTCCTTTTGTCTAGAATGGTCTCCCTGAAAACTCAATTTCTAATGCTATTTGCCTGGTGAATTTCTGTTCATCTTGCACTACTTAGTGCAAGCTCTGCATCGTTTCTGAAGCTTTGCCAGGCTTCCTCAGGAAGAACTAATAAGATCTTTTTGGAACCTCTGCTGTACCTTATACATGACTATCATTTCATCTGTAACCGGTTTGTTTCTCCCTACCAGACCTACACACATGTAGTGTGTCTTGAGCAGCTTTGTACTGTTAGTCCTTAGCACAATTTATCTGGCACAGAGAAGGTGCCCCAAAACGTTTATTGAATAACTGAATTAATTCTAAAGCTCTTAAAGCCATATGATGCTTCAGAAAATATGGAGAAAGGGAGAATCGATATAATAACTTTTGGAGATTAATGGAAATACATGGTTAAGACTCTAAGGATAATACATATTTACCTCCTAAATAGAGATAGCTATGGTCCAGAACCCTGGTCATAAATTTCAGGAAATCAATAATATAAATGAATGGGCAACCTTCATAAACTCCAGTAAAACATGAGACGCTTCCCAACATATAAGAGACCTCACAGCTCTGCTGGAGTTGGAGGTACGTGTTCTCTTTTAGCATTCAGTTTCTTACTGCTCATTCATCTCAATGTTAACTTGAGCTCCATTTAAGCTAATAGCATTTATTTTATAATTGCTGTTGATTACCTTTAATTGTGCAAAAAAAAAAAAAAAAAGGATAAATGTTAAGGGAGAAGAACCAAAACTAACCTAACCTCACTGCTATAACTTACTTATAGTGACATACACCCTCTCCGAACCATAATATTTCTTGATCTGGGAACTGCCAAATCCAAAGATTCTATGTTTAACACTTGATTATAAATCTATACTGGTAAGGACTGGTTTTCTAAAGAGAAAATATTTTGTCAGATCTGACCTGACAAATAATTTTGAAGTAAGCAAAATTCACTGTACTCTCATCTCACCCCAGGCACATAAAGTACTCATGCTATTTCCTGGTTGCCTGGGGCTGCCCCCTTCTCCCTTGGCTCCCCACACAGATCTGTCTCCTAATGCAAAGTAAGTACTGTACCCTGAACTGCTGTTTCTATATTGAAACTTCTCTGTCTGCTTTCCAAGCCCTGCGAGGCCCTGCTTTCAGCAGACTGCCACTTGGAGACCATTTGATGAGTTAATTTACACTAACATCATATTGAGTAATAATTCTGGGAGGATTTATATTTTTAACAGGAATGTATTGGATACATAACATTTAACCCTTAGAGCCAATAAAAGGACATTTCTCACTGTCCCTTCCATGTGTTTTCATGATTCAGTGTCTTTAAATGTGCTAAACCTTCTGCCTAGAATGACTTTCTTACCTCACCTCCTCACTGTCTCCAGTCTGGTGAACTCCTACTCATTATTTAAGACCCAGCTCAATGTCTCTCTTTTGCTAAAAAGACTTTTCTAAATTTCTCAGGCTGAGTTGGTTACTCCCTCTTGACTTTTATAGAATTTTGTGTATTTGCTCTCTCATTTTTGTTTTTTGTTTTTTGGTTTTTACTTTTTATATACTCTTCAACTGACTTCAAGGTGACTTCTGTCTCTACAAATCCAATGTACCTAGTAATTTCCATGTGGCTAAATTAATTGTATATATTTCTGTCCTCATCTTTCTTGACCTCTCAGCACCTGACGATACTGACCACCACCATTGTCTCTTTTATTTTCTCCACTACTTCTTAGAACTCTCTTCCCTTGGCTTCCTTTACATGACAGACTGCTAGTCTTCTTTCATCTCTCTCTTTCTCAATCTCCTTTCTTGGTTTATCTTCTACCTAATCTCTAAATGTTGGAGTTCCTTAAGGCTCTGTCTTGGCCCCTTTCCCTTCTCACGCTCAGATCTCTCAATAAACAAACTCTTCCACACCCATGGCATTAATTATCCTCCATGTGCTGATGACTCAAATTTTCATCTTCATCCCAGACCTTTCTCCTGAGGTCCAGACTTCCATATACCACTGCCTATTCAATGTGTCCACTTGGGGGTTTCACATGTGCTCCCAACTCAGCAAGTTCTAAACTCCCATTGTTCTCTACCTGAAAGGACAGTACCTTCATCTATAAAGTTAGTTAAACCAGAAACTGGGAGTCACTATTGACCTACATACCTGTTCTTTACTGTCATATCCAGTTGGGCATCCTTCTGACTCTACCTTCTAAATATTTCTCTCACTGTTGACTTCTCTTCATCTGCACTATCACCCAAGTTATCCCGTTACTACTACCACAGTATGACTCATCATCCTGCGTCCACTTGATGCCTCGAGTACCTTTCTACACTGCAGGCAGAACACTCTTTGAAAATTCATTCACTTATTTATTCATTGAGAGATATATATTGAGCCCCTACTATGCGCAAGTTGTGACCAAGACAGACAGGCATGTCCCTGATCTCCTGGAACTCTACTGAGAGCATATGATTAGGGGACCTAACTTAACTGGAATAAAGGTAGGGAATGTTTCTTTGAGGAAATAATTTTTCATCTGAGATCTAAAGAATGAATATGAATTAACTAGACAAAGGAGGAGAGGGGAAAGGGCATTTTAGGCAGGAGGAACATCATATGCAAAGGTCTGGAATCAGGAAGAAGTAAGCTATGAGAAAACTGAGAGGACAGAGAGTGAGAGGTCAAGTGAGGAGGTGAGGCTGGTACTGCTGGGCAGAGCCAGGTCCTGGGAGGTAGTGATTCTAACTGAGAGATATTCAGGGGCCTAGAACCCCTCTCAAATGGCCTGCCTTTACATACACGCAGTGGATGAGTGTGTGTGTGTTGCAGATGTGAGCATTCTGAGGAGAGAGGGGTTAGCTTTTGTCAGGGTCTTATAGCCAGCCTGTGACAACTCCCCCTCCCTAGAAATGTAAAGAATCGCTGATAGTGTATGGAAAAAAGCCAAGGTATCAACTTTGGGCTATGTCCTAAAAACAGTGAGATGTCCTTGGAAAACAGGAACCAAAAAGTAACACAACTAGATTATAAAATCCATAGGCCAGGGATTTTTATCTCTTTTGTTCACTGATGTGTCCCAAGCACCAAAACAGTACCATGCAGAAAGCTGGCACTCAATATATAATTGATGAATTAATTAATGGATGTCTATTGTGCCTATTTAGTGGATTTTTATTATATTGTATTGCATTATATTATAACCGTGTGCTTAATGCCTCTTCCTGATAAGACCTGATTCTTGAAAACGACTGTGTCTTCTTCATCTTTTTATCGCTAGAGATATTGTCCTAGTGCCCAGCAGAGGGCTTGGCTTAAATTCAGCTTCAAAATGCATTCATTCATTCAGCCAGTAGCTTAAGAGCACCTACCAGATGTCAGGAACTGGGAATACAAAGATAACTAAAATATCGTCACTAATCTCAAGGAGTTTATCCTCTGGATGAGCAGACTGATACATAGATCTGATAATACTATGTAGTAAATGCTACAAAAGGGGTAAGAACAGAATGCAACCATAGAGATATCTCAGAAGGCCAGTAGGCAGAAGAAACTCCAGGGCTGACCCTGGGCCTGGTGAGGAAGGGGGAAGCAGAGCATGGGAGTGGGCATTAAAGGCAAAGTCCAGAGGGAAGTGAGCAGGGCCCATTTGGGGAACTGCAAGTGGCTCTCAGTAAGTCTGGACAAGATGAAGCTGCAAAGGTAGGCAAGAGCCACACAGAGTCTGGACTTTATCTTGAGGACAATGAGAAGTCATTTGTGGATGGATGACAAATCAGAAGAGTGACGTGGTCAGATTTCATATAAGACAATTTAGGGGCCAGAGTGGAGAATGCACTGGAGCAGCAGTAGTAGTGGGAGTTCAAGACTTAGTATTTGGGACGGATGATGTTGGCCTGGGCTAAAGTAGAGGCAGTGGCAATAGAGGAAAATGGATGGATTCGAGAGCTGTTTAGGAGGTAAGATCAACAGGAATTAGTGATTAGTTAGATGTTGGGGTGAGAATGGTGGAGTAGCCATGGATGAGTCTTGGGTTTTCAATGGGGACACCCCCAGGGGAATCACAGAGAGTGAGAACAAAGATTCGGAGTTGGCTTTGAGAGGCAGCTGATGAATTCCAGTTTGGACACATTGCATTTGAGTTTTCTTTGAACATTCATGTGGAGACTATTAGTAGGCACTTAATTACACACATGGATCTGGAGTTCAAAAGGAAGATCTAGGCTGAATATATAAATGTGGAGGTCTTTGCTTATAATTGGTAAGTGATTCCCAGGAGACATACACAGAATGTGGAGAATAAGGAGAAAAAATGGCCAATGACAGAACTCTGGGAGAACATTCAAGTAACAAACATTTGTTTTCCATAAATGAATAAAGGAATAAGTGACAAATGGAATCATGTAGAAGAAAGGACCCCTTCCAGTGCTGTTCAAATACTGCTACCAAGTCAGCTAGCTATCCTATCTGTGCTTAAGACAAAACCTGTTCTCTGGTTTCTCAACTGGAGAACATGTTACCAAACCAAAAATGGAAAGTAGGGAAATATCATACAGCAGAAAGCATATCCTCAGGGCTTTTTTCAGACATATATGTAGATACTCTACTCCTGAGGCCCTATTGGTAAGTGAATTGTAGTAGCCTCTTGTTAGTCTGTATAAAAGAAACACTTTAAAAGCTAACTGTTTAAAATATAATATTATGTGCATTAGAAATCATTTGATAATTATCCATTGTTGCTCAGATCACTCAGATAATCTGTCTAGGCTGCCTGATCATTGGCCCTTTGTTTCCCGGGTTGGCTTTGGCATCAAATATGCAAACTCAGCCAGTTGGAATACACTAAAAAAAAAAAAAAAAACATGTATGGACAAATTGTTGGTTTACATACAATCTAACATAGATTATTCATCTATGTTAGAAAGTGTCCCCTGACTGATCACATTTTCGCTTTCGAATGCACTAGTTTTCCGTAAACCATTGAGAGTTCCCAGGCCTCACTGGTTGCCTTGAGATTGTATACTTTATTAAAGATGTTTTGATTAACTCACTGCAATAAACTTACAGTTCTGAAACTCATAATAAAACTGGTTTACTTTTGAGTAAAGAAGAAAAAGAAAACAAAACAAAACAAGTTGGCCATCAGGCCAATTTGTCATTTGAGGATTGTACATCCATCTTCCTTTCTTCTCAGTATACCCAACTTTATAGAAATGAGGAAATTTTCATTGGAATGGAAAGCATGCCTAAGCAACATTTCTAGAAAAGCTGAATTTTACCGAGTGCTTTTTTTTACAGTCACACTGTAACAAGTTCATCTCCCAGATAAAGAAATTGGTTGTTGTGCTTTAGGTTTTTATATTGCTATTTCTTTTCCTTTAGAGAAGACCATTTCATCACTTTTACATATCTAAAACCAGTATTTGATGAGCTGTTCATTTTATTTTTTCAGGGTTTTACTGTTCTATACAATCGATGTCTTAGTTTAAGCCAAAGAGAATTTGTGGTTTCTGAGATCAGAAATTCAAATGCTTTCTAAAACTAAAAGAAAAACAGTGATTAAAGTAGCCATTTGTAGACCCAATCTTTGGTCCTAAATGGTACCTAAGTATTTGCCTGACATTCCCACTATTTTGTAGTGGTAACATATCAATAATAAGAAAAACTTGTATCTATAAAATAGGATGGTGTTAGAAACCTCTACTAGATATTCCGACAAGTCTTGCTGAAAAATATGTTTTATTCCATTTTCCTACCAAAGAAAGAACAGGGGACATTGGAAAAACCTTTCCTCCCACCTAGTGGCTGGAAAATATAAAAACTCTGTATTTCTTGGAATTCTAGGCATTAGGGATTGTCTGACAGATTATAACACATCCAGTTGTTCTCCCAACTAAGCAAAAATAAGCTTTAAAATCTTTACTAAAGCTGAGTCCAATGGGAAAATATATATCCATGATGATTCACTAATTAACTTCTCTCTAACCAATAATATACACTTCTCTTTGAGCAGAAAGAAGGGTCATGGTCCTCCCTAATTCATTAATCTGAACATATGATAGGAAAGATAAGGCTGTATGTTGCTGCTAACTGAAATTGGGACTTCAATCATATTTGCTTCTAAAGCAATCAGTGCCCTAGATCTCTCCTGACCCTTAATTGCTCCTTGTTGGCCCCACACCTTGACAACTCTTCCCTTAAGAGTTGGGTGTGCTGAATTCACTGAAGGGAGCCAAGAAACTGTCCCTGAAACTGGCTGCCTCCAGGGGACCTCAGCTCCTGAAACTTGGAATACCAGACTCTGATACTGGCAGCAGGGCCTCTGTGCAGGGCCAAACCAGCCCACAGGAAAGCAGGTTTGGATCCGTTATGCAGCTAGAGGGATTAATGCTTGGTCTACCTGTCTTGTATATGCCTTGTGCAGACGTCAAAATCTCTGCTGAATTGTGCCTCTCTGGTGATTCTCACAGATTCAAAGAATGAATTTTGTGTACAGTCAGCAAAGTTCTGAGAGCTCCAAGAAGAAGAGGAAGGTCAGTGAACCAGTGAAAGTCTTCATCCCTGACAGAAAATGAAAGTTAGATGCCTTCACTGCGTTTATTCTAAAATAATTTTATTTTACAACAAACATGCATGAAGTGTCTTAGTAGGAAAGTAAGTTCCTGTCATCAAAACCTTTTACTAAATTTGCTCAACGTTTTTAGTCAGTTTACTAAGTGCTAACTTACTGAGTAGAGCATGGTTTCACTTGGCCACAAGAAAACAAGGTCACTGGGGCTGCCTTGGGATAGCATTACTTCAAGGCTGAGTTAGAGACAAGACAGCCTTTATATTTGTAAAAGAACCACAGCAGCTATTTTGAAAAGACATAAGCTGTTGTTCTCAAAGGAAGGAGGGTTTTCTTTGCATAACTAAACTCCCCAGGTATTTAGACTACTGTGAAATGTTGTAACTTGTTGTAACCTGTGTACTGGAACCCTTTATTGCTTTATTAGAATTCCCACAGACTTGCATGGGATGTATGTGGTGGCACTTATGCAGGTGTGATTTTTATGTTAACTTCAATCACGAGATTGATCAGCGGAGTGTTGGACCAAACTTTACTCTCCCTATAAAGTTCCTCAAATCTGGCCCGATGCCCTGCTCTGTGGGCCAGCCTGAGACAGGCAATAGGCTGCAATGCAGAAGCCTGGCTGTCTTCTTAAGGCCCATGTTGAATGCTTCCCAACAAACACTTCAGTTTATCAGTCTGTAACCTGCAGACCGTTCATTCCCTCCTTATTCCGAGGGAATTTTGACTGACTTAATGATTAGTATTAGATGAATAATAAATGACTTAAAGTGTTTTCATTATTTAGTTACATGGAATTTAATAATTTAAATGGATGGGACTTCAATAGCTAAACGTTGAATGTGTGTGCTTTCCAGTTAAATAAAACCAAAATGCAGGGTAATTTCTTACTTCTCTGTTTTTCTTCACTTAATTTGATGTTTCTTCAAATGTAGTAAGAACATCTGCACCTGGAGTGCTTGTTAGAACACGGAATTATGGGGCCTGTTTCATTTCTACTGAATCAAAATCTCAGAGGGTGGGGCCCTGTGGAGAACTCCCAGGATTCTAATGCACACAAAAGAACCCTGGACTTCTGACCCAGACTAAGAGGAGAATCTCTGAGGCCAGACATGTACTTTAGCCAGAAGAAGGCTGCGGGTTATCACAACAGAGAGGAAAATCTGAGAAAGCCTGCCTGTCCAGCACTACCCTTTGCCAGACTCTCATCCAGGGCCTGCCAGGGAGGAGCATTTTCCCCTCACCCAGCATGATAAGTATACTCACTAGGCTTACTCTGCCACTGCAGGGAGGAGGAAAAGGTATTGGGTTTATTATATCCTTCATAGGATTGTAGCCTGAGTCACCACAATTTCTTTTAAGAGAATCATATAAAGAGATTAGCTGTCTAGTAGAGGGATTAAGTTTATTTTGTGTCTCTCCAGAGGGTAGATATAAGACCAAATTGGTGAAAGCTACAGGAGGTCAATCTTGCTCAGGATAAGGAGAAACTTTTTTAACTCCACAGGTTGCCAAAATTTTGAAATGGGCTGCCTTTTGAGGTAGTGAGCATACCTCTAATATAAGTGTTTGAGTGCAAAGGAGCTTTACAAAGACCCTAGGAGTCCTTAACTCAAAACAAATTAGTTATATGGAAGAATTAGTCAATCTGGATTTCAGGAGAAACCATTTTGTCTAAAAGGGGAATTTGGCTCTAGATCTGTATTTACGATTTTCATTATTTAGCCTAAGATCTTTTAAGTCAAAGTCTAGAATCTGAGTTTGTCTAGAAAATTTTATAGTGATTTTATTGTCTCTATTAACTCCCCCAAAGGAACTGTCTTTTATCGATGCCACTAGGTGGAATGTGTATGCCCAATGTGTGTGTGTGTGTGTGTGTGTATGTGTGTGTGTGCGTGTGCACATGTGTGTTTGGCAGCAGAGAGAAGCTTCTGGCTTGGCTGGCTTGGCTGAGCACGGGCACACAGGGAAGGAGATCTGTTATAAGAGGATCTGAGGTGTGACTGGCTGGTTCAATCGGAAGAGCATGCAACTCTTGATCTCGGGGTTGTGAGTTTGAGCCTCACACTGGGTGTAGAGATTACTTAAAAATAAAATCTTAAAAAAAAAAAGGATCTGAGAACCATGAAAATGTGAACTAGCTGATTATACACACCACAGCTCATATGTGCAACCTGCTGTCAAGATTGGAGGGTATTCAATTCTATTTACCGAATGACTTATCGGTAGGGAAAAAAACACTTCTTTTCTCTAGTCTATTCATTTCTGGCCTTAATAGTGATGGAATGGATAAACAAGTTCATCAAGGAGCTGGAACTTCATTGAAAAGAATGAAAACTTAGACCCCAAGCTGGAGAGTCTAAGCTGTACACACTAGCCATTCCCTCCCCCTGCCTGTGCTTGGTTCATCGGTTCACTTTCACAGACTAGATGACGACAGGTTGGAAACTGGGACATTGTTAAATTAAAAATGATGCAGGGGAAATTTGACATCGGCCGTTTGGGGTTTTTCTGTCTTTACAGAAAATTGGTTTAGCTGGAAAGTGATGGGGTTAGGCCCATGATTGCTGCTAGCCTTTGAAGCCAGGCACCGAAACCACACCTTCATTTCCCCTCTTTCAGGTCCCTCTGGTGTCTGGTTCTTTCATTCTCCAGCTCACTTCTGCCAGGAAGAGGCTGGAAATGCTCATCAGTGTCAAAGTTGCATTCACACAAGTTCAAAGTTGTGTATGTTTTTTTAAAATAACACTATTAGAGCCATTTTCAATGTATCTTGGAATTTGTCAATTTGTGGTTGCAAATCCAATAGTATTGGATCTTCAAAGATTTCCACAGATTCTTAGAGTGCAAATAATTCTCAGTTTTAACCATTCAGAAGGAAGATTCAGATGATAAAACGAGGCTTAACAAACTGCTTGTAAGAGTTAAGGCAAGGTCCTCCATGTACTGTATGAATCTTGATTCTACACAAGTGAGAAATGCCTTCGTTTATCCCAAGTCTATCCTCTTTAGAAATAATTAGTTTGTATTTTTTTTAAAAAGAAAGTATTTTAACTGTGATTGTATGTTGCGTAATGAGGCCCTGGCTGAGACTTGCTATGCAGTTTTCAGTTTCTGCAGAGGATGAGAGCACCCTTGAGGGCCTTAATTAATGGACTCTTTGGTTATGCAATGGTAAAGCCAAGATCCTATCCAGAAATGGAGAGGCTTAAGATACTAATCTGTTCATGTAACTTCCCATTGGGTGCACTACATCTCTGCAAATAAGGTTGTACCTTCTGGGAGTGTTGCAGTTGTTGAGACTGACTTTTGTAGGAGGTGGTAGGCTCACAAGGCCTATTGGCTGACTGTGGGAGATGGTGGGTAAACTGATCGCTGCAACCTTGCTGGAAACTGCACGTGAGACTTGCTTCATGGGGGATCCTGGGGGAAAGCCTCATTAAACATTTCAGTCTGGTCTTAATGGTGTCATGAGGTTCAGCAGTACAGGGGTTTTGTCATGACAGGAGTGGAGAGGCAGTCTCACTAAGACAGTCAAAAACATCTAAGACAGACCAATGGAGCATGGAACATTCCTGAGGACTCAAATACTTAGGACAGAAACCTAGTGTAAGAGTGGAGTTTTGAGGGTCGTTATTTGGATATTGCAGAACTCCTTAAGACTATAGAAGTCTTGGGCATCTGAGTTCCATTTGGATAATTACTAATCAGCTTTGGGGTAAGCTAGCAAAGTTAGGTTTTCATCATCCTTTTCTAAAAGTAAGTTAAGGAAAAGTTTAGACTACTGGCTTCAAAACTGGACTTCCTTTTTCTAGACAAGTTATTTCCCCTTCTAGCCCTCAGATTACTGTAACATGTGGATAATAATGGCACCTACCTAGTGACCCTATTATGAGGATTAAGCTAGGTGATGAAAGCTGGCTGCCCAGCATGCACAGAGTCAGTGCTCAACAGACGTTCTGCACGTTCTGCACGTTCATTTCTGCTATTTTTTTTTTAACTCTTGGCATGTCCCCTTCCTTAGTCTCGGGAGCTCACCATCACCATGATGTTTTTTGCCCACCTGGAGATCCTGCATCAACACCTACTCCAAACCTGTGCTAGCAGTTGAACCATGCTCCCAATCGCCTCTGTTCTCAACCCTGTCTCTGCTCCTTTCCCCAGATCGAAACTCCCTTTCTCTCAAGACAGTTTGATGGCAGGGAAGCATCAGATTTGGTTTAATATACTACCTTCCCACATTTGCATTTTCAAACAGAAGCTTGTTAATAAGAAAAATGAATCTCACCTAGGGAATGTGGCCTGAGAACAGATTGAATAAACAGAGAAGAAAGTCTAAGGAGAACTTTATAGCTGTCTTCAAATATATGGGGCTGTCATAGCATCCAGGGAACCACAGACACAATCTGTGTTGTTCCAAAGGGTGGAGCACAGACCCAGTGGGAAGAAGTTGCAGGGAGGCAGATTTGGGCTCAGCATATTGAAGAATTTCTACCCCATGCTCTAGCAAAGTGCCTGGTACATGGAAGGCAATCAACATTTTAAAGTTTTTATTAACAATTAGAGCTGTCAACTGGTGACTGCTTCTGGACGTAATGAGTTCCTCATCATGAGAGGTGTCCAGGCTAAGTTTTCCAGGATGTTGTCCCTTTGGGTAAGAATTGAATCCAATGAATACTGAGGCCTCTTCCAGCTGTAAAATGCTATGACACTTTTATTAATGGTAGAATTTCAACAGATATTTTGGAGCAAAGGGACGTTCTATGAATCCATTTCCCAAAAAGCAGTTGGGAGGTTAAAACTAGGGGGTTTTGGAGTTAGGCATGGCCTGGGTTCAAACCCTGGTCACCCTACTTACTAGTTGTGTGACTCTGGTCAGGTCATTTGTTCTCTCTGTACTTCAGTTTACTCATCTGTGAAACGGGGGCAATAATAGTGTCTTCCTTACAAAGTTATTATGAGACCTAAGTGAGTTGATACGGGTAAAGTACTCAGAAGAATGCCTGGCGCATAGAAAATTAATACTCAGTACATGTTGTTTATGAGGTATTATCTGATACCCTTGCTTCTCTATAGCTTTTTGTGTCTTTTCAGTATGTGGAAGGAGATCCTTTGTAGCATAATTGACCCTGACCTTGTTTTTACCTAAATCATATGCCAGCCATGACCACTGTAATTAACCAGTGCACATTCTATCTTCTATAAGCAAGCTTTAAAACTAACCAGGCAGACAGGGCCTGTGACGCACTGTTTATGAAGGATCCTGCTGATGAAACACAATCGTGACTGTAGACATGTTAACTCTGCTATATGCCTGGTAAGTGGTAGGTGCCCAGTAAATATTTGTTGAATGAATAGATGAACTTGGCAGGGTTCTTATTATTTCCTACATTTTATTTATTTATTTTTGATTAGGTAATACATCCACATGATTTAAAATTCAAAAGGAACAAAAGACTACATAATGAAAAACATCTCTTCCGCCCTGTCCCCAGCCACCCAGTTCTCTTCCTCTTAGGGTAACTAATATAACCACTTTCTCATATATCTTTCCAGACCTGTTTTAGGCATAAATAAGTAAACATACTAGCATATGCTCATTCACTTCTTTCCCTCTTTATTAAACAAATGGCATCAAAACACTGCCTGTTTACTGAAGGGGCTCCAGAGTGGGTGAGCATGGGCACATTAAGGAGGAATTAGAGAAGAGCTTGAAGACAGAAAATCAACCAGGAGACTTTTGCATTAACCCAGATGCAAAGTGATTAGGACCTAGACTAGTACATTAAGGAGGGTTTTTCAGGGAGAAAAGTGTTTGAGTGGGTTTGTTTTAACCTTATCCCAGGGTAACTGCCACCACAATCAAGATCTAGAGCATTTTTTGTCCTCTCTAGAAGTTCTCGTATGGCCCTTTGTAGCCAGTGCCCCTCCCTCGGCCCACACGCCCACTCCTCTGCTTTGTCAGAGTTTTTCAGCTTCTGTGTTTCAGGTCTACATGGCAGTTGGCATGGTGAGACCTCCATTCAGCAGAGCTAATCACCATATTAGTCAACATCAGTGGTGCTTACTCTGGGCCAGGCACTCTATGTAAGCACCTACATGTGCCCATTCATTTAATCCTCCCCCAAACCAAATATGGTAGGTGCTGCTGTTATCTCTATTTTGGAGGAGATATCTAAGATACAGAGAAGTTAAAACACTTGCCCCAGGTCACACAGCTAGTAAATAGCAGAGGCAGGATTTTGAACCCAAAGCCATCTTGCTTCCAGAGACCATATGTGAAAATAATCAAGAAAATATTCAAACTCCAACAGAAGCACTTCATTACTATTTAACAAGATCAAAGGAGGAAAAAAAATCCTTAGTAGGTTAATATAAAATGGATTTGTCAGGGCACCTGGGTGGCTCAGCCGATTAAGTGTCGGGCTTCAGCTCAGGTCATGATCTTGCGGTTCATGAGTTCCAGCCTCTCATCAGGCTCTGTGCTGACGGCTCAGAGCCTGGAGCCTGCGTCAGTTTCTGTGTCTTCCTCTCTCTCTGCCCCTCCCTTGCTTGCACTCTGCCTCTCTCTCTCTCTCAAAAATAAATAAACACTAAAAAATAATAACATTAAAAAATAATAAAATAAGACGGCTTTGTCTCATGGCCTTCAGGTGTGTTATAAACGGCTAGTAGGCTTTGTTGATAGACATAGTCTGTCAGTTCAGAGTTTCATTCCCCTGCCTTCAGTGTGCACACCAGCCATGCTGCTTTCTTCTAAGAAATTATAATATTTAGAACTACCTCTTTATGTTAAAGAACTGGTGTGGTCAGGGCATTACTGAGAATGACAACTATCTCTGCCTATCTATGGGTCCCAGAATATGCATGTCATTCTGAAACCACAAGGAATTGTGGTGAAGTCCCCTGGCCACATCTCTCAACAAAGATTTTTCTGTTTCACTGTTGCCTCCAAAGAGCTTTTCTTCTGGACTAAGATGTTAATTCCTAGTGATGTCTACTAATGGGCCTTCCCTAAGGAGGAGCCTATTAAAGGAATTAATTACACTGCAGGTTCAGAAACTTGCCAGCATAATGAAATGGCTCCCCAACTGTAATAGTATGAGAAAGAAGTCACTGAACTAAATCATAATGCAGACAAGTTCATATAAAATGAGAGGCAAGTTTACTAAGATAACTCTAGACCCTGTGAGAAACAGGATAGTGGAAATCTTAATAATGAAGCCAATTTCCACTCACTGATGGGGTTTTATTAAATATAGATCATATTTTTCCAAACATTTCCAAATTTTTATTACCACTTCCATCTCTTATTTGAGACCTATGTTTGCCATTTACTAAAGTTGCCAATTAACCTTACAATGCAATTTTAATGTGTTTATTTTAATAAGAAAGTAGTTATCAGGGCGCCTGGGTGGCTCAGTTGGTTGAGGGTCAGACTTCAGCTCAGGGCATGATCTCACAGTTCGTGAGTTCGAGCCCCTTGTCGGGCTTTATGCTGACAGCTCAGAGCCTGGAGTCGGCTTTGGTTTCTGTGTCTTCCTCTCTTTTTCTGC
This sequence comes from Paguma larvata, assembly GCA_030068075.1. Classification (NCBI taxonomy): domain Eukaryota; kingdom Metazoa; phylum Chordata; class Mammalia; order Carnivora; family Viverridae; genus Paguma; species Paguma larvata. Next base: position 67,678,913 of record CM057835.1, read on the forward strand.
CCTTCCTCCACTTCCAGTCTGTCTGTCTCTCTCTCTCTCTCTCTCTCTCTCAAAAATAAATAAATATTAAAACAAATAATAATAATTAAAAAAAGGAAGTAGTTACCTCCAGTCAACACAGAATAAAAGAGAATGGGCTTAGGATGCAGTCAGTGTGATTCAAATCAGAGAGAAGGTAATAGAATTATCTTTTCTGGAAGTCTAGATTGGTTTCAGTGCAGTGTGCCTAAAGCCTGGGGAGTAGCTCAGATGACTTTCTAGTCTTTTATTCCTCTGTATGGTCCATTTTGCACTGTTCAAATCTCCAGAAATTACAGTTGCAGATGAAAAAGATAATAGCAGAAGATTAATCATAATGCTAGGAATTGTGCTGGTTACTGGTTGATTTCTAGGTAGATTGGGGTGGGGGGGTGCAGGGTAGGATAATAAGGGGAATTTACTAGAGACTTGTTAGTCAAATTCTGAATTTTAGTCTTTATCTTGGTTCTCCCTTTATTTCTGGACAAGAAATTCATCTCCTCACTTAATCCGTTTCATTAGCTGCAAAATATGGATGGTGACCCACCTAGGGTTTTTAACAACCATGAGGCAGAAGCAGTGGGTAGGGATGGTCTAAATCTGGTGCAGTGCCTGGAATCTCTCTGCTTGGGCTCTGGGTCAGTTTGGAGGAGGGATGGAGAGCTCCTCTGGAGGGCCAGCCCATTCATCAATGGTTCTAGAAAGAGCCTAATCCCCAGGAGCCAAGGCAGACCAGAACAGTTCTCTGGTCCCTCCTCCTGACATAGAGATTATTATGGAACAAAAGCAAAGTTCATCTGCACCTAGTGTATGGTTAACTGAAACATGAGCTTTTGTCAGAATGAACTCAGCCTTAAGGATGGGGCCCAGGGGAAAGGTGTTTTTTGTGTGTGTTTTTTTAATGAAACTTATTTACAATTACAGAATACTTACGACAGCCCTTTGCATGCTATGAACTCTTTAAGAAAGTATGGTGATGACATGCTGTATAAACTAACTTTGAAAAGTTAGGGGTTGCAAGATGATAAAACACCTTTCACTACCTTGCTACTGCTTGGGTTTTAAGTGTTTCTTAGAATGGACAAGCTACATAAAACCTAACCTAGTTCTAGCTAAAGGGCTAACAGTTCTGATGGAAACTGTTAAACCAATTGTGTAACCAAAAAGATAAACAGCTTAAAACTGCCAGGTATCAGTATTATTGTAATATTCCCTTTATCAAAAACCTATAACTGAAATTTATAGGTAAGAATTTACAGTAAGCAGCAGGTACTTGGAAACTTGTCAGTTAAGGTTTCCCATTAGAGAAAAACTTCTGCTGTAAGCCTTTTAACCCTCTAAAGTCAGAAAATTAAAAAAAAAAAACTTTCACAATTAGTTTCTAAGGAAATTATATAAATGTCATGATACTAAGAGAAAGCTTTAGATTATCATTTCCAATAGGACATAGCCTCCTAAAGAAAAAAAAAACCTCTTTTTTTCTGGTGTTGGGAGGGAAATATATAAATAACAATCAAAATCTATATTCTTGATATATTTCTAAAGAAGATGGTTAACTCTATTACTCTAAAGTGACTTCATTTCCCGCTCCTCCCCAACCTCCTCAAAATTGAGAATACAACAAATATTTGCATAGGTTTATTATTCACATTTAATCATGAATAATTCACTTTGTACAGACAGCTGGGTAAACAAGAGATTTGGAGTTTCCTTTTTCTAGACTGTTTTTCCTTTGGCTGAAAGGAAACAGCATCAGTGTGGTTTTATAGGATTTTCAGTACCATCTTGTCCTCCTGCCCCAGGCCGGAGGCACCGTCCGTTTTGTGCTTCTTTCTTTCCACTTTCTTTCTGTCCATTCCTGGGTTACACCTCACCAACACATTTTTTTTTAATCACAAAACAAAAATGAGCTCAATCATTCAGTTCTTTGGTCTATAAGACAACATGTATAAGTTTATGGATTTGCTTTTGTGTAGATATTCTCTTGATGTTGGGAAAATATCCTTCTGAACTCATTCTGCTTCATCATATCCTTTACCTTCTCCTATCAGTCATTAACAATTTCACAACTATTTGACTATCTACCACAAAGCCGGTTCTCATTTCCCTCTGCTTCTCCCAGGCCTACGTGAGGAAGTGAGGCACGTATCACGGGTTTACCCAGGGCATTTCAACCTGTGCAAGGGGGCAGAATGTACCAAAGGTCAAGGATCCTTCCAGTTCTGTGAATGTCATGAATCAAATTGTGATAGTATAACTTGTGGTTTAGGAGAGAATTAGGCTTGCCGTAATTCAGCTATGACCGAATGAGGGAGTGGGGGGTGGTTATAGTATACCCCTGGGAAATCCCTGCTCTTTGTCACAACCTGGCAAATAACTTTAAGAATTTGATCTACCCATCAAATGTCATGCATCCATCCCAACTATATTCGTCGAGGACAAATAGAAACATAGAGATATATGTGTCCTCAATTCAGCAACACTTACAAAATATGAATCTCATAGAAATATGGCCAATGACATTGAGAGAAAATGAACCATGATTTGACTAAATTAAAAAGTACTGTTTTCTTCATTTAACAAATACTCGGATAGTGCTTACTATGTGCTAAACATTTTCTAATACTTTCTACATATTAACTCTTTAATTCTCAAAACGGCCATGTGCAAGGAATATGAGGCACAGAGAAATTAAGTCATTTGCTTAATGTCACCAAAAGAAGTGGTAGAACCCTAATTTGAACCATGCAGTCTGGCTCCAAAGGCTGTGCTTTTAACAAAACACCATGCTCTGCTATGAGTATACTACTTATGGCAGGAAGTTTGAAAAAATAAGAAAAGTATGAAGAAAAAGAAAAAATTACCCATAGTCCCACCACTCATTATAGTATTTATTGTGTATTTCCTTTCTGCATGTGTGTGTGTGTGTGTGTATACAAAGCATTTAATTTAGTGACCTCTCTCTCTCTCTCTCTCCAGTCAGCTATGCCTTGTGAACATTCTCTCACAGAAAGATATTAATTTGATTGAACATTCAGACAATTTTCATAGTCTGCTTTGTAATACTGGCTCAGCCAAGTCTGGAAGCATTTACCACGATTGATGGGGTGGGGGCTGCTGATTTAGTAGATGTCTTATTTCTTCAAGCTCCAAGAGCTTCCCTGAAAATGCACTCAGCGTGATTTCTTTTAAGAGACTTGAAAAAAGTCCCGTAGCCTAGAAACATAGCGTGACTTTTCCCATCAAAACATTTCTGTTGTCTCTACTTCGCATTGTTCAGTTTTCTTAGGGGCGGGGCAGGGGGTGGTGAGTCTTGGTGCAAAGAAAAATGTAGGCTAGTCAACAGGAAACCTGAAGTCCTTGATACGGCACAGTGGCCTCTAATCATACCCTGGCATGGCTGCTTTCTCTTTCTTTGATAGGTGTTCCAATAATAATAATAATAATAATACTTGTTCAAAAAAACTCATTTACCTGGTAAACAAAACTGTTATTATATGCCAAGACATTAAAGAGCAGTCTCTGAAGCCAAGACCGTAGTGGTCATTGCCATGGCCAGCGACAGTTTTTGGCCAGGTCACATGCCATCCTGTTAATAGCCAGAAAGGTAACAAGCACGAATATATGTGACCTAACCTCAAAACCTCTTAGGAACACAAGGAAATTGGCTTGAAAAGACTGTTTTTCTTTTTCCCTCATTAATTGAGTTTCTAGCTCTAATTGAAGAGGCAGAAGCAGAAAACAATATTCAAAAGGGAAAGTCAAAGAATAACCCCCATGTCTGAAGAAAACCAGTCATGGCATTTGAAACTCAGTTACATCGATCCTCACTCTTGCCTTGAGGTTTGTCACCCATTTGCAGGGGAGGAAGGGGAGATGGGGCTGGGGATGGGGTGTGGGAGCCAAGGACCAAACTTTCAAAATCTGGGAATTACTTTTGTATGCGCATACATTTCCACAATAAGTACCTTCTGGAGTTTGCATACAACTGAGTTGTTCCGTCAAGCTTCCTGTCCAGTGTTCTAACTTGAGTTGTGCTCCCAGAAAATCAGGTGTATCTCAATTGCTAAGTCAAACTTGGCTTTTTTGGAAATCAGAACTCACTAACTTGAGCCCCTAAATCCACCTCACTACCCTTCTTTCCCTTTAGATTAACTTTTACTCACAGTCACTGGCCCTGGGTCCGCTGGGAGCTACTTCAGGTAGGAGCTGTTTGAAATTTAAGATACAATACCACGCAGACAAATGGATAAAATGAAATTTTTCTTTGACCTAAAACTAAGGTCAAATCTGTATTCTCTTCCTTTAAGCTCTTGCAAGTGTCTTTTGGTTTTTTTCCTAATGTTTATTTCCTTTTGAGAGACAGAGAAAAGCTGGAGGAGGAGTAGAGTGAGAGAGACAGAGGGTCTGAAGCAGGCTCTGCACTGAGGGCAGAGAGCCCAACACAGGGCTCGAATTCTCGAACTGCAAGATCATGACCTGAGCTGAATGAAGTCAGGCGCTTAACCAACTGGGCACCCAGGTGCCCCATGAGTGTTTTGAAAACTAGTTCTACTTCTTTCTGTCAGAGTCTTCTAGACCTAGGGGGATGACAGAGCACTGGGATAGGGAACCAATTAGCTCTTCCAACCAATAGCCTGTCACTGCTTCTCTCAAATTCAGAGATTCTTTGAGGGAGAGATTGAAGATGTGGGGAATAGTGAGTGGCGAGGGCTGCACTATAATAACTACAACTCAGGACAATATAGAAGTCACCTTTATGTGGGATTTATAAAGTGCTTCTTACGTATATCATTTCACAGAAGTTTTACAATTGTGTTGTGGAGTGGGTCGGGACCATTCAGTTCAGCCCAGAGAGGTTGTGTTGACTGCCCCAGATCACACAGTTAAGTACCTGGGTCTGAGTGCTGTGATGTGTGCATTGTGACCTTGCTCTTGCCTTGCCTAGTATCTCTGGTCCACACCTTGTCCAGCTCTCCTCTAGCACCATAGACCACATTCAAAGGCTATCTTTCCAAGGCGACCTGTTAAATGATCCTGTTAAATAGCACTGGGTTTTGGCGTCCCTCTACCCCTGTCTGAAGGCTCCTCTCCTAAAACCTCCATTGCTTGCTGTCCCCATACCTCCCATTCTCCCAGGACTTCCCGAGGCAACACCACACCCAGGCCTTTTCTCCCGGATAACCACTCATGCCTTGAACCTAGACCTCTTCTCCCACAATTAAACTCACTGACTCTGCGTCTCATCTCTCTGAGTCCTACGAGGTGGGGGTGGGGGGGTGGGGAGGGGAGAGGACAGTTTGTGCTGAGATGCTAAAAGCTGGCACTAGCCTAATATTCTATTACCCCACATCCCTCGAGACCATTTGATCTCTGTGAGCTCGGGCAAGTGTGTAAGCTTTGCTTCACATGTGGAGACAGTAATTCATTACAAGTGAGGAACAAGTGAAATCATCTGGGTGTTATATACATCAGCTGAATAAACCCATCTTTCTCTCCTAAGCAGATTTCAGGGCACCCTCCTCTCTCAGCCTGGGTTCCTGTAGGAGCCTCGCTTTCCTCCAAACCTAGTCCCTGCCACACATACATTCTCCACTCTTTTCCAGAGTACAAGTATGATCAGAGTTATCCCCTGCCTAAACCCTCCAGCAGCCCTGCAGGGCGTCAGAGTCAAGTCCAGGCTCCTTGGGGTGGCCTTCAGGCCCTGCATGCTCTGGCCCTGTTCTCCTCACCAGTGCTCAGTGCTCACCTCTCGAGCTCAGCGCCAGGTATACGTCACGCCCTCCTCTACCTCTAGGCCACTGAGCAGGCTGTTCTCTCTTCTACAACTCTCTCTCTCTCCTCTTTCTAAGTTCTATTCATCCTCTTCATTGTTTAACCTAAGTATCATTTCCTCCAAGAAGTCTTCCTGAGTTGGGTCGGATGTGGCCCTCTCCTGTCCTTCCTCTCCTCCTGGCACCTAGAACACACTGTAGCTCCCTGGCTTGCCCATACGCTCCTTCAGGGCCTGAACTACACAGGTTCCCAGACCCACTCCTGACTCAGGGCAGACAAGAAGGCAATGAATGATTATTCCTGGCACCTTTCCTGAAACACAGTTCTCAATTATTTTTTTTAGGCATTTGACTCTTACTTGAAAATATTTGCATCTCAAAATCCCCACCCTCTTCTTTGCATTTGAAAATTCCTCCTGCCTTCAATGCCTCACTCCAAAGAAAAGAATAACTTTGGGATATTAAATCTTACCAACAAATACGGTATTTTTTTTTTTAAACGTTTATTTATTCCTGAGAGACAGAGCGTGAGCAGGGGAAGGGCAGAGAGAGAGAGAGGCAGATGCAGAATCCGAAGCAGGCTCCAGGCTCCGAGCCATCAGCACAGAGCCCGACGCGGGGCTCGAACAAATAAGGTATTTTTTAATCCAAAGGGGAAAAGGAAAACTCAGAAAATGATAATAATACCATGAGATAGATTAGAATTAATACTTCTTTGGCATATTCATATGGATATCTCAATTGATTCTTATAATCCTATTCATTGTATTGGACTTCTGTTTTTACAGGGCATATTCATTACATACAATCGCAAGTGGCAGAAACCACCCTGTGTTAGCTTAAGCAAAAAAAAAAAAAAAGCAAAAGGGAACTTGTAACTGAGCAGGGGCATCTCATGGAACCCAAGGCATGGAGTCAGTCATTATAAAGCCTTTGGGGTTTTTGTTTCTGATTCTTTCCACACATGCACCTCATTCTTCTCTCTCTTCATAATGCCTTTTGGGTACCCAGTCCGTTAACCCAGATGGCTGCCATGGCTCCAAGGTCAACAGTCATAGGCCCAGCCACATGAGGGGGCTGATAGACTGTCCTTGAACCCAGGCACAGGCCCCCAAGGGAGATATTCTGGTGGCCCAGCGGAGTCAGTGACAGAGCAGGGTGACAGCTGCACTGCACAGGTGTCCATTGTCCTGACCCTATGGCAATGGTGGGAGGGTCTGGGAAGGGAGGGAAGTTTCCAGAGAAAGGGGTCCCCTCTGAGGAAGTTAAGGGACTTGGCTGAGAGCAAAGGAGGCCCAGGTGAAGCCAAGATGAGAGTAGGAGTCAAACACTGATCTTGCCCAAAGGTCTCCAATCATACTTTACATATAATTAAGAATTAGAAATATTGAAATTAGGTAAAGTTATGACATATGGACCAAAATATGCATTCCACAGGGCCCATGTAGTGCAAAATTTACAAAAATGGCCTGCTGGCAGCTTGGCAGGAGGGACATCCAAATCTGCATAGAAACCTTTTGGCAGAACTTAAAATTAAATTAAAACAACCCTTTATTAAATCCCAAGCAAAAGAATCCCAAACGAATTAAGTGTGTAAAACAATCATGTTTAAAACTCAATGATAATTTCTAAAATAAATGTAGTGATTTTGAGATTCATTGAGTTTCAGGAAGTGGTTTTTAATATAGAGTCTATTGGTTTTACATTTGCTTTTAAGAATTCGGTAGACTCTAGGGGCACTTGAGTGGCTCAGTTGGTTAAGTGTCCAACTCTTGGTTTCGGCTCAGGTCATGATCTCACCTTTGTGAGTTGGAGCCCCACATCGAGCTCTGCACTGACAATGCAGAATCTGTTTGGGATTCTGTCTCTCCCTCTTTCTGCCCCTCCCTTCCTCCCTCACTCCCTCCCTCCCTCTCTCTCTCTTTCTCTCAAAATAAGTAAATTAAAAAAAGTTTTAAGAATTCTGCAGACTCTTAGAGGCAAAAGAGATAAAGCAAGTAGGGACGGGGACCCAGGACCTGCCTCTGAATATCCCCTTCGCTCTGGGCCTCACAGCCATCTACCTGAGTGTCCCCATTGTCCCTCTACAGAATCCTGGCATGCTTCTGAGCAAGGGCACAGCCCAGTTTGAAAAATCTCTGATCTGGCCTAGATGAGAGAAAGAGGCCCAGAATAGTGGATCTCAAACTTGAATATATGAAAACACCTGTGAACTTTTTATAGATGCAGATTCCCAGGCTCCACTCTCAGAGACAGATTCAAGGAGTCTACAACCCTTGCAGGCGGCCCAGCCAGTTCTTATGCAGGGGGGTCCTCTGCATGGCGGGAGCCATCTGTCCAAGGTCACTAGTGAGGGAGCTGGATCCAAGACCCAGGCTTCCTGATGTCCAGTTCAATGCTTTTCCTACCAGATTTCACCGACTCTTCAAGTTTCCAAGTGTTAAAATACAAACTTCACTACTTTAAAGAATCTAAATCAATCAATGATGAATGGAGACACAAAATGTGATGTGTACACACAATGGAATATTATTCAGCCTTAAAAAGGAAGAAAATTCTGATCTGCTACCACATGGATGACTCTGAGGACACAATGCTCAACGAAATAAGCCAGTCACGAGAGGACAAATAGTGTATAATTCTACTTGTACAGTAGTCAATTCATAGAGTTAGACAGTGAAATGGGGGTTACCAGGAGTTGAGGGAACAGGGGATGAAGAGTTGTTGCTTAATGGATACAAAGTTTTAGTTCAGGAAGATGAGAAAGTTCTGGAGGATGGTGGTCACGGTTGCACAACAATCTGAATGTACTTATTGCCACAGAACTGTACACTTAAAAATAGTTAAAATAGTAAATTTTATGTTATGTATATTTTACCACAATAAAAAAAACCACAATCAAATTTTTGTCTGCACTTCAAGGAGATTTCATTTACCATTTTGTAGATGGGAAGATACATTTAGAAATCAGCTGGCTTCTAGGGACGCCTGAATGGTTCAGTCAGTTAAGCATCCGACTCTTGATCTCAGCTCAGATCTTGAGCTCAGGGTTGTGAGTTCAAGCCCTGCATTGGGCTCCATTCTGGGTGTGAAGCCTGCTTTAAGAAAGAAAGGGAGGAAGGAAGGAAAGAAAGAAGGAAGGAGAGAAAAATCATTTGGCTTCTGGATGTGGGTTCTAGACACTGAGCTTACTCAACTGCTCTAACTGTATGGCTTTGTGCCCCCTCCCTCCCAACCTCCAAGAACTGTTCTCTCTCATGGTCACTCCCATGGTGCTGCCTTTTTAGCCTCTGCATCAGTGCCTGATGCTAAGCCTAACACTTGCTAAGAGAGTAACAGAGGCAACATGCTCTAGTAAGGCCTGAAGCACTCACCCTGGAGGGAAAGAAGAGCAGAAAGAACTGAGAAAAGGAAAAGTGAGGCTGGAAAGAAACTCTGGAAATGGTGAACATGGACCTAAGAACACATGGAGTAAGAGCTGGGAGACTATTAAGACGGGAAACTTTAATGTGCCCCCCCACTTTGTTCTTAAAGTTTATCTATTGAGAGAGAGAGAGAGAGAGAAGGAGAGAGAAAATCCCAAGTAGGCTCCTCACTGTCAGTGCAAAACCTGACGTGGGGCTCAGTCCCATGACCTTAAGATCATGACCTAAGCCGAGATCAAGAGTCGGATGCTTAACTGACTGAGCCATTTCTGGCCCCTTTTCAAGAACAGTTGTAGCATTGGAATTTCCTAGAAAAATAGATAGACTCATTTGAAGACAGTGAAGCACTGCATGGAAGTAACTGGAAACCAGGCTTCCTCCTGATTTCTGAAATGTCCCATCACTGAGCAGTTATAAGAAAGAGAAAGTTAAGAGCAAACTGAGAAGCCACATGCTGTAAGTTCTTGGTCATAACACAAATTCCATTCTTAGTTGATAAAAGGGACATGAATCGCCACAAGCAAGAAAGGGGAGCAAGGAGAAAGTGAAAAAGAAATGAGAGGTCAACACTAGCTTTCTGAGACTGACATTGTGATGAGTTTTCTTTCCCTGCTCAGCAAAGTTTATCTGGTAGTCGTAAGTTCATGGCGTTGGGCAATTGTCCAAACATTTGGGGAAGTTACTCATGAAGAAGAAGCCAACTCCAGACAGCTCATTGGGAAATATGGAGAGTCAGTGCCTGGGTGGTTTTCATACTAATCCAGGATTTATTAAAGCTCAGAAAGCAAGCAGCGGAGAGGATTTTTATAATGAGCCAGAGTCATCAACATTTCGATAGAAAGGAAAGTTTTTCTCTGGTCCAAAGGAGGTGGCAGGCCCCAGGAGGCTGTGAAGAGGAGCAGGTTCGTTTTGTGAGTGCTGTGGCAGGTCCTGGCGACTCCAGCAGGGACAGAATGGTTCCCTTCTGAGCCCCCTCCCCTCCAGGGTACAAAGTTTTCTATTGCAATTGGGAGAAATTAGACTCCATGATCTAATAGAGCTAAGTTTTTCCTCTCAAATATGGTACGATGTGACATCAGCATCTCTGCCAGATTCTGTTGCTGCCCAGGGGAAGTGAAACGCAGGTGGACCACATTTGTGACATTGATTTAGTCTTCCCAAGTTGTATGAAAATGAAGTCATTTTAAATCACCAAGGTAGTTAAAGAAGCCCTACTTGAAATCTTTTGTAAATCTAAATATGCTTCTGAAAAGGGGGTAAACAATTTTGAAAATATTTTGCTTATAGCTCTGAATTTCAATTCATCTCCTTTGCTGCTAGAACATTCAGAATGTTGTAAATGTTCAGATTAATCATCTGTCACTGTCCATCTTGATTTCCCAGAACATTTTATCAAACAGATTGGTTTCCCTGAGTGTGAAAAATCTAATAATTCTATGGGGCACCTGGGGTGGCTCAGTTGGTTAAGCATCATACTCTTGATTTCGGCTCAGGTCATGATCTCACTGTCGTGGGATCGAGCCCCACATTGGGCTCTGCACTGATAGCTTGGGATTAGTTCTCTATCCCTCTCTCTGTCCCTCCCCCCTCAAGCTCTCTCTCTCAAAATAAATTTTTAAAAGAGAAAAAAAAGAAAAAATCTAATAATTCTACAGCTTCCTTGGAACTTTATAATACTTTACCAAATTTTTCTCTAAAAAAACTTAAAAAAAATTCCAAACGCACAGGAAGACCACATCATCTGGCCCTCGAACATAGCCTAGGTTGACTTTTTAATGAAGGACTAGTTCTTGGGCATAAGTAGATGGTGATTTTCAGTGCTCAGCTCAATATACATACCTTGTTTGGAGAGGGTTCCGAGCAAGGCACAGGCTGGAGAGGAGGGATGGGGTCAACAAATACTACAGGGACTCAAGGCATAGACACGCCTGCAGTGAGGTGAGGGACAGCTTCATAGAGGGGGTGACTTCCCACCTAGATCTTGAGGGGAAGGGTTTGGATACTCAGAGTCAGGAGGAACATTTCCTACCAGGAGGAACAAAGGAGAAACTGCTCAGAGGTGTGAGATTGGAGAAGTGTTTGGGGACAGAGGATGCACCAACGTGGCACAGTTTCCAGAAAGGAGAGGAGGGTAGATCCTGGAAAAGTTTCAGAAGAAATTATGAAATAAAGGTTTGTAAACATTTATGAGAGAACAATAATTGTTAGGAGTCACTAAGCATGGATTCATTAAGAACTAGTCATTTCCTGTTTTTTATAAGGTTACTAGACTGGTAAACTGGAGGATATTGTCAAGGGGATTCTTGTGATTGTCTGAAAGTTTTTATGGTCCTGTTCAGGAGTGGAATGGAAGGCCCTGAGTTCTACCATGCATCTCACTTCAGTGGGGCATCTGAGCTCACCAGATGCAGTGAGATTCTTGTTGTTGTGGTTTGTGTGACCAAACATTCATCTCCAAAGAGAGCTGAGGATGGATTGATGGTAGGATGGAGGGAGGGCTCCAGTACTAACTGGGGCTCCATGATGGGCCCATTTCTTTTTTTTGTCTTCATCCTTGTTTGCCAATGACATAAAGAAATGTACAGGAGGCATCTATTAGAATTTTGGATAAAATAAAATTGGAAGGGAAAAATACAAGTATCTTTTGGGGCTAGAACAGTGAACAAAAACAAGCAGCTAAAATACTATACGTATAAATGTAAAAGACTGTAAGTAGGATCAAAAAATCAACTACTCAGAAGCAGATGAAGAAATGTCTCCACAACAGTTGGTGTGAAAAGAGACCTTTTCGTTTACCACAATATGACTTAATGGAGTGATGCGCTTGGCAAAAAAGACTATTTAGTAAACATACAGTGTCTGTATGTTCTTTAATTCAACAAATCCTTATTTAGCCCCCTGATATGTGTTGGGCACTGGGTCGGGCAGCAAACACATTGGAGAACAAGACAGTCAGAGTGCCTGCCCTCTTTACTGGGGGAAGGACACAAAGACACAAGAAAACACTACAACTTGTGACGGAGGCCTGGAGAGACACAAATGAAGGTCAGAAAGAGGGTGATGAGGGACCCATTTTTCCTGGGTTGGCCATGGCAGGCCTCTTGGAAGAAATGGCAGCCAAACTGAGGCCAGGTGAAGGGAAGGAGAGTCAGAGAGGCAGAACATGCCGGGCCGGACAGGGAGTGCATTGGCCGGGAGTGTGGATGGAGCTTGATGTGTTCCATGAACTGAAAGACCAATGAGGCTTGTCCATATTTGTGGTCATCAACATCCATTGTTTCATTCTTCCATGGTGATAGGGTGTTGACACTGGGCAGTCCTGTCGTACTACGTTTCGCAGCATGTGGCCATAGGGTTGAGTTGTCGTTAGTGGAATGCGAACAAATGGTCTCTGATGGGAACTGGTACCCATAAGAGATATGTACACCACCCCCCAACCCGCCATGCTCTTTTTATTTCTTGCTACCTGCATCCAGGACATGGCAGCAACCTAGCTTGGACAGGAATGCCCCATGGAACAGCAGACAGAGCCCCAGTGGGAAGGGGGTCTGGGTCCCTGAATGCCTACAGAGAGCAGGACGCTCGCTAACCTGGATCTCTCACTTCCAGAGAGATCTTTAAGCCATTGAAGTAGTACTACACCATCTGTTACTTAAATCTGTTACAGAAACAAAGGAGATACTAGCTCCACCAACCCGTCCACATTTAGACACTGCATTTAGTTTAAAGGGTCACTTTTTAAAAGAGAGACATTGACTGTTGGAAGCATATCCAGAGAAAAGTAAGAACCATGACATTTAGGAATCAGAAAACCAAGTCGATGAAAATCTGTTAAAGATGCTGTAGTTGTTTAGTCCAGAAAAGGGATTTCTTGGGGTGACATAATTGATGACCGTCTTCAAACACTGAGGAAGGAGAATGAGGCAGAATTGGGGTGCCTTCTGTTAGACCTACGGGCATTTGGGTTTTACTATGAGGCAGATTCTAATTCAATATAAGAGAGAAGCTACTAATGATGAGGGATTATTAGAAAATTCCAGACTGAGAGGTGCCTGGGTGGCTCAGCCGGTTAAGCATCCGACTTTGGCTCAGGTCTTGATCTCATAGTTTGTGATTTCAACCTCCACATCAGGCTCTATTTGGATAGTTCAGAGCCTGGAGCCTGCTTCAAATTCTGCATCTCCCTCTCTCTCTGCTCCTCCCCCGCTCATGCTCTGTTTCTCTCTCTCTCTCTCAAAAATAAATAAACATTAAAAAAAGAAAAAAAAAAGAAGAAAATTCCAGATTGCTTTGAGTATCAACAGCTTCTCCCCCACAGTGTCCAAGCAGAGCCTGACTGGCGACTTGTGAGGAGACATTTACAAAGACAGTTGTGGTATCATTGTGAAGATTCTAATGAATTCTAAGATTTTGGGTAGGGAAGGTCATAAATAACGCAGGTTGAAGCCAGGTCATCATGGGATTGAGTGTCAGTTTGGATTGAATGCTGGAGACAAGGGGACTCTTGGAGGTTTCTGAGTAGAGTAACCACATGATAAAAGCAAGGATCATTGCTTTGGCCAACATCAAGGGAGAAATTATGATTTTCACAGCCTGTGTTGGTGCTCGCCTTGCCTGAACCAGGAGCGATTTAAGGAAAGCCAAGAGTAAAGAATATTGATTTTCATTACTTTATTCTTGAGATAATCCAAAAAATATTTTGGGGCTAGCATTTTTTTTTAACTTCTCTCCCAAGACGAGTGATCTTTTAGTCCAAGGAACTCAAAGTACTTTTCACCCTAGTCTCATTCAGTCTTGTCACATATCTGAACTACTATGTCAGGGGCAAGAATGTCAAACCTCCTCTCTCAGATAAGGAGAAGGCCTCACAAAGAAAGCCAGTGAGTGGTTCAAGGTCAAGGCAGTGAGTCAGTGGCAGGGCGGGCTGTTTGATTGAGGTCTGCCACACTGCCCGGAGCCCGGGCGAAGGGGGCCCTCAACTAGGAATGTCTTCCACGTACCAGAAAAACCAACCTGAACCAAGAGTTTCTCCAGAGTGGGAAATTAGTTGGGATGTTTCAGCGTCAACCAATTTCGCTTTGCAGGACAGATGAGGAAAGTGGGGCTCAGCAAGGCCACCCAGGCGAAGCTATGACTTGAACCCAAGTGGGTTCCTGGCACTAGATCTTACCATCCCACCTACCCGGACAATGGTAGGCTCAGGAACACCCCACACGCCAATTACCTGGAATCAACGGGGCCATCAGCATTAGCTCCACTGTCTGGAAATATAAAGGCTTATATTGGCTTTGGCCACCAAAGAGAGGAAACATTCTGCAATCCTTGAACACTCGCAGCTGAGGGGGGGTGGGGAGAATTGTTTGAGCCTTGTAACTACAAAGTCAAAAGGGAAAACATGTGTTTCACATTTGTCTTGGGATGGGAAAGAAAAACTTTTCCTTTCACTTAATCTCGGTTTAAACAAACAGAGAGACGGCCCTTTTTGTAAACTCACCGAACGTCAAATATCGTTCACTTCGCATGGCATCTGTTTACTAAGCCACTACAGAGCCACTTTCCTCACGTAAGCTCCTCGATTAGGAAGGCACTTCAGCTTGAAGAGGGGCAACCAAAATAATACACGTTTCCTCCAATGAACTGGACGAGAATCAGCCAATGGAGTCAGGTTTCCAAATCTATAACCTCTTGGTTTCAGTCAGAGACCCGAGGCAATACGGCTTCAGTCATGACTCAGGATTTTGGGAGTGAAGGCAAGCACGTCAAGTGATGTAAGAAAATTCCCCCACTCCCCCATCCCACTGGCTTCCTCCTCCCCGCCCCTCCCCCCCCCCAGGGAATTCAGTCGGAGCGCACTGTGGGGGAGGGGTTGTGGAGTCACCGGGTGCTGAGTTGCCCGGCACACCTCCCATCACCGAGGCAGTGGCCAGCGTCAGCGCCTGACAAAGGAAGTACTCAGTTACAATTACTTTCCTGTTGGCCTGTGAGCTCCGATAATTGCTTTGCAATGTGTGTGTGTGTGTGAGAACCTCATAAAGTAAACCAAGAAACAGAAGGGCCAGGTCTGGGCTAAAGGGAAGTGTCAAGTGGGGGAGGTTCGTGATGCAAGCCTACCTTTGAAGTCACTTTGTTTGTGAAAAGTCTGCTGGGCTCTCTCTTAAGGAAACTCCGCTGGAATGAGCTTTCTGTGCGTGTGGGGTTTAGGGCTATTGTTTTTGGCTCCAATTTTCACCTCAAGCCCTAGCTAGGACATGTATAAATCCCATAACAACAGCCTGACATGAAATTGCTCACCCTCTCATAGCATCAGGGGACTTTTACTCAGGCGGATTTTGAATGCCTCATTGTTCAATAGGACAGGAAGTTTACTCTCAACGTAAATGAGGAATGGTTTTTTGGGTTTTTTTTCCTCCTTACCTCCTTGGAAGATTTTCACCGAGACCTGCCTTGTCATCCCCAGTCTAGCTTCTTCCATGTCAGCAGCTGCGGCCTGGCCCTGCTGTCAGGGTTCCTTCTCAGAGTCGGGGTTTTCTCAGGACTAGAGTTTTAGGCTTTTCCCTGGAAGTGACACTAGGTGGTGGTCTAAGGGACACCAAGGACAGGGAAGAGTTGTGTCTTCTGAAAAGGGTTGAGTTTTGGGTTTTTGTTTTCGGTTTCTTCAATTCCAATCTTGACCTAGGTTTGTGTCTTACACACACACAGAAGAAAGCCCCACTGCCAAACCTTATGATTTGTTTCTTAGGCTACATCACGTGGTGGGCCTCTATCACATCAGCTCACATTTGGGACATCAGGCTAGGACTCTGATGTCAGAATATGTCCAGCTAACTGGCGTCAGCAAGTAGATGCTTACTTCAGAAACATGACGCTACCACCCGTTGGAGCAAATCTCCAAGAACGATAGAAACTTCTAGAAAAAGCATTGCAGGCTCCCCCTTCTCATGACATACTCTGTAGACAAACTCTTAAGAAGGCACAAGAAAACTCTTCTAAACCTTCTGCTGATGCCCCCGCCAGGAGTCTGGCCAAGAGACCCTCAAAAAAAGAAGAGGTTCATAGACACAACAACTTTTAGTCAGAGGAAACCACATAAAGATCATGAAGAGGTAAATGACAGGGACACTGACCTTGTAGGATGAGTAAGCCCTAGTTTGCTTGGTTCTGTTATCTCCAGAATCTTTTTTCTTCTATATATCTGAAAAGAAATCAGTAATAAGCTTTAAAAAGAAAAAGAAAAAAGTCAAGTACTGTGCCTAAACTCTAGAGATCATTCTGAAGTTGAAACATCATCGCAACTGTCTTCTGCTCATGGCTTCGTCATCAGCACCCCCAGCATCACACTAATCCTAGACAGCATACACGCTCAAGATTTTTTTTGTTTATTTAAAATCGTAGTATTGACCAGGGCTTTTACATGTGTGTCCGTGTCCGTGTGTGTGGGCACATGCATGGGTGTGTGTGCGTTTTCATTTGCACTAGGTCAAGTACAAATAAGTAAGAAATAGCAACCTCATTCCTGGCCGAGGCTCTGTTCTCAGACCTGCTTTCACATGAGAAACACCTGCAGAGATCTGTCTACGACATGGGGAAGCCTGAGTGTCTCCCTGAGATTCTGATTTAACTGGGGTGCTCTGGGGTCTGGACACATTCCTACATTCATTACAGTTCACATCTAAGGTCACCATGTACTGAACTAGTCCAGCCCCTAATAAAGCCCCCCTCCACTGGTCCACAAGGCCTACAATCACCAGCCCCTGGGACAACATCTCTTTTCTCTGGCATTTGTCTCCTCTCTCTGCTGCTCACCCTGGCTTCACCCTTGGCTTCAGTATCTGGGATCTGGCCATGTCTGTGGCCATCACTGTGGCAAAACAGTTCTCCCCAAAATGCCCTCAAGTATAACTCAACGTTCTAAGTTACTCCTTTACACTCAATAAAAATGACTGCATGTACGGGGCACATGGGTGGCTCAGTTGGTTAAGTGTCCAACTCTTGGTTCTGGCTCAGGTCAGCATCTCACAGTTCAAGCCCCATGTCAGGCTCTGTGCTGGCAGCACGGAGCCTGCTTGGGATTCTTGGTCTCCTTCTCTCTGCCTCTCCCCTGCTCAAGCTCTCTCTCTCTCTCAAAATAAATAAATAAACATTTTCAAAAAAAAAAAAAAAATGACTGTATTTGTAACGCATCCAATCATCCTTATGTAATGAGGTGAGGAACACCAAGCTGTAGTTTAGTGACACCTGACGTCAAGGGCCCAGGGCAAATCCATCCCATGTAAGGCACCAATAACGACAAGTCATAAAGCTGCAGGGCTCAGGGCCCAGGCCAGAGCTTGGCACCTCATAGATGCTCGGCAAACTTCTGATAAAACTGAGCGTGTCAAGTCTGTAAATTCAGGGTGCTTCCCCAACCTAATCTGGTTCTGGAAATTCAAATGATCGGATTGAGAAAAAGATGTCTGGGTGATTACAAAACCCCCTCTCGAGAATGCAGTGAGTGGCAGAATTAGCCGAGGACGTGCAGCAGCTCTCAGCAGATAGGCACATGCTCGTTCCCTGCCTGCTCCCGCTCATGGCTCTAGCCTCGGAACAGCGTTTCGTGCCGTTGCAGAAGCAGGACTCAGGGGTTTCCCTTCTACCAAGAAAGCAACTGAGTTGTTGGGGTTATAAACCACTCCTCTGAGATGATGCCCCATGGTATAGACTGTCAATGGTAGACATGGGATTGTTCTCCAATCCGCGTAAACACTCAAGTGCCTCAAATCCTCCAACACAGCCATTTTATCTTCTTTGGCCCCGTCTTGCGCATCACACCCCACTCTGAACCCGTTTCTGGAAGGGGGTTCAAGCCATTGAGGCAGCACCTCATCTATGTGGTGCCAAATCACACTCATATTTTAAGTTAATAATATGTTCAAGGTCTGCTAGGACAGGCCTCTCCCAATCCCACCTCACCCCTCTTTTCCAGAATCGTCTTTCCCATTTTCTCTCATTCGTTAAAATGTGGATTTGTGTATTAAAAAAAAAAAATCAATGAATCCTCTGAGGTTTTGATTGGAATTACAATGAATCAGCAAATTAATTTGAGGCTAAAGAATTTTTCTAAATTGAATTTCCCCATTTAGTGACACCTATTTTATTCACATCTCTCTTAAAATTTCCCAGTACAGTGGCACCTGGGTGGCTCAGTCGATTAAGTGTCCGACTTCGGCTCAGGTCATGATCTCACAATTCGTGGGTTCGAGACCCGCGTCAGACTCAGTGCTGACAGCTCAGAGCCTGGAGCCTGTTTCGGATTCTGTGTCTCCCTCTCTCTCTGCCCCTCCCCCACTCACACTGTGTGTCTCTCTTTCTCTCTCTCTCTCTCTCTCAGAAATAAACATTAAAAAAATTTATTTTAAATTAAAAAAAATTTCCGAGTACAATTGTGTAGTGTTCTTTTTTTTTTAATTTTTTTAATGTTTATTTATTGTTGAGACAGAGAGAGACAGAGCCATGAGTGGGGGAGGGGCAGAGAGAGAGAGAGAGGAGGGAGACATAGAATCCAAAGCAGGCTCCAGGCTCTGAGCTGTCAGCACAGAGCCCGACGCGGGGCTCGAACTCACGGACTGCGAGATCATGACCTGAGCCGAAGTCGGATGCTCAACCGACTGAGCCACCCAGGAGCCCCAGTGTAGTGTTCTTTATCAAGATCCCATGCAGGTTTATCGAGAAGTGGTTTATGGATTCAGGTAATACTGTGACTGGGATGTAAGACACCTTGACTGTAGTGTGTTTATCTTGTGCCCAGTCATTTTTCTAAATATTTTTATTGTTAATTCCAGTAGTTTTTATCTGGTCCCTTAAATTTGTTAAAGGTACAACCACAGGATTATGAAGAATGATGTGTGGTATTTTCTTTTATTTATTTTTGAGAGTGAGAAAGACAGAGTGCAAGCAGGGGAGGGGCAGAGGAAGAGAGACACAGAGAATCTGAAGCAGGCTCCAGGCTCCAAACTGTTAGCACAGAGCCTGACGCAGGGCTCGAACTCAAAAACCGTGAGATCATGACCTGAGCCAAAGTTGGACACTCAACCGACTGAGCCACCCAGGAGCCCCTGAGGTTTTGTATTGATTCATGAGTCAAGGGGGTAGTAGTCTAGTGTATTAGTCTCCTGGGGCTGCTGTAACAAACGGGGTGGCTCCAAACAACAGAAACATGTCACAGTTCTGACAGCCAGAGGCTGAAATCAAGATGTCAGTAGGGTCAGCTTCTCCCGGAGGTTCTGAGGGAGCATCTGTTCCAGGTCTCTCTCTTAGCCTCCCCTCATTGTCAGGGATCCCTGGCGATTCTTGTAGCACTCTCTTTCTACTTCCGTTTTCACATGGCCTGCTTCCTCATGAGTGTGTCTGTATATCTCCAAGTGTCTTTCTTTGTAAGGACCTCAGCCATTGGACTTAGGGCCTCCTCTAATCCAATATGGCCTCAGCTTAACTTGACTGCATCTGTGAAGGCTCTATTTCCAAACAAGGTCACATTCACGGGTCCGGGAGATTAGGACTTCAACGTGTCTTATTGGGGGAGACACAATCCTGCAGCATCCAGTGTGCTTGCCTCTGACCAGTTTGCGCCTAGAGCTTTGGGGCCAGTTCACGCACCGTGTTTCAAGATGTCCACTGACATATTACTCGTATCTGTGTGAGGAATGGTCATGGTAACTACAGTCAGCTTGGATCCGGGAGGCCCTGAGAGGAGCATAGTCTCTGCCTTTACTTAGTTACAGGGCTTTCGTGGTACCCATAATCTGTGTTGTTCCGGGGGGTGACATTTGGAGGGAAGCAAATTTTGGCTCAATCTAATTTGACTCAAAGATCCAAGGGATCTTTGGATTAAGGCCGTCCACCAAGGGCCGTCTCTCTGCGGCAGTAACAAGTTACATCATCCTTCACCCATCTGACCAACACGTACTGAGGCCTAGTACATGCCAGGCAGCAGGCACCGGGCCAGATGCCGGGGCAGTGACAGGTTCCAGAGAGACACAGGTGTTGCCCTCAGGAGGCTCACAGTCTAGTGGCCCCAGCAGGGCCCAAACAGCCTGGATGTGCACAGTGCTCAAGATGTTAGGAAGGAGAATCTCTTTGGAGAGAGTGTGGCCAGATGACCATTGCATGCCCTCAGAGCTAAGGCACTGTGGCCTTTATGATCCCTGAGGCAAACTGTAGAGGAAAGCAGAGGTTTGGGGTGGGAGCGTGGGGGAGGAAATGGATTTATAAACAAAAGAAAAAAGGATTGAGGTGCCTGGGTGGCTCAGTTGGTTAAGCTTCCGACTTCAGCTCAGGTCATGATCTCACGGTTCGTGAGTTCGAGCCCCGTGTCAGGCTCTGTGCTGACAGCTCAGAGCCTGGAGCCTGCTTCGGATTGTGCGTCTCCCTCTCTCTCTGCCCCTCCCTCACTCGCTCGCTCTCTCTCAAAAAGTAAATAAACGTTAAAAAAATTTTTTTAAAGACTTAATAAAAAAAAAAGAAAGAAAAGGAAAAAAGGGTTTCCATGAACCCAGAGGGGCTTTCCCTGGCAGGACGCACGCAGGAAAGCAGGCTCCCTTGCACCATCATGCACGCCTGCCTGCAGAACTTGATCTAGGCTCCCGTTACAGTGTCCTCAGCCTTACCCCGCCCACCCTCAGGAGCAGACGCTCAACAAACAAACAATCCAGACCCACCGTGGCTGCTCGGGCTGGGGCCACCTCAGTGGGGAAACCAAATCCCTTTCCCCAATCTCAGCAGACAAAACAGCCTGGGCCCTAGGTGTTTCCCCTTCTGCCCGGGACACCCAGCCAGGGAAAGCAAAGCGAGAAGCCCTAAATCAAGTGTTTTCAGCAGAACCAGGCCCGGGGGTGGAAGGGAGAGGCCTCCACTCTCAGCGGCTGCTCCTCCTTAAAGATCCAAAACAAAGCCGGTGCCAGGGAAGTTAATCTGCCCTGAGATAGGGGAAGCCACGCCCTGAGGTGGAGAGGGAGCCGGCCCAGGGCACCGTGGGCCCAGGAAGCTGGGCCTGTGCGTCGGTACCCGGCCAAGGTAAACCTTGGTGTACGATGCCCAGGAGGGGGCAAGTCCGGTCCTCCAAGAAAAGAAACCCTGTCTTTGCTTGATTGCTGCCCTTTGACCACGTGAGAAGATAAATACATTTTTTAAATAGATCTGTCATCAGTGCTGGGAAACGCCTGGTACTCTACACCAGAGAGGTCTCACAAAACAAAGAATCCATCTGGTCGTGATCACAGCGTTCCCGCCCCCACCATCCATCCTCTTCCTGCTTCCCCACACACGCGCATGTGTCTTCACGTGTGAATGCACACGCACATGTGCGCACAGACTTACACGTATGCACACAGGGGCACATACGTGCCCACATTCATGCGTTCACCCTACGCCTCACCCTTCCGCACACATCCCCGCACGTATCCTCGCACACGTGTACATACGTGAGTGTGCCTGCATCTACCCTCACAGGGTACATGTGTATACATGCACCCTTATATACAAATACGCACATGCACGCACCTCCTCACGCAAAGCACGCATGTCCTCACGTATATTCTCATTCATACGCGCATCTCACACAAACATCCTCACACACAAACACACACCATGCATACACATCAGTACACAAACACACACCCTCAATCCCCTTGCACGTATGCACACATGCACGTACACACACCCCGTCACACGTAAGTGCACCTCGTACATGAAACCACATGTGGGCACACATTTTCACATCACATGTCCTCACACACATGCACCCATAGGTTCATCCTCACACACACATCCCTTCACAAACACATTCCCTCCCACCCTCACACATGGGTGAATAGCCTTACACACACACACACACACACACACACACACTTATTTTGCTGATGCTTCTCCAGGAGTTGATTTAACCGCCTTCTCTGTGAAAAGACAAAGCCAATGACTTCCTTATTGGGGCATATTTCATTTTGAAACCCATGGCCTGGGACCCAGGTCACAGACGACCTGCCACAGAGCCTGGGCCATGGAGATGCCAGGTAGGCATGTTCCTGCCATCCGTCTGCCACAGAAAGAGCTAGGGCTTTGGAATTGGGCAACATGTTTCTCTCAGTGACCTCGGACAAGTTACAGAGCCTCTCTGAGTCTTAGATTCTCATAAACACGGAAAGCTAATACCACCTACTTCATGGGATTGGAAAGACGGATATGACTTCAGTGAAGTGGCCACGCAGCGTAGGCATTCAGGAGAAAGCCTGGTCCATTTTGCTGCCCTGGGTCACGGCCACCATTTCCCAGGTCTTTGGGCACGTGCAAGACGGGACTAATGAAATCCAAGTGCAGAATACGAAAGGCAATTCGCAATGTTGCTAGCAAAGGAACGTTTTCTCCAGCTGTCTGGCCAAAACATGTCCAGGAATCTTCGGAGAAAGGGACTGTGGGCAGTTTCGAAGGCGGTGAGAAAGCTGTCGCTTTCCATCTCTAGAGCTACAGTGGCCAACTGGGGAAAAGCAGAGGAAAGAGAAGCCAGAGGGAAGGAGAGATCCAAAGAAACAGAACCTGAAAGAACTCCATGAGCTGCTGCCTGAAACATCTGGAAACACGCTAACGGGCATGAAGGAAAACGCGGCGCCGAGCCATCTCTTGGCACGAGCTCTGAGAGCCGCCTGAGGGAGCTGGAGCAGACGCTGTGGGACTTTTCTCCTGGGTTGTTGCAGCTTCCTCCTCGAGCTGGCCTGGCGTGGCGGCCGAAATGCGGAAACGTGGCCTGACTTCTCTTCCCACCAACCAACACCGGGCCTTGGGTTTTCACTTGGTGATATACACAGTTCAGTGAAGCTGATGAGGCTCATGTTTCCGGGAGAAAAAAAAAAAAAACAAAAACTATAACGTTGTGAGTGCCAGCCACCATGCTGAGTGCTGCACATGCATCCTCTCAATTGTTACGCTGAGTCTGGAGGTGGCGACGGTGTGAAAGTTATGTCCCTTTTACCGATAGGATAACAGCTCAGAGAGGGTGTGAGCCTTGCCTGAGGTCACAGAGCCAGCAAGGGGTCGTGGTGAGATTTGAACCCACAGCCCATTTGTCTTCTAACCGCTGTGCTCTCCTGCCGAAGAGGAGTAAGTGTTAATCTTCCCGGCTCTCCCCCCGCACTCAGGGGCCAGAGCCCCCTGGGACCCAGCTGCCGGAAACGGATGACCTCAGCCAGCCTCCTCGGCTCACAGACAGCAGGGAAAGTGCAGAAGCCAGGGACTGGCCCAAGGTCACGTCGCGCCCCGAGTCTCATCCTCATTCCCGGACTTCACTCTCCCTGACAGCCCCAGGACAGAGCCGGGGAAAAACCTTCAGAGACATCTCCCAGGAAGATAGCTGAAAGGCGGGGCAGAGCCGGAGGCTCTAGCGACGCGTCATGAGGTGATGCTGATGGCATTGTATTTCCCACTTTTGAGAAATGCTCTGGCATCAGACAAGTCATGGGGGAGAGCAAGAGGAATTTGGCAGGGATCTGGTTGTAAGCCATCTGGAGGCCTGGTGTGAGGGACCAGAAGAGTGGCTGCCTGTTCCGTGTGGCGCCGTTGCCTGAGTGCGGTCACAGCTCTCTGTTCACAGGAGGTGCGGCCGTGACCAGGGAGACTCAGAGAGGGTGGCTCTCCCCCGAATCCCAAAGCAGGGCAGGGACATTCCCGCCATGGCGTTTTGCAGTCTCTGTCCTGTGGGACTGAGCGAGGGCTCATTGAACACTCGCCTGCTCGCATGGGAGCGCCTCTCACGTCATCGTATCGGGAGTGCGACATTCTAGTACGACTCGCCACTGCGAGGCAACTCCTGTGTGCCAGGGACTGTGCTCAGTATCTTCCCCACGTTCTCTTGCTTCATTCTCACCACTGTGTTGTGGAGGCAGAACAATTACCGCCCCCGTTTCTAGATTTCCACCCCAGGACACAGAGGCCAAGAGGTTTGATGAGGTTACAGAGGTGATGAGGATGGAGCCAGAACTCAAATCCAGCCCCGGCTGCCACCCCTGACACTGTGTCACACCTGCATCACTTCTGGCGCCGTGGGTCGCCCCTGAGTGTCATTCAAGCAGGAACGGCCAGAATCCGGGCCGTCGCAACCCCCACCCTGCTCCCTTCCCCTCTGAAATGGGGACAACGGCAGATATTCTACCCGTCCCCTCGTGCTGGCCTTGCTCACCCACGGGTGAGTCAGCTGGAATTTCTGGACATCCCAGGCTCACAACCGTGGTACCAGGAGCTGTCAGGAGGCAGGAATGCTCGGAATGCGGCTCTGTGCGCTCCGGCTGCACCCCTCTCCACCCCTGCCCCCCAGGCCGAATCCACAGAGACGTTTGGAAGGTGAATGACACAGTGTTTGTCAAGGGTTTGGGACGACAGGTGCATTCGAAGACGAAGACAAAGACTGATTCTTTTCTGGGACTGCCGGCACAGTTTCCCATCCCTCCCACGCACGTCCGCGTTCCAGGCCCGGATGCTCTGTGCCCCAGGCTCCGGTGAAGGGCAAGCAACCACTGATTAGGTAGCAAGAAGGAAAAAAATGTCCTGGGCTCATAAAAAATGGAACGTTCAACCCCTTCGCCCAACTCCGACCTGGCCTTGCGACTCCACCACCCCGATTCGGTCGCTTGCCTGCTCAGATGCCTGTGTGAACGCCACAGGGATTTTTCCTGCACCTTCTCTGTGTGGGGGTCTGTCTTGGCATGGGGCGAAGTGGTGAAGAGGGCAGGGACCCTCCTTCCCTCTCAGAGCTAGAGGTGCGGATTCAGATAACAAGTGAATGTGCAATTACCGAAGGCAGCCAAGGTGTTGAAGGAAACTAATCAGGGCTAGGATAGAAATGGGATGGTCACTTTAAAATGAAATCTGGGACGCCTGGGAGGCTCAGTTGGTTAAGTGTCTGATTTCAGCTCGGGTCACAATCTCACTGTTTGTGGGTTCAGGCCCCACATCGGACTCTGTGCTGACAGCTCGGAACCTGGAGCCTGCTTCGGATTCTGTGTCTCCCTCTCTCTCTGCCTGTCTCCGGCTGGTGCTCTGTCTCTCCCTCTCTCTCTTTCTCTCTCAATAAATGACATTTAAAAAAACCTATTTTTTTTTTTTAAATAAAATGAAATCCAACCATCAGAGCTGCGTACCACCAGATTTGTCACCTGCCCCGCCGCCCCCAGCCCCGCCGCCGCCCCAGCCCATGTCATTTCCCCACCCGGGCTCCCTTCCTCCTCCCACCTTTGCAGGGGGCAGGGGGTGCTTCTCTGCCTCCCTGAGACCTTCTCACCTACGTGCCACTCTGTCCTGTGGCTATTGGATCGCTTATTTCTCAGGGGCAGGAAGCATAGTTGTCTCACCCGCCAGTGCCGTGTAGGAATTCCCTCTGACAGACATGCCCCCAGAACCTTTTATTTTGGAGCCACATAATAAATCCTCCTTTAGGGAACGAGCTTCCCCAGACTCCGGCTGCCCGCGGAAGGTTGGGAGGACGTGGGGGTCTGAGCAAAGAAACTGTATTTCAGAAACGCCGGGTGCGCAGGAGCCAGCCCAGAGCCTCAGGGATTCAGAAATTCGCATCACCCACATGCCGTTTAGGAAGGAGGAAGGGTTGAGGGTAAAAACTGTTTCATCAGCCCCTCTTCCACAAGTTCGGGCCCACAGATGTTGCCTTGATTACCTATCAAAACGAGCAAATGCCAAAACTCACCCAAGGCCTTGCTGACGCAGGGCACTGGAGAGAGAGAAACCGCTGGGCTGATTATCTTGGCTTTATCCGCCACATCTGGTCTAGCTCAGCATCTCTGCTTTCCATCTTTAAAGAGATGGTTGCAGAGTTCGAGAATCTCAGAGCCGCAGAGGCCTGAAAAGGCCTCGCATCTGACCTCCTCCCTTCGCAGATAAGGGTCCTGTCGCTAGGAAAGGCTGTGACTCACCCACGGCCACACAGCTGGTGAGAGGCCCAGCTGGGAGCCATCCCGTGGCTCTCCCCTCCCAGGCCGGAGCTTTTCCCGGCTTCCCAAGTTGCCTGTCAGACCCCGCCAAATCATTTCCACATTCTCCTCCATTGGCCGTTAGTAAGAGGAGCTGGCCGTGGCCCGTTCTCACTCCCTCCCCACCACCTCACCAAAAAGGAAAGAGATTCCAGAGCCAAACAGGGATCGCTTTTTTCTCGTCCTCTGATGTATCGTACGTTCTGTTCCAGGCCCCCCTCCGGGGGTGCAGCTCTCTGCCCCCACGCGATGCTGTAAAAGAATGTCGTCTACCCTCCCGTCAATCTTGAGGAGAAGAGGCCATTTCTCAATCGGGCAGTCAAGCCACCGTGGGCACCAAGGTGGAGGAGGGATGGCACATGTCCCTCAGCCGAGGCCTCCCTTAGGAGAGCAGGTGGTCCCAAGGCATCACAGCCCCGTTTCCCGAGCCCCTCTGTTGAGACTGTCTCCTCTCACCCAGACTGGGTCAAGAGTCTCTCCCGAAGGTGCTTTGCATCCCTTCTGGAACGAAGGATTGCCGGTGCCCACTCCATTATTTAAAGCTGTTGTAGAAATTGAGGCTCAGAGGGGTTCAGTTACCTGCCCATAGTCGCCCAGCTAATGAGTGGCAGGGTCAGAATTTGAACTCAGGTCTGACTCCAAAACCCATCTCTTCCTAAGACACTTCTCCATGTGCCGCAAAGGAGCTGTAGGCCTCCCGAGACACCCCTGCACACATGCTCAGAAATAGTGCCCCCGGCCTGAGTGTCTGAAGTCCCTCATCAGAGCCATCACCCAGTGAGTGACTCCAGTCACGGGTGGGCAGAGAAAGCTATAGAAGAAACCCCTTGGCAAAGGTCTGATTATGGCAGGACTGACCTCAATGTGACACCAAGGCCCAGGGGCTCAGGCATGGGAGGGCCCAGAGGTTGGTGGGGCAGGGCATGAGGGCAGCACCAGCCAGGAGAGGGAGAGCTCCCCTCAAAACCCCACAGGGCCGCTCCGGGGCAGGGATTGGTTTTGGGGTGGAAGGGCCCAGCGTGACTGGGAGACATTAGTCAGCAGCGGTGGTTTATGAAAGGAGGGATTGTCCGAGCCTCCTTACTCACCGGGCCGATCGGTCGTCCCCAGAGCCCGGGAGCAGGGCCGGTATCAGAGGGGGCCGGGAACTCGGCGCTGAGCGCTGCCCAGGTTGAATGGCCAGGGCATCAGGGGCCGAGCGTGGGGGCCTGTGAGTCACAGCCCTCGGCTGCCAGGCTGAGTGTCTTTATTGTCCACTCGGCCATGGGACAGGGGCCCAGAGCCCGGACGGGAGGCCCAACTCCCTCCTCTTACGTTAGGGGAAATCAGAGCTGATTCACGGGGTGCCTGCCCTCGGTTCTCACCCTGCTGACCTGCTGCCCCCCATCAGAAATTCAGAGAGTCAGAGTCACTCCCGGGCGGCCCCCCGCGTTCACCCGCCCGTTTCTTCTTCAATCATTCGCGTGCTCTTTTTGTTGTTGGGGTGTTCCTCCCCCCCAATTTTTATTGTTTCCAATTGTGAAAGTAATCTATTGAATATTATTCAGCCTTAAAAAGGAAGGAAATCCTGACCCATGCCACGACGCGGACGAACCTTGAAGACACTGTACCCAGTGAAATAAACCCACGTTGTATGAGCCCACTCCCATGAAGCACCTGGGATTGTCGAAATCCTAGGGACAGAACGTAGAATAGAATTTGCCAGGGGCTGGGGGATGGTGGGCAGAGAGGAGGCAAGGGGAGCTAGAGCTTAACGGTGCAGTTTCAGCATGGGAAGATGAAAAAGTTCTAGAGATGGATGGTGGTGTGTCGATGGTTGCACAATAATGCTAATGCACTTAATGCCGCTGACCTGTACACTTAAAAATAACTAAAATGGGGGGCGCCTGGGTGGCTCAGTCGGTTGAGCGTCCAACTTTGGCTCAGGTCATGATCTCGCGGTTCGTGAGCTCGAGCCCCACATTAGGCTCGCTGCTGTCAGCCTGTCAGCACAGAGCCCACTTCGGATCCTCTGTTCCCCTCTCTCTGCCCCTACCCGCTTGCACTCTCCCCGAAATAAATAAATATTTAACAAAGTGGCTAAAATGGGAAATTCCATATTTATGTTTATTTTATCACAATAAACACAAACCAAAAAAGTAATCTGTTGTGCAAATAGTACATAAAAGTAAAAGAGGGGCGCCTGGGTGGCTCTGTCGGCTAAGCATTCGACTTTGGCTCAGGTCATGATCTCACGGTCTGTGGGTTCGAGCCCCGCATCGGGCTCTGTGCTGACGGCTCAGGGCCTGGAGCCTGCTTGGGATTCTGTGTCTCCCTCTCTCTCTGCCCCTCTCCTGCTCCTGCTCTGTCTCTCTCTCTCAAAAGTAAATATAAAAAAAAAAAAAGTAAAAGATAACTGGTAAGTGTCCTCATCCCATCCTCTGCTATTAACAGTTGGAATATTTCAAACCTTTTTATATTCCTGTATGTGTGTGTGACTAAAGTTGGCCCTGAGGTGGGCGACTACCCTAGGTGCCAGCTACAGATAGCTACCCAGCTATGCTCCTAGTCTGTCCTCTGTTTCTCTCTCTCTCTCTTTGAAGGACAATGTCACATCTGCATTTGGCTCACAAACCTCAGGTGCCCCCTCAGGGCCAGGCAGCAAGATCATGGCAAGGTCATGGCATTAACCACAACACCATCTAGTAAGAGATTAGCCCTGTCTGACTTGGTGCTAGGCCCTCGCACGCATGAACACACTTCATACTTGTACCGGCACCACGAGGAAGGTCTGTCTTATGCCTGTGCCAAAACCCATTTCATAAATGAAGACTCAGAGGCATTGAGAGTGAGGAAGGTACCAGATCCCATCTCTGGAAGGAGGCAGGAAGGCGGGGTGTGCGGCTGGATTCAGAGGTGCCCCGGCTGCCTCGCGCCCCGCTCCTTGAGCCCACCGATCCTTTATAGGCCGCTTGCTCCCTTTGCAGTAATCCCTTAATTTCTGACTTCCAGGGGGAAAGGACTCCTGTGGTTGTGCTCGCTGTTTTGTCCTCCTTGAGCCCAGAAACACAGTAGGTGTTCAACAAATATTTGCGGAGAGAATAGTTCTCATTCATGGCTCTGTTTGATCTTCCCCCCACACCCCTGTGAGGTAGCAAGTTAGGAAATATGATTGCTGCCGGTATTAGTCATTCCGGCTAGCGGGCGAGATGGAGTGACTTCCTTCTGGTCACACGGCCAGGCCCGGCTGCGGAGCTGGGGCCCCCGGCTTCTGGCGCGCTTCCCAGGCCTTTCCAACTCTGTTGTCAAGATCTGTGCCCCTGCTGTTATGGGACAAAGATATTAATTGGCAGGAGGAATCCATTGAGTCATTACCAGCAATAATAATAATAATTGCAGTCATAGTCACTGTAATCTTTAACTCATGTAAGCCTCTTATCAATGGCACCAGTGAGGCCATATTATATCAGTTCTACAGTTAGGCCCAGGAAGCTCGAGCAACTTCCTCAACATCACATGGCTGAGAAGCGGCAGAACTGGGATTCAGACTCCAGAGCCCATACACCCCAGGCCAATAACCCTTAGCAGCTTCAGCCGGACCCCACAAGGCTCACGGCACAGCCAGGCTGAGCTTTGGTGAGGGAGGGTGCGGAAGGAGAGGTCGGTCATTCCCTCCCTCACTCATTCTGCCAGTCGTCTGACCCTCGCCGAGCCCCACCGGTGTGCTCCGCCGAGTGGCCCTAGGACACAGCCTGAATAGGACGAGGGCCCTCCCTGTCCCCACTGAGCCTTTGGCTTGGCAGGAGAGGTTAATGTCATAATTATGGGGTTAACTGTTTCATTAGAGCCCAGACAAGTGCCACCGAGGAGGGTTAAGGCTCTGCCAGTCTCTGATGGGCACAGACCAGGGCTGGGAGCTGGGGAGGGCTGCCCCGTGGGCCTGACCTCTGGGCTGAGCCGAAGGGTGGGTTGGGGTCAGGCGAGCAGAGTGGAAGAGCATGCCAAGCAGAGAGCACAGCCTGGGCGGCAGCTTGGCTCTGACTAGGGTGAGAGACAGTGGTGCGGCTGGAGCTGGAGCGTGGGGAAGACGGGAGTTGAGGGGGAAGGTGCCAGGGATGAGGGCTGTGCCGTACTACGGAACTAGGGCTACTGTAATTTCTCTACTTTCACTATTATCCTCAGAGCACACAGGGGAAAGGGCTTGAATGGATTCTCCGATAAGCATTTACTCCATCACACCCTAAGTTTGCGCAGCTGTTTGCACTTAACAACGCACTTGCTGTCCTGTTTGACCCTCACAATCACCTGCAGGGAGGAAAGGCAAGCAGGTGTTGGGCCCCTGTGCAGCAGAGGAAACTGAGGCAGGAAAAGGCAGTGTGCCTTCCCAGTGCCCCACCTCCGGCATGCCTTCCTTTTATGGTGGCCTTTTCTCCTCTGTAAGATGCACTTAACAGCCCCTGAGTCTCTGGGTTGCCAGGGGGTTTACGTGACATAAGCCAGGTAAAGGACTGAGCAGGTAAAGACTCAAGGTCAGTGTTCCGGAAACGGTGGCTGCCATTATTATCATCACAACCATAATCATTACTCTTTTGGTTCCGGCACTAGGCTTCTCCCTGAGCACCTGCTCTGCTGTGCGCGAGGCACTGTGCCAGGTGCTGGGAGGCGGGGAGGTGTAGGATGCATCCCCTGCACCTAAGGAACTTAGAGTCTAGTGAGGGAGGCAGTTAATTAGCAACCTGAGGCGGCCAGCGAAGCGCCCAAGAAGGAGCCAGGCACGGGGCAGGCGTGGCAGGGGAAACCCAGAGAAGAACTCTGGGATGTCCTTTGACAGCAGCTTGGCCCTCGGAAATGGGAGAGGGGAGCGAGGGCTCCGGAGACACCGCGGGTTAGTGGTGGGGGTCTCTGGCGCTAGAGCAGACGGAGCTGAGGCAGGAGAGTTAGTGCGGGCCACACTGAAGGGTAACTTCACGTCTGTCCCGCATGAGCAGCGTGCCCGGGAGGGATCAGGTGAGAGACCCTCTGCCTGGAGGGTCACGGTCAGCACAGCAATGACAGACGCAAGGCCGCATCATTCAGTGAAGCATTCAATCAAGTGGAGCATTTATTTATAATTCTTTCCTAATTATGTGGCTAATTTATGCACAACGCAGGAAAGAAAGGATGCAAACACACGCAACACATGCACCAGGGGGAAATGTCAAAATCATTTGTAGTTTACCATCCCAGAGAGCCCTGGTTAACCTGGTTAACTAGAGTACATCCTTCCAGACTTCTGGCAGGTTCTACGTGCTGTGATGGGGAACCCCAGGAAGGTTATGGCGCCCGGGGCAGTCTGGGATGGCACTGGGGGGAAAGTGATGTTTCTACTCAGTCCTAAAGGAGAGGCAGGGTTTGGAAAGACCACAGAAGAGGAGAGAAATTCCAGGCAAGGGGACAGCATGGCTAAGACACAGAGCCGGGGAAATGGATGAAAAACATGGCTGTTTGGGCACCTAGTCACGTGTCAGCCTCTGTTCTCATGTGTATCTCGTGTTACTTCATTTGATCTTCCCCAAACCCCATGGTAGGGAGACAAGAGAACCCTCGTGTGAGGGTAAGGAAGTGGAAACACCCACTTGAGTTATACTCATTGGCTGAGACATGGCCCTGGTCTAGACCCAGACCAGCTCGGTCCCAAGCCCAAGGAACCATCAAGAGGGGTAGCTGGGAATGGGGACCAATTACTGGGACCTGGGCACATCCGGGCCCCTTCTGAGGAAGGGAGAGGAGCTGAAGGAGCCTGGGCGGTAGGGAACAGTGGAGGACAAGGCCTGAGGGGACCTTCCACATGTCTGTTTCCGTACTGCAGTGGCTTTATCAGGGCCCCACAGGTCTTGACAATCGCCATTGCCCATCTGAAACCCGGCTTCTCAGAGCACGGGTCTGCTGCCCTCCAGGAGATAAGGCAACTCCGGTCATGCGGCTCTAACTGTCAGTGACCAAGCAGAAGCCACAGCGGAGCTGATTGCCAGCTCTGTGACCGTGGGGAGGTGACATCACCTCTCTGAGCCTCAGTTTCCTCATCTGTCCAGTGAAAGTAGCCACGGTTTCCTCCTTTCCCCGAGCTTGATGTCCAACAGCCTGCGGCCACCTTCCTCCTGGCCTCCCCCGTGGCTTCTCCCTTTCCCCAAAGGGCACCACCTTTGCACCGCACCAGACACCAGGCCGTTGCCAGGCCGGGAGTTGAGTCAGACCTTGGTCCACCGACATGCTACCGGGGTGGATGGGACAGCCAGACAGCCAGAGGATTCTTGTCCCAACTCCCAGCTGGCAGCCAGCACTTGCCAGGCCCAGCTGAGGCTGGGTGAGAGAGGGAGGGGAGGAGGGGAGCCCCGGATGGGGAGGCTCTGATTTTGCCAGCGAAGGCTTTTGTGCTCTGGAATGCCAGGCCAGGGCAGTCAGCTCTGCCAGAGAGGAGACGGGCCTCCAACAATAATGTTTTTCCCTGGGTTTTCCAGAAGGCACCAGCTGCCTTCTAATTCAAACCAGGAGGAGGGGGAGGCTTACATGTGCTGAGTCTCAAAACGCCGGTAGAAAGAGAACTATTCCCCATGCCAGACAAGAGCCAGCCTGGACAGGGGCTTTGGTCAAGGGGGTTCCAGATGAGAGGCTGTGAGGGCCCCCCTGGTTACCCTCATGTCCAGCCCTGGCCCTCAGCTGGCGCCCTCCCTGGGGCACGTTTGCCACCGGGAGGCCCTCTGCGACTCCAAGGTTTTCGGAGCGATCATCATAATTGTTATCATAGCTGACATTGACCGACCTTGTGTTGTATGCCGGCAACTATGCTAAGTACCTTATATTCAATATTTCCCCACCACCTACTATTATTCCATTTCACAGAAGAGAATGATGAGGCTCAACAGGGTGAAAAGACCCTGCCTGAGTCCCCAGCAGAAGTGAAGAGGTGGGCTCTCTGCCCCAGGCTGCCTCCAGGGCTTCGGCTCCAGGGCCTTGATACCCACAAATAAAAGAGATAAGGGTCCACGCACGCATGCGCGCGCGCGCGCGCACGCACACACACACACACACACACACACACACACACTCTGCTCATTATGAACCTTATCAACATCGAATGATGTTCATCCCATTAAATGCAATTTCCCTGAATTCCTTCCTCCTTGTTAATTGCAATATCATCTCTCCTGTTTAAAATTTTATATTCGTCCCTGGGGCGCCCGGGTGGCTCAGGCGGTTACGCGTCCGACTCTTGGTTTCCGCTCAGGTTGTGATCTCACGGTTCGTGGGTTTGAGCCCCACATCGAGTTCTGTGCTGACAGCGCAGAGCCTGCTTGGGATTCTCTCTCTCCCACTCTCTCTGACCCTCCTGTACATGTTCTCTCTCTCTCTCTCTCCAAATAAATAAACTTTAAAAAATAAATAAAATTTATATTCATCAATATATCGTTTATGAAAAGCGCATCCTCTTGTGGTTTTTAAATAACTTCTGAAAAAAACTCTGGGAAAAAAAGACAAAACCCGTGTCACCTACCAGGATGGCTAGAATCAAAAAGTCAGATAATAACAAGTGATGGCCAAGACGCGGAGAAATCGGAGCTCTCGTGCGCCACCTGTGGGGATGTAAAACGGTGCACCTGTTTCGGAAAGCCATCTGGCGGTTCCTCACGCAACGAAACAGAGTTACCGTATGACCTCGCAATTCCACTCCTCAGTATCTACCCAAGAGAAACGAAAACATAGGTCCACACAGAGACCTGGACAGCAGTGTTCATAGCAATACGGTTCATGAGAGCCGAAAGGTGGAAACAATCCGCAGGGCTAAACAAAACGTGGTCTGACTGTACCACGGAATAGTATTCAGCTGTACGTGGGAAGGAAGTTCTGACACGTGCCGCAACGTGGTCAAACCCTGAACACGGTACACCGAGTGAAAGAAGCCAGTCACAAAAGTCACGTATGATTCCGTTCACAGGAAAGGTCGCGAATAGGGAAATCCGTAGGGACAGAAAGGAGATTAGTGTTTGTTCAGGGTGGGGACCAAGGGATAGGGTGGGGACATGGGGAGTGGTAATAGCCAAAGGGTACAGGCTGTCTTTTTGAGGTTATCAAAATGCTCTAGAAATGACTGTGATGACAGTCACAATGTCTATGAATATATTAAAAATGGGCGAATACATTTAAATGGGTGAATTGTATGGTATGTGAATGTGATCTCAATAAAGGCATTTAAAGAGAAAAGATTGAAGGTGCAGCCTTTAAGGAGCTTACAAGTGGGGGAGGGCAGAGAAGCAAACAGTTTTATTCAAGACACCAGAAAACACAGACCCGGGGGATGGGGAGCGGGTCTGGCTGAGGACAGGCATTTCAGCCCTGGTGTGGAAGTAACAGGTTTTCCACATGAGTAGAAAGGAGTGGTAGGTATAGTACTATGGGAAGAGAGACAACATCTCTCAGCCTAGGGAGCTGGGGTGAAAGAAGAGGCAATCTAAGGAGGCTTCCTGGAGTAGGTGACATTGGGCTGCATCTGAAAGAACAAGTCAGGTGAGAAAGTGAGGGGCAGAAAAAGATGTCACGGGGGGAGGGGACAGAGGCACACTCAGGGGATGTCCTGAGGGCCTGGGCGGGAGTTGGGGAGAGTCTGAGACGGGATTCCTGCCTGGCACAGCCGGAAGGGCAGGGGACACCCATCTGCCCCTCTCTGGCCGTGTCCCCTCAGGTAAGCCCTTGCCCCTCTCTGGACCTGGATTCCAACAAAAAATCCTACTGTCTCTGACGCCATGAGTCTCTGAGGCCGAGATTGGAGAGAAGAGGGCAAACCAACGACAGACGGGGGACAGAAGGAGAAGGGGTTTTTGGGTGTCAGGGCCTGGGAACAGAGGGACCGGGGCCTCTCAGACACCAGCTTTCCAGCTCGTCGGAGCCGGATGATGACCCGCTGCCCATGGGCCACGCCCCCCCCCTTGACCTCCCCAGGAAACACGGTGCCTGAGAAGAAATTGAAACAGAAACACAGGTGTCTCTCCCTGGGCAGATTCCAAGAACGAAAAGAAAGTGGCTTCTAAAGGAGAGAACCCATGAGCTTTGAAGGGAGGAAGGAAACCCAAGCCGCGAGAGGAAGCGAGAGAGGGGAGGTGTGAGAGAGCAGCAGGCGCCCCGGGTGTGGGCACACGGCCCGTGGCCGCCCCGCCGGTTTTGTTCAGGTGAACCCAACCACGGCAGCTTCAAAGGGGCAAAAGAATTGTGTGTGGAGGAGGCGCCAGGCCCTGGAGACCGCGGGGTGCTTCCCGCCGATGGTGCCCGCCGGCCTCCCATCCTCTCAGCCTCCCTCAGCCGCGGTGGCTCTGGCCTTTATGGTCCTACATTTGGAGCCAGAGGATCTGGGTTCAGCTTTGGGCCCTGCGGTGTCTTGATTGGAGTCTCTGGCACCTCGGTTTGCTTATCCGTGAAATGGGATCGCCACTTCTCCACCTCGGCTGTCAGGGAATAGAGAGGAAGACAGTCGTGTGACAAAAGCCGGCCAGCCGTGCAGATCTCGGGGGAAGGGGAACTGCGGGCCCCGGCTAGCAACCTCCTGAGCTGCTCTGTGATGTGCTTTCACCTTTCAAAGCATCCTCCCGTGTGCTGCCTCCTCTGAGCATCGTGGCGCTGAGCAAGGAAGGCCAGGGCGTCCTCTGGCCGTTTGACGAGAGACAAAAGTGAGGCTCAGAGAAGCCGCGTGACCCAGGGCACCATGTAGCAGGCAGGAGATCATGGGGATGTTGGGCTCCCGGGGCCTGGACCTCACCGCCGGTAGGCCCTGCTCTCCCGAGTGGGGTCGGGGAGACCCTTGTCCCTTTCATACAGGAGAGGGATCACCCCGTGCCCCAGGTCGAGCTTCCCTGGTCCTGTGGAGGATGTCTGGCCTGGAGCAGGGGAGATTCACAAACATGTCCTCAAATATTTAAAGGCTTCTCAGGGTGCCGGGGTGGCACAGTTGATTAAGGTCACGATCTCACGGTTCGTGAGTTCGAGCCCTGCATCGGGCTCTATGCTGTCAGCGTAGAGTCAGCTTTGGATCCTCTGTCCCCTTCTCTCTCTGCCCCTCCCCTGCTCATCTCCATCTCTCTCTCTCAAAAATAAATAAACATTGAAAAAAATTTAAAGGCTTCTCGGGACACCTGAGTGGCTCAGTTAGTTAAGCGTCTGACTTCAGCTCAGGTCATGATCTCACGGTTCATGGATTCGAACCCCGCGTGGGGCTCTGAGCTGACATCTCAGAGCCTGGAGCCTGCTTCAGAGTCTCTGTCTCCCTCTCTCTCTGCCCCTCTCCTGCTCACGCTCTGTCTCTCTCCCTCTCTCTCTCAAAAATAAATAAACATGAAAAAACCAAAAAATTTAAAAAAAATGAAAGACTTCTCAAGCAGATGCTGCACGAGGCTAGTTCTGGGGCTGGAACTTGGGCAAACCCTGAGAGATCATGGGAACACAGAGAAGGGACATTGTGAACACACCGACCTTAGAGACGGAACAGGCTGCCTGAGGGGTAGTGAGCTTCCCATCACTGGGGGCAGGGGGTGCCCAAGTGCAGGCCTGACGTAATTCAGAGGGGAGTGAATTCTGAGGAAGCGAGCCGAGAGGCAGACTTCTCAACGCCGGCACAACTGAGGCTCTTTGAGGCGGGGGCTGTCTATGCACCCGTAGAACGTTCAGGAACATCTCTGGTCTTTACCTGCTAACACCAGTGACACCAACCTCCCCATACTTTGTGACGATCAAAAGTGTCTCCGGCGAGTGTCCCTGGAGCAAAATCATGCCCCAGTTGCGAAAAACTGGCTTAGGTGAACTTTAAGATGCCCTGAGACCCCACGATTCCATAGTTCTAGACAAGGAACCAAGGAATCACTGTCATTTTTGAGCCCCCTGTGGCGTGCATGATGCTGGAGTCTTCTACGCATCTTTGCATTTAATGCTGCAACCTGCTCGGCTGGTCTGTCTTCTTACTCCATTCTCCCTCCCTCCTCTGCCTGCCTTACTCCAGGTCCTCAAATGGAACGGTCCCAAATCAAGTATCACTCTACCCGGAGCCCCTTTCTGCTCCCCGTCTCATTCGTGCCCCTCTTTGTAATTCGGTTCCAGCATCCCATTGCTCCCCTAAACAGCGCAGTGTCTGAGTGCCTCCCTGTCTGTCTTCTCTTTAGACAGTGGGCACCTAGTGGCCACCTGGGTCTTGCTCCCCTCTGGGTCCCCACATGGTAGGGGCTCCACGCACACGCACTGAGGGAGCCAGGGGAAGAGGTCAGCTCGGTGCATCGCTAACCTACGCTGGTCCAGTGGCGGGGTGGGAGCCGCCTGGGTCTGTAGCCCGAGCTGCCCACTGTCCCTGCTGCCTGAGCCAGCCCTGAGCACCCCCCTAGGGAAGCCACCCACGCTCCCCGGCTGCTCCCCGGCTCCTACCGAGCACGGGTCTCTGACCCAGACACCGGCCGGTGTCCAGACAGCCAGCTCCACAGGAAGGACGAGGGGCAGGCCATGTGAGCAGGACTCGCCCCTGCAGGAGGAAATGACCCGGATAGGGAGAGTGACCACAGACTTGTTCGGTAAACTCTGGGTCCTCGAGCGCGTCCCTTTCTTCAAAGCTGGAGGGAGGTCACTCTGGGATAGATGAGGGAAGCCTGGTCAAATCCTGGCCAGGAGATGGGCAGGGCAGAGGGCGTTCCTGGTGTTCTGATCGGGGGTGAGCTGTGGCCCAGGATGGCGGGAAGTTCGTTGCCCTCTCTGGGTTCAGGCTGGGGCTTGAAATCCGGCCTCCCCCCGGCCCCGTCCCCCGTGCCATCAGCCGGTTGAACTCAGCAAAATCTCTCTGGCCCTTGGATCCACAGAGATTTCTTTCGTAAAGTGAAGAAGACTTGAACTACGTTGGTGGTTTCTGAGTTTTGTGGGCATTTTTATTTTGTTTTTAGTCTCCCTTCTTAAAGGAAAATCTCCTGTGATATCCCGACATGTCATATAACCCTGAGCCCTGTCTCTCGGTGCTCCATTCCCCCCCCACCCCGAAATAGTCCTGGGTTACCGCTCCTCCCTCGCGGCCCAGTTTGAAACCCACAGGGGTTTCTCGGGGGCTCTTCTAGCTCCGACGGTCTGCAATTCTACAAGTGGCCCCCCCATATGGTGAAATGCAAAGGAACATAATGGGGGGCAGGGGTATATATGGTGGCCCTCGGGGTCTTACAAGGCCTTGGGGGATGGCTGTGACTTGGGTTATCCTTGAACGTGCTGAGATGGAAAATTCTGGTCATCTGAGTTTTCTGTTTATTTCTGTGGGTCCCTGGATAAACAGGAATTCACAGTACCCCACAAAGATAAACTTATGGAACTCATTACCCCAAAAAGGGTTACAGGCCCAGGATGTGGGCACACCCTAGCAGGCCCCACAGTGTTTGGGTGA
Organism: Paguma larvata; assembly: GCA_030068075.1. Lineage (NCBI taxonomy): Eukaryota > Metazoa > Chordata > Mammalia > Carnivora > Viverridae > Paguma > Paguma larvata. The sequence goes on from CM057835.1 coordinate 67,717,533, forward strand.
TGGAGCCCAGCCTGACAGGCCTGGTCCCAGCCTGACAGCAGTGGCCACAGCCCCCAAGACAGGAGCTGTCCTGAAGCTGTAACTCGGAAATGTCCCATGAGCACTTTTTCATCCCTCATGAGCAGAAACTCATCCCAGTTTCTGCTTAAGAAACTGAGGCTCAGGGGCGCCTGGGTGGCTCAGTTGGTTAGGCGTCCGACTTCGGCTCAGGTCATGATCTCGCGGTTCGTGAGTTCAAGCCCCACGTCGAGCTCTGTGCTTGGCAGCTCAGAGCCTGGAGCCTGCTTCGGATTCTGTGTCTCCCTCTCTCTCTGCCCCACCCCACTCACACTCTGTCTCTGTCTCTCTCAAAAACAAATAAACATTAAAAAAAAAAAAAAAAGAAACTGAGGCTCAGAGAGGTGGAATCACTTCCGGATAGCAGAAGCCCAAGTCCTCGGCTGCACTGTCCGAGGCCTCTCACGCCATCCGCCAAGTAGCCGTCAGCAGACCCAGGCTGGGGCTCCTGGAAACTGGAGCTGTTTGACTGGAGCACGCCTTCCCATCAAGACGTGTGGGCTCAGATAGCTCTGGGCGGATAGCAGAGAAATGAATAAAGCCAGGGCCTCTGCTACACCAGAGGGACAAGAAGCCAAAAGTAACCCTGCCAGGCAGCTGGTGGGTGAGCATTTGAAGAAGGTTTCATTGAGGAGAGGATGCCTGAGTCCGCCTGGAGGCTAAGGAGTCAAGTAGCAGATGGAGGGAACAAGGAACAGCATGTCCCCCAGAGGGAAGAGCCCATGCTAGTGTGCAGAGGCATGAGAGAGGATGGCGAAGGATTCCTCCGGCTCTCACCGCCTCAGGTGTTGCTGGGTCATTAAGGGACGGTGAGGGAGAAAAGGTATGTGTCCTGGAATCAAAATCTCAGGCAGAGAATAAGGGTTCTCTTTCCAGAGTCAGATTCTCAGGCTTCAGGGACCCTGGGGCTGCCCTTGGGAAATATAATTGATAATTGTAAGAATTTCCTAGTCAGTTCTTGCAGGAGCTAGGAGAGCCCTTTGAGATTATATTAGTTTCCTGTGGCTGCCATGACAAACTACCGCCAACCGGGTGACTTAAAACAACAGAAATCTATTCTCTCACCGCTCTGGAGGCCAGAAGGCTTCAACCGAGGTGTTGGCAGAGCCGCGCTTCCCCTGAAGGCTCTAGGGGAGAATCGTTCCTCGCCTCTTCCAGGTGGCTTCTAGAAGGTGGCTCCAGGCGTTTCTCAGCTCGTGGCTGGGCTACATCACTCCAATCTGTGTCTCTGTCTTCACATGTCGTTCGTGTCTCAAATCTCACGCTGCCTTTCTCTTATAAGGACATTTGTCATTGGATTGAGGGCCCACTTGGATAATCCAGTGTGATCTCATCTGGAGATGCTCGACTTAATTACATAAGACCTTTTCTCCAGATAAGGTCACAGTGACACGTTCTGGGATGTGGATGTAGCTTTTGCAGGGGCCACCGGTCAACCTGCTACAGGGGCAGCCCTCCCACAGCCTTGTTTTGAGGACACTGAGGCTTAGCCAGGAAAAGGCTTTTGCCTGTGTTCAGGCAGTCAGTGACAGAGCTGGCACGGGCACCCTGGTACTGATGCCCCCGTTGTAATCAGAGCACGACACACATATCGCTTGGTGTGGGCTAGACATTGTTTTAGGTTGTGCATTCGCCTACCCAGAGTGACTCCATTCTACAGAAGAAGACAGAGGCACAGAGAGGTCTAGAAAGTTTCCCAAGGCCACACAGCCAGTCTGTGAGTCTATACTCTCCCCTGAAGTCCCGTGTGTGTCCTGATATGTAAGAGTCAGTACGTGTTTGTGAACGCGTGGAACGGTCCTTTGTGCAGCTCTGGGAATTCAAGGGGCCAGAACAGGAGTCCTGCAGTCTGGCTGGGGAGATAAGCACATACAAGATCATTTCGTAGGATGTAGGGGAGACACCAGCCTAGGAGTGTGGGGAGAAATCTCACAGGAGAAGAGGCGACATTAGGAGGCCCTCGAAGGAAGAAAGAAATCATACAGAAGAAAAAGAATGGGAAGGATGCTCTCGCCATGGAGACCGGTGGCACCGAAGCAGGGAAGCAGGAATGAGACACGTGGCCTGGGACGACAAGCAGGTTGGGTTTTGCTGGAACGTAAAGTGATGGGGAATGAGGCTCAGGGGCAGGCAGAGCAGAGGCTGAGGTTTCGGACTCCATCCTGAGGGCACTGGGGAGCCACCAAGGGTTTTAAGCAGAAGCTACATTGGTCGATTTGTGTTTCAGAAAGATTACTCAAGCCCCAGGCTTGCTCGACTCAGGCCCTAGTGTTGCTGGGATGAGATGGGGGAGTCTCTGCAGGGAGCCCTCCTGAGGGGGCCGTGTGCCTTGCACCTGGAGTTCAGCTCCAGCCCCTGGCTGGCCAGGTGTGACATGTATCTGAGATCTGGAGCAGAAGGATCTGTGTCTGGTTGATTCCCCTCCATTTCCCCTTCTGTTCTAGAAGCCCAGTTCATGCCAGAAGACTGCGTGTGTGGAAGAGAAAAGGTCTACAGACAGAATTTAGCCCAGCACCCACCTTCATGTGGGGTAGGCACACGGTGGCTTCTGGGAAAGACGCCTAACAGGGCATTAAAGGAAGTTGGCAGATCAGCATTTCCAGGCCATGTCCCATAGAAGGTAGTTCTGGAAGATCCATGAACACATTGTCTGCTCCATCCACATCCGACTGTCTTAAAGGCTCTGAGAAGTCCTGCAATAAAGACATCTTTTTTAAAAAAAAATTTTAAGTAAGCTCTACTCCTGGTATGGGGCTTGAATTCATGACTCTGAAATCAAGAGTCTCTACCGACTGAGCCAACAAGGCGCCCCTGAAGACATCTTTTTGATTTTGTTTTATCCAGTGTTCCCCGATTTTTTTTTTAATTGAAGTATGGTTGACACGTAGTGTTACATTAGTAGATGCAGGGTCCTTGTATTCTCTAAATGCCAGTGAATTTCCTTTGAGAACGGAGAGCAGTAGAACCCACTTTGGTCTGTGCTGGTGCAAAAGGATCACCGGACCAGGAGTCAGAAGGCAGGAGGAGTGTCGGTCCTTGCAGAGACACCCACCACTTCTCTAAAAAGGCCCCCATTTCCTCCCCGATGCCTCCTTTCAGGCAGTCGTGTTCTCCATTACAGTGACCTCATGGCCCCCCTGTAAAAGGGATCTTGTGTTTTCTCCGTGGGGTTCTAGTGCCGAGCGCAGAGCCAGGCACTGAACGAATACATGAATGAGAGTCTAAAATGAGACCTGCCTCTCCAATAGGATTATTAGGAAATTAAATAAATGAACGCCTGCGAGATGAGTTTTCCATTAGGAAATTTTATGGCCCTGTTCACCTGTAAGGGAGTATTTTTTAAATACCCTGTAATCCACGGGGGCCTTACCCCCCACCACTTTGCCATGTGCCTGAAATTCCACCGTTAGTCACTCATTTGCCTTAGGGTGCTGAGGATCCCAATTAAAATGTAAATGTGTGACCTGGCGGTGTCTCTTTTAGGTCTCTTTCGGGCCACCAGCATTCTGACGCGGCATCAGATCGTCATCGTTGGCAATTTGTCCACCAGATTAATCGAATCCAGATGAAACAACTCAAAAGTGGGAAGCTCCTATGGGGAAGAAGGGGGGAATATGGGGCATAAGATGATGTTGCTGGGGGCTCTGCGGGGCTTGGGGAGCAGGGGTGGGGCTATAAATTAAGCTTGATGGCTGTCACGCAGCCACCCTCTACCGCTGCTCCCATCCGGACAGGCCTGGACCATGTTGCTTCCTCCCAGGACATCCGGGTCAGGCGGTTTGGAGGGGGACGGGCTGGGGCTGGGAGAAAGTCTGGCCCATTTTGCCCAGGGCTGCCGATCTGCCCCCTTGGGGGCTCTGCAGGAAGCCACGTGACACAGCCCTCCTGGTCCTCCTCCTGGCCACTGGGGTCAGGCCAGCTGTGGCCTCGGGACCAGACACTCCCGGGACCGGGTGCAGGAAAACAGGAAGGGAGGTAGGCGCTGGTCGTGGTCAGAATTAGGGCCTTCCTCCTTTCCCCCTTTCTACCCCTGCTCCCCGGACCCCCACCCCCAGCACCCACCAGGTGGCAGCCCCTGCTGGCCAGCACCGCCTCCTCGCTGGCCCAGAAGAGTCTGTCTCAGTGGTCTTATGCAATGGGTGTTTGGAGGAAGTATTGTCTTTTGGCCAGAGCCGTTTCATTCTTGCCTTAAGCAACCCAGGCAGCCCCAGTGAGGCAGCGGATGGTGAAACTGAGGCTCCTCCTCCATCGGGTCCCCACTCTGATGTTGCTTCCCGGCCGCCCAGCTCTGCCGCAGCATTCCCATTGTTTCCTCCAGGGCATTTCCTAACCCGCCGACGGCAGCTAGTGTGTGGACTCGCTTATCGGCTCTTATCCTGCTTTGAAATGCAGTTGCATGAGAGCAGGAACTTGGGGCCAGCAGCTTCTAGCACACAGTAGGTGTTTAATAAATACTTGGCGAACAAATGAAGGAATTAAGAACTGGGCCAGGAGCAGAGGACAGATCTTTGCCAAGGTCACTTGGAAGTCAGTGAAGAGCCAGGCCTGGAACCTGGGCTCCCTGGAACCCCCAGGCCGCATCCCCAAGCAGTAGTGCCCACTTTCTTCTGCAAATATCTCTTCTATCCCCACCCTAAGAAAGGAGTATTTACTCTGCTCCAGCCACACACCTCACCACCCTGTGGCAATCATGTCCTGACATAAACCAGAGCTGAGCAAGCTTTTTTTGTAAAGGGTCAGATATGATTTTAGGCTTTGCAGGTCATAAGGTCTCTTGCAGCTGCTCAACAATACTGTAGCATGAAAAGCAGCCAGAGACGATACGTAAATGAATGAGCATGACTGTGTTTCAATAAAGCTTTATTTATAAAAGCAGGTAGTGGGCCAGATTTAGCAAATCAAAATATAGGACATCAAGTTAAATTTGAATTTCAGCATCTTGCATTTTGTCTACAACCCTAGGCTGGTGGGCCAGTGTGCTGATCCGGGCATAGATTCTGAATTGGCGTGAACCTTGGAAGTGACAGAGAAGAGAATCATCATGAAATGCTTACCTTGCTGGCGGCACTGGGCTGGGTGCCTTCTTTTCATCTTCCCAGCAGCCCTGCAAGGTTAGATGTGGGACACCCCCTCTTCTGACAACATAGGAGAAAGTGGGGACTTAAGGAAACTGAGGAGCCCCGTTTTTCAAGGTTAGTCAGGGACAGAGCCAGGACCAAACCCAGGGCAGTTTCCCCAAAGCCTGTGCTCTCTCAAACCTGTCTCGTTATCTTTTGTGGAAACCAATGTTCAGAGAGGTGAGGTGACATGTCCGGGGCACACAGCAGTGGGAAATCCTGCCTGGACTAGGATGAAGGCTTCCTGGCCCCTCATTCTCTGAGCTTCTGGGAGCCACCCAACAATTCTGTGAATGAAATTGTGTTGTGTCCACCTCTTGGGTTACTTCCTCTGTGTGTGTGTGTGTGTGTGTGCACATGCACACCTGCATGAACGCATGTAAACAAGACGGTCCAGTCAGTTTCTGGGGGGCTGGATCTTGTCTTGTTGTAGATCAGATGGTGCAAAATGATGTACTGACTGATGGACTGGTTTTGACCAGGACTTCTCAACTTTGGCGCACTTGGGGCGAGGGTTCTTCATGCGGGGGGCTGTCCTGTGCTTTGTGGCACGACTTAGCAGCACTCCTGGCCTCCACCCACTTACTAGATGCCAGTAAGTAGCACACCCATCAGTTGCGTGTGACACCAACAATGTCTCCAGACAATGCTACACATCTCAGAGCCGGGGGAGGGGAACGGGGCCATCGGGAAGAAACAGCCCCAGGCTGAGAACTACTAATTTCGCCTAATTCAGAGATCTGAATCTCCTCGAGGGTCTCCTGAGGCGACCTGTACTCGCCCACCTTCCAGAGGCCCACGGATCTCCCTACGCCTTTGGCAGAAACCTTCTGAGCGTCAAGAACAGCACCACTGGGAAACCCGGAAAGGCAGAAGAAAGGGTTTACGTTAGCCAAGCCGCGATAAAAGTAGCCATGAACGCAGAATAAAGCCAAGTCCCAGGGGCCGTGCTCTGTAGGCAGTAGACGACTCCTGAAGCCAGAGGTTCCAGAACTGTCCCTGCACCAGAGCGCCCCAGATCTTGTTCAGAAGCCCACTCAGGGCCTGTCCTCATGGGCCCACGTGGACTCTGGAGCCTAGTCTAGGAAGCTGCCTGTCCTGTATTTCCTCTGGGCCCAGCGAGCTCGGTTCCAATAGGTGTTTGAGGCTGACTGCTGACGGCCCCACAGAGGGAATGAAACAGAGGAAATTGGGGGCCCAGGGCTGCTCTCAGGGAGACTCTTTGGACAGGAGACTCGGGGGTGCAGGCCTCCTGCCACGTGGGTGGCTGCCTTCTTTCCATCAGGCTGGTCTGGTGGAGAAAATGACCTCACCTGCTTGGAAGAACCCTTGGCGGTTGCTGGGATCTGGGGTCGGGGAGGGGTCCCCAGGGCCAGACAGAGAGGAGCTTGGGGGCTGAGAACACCTCCCCCCAGCCTGGCTGCAGCCCAGCCTGGCTGCCTGTGGTCTGGCCCGGGAGCAGGGGACAGACCTCCCCCGTGGCTGGCACCCGCTCAGCGGCCTCTTCCCAGCCACGGCGGGGAAAGTGAGAGGGGCTGACGTGGGGCTGACCTCACGATCGGCTCCCCATCCTCCAGCACCTCCCTCGGGGGTTCACCGCTGCTGGGAAGCAGGACCTCCCTGGGGTCACTGGGGAAGAGGGAAGCAACTAGAAGATGCTCCAGGTTGAAGTGGAGGAGGGGGTGTTGGGGTCTGGGTCCCCAGCAAGGGCCAGGGGTGGGGGGGGGGGAGACGAAAGGCCTCCTTGCACCCCAATACCTCCTCTGTTGCCTACAGGAGATCTGAGGTTCCCTTTAGGAGATTCGCCCATGGTAGAGGGACTTTCAAAAGTTCTAGAAAAAGGGGCTCCTGGGTGACTCAGTCAGTTAAGCATCTGACTCTTGATTTGGGCTCAGTTCATGATCTCACAATTCGTGGGATGGAACTCCAAGTGGGGCTCAGTGCTGACAGCATGGAGCCTGCCTGAAATTCTCTTTCTCTCTCTCTCTCTCTCTCTCTCTCTCTCTTTCTGCCCCTCCCCCACTCATGCTCTGTCTCTCTCTTTCTCTCAAAGAAAGCATTTTTTAAAAGTTCCAGAAATGAATCAAGAATGGACAGCTCTGGGGGACCCCCGGATGGCTCAGGCGGTTAACCGTCCAACTCTTGATTTCAGCTCAGGTCATGATCTCACGGTTTGTGAGTTCAAGCCCTGAGTCAGGTTCTGCGCTTACAATGCGGAGCCTGCTTGGGATTCTCCCTCCCTCTCTCTCTCTCTGCCCCTTCCCCCCCAGAATAAATAAAAAACATTAAAAAAAATGGACGACCCTGGCGGACAATGTAGGAAGAGGCAGAGGGGACGTGGATATTCATATGATACCTGGCCACTTCGCCTACATGCCAGACATTACTGCACCTACTCCTCTCGGTGGCTGTAGGAGGGCCCGTGGCCGACTAGGAACCTGAGGTGGGGAGAACTGAACAAGCTTGTCTGAGCTCCCACGGCTGGAAAGACGAGAGACCAGCCCTATGCTGGGCACTTACCGTCGGCCAGCCCTTCTCAGACTCTAATGAACAGCATCCCTTGGGAACCACCCTGAAATGCAGACTTCAGTTTGGCCTGTCTCGGGTAGGGCTGAGGTTCTAAATCTCTTAGCTCCCGGGGATGTGGAAGAAGACAGTCTGTGCTCTGCTCACAGTTAAGTGCCTGGCACGGGCTTTCAATAAATGGAAGCTAATATGTCTATTCCCTGTGTAAAGTACCTACAACACGCTCTGTGCCTGGTAGGTGCTCCATAAACAGCAGGTGTCATTGCCCTTGCGAAACAGGATTATATAAAGGAAGAGCTAGGTGAATTCTAGAGCCCCAGGCAAACGTATAACTGGAGCTAAAATGGATTAGGACCGTCAAACTGAAGGAGTCAAGGAAGACTTCATGGAAGAGGTGCCGTTTGAGTGGGCCCTTGAAGGACCGGAAAGAATTTTCTGCGTAGAGAAAGAGGAAGGGCATTCAAGTCCAAGGGAAGAGCCAGGGCAAAGGTGTGTAGAAGTAAAAGGATACGGGTATTTAACAGATCACCTCATGGCCAGAGGAAGGGGGTGGGAGTGAGGGGAGCCCAGAAGGTTAAGTTGGGCAGGACGAGCTATGTGATTCCCAAAATGAAAATGCAGGGTCCCTCGGAGGAGGTCGCGTGGGCATATTAGTGTCCACTGGCTGCCGTAACACATTACCACAAACTGGGTGGCTTAAACCAGCCATTTACAGGGGCGCCTGGGTGACTCAGTCGGCGGGGGGCCAACTTCAGCTCGAGTCATGATCCCACAGCCTGTGAGTTCGAGCCCCGCGTCGGGCTCTGTGCTGATGGCTCAGAGCCTGGAGCCTGCTTCGGATTCTGTGTCTCCCACTCTATGCCCCTCCCCCACTCACACTTTCTCTCTCTCTCTCAAAAATAAATTAACATTAAAAAACAAAAAACAAAAAACAACAGCCATTTATTCTCTCGCAGCTCTGGAGACCAGAAATCTGAGGTCCATGGATTGGCAAGGCTGATATCCTTCCGAAGGCTGTAGGGAAGAATCCTTCTAGGGAAAGACTCTTCCAGAGTCTGGCGGCCCCAGGCATTCTTTGGCTCCTGGCTGCATCCCTCCAGTCTCTGCCTCCGCCTCACGTGACCACCTCCTCTTCTTTCCTCTGTGTGTCTCTTATAAGGACACTTGTCCTTGGATTTAAGATCACTTGGATAATTTGGGATGATCTCACCTGGAGGTCCTTAACTTAATTACATCTCAAAGATTCTTTCTCCAAATAAGGACACATTCACAGTTTCCAGGGACTAGGACTCGGATGCATTTTTTCAGGGGCCACCGTTCAACCCCCTGGAGTGGGCTGCATCCCTCCGCAACATGAGACCAGAAGAGCAGGCAGAGGAGGAAGCTAAGAATTCCACCCGTAGGCTGCCAGCGTCTGGCCTTTGCCTGTGACACACTCTTCTTCGAAGAGCCAACCGTCCTTCTGGGGAACTGGGAGGGTTCCAGCTGGCCTGCCAGGGCGGAGGGGTGGTGCCTTGGTGAGCAGAGCCAGGAGAAAGCCTGCTGACAGGTAGAGCCATTCCTGGCTTTGATTCATTGACCGTCGGGGCAAAAGCTGGACTGAGCCTCTTGGAATTACAAAAATGCCTCACACATATTTTCCTCCCAGCCGGTGGTTTTGTTCTCAGCCAGCGGAGAAGGCCTGTCTGCTCCGTTAACCCCCGCTCAGCCTCCCATCCCCTCGCCCGTCTGCGGCTCCCTCGTCCTCGCCCCGCATCTCTCCCCTAGAGACGCCCTCTCTTCGCCACCAGTCATTGAGGCTGGAGTGGGCAGGGCTTGACCACGTCCTCATAATTGAAATATTTGGCTCCTCTAATGAGGCCAAAGCGGGGCGGTGCTTCCCCTAAGTCAAAGGGACAGATTCAAGCTGGGCTCTGCTCAGGCAGGAGGGGGCGTGGGAAGCGTTCTGGACACTGAAGCCAGTGGCCAGCAAAAGACTTTCTGCTCAGCCCCAGAGGACCCAAGTGGCCTTGGAGGAAGGCAGGGGCAGAGACTCAAGGCCCACTGACCCTCAAATCCCTGCCTATGTCATGGTACCATCCTCCTCACCCCTGCCCTCATGGACCACCTGGTATCACTCAGGGCTCGCAGAATCTTCCAGGAGGGAGGAAGTCTTCTGATGCCCATTTTGTAGGTATATTGCACATCAATAAAAAACGTTCTTCAAACGCCTAGGCACAGATGGAGCTTCTGAGGCATAGTCAGACTCAGAAGTCCACTCGTGGGTTGGGCCGGAGCCCCAGTTTGCACCCGTGTCATCCTGGGCTCTTGTGGAATCCCCTTCTTTGGGCTGCATTGGAAGCCAGGCATCGGGTTTTGCGAAGACCACTACAGAAACAGCCCCTAGGAATCTACTCGCTGCAAGGCCTGGCACACGACTACCACCACCCCCGCGGGTCTCAAGGGAGAAATCACCTTCGGAACCATCCCCGGACAGGCTGTTTTCCCTGAGCCTCAAGAAAGCCTCCTCCTTTCTGACTTTGAGAACTGCACAACGGATCACATTTCCCTTTTTCCTTTAGCTGCCAGGAATCTCAGATCCAACTTTGAAGCTCAGTCAGCTTAATTATGTGGCCCCTCGTGATCTGAAACACTTATTTTTCTTTCTGTGATCTTATTTTCTCGCTCTGCTTTTATATTCTATGATGCGGATTCTCTTGACCTATTTTATCGATATTTTTATTAGGTGCCTTATGTTGTGAGCTGCTTTGCATGCTGTTTAGAACGAAGAGGACCATTAATAAATAAATACATTGCGGTTCCATTTTGACGTTAATTTTATTGCTGAAGGTATGGTAGGTTAGCATAAGTGAATTCCCTACTGCATAGTTTGAATTGAGGGCAGAGGTGACCTGGGAAATTATTTTTCTTCTATCACTAACCCTTGAGGTCCTTGGGTGTAAAGCCTGGCGCACAAAGGCCCTTACCGGTCTTGACCAGGTGAGCGTACAGATGATGAACATAAAGATGAGCGAACTCGCGGGGTGCCCGAGTGGCTCAGTGGGTCGAGCGTTCGACTTCGGCTTGGGTCTTGATCTCACAGTTCGTGAGTTCGACCCCCGCGTCGGGCTCTCTTCTGTCAGCGTGGAGCCTGCTTCCGATCTTCTATCTACCTCTCTCTGCCCCTCCTCCACCGCACGTGTGCTCTTTCTCTCTCAAAAATAAATAAACGTTAGCAAAAAATGTTAAAAAAAAAAAAAAAAAGATGAGCAAACACGAAGAGCACCTCTCACAAGCTGAGTGATGTGAGGAGTCCTTTAGCGTCCTGGGGCTTCTGTTTCTTCACCCAGAAAACGGAAACAGTAACGTTTGGGAAGATGTAGCGACGAGTAAGAAAACCCTTGGTAAACTATCAACTGCAGGACCATCGTAGAGCCTGTGAGCTGCTGCGACCAGGGGGACACCTGTTAGTGACCATCTTCGTGGGATGGGAGGCCCCCTGCTCCGCTGACCTCCTGAGAACCAGGACAGGAGGAGGCTCAGCTGGGCATCCCAGCTGCCCCTGGCTCCACGGCATCCCTGAGGTTAGAGGCCCCTCTGTGCCGGTCTCCTCCAAGCCTGGGGCTCAGGTCACTGTCAGAGGAGCCATCAGTTGGAAGTTTGTCCCCTCAGCTTGCCTCCTTTCCCGTCAGCCTGGCCTCTGGCTGCCTGGACTCAGAGCTGTCAGATCCTGCCTTCTGCATTCATGGGGGACAGGACCCCTCTCGCCTGCAGAGAGAGCGCCTGTGTCTAATTCATTCTGCTTCCTCCGACTCCACCTAGCTGGGTCCCGATTCCCGCAGTTTCCATCTCCCCGCTCCTGGGATCTCTTTTGGCAGCCCTGCGAAGTAGACAGAACAGCATTCATCACCAATTCCTCTTGCAGTTTCACTGATAAGAAAGCTGAGCTCACCCGGGAGGGTCACAGGACTGCACGTGGCAGAGCCGCTGAGGACCTAGGCCTCAAGGGCAGGGCCTTCCAGGCGAGTGAGGGCCTCCCTTCCTCCCACCAACTGATCGTTTTCGCCTATTATCGGGACCGTAATCCAATAACCAATCAACAGTCCTTTGTTCTCTCTGGCCAGGGGAGGGCAAAGCACAGAACACCTGTCCTCTCTGCAGGGACTGAGAGCTCCGGACTCCCCCTAAAGACAGAGGTCAGGGAAATACCTGAGGCCCAGGCACCCGGCCGGCCCCCCAGCACGGCAGATAGGATCTGACATCCCCGTACTTTCCTCATTTCTGTGCCTTGGTGCTTGCTTTGTTTTCCTCTCGTTTCCTAGTAAAGGTTTCTTTTGAAAAGCTTCAACCTTGTCTCCCAGGAGAGAAGGGGAAGGAAGGCGGTGACGGTGGGGAGTAGCCTGGCCACGGGATCCAGCCCGCTGGGAGGGGCCGTCGCCGGCTGGACTTGGGGAGGAAGAGACCCGAACAGCTGTGGGTCAGGCTCCGGGGACCAGGCAGCCTCTCCCTCCCAAGCAGCTGCCTGCGCTGCCCTTAGCGATTTACACTGGGCGTCTATGATAGACTCAGGCAGAGGGGGAGATGGAAGGAGTGCAGGGTGGCCTTTCTCAGACTTGGACGGGCACACAGATCTCCTGGGATCTTGTTAAAAGGCAGATTCCTGTTCAGCGGGTCTGGGGTGGGCCTGGAAGCACGATTCTGCATTCCCAATCAGCTCTCAGGTGATGCCAACGTTGCCCAACGTCGTGGGTCAAGGCCCTTCAGAGAGCAGGGAGGACCACCGAATGAGCCCCTTGCTGACACCCAGTGCAATGAGTGCTCTCTCCACCTTGGCCTCTGGCACCTTCTAAGTGCCTTTTTCATCGCTCACATCCTCCCGGCTCAACCATTGTCCCCACTGGCCTGCGAACTTCCAGAAGGCCTGAGCTCTATCCTAGTCCCCTTTGGAACCCAACACAGGACCAGAGGCTTATAAACACTCATGAAAGAGCAAGTAGGTGACTCTCAGAAAAGCTGCCCAGATCCTCAAATGAATCTCAGCTGGGGGAGCCCCAAGACCCAAATTCCGGAACCTCTATGTCTATGGCTATCTGATTCCAACCTCCCTTATTCCCCAAGGAAGGGGTCCCAGGAGGCTAGGAAGAAGGTTGCAACGGAAGGGGGTCCCCACATGTGAAACAGACAGAGGGATGGGACAGCAGCGTCCACTGCAGGAGGGCTGCTCAGGCCTAGAAGAGTCAGATAGAAAAGGCCTGGTCCCGGCCCCAGCGTACTGCACAATTCCGGACAGGACCCTTAGATTTCCTGCTCCAAAGTCATTCATGCCTATGCCCTTTAGCTCCCCCCGGACAGTCACTGGGCCATTCCTTGAGGACAGAGAATCAGCAGCTGGCATTTCCTACATCCCTGAAGTTCCGTGTAGCAGAAAGAGCATGAGATTTGGAGCTAAGGGGTGGCCCTAAACACTCTGTCAGTGGGACCCCTGGCAAGAGGCTTTATCTCTCTGAGCCTCAGTTCCTCTCTCTGTAAATGGCTCTTGGAGACTCATGGGGCTACAGTGAGGGGGCTGGGGCCTTTCTGGGCAACATCTCGGGGCCTGGAACCCACCCACCTTGTTCCACCTGTGCCTGTTCTGCCCACCACCCCCACACACCCATGCCAGCACCTTTGCCCAGTTGCAAGCGCCCCCTCTTCCCAAATGCCCGCCCTTTGTCGAGCAGAATTCCACTCAGTTGGGAGCCCGGGACAGAGACAGTCCCGGCCCCTCCAGTCCCGTCTTCCCACATCAATACAGTCTGGAGAGCTTGCCAAGAGCAGATTCTTTATTAATTTCTCTTTTTTCTTAAAAAAAAAAAGTATTCCTTCAGTATAAAAAATAAATATTTTAAATATGACATCGAATAAATAAAAATAATCTGTCAGTATGAAACATTCCCACAGGGTACATTCATCAAAGAGGAATTTGTCCCGCAAGGCCAAGTCCTTTCCAGTAGAAAGGAAGGAGGGAAACACGGAGGGACAAACGGAGCCAGCAGTGTGGATGGGAGAGACACCCAGGTACTGGAATCGAGGCGGGGGGCGGGGGGACTGATCCGAAAGGACATCTGTACCATCTGAAGGGAAATTCTCACTCGATTCCAGCCTCCAACCCCACACGCTGTGTCTATTCTGGAGAGCCAGCAAGGTGGGGTGGGATTGCTCCAGGAGGAAGGAGTGGGGGGAGTCCCCCAGGAGGGGCAAGGAGAGGAGGAGGAGGGGCAAATAAACCAGAGGTGCTCTTTTTGTGTAAAAGGTTTTTAAATAACTGAAAGTCCCCACTATTCCTTTCTCCATAAATTGCAAAATGACTGTCCTACCCCCTCCTCTGCCGACAGCCTCTCCCTTCTCCTCTTGACCCCGGATGCAGGTGTGGGTCCACACCAGCAGATGAAAAACGAGGAAAAGGACAGCTTCCTGCCCTGCAAAGCTTTTTCCACACAGAAGCTCCATAATTCCAGGATGCTGTGCAAAGTGGTCCGCTAGATTGGTTCTAGAAAGAGAGCTGAGGATGGGGGCTGAGGGGCAGGGCAGGAAATGGAGGCGGGGAGGGCAGAGGTGGTAGGAGTGGGCGGAGGGTCTGTGTTGGGCTCAGGGAAGGAGATCTCCTGGGTCCCTGGGCCTCGAGGCTGCCCAGGTGGGCTCAGCACTGGGAGTCGGTGTACTCAAGGTGATGGGATGATTAAAGACCCACCTGCCCCCCTCCCCTCAGCTTCTGAGCCGTGTTCACCAAAGGAGCAGAGTGCGGTGAGGGCAGCAGGCACAGACACTGGATGAGGGTGAGTGTGACCCAGGTGAAGACAGCCTCGGAAAACGTGGCCGTCATGGTCTCCTCTGCCACTCGCCACGACATAGCCTTGCCGATGGGATGGACAACTCCCAACTGTGCACCCCCACCTTGCCGCCCGCCCCAGGGGTCAGGGCCCGCCTGCTGCCTCACCACCTGCCACCTGGTGTGCATGGGTAAAGTGCTCAGAGAAGACAGAGAGGTGCAAAGTGAGCGCAAAGTACCATAATCACATTGGATGAACGGCTAGGACCGCCACCCGCTTAGGGTTGAGAAGAAGCCAGAATGCTGCTTTTAGCAGCTGCCCCAGTTCCGCACCCCCTCCCTTGCTCCCAGACTGGAGGGCGTTTCTCCGCTAGCCTGGCCCCAGCACAAAGGAAAGGATCGGATTCCCTGCCTGGGAGCCCAGACATGGGTGGGGGCGTGGGGGGAGGTGGGGCAGGAGGGACCACAGCTTCCTGGTCCTCGGCCCAGGGCCTCCCGCTCCTCCTCTCTGGAGCAGGGAGCTCCTCCCTGCATCACCCCAGCTTCCCCGAGGTCCAGCCAGGCCCTCTCGCCCTTTGTGGGTGTTTGGGCCACCGGAGAAGGAGCTTCCTCACTGTGTGCAAGCACACTGGGTGCCGCGTCTGGACTGTTCCAGAGCCCCTCAACTGCTGGCCTAGAGGCAGCTTGGGGACAAGGAAAGAGCAGCAGAGCAGGCCGCTAGGAGCGCCTTGCCCAGGGCTCCAGGGCTCCATTTCAACCATGAATATTGCCCTTGATGGCACAGTTCCAGGAGGTGCCAGAGAACACAGTGTCGAAAGAGACCCCTGGAGCCAACCAACATGGCGGCCCTGTGAGAAGGTCCCGGGCCTCTCCACAAACTGGCCCGGCCTGCCTTGCAGCCAGGATCCTGAAACCCCCAGAGCGAGTCACATTTGGGATGGGGTATGGAGCCAGAGCCCCTGCTCCCCTCCCCCACCAAGGCTGACCAGTTCTCTCAGATCCTGACCTTTCTCTGAGCTTCACCCGTAAGGCTTAGTCCACTTGTAACATCTTTGACTTCCAGACCGGTCCCTGTTAAGGCCTGGCCCTGACTCCTATAGGAGCCATCATATTATTTCTGTTGGGTAGGAAGCAGGGAAAGGGGAATTAACTTTGCCATTTAAAGCACCAATAAGTTAATATAAATAGGACATCATAATAAATAGACAATCATGCTGGGTCGGACACACAGCACTCTTGGCTCTCAGGCTTCTCTGAGACCCTGATCTCAGGTTCTGCTGTCCCCTTGCCCTAGGAACCAGAGATGGCCTCTGGCCCCCCTCAAGTACCTTTGTGTGACCTCACAGGGCCTCCCTGGCTCCCAGATGTGAGCTGCCACTCTGAACTACCCAGTCCTTCCCGTCCTTTATAGACCATTGCCCAGAAGGAAGACTCTGGGTCCCCTCAGAACCTGCTCACCTGACTTTGCCACCTGCCCACCTCCGCAAACCCTTCCTCCGGGTCCAGCCACCAGACCCTGGCCATCCCAGGGTTCGGGAAAGCCTGAGGGCAAGAAGGAGAGCCTGCCAAAGCTTTCAGGTCCTCTCTTCCTTCCCAGGCCTGAAGGTGGCCTCTCTGCCTCCCTAAGATCCTGAATGCCAGCGAGCTCATTCTGGAACTTTCTGCCTCATAGTCCAGTCTCTGGGCCTGAGCTTCCAATCATGCTCAAGAGAAGGAGCATCTCAAACCAGAACTCCCTTCTCCAACTCCCACTCAGTCTACTTGCAGGGGCCAAAGAGTTCTCAGGATCCCAGCTCCTCTGGCCTGTCTGAGCCCAGTCAAACCTTCCAAAACCTACCTAAGGGGCAGCAAAGGCACCAATGGTGGTCATTCTGCAGGGCTAAGAGAGTCCCCTGACCCCTGCTGTCTCATCCCATGGTCAGGGTCACCATGGACAACTTGTACAGTTTTCTCACAAAGCCCCTGGCCAAGGGGATGAATGGGGACGGAGGTCCAGCCCAGTCCCCTGACCAGCCCGACACCCTAGTGCCTGGCTGCAGTCTCCCAGAGGAAGGGGTGCCTTCTTCTAATTGGCACTGTAGGTAGGCCCTGCCTATGGGAGTTTTGATGCTGCTCGGCTTCATCACAGCCTGCCCTAGAGGGGAATGGACTGGCCGGAAACCCCTCGGGGTCCACCAGCAGCCCCCATTTGGGTCTGGCGACGCTCTGGGCCCTGGCCACAGTTCGAGAGCCGCCTGAGCCTAAGATCTCAGGTCACCCACTGCACGCTTCAAGACCTCCTGTCTAGAAGGCCTGAGCCACCACAGCGATGACCTGCTTATACTTCCCCAGGAGCTGACAGCCCAGCTTCTTCTTCTGAAAGACGTCCTTGCCCGAGGTGTCGGGGCCATAGGCCACGTCCACGTGGGCCACATGATACTTGTTACACAGGCGGCAGAGCACATTGCTGAGGAGGCCCCGCATGATGTCTGCGGTGGCGTTCAGCTTGCTATGGAGGCTGAGGGCGTTGGGATTGAGGACCTTCTGGTCCCGGGTGATGTTGCCCAGGGAGGCACCAAGGTAGGCGATGATGCGGTACAGCTCCACTAACCGGGTCTTCTCTGTGCCGTTGGCATGGAATGGCGGGAAGTCCGTCACGTTGGGGCCGCACAGCTTGTCCAGGTTGTTGGGGAACGGCTCCCCCTGGGCCGTGTACTGAGGAGCAGAGAGGGAGAGGGGACGTGATGTGGGGGTCAGAGACGAGTATTCCAGCCCTGCCACCAAGCCCCTGGTCGAGCTCTTGGGTCTCAGTTTCCCACCTCTGGCATAGAGAGCCAACTGCTTGCCCCGTAGGCATCTGGGGATTGTTAGGAGAGCCCAGAGCAATCATGGCGTGAACACACTTGGTAAAGAATCAAGGGCCACGCCAAGCAAGGGATCGTCATCACCATCAGCAAGAGCATCAGGGGACTGAAGGGAAAACACCATGTCCCACTTCCTGCGGGTGCACCACACACTTGCCCTTTCACCCACCGTCCTTACCTTCTTCCTCGGCAGCTTTGCACCTCCAGACACCCACAGCCCACTTTCCCAAAAGCATCTCTCCGGCCACCTCACTTCCTCTCTGTCTCTCATCGGCCTCATGCTCCACGTGGTGGAGGAGTCCCTAGACCAGCAGCGCCCGGCCTCTCCCTTCTCCCCCCAGCTCTGCCCAGAATGAACAGGGCACCTCGGGAAAGTGGTTTCCAGTCTCTGCACCTGGGCTGGGGGTGGGGTGGGGGGCTCGGAAGCTGTGGGAGTCTGGGTGTGGTTGAACCAAGCGCCTTCCCCATTCTCTCCTTCCAGCTCCAAAAGCTCTCTTCCCTGACCAGCCCCGACAGCCCAGGTCAGTGCAGCCACCCTCCCCTCTCCCTCCCTCCTTTCTCAGGACCTGGAAGGGGGACTTACATAGAGAATAAAGAGAGCATTGGCACTGCCATTGAGCTGCGCCAGTTGGTTCCTGATCTGGTTCATGAGGTTGCTGTGACATGGGTGGCGTGTGGCACAGGTGGCGTTGACAGGGGTGATAGGAAGGGGGCTCCCCGCCCCGTGTTTCCAGTGCAGAACCAGCAGCAGGGGCACGACTCCTGGGAATAGGCAGGAAGGAGCCATGAGCAGGGGGTTGGGGGCGGGCAGGAGGGCTCATGGCAGAAGATGCGCCTCATCTCCCCAGGGACACCAGTGCCCCGGCTCCACCTCCAGATCTGTCTTCCCCGGGTTGCTTCTAGTTTTCATGATGTCCCTGCATGTTTCTCTCTGTCTCTCTTGCGCGCGCTCTCTCTCTTGCTCTGCTAGCCTCCACTTTCCTATTTTTCCCTTCTCTTTCCTGAGAGGACATGAGCCGTTCCCACCAGCAGGGACCTGGGTCCAGGGTAACACCAACCATCCAGCCCTCCCTCCTGAGGCCTCCTGCCCCTCTGGCCAGAAGGCACCATGCCCCAGGCCCAGCGGATCTCAAGAAAAAGAGACGCTCCTATCTTCCCACCTCGAAGGATGGTCCAGATTCTTGTGCATTGCTTCATGCTCACTGACCCATTGCAGGCCAGATCCCCCAGATCGGGATACCAAGGGACCCCGGTGGGGGAGGGGTGGATCTTCTGTTGACCCTCTTCTACCTCTTTAAACCCGTCATTTGCTTCTGACTCCCAGGGCCATTCGTCCCCTGATTTTGCCCGCCACCCTCCCCCATCTCTTCTATAGCTTTCATTCTCCAAATGTGGCCAGTCGCCAATCTAGGACCCTCACCCCCACCCCAATTCTGCAATTCTGCTCCCTCTCCAACCCCAAATCATCATTCAGAACTTCTTGTCCCCCAGCTCTGCACAATTCCTGTCTCCATGCCATACCCCTCTTGTCTCAGGCCCTGGGTTAAGACAAGGAGAATCCTGGGGTCCCACAGGCCTTCAGAGCCTTAAGGAGGGAAAGGAAATGGTGCAACCAGAAAAGAGAAAAGGGAAAAGGTCACAGGCAGCCAGGTGGGCGGGGGAGGAAGGAAAGTGAAAGGTGACAGGAGAGCTGGGAGCTGTCGGGGCTTGTTCTGGGTCACCCCTCCCCCAGGGCTCCTGCTTCCCCGATTTACGCTCGGGTCCCTTCCGAGGCCCCTCCAGGTGGCCCAGCAGCAGGAGCTGGGGGTCAGCAGACCAGTGAGGCTGGAGAACCGGTGAGGCTGGGGTGAAGGGGGGTGCTGGAGCGCCGCGGGGATCTCCCCTGCTGGGACAGTGGCAGCCCCAAGTTCACTTCTCCTGGGTCCCCTGTTCCTCCCAGCATCCCCAGGCAGCTCTGAGGCCCCGGGATGGTTGGCCCCCCCCCCCACGCCCCCGGCTCACCTAGCAAAGACCACAGCTTTCCAGGCACTAGCAGATGGAGGCGGCACCTGCTTGCGTCCCGGCCGGAGTTTGCGAGCTGCTCGGCGGCCGGTGCCCCTCCCTGGGAGCAGCCCGGGACGCGGTTGGAAAAGAGAAAGCGGAAAGACAGAAAGAAAAGAAAGAGGGAGGGTGAATCGGGAGAAAGCGGAGCGGGAAGAGCAGCAAGGGAGAGTGGCAGGAACGAGGAGGAGGAGGAGGAGGAAGAGGAGGGGGTGGAGGAGGAGCAGGAGGAAGGCTTCGGCAGCCCCCTCGGTTGCCCGCCAACCTGCTGGCCCCCGGGCAGGCTGGGCGCGCGGTGCCGGGACCATGTGCCTGCGCTCGCTCCCGGCCGCCACCCAGCGCCTCCGGCAGCCCGGGCCGGCTGCACCGGTGCCCCAAGTCCGTGTGTCTGCGGCGGGTGGTGTCCCGCTCGCGACCGCCAAGCGCCCCGAGTTGCCGCAGCACCCGCGGTGGGGCGCGGAAGCCGGTGCGGGGCGGGTGGATTTACCTGCCGCCAAGACCTTCATTATGGGCTGGACTCCAGAGGGCCTTGGAGGAGACCTTAGATGCCGGCAGTTTTCAGAGATTCATGCTCAACGGGGAATTTGCCTGATTTATATACTGGAGCCTGTGTTGTAAGACAGAGAGAGAAACAGCTATATTTAGCAGGGATCCCCGTCCAGGAAGTTGTTTGAGGTGCATCATAGGAAATTATGAATGGAAGAAAGTGAGAGTTGGGGGGGGGCAGTGAAGGGGGAGGGTGGAGAGAGCAAACTTTTTCCCTCTTCTAAGAATTTGATTGATAAAATTATAATGAACTCTTCAACAAAACAGCCTGTGGTTTTCCTGAGTGGCTCGCCCTAGGAGTTGTTTGAAGTTGGAGAGGGCAGGGAGGGTCCCCAGGCCGAGTCATCGGGGTCCCCGTGGCTGTAGGTGCTCCAGACGGCCCTGACTCACCTGGGTTTGGGGAGGTGGCTTGACACTAGGCAAGCAGATGGAGGCTGGCACCTGTGGCCCCCTGATCAAGGGATTTTGGGGGCAGTGGGGAGGAGGCAGGCTGGGGCTTGGCGGAGAAGGAGGCTCCAGGAAGAGGGGCTGGGGCCCTGCTTGGACTTTAGACAGTAATAAAGCAGAGCTGACTGAACACGGGCACCTCAGAGGTAGCCTCCTCCAACCTGCCCGTTGCCACTGCGCAAAACGGGGCTCCGAAGGCAACAGGTTGCCCAGAGTCCCACAGGGTCAGGCCTCCTGACCACCATCAACAAGCCTGCATTGCTGACCGCAGGTAGCTGTGAGGCTGGGCGGGGGCTGGGAAGAGGGGGCGCGGAGAGGTTGCTGTGACTTAGTTCATTGGGGACAGCCCGGGGAGGGGCTTCTGGGAAGGTGTTGTGTGTCTGGGGTTTACCTAAACTCTTTGCAACCCCGGCTTGTCCTTCAGGGGAAGGTGGTCTAGCATTTCCATTCGGGAGGGACACCTGAAGCAGAGACTCAGGCTTCTCCCTCAGGCTGCTGAGGGCTGGCCGGGGACAAGAGAAACAGCTTGCCCCTCACAACCTGCCTTGGAAGCCCCTCGGGGCTCAGCCTCAGAGAATAACGGTGGCCCTCAAAAGGTGCCTCGAAGGTGTCTATAAGGCAGGGTCACGAATTCTGGTGTCTATCACGGCCAGTTAGGTTTGGAAATGAGTGAGGAAAGGCAGGAAGGAATGGTGGGGACCAGGGCAAAATGAGCACAGGGACGCCTCCCCCCAAAAAGCATTTCTAAAACATGATGGGAGTGAGTGCTGGCCAGAGAACACATATCTGGCACCACACTGTCCCCCAGCTTGTCAGGGGCACCCCCTGTCCCAGGAGATGTCTCATTCCCCTAGGGACCCCACCCCAGCCCTCCGGCCTGACCCTAACCAGAAAACAGTGGTGGGAGAGTTGGTTTTCCAAGGCCAGGGAGACGCACAGCCTTTCCCTGACCGCTAGCACCCCGTACTCACCCCCTCGCCCATCCCCCATGCATGCCCCCAGCTCCCGCCTCTTGCCACATCCCGGACCTGCCCAGCCAAGCGTTCCTCCCTCATCATGCCAGGACGAGCCCTCGTGCCTGCTGCGGTCGGTCCCCCTGCCCCCACACACACCCTGCCCTATCCAGGCTCATTTCCCCCATGCTCTCCCAGCAGGGCCTGGGATGTGGGGTGATAAAACTGCCCATCCCAGCTGGCACTTCCCAGCAGGAAGGAGGCTGGTAGAGTCCAGACTGGCTCTCCTTCCTCCTCCCTCCCCCCCACCCTACCCTGGTCTCTTCCTTGGAGGGCCATAGAAGGCCCCACCTGGCAGTTGCTCCTCCCATACCCCTGCGGTGGGGTGGGTATATGCCCCCAGGAGGCCCACCTACCCCAGCCCAGCTCAGACAACCCCACGACACAAAACGTCCCGGCTCACCTCCCTCCCTTCATGACACCCCCACTCCTCTACTCTCCTGCGTGAGGGCCCGACGTGAACACAGAGCGCATCGACATGAACGCTGGGTCAGCCTCCTGTTCTAACGCCACGTCTCCGGGACCCGTCACCTGACTCAGCCTGGTGCTTCTCATGTGGACCCCAAATCCATTTGACCAGGGCCCCACTGGGGCCCCATCTATGGATCCCCCACCTGAGACTGTCACCAGTCTCCCGGAGGCTGCCACCCCGTGCTGCCACTCTCCTGCCCTCATCTCTTCCCTACATCCTTCTGAGTGGACTTCCGGGTCCTCATACTGCCTTCTGGCTCCCCAGATCCCACGCCAGCCCTACGATCCACCCCCAGTCACCATGTAATCTCAGCCCCACCCCACAGGAAACAGGAAGTGGGGGCAGAGTCTCGAAGATACTTAACTCCCTCCCCGACCGGCCCCCCTCCCATGCCTCAGTTTCCCCTCTCATGGTACCTGACTTGGTCCGTGCTCCCCAAGAGCTGTGGGCCCCTCGGCACCCCAGGCCCAGCCTCCTTTCCTGTCCATGTCCAGGCACCACCTGCACTGGGCCTCTGGGGGGAAGCTCGGGCAGGGTCTTGGAGCCGCCAGGCTGTGAGCTGCCTGCAACGTGGCCTCGGTCCCCAGGAATCGGCCGCCCCGACCGCGCTCCAGGCCAGCTTCGGTCTCCTGGAGTTTGTTTTCTTCCCTCCCTCTCTACGCTCTGTGTGTGTCTGTGTGTGTGTGTGTGTGTGTGTGTGTGTGTGTGTGTTTTCCCCTCGGCTTCCTCACGGAAGGCATCCTCCCTTCTTGGCTGCATGCTTCCAGGGTCATGACCCCAGGCCCCACCCTGGAGTGGCAGCCCCAGCTCGGCCCCTTCCAGCTGTGACTTCATCCCCAGCCTGTCTTGCTCCTGCACCCCAGGCCTGCTGGGGATTTGACCTGCCTCAGGGTGAGGGGGACAGGAAGGGTCCACAGGGAGCCCTTCTCCGCCAGGTCAGGGCCCCAGGGTGCTGTCTCTCGGTGGCTGTGCCAGCCACTTGCTCATCTCCTCTCCAGAAAGTAAGCCCGCGTGTCGGCCTTCCCTGGGCCCCTCAGGTCTCTTTCTGTCCTACACACTCCACCGCGTGTGGCCATCCAGGCCTCCTTTTCTGCTGATTCTTACCCGCCATCCATAAGCCTCTCCTAGAAAGTCACAAGTGTTTTATTTTTCAGATGGGGAAACTGAGGCGTGGAGAAGTCAATGCGCTTGCCCAGGGCCATGCAGAGACAGTACAGCAGGGTCTGGCGCCCAGGCCTCTGGCTTGCAGGCCACAGTGATCCCAGAAGCACCTCTGGCTCGGAGGGCAACTGTGCTCCCAGGTCATGACCCAGTTCTCTGAGGAACACATAGGCTGCTTCTTCCAGGATGTCTCCCCTGCACACAGCCCAGACCAGCTCGAGTCTGCCTCATCCTGCCTGCTCTCCTTTCAAGTGGAGACAAGTCTTATTCCTTGCTCTTCGAGGGCTTGGATAGGGTCTGATACTCATCTGTACTCTTGACGGCTTCTGGCTTAGGGTTACCCCAGAGTAGATGCTAAGTATTTTTTAAACACCTTTCACAATTCCCAAAAGCTCTCTGCGCCAAATGTCTCGTGGAGAGACGGTGTGAAGCTTTGTGGTTTGAAGCGTGGACTTTGGCCTCAGTCAGAGCCAGGTTGGAGGTTTGGCTTCGCCAGTTATGAGCCGGGTGACTTTGGAAAAGTGAGCACTTCCTGGCCTCGGTTTCTCCATCAATAAAATGGGAATAATGGTACCTACGCTGTGGGTTTGCCGTGAGGTGTCAGGGCTCCGCGTGGTTCTGGGCACCCAGCAAGCCAGCTGCATGTCAGCATTGATTCTCACCGGGTGAGGATCCTTACCTCACCCGTGGGTAGGGGGCTTTGTCCCCATTTTGCAAATGAGGAAAGTGGGCACACTCCAGGGCCAAGGGGGGAAAGCCGAGAGGATAATAGAGGCAAGACACCCTTACAGACTCCAGCTTGAGGGACGCCCCGGGGAGATCAGACAGCTTACATGGGGGGCTGGCAGACCAGTGTGCTAACTCTCCCCTTGTCCCATCCTGGCTCCTGACCACCCCCACCCCAGGCCTGAGCTGAGGACAGCGGCTGACCCGGGCTCACCGCCCCCAGGAACTGATTCACCCCCAGGCCCCATCTGAGAAGGAAGGAGACATAGCTCAGCTCAGAGGGGCTTGAATCACCAGCCGCCCCCTGCGGAGCCTCAGGGGGGGACGCGGGGGCGGAGGCCAGCCCCCTGCCTGTCTGTCTGTCTCTTTCCTGGGCCTCGGGGCACTCAGGGGAGAGGGTAGCGTGGCAGTGGCCATCGGCAGGGGGGTGGCTGGGAGGTACCCTCACAGTCAGGCATCCTGTGTGGGCAGCCAGTAGCAGTTACTCACCAGGTAAGCAGCTCTCCGGGCATCGGGGAATTCCCCAAGACCAGTGACCCAGAAACAGTGCTCTGGGCAACCCCCACTGCCCAGGCCAGCCCCCTCCTTCCTTCACCATCCCCTCCCCTGTGCCCAGCCAAGATCTCAGTTCTCTGAAAAACCAACCAGCAGCTGCTCTTAGCCACCAGCGTATGCCGGGCCCCTTGCCTTGAAGTTCCCACTGGGCAGATGAGCTCAGGGGAGTCAGATGGGCCCCGGGGAGGAAGGCGGGGGTCAGAGGCTGTGGTCTAGGACTAGGGCTAGTGAGGGGCAGCCAGAGAAGACGGGAGCAGCTCAGGAATTCCTGGCACAGCCCTGCAGTTGGGTGTCCTGTCCAAAAAGGCAAAAACACCTCATTATTCAACACTTGAGAAGTGAAAGTGTAGCTACACCTGTGGCCCCGAGCTGCAGCCCGCAGCACCACGAAACCATCCACATGCTCTCGTGGACTTTCCTGTGGCCCAGGGCTCCGTTTTGCAAGTCAAGCTTGGGCCAGCCAGGGCTACGCTGGTGGCGGTGCCCACGGGTAAAGGTGTGGCTTAGAGCCAGGCGAACCTGGGTTCAAATCCTGCCCACACCACTTACCAGCTGTGTGACCTGGGGCAACCAGCTTCCTTTCTCTGAGCCTTGATTTCCCCTCCGGAAGTGGGGAATCCTATAGTGCTGTCGTGAGGATGTGAAGTGGGAAACACAGGTAAAGTGCCCAACACATGACAGTGGTTCTGACCAGAGATCTGAGTGGTGGTCACAGGAGGGGCTCAAATCCCAGCTTGAGCTAGGGGTTTGGGTCTGCGAGTTAGGCCAGGGAGGACCCCTGGGTCAGTACTCAGAGCATGGCGTGGGTCTGGGGGGTAAGGGGGCAGGCAGCCTTCCAGAACCTCAGCGGCAGAATAATACTTCCCGCCTCAGGGTTCTGGAGAGCCCAGCTGTCTACGGGGCTCTTGAGGCCCAGGCTCTGGGCACATAGCCTGCTCTTTCTCACCCTCACCCCATCAAATCTCTGGCAAGGACCAACTATACCCCTCAGGGCCAAGCACGGGCCAGAAGCCATCCTGGCCTGCCTCCAACTGCCCCCATCATCACCCGGACATTTCCTGACTGGTTCTGCGTCAGGAATCACCCCCCTGGAGGTGAATCAGAGTGACTGCATTTTTTTCTTCAATTCTGATAGAAATTGCAAAGGAAGCAGCGGCCCACAGAGTCTTGATCCCATCACTGGCAGGGCCAGGAGCCTGCCTCCGAGGCCCATGTTGTTGCAGGAAGCCCGGTTCCGCTCCCGGCTCTGCCCTCAGCATCTCCATCTTTAGAATGGGTTGCTTGCCTCTCTCTCCATTCATCAGCACAGCCTCTGTAAGCACTTTGCCCTCCTCCAGCCTCTCCCTGAGTCTTCCATCTAGCAGGAAGATGTTGAGAGCAATACTTTCTTTCATGCTATAGTTTCAGCGGCCTCGTAGCAGCCCATGGACTCAATTTGGAGGGCTGCCGCTAGCACTTTCGAAACGGAACTGGAACAGCAAAATCACTGGGCATCGCCCGGAGCGAGGGCAAGCGCTGCTCCACGAAAGCTTTTTTTCCATTGTCCGTACGTGTCAGCGTGCACATCATCTTCTGGTTGCAGGGTACAATGTGTTTCTAACCGTGGGTCATGGTCAAAAACATTTGTAAGCCGCTGGTATCGATGATGAAAGCCAGGCCCTGAGGGGCTGAGGAGTGACTTGCTCAAGGTCACTCGGCAGTTGGCAGCATGGGACTCATGACTTCTATGTCATCCGCCATCCCTTCCAACTTAGGAATGGGCGGGAGGTGCTGCAGGCGGGGCAGGGCGGGTGCTCCTGGTGTGGGGTGGAGGCCTGTCATCACCTTGTGTGGGACAAAGGCCCTCCCGGGGCCCAACCCCCCACTGTCCACTCCCTTCCGCAGCCTCAGACCCCCAGCTCCCCACCCCGCCCTGCCCCACCTGGGTGGAGCAGGGATAGTCACGGGCCTTTCCTCACTCATCCATGGGAACCCTTCATCCTCACCGAAGGTGGTGGCAGCAGGAAGTGGCCACGGTCCCCTTTCCAGAGTAACCTGCAACCCGGAGGGTGAGTCTGTGTCTGGGAGTGCCCGCCGGGCATCCCATGGGTCTGTCTGTCCGTCTGGGTCTGAATGGGCACTCCAACATGAGTGTGCTTGTGTGGCAAGGGTCTTTGTGTGTCTGCACGTCTGCGTTCGGCCATGTCTGACGCTATAAATGTGCACATGTGTCTGCGCAGGTCAGTTTGCTTGTGGGAGAGAGCCGAAGCCTGCGCATCTCCGGCGGACTTTGCGAGGCCTCCGTGTGATTGTGTGGACGCGTAAGTGACGTGCGCGTGAATCCTGTACACGTGTGCATCTGACCTCGTGCCCGTGTGAGTCCGTGCATGGCAGGGGTCTCTGGACACAAGCGGGGAGGCATGACCGTGTTCGTGTGTGTGCGCGTGTGTGTCCTAAGTGTGTCTCCAAAATCCCTACCCCTCACCCTTCAGCTCCTGCCCCTAGGAACCGTGTGGCAGCCTCACGTCACGGGGGCCACCAGCAGCTGGTTTCCTCCCCACCCCGCCCCAGGCCCCCCCCTGCCCTGGCCACCCTGACTCTTGGCGCAGGGACAAAGCTGATGTCAGGGCTGAGCTGACAGCTTCCTTCTCCCACTGGATTTTCCAAAAGAGAGAGACCACAGCTCGGCTCCTATTAAATAATCGTGGGGCCGGGAGGTGGGGGTAAGGGGGGTGGGGGGAGGATGTTTCACTCAATGATTTCCTGAACTCAGAGGCAATAAACAGAACAGGAAGCAGCCCTGTGGACCCACTCAGCCTGAAACCGGCCAGCCAGAGGTGGGGCCCAGCCTCCCACCCGAGTCAAGCTCACCAGAGCCACCCCAGCCCGACCCCAGAGATGAGGTCAGGGAGGCAGCCGGGCCCTCTCTCGAAACCGTCCCTCGGTGCCTGCGGGGACTGAGGAAATGTTCTGAGGATGGTGGGTGGGAGGTGATAAGACGGAAAGAGCAGAGCGGCCCCCTCCCTGTGGGTGGGGAGGACGGAGGGAACGGGGCCCAGTCAGGGTTGGACCATTCCCTTCCCTGGGAAGAGAAGAAAGGATGAGTTCCCCGAAGTCAGGGGAGGGACAGGACCAGGTAGGGGAGCAGCTCACGGGGAGCAGGGAGAAGGCCAGGCCTCCCCCTGCCTCCCTCGGGCAGTCTGGATATGATGCCTGTCCCCCACAAATGCTGCACATTTGGGCCACTCCAGCCCTGCTTCCTGCCCTTTCTGGGGCCCAAGGCTGGCACACTTCAAACTCCAAAGGCCACCATGGGCATCTCTCCCAATCAACGTCCCCCAAATGAACCATTACAAAGTGCTTCCTAGAGCCCCTGATTATCTCCAGTCCTAGCCCGCACCTCCAAGGGAGGCCTTTTAATCCTGTTTCACAGACACGGAAACTGAGGCTCAGAGAGTTGAACGTTTGCCCGAGGCCACACAGGGTGTGATCGTCCCCCAACAGGGCTCAGGATGGCAGGTGTGGCCGCAAGGCGGGCAGGGCCCACCGGCCGCAGGGGTCATGGGGGTCCCCGGGATGAGTCGTCTCCGGGGAGCCCCTCCTTCTGCTTGGGCCGGTCACTCAGCTGCTTATCAGCCGCAGGACTCCATGACACAATCCTGCTCTGATCTCCTGCCCAGTGGGGCCCCTTCCACCCCGGCCCCACCCCTGGACCCCGTTTCCGTTTCCTCCCTTTCTGGGTGGGACCGGGACTGTCCCGGGATCAAAGTGGGCTATCTGGGGAGCCCGTATCCCGCCAGCCCCTCTGCGGCCAGAAACCTCCACATCCACTCTGGCCAGCGGGTGGCCAGCAGGCAATCCTCACAGAAGGAGGATAGTGGCCTATAGTTCCCCATCCCCAGACTCCCTTCTGAAAGCCCACTTCTCCCAAGAGGTCTGAGAAGGAGGAGGGAGCTTAGAGACCATCATGGCCTCTCCTGGCCTCCGTGTCCCCACTTGTCAAGGGAAACGGTGGGGAAGATGAGACTGAGGGGTGGGGGAGAACCAGGTAGACTCAGCAACACGCCAGACCTCAGGTCCAGTCGTAGCTCTGACACTTCAGAGCTGTGGCCCTCAGACGGGGCCCTCATCGCTCAGACCTCACTTCCAACATCTACAAAATGGGAGGAAACATCATCAACCCGTGAGGGTAGCAACACCCTCTGGAAGCTGTGCCTAAGTTACTGGTAGTAACCTAGCTGTTAACATTTCACAGGCGGGACCGAGAGAAGGGAAGTCACTTTTCCAAGGCCGCAGGCCACATAGCAAATTAGTGGCACATCCGCCAACAGCATGTAGGTGGCTTGCCTCACTTGGACTCTCAGAGAGCTGGGAACCCTGAGTTTTAGTCCCGTTTGGTTGTGGGGATTCCAGAAGGAAGCTTCTTGGAGTCTCGGCTTCCTCGGCTGTAAAACGGGTCTCGAGAAGGCCATCAGTCTCAAAAGGATCCAGAAAAGCTTTTCAAATGTGGACTTTGGGGTCTGGTGGTGGAGGACAGAGGAAGTCATCCAGGTGCCCTGCAAAGCTGGGCAAGGTTGAGAGCTAGGTCCCTGGCTCCTGCCCTGCGGTCTCCTCCGCCCAGCCGCTTAGGTCCGCTCCAAGCCGCGGGCTGCAGCGCCCCCCACTGCCCAGCCAGCAGCAGCCGCCTTGGCCACAGCACCACCAAGCCCCAGGCCGGCGTGGTTCAGCCGGTGCCTCCCCCAGGGCTGGGCAGGGCGGGAATTGGGGGATTGAGGAAGTGG
Source organism: Paguma larvata (assembly GCA_030068075.1). Taxonomy (NCBI): domain Eukaryota; kingdom Metazoa; phylum Chordata; class Mammalia; order Carnivora; family Viverridae; genus Paguma; species Paguma larvata. The sequence goes on from CM057835.1 coordinate 67,746,583, forward strand.
GCGGGGATGCCGGAGGCTCCGAATGGAGGGTTAGCGAGGCCCTTGGCCAAGGCTGGGGAAGAAGATACACGTAGTGGTCCTTGGGGGACCTGGCCCAGCACCTCCGCTGGGCGTGGGGGGGGGGGGGCGGGGAGCGGGGCGGGGAGGGAAGGGGAGAGCCCCGAGGACCGGCCGCAAGGGGGCGCCAAGGACCACACTCAGTGGGCTGGGGTCGGGGCGGCGTGCCTCGATTCAGCTGGGGATCTGGAAGCAGGGAGGTGGGGAGACCACCGCCCCTTCCCACCCACCTCAGGGCCCAGGACCACCTAGTTCCCACCTAGGACAGGCTCTGGGGACAATGTCCCCGCCATCCCGGAAGCTTCTCCGCAGTCAGGAACTGCTGGTGGCAAGATTGGGGTCCAGCCCCTTCTCAGCTTATTTGCGCCCAGGCGCCCTCTCCTCCCGTGCAGAGCTCTGCACAGACTTCAGTTGCGGTTTTCCCTTTTCCTCACCATGGCCTTGTGAGCCGGTGCTTCCACAACCAGGCCCATCTTACAGAGCGAACAAGGCAGAGTGGTCGAGCCCTGTGCTCGACAAGGTCAAGTGTAGGGGCCATGACCTTGACTGACCACACACCCCAGAGCCTCCAGTGAGGGACTTCACTTTGGTAAAGACCCCTGCCCTTCTCCCCAAAGCATAGGCAGGCAGGGTCCACCCCATGACCTGCCACAGCCCCTTCTAGAGGGACAGGGACCCTCTGCCTGCCACATCTCCATCTGAGGAAAAGCCAAGCTGCCATGCCCTCAGAACCCTCTACTTCTCTGGGGTAAAGGGAACTTGAGGGTCCCTTGGGAATCTGGGAATCACACCCCATAGAGAGGTGGCCCTCTGGGAAGCCAGGATTCTGGCCTCCCCATCCAGATCTCTCTCCTCCACTCTTCCATGATCTTTAACCTTTAGCGACCCGTGACACTTTCGCATCTGGCATCCAGTCTGTCCACTTTACCTCGACATCTTTGGTGAGATGGGCAGGGAATGTCTTACCGTGCCCGTTACACAGCTGGGAAGACTGAGGCTCGGAGAACCGTGCGGACCACCAGGTAACCCCCAAACGCTGGAGGATTTGCCAGTGCTGAGGATAAATTTGGGGACCGGCATCTACCCCTGCCCAGCCCTGCCCTGTCAGGGAAGCCTACCGTGGTCTGTTCCAGCACGGGACCCTCGGGAGTCGTGCAGGTGTTTTCCAGGTCTTCAGTGGGACACCATCGACTTCAGGGCCAGGCCTCCTCTGCTTCCCTCTCTCGCTGAATCTTCTCTGGAGACAGCTCCTTACACTGCCCCCCACTTGACTTCCCGTCAAGTGCCGGGTGGCCCTGAGGCTCCCCCCACTTCCACCCCACCCCCTGGCTGAAGGGCTGGGTGCAACAGGGGCAGAGAACCCCAGGCCTCTGGCCAGACTGTGCCAGACCCTGTGGGGCAGGGTCTTCAGGGTGGCCAAGGGGAAAAGCGGGGCTGGGGCTGGGGAGGGGGCGACTGTGCCCAGTGCCCCTACCCAGTGCTGCGTGGCAAGGCCGCTGGGACCTGAGTCACAACTGACTGGGCCGCACCCAGCCTGCCTGGGTGACCCAGGCCAGCATAAGGCGATGACTGAGCAGCCCTCCGCATGACCGGCCGGGGTCGGCCTTAGGTGTTTTGACTCAGACCTGCCACAAGCCGTGTGCACCAGGGCCATGCCCCTTGTCCCTGTCCCCAGAAGAGTCACAGGGCCGCAGCTGCCCCCCTGGACACAGTGCCCCCCCAAGCCACCACACGCTTCCCGAGCACCCACCTCAGAACCCGGGAGTCACCTGGCCCGTCTGGTTGGCCCTCCTCCACAGGCTCTAGGGCCCCACCTGCCCAACCCACCTCCCTGGGAGACCTTCGCCCCTCCCCGAGCCAGGGAGCAGAGCCCAGCCCTTGGGGCCGCCCCAGGAAGCAGGGAGTGGGGCTGGCCAAGTGGAAGGCCTCCCCGACGCTGACCGTGGACTGTGAGCCTTGCCTCAGCATGGAAAAGGTCTGTGTGCATTCTGGTTCCCAGGCCTGGTGTGGAGGGTAGGAAGGCAGGGGGACCGGGGCACGGAGAGAAAAGCAGTGAAGAAAGCAAGAAGGAAAGGGGAAAATGAGAGAGAGAAAATACAGAGAACGCTGCTTGTGCACCTGCTCCGTAACAGCTTATGATAATGCCGAAACAGTGCAATACGTGTGTTGTCTCCTGGGAAATCTGTCGCGGCCAGGGCAGTGGGCCAGGTTAGCCCACAGTACGAAGGGGAAAGCTGAGGCTCAGCCCAGGAGGTCACACAGCTTTAAGGGCTGGGTGGCTGGGGTTTGAGCTCATTTTGCTTAACTCTCAGTATTTTCTCATCCCTTGAGAAAGAGGAGGAAAAAAATCACATTAATAGTCGTGGACAGTGAAGACCATGGAGGCCAAAGACCCAGCTCTGCCTTTGGCAAGCTGTGAGTTTGTTTTGCGGCTAGGTAGTAAGTGCACCCCATCCCCACCTTTTTCCAACAGTTTCCCTGCCCTCTGGGCCCCCTGTCCTGGGAAACTTTCCATCCTGTGTGTTATGTGCAGTTGATTGAGGGTCTGACTGCCACCTTGAAAAACTTGAAAAAGAAAATCTGGCTTTGAGTCGATGCCTGCAGCAAGGCCGGGACCCCGCTGTCTTCCTGAGCCTCTGTCCCTTCACATAACCCCTGGGGAGGAAGCATACGCTGTCGGCTCACAGGGTAGCGCCACTCCAGGAAAATGTGCCTTGTCGAGGGTCAGCTCCTTCTGTGGCAAAGCGCATTAGTTGGGCCCCCGCCCCACTGCCTGTCACAGCAATGATTGTGGAAACCCCAGTCTCACCATCAGAGAATGTCTTATGCAGACTCTAGAAATGACACCTGCAGGCTATCTGCAGGCCACCTGTGGCCCCCAGGGGAGCCCCCTAAACCCTTCCGGATGGGGGCTTCAAGGAGGAGAGGCCATTTGAGTTGGGGCTCAGGGCAGAAGGGTAGGAGGCTGAGACTGGGGATGGGGGCGGGGGGAAGTGCAGGTTTCAGGGAGGTCAGGATGTCTGGATGGGTTAGGGGGCCAGCAAAGCAAGGCTCAAACACAGACATGAGCTGGCAAAGCTGGCCGGGCATGAGGGCAGGGGCCCGGCATGTCACGATGAGGGGTTTGGAGTTGCTGCCCCAGCAATAGGATAGAAAGGAGTCACTGAAGGTTTGGGAGCAGAAGATATGGTAGCGGTGACATTTTTGACTGCGTCCAGGGAGCCAGGACCTGGCTGGCTGTCGGGAGAGCAGGAGGCTGCCAGAGACAGAATGTGGGTGGAATCGAGGGACCTTGTGAGCAACAGAGAGAGGAGAGGCTGAGAGAGGTGAAGGTGAAGACTGGGGAACTTCTGTGGGGGCAAATAGGAAGCAGAAATCAGGTGTGGGGTGGAAGTGACCTTGGCCTTGAGGTATCCACTGGGCTCCCAGCAGATGTTCCTAGAAGTTGAGTCTGTAGGCTTGGGAGAGCACCAGACTGGAGATGGCAGTTTGGGGGCACCTGCAGCTGTGGTCTCATCAGGGTATAGCATAGAGGTGACAAGTCCTCGAAGGTGGAACCCCTGAGACTGCCCTCCCCAGATTCTGGAGCTCCCTGATCTGCTTCCTACGGGGTGGGTGCTGTTCCAGCTCAGAGCCAGACACCTCTCCTGAGGCTTATCCACAGAGTAAGGGGCTGGCAAGGGGCCCAGACAGGGGTGGGGGACAGCCACCCTGGGCTTCCCAGCTCTTCCTCCACAGACCAACCTCTTCTCACTCCGTGGGCAACCGCACGCCTGCCGCAGCACCAGCTCTCCTTCCGCTCCGAGAACCTGAGCGTGCCTGGCTTTCAGTGTCTGCCACCTCCCACCCACAGCTTCCCAGCAACTCAGCCTGAGGAAAGCCCCCCCCACCCCCATGCCGGGGCAGGGCAGAAATGAGAGAGGCCCGGCCCCCTGCCGTTGGTGGCACCCGGGTGGCACCACCCAAGCCAGCCTCTCTGGCATGCTGCTCACTGAGCACCAGGCACTGTGCCGGGTGCTGAGGTGAAGCGGAGGGAAGCAGCTGCTGTCTCCGTTCTCGGCAGCAGCAGGCTAGTGTGGGAGGCAGACAGCAGGTGAGAGCCTCCCAATAGGACAGTTTTAAGAGAACAAATAACCAAGTTGCTGGACTCAGACCATAGGTGGTAGGGAAGAATAGCTGAGGATGCACTGAACAAAAGGACAGGGAACAGTGTTCCAGACAGAGGGAAGAGCATAGGCAGAGGCCTCATGGTAAGAGGCAGCCCTGGGTATACGGGGAGCCAAAAGGTGGCCTGTGTGGCAGGATCCTCAAGACCAAGGGAGAGCCCAGTAGAGGACAGTGGAAAGCTCTTACTAGGTACTCGGTAGGCCACCTGGAATACATTCGGCATTGCCGGGAAGACTATTGGTTGGGAGTCAGGGTCCAGAGTTCTGCGCTGAGTTCCCTCTGTGGGCTTGAGAAAGATACTTCCCTTCTCTCTGATTTTGATATAAATCAGTGACACCTCCCACTCACTATATGCTGATCCTTGCATGCTTGGAGCCTTCGCCCTAGCTGTTTCCACCACCTGGGGGCCCCACCCCCTCTCCTGTGCCATTCCGGTTTCAGAGTGGATGGAGAGGCTTTGCCTCTCCCAGGGCCATGCCTGTTGCCTGAGGTTCTTACTCTATTACATCACCCGCTGTAGAGCTCATACCTCAATGTCCTGTTGGTTCTTCTGCATGTCTGCTGCCTATCTGCCCCCTAGCCTGGGAGTTCTGTGCCCTCAGGGACTCATGACATTGCTGGACAAGTTACAGAGCTTGAAGAGTAACAGAAGATGCTCTGGCATCTAACAGACCTGAATTCAACATGTGCTCGCCCTCCCAGAAAATTTGTTCTGAGGACATGGGCAGGTCACTCGGTCTCCCTGAGACTCGGTCTTCTTATCTGCAAAGTGGATCATGTCTATTGCAGAGAGTCCTGCCCGAGGCCCTTTTCAACCCCTGATGTTAAGTCCTGTTCCCATCTTGGCCCAAGAGGTGGGCCAGGGACTGATCCGAGTCAAGTTCATCCACCTCTGTTAGCTCTTCCTTCATAGCTGCTGCCTCAGCATATCATCAGCATATATGCAATGTCATGTTATGTACAACTTTAGGGTTTGCATTTAATCCTCAATTTATGTATTTATACTATGTTTCTATTTACTAAGTGGGGAGGGGGCTCCTTTATATAGTGCTTCAGCATTCATAAGTCAATGCCTGTTCTGTTTCTGGGGTGGGGTATTTTTGCGTGTGTGTGTTAAAAAATTTCAAAACTAAAAAAAAAGATGGGGCCCTGAGCATCAGGAGGGAGCCCAGTGTTCTGGGGGCCAGATGGAATCCGTACCCCCCTGGGGCCCTTCAAGAAATAGGTACAAGCACACAGCAGGTCACAGGCCGCGTCTGAGGCAGGGTCTGTTGCTATCTTGTCTATTTCATGTAACACACATGAGCACAGGTATCCCCAGTCACACACCTACAGGACCCGCACATTTCAGCTTTCCTCCCTCCCCTCTTGCTCCCAAACCCTCTAGTCCCTAGCATCTCAAGGGAGTCACGTTCAGACACGGTAAATGCCCTGTGTTTGAGATGCCGCTACAGTTAGACCCCCTCTTCCTCCAAGAGGCCAGACTCCCTCAAATTCTTTCCCACAAGGCAACAGAGAAACACAGTGCTTTTAGAAACCAGGCAATTTTTAAATATATGTTGGCACAATATTAACATTAAATACATATCATAAATAAGCCTTATAAATAGGAAACAGATAAAAACGGATAAAAATCGATAAATTAGTCATATCCCTGCAAAGAACGGGCCCAGCAGCTTCTGGGACTCCCTCTCTTGAGCATGAGAAAATCTCATGATGCACCACCAGGGGGAGGAGCCAGCAGCCAGGACCCAAGGCTGGGTGCTTCCAGGCACTAGGTCTTTATGCCATGTCCATTTGCACTGCATTTGACATCCACTCTGTGTCATAGAAGCCCAGCTACTGGCAAGCAGAGAGGGCTTTAGACGGTCCCCAACCCTCTTGAATCACAAAGAGAAAACTGAAGTCCAGAGAGGTAAAGTGGCCTGCCCGAGGCTACACAGTGAGTTAGGGGGCGAGCTGGGACTTGAGTCCCCTTCTTAGACACCCCCACCCTGATCAGTGCTCCTTCTAGGACACTCTGCCCGTGCCACAGCTGCCTAAAGTGAGGTCAGATGTCCAGGTGTCTGGCCTGAAGACTGGCAATGAGGCATAAGAGGCCAGCTCGGGCCCTGACCTCCCCCTCGGAACCATGCCGCCATGGAAAGGAGGAAGTCTGGGGTCAACAGCCCTGCAAGTCATGAGAGGGAAGGGCCGGCAGGCCTCTGGGGAGCAGGGCAGGGGGGGCGGGCAGTCAGTCTGGCCATGAGTCAGCCTGTGTCATCAGACCCCTGAATCAATGGAAAGTTAGCCCCGCGTGGCCTGACCTGGCCACCCCACTGAGACTGAGGAACTCAGGGCTGGGGGCTCAATGGCCTGACCCTACCCTCCCAGCCTGGAGGAGGTAGAGGGGCCTCCTTTCAAGTGCACTTCTGAGAGGTGGGGAACAGAGGAGAGCAGGTTTGGAGGCCAGGGGGAGGGGCCATCCTACAGAGTACCTGTGAATCCTTTACCTGCCAGGGGCACCCCTAAGGCTACCGGGGAAGCCACCCTCTGGGCATGAGTCTCTTGTTCCTCCTGGAGAGATGCATCCTGCGGGCCCCCTTCCGCAGGTCCCGGCGGGGGCTGTGTCTCCGGCTCCGACTCGGGCTCTCCCCCCACTCTCGGAAGACCTGCCCCACGGAGTGCATGAAGCGGTGGTAGCCATGCAGGAATCTGCAGCCCTCCAGCCTGCGCTGAAAGGCGTCTGAGATAGGGGTGGGTGACGGGGAAGTCCCCGGGCCTGTCGGAGTGGGCTCGGTCTTCTCCATGGAGCCCGGAAGCAGCTGGGCCATGCAGTGAATATTGTTCTTGAACCCGCGAATGTTCAGCTTCGCCATATTTAGTTTCTCTAAGTCGTGGCCTTTGGGGATATCCTTCAGTAAAATTCTCAGTCTGTGCAGAACGTGACCCAGCGTGGTGTCAACGATCAGCAGGAATTCCTGCTTGCCGAGCCCCCGCAGGGCGTCCTTGCTGGGGAAGGCCCCGGGGCGCTCCTGGCAGTGCTCCTTCAGTCCATCCTTGTCCAGGCCTTGGATGCGGATCTGGAGGGAAAGGATAATCAGAGCGTGAGTGCTAGAGCCCCCACCACACACACACAGACACACACCCATACGCGCACACACACGCACACACGAGTCTGCTCTGGTCAGCCTTGAAATGCTCAACCTCGTGTATCCCGTCCAGACCTCCCATTATACAGATCAGAAACTGAGGCCAGAGAGGGGCAAGCTCTCCCCGATCACTGCAGGCAAGGACAGAGGATGCTGGGGAGCTGGCTGGTTGAGGCGACTGCGCAGGCGGTGATTGTGGTGTGGGGAGTTTGAGTGGGGGCGGGGGTTACCGTAGCTTTTTTAGGAGGACGGGACTCTGTTTTGTTCACTGCTGCATCTCTCAGGCCTAGAGCAGGGCACACGGGTAGGTATTCAATGGAGTTGATGTTTTCACTCCGGCCCACTGAGCTGGGAATGCTGTATTGTCTCCTTGGCGTTCCAGAGCTAGGTCTGGAGTGTTCGATATAGCCCTGGAATACGCAGGGACTTGGTTTCCCCACCTGCCCTATATCGAGTGGGGTTTGGGTGAATGGGAGTCAGGTCTCATCCTCTCTGGGCTCACTCCTGCCCTAAGCCTGCTGTTCTCTGAGACTCAGATGCCCCCAGGGGCCAGGCGCTCACATAAGGGTCCAGGAGCATGCTGGTGAGCTGCATGAAGTCCGCCTGCTTCTGGAGCTGCCCAAGGAGCTCTTGGTACTTGTCCAAACAGCTGCCCATGGCCGGCGTACTCAGGAACAGGAGTCCGAGGACCAGACCTGGGGCAGAGAAGGGGTGTGTCACCCGACTTGGGGAGGCGGGCGGCTTTCAGAGGGGAGGGCACCTAAGAGGGCCTCAGGGGGCACAGCCCATCGTCTCAGGCTTCGTGCCGTCGAGGGTGGAGGTGAGCACTGTGTGTGCACCAGAGCGCCTGCTGGGGCCGCCGCCACCTCCCCCGTGAGGCGCTGCCCAGCATCCAAACCATGCAGGCCGTTGAGAGGAGGTCGTGGGGCCCAGTTGGACCTCCTGCACTTGCCAATTTTCCCAGCCTCAGGATCTGACACAGGGGGCAGCCCAGGCGGGGCTGCTGCCTGCGAGACCTCCGGGTCCCCCATAACAGAGCCTGGCCCTCCTTACAGGTGGACTCAGCCTGGCAGCAGCCTGGTACCCTGAGTTACGTCTGTACAAACAAGAAGGGCCCCATTTTACTGACAGGAAAATCAAGGCACCGAAGGTGAAGGGCTCACCCACATCACACGAGACCAGCATCGTCCTCGACTTCCTACACCTTCCTCTTCTCTCCCTTAGTGGCCCACATCTGTCAGGCTCATCTATGTCGTGAGCCAGAACGTTCGGGGTGGGAGGAGCATGATTACTGCTGGCCAACCTCCCCACACCCACCCCCAGGCACCGGCAGCCATGTGGTCGGAAGGGGCCTGTGGCGCAATGGCCCGGAAGGCAGTGACACCATGTTCCCTTCCTAAGAACCGTTCAGCTGCTGGGGAGGGATGAGGGGCTGGCCACCCAGGCACGGCGACCGCAAGGCACTCCTCGCCACCTCCTCAGGTATCTGCTGCAGGGCTTGGGTGGGGAGGGGGATTCCTGCAAGCACCACATGCACGTGGGACTGGGGTGTCTTCATGGGTGTGTGTCCAGGTCTGTGTGAGGCGAGAGGAAGGAGCTGGCCGCGAACAAGCGTTGGGCCCAGTCCACCGTGGGAGCCCAGGCTGCATATGGGGGTTCCCAGGTTGGTGAGATTGAGGGCTCTGAATGACATCACATGGCTCCGTGTGCATGTCACCCTGTGGGTGTGGCTATGTGTGCCGTGTGATTGTGTGGGTTCCAGGGTCCCTGGGCCTGGCTGACTGTGTGTATCCATTCCAGACCCTGTGAATCAGGGCAAGAAGGAGGCCTCGCCGCCCCTCCAGACATCACACTGTTTCCCCGCTTGGCTTCTGCAGCTTCCTTCTCTGTCCAGCGCGTCTCCCGCCTCCCTCCTGCTTCTCTGGCTTCTCCCCTCAATCTCTCCCCTTCCCTCGCTCTTGTGCCCAGAGTTGCCTCTGCATCACCTCCCCTTGCGAAGCCTTCTGGGGATGGTCCTTCTCTACCTTGTGAAGATGCTGCGTTCTCAGTGGACCACTTGCTTTGCCTGACCTCCCGCTTCTCAGCATCCTTCTGGCACCCAGCCTTTCCAACTCCCAAAGGACAGAAGGTGTCCCTGCTCCCCGCTGGTGCCCATGGGCACAGCAAGTGGGTACTGGTGGAGAGGAAGGAAGTACTTACTGAGTAGCGTCCTCCGCATTAGCTGTGCCCGCATGCTGGGTGCCCAAGCTCCGGCCGGCGCCTGCTGGGGGTGACGCCTCCTGGCTGGGAGCCCTGCGGGCTAGCAGCCACTTTATGCCCGCCAGGGCGATTGGCCAACACCTCGTGAGGTGGGTGGGGAGTGGGGGGGGGAGGGGCAGGCCTTCTGGGAACATGACCCCAAAAACCAAAGTTTTCACGGGCGGCCAATGGGCGCTGGGTGCGGTGGCATGCCTGCTCCTCCTCCTATTTTCTTCGAATTCGTTCTTCGAGGTCAGCCCCACACCCAAGGATGATGCAAACCGCAGCCTCGGCCTTCCTGGGGCGAGTAGGGAGCACGGGGGTCCGTGCCGTCTGCAGGGAGCCGTGCCCAGGATAGAGAGGAGGGTGTGCCAGCTGGAGCCTCGGAGGGCCCGCGGGCCAGCCTCGGTCCAGGAGCCATCAGCCTCACCAGCCACTGTGGTTTGAGACTGAGGGGAGCGAGACATCTTCCTTCTTGAGTGCCCTTCCCGCCCTCCTGCTGGGCTGTTGGGACATCTGTGAGCGGAAACCACCGGGCTCTGGGCACAGAGCCAGACCCAGCCTGGCAGCCCCGAGATTGTGGTTCTGGCCCCAGGACCTGCATCCCCTAGTGGGGCTCCCGGCCCCTTTCTCCTTTCTCCCATCATGCACCCCCCCTCACAACCAACCTTCTTTATCCCAGGCCCATTGGCCACAGCCAGGCCCTTTCCTTATAGACAGGGTCCTCGGGGGGAAAGCAGGTACTTAAAGCAAGAGAAACAGGAGGTTAGGGTTCGAGCCCACTGACATGCTGTGTGACCAGAGGCAAGTCACTTAAGCTCTCTGGAGAGAGGCCCCATCCGCAAAAGGAGGGTTCAAAAAGTATTTCCTGGCCTAGGCTCACAGAGCTGCCGCTGTCATGGACATAAAAGGCAAAAGTCCTTTGAAGGAAAAAAGAAAGATAAAAGTCTAATTCCAAGTACTAGCCGTTGAGGGATGGTGTGGGGGGCGGGGGAGATGGGGAAGCTGTGAGCTCAGAGAGGAAGCCAGGGTGGGGGAGTCGCTGTGGTGACGGTTGGGGACCAGGTTTCACTTTCTCTGAAAGATAGTGATTGTCGCAGACCTCTGGACGTCAGAGTGAGGGAGCCCCGGAGACCACGCCTCTCTAGTCAACCTGCTACTTTGCTTCAGGTGAAGGGAGGCCTGGGCTAGGGCAGATGGGGGCGGGGGTAGTGTGGAAAGGCTGGCCCAGGCCTGCAGGTCATGCCTGGCACCCCCAGCATCCCTATCAGGCCCAGAAGGGGGCCCTTTGGCTGTACCCTCAGGAACCCGGTAGGGAGGGGGCCTCGGAAGGCCGGGAACCAGGGTGGGGCCTCTGGAAGCTGCCAGGGAGGCCTGGGCTTCTCCCGAGGGGGAGAGCATTGGGCCTGTGGAGACTGCACAAGGAGAGTCGAGGTAGCCAGGAAGAAAGAGGGTCAGCCGCCCTCCTGTCCACCCATGTTCCCAGCACCCATCCTGACCACCGAGGCTGTTCCTGCCTGCTCTCTCCTCTGTATACACGCTACCATCAGTCATCTGTTCATTTGAAAACCTTTTATTCGGCTTGACTCTGAACCCGCCATTCCCAAGTACTAAGGACCCAGTAGTGGGTAAAACCAGACACACCTCCCATGCCCAGGAGGCTGTTCGTCACCCCCCACCCACTCCCTGGCACCCCAGCGTGGCACGTACCACGCCCACCAGCGCCACCCCCAAGGGCCAGTTCTGGATTCTTCTCCTGAGAAGTCGCTTTCTGCTAAATTCCTCATCTCTGTGCTCACCCCCGCAAGACTGTTTCCTGGGGCCCGTGCCACACTGGGCTCCTTCTTCATTTCACATCCCCGATCTCATGCTGCAACAGCCCCGAAAGCGAGAGCACCAGGGCAGCGATGCTTCAGCTCCTTTTAAATGAGGCAACTGAGGCCCGGCTCCAAGCGGGAAAGTCGCGTCCAGCGAGAGAGCTTCTTGCCCGTCTCAGCTACTGCAGACCAATGTCCACACCCGGGAGAAAGCTACGTGCCTTTACTTTCCTGTCTCTGCATCACCCTGTGTGGGAACCGTTAAGAGGAGGGGACATTCAGGGGCGTCTGGGTAGGCTCAGTCAGTTAAGTGTCCAACTTCAGCTCAGGTCCTGATCTCACAGTTTGTGGGCTCGAGCCTTGCGTCAGGCACACTGACAGTTCAGGGTCTGCTTTGAATTCTCTCTCTCTCTCTCTCTGCCCCTCCTTAACTTGCTTGGGTGTGCTCTCTCTCCCTCTCTCTCTCAAAATAAATAAATAAACTTAAAATAAATAAATAAATAAACTCTCAAAATAAATAAATAAACTCAAAAAAAAAAAAAAAAAAAGGAAAAAGAGGAGGGGGCATTCAAACCAGGGCTGTCAAGTCTAAAAGACGATGCCCTGAGTGCATAGCTAATGGAGGTATGGTGTGCAAGCCCCAGGGACAAGGGCCACCAAAGGCAAAGAGGCCTTCCTTATTAGTTTGCTCGGGCTGCTGTAACAAAAGGGCACAGATGGCGGGACATAAACAACAGGAAGGCATGTTGGCACGGCCCTAAGTCTGAGACCCAGGTGTCAGCAGGGTGGATTTCATCGTGTAGCCTCTCTCCTGGACTCGTAGATGGCTGCCTTCTCATCTCCTCACATGGTTGACCCCCTGTCTGTCTATCCCAATCTTATAAGGACATCAGTCTTTAGCCCCGCCCCCCCAATGACCTCGTTATACCTAACCTCTTTGAAGGTCCTGTCTCCAAATACAGCTACATTCTGAGATTCGGTGGGGTTAGGTCTTTAACATAGAAATGTGAGGGATAAAACTCAGCCCATAACAGCTTGCAAGAGGAGGGCATGGCTGGAGGGCTGCAGGGAGTAGGGATGATGGGGGAGTGTCCAGAGCTCGGTGGGAGGGGACAGTGATGTGCGGACAGGGAGTGGCCCCAAGGTGAGGAGACCCGGCTGGTCAACAGAGCAAAGCATGAGGGGAAGATGCGTCAGCGTTTCTGGTGAGGTCAGCACCCAGTGACGTCCCTCTCGCCAGCAGGAAAAGCTTGCAACATGGCCCGGCCAGTAAAAATAGGCTCCCTGACCACAGGCCTGGGCTGTCCCCTCTTCCCGGGCCACGTCAGCTAGGTCCGCGTGATTTGGAGAGGGAACAAGCACCAGCTTTGTTCCTTAGAAGTGCTGTTCCCATGTCTTTCCGGCCCACCCTCCGGCTGTGGGGCTCTACTGCTTTAAATGCAAGAACCAGACCTGGGGCGACCTTGGGGTGGGTCAAAATGGGAGACAGGAGGGTGGGAGGTAGAGATCCATCCAGTTACCAGTCTCAATCTGCTTACGGACTGTGTTCTTGGCCCAGTCACATCCCCTTTCTGAGCCTCGGTTTCCCTGTGGACTGCAGTGCCACGACTTTACAGTCTGTCTTTAACAGACAACCCAATTTTAAAATAGGTAAAGGAGAAATGAATAGGTATTTCTTCAAAACAGACACACGGTCAATAAATACATAAGAAGCCGTTCAACATCGTTAGCCACCAGGAAAGTGCAAAATCAAAACCGCAATGAGATACCTCTTCATACCCACTAGGGTGTACCATCAAAGACAGACAACAAGTATTGGAGAGGGCATGGAGACACCCAAAACCCTCACACGCTGCTGGTGGGAACGCAAAATGGTGCAGCCGCTGCGGAAGGCAGCCTGGCCGTCCCTCAAACCGTTAAACATTAGAGGCGTCACACGCTGAACCATTTCGCGCCTACACACACCCCCACAGAGAACTGAAAGCATGCGTTCACACAAGAACTTGCACACAAATATTTATAGTAGCATTTATTGACAACAGCCCCAAAGTGGAAGCAACCCGAATGTCCGTCAGCAGAAAACGGATTTTAAAACTGTGGTATATCCACACCACGGAATATTATTCAGCCACAAAAAGGAATGAGGTACAGGCACATGCTCCAACGTGGACGAGCCTCAAAAACATTATGCTGAGTGAAAGAAACCAGTCACAAAAGGCTGCTGGAGGATTCTGTTTATATGAAATGTCCAGAATAGGTGAATTCATAGAGACAGAAAATGCCCGAGTGGCCGCCAGCACCCAGAGGGATCTAAGGATAAGGAGTGATAGCTAATGGGTATGGGGCTTCTTTTGGGGTGATGAAAATGTTTTTGAATTAAATAGTAGTGATGGTTGTACAATCTTCTGAATATACTAAAACGCACTGAATTATACACTTCGAAATGGTGAATTTGATAATATACATATCTCGTATCTCTATTTTTAAGTGCAGTGGCAAACGCTACCTCAAGAGGACAGTGAGGGTAATTCGGTGGATAATTCCTGCAAATGCCTAGCTCAGAGCAAATGCTCGATAAATACCCACCAGCCACTGGGGCAGACGAAGGCGTACATTTGCTTATGTCATAGCATGGCTTTGAGGACGATTGGGAAAGACAACGTTACATAAACCCTGGAGTGTGCAAGTATCTACCAGGGCCCTCCCCACGAGGCCAGCGAGGTCACCTTGGACTGGAGGATCCTTGGGCTTGAGATGGGCCACAGAATTCTTCTGGGGCCCGGTGTGTCCACAATGTGGGACGCCTCTGTGTGTCCAGGGGCTCCCCCTTCCAGAGGCCTGAACATCGATTCAGAGAAATGTAGCAGAGAGATGGGGACGGAAGGAACTCCCTTCTGGTCAGGAGTCTCACTGTCTGCGGCAGCGGGGCGGGGGGCGGGGGGCATGCATCTACTCTGAGGTGGGATAACCAGGAGATAAGAGTGCTATCCTGTCTCTGGCTGGCCTAGATCCACCGCCCCCCTCACCACCCTCTCGGAGACCAGCATCCTCTCTGTGAGATGAGGGGGACAGGAGAGATGAACACAGAGGGCCAAAACCCTACAGGTTCTAAGCACTGAGATACCACCGTAAATAAAAATAACCTTGGGGCGCCTGGGTGGCTCAGTCGGTTGGGCGCCGACTTCAGCTCAGGTCATGATCTCGCGGTCCGTGAGTTCGAGCCCCGCGTCGGGCTCTGTGCTGACAGCTCAGAGCCTGGAGCCTGCTTCCGATTCTGTGTCTCCCTCTCTCTCTGCCCTTCCCCTGTTCACGCTGTGCCTCTATGTTTCTCAAAAATAAATAAACATTAAAAAAAAATTTAACAAAAACAACCTTAACTGTTAAACGAGAATCATGAAGTCCAATGGAGTCCTGACTTTTCTCATGCTGACAACATCCAATGCCTATTCTGAAACATCACATTCTTGCCAAAAAATGTTTCGGTGCCTGGGCACATGCTATTTTCCCAGTGGTGGTAATCAGACATGTTTCTAGAGCTCTTCTGTGGGCTGAGCCCAGTTCGGAGCACTTCCTGTAGCCTGGCTCCGTGAATCCTCCCAGCCACCCTCACAGAGATCATTGGGTCCATCCTGTCGATGGGGAAACTGAGTCCTGAGAGATGGGGTATTTGGCGGGAGGGCACACATGTGGGAGGGAGCAAAGGCGAGTTTGACCCCCGGGAGGCTGTCCTTGGGCCACACGATGGGCCAGCACGCCATGCATACAGCGGCTTGCCCAAAACAGATGCAGTCACGTGGCTCAACAAACCTGAAAACAAATGGCTTTCATGGTGGGAAGATGGATAGCCACTCGGTCAAGGGCCAGCCAGGGAGGGACTGGTTGAGGAGGTCAGTATTTCCACAGGCCTGGGGGAAAAAATGCCAGTTTAACTGGCAAAAATGCAGGAAAGAGATGCTACAAATTCCACGTGGAGGGAACTGCATGAGGGGCCGTGCAAGCACGACTGCATGTCTGGTTTAGAGAAAAGCAGGTGTGGCCGGAAATCTTAACAGAGAGGGAGGAAAGTCAGGAGGGAGGAAAGGGACCCACCCCCAAAATGGCTTTACTGCCACTGCAGCCCTCCCGGCTGGGGGGGGGGGGGGGCTTGTACAACACAGCTGGTGCCACCCTTTTGTTTAAATACTCCTCCGGCTTCACGCTGACGTTTGAGAAGGCCAAAGTCATTACCACAGTCACCAGTCCTGCCCACCTCCCCAGCCTCACCCATACCTTTCTAGCCTGCTGCCTCCTCTGACCTTCCTCAGTCCCTCAGAGGAGCAGAGCTCTCACCTCATGGCCTTTGCATATGCTGTTCCCACTGCCCGAACCTCCTCCTACTGAATGAACTGTCACCCAGACATCAAAGTCCAGTCCAAGCTTCACCTCTTCCGGGAAGCTGTCCCTGAACTTCCTCCACCCCAGGCTGGTCCCTGCCCGCCCCCCACGAAATTCCAACAGGGTGTGCGCTGTGGTTGTGGCTCCCCATTGACTCTCCAGAGCACAGCACAGGCCATCATGTCATATAGTATGTGCTCAAAAAATCCTTAGTGAATGGATGAATGCACAGCCATACAGATGTGGCCATCTGCAGAAGCACCGGGAAAGGTCACCTGTGGGTCCCAGGGTGCAGGATACAGACATGCCCCTCCCATATCCAGTGCGCCTACAACCAGGCCTCTGGAAGCGCAGGCCAACCTCACTGCTGGGCAGGAACAGGTTCTCCTGAAGCCTTCCTCATGTCTTCTCTTGGTCATCTTTCCCCAAGGCAATCAGAATTATAGCACTCACAATACACCAACGCACGTGATCCTTTTTTTAGGAAGCCTAGATTTTAAAGACGCTGACTTTTTCCTTTATGATATTTTTTTAAGTGAATTCAAAATATATTCTTTCACCCACTGCAGATTTCAACACTTTCCTGGAAAATGAAGTGAAAAAGAAAAAGACAAGGCATTTCTCCTACTTCCTTTAAAGAATTCACTTCAGAATGAATTCCACATAAACAGTACCTGACCGTCTCACAGAAAGGGGCCGGTCTTCACTGGAGGGCACAATCCTACATTTTGCAAAAAGAGACAAATCATGGTGGCTTTTCAGTCCCTCACTCAACCTATATTTAAGTAATTTACAGTATATGTCAGGCACCAGCCTAGGTATGGGGTAGAGATCAGCAAGACTAGGCTTATAGGTAAGTGAATGTGTTGTGAGTGTCTTTTTATGTCCAGGTTTTGAAGGGTGAATAAACATACAAGCCAACATCCAGCATGAGGAGGGATCTGGAAGACCCGTCATTTGTCAGCTTGCTCACCCCAGGCCATAGGAGGGAGCGCCCAACCCTGCCTGGCCCTTCGTGGTACCTTGGAATCCAGCACTGCCCCAGCATACTGAGCAGAACCAATCAGAATCCTTCCCCAAGACTGATGTCAGACTCAGGGGACAGACATCCCTCGCACGGCCAGGGTTTCTGAGCTGGGATGTCGCTGATCTGATGCATGAAAGGTCACTTTCCCCAACTCCATGGGGTGGGGTGGGGTCCCGTCAAGGGGGTGAGAACATGGCCGGCACAGCCAGGCAGGCCGAGCGACTTCCCTGAGCCCCTGGTCTCTGCCTGAAGCCAGGACCAACCCCTCGGCTAGTTCCAGCTCCATGGGACAATGATGTCAGTGTATTTTCTGCTAGTTGAGCTGGTTTCCTGGCACTTGGCAGTGGGGAGTCCTTTGTCCTGTACCAGTATAAGGATGGAGGCAGGGAGGGTGGAGGCTACGGAGGAAGTGGGATGGACTTGGAGCCTTCTTTTGGTGCCAGCTGCTGGGACAGCTCAGAACCTCAGCTCAACAGAGAAAGCAACTGGAGAAAGATTGGCAGGGGGGGGGGAACCAGCCAGGGTCCCCATGGGACTGTCTATGATAGTCCTGGTGCCAAGGGGAAGTCCTGGACAGAGGTGGGACTCACCAGCAGGAATGCTTAGAGGAAGTGACCTGGGCCAGGTGCTGCGGAAGACGTGCCATCTTCTTCCTCTGCTCTTGGGGAGATGCCAAGGAAACTCTGGGCGTTTATCTTTTTTTTTTTTTAACGTTTATTTATTTTCGATAGAGAGCACGAGCAGGGGAGGGGCAGAGAGAAAGGGGGATAGAGGATCTGAAGCAGGCTCTGCACTGACAGCAGTGAGCCCAACGTGGGGCTTGAACCCACCAACTGCAAGATCATGACCTGAGCCGAAGTCGGACATTCGACCAACTGAGCCCACTCGGGTGCCTCTGGGTGCTTATGATAAGAAAAAAACAGATCCTGTAGCTCCAAGGGGAGAAAAAGCCATCGAAGCTCGCTTTGTCCAAAAGCCTACTGGTGGACGGTAGGGTGGACACCCATTCGATGGGTGATGGCGGGTGGCCAGCTGGGGCCCGGACACCTTGTCCACAGAACGAGCATGCAAGGAAGGGAGAGAAGGGGAACAGTGTGGCAATAAACACAAATGTTGGGCACCCTCCCCCAGTCAAGAAGGCAGACTGTAATAGCCAAAAGGTGGGAAACCAAATGTCCATCAGCAGATAAAAAAAAGTGGTGCATCCATACAATAGAATGTCATTCAGCCACAAAAAGGAACGAAGTACTGATACATGCCACCACCTGGATGGACCCCAAACACATCAAGCTGAGTCAAACACGCTAAAGGCCCAAAGTCGCTTACTACAGAAATCTATGTGATACGTCCCGAATAGGGAAATCCAGAGACAGAACGTAGATTGGCAGCTACCAGGGGCTGGTAGGTAGAAGAATGAGAAACTATTGATGGGTATGAGTTTCCTTTTGGGGTGACGAAAATGTTCTAGAACTATACAGGTGCCGGTTGCACAACACTGTGGATGTGCTAAACGCCACTGAGCTAGTCACCTTAAAATGGTCAGTTACATACTATGTGACTTTCACCTCAATTAAAAAAATTTTGGGGGGTGGGGCGCCTGGGTGGCTCGGTTAGTTAAGTGTCCGACTCTTGGTTTCGGCTCAGGTCATGATCTCATGCTTCTTGAGATGGAGCCCTGAGTCAGGCTCTGTGCTGACAGTGGGGAGGCTGCTTGGGATTCTCTCTCTTCCTCTCTCTGCCCCTCCCCTGCACGTGTGCACGCTCTTTCTCTCTCTCAAAATAATTTTTTTTTTTTTTAAGGCAGAGCTTAAAAGCGTGGCAACTCCAGGAAAACCAAGGGGCTGGAAAGCAATGAATCAGCTGCAAGGGGGCAGGAGAGAGTCAGAGGCCTCCCACGGCCCCTCCTGTTACTGCCTGGTTAGCACTTGTCCCAGAGCTCTTGTTCTATGACTTAGAGAAGGCTCACCTCAACTTAAAAGGCCAGGGCATGCCGGCTCAGGACAGGGCCTGACAGCTGCCCCAGGGGGAGGCTCCCAGCTTTGGGGAAGAGCAAGTCTAGGGCGAGGCACTGAAGGTCAGGGCAAGCAGAAGAGCTGATGTGGCCAGGGGGTCTCAAAGGCAGACCTCCTGAGCAAGGGTCTACCCAAGGCTGGTGATCAGGGAGAGAGGGGACATGCTAAGGGAAAATTTACTTGTGCAGCCGGATGACAGGGAGACCTGTAGGGAGTCTGGGGAAGCGCGGGTGAGGATAACTGTGGGCTGAATCAGGGCCCTGGGAACTGGGGAGGGTCAGGCTGTGGAGGACAGTGGAGCCAGGAAGCCAGGGGTGGGGAGGGAGGTGTCGATTTCTCTGTGTCATGGTGGAGGGCCCAGACTGAGGGGCAGAAGGCCAGGCCAAGCTTGCTTCAGGCTGCAGACAGAAGAGGAGGGACAGAGGAGGAGTGGGCAGAGAGGTAAGAGGGAGGCCAGGGAGACTGAGGCAGCTGGGGCAGAGGGTAAAGGTAGAGGGGCGGAATCGGGGGCACCCAGCACAACCCATGAGTCCCCTGGTGACTGCAGGAAGCTGGGCCTCCTGAGGTCAGGCAGAGGCAAGGAGGTGGGGAAGAGAAGTGGACAGGAGGGCGCACGCGGACACACATATGAACATGAAAACACAAGAAGCTGATGCACACACGGAAAACGCAGACATACAGGGCAGACATACAGAAACTGCCCTGCCACAGACAAAAGCAGACATGTAGAAACCAGTACCACAAGTGCTCACGCGTGCATGTACAGTCACAGATGGACACTCCAGCCGCACCTACGTGGGGCGTGCACAGAAATGGAGCCAAGCACACAGCTGATATTCGTATATAACTGGATGCACGTGTGGCCATAGACAGAGGCACAGGCCCACACTGGAAGACACTGACATGGACACACATGTGGACAGACAGACACACTTTCTAGCAAAAAAGTATGTATGTATGTAGAGACACACGCAAAGATCTGCACTGACCACAGGTGCAGCCCTGTACACACACACCCATGCAGCAGACACCCATGCAGCACACACATCCATGTGGCAACATGACCAACCGCCCACGAAAGAAGAAAGCAGCTCTGGGCACCCCTATTTGAGGCACCCTTGGCTCTGGAACCCCGGCACCAGGGCCCGCCTAGGAAAGTGACACACAAACCGCGGCCATTGCCCAACACACCTACGGGGCCCAGCTCAAGGTCAGGGAGGAGCCGGGGCCAGGCCTCTCGTGCCTGCCCACGCACTCACTGCCATCGGCGGCAGACACCAGCCACCGATGACAGCCAGCCACCGACGTAGACAGCTGGGATTGCAAGGGATCTTGCAAAATCATCCCTATCCCTCAGGGTTCAGCTAAAGTGTCCCTTCCCCCAGGGAACCTCCCCAGTCTGTGGCCCCTGTTAACCTTTTTGAATTCTGGTTTTTGCCGTGCCCAGCTCTGTGACCTCGGGCAAGTCACTCCACCTCTCTGTGCCTTGTTTCCCCCTGTGTAAAGCAGGGGGCAATGAGAACGTGTGTAGGAATACCTGAGCACATCCCTTCCCACGTCTTGCACAGATGGGGGAAGCGGCTTCCCGGTACTCACAGTCGGCTGGCTGTGCAGGGGGCTGCCCTCCTGCCTCCTGCTTGGTTCCTTCCCACCAGGCGGGATCTTGGGGCCAGGTGGAACATCGAGAGGGTGTGGGTTTATTCTCCCTTCTACATGGGACCAAGAAGCCAGCTTTGGAGCGACTTGGCAACAAGCACGGGACCATACAGCCCTGCCTGGCAGGGGTGGGGATGAGGACTTTAAACCTTGAATTTCTGCTCAAATAACTTCAAAGAGGACTTACGAGATCATTTCCTCTGCATGGGCATGCAAAATCAGAAAGGGTGGAAATGAGCCACTGCCTCTCCCCACCTGAGGTTTCCTCATCTCCCGTCCCCACCCACCCAAGGCCCTCCCCCCCCAGGTTCACATCCTCTCAGCAGACGCCAGACACTGGGCTGGCAGTCAGAGGGCTAAGAACACCTTCCTACTCCCCAGGGGACTGTGGGCAGGGCTTTCCCCAGACACAGGCTATCGTCTGTGAGGAGGAGCGCTCGGGCTCCGCAGTCTGGGGCCTTGACCCTTGAACTCAGGAAGGGCTGTAGACAGGTGCATTGGGGCTCCCAGGGTTGAACGACAAGGACGTGGACTGTGTGCCTGTGAGCATCTCCCAACCTCAGTTCTGAATGACCCAACTTGAGCTCAACTCCAGGCCTGGGTTGACCATACTGACTTCCTTTGTTCTAGAACTCTCCAGGGGCCTGGGTGGGACAAACAGGTGATTCTGTGAGCCCCACCTCAGCTGGGGACAGCTTAAAGCCCCTCTGTTTGATGGTACCCAGAGCATCAGCCACACGTGAGGTCCAGGGTCATGTTCCCCTCTCAGCTGAGTGTGCCCCAGTCACCTCCTAAGCCCCGTGCCCTGACCCCAGGTGGGTCTTGGTCTCCCTAGCAATCCCAGAGCAGATCTCCTCATCTGTAACCTGCCGAGAGCCAAGCTGACTCAGTGAGCCCCAAAGACTCCAATGCCCTAAGAGCTAAGACCCCTCCACATAGACTCACGCGCATGTGGCAAAGAGACACATGTAAGCTCCAGGCCTGGGTCCAAGTCAGACTAGCCCACTGGGGCATGCCGGTGGCCCCCCTACCTGTGGACAGCGCACCAAGAACTAACCAATGCCGGGTTAGGACCTGGTCTGAGGGACTGGGCAAAGCCTGTTGCGTCTGGAAAGCCAGGATGACAGAAACACCCAAATCAGGCCATGACTCACAGTGACTCATAAGCAGACAGATGGACAGAGTCCCCACAGCTGAACGTGGGGCCCAGGAACTCTATACCTGCAGGTCAAGCCCCCACTCAGCGCAGGACATCCCTTAAACCAGGGCCCAGGGTGGGCCCTTCAGAGAGAAGAGAGAACACCCCCTTTTTCCCCCCAAGTTAAACTACAAAGCAATGCCCCCTTCCCAGGGCCAAGAAGTATAGGGGTCCTGAGGGAGCTGCCTCCTAGATCTTGATACACATGAGGAAACGGAGGCTGAGGGGAAGAGACGACCTAGGGTCCCCAACTACTCACTCACCGGGCTTGGCTGTGCTCTCTGCTCCTGTGATCTGCAGCCCCTGGGTCCCAGGGGCAGAGTGGGCACACTGCCAGAGGTCTGGTCCCCGTTCTGGCTTTTCTGAGGAGCCACTGCAACCTCTGAATACGCCGAAGTCACACCCTTCTTCCTTTCCCAAGTGCGGGCGGGTCTGGGCTGAGGGTACCTGATAACCTCCCCAGCACATCTGCAGGGCCCCATCTGGCCACAGTGGAATCCCAGGGGAGGCAGGCCCTCTGTGACAGGAAACCCAGGCCCACATGTGCTGAGCCTCTGGCCCAGGAAGGCAGCCTTTGAAGGGCCTTCAAAGGGTTCCAGGTGGCCTCCAGGCCTCAGTTCTGTCTTTCTGGCCAGGGGAAGCCTAGTGTGTGGACTCCCAGGGCCCTGCTCTGGTTGGCCCCCTCCTACCACTACTCCAAGAGAGCCCTGATCAAAGCTCAATTAGATCAAGAACTAATTGATCTTCTGGCCAACAGGGACTCCTGTGTGGGACCTCCAGGACTCAGGCATGGTCCAAAAGCAAGCAGGCAGCTGTCTGGAAGAAAGGTGCTTTTGGGCCCACCTTGACGTGGCAGGGAAGGCTGGGGGACCTCCAGGTGGGATGGTCTGGGAATCTCTAACCATGTTCAGAACCTTCTGGACTACTGCAGAAACAGCAAGAAAGGAAGAAAGAGGCTGGGTTTCAGAGCCAGGTAGCCTTAGATGGGAATCAGGTGACCTTGGCTAAGTCATATCACCTCTCAAAGCTTCGGTTCTCCGTGAGGTGACGACTCAGTCAGGTGAGCCCAGCCAGAGCCGGCTACACAGGGACAGACCAGGACCTCAGGCAGAGGGGCTGGGAGGAGCAGCAGAGTAGCCATGGCTGAGCTCAGACAACCCCCATGGACCACAGCCCAACTCTTTATAACTATAAGCCTTTTATTAATAAGTCATTAAAAAAAGGGAGAAAGATGTAAAAAATACTTTTCTTGGAGGCCCCGGGAGGGGCAGGCACTGTCAGAACTCACCTGGCCAGGGAAGGCAACCCAGCCAGAGGCAGAGTGGAGACCAGGGCCCTGTCCAGGGAGCAGCTGGCTCAGGGCACTGAGAGGGGAAATGTCTTGGGCCTCAGGCAGGGAATGTGCAAACACTGAGGCCGAGCAGGGAGTGATGGGGTGAGGGCTTCCCAGAGGAAGCCCAGAGCACCGTGTTCCCCTGCGTGGGCAGACACGCGTGTCCACGTGAGAGCCGGTGCCTACACGCAGCTTACGTACAGAGAGCAGATGGAGGGGTCCCCCAGCAGGAATGGGGGTGGGGAGGGCTCATCCCAGAGCTTGAGGAAATAGCTTAGAGAAGTCTCTGGAAGCCTGGGGTGAAGGGACAGCATGGAGGCCTCATGAGCCTTGGCTGTCCTGCCGTCGCTGGAGGACCTCAATGGCGCTGCTGATGCCGTCCTCAGGCACCTGTGGGCAGGTGGGCAGAGGGAGGGGTCAGGGCCACGCTGACTTCCTGGCCCAGATGGACTACATCCTGCACCCTCCCCACCCTCCTGGAACTCAGTGTCCTTCCAGGAGCGCAACCCGCAGTGCTTACCAGGGCATGGTCAAAGTTGAAGGTGCTGATGTAGTAGGCAGAGATGTCGGCTGCAGCCAGGGGGCCTGCGATCTGGGCCACGATTCCACATTCATCTGAGGGTTATGGTGGGGCGGGGGGGGGGGGCGGTCCATGTGGATCATCCTGGTCACTCCCCCAAGTTCCCCCCAAGACCCCAACCCATAAGGAGCAGCCCTCACCGAAGCCCAGGGGCTGTCCACCGATGCGCACCATCCTCCACAGCTCCCCCGAGGAGCTGGTCAGCAGGAGGTCACTGGGGAACCTGCAGAGGCAGGCGGGCAGTGAACAGGACACCTACCTGTCCCCCCCACCCCCCCCCAATGTGAGCCCCTGGGAGCAGGATGACCTGGTGACCTCAGAGTCTGATGCTCCACCTCCTCCCTCCCTAGCGCTGTGGTCTACTAGGGATAGGAGTCACATACTTTTTCTGTGTCTCAGCATCCATGACGATGGAGATGTAGCCCTCGATGAGGGAGAAGGCAAAGAACGTAATAGAGCTGGGTCCAGGACCACCAGAGGCTGCCTCCTTGGGGGCACTGGGAAGGGAGAAAAGGCTCAAGCGCTCTTCAGGGCCCTCGGCCCACTGCATGTCCTCCTATCTCTGGGCCACTGTCCTCCTCTGTCCAAGGTGTCAGGCGGGGGTGGGGGAGGCCACTCTCCTCCTGATGGTGTCAGGCGGGGGTGGGGGAGGACAATAAATCTCGCCTGTTCCAAAGATACTGGACCCCAGGGTTGGCAGAGGACCAGACCAAGGCATGGCTCAGGGTTTTCTCTGTTCATAATACAGGAAAGGGCTGCAGCTGTGGCGTCATCTTCCCTGAACATCAGTGAGGGGCACACAGGTATCACAGGCTGCCAGGAACCCAAGACACAGAACAGGGCACAGAGTTGCAGAACTGAGGGACAAGCGGAAGGTGGTGGGACACAGGATCGGGAACAATGCTGTGGAGACAGAGACAAAGTGCAAACAAGGCCCACCTGTATGAGTAGAAGAGAACATCGATGAGGGTGGTAGCAATGGCTGGCAGTGTCTCAGGGTCCAGCGTAAGGACACAGAAGCGGTTCTGTGGGCTCTGGATGGGATGCACAGTGGGACTGGGCCCTGCTAGGAGGGACCAGGCAGCAGCGGGTGTTAAGACGACTGTGGGCTGGGGTGCCCCCTGGTGGCCACATAGGGAGGGGCCTGGGTGGGATGTAGGGTCAAGCCCTGTGGGAACCCACCCCTTTTCTCCACATCTCCCTGCCTTCTGAGGCAGTCAGTATCAGTTGGTATTCCCATGCCCACAGACCAATCCTCACCAGGGAAGGGCCCCAGCGGGAAGAGGCGGCCCTGCCTAGGCCTGGGTGTCAGGGGGGAGCCTCACCATGCTGAGAACGGGGAAAGCCGTTGCTGGAATCCTCCCTGGCCACAGGCACAGGCTCTCCACCCACTTCTCGGTAAATGTCGAACTCCTGGGATAACGTGTGGATCACCACAGACAGGTCCTGTTCCCGCACCTGGACCACGGGGAGATGACATACCACACGAGCCCCCAGACACCCATACCCACCCTGCCCTGCACTGGAGCCTGCAGAAAACTCACCAGGATGAAGTCCGTCTGGTAAGTGGACAGCATCAGCACAGACACGTGGTGCTCGGCCAGCGGTGCAATGACTGAGCGGGCGATTTTGGTGACCCCAGCAGTCTGCACTGCTGCACCACTGTGGGATGAAACGTTTAGCACCAGCCATGTGGCCTCAGCCACTTGAAGGAACTCAGATGGGGGTAGTTCTGCAAGCAGGAAGTATACACCATGTCAGGACCCACTGGGCTGTCCCCTGCCCCTCAGTTTCCCTGTCTGTGCCTTGGAGGGGGTGGGGAGGAGACAGATGGGGGGGGCGCCCTACCAAGGTAAGAGCAGGTCTGGAGACTGGGGCTGTCTCCCTCTCCCGAGTTCTGCTCCTCATAATTGCATGTACATAAGGATTGAGAAGTGCTTCAGGTGCTGGCCTGCCAGGGATCAAAACTTCCCAGTTAAGACTGGAGCTCCAGATTTAGACAGACCTGGGTTCAAATCTCAGCTTCACCATTTACTTGCTGTTGACCTGGGGCAAGTGATTTAACTTCTCTGAATCTCAGTTTCCTCATCTGTAAAATGGGATGACAGCATTATAACCTCATGATAGCGTTCTTAGGGTTAACAGAGGTTTTATATCATGTGGCACCACCAGGGGGCGCCAGTGGATCAGGTTAGCAGACAGATGCCCTTCTCCCCTAGACCCAGACTTTCCCGCAGTACAAACAGGGAAACTAAGGCCTGGAGGGGCCCAGCTGATGGGCCGAGCCTCAGTTTCATGGCCTGAGACTCCAGGCTTGTGAGAACGGGTCAGGCTGGCAGGCGTAGGAGCCAGATGTCAGCTCCAGAGACCAGGGAGGGAGGAACCAGGCTGGCGTCCAGTCAGAGCAGGAGCTGGGGCCAGGGTGTCTGCTAATCTCCCAAGCGCAGACAGGAGGCCCCCCAGGACCCTGCCCTGGACTGGCTGCCTGCTCCCGCATTCCTTTCCCAACCCTCAGACTCCTGGAGCTCCCAGACCAGTCAGGGAGGGGGTGATCCACACCAGGGAGATAAGTCTAGCTGGGAAATAATGGCCAGGGGAATATAAATGCCTCAGGAACCCCCCGACCCCCCATTTTTGCCCTGAACTGTAACTGAGACCCTGCTACTGGCCTGAGGCTGCCAAGTTCCCTCAAAGCCCTGTCTATAAAGTTCTCATGGAACCCTATTAGGTAGAACCATAACTATATCATTTTACATAAGAGGAAACAAACAGCTCAGAGAGAGGAAGTGACTAGCTCAAGGGCACACAGCCAGTGTGTGGCGCGGAGTCAAATTCGCACCCAGATCTTGGGACTCTGGATTCCAGCATCTAGTGAGAATCCCATAGAGAGGGGAGCACAACATCCTTCCCCAGCCCAGCCCCCACCTTTGAAGCCCTCCTCGTCCACCATGAGCGTGTAATCCTCGGGGGTCTCCGTCAGGCTGAAGAACTTGCACCTGGATGGGGGTGGGGGACATCTTTAGCCTGGGTTGGGCAGAGGGGGCGAGCAGACTTCGCTTCAAGGTCCCGGAAAGACCCCTGCTGGGAGCTCCCTACCCCCTCAAGCCTCAATTTTCTCCCACGGCCAGTGGGGTGTGAGCCTCATCACCGGAATCACAAACTGTTCTTTGCCTCCCGACCTCCGCAGGAGCTCCGAACCCTCCATTCCGGAAGGAGAGGCTCACCGGCGGCGACAGCCCCGGGGGCGTCGGACTTTGGGCCCCCTAGACTGGTCCCTCTGACCCGATGGGAGGTATCTGGAAGAAGCTCCCCATAGTGGCCAGGAAGGAATTGCCTCCATTTGACACCACTCAGAGCTAAGTATTGCCAACCCCCGGTTGTTTGCGCTTTAACTGGCCCTGGGAGGGGGCCTCACGGGGCCGGATAGGCGGCGGTCCCAGGGAGGTAGGCCCAAGCCAGATGGCGGCCGGAGTCGGGGGCGGGGGGGGGAGTAGGGAGAAGGGCCCTCCCCGCCAGCTCCCGCTAGCCCCGCGGTGATGTTAATCTCCCGACCCCGTCCCGGAGCAACAGCGGAGCCCACCCCCATCTGTGCCCCCGAACCCGGGCGCGCACCGGCTGCGGCGGGGTAGGAAGAGTAGCTTGATCAGCGGGTGGGTGTAGAGCCAGAGACCTGGGCGGGCGAGGCTCAGCACCCGCACCCGGTGCTCTAGGATGTGCAGCTCCATCACGGTCCGCGCGGACCCGACCCCGTCTCCAACTAGACCTAGACCGCCGTGGGGGGCGGGGCGGTGGGGGCGGGGCCGGGGGCTTAAAGGAGCCGCTCTGCTGCCGCTTCCACGCCGCCGGCTACGCCGCGGATCTTCCTAGCCCCATGCCGCGTCCAGCTCCCTGACGGCCACGCCCTGAGGAATGAGCGGCCTATCTGAAGTGGCCTCGCCTCCTTTTTGAGGCTAGAGCCTCATCCCTCGTGTTCCAGCCCGCCGAGCCCCGCCCCTTATGACTCCGCCCCTTTAGCATGGGCTGGAGATTTTAGGCTGAGTCCTCCAGGCCCCGCCCATGCCGCGCCCCCTCAGCCGGCTTTTCCGCAGGCAGCCTGTCTTGCTGGGGTCGGGAGCATGGGGGAGATGTGGAATGGTTTTTGTCCTTCGGGTCCCCATGTGGATCTAATGACTGATATCCTTGAGGCTCCAAAGGGCCGCGAGGCGAACCAGGGCTCAGCTGGGACCAGAGTATCACCTCCAAAAATCTGGAGCATGGAAGGGTAGGGGAACGCTGTAAAGCGCTGGTGACCCTGTGATTCTCTCCCAACAGTGTCCTGCTGCCTTTCTCCCTCTTCCTCTTGCTGAGGAAGAAGGCACTAATTCATGGGGATCACAGAGATAGGGAGGGCCCCAGCCACTTATGTCTGAGCAACATACTGTGGGGTAGGGTAATGAAGGTGGCCAGGCTTATTTATGGCTTGAGACTCCTCAACATTAAGTGCTTGGGCCAGGGATGCCCTAGGCTCAGACTTCAGGAGATACGCCCATGCATCTGGGGCTCATGGGTACTTGGACCTCAGACTTGAGTCTTGAGCCCTGTTGAGGCCTCCCAAAGCCTTCAGCCATTAGGCAGAACCCAGCTGGCCTGAGCACATGTAAACTTGCTTCATGCCCAGAGGCCCTCAGGATAGTGGCAGATGCTCCAGATCTGAGGCTTGTTAGGACCAACATGGGCTCATTTCAACATTAGGATGGGTTCTGCTCTGACCGCCTCAGGTCTAAGAAGACTTCAAGGCTAAGCAGGCATCAGCATACCTAGGCTGGCCCTATAGCAAGACAGACAGAGCATGCTCTGGGAGACCCTTGTCTGGCCCAAGCATCCTCAGGCCTCAGATCTGAGGCTTTGAACCAAACAGGTTAAAGCAGGCCTCAGGCCTGATTGAGACCCGGCAGGCCTACACAAGCCTCCTGCCTGCTCAGGAGCCCCTGTAGGTGAATGGAAGCTGAGCAGCACCCTCCCTCCCTGGGTTCTCTCAGGGGGTTCCTGTGGAACACTGCAGCTACCACATCCTGGCCTGTTCCCTGGAGAGCCAGGGGGACGGGAGTCTTCAAAACCCCTCATGGCAGGTACAGATGGGGTGGGAAACCACAGGGGTGAGGGCTGGGAGGCAGGAAGTGGGTAGCTTGCCCTGATAGACTCAGAGGACACTTGACCTCCCTAAGCCTCAGTATCCCCAGCTGTACCAGGACAAGATGTTCCAGGCCCAGGCCCTGAAAGCTCCGACGGAGGCTCTACTCCTCCCTCTCCCACCTCCTCCCACAATGGCCCAGCCCAGCCCAGCCCAGCTTGGTAGCCTGCCAGGAACAGCCGCTATTGTTTGACTGGAAAAGCTGCTTCCTCAGCAGAAGGGGGGGCCTTTCCCAGGGACGCCCTGTCCTTACCCTCACCAGTCATCGGGCTGTGACCGTAGCGCCTGCTTGGGCCCTCAATGGCATTGCCAGGTCGCCAGGCACCCTGCTCAGGAGAGGTAGCTGAGGGACTCTAGGTGCAAATCGACCAGCTTCATCTTTCCCACTCAGCTCCTCTGTTTGCTTATCTGTAAAATGGGGATAATAACAGAGCCTACCTGATCAGCAGGTGATATAACCAGCTCAGCCTGGCACGTGCTAAGCGCTCAGGAAACGACAGGCAGCCTTTTATCAAAAACCCAAACTTCTCCCCTCACCCCTCTACCACCAATGGAGGCCTGGACTTAACATGTAAGGACATTCATTGTCCCCCACCCCTGGCGCCAGCACTCAACCCAAAATGAACACCCAGACCCTTACTGGGTTCTGAAGTGGCATCCAGGTCAGGGTTTGGTGGAGGAAGGCCCTGAAAAGACTTTCTTAAGGAGCACCTCCCCCTCAGAGGTGGGTAGGAATCAAGGTCTGGGAAGCAGGCCCTGCTCTGTTCCAGCACTGGGCTCTAGCTCTGGTGACCCTCATTCATGGCAACTGGTGGACATGGGGCAGAGAGGATGGAGTGAGAGAAAGTGGGGGGCAGGAACAGGACTGGCCCTGGACTTGGCATCCCCTACAGCAAAAGCATTTCTAGAAAGGCCCTGGTGCTGGGCCAGGGCAAGGATGGGGGCTCTACAGGGCACAGAGGAGATGCTGAGCACCGGAGGTGGCTCTCCTTCCCAGTCCCTAGCCACACAGCAACTCTCTACACAAGGCTGTTTATTTCTGTACAAAACCATTTTTCTATTTTACACAAAGAGCACCCCACCCTTTACCCCGCCCTCTCTCCTTACAACAGCACCCTAGCCCTGGGGAGCATCCCCCTAGGAGGAGGGGGCTGAGTGAGGCCCCACCCTTGGGCCCTCACTTCTGCCTGTCCCAGCTGGGCTGGCCCAAGCTCCACTCTGGAGAAAATAAATAAGGAGGCTCAGGCAGAATCTGTGCTGGGCCAGCCAGACTCTCTGCCACCCAGTGGCCAGGCAGCTGGGCCCTTAGTGCGTGGACAGGCCCTTGAATGTCAGTTCATGAACCGTGTAGGTATATGGAGACACCACACCATAGGCCTGAGCTGCCAGGGTTATAAGTAGGTGTCCTCACTCTCCTGGGACGTCAGGCTCTCCTGGGAATGGTGGTGGGCTGAATCCTGGGGAGCTGAGTCCTGCGGGGCTGGGTCCTGGTGGGCTGGATCCTGTGGGGACACATCCTGTGGGGAACACGCATCTCCTGAAGCGGCTGCCACCTTGGCTTGACTTGGGGTTGGGGGCTTGTCCAGCTGCCCACTTGCCTTTGCCTGCTTCCACTGCTCCTTCTCCTTCTGGCTCTGTTTGGGTGGCTTGGGCTTGCCTTTGGAGCCAGGGAGGGGGGCATCTGGGGGCAGGCGGATGGATGGTGAGGGTTGCAGTGTGGGCCGGGGGCCTGGCTCCGCCTCCAGGATGGCCTTGGCGCCATGTAGCCGGGGTGGGGAGCAGCACTGTAGCTCACCCCGGGTCTCCTGCCAGCGCCGCAGCTGAATGAGGTGCTCACGTTCAATCTGGCGCTCTGTCACTGGCAACTCTACCACCTGTGTGGGTGGTGACAGGCAGATGAGACCAAGAAGAAACTTCCCCTCTGTCTCCCAGACTGGTGTCCGCTCTCTTTCAGTGTCTCCCAGTCCTGGTCACTAATGGTT
Source organism: Paguma larvata (assembly GCA_030068075.1). Taxonomy (NCBI): domain Eukaryota; kingdom Metazoa; phylum Chordata; class Mammalia; order Carnivora; family Viverridae; genus Paguma; species Paguma larvata. Next base: position 67,777,325 of record CM057835.1, read on the forward strand.
GACCCTAGGAATAATGCGGGTCTAGTCCCTGTGGTGACCACAGGTCCCAGAGCTGAGTGCCAGGTGAGCCAGGCACTTGAGACCCACTGCCTCAAAGGAGAAAGCTGCCCACAACTCATGAGTCCACTTGCCCAACTATGTGTCACCAAAGTATAGCCCCTGAGAGACGAAATTCCCCAAAAGAAAGAAAAAAGGGAAAATAAAGCCAAGGCTATGGATGTGGTACCAGGGAAGAAGAGAGGTGGCGAATTGCAGCTTCTCTCATTCCCAAGTGGTTCAGAACCTGGAAGGCCCTGCAAACCTAGGCCTGCAAATCAAGCCCCCCTACTCAGAGGCCGGCAGTGTGCCCCTGTCTTCTCACTGAGACAGGAGGATAAGGTCTACCTATACCATCCTAAGCTGCCTAGCACCAGGCCTGATACCAGTGACCCACCTTCAGGGTCAGAGCTACCAGGCCCCTTCCAAAGGACCAAACGACCCCCACATTTCCCACTCCCACCAAGGGGTGAGGGGAGGGTGAAGGCCATACCTCCTGGACCAGGAAGGCTTCCTGCATGATCTTGGGGCTAAGGCTCCGCAGCTGCTCGATAGTCTCGTACTGGCCCTGGCAGGCTTTGAGCTTTTCAGGGGAGCCCAATGCATGTTTCAGCAGCACCAGCCCCACCCGGAAGATGATCTTGACTCCTGCATGAGGGGGTGGTAAGGGGGCCTGTAAGGAACTTCTCTGGAAATAGAGGCCCCTGTGGGCTGGGTTAGAAGAAAGGGTTCTCCCCCAAGTCCAACCCAGTACCTTCGCAGAAGAACATATCCCAGACACGCAACACGGAGCTCCAGGGCAGGGTGCGGGCAAAGGCACACATGAACCACTCTGTCATGTACAGCAGCGGGTCAATCTTCTGCCTGCTGAGGTGCTTGTGGGCCACAGGTGACACCTTCTGCAGCAGTGAGAAGAGGATCTCCCCATCCAGTTGGATCGCCTCCTGGGGACACAGCAAGGCCACGGGGCCAGGAATGTAGGCTCGCAGCAGGCAGGACAGAGACTACGCCCTGGCTCCCAGTACCAGGGAGGCATTCATTCATCTCTCCCTACTGCCTGTAGGGAGCCGACCTTGTGGTGGGTGCTGGGTTACAATGAAGAGCAAACCAGGCATAGCTGGTCCCCCTCATGGAGCATGTAGTAAAAAGGGGCAGACAGATGAATTACAGGAGCAAAGAGACTGGGAGCAGGGCAGAAGGGGTGGCTAAGTGTCCAGAATATGGCAGTACCAGGAATGCTAGATTAGCATGTGCCAGAGATCCCACCTGTCAGGGTCACAGAAGGATCCCTGAGGGCTGAAAACTGAAGGAAAGCAGGGGTTATTAAGGGAAGGAAGGGGGCAGAGGCTTAAGCCTATGCCAAGGCTGAGGCAGGAAGAACTTGGTGCACTGGTGGAACTGAGATCCTGCCAAGCAGCCAGACGGCTAGGAGCCCCGATGGACGGCAGGGTGGAACCTAGAAGACCTGACCAGACCAGAAGTCTGAGGAAGGTTTTAAGCTAGGGCAAGAATGGCTGTGGAGAGAAAGGCCCATAGAGGCCACAATGGGCAGGTCCCAGGCCAGGTCTCCATCCACCAAGCACTCACCAGTTTCTCACTGTAGTAGCCAGGCAGGTACTTCTCACAGATCTGCACCAGGCACCAGAAGGCTTGCTGTGGGCAAGAGACACATGAGGTCTTGCTGCTGGGTATTCCCTGCCCACCCAGTCACCTGCCCAGGGCCTGGTGGTACCTCAGCAGGCATGTGCATGAGCAGAACAGCAGCAATGGGTGCCTGGGCCTGGCAGTATCCCTCCTCAGGTCGGTACAGGGTATAGGCCTTCAGCACACGGAATAGGTCCTGCTGGCTGTGGAAGGACCAAGTGGGGCAGGGAAGATAGGTGTGACTGTGCCTATCCTCACCTGTGCCCTACCAGACCAGACCTGTCTCAGAATTTGCTCTTCTCTGGTAACCTGACTGTGGTCAGCAAGGGGTCGGTCTCCCACTGTAGCACACAGACTCTCACAAGACCAGAGGAGGGAGGCAGGGAGGGCACCCCTCCCCCAGCCCTCGCCTCAATTTGAAAGGTGAGGGCAGAGGCTCAAAGAGAAAACAGAGGCAGAGCCAGGCGGGATGCCAGATACAAGGTAAGGGTGTGTCAGGGCTGAAAGTGTGGGGCTGTCACTAGGCAGCCGTGTCCCCTTGGCTAGGTCAGCTTTGTCCTAGGTGTCTGTCTTGGTTCCTTGGCCTGGCCTGCCTATCTTTCCCTTCCTACCTACCCTCTGCGCACCCAATTATCTCTAACACTCTTTCTTACTACCAAAACCTATTTCCAGAAAAGGACCAGGCAAGCTCTAGCACTCTGGGGAGTAAATGAAAGTTGCCCCAGAAGTAAGAGGAAAAGCTAAGAAGACCCATCAGATTCAAACCAAAGGGAAACTCTTAACAGTGGAGTCTGGGGCTTCTGGGCCCCTGAGATAAGCCCTAACTCATTTTACCTCCTCTGTGCCCTGATGGACAGGGCCCAGAGCCACCTCCAGTGTGCAAGACTCAGCCTACTCACCCATGGCCTCCCCGAGATACAAACATCTCATGGAAAGGGAACTGCCGGTGCAGGTCACGCTCAATCACATCTAGCCACTTGGGGTCCCCAGGGGACATGTCCAGCTCCTAGAAACAAAGTCCAGAGCATGTATTAGGAATTAGGAATGGCTGCTGGGAAGATATAACTGTCCTGGGTATTGGAGGAGCCCCCTGCCAGGAGTAATGCCCATTCAATCCTATCATGAATGGAGCCCTCCTGAGGACAAGTCAAGAAGCTCAGGTAAGAAACCCTGGGCAGAAGCAAAGACGCAAGGAGGGAGGGCCCTAGAAACTCTGAGGGGTGATCCAGGAAGACCCATGTGGTCAAGTGTCTATCATAGCTGTGGCTAGAAATAACCCCTAGACACTTTATTCAGGACTCACTCAAATACTTTATGTCACATCCTTAAGATGGAAGGCTACTCAACATGGATGGAACTGGAGGGTATTATGTTAAGTGAAATAAGTCAGTCAGAAAAAGACAGATACCATATGTTTCCACGAATAGGTGGACTTTGTGAGACTAAGCAAAAACCAGGGGGAGGGGAAGAGGGGAAAGGAAAAAAAGACACAGAGAGGGAGGGAGATAAAACATAAGAGACTCTCAAAGACTAAGAACAAACTGAGGGTGAGGGAGGTGAGGGAGGTGAGGGAGGTGAGGGAGGTGAGGGAGGTGAGGGAGGTGAGGGAGGTGAGGGAGGGGGGAGAGGGGGTGACGGGCATTAAAAAGGGCACATGTTGGGATGAACACTGGGTGTTATATGTAAACCAATTTGAAAATAAACTATTATAAAATTAAAAAAAAAAAGATGGAAGGCTACTATCAAAACAATAGCTACCACCTGTTAGCACTGCTCTAGCCACCCATGGGCCCCACTGACTCTTTTCCTCAACCCCAAAAGAAAAGTCCTACCATTATACTGTTCACAGATGAGGAAACTGACGGTCAAAGAAAAGTCACTCAACCAAGTCCTCATGGTTAGAAAAATGGTGGAGCTGGGCCTGGAAGCCAGGCTGACTCAGAGCCATTGATCCCAACTCCTCTGCTATCTGTCTCCCTGTGCAAGTGGCATCACCTATTCAGGAAAGGGTGTTTGTGTGTGGGTGTGGGTGTGAGAGAGAGGAAGAGAGAGAGAGTGTGTGCGTGAGAGAGAGAGAGGGAAAGAGAGGGAGAGATCTTCACAAAGTGTTATGTGGAAGGATATGACATTTGTCAAACCATTAAACTCAGAGCCATCTCAGTGCTGGGGTTTCAACAACAGTTTCACTGTTATCTCTGAATTTCTGTGAACATTTTGTCATAAGTACCATTTTAAAAAACAAAGTATTACACAAAGAAAAATCATTTCCTCATCATTTTAAATGTCCTATATCATGATTTGCTTATTAGTTACATAGATATGTGTTATTTGTCAAAACTCACTGAACCGCACACTTAAGATCTGTGCATTTTACCCTCTGTAAATTCATGCCCCAAATTTAAAAAAGAAAGAAAAAAATCAATAAAAAAGAAACCCAGAGGGCTGAGCAGGGAAGCAGATTAAGTACATGTTGCCTGCGGGACTGGTGCAGCATTATGGAAGGCCCCTGGGATGAGGGCCAGATTCTCAGCAAACATACCAGTGGGCACAGGCTTTGGCCTTGACTGGCAGGTGTCTTCATACAAGCTCCTTTCTCTCTTGTGCCCCCTCAGTGGGGTGTCATAATATTAAGCTAAACACCCTAGGGTGCCAGATAACTTGCCATGAGAGAGCGAGTACTGAGAGAAAAAACTGATGGAGTGTTCAAGCCTGGAGGGAAGGGCCAGGTGCCTCCACAGAGGGCCTGTGAGCAGGCACACAGTGAGGAAGTGGGTATACAACCTCTAGAGTCCCACATATTCTCAAGATGGGGCTCTGTGGATGTCTTATGAACTTCCCAAGTCAAGTCCAGGGCTGGATACTGTCTGAGCCCAATGCAGGATTGCTTTTGTCAGAAAGGAGAGGAGGATCCCACAAATTCTTCTGAGGGCTCTGGAAAGGTAGGGACCCAAGAAGTCAGTTCCTAGGATATACTTGCCTGGCACCTCAGCAGCCCAAAGCACTTGACCACACATGGATGGGTGAGAAAGAAAAAAGTGTAGCTGAAGGGAGAAGTTGTGGGGAGAAAGGGCTCTAGGGATCAAAGGCAGTTGTGAGCCGCTGGCTGCTGATACCACTACTGCAGCCTCCAAGAGAGCCTGAAGGCACTGGGACCATCATGAGGTGAAGCCGGAGAAGAAAACCAGGTAAGGAAAGGACAGAAGGTCTTGCCCTGCCCAGTGGAGGAGGAAGAAGAACAAGTGTGGGAGAAGACAGAACCACAAGAGGCTGCAGAACCTGCCCTGACAGCTGAGGTTGGGGTCAACCACCCGGGTCTTCAGGGGAGCACAGGAATAGGCACTGTTACGTACTGCTATCAACAGCTATCACTGTACCTTTGTCTCTGGCTGTCTTGTCTACAGCAGCCAGAGGGAGTTTCTCATCCTTGCTCACTTCCTCCATGTCATCCACAGGCAAAGTCCTTCTAGATGTGCTTGAAAACTACTGTTCCAGTCCCAAGGACTGCCTTGGGGACCCACCACTCAGCTTCAGAGTATCTAGAAGGCCTTTCTTGGAAAATCTACCTTTTCCCACAAGCAACCCTCAAGACTCCACAGAGGTGGCTGATTCCTCTCTGGACACACTACTCCCACACACAAAATGCACACACATGAATGTGCTCACATTTGCTGACTATGGAACCAGAAGTCTGGCCAGGCCAACTAAGCTCTTGGCTCCTATGCCCATGCTCTGGCAGCCAGAGGTAAACTTGGCATGAGGTTCCCACCACTGAGTTTCTCCCTCCATCCAGGATGCAGCCTTCTGAAATGTAAGGGATGGGAGGAAGAAACTGGGAGGAAGACTCTGGAGAACCTGGTATCGATGCTCTATGGGACAGTCCAATCACCCCGATTCAGAGCTGCCCACAGCCAGACACTCCGCCAAACCCTCCAGCCCCAGGACCAAGTACTGTTAGCAAAAGGCTCTCACCTTCTTCAGGTCAATAGCAGAAACTCTAGGCTGCCCTGCCCCACCCACTCTTCTTAAGGAACAGGTTTGGCAAAACAGGAGTGTTTGCTGAAGCATGAAGTATGTCAACAAAAAGCTGGTAGCTGGCAGCTCTTTCTCACTGCCAGTCAGTCCCAAGAGGTTGGGAGAAACCCTGATGCCTAGGGCCATGTTTAGGAGGTAAGCAGGGGCAACCCCAGGGGAGCCAAGTGCCTCTCATCGAGAAGCATGCTGGAAGAGCTGCCCAGCCCAGGTGGGGCGAATGGAGGGGTGTTCTTACTCTGGCAGCCATGGGGTAGGGAGCAGCAGGTGAGGAGGGTAAGGCATGCCAGCATAGAACACCCTCTCTGGTCACTGACTGGTTTCTAACCATTAAGGGTACTGGTTTGGCTCTGACACCCCTAAGGCTGACAACTCCACCAGCAGCACAGGTAAACTGTGTCTGGCCAGCTTGGATGAAACAGGACAAAAGAGCTGAGGATGAAAGGCCAAGACTTACTCAAGGTGCTGTGGCCCTGAGGGCAGGCCCCCAAAGGCCCAGAGCATGGAGCCCAAGGCAGTCAGGGAAGTGGTCTGAGTATCCCCTCCTGACAACCAAGAGCTGGGAGGTGGCCTGCTGACCTCAAGAAAACAAAACTGAGTAGTTGACAAGAGAAAGAGTTGGAATGGAGGAGAGCCCCCAGGAGTCGCAGGTTGAATAGGCCTGGCCAGTGGGGCATTTTATGGGTGGTCCTATTGATCAGCTCATATTGCTGAGGTCCAGGTGAGAACACGGAGGACTGCTGCCATGGGTAGGGCATCAAGAGACATGGAAGGGAGGGAAGGGTGAAGGAAGGGCCACTCACGTCAAACTTTCCAGGGTTCTGCTGTAGCTTCACCTTGCCTCCTGACAGGTACTGCCAAGCACGGCCCCGCAGAGAAGGTGGGATGCCCTTCTGGCACCGCAGACGGATCTGAAAGTCAAAAGGACTATGCTCATACATCCACCCAGGCAGCTCCTCTAATGGTGTTTGGTGGGCCTTTAGTTAGCACATTGGGCAAGCAGTAAAGTGGAGAAAATAGGACTCCCCTCCTGTTGCTACTGTTGCTACCATGCATAGTCTAGAATGCTGGGGGTGGGGGAGGAGGGGGGGGGCGAGTAATGACTGTAATTAGATATGCTGCCACCAGGTGATGGCAGTCTCCATGTCCCCTGGTCCAGAGATAAAACAGATATTCCTGAGGCCTGACACATAATTCTGAATCTCCACGACCATTTTCTGAATGAAAATGGAACCATTCAAGTTGGAGGAGCCCCATGGGATATCACTAGCGAGGAATCTGCAAGGTACGGGGCACAGCTGCAGCTACAGGAAGGGGTAGCTTGAGATGACCCAAAATGTGCCCAGAGACATGGCCCACTTTCATGGGGGTGTTTGTTTAAGTAGTCATGTGGCCATCTAGAGTGGAGAGAAGTCAGTAGAATTCAAGGAACATGGGAGCTGAGCAGAATGGCTCCATATTTGTTTTGGTCACGAATCCTCTCTCTTCTGCACTCCTTTCCCCTGAGCTCCCACAATTACCAGCCCAGGGCAGAGGCAGCTTTCCTGGCTGTGAGTCCTGATTCCAACCCTTTCTACAATGGTATGGGTCTTTTCTACCACTCACAGACTGGGAGAGGTGAGGGAGAAAGTATTTGGGGGTAGCTCATGACTCAGAGCTATGCTCAATTCTTATACTTGCCATCTTTATCAGAAAAAGGCTTCCACTGTCAAAACCCAGTTTGAAAAATCATCATGTCTTTTACAAATGGGAAAACTGAAGACAGAGTGGGAAAATATCAAGGTCACACCATGAGGAATCTACTTCTTACTTCACTACTTTTTTTTAACGTTTTTATTTTTTTATTTTAACGTTTTAATTTTATTATTTTTGAGAGACATAGAGACAGAGCGTGAGCAAGGAAAGGGCAGAGAGAGAGGGAGATACAGAATCCGAAGCAGGCTCCAGGCTCTGAGCCGTCAGCACAGAGCCCGAGGTGGGGCTCGAACTCACAGACCGCGAGATCATGACCTGAGCTGATGTTGGCCACTTAACCGACTGAGCCACTCAGGTGCCCCTACTTCACTACTTCTTATACCACACAGGCTAGAGGGATCCAGCCCTATGCACTTTCCACTTCACTGGTCTCTCAGAGCTAGATGGGAGGTGAGCTCCACCTGGACTTTGGGACAGAATGAGACTGAGGGGAGCTGCCCTGATCATCCTCTTTGACCTCAAGGCCAATGGTCAAGGACGGTGAGACCAAAAGCAGAGGCATCATTCCTATAGAATGGAGGTGGGGGGTACTGACCAATACACTCCCTTCAACCCCTGGACTAAGCAGTATGGCCTGCTACAGCAATGGAAACTCAGGGAAGTGAGAAGAGCAACTGGATGTGAATTTGAATCCAGTGCTGGATTCAACCAGTCAATTCTCATCAATAGTTGAAAAAAGAATGGTAATACCTAGGATTCTATTAAAAGGATGGGAAAATGCCCAGCATGGGGCTTGACACACAATCTGTGTTCAGTAAATGCCTTCCTCTCCACCCCTCCATCCCTGGATGATGCCTGACACAGAAACCCCAGGCACTCCTGCTCACACCTAACTTTCCCTCACCTGGAAACCCCCTCAAATAGTCCCGTTGGAATCTCTCAGAGGAGCACAGAAGGCCTAGCCTTCCTGATGATGAGCATAAACAAGAGAAAACTTTCCAAGGGTCAGAGAGTGTCAAGAACCAGGAAGGAGATAGGCAGGCAGGCAGGCAGACAGGCAGGAGGCAGCGGGGGGAGAGCAAAGCAGCTGGTCATCGGAGCTAAGCTGGAGCTTCTGAGACTGCCTGCAAAGGGGGGCAAGGACAGGAGTGGAAGGGAACTGCCCCAGACTCTGGGAATAACAGTTTCCTGCTGCTGTGGGATGAGGGTCTCTTTAAGGAGGCCACTTGGTCTGAGAAGGCTTTGACAAAGAGGTATAGTATGGCCTAGAGCCACAGGCCCTTTGGGCTCTCCCCAGGTCCAAGTTTAGCCTGACCTAAGCAGTACCCACACCATTGCAGCCCCTTGTCATAGTCGGCCTGCCACAGGGGAGCCCAGGAATACCTTTAGTCCATTAAGGTTCTCAGAAAGATTCTGCCCTCACTCAGGACAGAGCTGGGAAGGTGGGGATGGAGAACCAGGAGTACAGCCAGCTTTTCCCACTCTGACCTCTGGAATCCTCAGCACAGAGGTGCTAGAGATGGCAATTTCCACCTGCCAGCCTTAGAGAGGAGGCAATGGTAGGAACCAGAAAAGATAAAGCAAGAGAAAGTGCTCAGCAAACAGAAAGGACAAGGGATTATTATTCTCTGATGACAGCTGAGTGAGGCCACACCCTAGGGTTTGGCCACAGTTTGAGCAGAGCCCTACAGGGGAAGACAGCATTCCAGCCAGAGCCTTGGCTCCCTACAGGGCTGGGACCCCCTCCTGAGGACCCAGATTAAGTCCAGGAGAGGTGTTGGGTCTGGACCCACTTCCTGAAGCAGGTATTGTCCTTCCTGTGCCATGACTTCCTGATCAAGGGGAGAACCCAAGCCTGTGCAGCCAGGCAGGAAGAGATCCAAGGGTCAGTGTGACCACAGCTGAGGTGGCAGGAGCAGAGAGCAGAGAGCTAGGGTCTCTGGATAGGGTAGGGTACAGCCTCCTGTGGTGGGCCCTGCTGGGCAAGGGGAGCCCTTGACCTCTAACCACAGTGCCAGGCAAGCAAAGGGGAAGAGGAAGTGGTGCTGTCTGCTCTGCTGAAAGGATGTCCCCAAGGCTCCCTTCTGGAATCCCCCATTTGCAAGGCAGACTGGAGCAAATAGGATCCACCATCCCTGATAGTCACTAGTCACAAGAGACTGGAGAGGGAGCTGAAGCTCAGGGTAAGAGCCTGAGGGGTAAGGAGGCAGGAAAATAGACCCCAGAGTCACGCACAACACAGTTGAGAACAGCTGTCTTTAAAAAAAAAAATTTTTTTAAAGCAATGTTAATAACCACAAATGAATGCTGCAAAGCCTACATAGAACAGCAAGAAAGAGCCTGGGCTAGGTATGCCTCTTCTCCATAGGCACAAGGCTTTAGTCACCAACTGATGGGAGCCTCCCAACATTACTGTCATTTCCATTCAACCAGGGAAACTGAGACTGAAGTGGCTCACACAAAGTTGCACAGCTAGCCACAGGCACGGAGAGGGGAAAGTAGTGTGGCAGGGCTGAAGCTCATATCTGACCTTCAGTCCTGAGCTTTCTGCTTGAACCTATAGCCAGCTATGCCAGGCTGGACCAGACCAGCATGTCAGGTGATAAGAGTGTGACAGCAGGTTCACTCTGTGCAGTGGGAACTTTGCAGAGAGACCCTGACTATGAGGTTCTGGACAGGTCTCCACTAGGCCAAGGAGTAACTAGATCCTGCCCAGGTACCCAAGGGCATCAAACACACACATTGTGCTAGGCTAGGATGTTCCTGTGAGGCAATAGAGCTAGTGTCTAAAGAAAGACCAATTAGAAGAGGACCAGAGGGTACTTTCATTTTTATAAGACCATTAAACTGTGAGGTTACTTTTCCTTGGCCAGGAGGCAAGAGGGAACTCATCGAATTCATCTGGAGGGTGGTGATAAAGAATGAAGGCACTAAATGTAGATTGCCTAGGTTCAAATTTTGATTTTGTGGTTCATCCATAAAGTGGGGGTACTACTGCTCCCAACCTCACTGGAGTGTTATAAGGACTACTCAAAGTCAAGTGTCCAGCACACTGCAAATGTTCAACACATGTTAGCTATTATTAGTGTTATAAAGTCCTCCCTGATAGGTAGTAAACAGCAGTAAGAACTTCTCTCAAGAGGGCTGGAGGAAAGCTGCCTAATAAGGGCTTTTGGCTAAAAGTGGCTTTGAAGTTTGACTCCAGGACAAAGTTCTGCGTGAGTCTGAAGTCATCTTGGAAGATCAAGTAAAGACTGGTCCCTGCCCTCCAGCCAGCCTCTGTTCCTTTTTCATAGTTGGCAGACAGAGACACTGAAGGCTACTGGCAGTTGGAGAGGGCTACTGGCAGTTGGCTACTGTTCCTCTAAGCTGAGATAGTTCCTCCTTCTTCCTTTTCTTCCCCAGGCTGCCAACTCCCAGCCCAAGGCCCAAGGCCAGGCCTCTCACCTTTTTGTGCTTCTTGGCCATCCATTTGTCCCAGTTGTTGAGCATGTCCAGCCACTTGGACTCCCTCTGCCTCAGCACCTCCAGGGGGACTTCCTCTAGCCTGTGGAGCAAAGGGCAGGATCTGTCAGAAGTGCCAAAGGAAGCAAAGGCTCTGGCTTAAGCCCCAGCCACCAGCCTTGTCAGGCCTTCATTCCTACCTGTCTTCCATCCCTGCTGTTCCCTTCAGGGCTGCTAACTCACGAACACACTTACACAGATGAAAGGGAACACTGCCTCCTCCCTGGAAGGCACAGGCCAGAGACACACTAGGTTAAGTGCCCACTCCCCCAGTGTGTCAAGGGGCCAGGGATCACTGTGCCTTTCTGGGGACAGAGGTCTGAGTGCCTGCATCTGTGCATCAAAGCAAAGCATTCCTGTCCTGGGTCTGTCTAGATAAATAAGCCTCTTAGGGGGCCTGGATGCAAGGTGTAGAGCTGGATTAAAAAAAAAAAAAAAAAAAAAAAGCAAAAAAACCCCCAAAAAAACAGTCAAACAAGTATAGAAATAACATGCTCACCTCTTCATTCTAGCAAAACTAGTTACTCATAGTTTCCACAATTATGCCCTGGCCCTTTGCCACCTTTTTTTTTTTTTTTTTTTTTTTTTTGAAATAAGAGATTTGTGCTTTTTTTTTTTTTTTTAATGTTTATTTTTGAGAGACAGAGAGACAGAGTGTAAGCAGGGGAGAGGCAGAGGGAGAGGCAGACATAGAATCCGAAGCAGGCTCCAGGCTCTGAGCCATCAGCACAGAGCCTGATGCGGGGCTCGAACTCACAGACTGCGAGATCATGACCTGAGTCGAAGTTGGCCGCTTAACTGACTGAGCCACCCAGGTGCCCCACTTTGCCACCTTTTAACCTTGCTCATGCCAGTGTCTTTGCTGGAATGGACTCCAAGTTGTCTCTACCTATCAAAATCCTACACATGCTTCAAAACCTCATCAAATATCACTTGTATTTGTACATCTAAAACTGAGCAGCTATCACAGCTGTGCTACCATTGTTCTAGGGCCAGAGCTTCCGGGCAGGCTGTGGGGAAACACTCCTTTGACTAGAACAAAGTCCTGGCCCTCATGGCATTGACATTCTGCTGGGCTCTGAATGCACACTAGAGTCAGTGAGGAAAACACTGGGGCATGGAGACCCACCCCAGGCAAGAAGATCAGCACCGGAGCAGCTGAGGAAGGCTAGGGCAGAATCCCTGGCTTAGCCAGAGGGTGCTTCAAGTGAGTAGGCTTCCTCTAAGAAGTGAGTTCCCAAGAATTCCTGAGTTCATGTAACTGAGGGACAAAGAGGAGGAGACTAGCATTTGCAGAGTGGGTATTCTTCATATGCTTTCTTATTTAGACTACAGAGCAGTATTGGTAAGAAAAAAATGAAAAAAAAGTATGTGTACACCTCTGTACACAAACATGCTCTCTCTCTCTCTCTTTTTTTTTTTTTAAGTTTATTCATTTTGAGAGAAAGGAAGCACAAGGAGGGAGAGGGGCAGAGAGAAGAAGAGATAGAATCCCAAGCAGGCTCCGTACCATTAGTACAGAGCCTGATGCGGGGAGATCATGACCTGAGCCAAGATCAATAGTTGGACGCTTGACCAACTGTGCCACACAGGCACCCCACATACGTGCTCTCTTCTTAAAATCATTTTTAAAGTGGTAGATTTTTAATTTTTTGTTTTTAACTTTTTTGTTTTCTTCAATTAAAAAAAAGTGCTTGATGTTATTTAGAGGTAAGATACCCAGGGAGGGTATCTTGCTCAGAGTCAAACAGCAAATCAGTGGAAAATCCCAGATTCAAATCCAAGTTAGATCCTAGCCAAGAGCCTGCATTCAGTCCTGCCTGACCTTCCAGAAAGGAGTGCAGGGTCAGAAGCACTCAGGCAGCTGGGAGGAGGCCCTTAGGAACAGGACATGATGGGGCTAGGGCTTGGCCCAGGCCTTAATTCTCTGATTCTCTGACGGAAGGAAATGCGCTGCTGTGACTTTTACTGGTTGGAAGAGCAGAGGGAGGGGCCTTGGCAGAGCAGAGGGCTCCCAGACACAAAAGAGCAGGTCTTTAGTGCGTTTTATTCTGAAGAACTGCACAGGCCTGAGAGCAGTCTTGGAGCTGAACAGCTGAGGAGGAACGACGGCCTGGGGCAAACTTAGCCCCCTCAACGCACTGACACAAGTCATTCTCCTCTTGAACTGCTGACCCTCTCCTCACCACCTAGAAGCAGAACCATGCATCAGGACATTTCTTTCCTTTCCCTCCTCATGGAAGAAAACCAGAGACTACACCTTTAAATCAAACAAACTGACAGATGTATGTCTCCAGGCAACCCCTAAACACCCAGGAAATGGAAACCAAAGGCCCAGGCATCACAGGACATGCTGCCTCCCACCACGTACAAAGCACTAGCTTGTTATACAAGTCAGGGGATGAGGTTTCTGGTTAACTAAATGAAAGGGGATGCCCACACTGTGTTAACAGGAAGTTTTGGCAGTTGTAGATGTGGATAATATTTGATCCAATATTCCCACTGAGCAGATGAGAAAACTGAGGCTCAAAGAGGGCAGGGCTTTTGCCTGAGATTGTTTCCAGTGAATTCCCATGTGATTAAATACATGCCTATTTGATACCTCAACCCTGCAAGTCTGTCTTTATTGATAAGATCTGATTGCAGGGCCTCAGAGATACCCATTCTCCCAACTGCAGATACACAGGGGAACACTTTCACGTTCAGTGTTCCTTTAAATGATGTCAGATACAGCTTTGGCAGTTTCAAAGCCCCAACATCAAACCTCAAACCGGAATCTTAATTGGTTACAAAACAAACGACCATATTTCCTGGATTCTAAGACACTACTGACTTTAAGCTATACCACTGATTTGGCAAGATCTTCTCAGAAACAAAAAAAACCCACCACTACTTGAAATGTACATGTCCACTGGAAGATCTGTTTTGACTTTTAAAACCTTAAATTGGGAAGAAGTTGAGGAAATAGGGTCATTTGAGTGGCTTCTCCTCCAATGGTAGAGGAGTTTAAGCCACGTGGAGATGGTGAAAAGGAAGACACAGAGGTCTGGCTGTACCCAGAACTCAGCACACCACATGTTCTCTAACTGCAGGTAGCTTTCTCTTTATGCACAGGATGTGCTTTTGAAAAGTTGCAGGCTATTCTTTTTTTCAAACCAGAAAGTTTACATATTCTTCGGCCTAGTCAGTCAGGATCTTAAAAGGCATCTGATCAGACTGCTGTCTGGTATAGGAATCTCTTCTGCAACAGGTAAGCCCCTTGCGCTCTTCAGACCTCAGTTTCCCTATATGATTGGGATGATCTGCATTGTGAATTGACCCTCAAAGGATGCCCAGAAAAGAGCCATGAGATGAAGATAGAGTCAGGGGTGTCCCTGCAAACAGCATGACGGTGTAGAGGCTATCTGAGGTGGTTTTCTCCTGACAGTGGAGGGAGAGCATGAGCCAGTTTCTAGTGACAAGGAAGCTGACCAAATGGCCAGATTAAGGAATCAAATGGCCCATCAGAGATGCTTCACTCACCCTTCAGAAAACCCCTCTTTCTTTCAGGTGGCTTGAGGGACTCTCTGCAATCAAAAGAGCCTAATGAGACCAGTCTCTAGTGGCCCAATCTATGCTGGAATTCTGCCAGGGATGGGCCTCATTATCACCAGGTGAAGCCACCCTATTGTTGAAATTTCTAATGCTAAAACTTTCCTCCCCCTGTAATGTCAAAACTTTCCTGGCACCATCTATCTATAATCTCAACACCCCCTTTTAAGGCTACACAAATCTCAGCCAGACCAGTCTCATACCAGGCACACACATACTTATCCCTTGTCACTGACCCATCCTTACCTAGAATGCCCCTTCTTCTCCCCTTTCCAAGTCACAGCAACCCTTTCGGGGCCCAATATAACAATAAAAGCCACAACTGCAACAATACCAGCAGCAATAGTAGTTACTATTTATATATCATTTTCTACTTACCAATTTCTTCCTAAAAGTGTTATATACATTTTTCTCATGTACCTTTCATAATAACCCTACCATAATATCATTCTCTTCATTTTCCAGAAGTAGAATCCAAGACTTAGTAAAGTTAAGTGGCTTACTTAAGGCCAAATAGCTGGAAGAGAGACAAACCTCAAACCTGGACTCAAACCCGGGCCTACCTGACTCCATAGTCCATGCTCTCAACCCTTGTATTATACCCCTCTGCTCCTGCAGGCCAAGCCCTCAGCCTCCACATGGCCTCCGCACCTGCTCAGATCTCATTAATTGTCCTCCAACCTGAAGACTTTTATCTTGACTTAGAATACCATTTCTCACAACTTTTAAAACTGAGACCCACAATAAGAAATATATAATGAGATATATGTGTGTGTATACATATATATATATACATACATATATAACGGAAACACATTTTATGAAATAATTTACTCTTTTTTAAGCTTATTTATTTATTTTGAGAGAGAGTGTGTGCCTGTGCACACGCATGTGGGAGAGGGGCAGAGAGAGTGAAAAAGAAAGAATTCTAAGCAGTCTCCTTGCTCTCGCATCGGGCTTGGCACTCAATCTCATGAGCCAAAAACGAGAGTCAGATGCTTAACTTACTGAGCCACCCAGGCACCCCAAAATAATTTACTACACACACTCTGAAATTTTCAGTTTAGTGTTATATTATTCTATTCTTTCTCTCTCTCTCTCTTTCTTTCTTTTTCCTTCCTTCCTTCCTTCCTCCCTTCCTCCTTCCTTCCTTCCTTCCTTCCTTCCTTCCTTCCTTCGCTCCCTCCCTCCCTCCCTCTCTCCTTCCTCCCTCCTTCCTTCCTTCCTTCCTTCCTTCCTTCCTTCCTTCCTTCCTTCCTTCCTTCCTTCCTTCCTTCCTTCCTTCCTTCCTTCCTTCCTTCCTTCCTTTCCTTCCTAGAGAGATAGAAGGCACAAGTGAGCAAGGGGCAGAGTAAGAAAGAATCCCAGGAGGGGCAGAGAGAGAGAGGGGGACAAAGAGAGAAGCAGGGCTCATGTGAAACGGGGCTTGTATTCACCTGAAGTGGGGCTCGAGCTCACCCAATGCAGGACTCAAGCTCATGAACCATGAGATCATGACCTGAGCCGAAGTCAGATGCTTAATGACTGAGCCACCCAGGTGCCCCCCCTTTTTTTCTTTTAATGCTTGTCCCAATCCCCTAAAATTGATATCAGCAGTAATTCACTAATGAATCAAGACATGAAATTAACACTTCATTACACCTTGCTCATATTGCTTAGCACTGTCCGTCCCTAACATGACTGGGTCTTAAACTTCTGTAATTCCCACCAAACACCCCACAGGTATTGAACAGGTGCCTGCCTGCTTTTCTCCATGACATCATTACTTTCATATGAATTACATTCAGGCCTACAAGCCACTGCTGCCTATTTTATTTGTCCTCCTAATAGCTCAGTGAGGTAGATCCCTCCTTAATTAACAGATGAATTACTCTTTCCATTTAGCCCATGAGAAATTTGACCCAATCAGAGACCTGGGCAACGTCACAAAGCTAATAAGTTAAGTGGCAGAACCAGGGCTTCCCCTCTGCCACAGTGAACCGTGCGCTGCTTTGGACTCCCCTGGGAAGACTGTAAGGAAATCAAGCCATTCTCCAGATGCCACTGTGGGGCTCTATCTCTGGTCCCCAAGCCCCTGAAGACAGTCTATTCCCATCTCCAGTGTTCTGAGTGCCACAGTGAACAGACTGCCTATTCCCAGTAATGCTCAGTGAAGCCAATATGCTGGATGGGCACAGCTCCCAAGTACAACCTCAGTTGGAGATGGCAAGCCTGGGCAATGTGCTGTTTGCCAGCCACCCGCTCCTGAGGAAGAGAGGCACAGAGACAAAAGTGAACAGCCAAGGGAGGTGACTGAGCCCAGATTCTGTTGGGCTCAGGCTGAGCTAGGCTTAGCGGTGCTGTGCCAGGCCATGGCCCAAGGCAGCAGTAACACTCTGCTGACCCTGTTCTCTGACGACTCCCAGTTACCTAGTCTTTTCCCCAAACTCAGACCTGGAAGTTTCTAAGAACTCAGAGGAACAAGACCAGTTCCAAAGGCAATCAAGACCAAAGACTGGGGCTCTCTCCCCACTTGTCCTTCTAGCTGTCTGCCTTCTGCCCAAGCACACCTCAGCTCTTCTGGCTGGCAGTCAGTCAGGTATGGTGCCCATGCCCATGCTCCCCTTCATCCAAAGGTGGAAGATAAATCTTGGTTCCAAGGAACCAGTGTAACCCCCTCCTTCAAGCCTCACTCTTCAAACCAGCCCCAATGAAGAGAAACACAGCCTAAGCAGAAAGCCCAAGGCCACAGACCACAGGATTGTTCTTCATCTCAACCACTGGAGGCCAGCTGGGGCATGGGAGAGTAAACAGAATGGAGATCTTGAAGCCAACCAGCCTAGGTTTCCGTTCCAGTTCCTCCACCTGGGAGACTATGGGCAAAATACTTGTCCTCCCTAAGTCTTTACTTCTTCATCTTTAAGTGGGACCATAATACACACCTCAGATTTTATAGGACTGAAATGAGCCTGATGAGTGGCCAGCAAATGGTAGCTATTAGGTAACTGATATTTGCAGTTTACCGAGCACTTTCATATCCCTTTTCTCTTCTGATTGGTCCACACATACAGCTGCAGGCACATGTAGTAGGGTAGGATTATGCCCATTTTACCATGAAGCAATTGAAGCCCAGAGAGATTAAGTAATTTACTCAATGACACAGAGACTGTAACTTCTGGCTTCTGATCTCAGCTTTATCATTTTATAGCTGCCTGAAACAGGGCAGTCTGCTCCACTCCGAGCAGGTTCCTCACCTGTAATATGGGGTTAGTGCCACCTCCTTAAAGATCACGTGAGGCAGTAAGAGCTGACACATTTCCAGCACTGGCCAGGTACTAGCTCTGCCAAGTACTACATATGCACACAATTCCCCAAGGAGGTACCTTTTATTATCTCCATTTAATAGACAAGAAAACTAAAGCTCAGTATGGTTGAGTAATCTGCCCAAGGTTACACAGCTTTGCAGTGGAGGCTGCCACTTAAGCACTAAATTATCCAATAAATATTAAGTGTCTCACTATCTGGCCTCAATATAATCTAAAGGCCTCAGTGCCTGTCACATTCTCTTTGCTTTTCTTTACTACCAGTAGAGAACCACTACCCTCTGTGCTGAGAAGGGCAGGAGTGAGCAATGAGGAAGTGTGGAAAATTGGGAAGTAGATATGCAGAAAGAGCATAGCCAATGACAGATCCGGGGACAAGGGTGAGGGAGCTCCCCTCTCCCAGAGCTGGAAAAAGTGAGGATAAACAAAAGGCTGACCTACTTTGCATGCCGGGTAACAACCTCTGGAGTTCATTAACCTAAGAGGTGGTAATGACTGAAAGTAAAAATAGCTTTTATGCCAGCTCCATAATAACTGATGATAGGAAACTGGAATGCAAGAGAGGGTGGGTTGGGAGGGTGCAAATGGCTGACAGTCAGGGCTGGGAGGCCTGTGAGATCACCCAGTGAGTCTACTCCTCCCCAGAGAGCCAGGGAGGCCTACAGTCCAGAGAGTAGGTGATCTGCCCAAGGCCATGCTGTGAGTCAGTGTGGAAAAGGAAGATGGTCTGCAGCAGCCTGGCACTCCCTCCTGCGGCCTGGCAGCCACCGGTTTAAGGGTAGGGCAATGTCCAGGCTCTCTGTCTGGATGAGAGTCTGGCTTGCTTCACTCTCCCCAATTCCCAGTGCAAGCTAGTTCTGGGCCTGCCTCCCTTTCCCATAAGGAATTCCCTGGCTTTGCTCTTTCTAGCCCTGGGTCAGTGCACAGTGGTAAACAGGTTCTCTCCACCCTTCACTGGCCTTGGTGCCCTGGGCCTCTGCCCAGCTCTCTAGTCTGTTCAGCTCCACCCCTCTTGATGTCAGACGGAAGAAACGGCTCCTTTAGGCACCAGCCTTGCTGGCTCCAAAAAGCAAGGAATCCCCACTCCCCCACCCAGCTAGGGAAAGGCACAGACCACAGCAGAAACCTCCAGGGCAGCTCTGCCTGACAACTGCAGAAAGGTATGGAGACTATTCTCAATAGAAGGCTTCCCTTCCCCAAGCCCTCACCCTTAGCAGGCTGAGTAGTGCTTGAAATTTCCCACTGGCAACTGGGTCTTCAGATCACAATCTCACTGTGGGCACCCAGGGGCCATCCTGACTCATGTATGGCCTCCTTAGCCATGCTTACCAAATTGCTAGATCTTACTGATAGATTTTACCAAATTAGTTTTGACTCACTGTTTATATAAGGCCTTTCCTCTGCTCACATTCCTTTAAAGCTTCCTACTGCCCTCCTTGTCCAACAGAAACTTCAGGTTCTCCTATTTCCTCTAAACATCCCTCTTCTTTCCCCAGCCCTATCTCTAGGTGGCCCTCTCTCCAAACTGGCCTCCCTCACCCCTACCCCCACTTCAATTCAGCACCACTCATCTTCCCAGGCCTTATTCAGAACTCCCTCTCATGTTTACAAAGCCTTTCCTAACTACTCCAGGGACAGAACACAATCAGCCCCTCATTGTATTCCATACACATTTCTCTAGAGCCTCTGTTCAGGCCCTGAATCTACAAAGATGAATAAAATGCAGTCCCTGCCCTTGAAGAGGTCAGTCTGGCAGAGGAGACAGATGGGTGAGTAGAAAACTAGCACACATAGAAGTGCTATCACAGAAGCATGTAGAAGGTACTAAGAAACTGCAAGAAGCCCCCAGGGTGGTGCTAGTGGTTGGTGGGGGTGGGGGTGGTGTTCAGAGAAAGCTTTAAAAGGGGGCTGATTTTTGAGATGGTCTTTGAAGGGTGACAGGAAGTAGCCAGGGTGAGAAAGGGGAAAGGGCACACCAGCCAGAAGACCCAGTATGAGCAACCACAAGTTAACAGAAAAGGCCACGGCTTGTTTGGGGAATGTGAGCAGTCTAGTGGAGCAGGTACAGCTTCTCCACCCGAATATCTTGTCTTTTCTGCCGAGGCAGCAATCCATGAGAAGGTGCACTCCCAGAGGGCTCTGCCTGTCTCATTCTCCACAGCGTGTCCTGGGCCTAGAACAGAGCTTGGTACTTAACTGGTGCCCAATAAATGTGTGTGACAGAATCATTAACATTGTGACCTCAGGAGCTCTGTGTTTCAGTTTTCTCCACAGTGGGATGGGAATACTGTCCTCAACCTTGAGATCAGATGGGTTAAACACAGAAAGTGCCTAATAAAAAACATTCCCTCTCTGGCCTGATCTTCCTTGAAGCCCAGCACAGGGCTCTGGATCTTCCTTGAAGCCCAGCACAGGGCTAAACACAGATGTGCTTGATGACAGCCTTTTACAACATTATAATTCGAATATTCAATTAATGTAACTGAATGTCTGTTAGAGCACTTACCAGGCACTTGCTGTGCAACAGACATGGTGTTCAGCACTTAACTAACATTATTTCATTTAATCCTGACAACAGGCCCATGAAATAGGTCCTCTAATTATCACTGCCTCCCCTTCCACAGATGAAGAAACAGGTTTTCAGCAAGCCAGCAACTATCTAAGGTCTAGGATGAGCAGAAGACAGCCCTGGGAGGTGAATCCAGGCCCTGCTCTTCTCTTGCTCTGTCACTCAACTCCAGCTCAGAGTGCTGACCACTAGGCAGGGTTCACACCACCCTTGATCCCAGGGAACTTGGAGCTTTGCGGACTCAACACCATAAACTGTGTGGTGTTTGGCAAGTCACTTTAACCTCTTCTGAAATTTGGTATCTGCTTCTGTAAAATGGAGATTATGATGAACTATGTCTCACAGAACTAAATGGGGCAGTGTCAGTGAAAGCCTGGTCCACCATTCAGGCTCCTCTGTGAAACAGCATTACCATGTGACTATGCTGGGAGGGTGGAGGGGGTCACCCTGAGGCAGGACAGGAGGCCCAGGGTCAAAGTCTACAAGGAGCACAGAAGGAGGGTGGTGGTAATTATGAAGCAAATTCTGACTTCTTCCCCAAGTGACTGCCACTACCCAGGAAGGCTGAGGCCCCAGGCAGTACTATGGTTACATGATTTGAGTTGAATCTTTCAGGAGACCCACCTTTATTCTCACTTCTGCTTGATCTTCAGAGTCCAAAGAGAATGAAGATCAGGCCCTCCGAGTCAGGGTCACCTGAAGACTCTGTTCCAAATGACTCAAAGAGGAACTGATGGGGGGATTCCCAGCCTGCTCTGGAATGCCAGAATTCTCCAGACCACAAGCTGAGTGGAACTGGCTCCTCTGCCCACCACTTCCAAGGGTGATGGGCAGAGCACATAAAGGAATCAGGATCTTCACACTCATGCTGCCTTGCTGTCTCATCATTATGCCAAAGGCCTGAAGTAAGCCTCAGAGGATAATTCACACTCAAATTGTAGGGGCCACCCTGTACCTTTATTTTGTGACAGACACTGTGGGTGTTTTACCAACATTAATTCTCTCTTTTTTTTAACGTTTTTATTTTATTTTTGAGAGACCTAGAGACAGACCATGAGCAAGGGAAGGGCAGAGACAGAGGGATATACAGAATCTGAAGCAGGCTCCAGGCTCTGAGCTGTCAGCACAGAGCCCAATGCGGGGCTCGAACTCACAGACCGTGAGATCATGACCCGAGCTGAAGTCGGCTGCTGAAGTCGGCTGCTTAACCGACTAAGCCACCCAGGTGCCCCAACAACATTAGCTCTCTTAATCCTCATAACACCCCCACTCTCCCCATATCACCACAGCCTATTCACCTTAGAGAGGTCATATGACTAAGAAAGTGACAAGAGCCAGGACTTGAAGTCAGGTCTGCCTGTGTCCTGAACCCGGGCTCTCCCAAGACCCAAATTTAGGTTCTCCCTTTTTGTGAAACCAAGACAAACAGAAAAGCAGCAGCATCCTCCGAAAGTGGCTGGCTGGGAAGGATCGCTTCTGAACACACCCAGGACACAGTCCAGGGCCCAGAGTGCACTCAGAAGGAACAAGAGCTCTCCACACTGTTTCTGGGACTCCTCACTAGCCAGCTGTTCCTTCCTTGTCTTGGGGTACATATGAGGGGCTGTGTGTGGAGATTTGGAACATGAAATGCTCTATTCATCACAACAACTCAAATAACTTGAGAAGCCTACTAGGAGAAGGACAAACACTTGGGGCTGAACTGAAGTTCTAAAGCTGGGACAGGGAGGGGCCGGAGAGGCCACATAGTGGCCACCAGCTTTGCTAAGATAGAAAACTGGAAAAAAGGAGTCCTGGGTTCCAGATTCAGTTTGATTACTTGCTCAGCTTTGGCCTCCTTGGCTGTAAACAGGGTAAGATAAAACTTAGCCTACAGATTTCCCATTGCTCCTATAAGGACTACTGCAAGGCAATGGGAATGAAAGCACTTTGCAGACTAAAGAGCTAAACAAATCAAAGCATCCTTTGATTTGATTACACTCCCAAATACATGAGGGCCACTGGTCCTACACACAAAGAGAGGTCCTCCCACAAGAAGAACAGAGCATGCTGGAAGAACTGGCCTCTGTGGGCTGTGACACAACGACCCCTTGCACTTGCGTGGTACCCCATAAAAAACTTCTCAAAGCACTTTTCATATACTCCAAGGTCAGTCTCAGAATATTAGAAGCATCATCCCATTACAACTGCTTTAGTTTAGGAGCACCTGGAGGGCTTAGTTGGTTAAGCGTCCGACTTCAGCTCAGGCCATGATTTCATAGTTTCATGAGTTCAAGCCCCGCATCAGGCTCTCTGCTGTCAGCCCAGAACCCGCTTCAGATCCTCTGTCTCCCTCTCTTTCTGCCCCTCCCCAGCTCACGTGCGTGCATGCACGCACTCTCTCTCAAAAATAAACATTAAAAAAAAAAAAAACTGCCTTAGTTTATATGCGGGGGAAACTGAGGCTTAGAAAGATTAAGCAAATTTCTCGGGGTCACATAGCTAGTTAGGTATCCACTGAGGCCCAGGACTCAGGTCTCCTGACCCCTGTTCAGCAGTCTTTGTTTATGCTATGCTCATAATCCAGTTATCTCATCTGATCCTCACAATCCTTTTGTACACAGGCCATGCCTTTAACTACCTACTGAATGTCTGACTTCCCTGCTAGGCTGTAAGTCCTGGGAGGGCAGGACCAGATCTGTATCCCCTGAGCCGAGCACACAGCTGTACACATAGTAAGCGCTGGATGAGAAACAGGGAGCATCAGTCCCATGATCAGGTGAGGGGATGTGCCTAAGTCATATACCATAAGGGTCAGTGGTAGAGCCAGCACTATAGCCTTGACTCCTGTGCCTCATTCAGAGCCCTTTCCCACTACTAGCCTAAATCTATATTTCCAGCCAGAATCTTTAATCTCTGAGAAATGGCTGGTGATGCCCCTGAGAGCTAAGGGGTTCACCTCATAGGTACTGGACTTATTTCTACCTGTTTCATCTGAGGAACCAGCTCCAGGAACAGAATAAAGACACTAGGTGAGGTCAAGTCAGTCCTGGCTGCCATCTGCTTCCCCTTGGTCAATTATCTATGCTCAAAGCCCCAAACTTACCCTCTCCAGCTGCACACTAACCTAAGGCTGGTTTTCCATGCCCTTAGGCCTTACTCCTCTCTCCTTGGAGAGGAGTCTGGCTCTCCTTGCCATCCAATATGTTTACCGGGCAGAGAACACAAAGCTCAGTACCACTCACCCCACCCCCTCCCAACCAGGCCAGCTAACCCGCTCTCCCACTGGAGAGAGACAAAGAACCCCTTGATGTGTCCTGGGCGTGCCAGCCATGCCAGGCACCTTGGGGAGCCCAGGGCTGTGACAAAGCAGAGTCAGCAGCAGCCCACTGTCCACTTCAGAGGAAGGCCATAGTGGGCCTTCCCTCCCTGTGGCCAGAAGGCCCCAGAATGGGTTCTGTGAGAGGCCAGGGCCTCTTCAGCTTGTCCCGAGACTTCCCATTTCCCCATCAGTCCACACAGTCAGTCAGGCACTAAGCCCTACTGATTTGCTGGCCTCTTCATCCTCACAGCTCCAGACTTCTTCCAGGTCTTTCCATCGCCCTTTTGGGCTGTCCTGAATTCTCTCAACTGGTCTCACTGCCTGTGATCCAGCTCCTCCCTGTGCCATCTTCCACACCAGCATGAGACTGACTTTGATGAAACACAGGAGGCCTCAGTATGACATTTAAAGCTAGGCATGGTCTGCCCAACCTACTTTCCCAGCCTCCCCTTGCTTCACATCCACCTCCTGCCTTCTACTCTTCTTGTCACCTCTCTTCTTGGTATACCACGTTTCTCAAACAGCTGGCTTCTGGGGGGGGGGGGGTCTTGCACATCGGTCCCCTCCCATCCAGTGAAATACCCTTCCTTGCTCCTCTGAGGCCTGGATTAAATGTCACTTCTTCCTGGGCTCCTATAGATGGAGTTGGCTGCCTCTTCCTATATATTCCAGAGTGACCACACACTTCAATTATAGCCTTTATTACTCAACATTGTAATGATTTATTTGTGGTTCTATTTTCCAACAAGTCTGTGAACCTCTTGAGGGCAACAAGACACAGACGACTTGTTTAGTTCTGAATCCCTTGTCCCAATCGCAGAGGCTGACAGAGTAGGTGCTTGATAAAGTTTGGTAAATAAGCTCGCTACTAAGGTGGATAAGCTGGCAAAAGTAAGCCTTGGCTTTCTCTCTCAGACTCCTGAGTCTGCTGCCTACTTCCCTACCTGATGAGCAGCGAAGAGCTAAGCTGTGACAGCCTCTTAAGAGCTGTAGAGGGCATGAAATAGCATAGGGTAGGGTGGGGTGGGATGAGAAGGGAAAGAGAAAGGTGAGATAAAGAAAGCCAAAGTTGGCAGTTGGATTTCAACTAGCTGAAATCCTAGATAGGAGGCTTCTAAGCAGGGGAAACATCAGAAGCTTTGATTTGTGAGTGGGGCAGACAGGATAGCTTTCCCTCTGCCAAGGAGGGTCCTTGGGCCCTGGAGAGTAGTAGATTTGCCAGGTGCAGACAAAGCAGCTAAAGGAGGCCTCCTCCCCATCAGGTGTGCTGCCTGCAGGATAAAGTGATCAGCTAGGGCACTGACAATGAGTGAATGATCGCTGGGCTCTGCTCTGGTGGGCAATGTATGCTGGTCTGGTGGCTCAATTGGCTTGGAGTCAGGAAGAGAATGGGCACTGACATACAAGGTAGCAGTGGGCTGAGTATTAGAAGATCTGGGATTCCTCCTTAATTTGTCTCCATTGTTAACTAACTGCAAGGTTGCTCCAACTCTCAGATTCCTCACCTGTATGAGGAGCATAATCCCTGCCTTACCAACAAAGAAACAAAGACACAGACTGGATATCAAAGTCAGATAACCATTAGGCAGTATTCCGGGGTCAAGAGCAATGCAGTGTGTTGGGGCGCCTGGGCGGCCCAGTCGGTTGAGCGGCCGACTTCGGCTCAGGTCATGATCTCGCGGTCTGTGAGTTCGAGCCCCGAGTCGGGCTCTGTGCTGACGGCTCGGAGCCTGGAGCCTGTTTCGGATTCTGTGTCTCCCTCTCTCTCTGCCCCTCCCCCACTCATGCTCTGTCTCTCTCTGTCTCAAAAATAAATAAACATTTAAAAAAAAATTTTTTTTTAAAAAAAAGAGCAATGCAGTGTGGACTCTGGCCTATGGGAGGGCTAGACCAGGCCAGATCCGGCCATGCTTTCAGGGCCTCCTCAAGGATCTTTCTCACTGGGTCTTTCTCTGATTTGGCTGGCTACAGATTTAAGCTGTATTGAGATCTACATTACCCTCCACACCAGGTTGGAGAGGTAGCCAAGTTCCTGCTAACTCCTGCTCTGGGTGTGGGGACCTCCGGGACTAGTGAGCACCTGTCATCTGCCTGCTGTCACATCAGCAAGTCTTAGTCACTGGATTTAGCATTGAGAAACAGGTTCTAGCCCTAGTTGTGCCATTTACTAGCTGGCAAAGCTCGGGCACTCTCTTCTCGGATCATTGGTGTGCTCATCTATAGAATGAGGACAACTACCTCTCTCAGGGGAAAGTGAGGGTGCACGATTGGTTAGAGTATACTCCTGCCTATAGGGGAATGGACCTCACTGACACTCATCATCATATCTAGAGATATAAGTAGAAAATGAAAAAACAGGAACACTAGCCATTCCAATCTTAAAAAGAAGCAAGAACAGGGGCACCTGGCTGGTTCATTCACAAAAGCATGCAACTCTTGACCTCAGGGTCATGAGTTCAAGCTCTGTGTTAGGTATAGAGATTACTAAAAAAAATAAATAAATAAACAGACACTAAAAAAAAGGAGCAAGAACATTCACTGACCACCTACTGTACTGTGTGCCAGGCTCTTTTCAAACATCAGCTCATTTAAACTTCACAAAAACCCTGCAAAATCAGTATTATCACAACCATTTCACAGTGAGAAACAGACTTAGTAAAGTGAAGCAACATGTCCAAAGTCGCACAGACAGCCAGACTCCAGAGTTTGTGTGAAGAGGGAACACAGAGCATCTTCTTTCCCCAACTTCAGTGTAAACAGATTGGGGGGCTGGACCAGAGCCAGGCCTCACTGGTCCTCTGGAGGTCCTGTTTCAGACCCAGATGCTGGGAGGACAAAACATTGAGCAGGTCCCACTGCCTTATCTCTTTCCCACAGCTTAGGATTTCCTAGCAGGCGGACATGCAGGCACCTTCCCAGGGCAGCAGCTGGTGCGCTGGCCTCCTCCTTCACCAAGTCAAGTCTTGTCTGAGGCCCTAGAACACCCACAGGGCCACCAAACTGGATTTTCCTTTGAAGCTGGAGAAAGAGAAGGAGGAGAGAAAATGGAGGGCCTGTGGTCTAGTCCACATGTACAGCTGCCTCCTTCCAGATGGACCACCCAGGGACCACTCCATTGCCAGTTTCATGCTCTCCTGGGAACCGTAATAGCTCAAGAAAAGAGGATGCTCTGAGCTTACAAGCTGGAGAAGGTGGCGGGAAGGCAGGGAGACAGGCTCTGGCCTGCCAGGAGGGCCCTGGCCCTACTCCAACAAAAACTGGCACAAACCAAACTATAGGGATGCCAATTAAGCCAGTTCTACGATTTCCAAAGCCACAGGACTGCCATAGTTGGCCAGGAGTAGTGGAGAACCCAGGGGACAGGGGAACTGAATCAGCAGAAGACAATACTACTGTTCCAGATGTTTCTCTCTGGACCCAGCTCAGATCCCTCTCTCCCCTAGCAGGAAGCCAACACCCACGGGATCCCAGAAAGCATAGCTCCTCACCTCATCTGGCCTGCAGCACTGAGCAGACTGAAGCTGGGTGGGAAGCTCCAGCCTCAGGAGGCCAGTCCTAGCAATTACATGCGAAAAGTAGAGGGAGGTCAGGAACCCATCTCTCTCAGGCATCTTCCTTGGGCCAGGAGATCCAACTGGTATCCTCTTTTCCTTCATGACCCCCTCCCTCTATGCTGCAGAAGGAACCTTCCCGTATAGATCTGCTCTCCGGTGACAGGAATGGTAACATCACTCTTCCTACCCTTTCCCTCTAAGGACACTTCTTTTCCCTCCTCTGGTCCTTCCTGGGCTTCAACAACCAGCTCAACTCCCAACCAAGCCAAAAGAACTAATGCTGTCAGCACTTCTGTCTGTGTCCATGCCTCTCACAGGACCCTTTGCTGGCTTGGCTGCTTTCTTGTCTCTCCTCACCTACTAGCTTCTGCTCACGTGCAGGCGGGGACTATCACAGCCTCACCAAAGGTGCCCTGTAGAGTAGGCTCAAAAGACAGATGAGGTGAGGAAGTAGAAAAGGCTCAGGGATGGGAATCAGGAGTTCTGGGTTCAATTTCTGGCTTTGATATTAATAGACTGAAGAGGTAAGGCTAATCAGTTCTCTCAGACCTCAGTTTACCTATCTGTATGATGATAGCCATCTCTAAAGTCACTTTCAGCTCTGACTTGAAATGTCTGTCAGTAAATGTCATTCAGTAAGTAAATACTAACTGACCATTTACTTCTCTGAAGGCCTGAATAGAAAAAGGTGAATAAGCCTGGTCCCAGTCCTAAAGCTGATCAGTCTAATGAACTGGTACTGACAACACACTTCTTACCCTTGCTGGGCTGGCCTTGTTAGCCTCCTACAGTACTGAGCTAAGCTAGGGAAAGTGAGAGCAGGCAGGTTCCTGCTAAGAACCTTCTATTCTACCTACACGGCACCTACTTTCCTGTTGGGACCATAGGCTACATGGTGAAGGCTTAATGGATGGTGAAGGCAGTGGAAACTGTTCTGACCTAGGAGTCAGAAACCCTGAGTCAAGTTGTGGTTCTGCCAACTAATATGCTGTGTGTTCTTAAGCAAGTGATTCTCCTCTCTGGGCTTTGGTCTCCTTATCTGTAAAACCAAGGGCTAAGCTCAGTCAATCTCTTAAGATCCCTTCCAGTTCCAATGGTCTACGATTTTATGATCTGCTCATGCCAAGCACCTAACAGTCACCTAAGCATGGTAGCCTCTATCTCTGCTTTCTTCCTCGCCCCCTAAGCCCCTGGTAACTGCCAAAACTGAACATCTTGAGACAACGTTTGGTCCAGGGTGGCTGAAATGGACCTTTAATCTAGAGCCACTGCCCTCTAGATTCCTGCCCTCTCCACTGTAGCCATCATTGCTAATGTTTCACTCTCTGGGATAGCACATGGACTCCTAGCCCTTAACCACGAGATTAGCTTTAGGGCAATCACCCTGATACTTCCCATAACTTCCCCTCTTATGGCCTTGGGCAGGGACTTACTTTTGGCTTCCTTGGAACCACAATATAAACTCAGCAGGGAACAGCCAAAGCTTTCAGATACCAGAGATTTTAGGTTGACCAAGAGGGTCAAGAAAGTGAGGCAGGGAGAGAGAAGGGAGCCTGGGACCCCACCTCAGTCCCAGTTCTATAAACACCAGTGATGTAGAGGGCATCTGCAAAGTCTGGGTTTGTGGTTGGAGTGTGGGGAAGACAGATGTCTGGCTGCCTGGTGGGGGAATACAGCCAAAGGGAGGTGCTCCCACTGGGGCGTCTCTCTGTTCAAAAATACCAGAGGTACGCCCTCATTTTTCTCGTCAATTCTCAGACCCTTAGAAGGAAAAGAAAGGAAACTAACATTTTCTGGGCCAGTACTTGGGTCAGGCACTGTGCGAGGCCCCTTCATATACCTGATCTCATTTAATTCCCACAGTAATCTTGGGAGTACATGTTACTGCTGTCCTTTATGGTGAGCAAACAGGCTCAGAGATTCAGGATCTTGCCCAAGGTCACACAAAAAAAATATACTCAAAGTCCCCTTTGGGTTCTCACAGGCTAATCCCTGGGGAGCTGTGACAAAGCATCGAAGCAAGGTGAGGCATCAGAATAAGGGATGATCTCTGGGTCCTGCACTGGACAAGGTTTAGCCTGCTGTGAGCAAGTGGGGAGAGGCTGGAGGAGACAGATCCAGTGGGTAGGAAAGAACTCTCCTTAGGGGAGGAGGCTACATTTCTCCGAAGGAGAAGGAGGCCTGGTGAATATGAAGCTTTGAGACTGGGAGAAATCCGGAAGTGACCTTTATGGGGCTGCTTGTGTGGGGTGGAGCTCTTAACAGATGGTCAAGGCATTTTCATAAGTCATAAGAGAGACTGGAGGAGACTTGGACAGTCACAACTGGTCAGAGAAGGAGAGAAAGGACCATGTGGGGTAGGGTCTTGGCTGGATCCTGTGGGGTCCCCAAAGGTAAATGTATGAGGCCCTCTGTTGAAAGGGAGGAACACCATGAACGAGACTTGTCAATTCTGTGCAGAACACTGGTCTCATGAGACAGGACAGCTGGGATGGGAGTGGGATCTGGAGGCTGTCCTTCTTAAGGGGACTGCCAACCCATACATATGACCTCTGTGAGGACCAGGCTCAGAGGGTTCTGTGGGGCAGGGTGGCTGCCCAGTTACCCAGCTCGGAGGGAAGGTGCTGCTTCACTGCCTCGTGTATCTCTGCCTGCCAGCTGGGTCCTGGAGGCTCTGGGGGTGGGGGATCAGAGTGTGCTACCAGCAGGGACCCTGCTGTCTCCAGGACTGCCCCCTCAAGAGTCTGTGTTTGGGAGGAAGTGTGTGTTTCCACGGTACACACAGAGATAAGCCAACGTCCGTCCTGGAGGTGAGGCGCTATCACCCTGTGGGTACTGAGAAGGGGGAGTGTCTGCCCACCTGTTGCCAGTGAGGAGAAATCGGCCTCTGAAGCAGGAGAGCACTCTCTGACCCTTGCGTGAAGGGAAGGGACTATCTGCCTCAGGGTGGGACTGTCTGGGAGGCAGCTGACCAATGTAGTCCAGTCCACCCAGAAGCCTGTGTGTCTTGAGGCAAGGGGTCAGTCTGTCCTGGAGTGGAATGAGGGTAGGGCAGTGTGTCCCTTTGAAGTCCGTCTCCCCTAAAGTATCCCCCTGGTGCGAGGTAGTAGGGTGGAGACAGGACGTCTGTGGGTCTTGGGGGATGGGGGTAGAGAGGGTATGTGTTGGGGGAGGAACAGCCATCTGTGAGCCTGTCAGGGGTGGCACAATCAGGCCTAAGGCCGTGGCGGCAGCAGTGGGGTTGGGCCAGGTGTCTGTCGTTCTGTCCCGCAATTGGGAGGAGGGCACTGCGGGCCCTTCCTAGGGGCGGGTCAATGTGTCTGGAGGGCGGGGGCAAAGGGGAGGTAGAGCTGGCCTGTCCGTCCTTAGGTCGGAAGCAGGCTGGCGAATAAGGGGCGGGTCAGTCGGCCCTGGAGGGGGGAAGTGGGTGGGGGGCAGGGAGAGAAGGGGTCGGTTGTCCCTGGTTGGGAGGAGAGACTGTCGGTCTGTCCCGCGGGCGGCGCTGTCAGCGTCGAGGCCCCCCGCGAGGGTCCCGCGTCGGCCCCGGCCCCCGGCCCCGAGCCCCGGCGCTACTCACGCGCCCTCGGCGCCCTGCGAGCCCACGATGAAGCCGAACTTGTCGATGCGGCGTTCGGCGAAGCCGTTGGCCTCCGAGTCGGAGCCGAGAGAGCTGAGCTCGTCCGCAGTTGCGGCGTCGGGGCCCGGAGCCAGGCTCTCCCGGGTCCCCGAAAGACTTCCTTCGGCCGCGGGCGCGCGCGGCCCGTTCTCTCCGCGGCTCTTCGCCATCCCAGCCGCGCCCGCCGCCTCAGCCCCAGCGGCCACCTCAGCCACCTCAGCCGCCTGAGCCTCCGGGCCGCCGCCGACGCCGCCGACGCCCCGCCCACGCTCCGCGTCCATTGGCCGCCGCAAGGCCAGGGGCGGGGCCCTAGGCCCTCCCGGGAGCTTCCCCCCACGCCCAATGGGCGCCGCGGACCCCCAGGGCCCGCCCACCTCCCCTAGACTGGCGCCAATCGACCCGACGTGAGGGGGCGGGGCAGCCGTCACCAGGAACCCTCCCCCCCCGGGCTGTCAATCACGAGAGCTTACCTGAAAAAGCTCCCCAGGCCTTTACTGGTTGGCTCCCGCCCGCCTGTCACCTGCAGCGCCGCTCAGTCACAGGCCGAGGGAGTGAGCTGGGGATACCGCATCTGCCTCCTGAGGCCCTGGCTCCTCGCGAGACCCCAGGGATGTAGGTAGGGATGATTTCAACCATTTATTTATGAGCAGCTCTGAGGAGACCCAGAATGGATCCAGGGATTCGCTCAGGGACACTCAACGGCTTAAAGACCCAGGCTGAGTTAGAAGTTCCGCAGCCCCTGCTCACTGCTCCTAGAGCTTTATTTGAGCCCTTGGGAGACCTAATTAATAAGAGTAATGACCAACGTTTATTGAGACACTCGTCCCAACTTCTACCTTTCTCTTGTAATCTTTTTCTCAGCAGCTCTGTTGAGACATAATTAACTTACCATAAAAATCACGGGTTTAAAGTGTATAATTCAATGGTTTTAAGCATATTTGTGTAGTTGTGCAACTATCACCACAACCTAATTTTAGAACATTTTCATCACCCCCCAAATTCCTATCCATTAGCAGTCACTCACCATCCTCCCCTAGTCCCTTGCAACCACAAATCTGCTTTCTGTTTCTAAAGATTTGTCTTTTCTGGACATTTCATATAAATGGAATCATATGATAGGTGGCCTTTGCGTCTGGCTTCTTTTATTCAGCATGTTTTCAAGGTTCATCCATGTTGTAGCATGTATCAGTACTTCATTCCTGTCTATGCCTGAATATTATTGCACCAAATGCAATACCACATTTCATTTATACACTTGTCAGATGGTCAGGAACAAGCTCTTGTATGGACATACATTTTTGTTTCTCTTGGGTAAATACCTAGGAGTGGGAATTGCTAGGTTCTACGGTAACCTGTTTAATCTTCTGAGCGAGGAACCGGCAAACCGTTTTCCAAATTGTTCTCACCATCTCTTATAATCTCTGTGCAATGAGGTAGATACGATTTTGTCCCATTTTTTTAGTTAAAAAAAAAAAAAAAAAAAAAAAAAAAACAGGTTCAGGGAAGTAAAATCAGCTGCCTAAGCTCCCAGCAATAGCTGTGGCAGAGGCAGGATTTGAATATAGCTCTTACCAACAGCTTGTATCAGGAGGCATGGACCAACTGTATCTATATAGACTTAGCTCCCAGAAGGCTCCTTCTCATCCCCGGGGATTGTCAACGCTTAGAGTCACTATAATAGCTCCTCAGTTAAGCCCAGTACTTTATATATAGTTTACAAGTTACAACCATGTTGTCATCTGATACTCCCCATAGATCTGTGAGGAAGACAGAAAGCACTGTAAAAAAGAAAGCACTGGAAGAGCCAAGCCTGAGCTGCAGGGCCTGGGACAGGCTAAGGCACCCAAGGCATGGTCCTCAAAAGGGTTCTAAGACTTGAGTGATTTCACCAAATGTTTCCTTGATGCCACACGGCCCAGACATTCTTGAAGACTTCACTGTGTGGTCTTCACATTCCATAGGCTTCTGGTTTTCCATAAACAGGGCAACAGCAGACATGCGACTGTGCACAGGCTATTTTGGTCAAGTCTAGGACATTCCTCCTCTCCAATGGCTCTAGACAGTGGTGGGCTCTTATTCCCAGCTCCTCAGGAGGGGCAGAGTGGGCCTTGCGTGGGGATGTGGGCCTATCCCAGGGAAGGGAAAGAGGAGTCAGACACACGGGGAGCATTATGTGAGGCCTCAAGACTGGCAAAGTATTGACAACCCTTTGACTTCATAATTGTGGTCTTAGGATCATATTCCAAACATGTTCAGCTCTGTAAGGGCATAGGCACAGTGACATTTAGCTCAGAGGTATTTGCAGTGGGGGTGAGGAATGTTAGAAGCACCTGGGGAAGAGTAAATGTTTCTCGAGTTAAGGCCTTGAGGCCCCAGCTTTTAATTTTCTTACACAAAACCACCCACGATTCAAATCTCAGCTGTTGCTGTGTACCTTAAACACACCACTTCTCTCTGAGCCCATTCCCTCATCTGCAAAGTGGAAATACTGGAAAATATACCTCCTTGGGGGAGTTGTTCTGAGACTTTAGTGTGATAATATGTGCTAAGCATCTGATACATGAAGGTACTCAGTAGATGGAAGCCAGGAGTGGTGACATTTGTAGTTTGCAAAGCACTTTGCAAATCCATTATTGTCTTGAATATTTCCCACCACGGCCCGTGGCTGCAGCAGGGTTACCTAATTTAGCCAACAGAACGTGGCTTGCAAGACTTCACTTCATGGCTGTGCCCAATAACTGGGCGTTTCTTGTGCAAAATTACTGAACTTCTCAGAATCTCAGCTTCCTCTTCTGAAAAATGTCATTACTTGGTGATGGGGCACCTGGCTGGCTCAGTCAGTAGAGCATGCAACTCTTTATCTCAGGGGCATGACTGCAAACTCCACATTGAATGTAGAGCTTACTAAAAAAACATAATGATAATTACATGGTGAAGTCCGTGAACTATGTCTGAAGCCTCCACCACATAGTAGACACGCAATTGTTGCATTTCTTTACTTCAAATTCAGAGCTCTTTATCTGATTATTTAGTAAGCAAGAGAGATGAAGACCTGGACGAATAGTTTATATTGCAGTAGAGGAAGAACATGTGTGTAAAAAGAAAATAAAGCAGGATAATGTATAAAGAATGCTAGGGGAAAGGGTGCTGCTGGTGGGGGTGAGGAATAGATGAAAATAAGGAAGCTTCTCTGTGGCGATCTAGGAAAAAGTGTGCAGGAAGCAGGGCAGCCAAGTGCAAAACTCAAAAAGGAGAAGCAGACTCAGAGGATGAGGTGGTCAGACTAAAGTAAGAAAGCAAGAGTGAATGAATGAATGACCCAAAGGAATGCCCTGCAGAGTCACATGGCTCCCTGGAATACTAAATAAGAGGACTTGAGCAATGCTGTGAGACATCCAGGTAGACTGGCAGCTGTAGGGGTTCTTTTGAGAATCAGATGCTCAGCCAGGGCTACAGGGATGTATGGATAACCTGGAGTCTCATCCTACCAGGGTCATTCCTCAAAGTTTTGCTCTAGGAGCTCACACAGGCCCAGGGGAAGTCCCCTCTCCTCGATCCTGAATGTGGAACTTGCATGAGTTCAGAAAATCTGTCAGCAATGGCCACAAGCAGATGTCCAGATGTCATAGCCTGGATTCGTAATGAGAACAGAGCTGAGGTTCAAACAATAGACAGTTTTAAGTGTCCAGCAGCCACTGAAGAGTAGGCAAAGTATAAAACTTCCTTATCCCTACACTGAGAATTCTTGGTAGGGTTGGTCCAAGTGGCAGAGAACACCAACTCAAATGGGCTTGCTACCAAACTGCATTTAGTGGGTCCTATAACTTGAAAGAAATTCATAGGTAAATGAGCTTCAGGAGCAGTTTGACCCAGAAGTTGACCAGGGATAGCAGCCTCATTTTCCTCTTTTCCCTTTTCTTTGTCCTCTTTCCTGTGGTTGCCTTCATCTGAAGCTAGAGCCCTCATGGCAGCAGCTCCAGGCTCACATCCTTCCTCCAACACATCAATACAACACACTCTTCTGGTAGCTTCTGCTCAATCGTGAGGTGGGGGCGTTCCTTTATGTATCATGTTTATACTAGAACGTGTGCCTAGCCCTAATCTAATCACTGTAGCTCGGGGATAAGGAACACTGACTGGTTTAACTGAACTCAGTTTAAGGCAACACTACTACCTTCTGTGTAATGATATAAGGAATAGGAGTATCTCGTCTTGCTTCATGGATTATATGACTCAGGAGTAGCTAGAATTATTCACTTACTTTTCAACAAAATATATCAATATAGAATAGTTGAGAGCAAATTCCCAAACTAGAGTTAATAATATTAACTTCAAGATGGTACATTTTAGGGGCGCCTGGGTGGCTTAGTTGGTTGAGTGTCTGACTTCAGCTCAGGTCATGATCCCACAGTTCGCGGTTCGAGCCCCATGTCGGGCTCTGTGCTGACACCTCAGAGCTGGAGAATGCTTCAGATTCTGTGTCTCCCTCTCTCTCTGCCCCAACCCCTGCTCTCACACTTTTCTCTCTCAAAAATAAACATTAAAAAAATTTTAATTTTTTACTTTTATTAAAAAAATTAAAAATCTTATATACTAGTATGTATAACCTTTAAGCTGTATTTTGCTTTTATTTTTGAATTATAGGGGTAAATATTACATATATGAATTGGTATAATTAGAGTATGCTATATATTTACATTTAAGTATATACCCTAACATAACTTAATATAACCTTTGTATATATTCCCTAATACAACTTTTAATTTTAAAAAAATGAAATGGGTATAATCA
Organism: Paguma larvata; assembly: GCA_030068075.1. Classification (NCBI taxonomy): domain Eukaryota; kingdom Metazoa; phylum Chordata; class Mammalia; order Carnivora; family Viverridae; genus Paguma; species Paguma larvata. Next base: position 67,812,957 of record CM057835.1, read on the forward strand.
TAGGTGGCCTTCTCTGGGCTACATGACAAGTGCTCAATTCAAGCAGCTGGTGGAAGTGAAAGTGAAATTCCTTAATGTCTATGACTCCCAATGTCCTCTTTGCCAAAGTCTAAAACGACAGCCCCTCTGATAGCACTAAATCCTGCCCATCTTCCCAGCAGCCCCACAAGAGGAACATTTCACCCCATTTCACAGCCTGGCAGTGAGGCAGTGAAGACAGTGTGGTCTCCAGGAATGTAAGAGCTGCTTTTGGCCTTCCAGAGCCCTCACTGGCTACATGACCTTGGGTATTCACCTAATCTTAAAAATTAAAATTAAATTAAATTAAATTTAATTTAAAATTAAAATTAAAAATTAAAATAATTCTCAGAAGATTACAGTGAGATTCAGAAAAGCTGTGTAAGCAAGGCATTGCCTTCACGTTGCATACCCTAAGCCAGAAGTGCAGAGTGCTGAGCCCGAGGCCACTGACGGTCACAAGGCCACCCTGGTCAATGGCCCTTCTTTGACAGGAGTGAGCCAGGACAGACGTCCATTTGGGAGCTCTGGGAAACTGGGTTTGGGCCCCAGAGGGTGGCTCAAAAGACTCATTCACTCACATTCTACCCAGATGCATTCCTGGCCTCCAGTCATAGCCTCCGTCATCAGGGGCCCTTGGGATCTGCCATCTGTGGGGGAGAGTGCCCAACACCACACCCTCTTCCCCATCCCCAGAGCCAGTCCATGGAAGAAAAGAGAGCATGGAGCACAGACTCCCCCAAGTCTCCTGACCTCCTTCCCAGGTGGTGTTTAGTGCAATTTTTGGTGTTGACTACGGAGAAGCAACCAGCAGTGCCTTCATTTTAGGCACCCAAACCACGGAACCCACTTCAGCCCTGGCCCCAGGGGGGAACTTCCAGCAAATGTCAAACAAAGTGAGGAAGAACATCCCTCTGACCAAATTAAAAATGTGAGGGATCCAGCAGTGTGTAATGGAGACATGCAAGTGGCACTACAGAAGGGCCATCTGAGCCCCAGGTCAAGAGTAGGAAGTTTTAGCTTGTGAGTGTGTATGAGGCACAAAGGGGGTGTGTGTAGAGCAGAGCAGGGTGGTGACTAGAATACTGGTTCTATGACCTTGGGAATGGCCTCACCCCCTGAGCCCTGGAGATGACCTCATGGAGCACCTAGAAAGATCCAATGGAGGGACTGCAAAGAAAAGGCATTACAAACTCTCAAGAGATAAACACACGTGAAATCTTCAGAATAAAATGGGATTTAGGTTTCAAACCAGGAAACAATTTTCAACAGGCTCTCACCTTCCTCCCTCTAAACACCCACAGCAGCGCCTATGTCCCTGTGATAGCACAATCCAAAAATAACAGCCTGCGTCTGGCTCTTACTAGGGAGCAAGGCCTGTGACAAGCATTTTGCACACATTCTCTTTTCATCTTACTGTGTGGCTGTGGGCATGTGACCCACCCTCTCTGTGCCTCAGTATAAAACAGGAATACTCAAGATTACGTAAATTAAAATTGATGAAGTACTTAAAACAATAAGGAATAAACTGGTTAAGTTTTGTAAAATCCTTGAAATGGTTCAAGGCTGGGGCACAATTAAGTATTTTGTAAATAAATGAAAGTTAAAAAAACTTCACATCCCTGTGCTCACTCAAGGTAAGCCATCTGCCTAAGGTCATAGAGCCAATCAGGTGATGCGTGACTCCAGGTCTGCAGGAAACTGTACCCTCCTGAGTCTCATCTACATGTGTCTCTCTGCTGTCCACTGGCCCAGGAAGTGCATCATCCTTGTCTTTGTTCCTCTGTGGTTCTGGCATGTTAAAGGCATTTTGCAGCAGTCTGTTAAATACATGGGGTATGCCTTTGGAGAGTCCAAATGTTTTAAAAGAGCCATAAAAAGAAATCTTTCTAAGACAGATTCATGAAAGACTTGGTGGCAACAAAAATTTAGTTAAAAGTCCAGCACTCCTCAGAGCAGAAGAGGAGCCAAGTCTCAGGACACTGATTTCACAAGAAGGACACAAGAGGTTTATTAGACAACTCATGGCAAAATACAAAATGATTAATAATGAGAACCCTATTCTATCAGCCAAGTGCAACTTGACACTATGACACTATCCCACAGGACATCTCTGGGTCCACATCTCCTAATATGCTACCTAAGAAATGAATCCTCTCAAATCAAGACTCAAACTCAAAGGGATTCCAGAGACCACTGGGGAGGAGAGTGGCTCAGAAACCTCAGGACAATTTGAATTTCCAAACTTAGTAAAAGAGAAAGAAATGTGCAAGGCAGGGTCTCCTGGGTCTGAGGCAGAGGATGGGGCAATGGGGGATAGTAGAGGCAAAAACGGCAGTGGCTGAGACCTGACAGCAGGTTTCCCTCTACTTCTTCCGCCCGCCTCTCTCCTTGAGGGCCAGGTGGATGACAGCGCCATTGGCCATGTTGTAATAAGCCAGTGAGTTGGAATCCTTGATGAAAATGCCCTGGAAAACAGATGGTGTGCTTTAGCGCAGGGCAATCTGGCCTTGAGCAGTATATAGCCTCACAACGCCCAACATCCATTTACTCTGAACTCAAAGAATACAGGGGCCTGAAAGAAGGTAGACAATGGTAGGGAGAAGGGATTGAGGGAGGGGGCAGGGAGGGTGGTGACAGGGTGGGATTGAAGGTCTCTGAATCCTCTGCTCTTCCTTCCTAGTAAGTCATGTTCTTCTTCTTTGTCAACTCCCTAAGTTGGCCCAGACCAACCCCATGAAATTCTGACTCTCAAATCTTAAGATCTTTAGAGATCAACTAGTCCAAGTCTCATTATAAAATGAGCAGGAAACTGAGGCTCAGAGTAGGGATTTGTCAAAGTACTGAGAGGGAGAATAAAGCATGCCAGGCAGGCACCAGGTTGGGGTGGACTATGACCTCTGTGTCCCTGCACAAAGCCAGGCTACCCCAGATCGCACTAGCTCAGTTGGCTCTATCTCTGGGCCAGAAACCCACCAGAGCACTCCCATCTTGTCCCCAGATGTCCACTCTAGTCACTGAGGCAAAAAGTTTTCTGGGCCTCACATAAGACTATACTGTGACCCCAGCAGAGCCTCATTCTGTCAGGCTAACCTGCCCTGGCACTCCCAGCCAGTATCATCACTTCTAGGATAGACTCACATGGCCACCCCCACACGTCTAGCCACTCCTTTGACTCCACAGGTCATTAAGCTTCTGGGATGGAAGAGGTGTTGAACCCAAGGGGCAGGAGCACTGATACGTGACGCACCTCATATTGCAGCTTCTGTTTCCCTGCAGGCATACCCGTGGCTTCATGAATCTTCACCTTGATGACAGAGACCTGTGGGACAGAGAAGTCATTCACCCCCCTGCTAAGGTCAGCTGAAGAAAGCTGCCCCCTGAATCCTGGGATCCCCTGCACCTGATGCCAGTTAGCAGCACCAACTCATACCTGATCTGTGAGTGGAAGGGTGAAGACCAGTACTTGTCCATTCAGTTTCCATTCAGTCTTATCCTGCATGTTGGGCACTTGGACTTTGATGGACACTGGACCCTGCAAAACAAGACATGGCCATTATGGCCCGGAACCCTGAGCCCATCAGGAACTATGCTCTCCTATTCTAGACTATTCCAGTCTGAACAATGTCTCCTGTCCATATGGACTCCTGGACTCTGGCCCAATTCACTAGTAAAGCCATTAGTGAGATGTCACAACTCATCCCCCATTTTCAAGATTTGGAATTGAAGGTCTCTGGTTCCCCGCTGAATGCTCTGCTTTTCCTTCCTTCCTAGTAAGTCACACTCTTCTTCTTTGTCAACTCCCCAAGAAGCTGGCCCAGACCAACACCATGAAATTCTGACTCTCAAATTGTAAGACCTTTAGAGTTTAACTAGTCCAAGTCTCATTTTACAGAGAAGGAAGTATCTTTCCTTTCCTTACCTTTACAGAACACAGAGATCTTTAAAATGATCTCTACCCTGCCTCTTGGTGAGTCTGGAACTGAAAAAGTGGTAAGAAAATGCACTGCATACCCCAGAAGCACCACGGAGAGAATATAAACTGCAAGGTCAGAAGACCTAGGCCCAACTCAGTTTCCCTGCTAACTAGGTCTCTCTGAGCCTCAATGCCAAGTTTATAAAGCAAGTGATCGCAACGGCTGCATGGTACTGTTGTAAGCACTGAAGAACAAGAGCACATAAAATGTGTATCTCCACCTTGGCCCTTCAGCTGGTACTCAGAAAATGGGAACTAATCAGAAATAAAGAAAAAAAAAAAGATCTGGTCAAATGCACTGGGGAAGTGGGGCCAGGACTGTTTCTGCCTCCTCACAAGGCTGACAGCTTCCCTAGGCACTGGCAGTGCCAGAGTTCTCCTTATTTCTAGCACCCCAACAGAATCCCCATAACAGGGAGAACTTCAAAGGGCTGGAGGTGCAGAAAGTCACAAACAAATTAAGAACTACACCCAGGATTTCCTCCAGTAACCAGGGCCCCCTTCACACTCAAGTCCTGCTGCCAATGCAGCTGGTTCTCCTGCTGGTCTCCATGATAGCTCACACCAGAGGGTTGACCTATTTGGTCTGGTCCTTCAACTGTTGACTATGCATCTAGTGTGCACTCAGAAGCCCTTATAGGTGTCCAACAGCTGAGCTAGGCCCCAGAAGCCAAAACAGTGGGAGCGGAATAGGGTGGGCCAGGGATTATATAACTGGGGTAGGACTGGGTCCCCCCACTAGACACTCCAGGCCACAGGTGGCACCTTGGAATCACATACCTTGTTTCTGCGTAGGAACTCCTCCTCAGGCACAAGGCTGTCCTCTGTCTTCAGTTTCTTGGAGGCAGGCTCATCCTCCATGGGAGGTGGGGGGTGGACAGGGGGCATAGGGGCTGGAGCTGGGACAGGTGCCACAGGCGGAGCAGGCACGAATGCTGACAAGACAGGAATAAGCAGCTGCATGAGTGGGAGGAATGGCCCTGGGACTCAGGGATGGTGATAAATGAGGGAAGATTGCAAAGGTGTTCCACTTCTCCCAGTCAGAGGTGTGAAGGGTCACTCCTTGCTGAGTCTGAGAGCCAGTAGGTTCCCTGGCAGGGAGACCTAGGAGACTGCCCACACTGGGCAACAAGCGAGTGGAGGAGGGACAGAACTGATAGATAAGAGTAGGTGCCAGCCGACAGCAAGTCTCACTGGGCCTCTGCACCTGTCTGGGGCCTGACCACTCTGGGTATACAGACCCCAGCTCTGCCACATCAGCCTATTTCCCCCAGGACCATGGGCTCCCAGGCTCCTAGCTCAGGGATCGCTCACATGGGGAAGCCAAAGCTCTTCTCTGGACTGGATGCCCAACCAGAACAGCTGGGTACTGCCATCAGCCACTGCTCTGCTCACAGTGCTTGGTCCATAGTCCTAACCCAAAGGCTTGGAAAGCAACATGAGAGACACTGACCTGTTGGCACAATCATGGGGGGTGGACGGGGTGCCATGATAGGAGGGGCTGAGGGAGGCATAGGCACCACATTGATCCTGGGTGCATGGATGATAGGCGGCATGGGGGCAATCACTGAGCCTGGGGGTAGCCGCACCACTGATGCCATCGGGGGACGGGGCATGACAGGTACTGCAGACACAACTGTGGTACGAACAGGAGGCGGCATCTGTGGGGAAGAAGAGACCCACAGATCACAGGAAGCCAAAGGTGGACCTCAAAGGTACAGCTGGTGATTAGCCACCAGCAGCAGCCTCTGAGGATGGGGGCTGGAAAGCTCTGACTCAATCCCCTGGGGCTAAAAGAGTGCAGCCCATAACTAGATTCTGACAGGAACTACGCCAAGAGAGGCCCAGGCTGACACTCTTTCCGCCTGGGACTCAACCAGCTGCTTGTGGCAGACACTGAAAAAGCCACTAAAGAGGCTGACCTCAACTTAGGTTTCTGGAGATAGGCCAACAGTCCTCGAAGACCTGTTAAGCCCTGCAGCCCTTCTCTGCCCCAAGCCTGCTTCTCACATTTGCCTCCTGCTTCCCTCCCTGTTCCAATCCTCCCACACAGATAGAAGATCAGACTAGAGGTTCCCACTTACTACTAAAGAGTTCTTTGTCTCTCAACTTGACCCAAGCCGCCCTCGGGACCCACTACAAGGAAGCTGTCCTTCTCAGCCAACAGTGTCCAACCCCAAGAAGCAAACTCTAAAAGATCAGTCCCAAAGTGGCTACTGGCTTACTGCGGGTGGACGAGGCACAGAGGTAATGGGAGGGGCAGAGCTAGGAATGTTGGTGGCTGAAGACGGAGGTGGTGGCTGCTGGGGAAGTTCATTGGGTTTGCTGGGGCCAATCTTCTCTTTGGTATCATCCTCTGGCACTAGGCCCTTGGCCTTGTGGATGGCCTCAATCTGCTCCTGGAGGGTAATATTGGCCTGGGCAGCCTGCTGGGTTCGGGCCATGCTGCCTGAGTGGCCGTCCCAAGTCACCTACAAAGGAAAGCAAAGTTGCAGTTTGTCAGGGCTTCTGAAACTGAGCCCAAGTATAGGAGTGTGAGGCGGGGGGAAGGTACTAGGATCCATCAGAATGGCACCTTTTCCTCTGGCTTCTGGATCTCCTCCTCACCAATCTTCTTACCGATGGCTGTTTCCTCTACACCGAAGATGTCAGTACGCCGCTCGGCCAACTGTTTCAAGCTGCTTTCAATATCCAGACCTGGATAGTCACAAAATGGAGGCAGGGGGCAGAAAGGAAACTAAAACCAGGTGCCCTTCCAACATAGTAGCAACTGTCCTGGTGTAGGGTAGAGGCTGGTCCTATAGAGCAGGCCTGAGTCTGGGTCCCAACACAGCATGCCTGTCCTCTGAGCCTAGGGAAGGCTGCCCAGTCAGCAGTAAGCCTGTACGCTAGAGCCTGTCTAATTGCTTGACTTACAAAAAGCAACGGAGAGGACAGGGTCACAAAAGCAGCAAGTAACAGTCACGACTAAAAGCTTAGTCTCCTGCTTCCGGGGCAGTTTTCTCCCTATCGTGTCTCATTTCATACTGCTCGGGTGCTCCAGCCACCAGAGCCCTCATTCTAAGACAGCCCCAAGACGGACACCGCTCCCAACTCTGGAATGTCTGGGATGCCATCCATGTCAGGGGTCTGCCCTTATGAAGAGTCCTTCTGGAAAATGGGGAGTTCTTTTGTAACATCACTGACTGTACCTATCCTCAAAAGTTTTTCTTGACCTCAATTCTTGCTTTTTGTTTGTTTAAAGCAAGTTGACCATAGTCTGGATGTTCCCATGGGTCAAAGGGAGTCAGGGCTGAGTCGAGAAGGGGTGCGGACTGGGTGGGAGAACCCGCACCTCACCTGGTGCATACACCTCATCGTCGCTCTGCTTCTCACGGATGGAGCGGTCTCGCTGCTCTAGCCAGCGGGGATCGAGAAGTCCAATGCGCATGTGTTCCTGCATTTTGCTGGCAGGGATCTTCTCCCCCGTGATGGGAGACACGAGATATTCATCTGGAGCAGGGGCTGGAGGCAGGGGCTTGGAAGCTTAAAAAAAAAAAAAAAAATAGCAGAGATGCTTGAATGAGAATACTGAGAAGCAGTAGACGTTAAGAAACTATTGTTTCATTCATGTGTCACTCATCTAAGACACATCCATTTAGTGTCATGCTGTACCTAGCATTGTGCAAGGCACCAGATAGGACTAAGCTCTGTTCCCCATTGCCAGGCCTGCAAAGGCCTATCAATGCCTTCGTGACAAGCAACCTTGAGCCCTCTTAGAAATAGACAGGTCTAGAAATAGACAGGTGTGAAGGCAAGAAAGCAGGCAGGCCCTACCTTTGGGGTCATAGTCCTTCCGAACAATGACCTGGTCTGGAGTCGGGGGCAGAGGAGGAGGCATAGGTGTTTCTGGGGGTGGGGGCACTTTCTGCCCTTCTTCTTCATCATCTGAACCCTGAAAAGCAAAGTAATGGCAGGACTTAGAGAAGGGCTGACAGGCCACCTCCCGTAGCTGAGCCCCGGTGGCTCTCAGGGTGGCAAGGAGCCTAGGTCCCTGCCAGGCAGCGTCCATGTGCTAAGCCTCTGGGGGCAGCCGAGGCCAGCCGGCAGCCGGCCAAGCTGCTTCCTCACAACATGAATGAGAGTGCTAGGGGCTGTGGTGCTAACAATCCGCCCAGGCATTTCCAGCAGCTGGCACCAGGCAGTCCCAGGAGGCCAAGGGCACTTAAACACGCTGGGGAGGGGTGCGGGGGGCAAGTTGGCACTCAATTGTAGCTGCTCATGGAGCAATGCTGGGAGGGAGAGAAAAAGTCAATTCCCACAGACACAGGGGCCTTTCTTCTCACACGCAAATTCTTTCCAAGGGGAGGAGGCAGCTTGGCTCTAGAGGCTCTATCCCTGCTCTGAGGGCCTGGCTTGGAGGGGGTAGAGGTGGCCGAAAGGAAGCACAGGCTACACTTAGAAAAGCTCTGGGAACTGCTGATCATCTGGGCCTAAGCTCGATGCATCAAAGCATGTGGTGTAAAGCATTCTCTGAGAGCTGGCACAGGGGCAGTGGGGAGCAGGGCCTCTGGGTGAAGGGGGAAGGTCGCAGAACAGAGCCAGCACAGCTTTCAGATCCTTGCCTGTGAATGAATCTTTGTTGCCTGAGCTGGAAAGAGGCTCTATGCTGCTCAACCAGGATGCCTTATTCAGGACCCACGCCTCCTTCCAAGGTTCATAATGGAGCTGGATCTCTGACTCTGGTGGAGAGCACCCCCATCTCCTTAAGCTCCAGAAAGCAAGGCCAGCCCCACGGGCCCTCCCAGAAACATACCTCATCCATGTCTTGCACCTGGGTGTCCTGGTCCAACTGGGAAGGAGGCTCTTCCGTCTTTTCTTGTTTTTCATCCTCCTCATCAGACTCAACCTCCATCTCAACCTCTTCACTTTCCCCAAACTTCTCATAGCGCTCCTGAATAAGGATTCGGGCCCCCAGCTCCTCCGGGGTGGTAGGGGGAGGGAAGTTTCCTGGCAGAAGGCGATCCGGAGTCAAAGGGAGACCTCTCACAGACGCTCCTTATCAAAGGCCCATCCATCTGCCCTCCCCACACTGTGAGCTCTCCAAAGGCCAGGGCTGTCTGACTTCTCTCCCTGCGCTAGACACCCACCCAAGGTCTGGCACGATGTTTGCTCACTTGGGTTTAAGTGGGGGCGATGTGGTAAATCTGAAGTCTTCTGACAAGAGATGAAACAGATACTGATAAAACCCTCTGGGGCACTGTGCTGCTCCCTGGGAAGAGATGTGTATCTGAAACATCCCAGGATGGTTCTAAGCTCCTGGCTCCCCATCTGGAGTCACATACCTGCCTTCCTCACAGACCAACCTTGCTCATTGGGCTGAAAGTCCACTGTTTCTACCACGACAAAATCGTGCCAGTCAATCTGTGCATACGCCACCCGTTCCTTCTCCTTTTCCTCCTCTTCCTTCTTCCTCTCTCGCTCCTGGAACTTGGCCCACTCCACCCGGTAACACACCTGAAGAGACAGGAAATGGTATGATGCTAGGCTGAATCAGGGTCTGCTCCTGATGGCGCAGTCACCTCCCATACCTTCACCAAAGCCAGCATCTCCCTTAGAACAGGAGGCTGTTCTGCCCACAAGGGGAAATTCCTGGTATGTGCATCTGGTCTCAGTCAGGCCCAGACCTTGGACGGAATAAAAATTCTAAATGCCACAGAAACCTTGTGTCTGGGCCCCAAGGGGAGTCATTTGTTATAACCTCAGAGTTTTCCGCTTGATTTGGCAAGGGACTCTGTGCTCACAGAGCAGCAAACTCCGTCCCAGGAAGTCTGTGTGACAACCAAGTACCCACAAGAGAAGCAGCAATCTGAGAGCCTGAGAAACAAAACGTTCACGCAGTCACCCAAAATAGGCAGCATCAATATGCCTTCTCTCCTTGACTCTGAGAACTTGGGGTCTCAAAAGGCATGTCACCAGAAAACCTGCTCAGGAGTTGGCTGCTAGTGAGGGCAAAAAAGAGGAAGATCCAGTAAAGCTGAGAGAAAAACAGAAAGTTAGGAGGGCGGTCTAGGTTTCTTCGGCTTTTTGTGGCCACAAGTCCATTCTTCCCACCACTCCTGTGCCTGGAACACAACAAGGTACTACCTTAGAGCCTATTTCCAAACAACCCAAAGTAACCTGTACCATCAGTAACCGGCTATAATTCAGTTTACCTGGTCCAAAACTTCTCGGGGGTTTTCGGCCTCTTTCTTGAGCTTTGTAAATAAGCCTTTAGGTGGAATTAAGATCTGAAACACAGAAGAATTAAATCAACTGTCAGTGCACCACAACACAGGACAAAGAGGTGGCCTTCTGGGGCCTGTGGAAAGGCACAGGAAAAGCAAGAACGTGGGTTTCCAGGTTCTAATCCCAGCTCCACTTGGTTGTGCGACGACTTTGGGCAAGTTATTTAACCTCTGTAACTTGGCTTCCTTCTACAAATGGTGACACCATCACTTAAAGTCAGCACAGTCGATATTAAAAGGTTGCTGCAAGAACCAGCAGGAAAATACACAAATGCACTGCCCATCACCCAGGGTACAGTCAGCATGCTCCCCTGATGACCCTACCCAAGACTGCCACCCATACGCCGCATCTCCTAGATCTCTGTCCCCTGCATTCTATTTCTCCACAGGATTTATTACCATCTGACATCTAATGACACTGCACTTGCCTGTTGCCCCCACACTAGACCAGAAACTCGGACAGAAATTTCTCTGTTTTCTGTTCACTATTGTATCTCCAGCATTTGAAATGAATTTGGACACTGAACATGTTTGACAACAAATAATGGCTTTGTTCAAAACAGCCAGGCATTCCACCTGCCCCAACAGTATTGTTTTTTAATTTTTAAAAAATATTTATTTATTTTTGAGAGAGAGCGAGACAGAGACAGAGAAAGCGAGTGGGGGAGGAGCATAAAGAAAGAGAAGACACAGAATCTGAAGTAGGCTCCAAGTTTTTAGCACAGAGCCCAATGCAGGGCTTGAACTCACAAACTGTGAGATCATGACCTGAGCCAAAGTTGGGTGCCTAACCAAATGAACCACCCGACTGCCCCTACCCCAAATAGTATTTATTGTTACTGATAAACTGGCTCAGCCCACCACCCCCCATCCTCCCTATACCTCTACCGCAGGAATAAATCTGCTTCTAGAGTCTCCCATGGCTAAAGATAGACACCAGTGCCCTCAGGTTAGAGTACTAAATGTCAATACCCAAGTTCTGAGGGAAAAGAAACAGGACAGTAACAAAATAAAAGGGCATCTGGGGACCTTTAATCCTGGAAGTAATCCGCTAGGGAAAATTAACACAGGGCTCACTTAAAATTGATACTATGTAATTACACTAACCCTTTGGCCTTCAAATGATTGTTATTTTAGCTACTCTACCATTTTTGGATTTGATCATTTTCTAAACACACACATCCTTGTAATTCTTACTAGTTAAATACTCAGAATGAAATTAGAGAAAATCATTATGAGTCTTTTAAGTCAAATCTTTAATGTACTGTTTCTAAATAACAAGAAAAGATATACAAACCATGCCACTAAAGCAGGAAGACAACCTCCACCACATACATGGCAAGAAAAACAGGTCACTGGCAAATCTGTATCAGTGTACTCTACAATAAATTAACGATCTGATTTTTTTTTAAGTTTATTTATTTTGAGAGAGAGAGAGAGAGAGAGAGAGAGAGAGAGACAGACAGACAATAGGGAAGGGAATTCCAAACAGGCTCTGCACTGACGTGGGACTCGAACTCACAACTCTAATGTGAGATCATGACCTGAGCCGCAGTCAGACATTTAACCGACTGAGCCACCCAGGTACCCTAGATCTGATTATTTTTCAATACCAATATTGACTTATCCAGATTCTTGATTATAACAATGTAGCATAATAATTAAGATCTTTTTAGCATGATAATTAAGATCCAGATCTTAGGGTCTGGAGTAAAAATGCCAGAGGTCATGACCCAGCTCAGAAAGCCCTAGCAGTGTGACTCTATACAAGTTAACTTCTCTGTGTCCATTTCCTCTTCTATAAAATAAGGATACCAGTGGCTATCTTAGAGATTATTAGGAATTAAATGAAAACATGCCACATATACAAGTATCCCATCAATACTGGCTATGCTTATGTTGAATTCTCAATACCTACTTAAATTATATTTTTAATTCAAGGTACTTTTTAGGGTGTTAGGTATTAGAGTCGGTGCAGTCACTTACTAGCTGAGAGACCATGAGTAAGTGACTGCAACCCTATGAGCCTGTTTCTACTTTTGAAAAAGGGGAGAGGGAAACACATCCTGGGTTCTTGTGAAGATTAATTGGGCAAAAAGGAGGCAATTATTAACAGCTTGTTTCTTCTCGATCCTGTGCTAGGCACCTGAAAATTTAAATGTACTTAAAAGCAGCTAGCACCACTTGGCCTTGTCACATAGTAGGCACTAACCTAGTAGCAGTTACCAATTACACATTTCACTTCTCTTTAAAACCAGCAATCTAGGGGCGCCTGGGTGGTTCAGTTGGTTAAGCGGCCGACTTCAGCTCAGGTCATGATCTCACAGTCTGTGAGTTCAAGCCCCACGTCAGGCTCTGTGCTGATGGCTCGTCAGAGCCTAGAGCCTGCTTCAGATTCTGTATCTCTCTCTCTCTCTCTGCCCTCCTCCTGTTCATGCTTTGTCTCTATATCTCTTAAGAATAAATAAAAAACGTTAAAAAAATTAAAACCAACAATCTATATTACGTTTAAAAAGAAAAACTCAATAGAAATTAAGACTTCACACTGAACTGAAATTTTTTATCTGCCCAGGGACCCAAGAGGAGTACTATCCTTGTAGACATGAATAGATTCAGTGCTTCTGCAAGATGCTTCCTCCCCTAGGTCCAGCACCCCGGCCCCTGCCCTGCCCTGCCCAGGCACCTTGGTGTACTGTTCCACCAGTTTCGTGAAGTAGTTGAAAAGGCTGTGTTGCGGGCGGAGAAAGTCAAACTGGTAGTTACGCTGTTCTTTCTGCATCAGCTGGGTCAGAAACTGGCGGCCATTCCTGGCTACAAACTGAGCTGTCAGCTTCACCACATCCAGGTCGAAGGCTGAGATGGAGGGGGGGTCTGCAATGAACTCGAACTCAGGAGGGGGCTCTTTGGGCACGATGGTCTCTTGGATCACCTGGGCTTGGACCTAAGATGCAAGAGGGAATGTGAGGCTCGAGAGGGGGTGGGAAGACACCACCCATACGATGGCATGGACCTCTACACTTCTGTTAATCATGTACACATCACTGGCCCATGGTGTGAGAGAACACTAACTCGCAAGAGCACCAATTACTTGACCAATTGTGGCCCCAACTCCCTGAATGGCTTTGAGCAAGAACCATGCCCCTCCGTATTTCTGCTGTTGTCCTGAAATCGAGGGCCAAAACTGGGTAGCAGAAGATCTGATAGAAGCATGCCACGATAAATCCCATCCAAGGGATATGGAGACCACAGTAAGCCCTACATATGTGCAGAGGACCCACTGGAGACGACCCTACGTTTGTTACCTCATCTGGTCTCCACATGAACCACAAGGTGGACAGAACAGGCACTGTGAATCCTTTTTACAGATGAGGAAACTGAGGTAGCCTGAGGCCCTAGGAGTAGTAAATTGCAATGCAAGGTAACAGAATCTACTTGAACCTTTATTTCCCAATGTAAAAGAAGAGGTAGCCTTTGCCACCATGGTTCAGGAAAAGAGCAAAGAGAAGGGACCAGTATAGATCTAGATAGGAGGCAAATTGCGCCAGCCCTTCTTGTCCACACCAGCAACCCTTAATCGTCCCTATTTGTGGACCTAGTGAGGATTAGAGTATTAGGGCAGGCCAGATGGAGGGGCCCTGGGAAGGTGAGATGGAAGGGATGGGTGGCTTAAGAAGGGGCTCACAAGCCACATTACAGCACTGTCCTCACTCCATGGTCAAGGGAAAGATCAGGGGCCAAAAGCTTGAACTCTGGACTCCTGATTGTGGCCTGGATAAATAGTATTTCCCCAAGCCTTAGGTTCCTCATCTGTAAAACGGTCACTTTGCGGTCCTCCTTAAGCAGCTGCTGTGAGGTGTCAATGAGACTCCTAAAGCACTGAGCACAGAGCTGGACAAGCAGTGCTCAGGAAATGCCTACTGTCAGCAGTACTTTGCTATCTGACCCTCAGTAGATTAAAAACCTCATGTCTCTCCCTGGCTGGTAGAGAGGTTTGGAGAGCAGAGTTCATCATCCTCCCCTCTCTGTCCAGGCTCCCCTCTTGGCCCTGGCGATATGAAGGGAGGGGTGGGCTCCAACCTTCTGGGGCAGCTGCTGCTGGGTGGCCTGCTGTTGCTGCTGCATGACCTTGGGGATGGCAGCTGAGGGCTCCTGAGCCTTCCCCTCCTTGAACTCGCTGACCTTGTGGCGGTAATAGGCATGGTAAGGGTCATTGGGGTTCAAGAAGTTAAACTTGGGGTTGTTGATCTCATTCTGTCGTATCCTAGCTTCAAATTCAGGTCCATTTCTATAAGGAGGAAAAGAGAGAAGAATTAACACCATAACCCTTACAACTGCCTAGACCCAGAACATTACCCATTCAAACCCCCTTCTTGTCACCACTCATCAAACTAGCCCATCCCTAAGCACCACAGAGGTTCTCCCTAAGAGCCTTGGTGTCAGCAGCCAGAGTCATCTGCCTCCTTCAAGCCTGGGCCAGGCCTCCTCTACCACAAGGTGTCTCAGACCTGTCATTCCTGCAGCTCTTCTGCTAGTCTTGCCATTTCCAAAATTATCTAAGCCACTGCATTCTTTAATAAAGTTTATTCATTTTAAAAATTACTTAAAAAGGAGGGGCGCCTGGGTGGTTCAGTCAGCTAAGCGTCTGACTTCGGCTCAGGTCATATCTCGCAGTTTGTGAGTTTGAGCCCTGCATCAGGCTCTGTGCTGACAGCTCAGAGCCTGGAGCCTGCTTCAAATTCCTTGTCTCCCTCTCTCTCTCTGCCCCTCCCCTGCTCATGCTCTGTTTCTCTCTGTCTCTCAAAAATGAATAAACATTAAAAAAGTTTTTTTAACTACTTAAAAAGGAAAGTATATATTACTACTTCAAGCAAAAATCCATATGGCTTTACTAACAAAAGGAAGCATAAAATTAAACACAATGAAAACAAAGTAACATCACTGAAGTCTAGCTCAAAGTTTGCTGACACTCAGGCCAGATCTTTTAGTTAAAAAGAGAAAGGACAGAGTGCTGGAGTAGTGTTAAAGATACACTAGCACCAAACTGACACTTTGTCCTTTGGGTAACAGCAAGGATTGAAAAAAAACATCAAAATGTAGACAATTTGACTTACTGCTTTGTCCAAGTACTACCCTAAAATCACCTCATTTACTACTAGGTGAGGCCCACACTGGAAAAACTGCTCCCTAAGGACATGTTCTGTGCTGCTGTGTAAGGCACATTCAGATAACAAGGGGAACGGTAAGAATAGAAGGATGTTTTCCTGTCTCTCTCATTACTTGAGACAGTTTTCCACATAAACCCCAGGTTCCCAGTTTGCATTCCTTTAAAACCTCAGGATAAAAACAGCAACAACAAGTCCCTCTCATGAAACTTAGGAAACCCTGATTTTTAAAGTCTCACTGGTCATATTTCAAGGTGTCACACGTTTACCACACTTGTGTCAGTCAGAAAGCACGCTAACCTTAAAGACACAAGATATGGACAAGATTCATGTTTTGGGTTCACTAATGATTCATCAAGTTATCAAACCTCTTGCTCTCTCTTTTTTTTTAACTTTCTAGATTAACAGTTTATTAAAAAAGGATATTTTAAAGGATAAAAATGAACAGCCAGATGAAAAGACACCACCCTCCCGGTACCCTCTCAGATGTGTTATTCACTGACCTGGAAGCTCGGTTAGGGTTTTTTATGGAGACTTCATTACACAAGCATGATTGATTAAATCATTGGCCGCTGGTGACTGAACTCAATCTCCAGCTCCTCTACCCCTTCCGCAGAAGTTGGGGGTCCAAACTTCTCTTTGACTCAATTTCCCATGTGTAAGATCCAACGGATACTACCTTCTCTCTCTACCCTGGAGTACTGAGAAGATCAAATCAAACTAAGGAGATGCCAAAGTCTTTCTGAATCATATGGTAACCTGAAGCGCAAGGGCTGTCACTCCTTTGAAAGCTAGAAAGGGCTGTTCCATAAACGTTAGAGATGATCTGGGTATTAGATGTCTGTGGGGCTTCCTTCACCACTCCAGCCAGAGCCCAACACTCAAAAGATGCTCCAAACACATCAAAGGATGGTTCTAGGGGCTGCTGGCAGCAGGTCACTCACTTTCTTCAAACTTTCACACCCTGGCCCTATTAGTTGAAAAGAGGATGGGAGACCAGGTGCAGGCAATGCTGTGCCTCAGATTAGTAACCATAACAAACTGTGCCACGGCAATGATCATCAACACCCAGGCTAGCTGCTTCGCAAGTTCTGGCCACACCCTGTAGCATGAATAACACCATGAGGTCTCAATTTGACAGTGCATTAGTCCAACTGGAACCTCATACTTGGGGAAGAAGCATCTTCCCCTCTCTTATAACGCAAACCATGTACAAAGAGGAAGGTAAGTGCACACTTAGATATTGCTAAACTAGGCCATCATACACAGCAAACGCCCAAGGGAGACAAACCCCTGCTACGAAAAGGGGGCTCTGGTTGCCCCTTCTATCACTGCCTCATAAACCATAACCTTACCACATCTGGGAATAATCTGAAAGAAAAAAAGAAGGCAAGAATGTTTGTTCCAAGCAATTCTGTTCTTTTAAATTAACTTAATGTTAATTTTAGAATTATGTTCTCTAACACAAGGAATAGATCTCAGCAGAAAAAGACATGATTCTGAGTCAACCCAGCTGGTGGGACTTTTTAAGGGTAATTTCCACTTCAGTTTCTTGACAGGAAAATTCAGGGAAGACCAAACCCAGAGAGAAAAAACTTCTTTTGGAAAAACGTACTCAGTGATTTCCTACTGTATGTTCCATCAATCAGTATGTGTGACCCAACAGAAGTGAAATAGAGGGTCCTGCAGGCTTCCTTTATCCCACAGGGAGATGCTGCTGGTCTGTTCCCTCACTGCAATGTAAACGAAAGCAAGTCCACAGATTTGAAAAATGCCTACAAGGCAGTCACCTTAGCCAAAAATGAATCTAGAAACATGGATGCATATACATTTTTAAGAAAACTTGGAAACTCTTATTTCTGTGACAGCAGAGGCTGGCACAAAATTATTGGAAAGCTACTTGGCAAAATGTTTAAGAAAATCTTTAAAAACCCTCTTTCAGCCAGCAATGTGCCACAAAGAATTCTGTTCTAAGGAAACAACCTAGAAGGGAAAGAAAATGCTGAGATTTCCCCACAGCTTCATTTGTCAAACTGAAATGTTGGAAACAACCTTGAAAGAAAATGCAGAGGATTAATCCAAGAAGGCCCGTCACCTCAGCAGGGTGTATCAAGGACAGTGCAGCATCAGGGGACCACAGAGCAACATGGGAAAAGGCTTATAAGAACACAAAAGGGAAAACCAGGATGTGAAACTATCTCCTAGTATTAAAGGATCTAAAAGAGGACGCCAAGGCCCAGAAGGAAACAGGAAAGTGAAAACAGCTGGTAGAAACTATTCTGGTAGTGAGACTGTGATGATTCTTCCTCTGACACCCTTTTCCTATTTATTCTGTTTTTAAATTATCACAGGGAAGAGAGAAGTATGAGTGTTGCTATGAGATATTAAACATTTATCATAAATATAACACTTACTGCCCTAAATGTGACACTGTTCAATCAAGCACAGAGCAGACTTAACTCAATACCCAAGTTAATCAAAGACTCTGAAATGTAATAATATCAATCTACATGGAGCCTGAGGTGAAAGACATCAAGCAGAGTAACTTGTATGTGGCATTATATTAGGATGTTGGGAAAGGAAGGAGCCTGTGACGGGGATGCTGCCATGGGTCAAGGTTTGGTCCTCTGGAGTATATGCCCTGACTGAGGGCAGGAGTCCATTCTAGGCCAGCTATTTCTTCCATGCGATGAGCTGTCCAGTTCGTCACAGAAGCCAGAAATCCTGATTCATTGTGCAATTCTCATTTTTAAATAGTGGCAACTAATTCTAGTTTTAAAAAAATATTACTGTGAGAAAACACAAGAGCTCTGTAGGCTGCATGTGACCTGCTGGTTGCCAAAAGAATACTTTATTTTATAATAAACTAGGGGATGAGCTGACCTTTGGAGTCAAGTGGCCATCAAGAGGATTTCAACTGAGGAAGTTGGAGTGTGTATAAATGATGCGGAAGAGTGAGAGGAACTCGGACTGATTTCCATGCCATCCGCGAAGACATCTGACGTGCATGATATACGTGAACTGGACTCAGTCCCACTCCTCCTCTCCTGCCTTACAACAACTCTGAAGTGGTATTTTATTCCATTTTGCAGATGGGTCAGTTGAAGCTCTGAGCACAGTTTTCGCATAATGAGAACAATCGACTCCTTTCTTTGTCTTCCTCAGGTCAGCAGCTCAGACACAGACACACATACTATCCGTGACAAAGCAGCTTTCTAGGCTCTTCCTTACGCCCATTTTGGAAGCACAGGTTCCTGGTGACTCTGGGGCTGGGTGTCATTCATATTCTGTCCCTGCCATGCTGTGCTGGAGACACCAATCTTGCCCACTGCCTACTCACCGCCAAGTTGTGGTGTCAGATGAGCTAACAGGCCTAGGCTGACAACACAGAAGCAGCTACGTTACCTGGCCACAAAGCTGGCAGTCTTGTCAACGATATTCCTGACCTCTGGAGGAGGATAAATAATTCCCACCACTGGTTTGGAGGGAGTGGAATCCTCCTTTGAAGAAGCTTCTTCTTCTGTGGGCTATGAAAACAAGAAAAGGAAAATAATGTCTTGAAGTTCCTGATTTGGGACTGGATCCCCACTGTCAAACTCCTCTAAAATTTTATGGAGAATGTAGACTCTCTCCCATGGACCCTCCTCGAGTTAGGACCCTCTGCTCCAGAAAAGTGGTTCTCTTAACTGCACTATACTTGAGCGGGACTCTCCTGGCTCCCCAACAGCCAAGTGGTCTCAGTGACACTGGGAATCTGCATTTTTACCAGGTCCCCAGGTGATTAAGATGGGGGTGGGAATTAGACCACATTCTAAGAAACCATCTCCCAGAATTCGGAACGCCATGTCTGCACCTAGGGATATGTCTGGCATGGAATATCTAATGACTGTTTGCTGAATAAGAAACAGGAAACTCTTTGCTGGCAGCATCTTATGCCCCTTTCCCCTGCATCTATCCAGTCTTAACCACCACTCAATGCACAAATGTTCTCTGAAACCCCACTGGAATACCCAACAGCAACTGTCCCATAAGCTCCAATATTCTTTCTTCACCAGCTTCTCCTCCTTAATAAACAAAGGGTCGATCTCTCATCTTAAAAAAAATAGCAGCACCCTTGCCTTCACGTTCCTTTCTGCTGCTGTCCTCTTCCCCTCTTCCTCTGGTAAATATCCTGAGTTCTCTGTTTTGCCATTCCTACCTCCTCACCTCCCATCCATTTCAAGTGCTCTGCCAAAGTAAAAGACGTCAATTACAGCAGCCATCTGATCATGTGACCGGTGACCATGCCTTCACAAAACTCTCTACTCCTCAACTCCCAGGTCCCATTCTCACCTGTCTTTCCTTCTTGCTCACCATTCCATCTGATTTCCTTCCTTGCTCCTGTTTCACCTCCTGCCCTATGTTAGGGCTCCCCAAAATTCTGTTCTCCAACGCATTCACACTATCCTCAGGCACTCATAACCATGTCCTCCACTTCCCCTACCACCTCTGAGTTGAATAATTCCACCCAAGTTGATGTCCCAGATTACTCTCACGTGCCACAGAACACTAGATCCAGTTGACTCCCGGGCACTTTCATCTCTAACCACTTTTCCTTATGAATGGCCAACCACGTACTCAGTCATCCGGGACAGAAACACGGGCTCCTCTCCCTTCCTCAGTCTCCACATTCGATGATAACATTTACCAAGCATGTAGTAGGTTCCAAAAACTTTTCTAAGAACTTTAAATAGATTAACCCTTATGCGAGCCTTATGATATGAATACTCCGTTGTTTACAGATGACAAAATTGAGGAATGCAAAGCTTAACTGGATCAAAGAGCAGAACCAGGATTCCAACACATCACTTTAGCAGGAGAGTCTGTACCACAAACCATTTTGTGACTTGAGCTTGCCCATCCCATTTGTCCCACCCCCCCCCACCCCGCCACAATCTAAGCCAGACCCTCAGCATCTTTTGAATAACAGTGCTCCTAGCAATTCTCATCACAACCTGCCTACCTGAATTTCTGAAACACAAATATGTCATTATCCAGTTTAAAACTCTTCCCTTTCTCCCCACTGTGTACTAGAAAAAGTTCAAATCCCCCAAAATGCATCTTTTGCCACCCCTTTCCAACCCTATGCTTCGACCATTCTTTTTAATTTACTCCTGATCAGAGACACCATCTGATTCCTACCCTGGTGTCGATGCAATTATCTGGTATTACTTTGTTTACTTTTCCCCAAGTGACTGGTAAAATACCAGGGATACTGATGTACTTAGATATTTGTGGTAAGGATATGGACCTCTTCTGTCACGTACTCTGCTGTATACAGAACCCAAAGCGGTAATCAGCACATGGTATATGCTCAATAAATGTTTGCTGCATGAATAAAGGATACTGCTTCCCCTTTACAGTCACCTATCTGGAATACTACTAATTCATCTTTCTAAAAGCAATGTACTTAGCACTCATGTGGGCTTCACCTACTTTAATTTCCCCTGCACCCCATCAAAGAAATATTGATTAGATTACAGTCTCCTACATCTGATACTTACAGGGCATATCACACCATACTGCCATGATTTACACACCTCTTTCCCTCTCAGCTGATTTAAGAGCTGATTGGTATAATTTATGGTGATCAAAGCAATAAACATTTGTTGAGAAGTCATTTATATCTGTCTCCCCACTAGAACTGCAAACTTCATAAACTAACGGTGCTCCATTCATTCTGGTTCAGTCGGAGCCTGACATGGTGTCTGGCTTAAGAGTACGCAGAGCAGATACTGAGAATTACCAAAAAATGTACCGTACAGGCTTGGAAATTAAGGATTACTACGAGGGCAGGTCGGGGAGGGGGGCCTGAGGGGGACGATGGTCGGCCCAATTATCACAGAAAACTTGCGGGTGAGCTGGATCAGTGTTTCTCAAACCTTAACCAATCACCTTGAAATTCTGCTAAAATGCATTAGTATTTTGTTTTGGCATTTCTAATGAACTCCCAGGTGATGCTGCTGGCCCGCAGACCACACTTTGAGAACCACTGTTCCAAGAGCGCTGGTTTCGCTACCCGAAGGCAGCGCAGGACGGGAAGCGCGCTGCCTCCTGGGACTTGCAGTCCCTCCAAGCCCTCATAAGCGGCCGCTTGTTCCTCTGCACGAGTGAAGAGCGCCCGCGCCGGAGGGGAGGGCCCAGGCCGAGGCTCAGGCTGCGATTGAAGTGCGGGGGTCGCGGTACCTGTTTGGGCTCGGTGGCCGCCGGCGGCGGCGGGGGAACCGCCTGCACGGGTCCGGCCGGCATGACTGCGACGCTGAGGGCTGCCAGTCCGCCTCGTTGAAGGTGAGCGGTGCTGCGTCAAAGCAGCTACCCGCACGAACGAAACGACAAACTCACAAGATGGCGGCGGCCGAGAGACTCGTCGCCGAGGAGGATAGGCTGACGCACTTCCGGGACCGCCCCTTCTTGGTGATGCAACTTCCTGCCCCTTCCCCAGCGCTGCCTGCGCGAGACGCCGTTGCCATGGCAGTGGTCGGGGCACCAGGCTAGGATTTGTGGGCGATCTCAGGAGCAGCAGGCGCCCCCGGGACAGTTCCATGAGCCGACCAGACACAGAGGCTGAGGCTGCAACGCAAGAGACTGGGGAGACGTCCTACATCACCCGCCGGACACTCTCCGCCCGGACCCCACAACCGTGGCCCCCCTCTTCTTTACTCCAAAGGTGGGTTCCTCGCTCCCTTGGGAGAGCCCCTTCCCCTCGAGGCTGTCTCCTGAAAACCCCGCCTCCCTTCTCCCTTAATCTCCTCTTTCGCTTCAGGTCCACCTCCTCTAGACCCCCTTCCCAAGTCCCAAGCCCTAATTCCCCACTGGTCCCATTTCTCTTGGGACTGCCTTTCCTAGGTTCCACCCTCTACCTTCCATAGCCCCTCCCTCAAGCATTTCAAATCAAGACTTCTTTAAATTCTATCGTTCACTCCCAAAAGTGCGTTCCTGCTGACCACTTCCCTAGCTTCCCCAAGGCTCATCTCGAATCTCACCCTTTCCACTTCCTCTCCTGAGATACTGTCCTCTTTGTCCCGTCACCCCTCCCTCCCAGCTCCAGAATCCGGGTCGACTTTTGCCCTTGTCTGGATAGTTTAACAGTTTCTTCACCTGTGGAATGGAGACGGCTTAGGAAGAGATGCCCTCCCAAGTGTCTTGCCCTCTTTCTCACATGCACACACTCCATAGCTGGTTTATGTCATTGTTTTTATTCTTAATGTCGAACGATGATAGCTAGGATTTATTGACCATGTGCCAACATTACTTATTTCTTATAGCAACTTATTTACAGATGAGGACAGTGAAGTTCTGAGTTGGTGGAGTGGAAATCCAAACCCATTCTTATTCCTTTACTAGTGCTGCTACTTTACTTATTCCTTTGTCTTCATTCAGTCCCTTTATTGTCCCCAGGGATCCAGGCAATTAGCAGTCCTGAGTCAGAGGCTGACAACTGGGGTATATAGGTGTTTTTAAGAATTTCCAAAGCATTTTCCTGGTGGTGACCTTGAATCTCAGCAGGGGCACTGACCAGGAGGTAGGCATGATCTTTTTTTTTTTTTTTTAAGTTTATTTATTTTTGAGACAGAGACAGAGCATGAGTTGGGGAGGGGCAGAGAGAGAGGGAGACACAGAATCCGAAGCAGGCTCCAGGCCCTGAGCTGTCAGCACAGAGCCCAATGCAGAGCTCGAACCCAAGAACTTCAGGATCACGACCTGAGCCGAAGCTGGATGCTTAACCGACTGAGCTGCCCAGGAAGTAGGCATAATCTTTACCAGAGGGGTAGGAACCTATGGCTCAGAGAAGGAAGGGGCTTTGCACGTTGAATGGGAGTGGAAGAAAGGCCCCTTCTCTTCTCTACAAGTCAGAAGTCCACCTTGAACATGAGGGAACTCAGAGGCAGAGTTAGCTACTCTCCTTCCTCAGGGCAGTGTTGGCACAATTAGTGCCATCACCTATGTGATCTCAGGAACAGTCAGTGCGGGACTGGCAGCTTCAAGCTGTGGGTTCCACTCAAGACCCAGGAATTAAGAGAAAGCCCATGTCAAGTGCTCCTTCACTGACACACACCTAAGTGGTTCTCAAAACATGTTTATAACTGCAAATTCCTAGTGTTCAGAAGAAAACGGTGTGTGGTAACCTTGGATGTTTTTCAGTGTTGTGTTTTCCTTTCACATATTACTGATGCTTTGGCATTTGTTCCACTTATCAGCACCAGAGTTCAGGAGTTGGTATCTCAGATGGCCCCAGATGGTAGCCATAGTTACTTGAGGGTGAACAGGTCAATGTTTCTTGATGTCTTCACAAGCAAGCTCCTGAGTTCCGTGTGCATTGCCACCTGCAGATGCCTCCTGCCAGGATTGGACTGCTTGCTTGGTTTATTTCCTCCCTCCCATTCCAGGAAGGACACCCAGAGTGTTTCAGTCTGTTTTCTCTGTCTGTTTCTGCCTCGTTCCTTGGGGATATAAAATCTCGCAGGTGGCAATATCTCATGAGAGGCAGTCACCGCAGCAACATCCGTGGGCGGGATGTGGGCCCATGTGTGTTTATGAGTGTTGTAGGGTGGGTACTCATTGCCCTGACAGTGGAACTGACAGAGCTGACACACCGAAGACCTGCCCCCTGCAGAGATCCTCGCAGGTGGTACCTGGGGACAGGGCTCTGTGTGTCCTTCTCTGTCCGTATTCTCGACACAGTGCCCAGCATTCATAGATACGCAGTCACCATTTGCCTCATGAACACACAGGATCTGACCATCTATACCTGCACTGTCCAGTACGGTAGCCACCAGTCCATATGGTGGTGCATTTGGAGATGGTGGCCGGTCCAAATTGAAATGTGCTGTGTCACGTAGACATTGAATTTTGAGACTGAATGTGAAAAAGACTGTAAAATAATCTCCTTAATAATGCTGTATTGATTTCATGTTGGAGTGAGAGTATTTGGGGTTTATTAGGTTAAATAAAATATATAATTAAATTAACTTACCTGTTTCTTTTTACTTTTTTATGGCTTGTAGAAAATTTAAAATCCCATATAAGGCTACCATTATAATTCTTTTGGACAGTGCTGCTCTAGAAGCAGCACTGTCCAAAAGACAGCAGAGATGTTGGACTCAAGAATCCTAGCTCCCTGAGTGACCTCAGTTTAATCCCCTAACTTTCCAAAGCCTCAGGTTCCTCATCTGTATAAAGGAGGCAGATCAGGAAGTAACACACGTGGTCAGGGCCTAGCACTGTTAAAGTACAACTCCTGTGCTCAGGCTCAAGGTAGGTGACCCCCCACCTACCTTGAATGAGTGCTTTCCCTCACTCCATTCCTCCAGCCTGGGACACCCTCCCCTTCTGGGATGGGCTCCTCCCCGCACCGCCCCCCCCCCCAGCCCTAGGAAGCCTCCTGAGTGCCCACTCACTCACTCTTGCCTTCATCCATTCCCAGGGACTGAAGAGCTACTTGGGGCCAGCCCTGCACTGGATACAGGAAGCCAGGCACCTGGATGAGCCTCTGACCCTGGATGAGCCCCAGAACCCACAGGCTAGCCTGACAGCCAGATATACTCAGACATTCCGCTTCACAGGAAGGTACTTGTGCAGAGGTGAGGACAAGGCCCAAGTCCTCTGGGAGGCCAGGGGGGCCAGCTTAGCCCTCAGGAAGTACCCCTGGGTGTCTTTGAGCATTCCAGGAGCTGTGGGCACAAGCAGTCCCTCAGGTCCCTCAGCCGAGGTGGCCAGGTCATGCCACAGTGAACTCAAAAGACAGTCCATGCACTTGTAGAGACACAGACTGCCAACTGCAAATAATCATTCAAATAATAATTCAGGGCCGGTGTGGCGTATGCTGGGGGGGGAAGAACAGAATGCGCTGAGAATGTGTAACAGGTGAACTCACCTGGCCTGGGGACCTGGAGGAAGGTGTCTTATCTAAAGAAAGTGTGGGGAGGTGAGGCCACACTCTGGTAAAATGCTGAGGTGGGAACAGACCACACAGGGACGGACCCCAAGGAAGTGTTCCAGTGTTTATGCCGTACAAGCCATTCAACGGCTCTAGGCCGGGGGCGAGCTGCCTTTTAAATGATCGCTCTGGCCATACACAGAATGGACGAGGTGGTGCTGGGCAGAGGGACAAGGGTGACCCCTAAGGGAGGCTGTGGCGGTGGTCTGGGGAGAAGATGGAGGGTGGAGCAGCCCTGACGAACACAGTGGTGGTTCTCGGTGTGGTCTGGACACAGGATTGGCAGCTCTAGGCGCTTGGATGTGGGGGTAAAGGAAGGGAATACAAGGGCGTATCCAGTTGCACATAGTGGGGGTGCCGTTTTCTGAGACGAGTGAGGTTGGGGTAGAAATAGGTTGGAGAGAGAGATTTCTCCACCAGGCCTGGACTTGCTGGGGGTCAAGGAAACCAACCGCGGCCTAAATACTGCCCAAGCAGCTCCTGGCGGGCAGGGAAGAGCTGTAGTAAAAGGAAGTGCTTTCTGCTGCTGAGAAACCCACAAAGGACAAGAGGCCCTGCTGCAGGGTGGGGAGAACCAGGGCTGCCCAGCTCTGAACAGAGAGAAGAGGGTGAAACTGGCAGGGCATGCGATGAGCCACCGGAGGGGCCAGGACAGTGTCATGCTTCGCCACCTTCCGAGTCAAGGACCAGGGACCATTCATCACTGTCTTCAGAGATCTACAGATTCCAGAGATGGACGAGAAGCATTCTGTATGGGCTGCAGGGGGAAAGGGGGCATGTAGAAGGCAGGCAGTGGCTCCAGACAAGGGTCATCTTTGCTGTTGCTACTGCTAATAATAGTAATCACAAGAATAATGCTTCCTATTGCTTGAGAACTTTTACTGGTGTCTTGCCCTGGGGGGTGGTCAGGGAAGGCTTCCTGGAGGAGGTGATATTCAGGAAGCCTGAAGGATGAGAGGAATTAGAAGGATGATGGGAATTGAATAGGGAAAGCATGATACGGACAGAGGGACAGACCAGGCCCAGGTTTAGAAAGGAGTGCCAGCACCTGAACTGCCGTTTGGAGCTGATGGTGGTTGGAATGCTGAGTATGGCAGTGGGGGAAGGATGTGGCCAGAGGGTGGCCTTTCTCCCAAGGGAGTCCTGAGAGGTGTTGGCCGGTGTGACATGCTCAGGTCGGGTTTGGCCCGGATCTCTAGAGCTGAAGTGCATCACTCGGACGGGTCAGACCTGTGGCCCTGCCGGAAGGTACTGCAGCAGTCCAGGCGGGAGCTGCTAGTGGCCCAGCATTATCCAGCACTTCCTGTCACGCTCTAAGTACCACTCTCGTTTAGGTGTCAGTTGCCTGTTCAGTGGTTTGCTCAGGGAGAGGAGGACTGTAGGTACTTTCTTGTTCATAGCTGTATCTGCCCAGCCTTTAGCAGGGGTCTGGCTCACACGGGCCCTCAGAAGAACTCCTGGAGCTGTAGAATTGGCAGTGTGGGCATGGCGTAGGGTGGATAAGAGGGACTTTGGTGAAGTCTACCCACGAGCAGGTACCAAAGGGCCTGTGACCCAGGCCTGGGAAAGCCTTTTCCCCAGGGTCTACGTTGGACTTTTGGCCTAGGAGAATGGGGTAGATTGGGGTTTTAGGAAGTTTCCTCCAGCAGAAGCCACATGGCTCCGGCTAACGGGTATCCTCTCTGCTCACCCCAGGAGCCACGAGGATGGCACACCTGCTGGGTAGCCAGTCCTGCATGGACAGCCTGCGCAAGGACCTCACCGACCTGCAGGGTGCCATTGTGGACGTGTTCTCTCGAGCGGGGCCTGTGCGCTTCCCCTCCTGGAAGTTCCCTGACCGTGTGGCTTGCGACCTGGACATGGTGGCCCTGCTGGAGCACTATGACCATGTGCCAGGTGACCCCGAGTTCACACAGCTGTCCCATGCTGTTCTGCTGGAGCTGGTCATCGACAGGTGAGGGCCTCCACCAAACCTGGTGATCGCGGGATGCTGCATCTGCCCCTTAGACCAGTAGACCAGCCTCGGGATCCCCCTCCGGCAGGGATCACCTTGGTAACAATAATCACCTTTAACTGAGTACCTGTCAGGAGGCCGGTCAGGTCAAGGCCCTCACAGTGATCTCTGCTGTCGTGTGCTTTCCTATCATGCCCATCCTCAGGGAGTTGCCAGCAACTCCTGCCTGGCAACCCCTGCCCCCGGCCCCCCCCGCCCCCCCCGCCCCTCTGACGGCTGCCTCTCCAGCTCCTGTCAGCTGCCTCCTCAGTGTTTCTGTGCCTTAGGGACACCATGGCTGCGGCTCAGAGTTTCCATCCCAGACTCTTTTTCCTGGTGTCTTGTGAGCTATGCTGTTCTCTCTGTGTGTCACAAGGTCAGACATGGGATGTGTTTTTCCAGATTCTGGCCTTCCACGCTATCATTAAATGTAACACGGTCATCAGGCTTCCACTTCCTGGGGCCCGCGACCCAGGCTCCCTGTGCTCCAAATCCATACATGTACCAAAGTCATGGGGGCCAGACAGGCAAGGACACCAGCAGTCTGGGGATGGCCTGCCTGGGGACAAAGAAGCCAGGGTAGCCACTTAGAAGAACCCCCAGTATGAAAGCATTATTTGGAAACTGTGAAACGCTAAATACATATAAGCATAGAACACACCTTCCTTCCTCGGTGCATTTACATACTCTGTGCCCTCTGCTCGAGTGCCCCTCCCCAGCCCTTCCTGGTCCAGCCAAGTCCCACTCATCCATCAAGGCCCAGTCTATCTATGCTCCTGGGGAAGCTGTTGCTGACATGTCTTCTCCACCCTCTCTGTCAAGACCGTGCTCTGTCTTCTTTCCAGGTGCTTTCCCACCCCCCAGTACTGCCCAGCACTACAGTAGGCACAGCTGTCCCCATTCACAGAGGAAGACACCTTGGCCAAGAGAGGGGCGGGCCCTGGAGGCAGTTGGTGTGTCCTCCCCAGGTCTTCTCTGCCCAAGGCCCCGGTGGGTTTAGGATGACCCTTCTGCACTTAGAACAAGCCAAGGTGGCCTACCTGCCCAGTATGCTTTGTAAACACAATTCTTCTTACTTTAAAACAGCTTGGTTCCCATGCAGATCCAAGCTCATCCTTCTAATGCCTCTCTTCCTTAAAAGTAGCCCGACTCTAATTTTGAACACGAAGTTAACACAGACACCCAGCTGTCTTCACGTCTCCCATGTCACAGAAGCAGCTTACCCTGCAGGAGACGCTGATACAGTCAGGAAACTACAGGGCACCCCTGCCCTGCATGCTCGCCCTGAGGCTGTGGGCAGGCCCTTTCCCCTCTCAGGGTCTCTGCTCTGTCCTATGTAAGGTGAAGGCTCTGAGCCATGTGATGTAATGCAGCCACCTACCCAGCACTTTCCGAGCACTCACAGTACAACTGAAGTAAGATCTGGTCTCCCAGAGCATCCCAGTGTAGTGGGGGAACAGCCAGGCAAGGCTCTCTGAGGGTGGGCTTCCTAGACAAAGTGGCTCTTGGATTGGGTTTGAAGCTGGTCCAGCAGAGCATATGCTAAGGCCCTCCAAGGCCCCAGAGCCAGGGGCTGCTACTGGCATGGTATGCAGGCACACTGGTGCCATGCTCTACCCTGGCTGACCCTGCCATCTCTGCCCACAGGCTCCTGCTGCTGCTTCAGAGCTGCACCAGCTACTTGGAGACCCTTAGTTCAGAGCAAATGGTGCCCTCTGCCCAGGCCGTGGGGCCCTGCATGTCTGTGGGACTCACAGTGCGGCGCTTCTGGAACAGCCTACTGAGTCTGGGCATGCTCTACCAGCAGGCAGCCCCCCAGGTGGGATGGCTATCCCCCATTCCCCAACCATGGCCACTCTCATACCCACCCCAGTTCCAGCTTCCTTGCATACCATGTGTGTACCGCATCCTTTGCTGGCCCCATGCTTCCTGAAGGAGACAGTATCAACTCTGGAGCCTCCCAATCAATGCCAAATACAGTGCGCAGTTAGCAGTGCAGGCCTTGGGGTCATGCCTGGGCTACCTGGCTCTGCTCTTTATTCTATGGGACTTTGAGAAAAGTCCCTGCCTAGTCTGAACCTCAGTTTGTTCATCTGTTCATCAGTAGCAGTCCCTACCTCTCGGGGCATTGTTGGGTAATACTGTTAATGTTAACCCCATTTGTTATGGCTTATCTCGTAATTTTCACAAATCCCCAGCGAGAAGGACCACCAGCACCATAACAGGGAGGAAAGGAAAACTATGGTGACATGACAGCAAGCAAGCCCACTAGGCAAGAACCCAGTTCTTGTGCAGCTGCTGCTTCACTGTTAGACACCTAGTACCATGCATGTAACTGCACGGAGCCTGGGGCAGGGGGCAGCAGAGAGGGGGCCTGGGCTTGGTACATTTAGGCAGCAGAAAGGAAGGAGAAGATTCTCTCTCTCGTTCACATTGGTGTCAGATAATCTGAGGGTCTGACTATCAGGAGAGGCTGTCACAGTATCCCCAGGAAACTAGTCACCTCCCGGCCTGTCTCCCTCATCTGCTTTCCCTTTCTTTTCCTGACCACAGAAAAGGGTAAACCAAGGGGAGACCCTCACCTCTAAGCCCACAGCCAAGGGTGAGCCAGCCAGGAGCCCTGAATTTGTGACTGCCAAGTTCATCAAGCCCCTCTCCCCAATGCTGGGCTTGCCCCAGACCTGCCAGAAGCCGGACAGCCTCCCCACCCAAGCATCTCTGCAACATCCAGCCAGGACCGTCAAGAACAGTAGGAGCGTCCACTCCCAGACCGTGGAGACGGCCCTGGTGCCCTGTGATGCATGCACCAGTGTCCAGGGCAGCCTGTGGGAGGTGGGCAAGGTGGTCATCAGCCTGTGTCAGAGCCAGAACTTGCCCTCGTCCTTAGGCCAGTTCCAGCAGCTGGTGCAGGATAGCATGGGGCTCAGGCCGCTGCCGGCTGCCACCATGGGCCGCTGGGCGGCAGAGCAGAGCAAAGACCTGACACACCTCAGTAAACATGTGGGGGCCCTCACTCAGCTTGTTGGGCCCCTTAGGGCCCAGCTGGAGGAGGCTGAGAGGCAGAAGGATGGACTGAGGAAGCAGGTGGGCGAGCTGGAGCAGGCACGGCAGCAGGAGCAGGGGGAGCGGCGGCGACAGGCGGCTGAGGCCGCGCAGCACCTGGTGGAGTGGGAGCGTGACAAGCAGCAACTGCTCACAGGTCTGTGCCCCAGACGCCAAACCCTTAGTGCCCAGGGCTCTGCTACAGCCTTAGCACGGGCTCTCTCAGAAGCAGTCCCCACGACAGGGCTGCAGGTACCAGTAGTCAATGTAAAGAAACCCAGGCTGAGGAGTGGGCAAGAGACACAGAGGGAAGGCAACTCATCAAGCTGGTTATACTGTAGGCGACTGGAGCTTAGTCCCACTGGGGAATACTGGAGCTGGTGGTATAGAACACACGCCTCAGAGCTGTCCCATAGGAGGGCGAGGGAGCCAGGGAATTCATCCACTCACTCCAGTGTCACTGCAGGGGACCCTGGCAGAGCTATTCCCCTGGCATCTCCAGCCAGCAGAGCACCCTCTCTGGCTTCAGCGGAAGCCGTAAGGCAGAGGTACAGCTATGGCACCAGAAGTGGGCCAGCACCCGCTGATATGTTGGGGCCTGACGGATTTGGGCAAGTCCCTGCCCTTTCTCAGCCTGTCGCCTCTGTGGAGGACACTAAGGCCCAGAGAGGTATAGAGGCATGGCAGCCAGCCAAAAGGAAGCAGGGTAAATGGGGGCTCAGGCCTCCTGGCATCTCCATAGAGCTTCTGCAGCCCAGGGAGCCCCTCCCCACGGCAACAGCTGCCGCCACTTTGCAGGGTACACTGGGTGTGAAGGCACTGGCCAGGCCCAAGGGAGCCTCTGAAAGACCCCTCTCTCTCGGCTGCCACAGAAACAAGTGACCTCAGGATGAAGGTGGCCACCCTGGAGGGGGAGCTGAAGCAGCAACAGGAGTCCATGCAGGCTTTGGGTGAGGAATTGCATCATGTGGCCCTGAACCCCATGCCCTATGCTCGGTGGTGCAGCAGGATGAGCGCCCTCCATCTCTGTCCCCTGGGCTTCTAGGGCAGAGAAAGGGAACCCAAGGAGAGTGGGCCCGACTGGCCACGCTGCTGGGTGATGGCCAGAGTTGGGGTGCCACCTCCCACCCAGAGAGTACCTTCTATTTTCACAACCCACTTCAGGCAGTGTTCAGAGCCCCATTTTGTGGCTGAGAACACCGAGCCCCAGAGATGGGCTGTGACCCCTCACACACACCTCAGGTCCCATCCAGGTCAGAGGCAGCACAGGGACTCATACCCACGCTTCCCTGCCTTACCCCTTCCCATGCCCACTCAATCCTGCAGAGACCAAGGCCCAGCAGCTTCAAGAGGAGGCCGGGCGCAGAGCCGAGGCTGAGAAGCAGGTACACCAGCTGGAGGAGCAGGTGCAGCTGCTGGCCGGGCGGCTGGATGGGGCCAGCCAGCAGATCCGCTGGGCCAGCACAGAGCTGGACAAGGAGAAGGCCCGAGTTGACAGCATGGTCCGCCACCAGGAGGTGAGGCCCCCAGCACCTGGGGGCATCTGCAATGTGGGCTGCAGGAAGAGAGAGTTCCGCTGGCGGGGTGTAGGGGGTTATCCGTGTAGGGTACCTGCTCCCCAGCACACACCCAGGATTTTTTTTTTTTATTTTTACCAAAAGTCTGAGCCCCGGGCCCTGGGGCAACAGTGATCCAGGAACAGATACAGCCAAAGGAGGCCTTGTTCTGGAGGAGCTCTCCACCCAGCAAGGACAAGCAGTTGGGCCACCATAGCTCTGCTGCCAGATGGCTAATGGGGGCAGGAAAAGTGCTACAGGAGTCTAGAGAGCGACAGGCACATCTGCTTGTGGGAGTCCAGGATGGCTTCTGGGAGGAAGTGGCCTTTGAACTGGATGCCAAGGGCTGGTGATTAGTCCATCAGTCAGAGGAAGGATAGGGAGGGCAAAGGGTGAGCCGAAGCCCAGGATACAGCTGTGCCCTCGGCATTGGGGCCTTGCAGGAACCCTCAAGAGTATGGCTGAGGGTATGGCTGAGGGAGCAAGTAACCTGCCACCTAGAGAAGCAGACAGGTCTGGGGACTGTCCTGACTGGTCTTAGTGTCAGAGGCTCATTTGGGAAGCCAAGACCCCAAGTGGAAGTCCCCAGCATCAGGCATGGCCCAGTATAGGAAAGCCGTTCAACCAAGCAGGTGCTTTTCTCAATGCCCTGCAAACAGTCATGGTCACCGTGTATCATATGTGTGCAGTGAACCAGGTGCTAGGCTTCAGCCTCCGTAGCCCTCTTGTTCTTATTTCTCATCACAACAGAAGGAGGCAGATACTCTTGCCATCCCTATTTTATGGATGAGGAAACAGGCTCAGTGAGATTAAGGAAATGGCCAAAGCCGCAGAGCTAGCCAGAGGTAGAGCCAGGACTCAGACAGCTTTGGTTCTTCCTGCTTTGCACTCAGTGGGTGTCAGGAAATGTGGGTCCCAAGTGACATGGGCTGATGGGACACTGAAGACCTAAGGAGAAGAAAAGTGTATTGCCCAGAATGCCTCTCCAAGTGGAGACTGTGACTGTAAAGAAGGGGACGAGACTGGTGATTGGCCAACTGCTTTACAAAGGGGCAAAGGTCTGCAGGTTGGGGGGCTTGGCCCTGATTGGCCCGAGGGTATACAGCTGTCTTCTCTGTGCCCCGTCTGCTGCATGCTTGTGCACAGCCTCCCCTGCACACAGGCAGGGCACAAGGGGGAGGGCTTGAAGGGTCGAAGATACCATAGCCTCCTTTGTCCCACGTGGCTGGGCCTCGCCCTATGGGCCTCATGGCCTTCCTGCCTCCACCCCGGCTCAGTCCCTGCAGTCCAAACAGCGAGCCCTGCTGCAGCAGCTGGACAGTCTGGACCAGGAGCGTGAGGAGTTGCGGGGCAGCCTGGACGAGGCCGAGGCCCAGCGGGCCCACGTGGAGGAGCAGCTGCAGAGTATACGGAGCGAGAGGGAGCAGGGGCAGAGCCAGCTCCTGGCCCAGCAGGTAGGAGCAGGCAGGACAAGGGTGTGGGACGGCTCTTCCCTTTCACCAGAGGGACCACGAGCCAGCTGAGTGCCTGTGGGCCAGTCCCGTGTCTGGAAGGGATGGGGGTGTCCCCAGGGGAGTTGGGAGCCATTTCTTGGACAAGACGAGCTTCCCCCTACTCCAGGAGCTACTGCAGAGCCTGCAGCGGGAGAAGCAAGGCCTGGAGCAGGCCACGACGGATCTGCAGCTGACCATATCGGAGATGGAACGGGAGGTCGTGGAGCTGAGGGAGCGGGAGCGGCTGCTGGTGGCCTTCCCAGACCTGCACATACCCATCGAGGCCCAGATCCCAAGTAGGGACCCAGAGGTGGTGGCAAGGGCACGTCGGGGCCGGGACTGGCAGCTGAGGGTTCACCTGGGCAAGACACTGGGGTCTGCAACTCCCCAGCCTGCAGTGTGGCCTCTACAGAGCTCCCAGGACACACAGTGTGTCATGTGTTATCTACTCTGTGTAGATGGGGACACAGAAGCCCAGAGGTGACATGACTTCCCACTGTCACACAGTTGAGTCCATGTATAGGTCTAACACTGCGGCCTGTGTTCTTTACCATGTCACATGCCAGTCTTTGCTCAACTTCCTCGTGTGCCCCCATCCTGGTGTCTCCCTAAACCACACCGTGGGGCTGGCTAGCTCCAGGGGCACAGCCCCAGTTGCTCAGTGTCCAGTCATGCAGCCCATGGCACAGGAGTGCTAGTTACTCGTCTTAGCAGTGGACTGGATGCCAGACAACCTGGGTTTCTCATTCCAGCCCCCCTAGCCCTCACCCCTGGGGATGAATCCACTTGCAGAGCTGCCAGGAAGATCCACCACAATTTAGCTGCTCATAAGTCATCAGTTCTG
Source organism: Paguma larvata (assembly GCA_030068075.1). Classification (NCBI taxonomy): domain Eukaryota; kingdom Metazoa; phylum Chordata; class Mammalia; order Carnivora; family Viverridae; genus Paguma; species Paguma larvata. The sequence goes on from CM057835.1 coordinate 67,847,283, forward strand.
AGCACTGTGTTCCAGGCCCTTCCACTGTCCCTTCATCTGCCCCACAAGGCAGGCAAGAGCCCTTTTACAAACCACGAAACCGAGAACCACAGCAGGCAGCAACTTGCTCAGGTTCATAGAGTCAGAGAAGAAACCTCCATCCCCCAAGTGGTGGGAAAGAACATCTTTGCTGAATTCCTGTGACTCATACCCAAGAGCTGGCTGTGTGACTTTGGACAGCTCACTGTCTCTCTGGCCCTCTGAAAACAGTGGCTTTGGCAGAGATTCACTCTCTTGCCTAGTTACAAAGTCTTCAGTGAGCTCGAGGTCCCACCCAGCCCTCAGATTCTACAATGCTGCAGTCACGTCCTGACAAGTGGGGGGTGGGAAGCAGAGACAAGGCCTCAGGAAAAGGAAGATGAAGTGGGAGGCTCAGTGCACGGACTCTGCTCCGCTCACCCGTGCTTGCCAGGCCACCAACCCAAGCCATACCTCAGCTGGCGTGTGTGCCCTCTGAGGTCCTGTTCCACGGGGTGGGGTGAGGTACCAGAGAGTTTGTCCCCACAGGCTCCGGCAATGTTACAGACGACATGGAGAGGCAGGTGCAGGCCAACGACATCCGCATCCGGGTCCTGCAGGAGGAGAATGAGCGGCTCCAGTCTATGCTGTCCAAAATCCAGGAGGCAGCCCAGCAGGGGGGCCTCAAGGTGGGCAGCCTGGCTCCCCAACCTGAGAGAGACAGCCCTTGGGGACTTGGAGGAGGCACATGACCAGCAGGGCTTCAGATCCCACCCTGGGAACCTGTTGAAAGCCTGCCTTATCACCTGTGGCTTACAGGTTTCAAGCAGGCATGAGAGTGTTACAGTGCCTGCCAGCTCTGAATTCCCCCCTCCAGTCCTTGGCACCTTTATTTCAAGTGCATCCAGGAGCCTTGTCAGAAAGCAAAACTTCCCACACTTACTGCAGCTGGGGTAGCCCTGGAAGGCTTCCCAAACCCTGCCCCTCAGAGGAAGGGGCGTGGGTACAGGTTTGGGCCCTCCCTCTCCTCCGTGGTGATGGTGCCCTTTCTGAACAGTACAGAGAATTTCCTGGGCCTTTCTGATATTGGCTTTTTTTGCAGCTGATCCCACAGGACCAGCTCTGGGCCCCTCCCAGCAAGGACATCCATGGAGCAGTGCCCCCAGCCCAGGCCCAGAATGCATCTCCAGGGTGAGTAAGGCTTTGCCAGAGGTAGGGAGACGGGTGGGCAGGCTCCCCTCACTCACAGGGGATCTTGCCCTCTGGTCCTCCCTCAGGCCCCTGGGCAGGCAGCAGCTGCCTAGCAGCAGGACAGCCAGTGCGGGCAGGACCCTACCGTGCCAGCTCCAGGCATCCCCACCTCAGCAGCCCTGCAGCCGGCCCAGCAAGCCCTCCTTGGAGGACATGAGCCCCTCAACCAACTGTGCTCAGAACCCCATCCGGGCCTTGGCCAGGCTGAGGAGGAGACTGTCACCAGGCCAAGGCCAGGCCAGCCCTGCATATCAGCCCCAGGAGCGGCCCACGTAGCCTGCTGTGGGGTGGGACTAAAGGGCAGGTGTCTGGCAACCTACTCAATGTAATAATATAAGCCTTAGCCATCTGTCCACGGCAACCTTGACCTCACAGCCCTGGCTGGGCCAGGGGAAGAGTCCTTCCTTCCCCATTCTGGGCAGGGACCACCTAGTCCCCAGTCATGCAGGTCACCTGCCAGCAGAGGGCTGGCACACTGTGGGCCTTCAGTAAATGGGTGCTCTCTGCCTCTGTCCTGACAGGGCAATGGGAGAAGAGGGCACACCAAGGACAGAAAGAAGCTCTAGCACCTGGGCCAGGTGAAAGGCCCAGAGCAAGGGCAAAAGGGTGATGTGGACTCAGTGACTCCTACCAGTGAAGAGCAGGGTCAGGGTAGGGGGGTGTGTCAGGGAAGGAGAGCAGCTGCCAAGGTAGGCCCAGTGAGGGTGTATGAGGCGAAGGGCGTCAGAGAACAGGGTCCTGGCTCTGGGCTCACAGAGGCAGGCAGAGGGCAGGGAAGCCTTCCCCTGCCCCAGGCTGGGCCTGAGGCCTCCTGCCCCAGCTCTGACCCTGGGACAGGGACATTAAGGACCCAAGAAAGGCAGCCCTCCTTTTACTGAGGAACTGTTCACCTTCAAGAAATGTGAGTCACAGGGGTTTTCTAAATCCAGGAGGTTGGATTCCTAGAAGGCAGGGCAGGGTCTCACCTAACCAGACACCCAGCAAACTCTGGCTTTCCCAGGCCTGTCTCCTGGGGCCATGCCAGGCCCACAGTCCAGTTTTCCTCACGAAGCCTCCAGCCTGCCCTGAGTCACCTCATCAGTGAAGGATAAGCTCTAAGGCCTTGCTGAGGACTTTTCAGGGTCGGCACTCCCAGCTATGACATTTTTCCCTGGTGAGGTCAGCAGGTAGTGTGCCTCAATTTACAGAGAAGGGTCGAGAGGGGCCACATGTGTAGCTGAACAGGCCTGGCCACCGTCTGCCCAAGTCTCACTTCTGTGGAGCCTGGCATTCCTGAGGGAGGCTGGGATGCCCTGGCCCTGCCCCTCACAGGTGAGAGCCAGCCCTTGGGGTGGAGTCCCTGAGGCAGGAGGCATGGGCCCAAATCCAGGGGAAGGACCCGTCACAGTTCAGCTCCCCTCTGCTCACAGTTCTATAGGTCAGAAGTCCAGGCCCCGTGGCTGGGTTCTCCATTCAGGATCTTAGAAGACTCACATCAAAGTATCTGCCAGGTTACATTCCTTTCTGATAGCTCTGGGAAAGAACCCATTCCCAGGTTCATTCTGATGGCAGGATTCCAATTCTTGGAGCCGTAGGATGGAGGTCCACTTCTTTGCTGGCCATTGGCAGCAGGGGCCACTCTTAGCTCTTAGAGACTGTCTGCCTTCCTTGCCAAGTGGCTCCCTCCATCTTTAAGTCAGCAACAGAGAATTTCTCATGCATTGAATGCCCTTCCTGCTTCAACTTTGACTTCCTCTTCTTCCACCAACCAAAGAAAAACTCTCTGCTTCTAATGGGCTCTCATGTTAGCTTAGGTCCTCTTGGCTATTTTCCCTATCTTAAGGTCCACTGTACCATATAACATAACCTAATCATGGAAGATAAATCCATTAGACTCACAGTTGCAGGTTTATGACAGGGGATGTTCAGGAGGGCTGGGAGATCTTGGGGCCCATCTTAGAATCCACCTCTCATGTAGTAGAGCTCAAAGTGATTTTTCTGTCTTAAAACATCCACACAAATCTGATAGCTTATGTTAAAATATATCCATGTTTTACTTCAATATTAAACCTTCCCTACCCCAAATCTAAAAAAACCGGCTGCCCTTAAAAGATGCACCACATTTATCCTGCAGCTTCAAGTATCCTGGTTGGCAACCTGTAGCCCGGCCAAGAAGCACAGGACTGGATGGCTCCTGAGGCTTCTGGTCCCAGCCAGGCCTGGGAAGGGAGCCCAGCCGGACAGGCAGTAGCACTCACAGCTCCCAGTGTCCAAGGGCTGAGGGCAGTATCAATGGAGGGGCCTCTGGGTTGACCATCACAGCCTTGACCAAGATGTGTCCTGAAAGATGGTCAGGCCAGGGTGTCCCCAAGGCCAGACAGCTCCTCCCACAACCCAGACCCCAATAAATAAGCACAAAGCCCGGTCAACCACTGCAGCCTCAGCCCCCAGGGATGCCCAGACAGGCAGGTCGGAGAGCTGCCAGAGCCCTGGGAACAGCTGCACCACTCTGCACCCTCTCTCCCAGGGCCCCCACCCAGGGTCATGGGAGCTGCCTGTGGGGAGGGCAGACACAGACACCCCAGGATGGCAGAGAAGGGGCCCCAATGTGGCTTCTCCCTCCTGACTGGCAGGTACAGACCCTGCATCCTTAACTGGGGGCTGTGGTCCCTCCTTCCCAGTATGAATATGATGGGGTGCCCTGCCCCCCAGCAGGGGAGGCTCCTATCCTTCCTCCCACCGGCAGAGTTTCCCATCCATCTGCTGTTCTGTTCCACGAGCCCAGGCGTAGGCCCAGGGTGCAGGCGGGAGGGTCCCTTGCCCACGTGCAGAGACCCAGCTGCGGCAGCTAGTCATCTGAGTAGCGGTTCCCTGTAGGGGAGGAGGGAGAAACAGGGAGGGAAGGGTCAGGTGGGAAGCAGGTACAGAGCCAGCCAAGGGCCCCTACACTTGTGCTTACCCAGGACGTTGAATTTGCACAGCGGGCAGGTCTGCTGGAGCATCAGCCAGGGGTCCACGCAGTCTCGGTGAAACTCATGCTTACACGGCAGTACCCGGAGCCACTGCAGGGTGTGAGGCAAGGGTTCAGGCCCCAGAGTCAGGCCTGAACTAAGTGGGGATGCCTGGCCCCCACCCAAGCTGGGGAAATGAAACTCCTGTGGCCTGTTCCCCCCCCCCACCCCCCACCTCCATTCTGCTTTCCTAGTTACAGTGGAGAATGGGAGGATAAGGGCCTGGTCAGAATGGTTCTGGGGTCTCTCGGGAGTGGGTCACCTGATAGCTGGCCTCTGCCCAGGGCACTAACCTGCTTGTTGCAGAAGTAGTCCAAACACACGGCGCAGGTCTCAGCTCCAGGCTCCGGGGGCCCCTGTGCTGCCCTGCCCAGACGGCAGCGCCGAGTCTTGAGGGATGCCAGTCTCCGTACCACGCGGCGCTTGAACAGATCCACCTGTTGGGGGAGGGCAGGCGCAGTCAGAGGGTAGGCTGGAGGGCTGGGGCCACCGGGGCTCCCAGGAGCTGGCTCTTACCTGGCCTCCGGGCTCCCGCCGGCTCTGCCTTGACGCCTGCCGCTGGGCCTGGACCACAAGGCCTGTGCACAGGAGCATGGCCACCAGCAGGATGGCGTTCCACAGCTGCTGCAGGGGCTTCTGGGGAGGGGAGCAGGGTATCGGGAGTCCTGGGGCCACTCCACACTCCTCCTACAGTAAATCCACTCCGAGGACCAGGCAGGTAAGGTCTGTTGGCACTGTGTCCCTGCAGGCTCCTGGCTTCCTCTTCTGAAGCCTCTGTCCCTCCCATCTGTGTGCTCCCAGGGTCTGCCCCAGCTGTCTACACAACTCCTCGCCCAGCTGCTAAGGGGACCCACATGTGTCCCCAGCCCAGGCCTCTCTTGGGCAACAAAGTCAGTATGTTTTGCATACTTGGAGGCTTCTCTCTGGCAGCCTTACAAACTCCCCAGCCCCATCCCTAACCTGTACTTCTCCTGGTCTGTTTTCTTGGGCACCATCACCTACCCACTTCCGTGGGGGCCGAGCATTCACATGGTCCCCTGTGGCTTCATGCATCCCTTCCCTCTCTCCCACCCTCCACTCCTTGGGTGACCTGCTCCAGCCTCACTAGCCCATTTCCCACAGCCACAAGGATCTCACCTGCCAACCTGGTCATGCAGGACCCCTGCTGGACACTCTTCCCTGCAACGCCCCCACCTCCTGCCCCCTCCCTCAGGAGAAAACGCAAACTCCTCTAGCAGCCCTCTGGCAAGGCCCTAGATCCCCCACCCGCTCTGCTCCTTCTCATGTTCCCAGTTAGTCCTCACCTTTTCCGCTGGCTAATGCCTTTGGAAGTCCCTTGCTCCAGAGCTCTCCCTGACCACCAGGGCTAAGGAAATGCTCCCACTTGCCTCCCGCTGCCCAGCCCAGCCCTCCTCACTCTTTACTGTGTGCTTCCTTGCTGCTGCCCTTGGTGGTCTTCAGACTCCCACTGGTGGGAGGGAACCACATCTGATCTGCCTCAGCCTTTGAGAGGCCCCTGAGGGCCTCAGAGTTCTGGGGCGGGGGCGGGGGCATGCAGTGACCTTGACTTAACTCCCTCCACAGCATTGTGGCAGCTGGACCTTGACTGCAAAACAGCTGGCTCAGGAAATGGTGTGGCAGAGTCAGCAAACTCCAGCGAGCTCACCCACACAGGCCCACCGTTTCACAGGGTCTTTGGATGTGTTAGGCCTAATGAATGCATTCATGTAAAAGCTTTCTGCATTCCTAGTTGCTTTCTGCCATCATGTTCTTCCTCAGCCAACAATAAAGTTCAACTATCATCATGTGGGGGGAGAGAGGCGGAGAAATGATTTGCTACCGAAAGAGAATACCACTCTGGACAAGGCTGTGTGCTGCTAGTGCCACAAGATGTTAATCTTGCTCAGCGGAGGCACCTGAGAGACCATTATCAAGAGATGTCAGTAAGCCCCAGCTTCCCTCTCCCACCCTCTCTCTTCCGGCCTCTGTGTCCCTGTCTCCCTTGTGCAGCTGCTCCAGGAAGCTCTCCCCAACCCCCTAGGCTGAGATCAGATGCATTTGCTGTGCCCCAGAGGGCCCATGTCCACCACCAGCTCAGTGCGCAACCTAGCAGAGTGACAGCCATGGCCTGTCTCCTTCCCAGGTGGGGCCCCATGAGCCCAGGGCTGGAGCTGCTCTGCTGAGCCAGGCTGGCACGTGGCAGGACTCAGTGGCCATTGCAGTGTAAGCTTTCCAGGGTGGAACCTGGAGCTCCATGCTTTGAAGAAGCCCATGAGCACTGGGTGGGTGGAGGGCATGGCCGCCTTGGAGCGCAGCCTCCCCAGGCTCAGCACATCTTAGGGACCCCCAGGTGAGGAGAGAGGGCAGGGTCTGTCCATCCGAGCAGTAAGGGAGTGATTCATCTGACCTTTCTGATACACAGGTGCTGTAGCTCTGGATTTTGAGGCTGAAAAGATGGTGACTAGGCGCTGGGGTTGAGAGCTGGCTCCAGCCGCCCTTAAGACACGTCAGCTATCATGGCTAGCCAAACAACTGTATGGGCCCACCCTGGCCAGCAGCAGGGCTGTTCAGCTTTGCCCTCTGTACCAGCCAGACTGACCTGAACATTGTGTAGATTCCCGACTCCAGGCCCCTCGCCCAGCCTGCCCCTTCCCTATCTCCAGCCTTTCTGCATGCACTTCCTCTCATCTGACAGCCCCTCACCAAATGCCTGCCCCACCCAGAGGTCTGTGTGGGCTGCCCTCCAGGGGGAAATATGGTGGGGCTCACTTTTCTTCCAGAAAGTCCTTCCATTCCCCTAGTCCCAGTGGCTGCTCCTTCCCTTCAAGAACTGTGGTTCAGTTCCTGCTGCTCAAACAGGAATTAGCACAAGCTGGGCTGAACTGCGGAGGCCTTTTCGTGTGAGAGATCTTCCCTGCTCATCTTTGAGCCCTTCAGGACAGAGCCCGGGTGTCACGGGTCTTTTGGACCCTCCACAGCCCTTCTCGTGGAGCCCTAAGTGTCCTAGGATCTCAAAAGTTATCCGATGACTGCTAACTTACTCAAGAACTTCTAACACTGAAGACATTCAGGGAAGCACACCTGCCCGTCTGCTCTGTGCCCACTGTGAGCTTTATGTACACAACCCCCTGAAAACCCTGTGGCCGTGTGCTGGCCTTGGTTCACAAGCGAGGGACATGAGACCAGAGAAGTTAAACACACAGCCTGAGATCACTCAGCTAAAGCTGCAAGTCTGCCTGACTTGAAGCTGCTCTGCATAGTCCACAACCACCACCACCTACCGGAGGCTGCCCACCAGGAGACCTGCAAAGAGTAGGGACTTGAGAATTGCTTATGGAGGGAATGCCCCTCTCGATGCCCGGCATTGAGAAATCCAGAGACAAGTAAGACATAGCCCCAGCCTGTGGGAGACACCCATTCCCCGACACATACACAGCATGGCCTGTCCTAAGAAGCCTGTGAAGGACCTGACAAAGCACTGCTGTGATTTAGAAGAGGGAGAGAGGAACAGTGAGCTGAGGTTGTGAGGGAAGCTTTCCAAAGAAGGCAGGCAGACAGGGACATATAGAGACAGAGAAAAAGAGCAGGCACAGGCAAGGCCTAGTGGCAGGAAACCAGGGCATGAGTGAAGGCCAGTAAACGGCACAGGGTGCAGAATATAAGGAGAAGGCTAGAAAAGAAAGGATAGGTGAGCAATTAGGAGGGCTGTGAAAGCCAGACTAAGGAATCCGAGCTTTAATCTGCAGGCAATGGGCAGCCAAAGAGGGCTTCTGAGCGAGAGAGTAACATGACAATAGCAGCTGACATGGTGCATGACCCCAGTCAGGCACTGTACTGAGCACCCACCATGTCAGTGAACACTCATGTCAGCCCTGGGAGGTGGAAGAAGTGGTCCTGGCCACCATGGCCAGGCATGTGAGACGAAGCATGTGTGCGGTCCCACCTGAGCCGCCTCCCCCCAGGCACCCACCTGCTCCTGGGCCCGACTGCCTCCTAGGCACACCAAGTCCTGCCATCCTCCATAGCCATCCTTGGAGAGGCCACAGGTGGTCCACAGGGTCAGCTTCCACTCGATGTTGGCTGACAGGGACTCTCCGCTGGTGATCTCAGCTGTGGCCTGGGTCCTCCTGGGAGGGAAAGCCATAGAGGGGCCACACGGAAGGACTCTTGGGAGGAGAGGCCCTGGCCCATCTGCCCCAAGTATCGTCCCACAGCCCTTCTGCTTTGGCCTCTAGCCCCTTCCTGACTATTGGTTTTTCCAGTTTTCATATCAGCCAGGCCAGGAGGCCTGCAAGTCCCAGAAAGAACCTGTCAATCAGGAATCCAGCTTCCTCCCTGCTGGAGCCAATTCCCCTCTGTCCCTAGAGCTGTCTCTCCGCTCCAGGCCATGGCACCTTCTTCCAGTCCCCTCACCCATTTTGCAGACCGAGAGACTATAGCTTTAAGGTTAACAGGCAAAGCCCTGTCCTGACACCCCTGAGACCATGGCAGATTCAGGGCCCCCCTCAGCGTCCAGGCTCCCAGGCCCAGTCCTTTGGGACCCAAACCCCAACTCACTGCAGCAGTGCCTCCAGTAGCTTGGTGACGTTGGAAGAATAATGGAGGACAATCACTGGTCTGAGCAGAAGCTGCGATATGTCTAGCTGTTAATGGACAAAGAGGTCAGCCGACCTTGGTCCCCTCTTCCCTGGCCTGCACGCCCCCACTGCCTGAACAGGTTTACCTCTCGGACCACGTTGTGGTTCAAGATGAGGAGAAGCAGGGCAGAGGCTCCCAGGAAGAGCGCCCTCCGCATCTGCAGGGGGGACAAGGCAGAAGCTAGCAGGCACCCTGCCCACCTACCTGCCTCACCACCTACGACATGGTTCTTAGCTCTTGGCTCCGCAGCAAGTGTTTCCTCTGGACAGGCTGGCTGTACGCTCTTTGAGGTCGAGGACAGAAACTCTTATTCCTCCTACCATTCCCCCAGATGCTCTGTGGGACCCAAACAATTTTGTGCCTTCCCTGGTCCTAACAGGACAGGCTGCCCTCGGACCCTGGGCAGGAACTCCCCATTTTATACACTCAAAGCCTGGTGAAGCTTGCTGACTCTCTCTCCCACCTCCCTGCTTCCACTCCATACTGACTCAATTCTACGAACTGGGGGCCCTTGCCTCACCCAGGCCCAGGGTTTCTCTGCAAGCTCCTTAGGGGCCCACATGACAGTCTGGCTCTAGCAGATGCCTTGAAACCCCTTCCTCCAGCCCCGTTTCCCACATACACCCCCTGCACCTGCTGGACCAGGGCCTTAGGATAGGCCTGCGGGCCGCTGCCCTCACTCTCCTGGTGAAACTGGGCCGCCTGCTCCTTGCCCACGTATGCCACTGCAATCCAGCCTTCTACCGGCACCTCCTGCTCAGCATCCACGATGTCCATCTGTGGGGCAAGGGACCACGGGCAGAGGAGGGAGGGGGAAGAAGAGGGGTCGGACACACAGAGGATTCAAGGCCAGGGTTTGGAAGCGAGTGGAAAGGGGAAAGCCTCTGGATCTCAGGATTTGGAGGCCAGAATCTGGGGCCTGGGCAGCCTGGGGAGGGGGCGCTGGGCTGCTAGGGCTCGGTCCAGGATGAAGGCCGGATCTGGGTGCAGAGCCTAATGGCTCGGCTGCGCTCACCAGCAGCAGGCGACCGCCCAGCGTGGGTGCTGGGTCGGCTTCGGGGCCAATCCTGACGCCCTCCAGGATCAGAGCGTCCTGCCGCGGCAGCCTCACGTCCACCCTCACGGCGCGAGCCCCGCCCCGCCCCGCCCTGGCCGCAGGCTCGCTGCCGTCAGCCGCGGCCCCGGGTCCCGCCAGGCCCAGCCAGAGCGGCAGCAGGGGCAGCAGCAGCAGCAGTGGCGACGGCGGCGGCGGGGGCGGCGGCGGGGGCGACCTCAGCGAGGGGCGAGCAGCGGGGCCCATGGCGGGACCCAGCAAGCAGACGAGACGGGAGCCGGGGGTCCGGGGTGCGGGAGAGGGGGCGGGGGGGTGGGGAGCGGAGGGAATGAGGCCGCGGCCGGACGGGGCGGGGCGCCGGGAGGGGCGGGGCCGGGGCCGGACGGGGCGGGGCGGGGCGCCACGATGGCGGGGGAGGGGTTCTCGGCGACTCCAGCGCCCAGCCTGGGCCGCGCGCACCCCCTGGTGGCGGCGGAGAATGTGGCGCCGGCGGCCGCTGAGGCTGGAATGGGGCGGAGCCCGGGTAGAAGTCTGTGCAGAGGTGGAAGTCGGAGAGTTGGCAGTCACCGCTTGCGGCGTTGTCACACTGGCCGAGACCAGAGCAAGGGAGACCGAGGGAGGCATGATCAGGACTCCAGAAGGACAGGAACAAGGGACGTGTGATGGCCTGAAGGCTGGCTGGCCCTTGCTGTGAGCCAGCCTTATGGTCACACACGGTCATACGATGTGGTCTTGATCAAGTCACACCCCTCTCCTTCCTGGGCTTCTATCTCTCCGCCAGACCAAGCTCCAGAAGACAGAGAGCGAGAGACTGGCGTGGGAAGCAGATGGGCGAGATTGAGGCAAGGGTCTTGGAAGGGCCTAGAAAGGGGCTGGGGGTGCTTGCCTAGACAAAGCAGGCCAGACACAGTGGGTCTCAGGGCTGGTCACTTTACTGCGTAGTGAAATGGGCACGATATTAGAGCAGCCCTGCCTCATCTCTAACAATTTCTGATGCCTACAGGAATGTGAAAGGTTCACACATTGTCCTAAAACTCATCCTTTTCTCCAAAAGGTTGTGGCTGCCGGGAACTACCTCCTCTGAACCCTGAATCTTTTAAAAATTGTACTGGGGCGCCTGGGTGGCTCAGTTGGTTGAGCTTCAGTCTTGATTTAGGCTCAGGCGTGATCTCACGGTTTGTGAGTTCGAGCCCCATGTCAGACTCTGTGCTGGCTGCATGGAGCCTGCTTGGGATTCTGTCTCCTTCTCTCTCTCTCAAATATAAATAAATAAATTTTTAATGAAAATTGTATCCTGATAAAAGGGCAAAAGGCCAGATAAGCCACAACACTCTTTCCCTCGATATTTTATTTTGAAATTTTTCAAATACACAGAAAATTTGAAAGAATTTTATAGTGAACACTCCCGGTGTGAGTGAGTATAACCACCGGTGATGAACTGTCAAGATGCCCCTGAAGAATAAGATGGAGAGAATAAGACAGTCCGATGTAAGTCCAAAGACAGACAATCGGACATCCAACTGAGAAGCCAGAAACTGGCCTCCACACGTAAAATGTGGCTATGTCAGAGGGAGCACTGCAGTTAGGGAGTGGGGAGGGGCAGTATGATGGACCGTTTGGCAAATCGTGCTAAGGAAACGAGTTAGCCATAAGGAAAAGAAATGAAATTGGACCTCTACTGTGCATCGTACACAAAAAAATCGATTCCATGTGAATTAAAGATCTAAATATGAAAAGCAATACTTTAACCATTTTTAGAAAGAAATATAAGACTATTTTATTTACTTCAAGGTCAGGAGAGATTTTTTACTATGTAAAAACAGAGTATAAAGGAAAAAATTGAAAAAATGCATCCACAATAAAATGACAAACTTCTAAAATTGTTTTTAATGTTTATTTTTGAGAGAGAGAGTGTGTGTGTGTGCGGCAAGCTGGGGGGAGAGAGAGAGAGAGAAAGAGACACCGAATCTGAAGCAAACTCCAGGCTCTCAGCTGTCAGCACAGAGCCCAACACAGGGCTCCAACTCATGCATCACGAGATCATGACCTGAGCCAAAATCCGACGCTTAACTGACTCAGCCACCCCTAAAATGACAAACTTCTGTTCATCAGAACCTTGTAATAAAATGGCAGGGGAAGCCACAAACTGGGAGAAGGCATTTGCAAGCAAAGGATTCCTCCGCAGAATGTACAAATGCATAGATGAGGGCCTGAGGTGCGAATAGGCATTTGACAAAAGAGAAGCAGGAATGGTAAATAAATCTAAAAAGGTGCTCAACCTCATCAGTAATCAGGGAAATACAAGTAAGATCACAGGAGAGATCAACTGGCAAACACTTTAAATCTGACCATGTCACTGGTTGGTAGGGATGGGGAATAATGGAGTCTCTACACCACCGAGGGTGGTATGGCCTGCTTGTACTTACAGTTGGCAGCGATTTTACGGCAAATCAAACTGAAAATGAACACTCCCAGGAATCCCGCTCCTAGGAACACACTCTAGCATAGTGGTTCTCAACACAGACTGAACACTAGAATCATCTAAGGATCTTCTAAAAAATGCTGTCCAAACGCTACTCCAAATCAGCAGATCTCTGGAGGTGGGGCCTTGTTGCTGGTAATGACAAAAAGCTTGTACTCCAGGTGACGCTAATGTGCAGTCCCAGGTGAGAACGGTTCCCTGGGTGTGTGCAGAGCAGCCCTGCTTGAATAGCAAAAGACTAAAATAGCCTGACTCGTCATTGCTAGAGAAGAGATAAACTCTAATATCTTCATGTGTAAAATACCATGCAACAGAGAAAAACAGATGTATTAGTTGTGTGTATCATCATGGATAATTCTAATAGAATGCTTAGCACAAAAACCAAGTCTTCAAATAATATATATTCTTTAAACCCCAAAACATCAGGATTTATGGGCGCCTGGGCGGCTCAGTTGGTTAAGCGCCCAACTCTTGATTTATGCTCGGGTCACGATCTCCTGATTTGTGAGATGGAGCCTCTCATTGGGCTCCAGGCTGACAGCACAGAGCCTGCTTGGGATTCTTTCTCTCCCTCTCTCTCTCTCTCTGCCCCTCCCTTGCTTGCACATGCTCTCTCTCTCTCAAAATAAATAAACTTTTAAGAAAATTCAGGATGTATAAGATCAACACACAAAAATCAGTTGTGTATCTCTATACCAGCAATGAATGATTTTAAAAGAATATTAAGATAACAATTCTATTTATGATAGTTTCCATAAAAAATTAAATTACCTGGAAATAAGCTTAGGCAAGGAGCTGAAAACATGTGCATTGAAAATTACAAAACATTCCTGAAATTAAAGACGACCTAAATAAATGGAAAGACATCCATGTTAACGGATTGGTAGACTTAATATTAAGATGGCTATACTACCCAAAGCAATATACAGATTCAATGCAATCCCTATTGAAATCCTAATGACCTTTTTTGAAGACATGGAAAACTCATCCTAAAATTCACATGGAATTGCAAGGAGCCTTGAATATTCCATATTGAAAAAAAGGAACAGGGACACCTGGGTGGCTCGGTTGGTTGGGTGTCTGACTCTCGATTTGGGCTTAGGTCATGATCTCACAGTTTGTGAGTTTAAGCCCCATGTCAGGCTCTGCACCGACAGCGTGGAGGCTGCTTGGGATTCTCTCCCTCCCTCTCTCTCTTTTTATCTCTCTCTCTGTCTCTCCACCTCCCAAGTAAATAAATAAACATTAACAAGAAAAAAAAAAAGAACAGAATTAGAGTACTCACACTTTCCAATTTTATTTTATTTTTAATTTTTTAAATGTTTTTATTTATTTTTGAGAGAGAGACACAGAGCGAGTCAGGGAGGGGCAGAGAGAGGGAGACACAGAATCCAAAGCAGGTTCCAGGCTTTGAGCTGTCAGCACAGAGCCCAGTGTGGGGCTTGAACTCACGAGCTGTGAGATTATGACCTGAGCTGAAGTCGGACACTTAACCGACTGAGCCACCCAGACGTCCCTCACACTTCCCAATTTTAAAATGTACTACAAAGCTACAATAATCAAAACAGTGTGGTATTGCATAAAACGATCTAGAGATCAATGGAATAAAGAAATATACCCAGACATCTATGGCCAACTGATTTTCAATAAGGGTGTCAAGACTATTCAATAAGGGAAAGAACAGTCTCGTTAATAAACTGTACTGGGACAACTGGACAGCTACATGCAAAAGAATGAAATTGGACTCCTACCTCACACCATATACAAAAATTAACTCAAAATGGATCAACAGTGGGAATGCAAAATGGTGCAGCTGCTATGGAAAATAATATGGTTGTTCCTTGAAAAATTAAACATGAAATTACTATATTATCCAGCAATTCTACTTGTGGGTATATATCCAAAATAAATGAAGGCAAGGACTCGAACAGATATTCATACACCAATGTTCATAGCAGCATCATTCACAATAATTGAAAGGTGGAAACAACTGAAATGTGCATTGATTGATGACTGGATAAATTTTAATATGTCTAGTAATGGAATATTATTTAGCCATAAAGAGGAATGAAGTACTGACCCATGCTACAAGATGGTTGAAGCTTGAAACCATTATGCTAAGTGAAATAACCCACACACAAAAGGCCTAGAGATTGTATGATATATCCAGAATAGGTAAAGCTGTAGAGACAGAAAGCTGATTGGCGGCAGGGGCGGTGGGGTGGGGGTGGGGGATCGGAAATAAGAAGTGACCGTTTAATGGCTACAAGGTTTCCTTTTGGGGTGATGAAAATGTTTCAGAGCTAGATAGGTGCTGACTGACCAAGTATCACTGCCTTTTTTTTACTGTAAAATGGCTAATTTTATGTTATGTGAATTTCACCTCAATTAAAGAAAAAACCCGCGAGACTAACTATCTTTTTAAGAGATAAATTCATCTGCAACAAAACTATAAAGAAAGTCAAGGGAATGAGAAACACAAACTTCAGTTCACCTGTGGGATATAACCGGGGAAGGGCACCCACGAGTATTCTGCTTTTTTAAGTCACACGGGTGTTCATTATATGATTCTTTCTTTCTTTGCGTAGGTTACTAACATTCTTTCATGCCTTAAAGAATTGGGGTGCTGAGCCAGCACCCCAATTCTTGATTTCAGCTCAGGTCATGATCTCACAGTGTGTGAGTTTGAGCCCCACATCAGGCTCTGTGCTAACAATGCACAGTCTGCTTGGGATTCTCTTTCTCTCTCTCTCTCAATCTCTCTCTCTCTCTGTCCCTTCCCCACTTGTGTGCCTGCATGCTCTCTCTTTCCCTCTCTCTCTCTCAAAAATAAATAAATATTACGGGACCCCTGGGTGGCTCAGTTGGTTAAGCGTTCAGCTTCAGCTCAGGTCATGACCTCACGGTTCCTGGGTTTGAGTCCCACATCGGCTCTGCACTGACGGCTCAGAGCCTGGAAGCTGCTTTGGATTCTGTGTCTCCCTTTCTCTCTCCGTCCCTCCCCCACTTGTGCTGTCTCTCTCTTTCTCTCAAAAATAAATAAATGTTAAAAAAATTTTTTAATAGTTAAAAAAAAGAAAGTACTCTTCGTACTTTGCAAAATGCACTGTGCAGGCCCCTTGGTGTCCACTGACAGTCTTGTTTCTCCAATTCTGTGGATGTCCCAGCCCATCTGTCGGCCCCAATGACAGTGTTGCAAGGACACACCCTGTAATCAGGCAGGCCGTTGGCTCCGCTGTCCGCCTATCCCTATTTCCACTACTTGCTCCCTAACCCCCGTCCTGCCCACTGAGTCAAGGGGTCCTCACTGCCCCCTTAATGCACACACACGAACCAGGCACAGAGCCTTGCCTATACCTGTCACCAGCCTAGAACAACAAGTTTTTGCTTCCCCACAAATATCCACAGCCTAGCTTTCCATCAGTGGGAGCCTGAGTGCCCGTGTAAACTTGGTGAGTAATCAGAGTTCCTCTCCGGTCTGTCCTCCCACTGGGTAACCTTTAGTTACCTTCGAAGAGACAAGTGCTTGGGAGATAGTGCAAACGTGGCAGGGGATAGCCCAGCCCAGCTAGGGCCCTTCTGCTGTTGTGTGTAGTGGGTTGGGGTAGGGGGCAGGCAGAGGAGCAGCGAAAATGGGCACTACTGCTAGAGTATTAGTCCAGACACAGGGCAGCAAAGTCAGGAGACTGACTGCAGGGAATGAATGCCAGGAGAGGCCTTGCTTGGGATCACAGCATCTGAGGAGGAGGAGACTTGAGGACCCAGCAGGGAAGGAAGGGATCCCAGCTGGGAGAAGAGGCAGGCAGCTGGACCTGGTGCCGCCTTGGGCTTCCCTGCTCTCAGCGACGGACAGACAGGATGCTCAGCCCTGTAGGCCCCTCCAGAGGAGCCAGGCCCCTCAGATCCTAGCTTGCTTCACTTCTGGGGCTGGGTGGGGAGCTGGTAGGGACAGGGCTGTCACTCTTTCTACCATGTTCCTTGGAGTAAGCCACTTCCCTTTTCTTGGCTCGCCTCCCCAACTATAAAGTAAAATGGGAGTTGGACCAAACACTTTGGGGGTGGGGGAGGCTTTCACCAGACATGCTGTGATGCCAAGTGGCTTGTGTCTTGGATTACAAGGTTTCCTGGCCCTGGACTGGGCTGTGAACTGTGTGGAGAAGGCCTCGATGCACCCTGTCTCCTTCAGTCCCTAAAGTTGCAGGGAACCTAGGAAGAAAGGAAACTGTTACCAAAAGTGTGAGGCACGCGATGTGTTACCCCAAGTGGAACGGGGTTGGGCCACTGAAATGTTTTAGAATCAACACCGGTAATAGAATATGTGGTAAGGCTGGTGAATTCCATGGGCACAAGCCCACGGTTGCTCTCCCTTTGCTGTGAAATGAATTCTTCAATGTGATGCCAGGTTGTGCATAAAAATGGACAAAGCATTCCTCGAGGGATGCTGGAAGTAGGATGAAGGGCAGGGAAGTCAAGTCCACATCCAGAATGTGTCTGCCACCCAGGACTATCGTCCCGAGATGGAAGAGGGCCAAAGTAATCAAAAAGCCACCAGGTGGCAGGCTAGTCCCCAGGGACCACGCTGGGGCCCCCTGTTGCATTCTGCTGTTTTCACTAAGGGCCCTCGGGAAGGCAATGCCTAACTCAGGGAAGTGCACCCCACCCCTACCTGCATGGGGGCTTTCTGGACCGTGGCAGAACAAGAGAGGGCTAGGCTGAGGGGGCTGCATTTTCAGACTTCAGAAACCCTTGAAGTCCTTTCACCTAATAGGCCTGAGCTCCGGGATGTATAACAAATTTTCTTAGAAAATTCTTACACTGTCGGGGCACGTGGGTGACTCAGTCTGTTAAGCAGCTAACTTGAGCTCGGGTCATGATCTCACGGTTCATGGGTTCAAGCCCCGCATTGGGCTGTCAGCACAGAGCCCTCTTCAGATCATCTATCCCCCTCTCTCTCTGCGTCTTCCCTGCTTGTGCTCTCTCAATCTCTCTCTCTCTCAAAAATAAATTAACATTAAAAAAAAATATATCTGTCTCGTTACATTGCCATCTCCCTCCCCTCACCCAGACGCCCACAGAGGGGTGGTGACTTGCCGAAGATCGCACAGGGCAGGTGCAGAGGTACAGAGTAGCAGCAGCTTAACTGTGGTGTCAGGGGGAGGACGGGCTACCAAGCGGAGAGGTGGCCAGGGGCCTGCTCCTTCCCTGGGCCCAGCCCTTGGGGAGCAGAGTAAGTGCTGGATCCTGCCCACCGATGGAAGTGCTGCTGGGTTCTAGGCACTGGACTGGAACAGTGACCAGGACCAGCAATGGCTCCTGCCCTTCAGAATAGGTAGGAAACCATCACCACATATACAAGCCAGGTAATTTCGGATCACGGTAAGTGCTGTAGGAGATAAAATAGCATGGGGGGGGGGGTTGTTGCTGGGGGCTACTTCAGCTTCAGTACCAAGGGAGGAAAGGCCTGTCTGAGAAGTGGTGTGTGGATTAAGATCTTGATGGCAAGAATATTCCGGGGGGCAGAGGGGGGGTGGCCGGAGAAAAAAGAAGTACAAATAAAAACAGCCAATACATTTACTATGTTCCAGGCACTGTTCCAGGCCCCCTTGCATGAATTAGCTTGTTTAATCTCATCAAAGGCATACGAGGTAGTAGATTATCATTGCCATCCTATGGAAGGGAAATTGAGGCATGGAGGTCGAGTAACCTTGGTAGGTGATGGAACCACGACGTGAACGCAGGTAGTCTGACTCCAGATTCAGGGGGTCTCATCCTGTGCCATTCTGTTTCTCAAAGACACTGACCCGCCCTGAACAAGTCTGACTGTCAAATCTGGATTCTATCTTAGATGCCGGGTACGGGTATAGAAATGAAAACCCACTCTGTCCAAGGGAAGTCTCCAGGCTCATGCCAGCTAGTTCAGAGGCAAGGCAGGGTCTCCAGCACCCCTCCTGCCCTTCTCCACTCTCCCCTCCACTCCACTCGGAGGGGGAGTTCTGAAGTCCCTGCTCCCTGCCCCCAGCTTCTGGGTTCACAGCTAACTGGGCCACCTCATTCTAAAGGGATTTGACTCCTGGGACAACTGGAGACGGGTGAGAAAGGGCTTAGGGATTAGACAATGATAGCTGGGAAGGTAAGGGACTTAATTAGGGGGGTTCGGGTGTGGGAAGCGGGGCGGGGAGGGGATTTGTGTCTTCACAAAGCCAGGGCGGACTGCGGAAGTGAAGAGGAAGTGGGCGCCTTGGGAGGAGCTGGGCAGGCTCAGTTTCTCTTGTTCTGTTGTGCCTTCACAATTAACACATAATAGTACTAATAATCCCCCACAGTTGAGCACCCATCACTTTTTCAGTCATTATTTCACTTGGAATTCTCACAGCAGCCCTGGGAAAGAGGCAAGGATTGTTTTTCTCCCCAGGGAACAGGCACCTGGCGAAAGGTAGGTGACTTTGCCTCTGAGAAGCTGGGGTTTGGCTCCAGGCTCCCTTGCTCTCACTGCATTACTGCAGGGGGAGAGGCCACAGCAGGGGCCAAGGAGCTGCCTCAGGGGAGGGCTGCCACCTCCTAGCCTGAAGTCCTTGAAGACTCCTGCCCTCCTCACTGGGGGCTGGGGAGGAGAGGAAAGGGTAAAGGAATAGAGGGGTTGCCATCCTGTATTGTGGGCATTTGGGAAGGGCTGGGGCTGGGACCTGAGGGGCCTGGCAAGGGGGCTCCTTATCCCACCCCTTCTCCTATACTCCTGCGCTCCCGCGCTCCCTTGCGGCCCTTCAGCCTTCAAAGGTACTTTCCACCCGCAGTCTGAATTTACCCTAGCAGAGGTTCCAGTCTTGTTCAACACCAAGGATGCTGAGGCCCAAAAAGGAAAAGACCTTCCCACCCCCGCCATCCACACAGAGTGTCCCCATCTCAAGAGTCTTAGAACAGCCGCTCCCCACCACTCAAAGTTCCTTCCTGACCCCTGCCCCTCCTACATGCATGTCCCCTCAAGCCTTGATTCTTTATCTGACCCCCTACTGGCCCCTCTCACTTCTCCACAGCCCAAGCTCACTCTGGGCATGCCTCCCAACCCCAATACTGTAGGTCTAGGAGGGCAGTTTTCCTACTCCAGGATTACCACAGTGCTCAGTAAAATATGGGAAGGAAGAATGGAAGAAAGGATGGAAGGAAGGAAGGAAGGGAGGAAAGAAAGGAGGGAGGGAGGGAAGAAAGAAGGAAGGGGGGAGTGAATGGTTTTCAGGCCTCCTGCCTCCTCCAATATGGCGGAGTCCTGCCCAGTCATCAGGTCTCTTGACTGGGTGTGGAGCTTCCTGACTGCACCAATATGGTGGTGCTGGCCACACTATACTAGAATGATCTGTTGCCTTAGCCATTCTCCCTATGGACCAGGAACTCCTTGAGGGCAGGGCCTGGTTGGCCTCGTTCTCTAAGGTGTCCCAATGCCTGGTGACATGCCTGTTGCCTACTCATAGAACCAAGGCACGAAAGGCGCTCAGGCTTCCAGCTCCAGTCAGGAACTGAAGACTGGACCACCTGGGGGAGAGTACAGGCAGGTACAGGGGTCAGTCTATCACTGTTGTTTCCTCATACTGCTGCTGTCACCTCCACCGTCAGGGCCATGTCATCCCAGGTAGTGCAATTTTCTTCATTCTTTCCCCTACTTTGTTGCAAAAATATTAAGGCAGCTGAAAGTCCACATGGCAGGCTTGGGATAAGGAGAGGAGGCATGGAGGCTGGAGCCAGGGCCTTTCTGCATGGTCACAAGGGCTTTCTAGAAAGTTCTGCCTGGCCCCATGAAAGTAGAATGTTCTACAAATATTTGTTGAAGGTTTAAAAGACTGTTAACACTCAAACCACTGTGCCAACCTCAGCACCACCCCTTTCCCGCTGGCATCAGAGAATCAGAGGACAATGCACCCAGGGACCTCTGATCTGGAGGTCAGTGGCCTTGTTTTAGAGAAGAGTCAAACAAGGTCCAGAGGTCAAGGCAGATAGCCCCTAGGAGCACACCCCCTCTCCCCAGTGCTCATTGCTAAATAGTCACTGTAGTGCATTCACTCGAGAACACAGTCAAAACCCTGACTCTGAGGAGCCTGGGTGGCTCAGTCAGTTAAGCATCGGACTCTTGATTTTGGCTCAGGTCATGATCTCACAGTTCGTGAGATGGAGCCCTGAGTAGGGCTCTGCGCTGACAGCATGGAGACTGTTTAGGATTCTCTCTCTCTCTCTCTCTCTCTGCTCCTCCTCTGCTCATTCTTTCTCTTGAAAATAAATAAATAAACTTAAAAAAAAAAAAAAAAAGAAAGCCCTGGATCTGGACTCCCAGTCCGGTGTTCCTGCCCACGCCTATAGCCATGTTGCAAAGGAATCTCAGCTCCAGGGCACCAACTCCCAAGACTAGAACCATTAGTGACCACCATTAGTGACCGACCCCATGTTCCTTCTAGACCTCCTAGGCCCGGCAGCCTTCTTTCAGCTGTTAACATCACCTTGCCTGGCAAGGTATACTCAGCACAGCACACTCACGACAGACCTGGCAAGCAGCGGGGCCTGGATCTCACCTCGGGCCTGCTTGCCTGAGGACGGTGGGCTCTTCCTATTGGGTCAGGCCATTGCCTGATAGTCACCACTACAATACAGAGTAGTCAGTGTCAAGTTCAGGAGAGAGGGGCTACTGTTTGGCAGGACTCATGTTAGATTGGTTAGATCAGGGAGAGGTTCCTGGAAAGAGCATTCGATCAGGGTTTCGACGGCCTGGGAGGATCTGGCAGGAGGAAAGAGGAGAGAGAAGCAACTTTGACGGAGGCAGGACCAAGGTATGTCTGAGGGTCGGCACAGAGCTTCTTTGACTAAAACAAAAGTATGTGGAGGGGAGGAGTGGCAGTGAAGGCCACAAAGGACACTGCGACAAGATAGGCCTTGGCCTAGAATGCAAGTCAATGAGATTGAGCTGATGCCTGAAGGAACTAGGGAGCCACTGCAGATTCTGGAGCAGGAGAACAATATTCTTAGCAGGGAGAGAGAATTGCTGGACAGGGGTAGGGGGATAGAGAAAAGGTGGGGATGTGGAAAAGGGGCTCTCTCTTAGTAACCAGCTCAGAGGAATTTACCAGATTATTATTCTAGGATTTATATTATCAGATTAACTAGCTCTTCCATAGTGGGCCAGAGATAGGTAAGTTTCAGTGGAGGAAGGAGAAGAAGGTAGCCACCGGCCCTGGAAAAGGCAGACTGGAAGAAGGGTACTTCACTTAGGCCTTTATTGGGGGTAACTCCAGATGCCTGGGGGCTTGTTTGGGGCTGAGGGAGATTTCCTGCTGGGTAAATGTTCTCCTTGTGTTTTCCTGGGTAGCTCCAGGCTAGTGTAAGTAACTCAGAGGCTAGTCCACACCCTAGCCTGTAGGTGCCTGGAAGCTTTGGGCCCAGAAGCCAGAGACTTGAATACAAGTCCTAAATTTGCACATATTCGTATAAGATCACTTCTCTCCCTGGGTTCCTCAATAAAGCACCTGACTTACAGGGTCACCCTAGGCTTAAATGAAAAGCTAGATCCGAAAGTGCCTTGTAAACTGTAAAGTGCTGTAAAGGGGCTCTTCTACTGTTTTCCTTTGAATGGGCCCTACATCTTGCCCCTAGAAGGGTCTTATATAAAGATTTCAGCCACATGTCCAACAAGGAAGGCAGCCTTGTCCTGCCGTAAGTCAGAAGGCGATGGTTCTTACTTGAACTAGGACAGAACTGCTGGGACAACCTAAAAACTCCTCCCGGAGGTGGGGCTTGGGGGCTTCTCAGTCACAAGAGCTGAATCCAAGACCCTCGCCTCTGCACCTTGTAGTAGACCTTCACGGTAGGGGCCGTGTCAGGTACAGAGCAGAGTCCTCCCAGGTGTCTCTAAGAGGCCTGCTGCAGCTGGCTCTCTGCCTTCTAAATGGGATTGTCTTGCTTTCTACTCTCCTGGAGACCTGAGTGTAGAGTTAGAGGGGACCCTGCTCTGAGAGGTGGGATGCCCACAAGCTCCTGGGCCCAGCTCTGCATGAATTCCAGGCAGTAAGTGGTGGTTTTCCATGTGCCAGGCACCAGGCGAAGTTCTCCGCATCTGTCACACCACTAAAAATTTTGGGTCGTGCTCTCTCTGGGCTTCTGTTTCCACAGCTGTCAAGTGAGATGAGCTGCCTGATCCCTGAATGATCTGTGCTTATGTCTCCTTCCCAGGGCTCCCTCAGCACTGGGCTCTGTGCCTACTGGAGCATTTCTTGCATTCATTCATTCAGCATACATTTATTAAACAGATCCTGTGTGTAGGATGCTGCGCTGAGGGTAGGGGGCCTGTGGGGATTCAGAGATGAGTAAACCAGGGCGGTGTGCCCCAGGACCTCATGGTCTAGCAGGGCTGATGCTACTAAGCAGGGTCACACTGTGGTTCTGCCGGTTTCCCCTGCCTATTCTTCCTTTCCCCTTCTCTCTGGCGGTGCTTCCATCAACCACCCAAACCTTCCCATGCTTCCCATCAACCACCCAAACCTTGCTTATCCCATTGTGCCAGCAGGAAATTAATGGATTTCCTTTCCATTTCCTTCCTACCCCATATTTTAGGGTGCAGCTCCAGTGTCACTCCCACCATAAACCCCTCTAGGATCCTTAAAACCCAAAGCAAATTCTCCTTCTCAACCTCTCAGTCACTTGCTCTCTTTGGAACACTTATCTTGCTCTTATATTCTAGGTGATGGTGCCTGTATCTTATCTTTGGGAGGAAAGATGGTGTCTGATTCATTTCAGGGTTCCCAGAATAGTGTCTAGGGCCTGGCACACAGTAGGAGGAAAGAATGGTCCAGGATACGTGAGCAGCTGCTACCACAGAGGTAGGAAGGGAGTATGTAGTGTGTGTGTGTGTGTGTGTGTGTGTGTGTGTGTGTGTTGGGGGGTGGGGAGACAGAGAGGGCAGGCTGTTGAATACAAAAAGGAGGAAAGGGCTTCATTGTATGAGGAAGGGGCTGTGAGACATGGCAAGACAGTCAGATGGCACTGAAGCATTCATCACACACAAGTCAGACTTGTAATTACAGGAACCCAGAGCTCTGGCCCCTGGGCAGAAGTGGGGGAAGGAGATAAGCTGATAGCAGGCCTGCTTTCATTGAGCTGTGGCTTTACTGAGGCTTCCTCTGTGTCCACCCTACATCCCCACCCAGAGGCCAAAGCCTGGCCAGGCAGGCGGCAAAGGGAGGCTGCGGGGCAGGGCAGACTAGGGAGTGGTCACAGAGGCAAACCCTTTGTTAGGCACCGAGTGCATAAGGCATGGAGTGACTTATGCATGTTAGCGCCCTTGATCCTCTCAAGCTGACTTGAAATCCAGATCATCACCTCCATGTTGTGAATGAAGAAGCTTGGGTGCCCAGAGGTGAAGCCGCTTGCTGAAGTCTGTCAGAGAGAAGTGGAGGATTTAGGATTCAAACCCAGGTCTTCTGATTCCCAGAGAGGAAGCAGTCCTCTCTGCTGCTGAGGAGCAGCTCTTGGAGAGCTGGGCAGGTCAGAAGCAGAGGTCAGGGCCCTGGGTTGGGAGACCTGGTCTCTGGTTCTTTGTCGCACAGGGCTGACTGCCTCACGGGTGAAGGGGAAAGTCTCTCAACACTGAGAGGCCCCAAGCTGGGTTGGCAGCAGTGGTCCAAAACCCGTGGCAAAGAGAAAGAGGGCAGGGGCTCCAGAGAGAAATGGCCAAGACCACGGTTCATCGCCGGCGATGTCTAGGCTTCAGGACTTGCCCCTCTCCTCCGCGGCACCCGTCTGGGGGAGTGAGGTTCTGTTCTATGGGGTCTGATTGCAGGAGAGGTCTTTAGTTAGCACCTAGATGGGGAAACTGAGGCCCAGAGAGTCAGGTGTCTCGTCCAAGGTCACGAAGCTAGCTATGGATAAATATCAGACCAGAACCCTGATTTCCTGACCTTCTAATGTCCACTAGACTCGGCCCGGGTGGGGCACTCCTGGTGGCCTCCTGCCCAGGTCTCCGACTTCAGGAGGACGGAGGGCGACGCGCCAGAGGCTCCCGCGCCCAGCGCATCCCTCCCTACTACACCCCTCGGGATCCTTTAAGAGGCGGGGCTTGGCGGCCAGCCCCGAGGCCCGGGCAAAAGGCTGGGACTTTACTCAGGCGGCAGAGAACGAGCCCGTGCTCCATCAGCTGCCGCAACCGCCGCGCCCGCGCCCCGGAGCCACGATGAGCGGCAGAGTCGGCGATCTGAGCCCCAAGCAGAAGGAGGCACTGGCCAAGGTGAGTCTTCACCCTGGCCCGGCCCCCGCCCCCGGCCCGGGGCCTCCACCTTCCAGCGGCTGAGAGCCGGGAGGGAACTGGGCGGGGGGCGAGCGACCGTGCGGGACCGGCGGGCGGCTGGGGGAGCTGCGGCCGGCGGCACCTGGCGCCTCGCGCCCCTCTCCCCGAGGCCTGCCCCTCCCTCCCTCCGCCTGCCGAGGAGGCCCCGGGGAAGTTTGGCCACCCCAGCCTTAGCCCCGAGCGAGACCTTGGCGGTGCCACCTGGGAAGAAGTGGTTGCTTGGAAGCCCTCGGAGGTAGCTAAGGGCACAAAGGCAATATTCATTCTCAAGACTGGCACCCGGCCCCTGGGGGCTGGGGCTGGGGCAGGGCCCCAGGTTTCCTCCCATTTCCGGGAGGTTTTCCTCTTACGGGGACAGCGGCACCCTGAACAGGGCCCTGACAGCTCTTTAGGATACTTGGAGACCCCCTTCTGGGGCACCAAGTCTCTCTGCCGACCTTGGGCAAAACCCATCCTTCTCTGTGTGCTCCTCGATGAAACGAAATGAGGGGTTGGACCCGATGATGTTGAAGGGAGCACCCACATGTGAAGCCTGGAATCCTATCAGCGACTCACTGGGTTGAGGTTAGTTTGAGCTCAGACCAGCCCTCCCTTGTCCTGCAATCCAGGCCCCTCCCTGGGACTGGGGCAGATGCTCTTCAGAAGGCTAGAAGGTAAGCCTGGCTTTACCTTGGCACCTGGGCAGAGGAGGGGGGCAGCAGTTTGAAAGCTAGACCCCCCTTCACCAACTGAACCTACTTTTTGCTGCCCTTGAGGAGAGGGGAGATTGGCTGTTCTTGGAGCCAGAACGCACTGGGTCCAGTCTGAAGGTTTGGAGGCTCCACGCTGAGCAGTTTTCCACTGCTGGGCAGGGGGTGGGGGGCCAGATGTCTCCTGCCATGGCAGTGGGGCCGAGGCACCAACCCCATGAAGGCTCTGCCCCAGGCTGGGCCTCCCCGATCCCAGGAAGCCTGGATAGGGAGGTTTCAGGTTTTACTGCTGACCTGCAGGGGAAGTCAGGCAGAGGAGGGATTAGGTGGTGATTAAACTGGAAACAGGGGCTGGGTAGGGTCCTTGGTGAGGGGTGGCTTCATGCCTGGGCCCTGGATGAGCAGTTTCCGTGGGAGTCCGGGGGTTGGGATGGGATGGACTGAGTCCCTGGCTGACCTAGGCAAGGGGTGGAGGTGGCAGGTCCTCATTGGTCCCCTCTGTGGCTGCCCTGTAGGTCAGTGAGTAGGGAAAGGTGAGTGGCTAGGAGCAGGAGGGATGGGGAGAGCATGTGGGGGTGTGCTCACCTACTTGGAGGTGGATGTGGTGTCCCTTGAGGTCACTGTCCACATCCCTTGTTTGGCACTCCCTGCACTTTCCCCCTTCGTGGCTTCCTGTTGGAACTGTTCCCTCCACCTGGATTGCCCTCCTCCCTCCTCCTGCTGCCTTTGAAATCCTTCAAGCCCAATGCAAATGCCATTTTTTTGAAGTCGTATGAGACCATTGTCTTCCTGGGCCAGTCATAATCAAACTTTTCCCTCCCTCTGCTCCCCCAGCACTTTGCTCACCAGTCCATTACTAAAGGGCACAAGACGGCCATGGAAAGAGTGCACTCTCTGGCCTCGGATAGACCTGGGTTTGCATCCCAGCTCTGCTGATTACTAGCTGTTCAGCCTTGGGAATGTTACTTAGCCTCTCTGAGCTCTAACTTCTTCATCTGTAAAATAGGGACAGTGAAACCTCCAGGGACTCTGAGTGAGGCATAAGTGCCAAGTTCAGTGCTGGGCTCACAGGGAACACTTGGCAAACTGACAGCGTTTACCGCGGCACATGCCAGATGCCAGAGTGTCTACTGTCTCAGTTAGCTGGGAACACATGTGCCCCTGTGCCCCACTGGAGTGTGGAAGTGCACACAGCCAGCAGAGGTAGTGTCTTACTCCCTTCCTGCCTCTTCTTCGCTATCCACTGAGGCAACACAGTGGACTGTGCAGCCCACGTGCTCAGCCGGTGTCTACAGAGTTGCCCCGTGTTAAAGAGGGGCCTAGCAAAGTCCCTGTGGAGAGCCCAGAGGGTGTTCAGGGTGGGACCTGCCGTTCACCCTACTGCGTCTCCCTACAGTTTCGGGAGAATGTCCAGGATGTGCTGCCCACTCTGCCGAATCCAGATGACTATTTTCTCCTGCGCTGGCTCCGAGGTGAGGGAATCGTGAGGGAATCGGGGCTGCGGGGGGGCCCGGGCAGGGGCTTGTTCTGGGTAACAGAATGGTACACTCCGGAAACCCTGCCCCTGGCAATCTGAGAAGCTGGAGAATTCAACCTTTAGAGCCCAAAGGGCTCTGGGCAATTAAGTAACCTTGACCCTCCTATTGAGTAGATAACAACACAGGCTCAGAGAGGTGAAGTAACTTGCTCCAAGTCACACAGTGCTTGAGCTACAGGCAGAGAGAAGACTAGAGCTGGTGGGCTGACTCCCAGACCGGTGTCCTTTCCATCCATTTGATAAATGCACTCTCCTGATGGACTTGGGGAAATGGATTGAGGAAAAGCCTAGGAAGACCCAGCCACGTGGGTGGTCAAAGGCAGAGCCAAGTGTACATACAACCAGAGTGCAGGCCCCTGGGAGAGGCCGGCCCCCTCAGTGGCTTTTTGGGATGTCAGGCCACCTACTGCCAGCAGTTTAGGCAGCTTGAAGGAGGGGGCAGAGTGCACGGGGACAATGGGGAGCACTCAGCCAAATCTAGGTTGATGAGACTGCCCTCAGACCACTACCAGGCTCCAGAACCTCAAGTTCTAGTACTAGCTCTGCCCTGGCCTGGCTCTGGCACGTTGGCCAGGGGCACACATCTGCTTTAGGCTCCTCTCTGGTAGAACAGGACCAGACAGGGATGTACAGGATGCCTGTTACAGGATGTAACATGACAGAACTCTGCGAGTGGTAATGAAATGTACACGTTTCTACTAGCATCAGAGTCCAACTCAGCTCATGCCCCAACTCCTGAAATCTCTCCTTTTCCTCTGCTGTGGTTCAAGTCATGTGCTACTCTCTCTGGTTCCTGTGACACACTTTTTTTTTTTCCTTTATAGAAACTTTCTTACCAGACATTGAAATAATAGCGAAAATTCCACTGTTTTAGATTGGCAGAGATTCAGTTGTGATGTAGAATCATAGCCCCGAATATTAAAGTACAAGTCATGCCTGATTATCTCTTTATAGACAACGGACCCACACATACATACCCTAGGGGTCTCGGGACAGGTGAAGAGATGTGTTTTCCTTTTCTATCCTGAAAAGGTGCTAGTAGGCACCCCAGGGCAGGTGCAGCCAGGGAAGTCACGCGGGGCCCTGTGGGCCTCTGGAAGTGCCACTTGCCCTTTTCCCCAAAAAAGCTGTGACCGCCCCACCGACACCACCCTCAGCACACTCGGATTGGGTGGAGGGGCGGCACGGGGGCGCAGTGGGCGCAGTGGCGTCAGTCCAGGGATGGAGGATGTTTTGCTGAAGGGCCTTAGCTAGAAGTGGGCGGGTAGGCAGTGTGGGAAGACTGTGCTGCCTTAAAGAGCCAGCTGCAAGATGATCAAACACCCCACCGAGCTGCTGTTAGGTAGAGGCGTGTGGTTTCAGAGAGCTGAACAAAATAACGCCGCTCTTTTATCTAAGAGAAGGCCACCTGGGCTCCTGGCACTTGGTTTCCCGGGCCTTCCCAACTCCTCAGTCCTGGGATAACCCCTCTCTTTGCAGGCATGTGGAAGAGTAGAGTCATCCTCATTTGCCGGATAAGACAACAGAGGCTCAGAGAGGGGAAGGCACTTACCTGAGGGCACACAGCTAATGAGAAGCAGAATCGGGGCAGAAACCTAGGGCCCCAGGCTCCCAGGCCAGCAGTCTCTCTAGAAAGCCACAGCTGTCCTCTGAAGACAAGCTCTGCCTCCTCAGACAGAGGAAGTATCTCCTCTGCATTTTGTGCCTCGCGTTTCCTGGGCAGCAGCTCAGGCCTGGTCAGACTCTGCTATGAATTTCAATTATCATTTTTGTTGCCTTTTTTTTTTTCTTTTCTTTTTTTAAGGAAACATTTTCTCTCTCTACCTTTAATTCTAAAGGAAACATTTTCAAGGCACTTGCCAGCAGAATATCTTTCTTTAACCTAGGTGTGAGCTCGGGCTTCCACTCTTGGCCTCTTCCCCTCACGTGTGTTCAGTTTTCTGCTGGCCCCCAGGCCCCGAGAGCAGGCACACAGATCTATACTGCTTCCTCCTGACTGGGGCTGAGCTCTGGGCTCCCCAACAAGGAGGGTCAGACGGTCAGATGAAAACAAGGAGGTGGTAGAAACACTGTGCGTGGGGGTTGGGGGGAGTGGGAGGGTGCAAAGGAGGTCTGAGGTTCTTCACTAGGACTAGGAAGTGATCAGATAAGAACCCAGGACAGCTGCTCCTGGGCCAGCTTCTCTGGCAGTGCCCTAAGTCCTGCTTTGAGCTGCTCCTGACCAGGGCAGCAGGAGCCATGCAGAGGCCTGACTCAGCATGCATGGGGAGGCACCAGGCTGGGTCCTGTCAGGACCAAGTGGCAACTTGGGGAGGGCCCTCAAAGAAGACACTGGATGTTGGACTCCAGCCGATACCGGTTAACTGGAGAGCCACCTGGAGATAAGGGGTCTCACAGTTCACTACCGCTCCTTCACAGACCGGCCGGGCTCCCCCATCATGAGAGCATGTTGCTTTGTCTCTTTCATGTGTTTCTAGACCATTAGATGATTTAGTCGCAGATGTGCAGTATCTTGTCCAAGGTCAAACAGCCAGAAAGTGGAAGGTCTCAGAGGCAAACCCAAACTAAAAGCTGTCCCCTGCTGCCATGATGGCACATGAAAGGTGGCCATCAGAAGAAACTTCCTAAGAGTGAAGGCTGTTCGGTTCTACAAATGTGTGTCCAGCACCAATGACAGGGGTGGCATTGGTCAGATCTCTTGATACACCCTTTGGGTGCAGGAGAGTGGACTGGATTTCATGATAGCAGAGTCAGGGAATGTGCTCGGCCACTCCCAGAGATCAGTGATTAAGGTGACAGTCCAGAGGGCAGTCTGTCTGGCCCAGCTTCCAGGGCTGTCAGCAGATCTAGACGCCAATCAGATCCACAGAGGACATGCAGCTGGGAGGGACAGTTCAGAGGTCAGTTGGCAAAATTGGTCAGAGTCGGGATCTCAAAAACTCTTTAAAGGATGAAACAAAGCTGACTGTAACAAGATGAAGTCTTATAGGGATGGGTCCAGAAAACCACCTCACAACATATGGGACGGGGGCTTCGCAGCGGCACAGCTGAAAAGGATTTGGGGGTTTCAGTTGACTGTAAGCTCCATCCGAGTTAAAGGTGTGACTGTTGCCAGGAAAGTTCTTAGGCTTTATTGGAGAAGGGTAGACAATACCTGGGGCCGTGCTCAGTTCTGGACGGCATACGTTAAGAAGGGCACAGGCAAACTGGGAAACATCTAAAGGGAACTTCTGTGGGTGGACTTGAAATCAGGCTGTGAGGCATGGTCCGAGGAAGGATCCATGGATGGATGACATGATAACTGAGGGGACTCAGGTGGCAGCACAGAGTTCACCAGTATTGGAGAGGTTGTCACATGACCGAGGGAGCGACCCTACTTTCCTAGCATCCCAGCCTTGGATGTCCACTTAGTGTACCAATGAGGACCGAGTGCAAATAGCAGCTCCGATTACCTGGAAGCAGGTGACTTTTGTGGGGGTGTGGGGGTGGGCAGTGAGGTCTTTGTGTTCAACCTTGAGCAGGATGACTTGGGGTTGGAGCATAAAATGAAGAGTTGGCCAGGTGAACTTGAATTCTGAAGCTTTCCAGGAATCACCACAGAGGGAGGAGGGCCCTCTGTGTCCCATGAGGGTATACGTGGGTCCTTTGAAGACAGGGCAAGGTTGACTCGCGGCTCATCAACTCCTCTACCCTACTGGGATGTTCTGCCAGATCCACCCCAGATTGCGGGGCAGCTGTGCTCGTCT
This sequence comes from Paguma larvata, assembly GCA_030068075.1. Taxonomy (NCBI): domain Eukaryota; kingdom Metazoa; phylum Chordata; class Mammalia; order Carnivora; family Viverridae; genus Paguma; species Paguma larvata. The sequence continues at coordinate 67,877,980 of CM057835.1, forward strand.
TTGAACTGTGGGTCAAGTTCTCAGAACTGGATGTTAGCCCGTGAAGATTAACTTTGTGTAAGGGGAAAGGCAGAATGATAAAGAGGTCCAGGGTTTACTTTCCATGAGAGAAGATAAGATCTTTCACCTATCGCATCCACTAGGGTAAAATTCTTTTCATCCTGAGGCCGGAAGGCTCTAGCCACCTGCCCTGATCTTTGACCTGCCCTTCAGGGGCTGTGGTGTTCCAGAAGCCCCCAGTGAAGATCTTCAAATTAGCTTCTGCATGTGGGGTGATCTGGGAGTCAGCCCCTGCATGGAATAGGGAAATCTCCCTGTCCTTGGATTACCAGTCTGCTAGTCTAAACCTGACTACGTTTCCCTGTTACAGCTAGAAACTTCGACCTGCAGAAGTCCGAGGCCATGCTCCGGAAGGTGAGATCCATTTGGCTTCATATTCCGCTGTTGCCTCCATTCCTGCCTGTTGGAATCACACTGGGCTTGGACTTCTTTTGCCCACCCTGCCCATCTAATCACAGCTTTTGGCTTGTGTGACATATCTGAGTATTAGCTGACCACTGTTGCTTTATACCTCTGTGACAAAGTGCATTCCCTTCCCTGGAAACAGAAAATTTTATATTTCTGGGCCAGCCAAGAATTATAATCCCTTCTGCCCAGAACTCTAAAACAGGCTGTGCCTTCTTTTCCATTCCTGCCAGTTGCCTCCTCATGACATGCCTGAGATGCGATGGTGGCCTCTTCATACTGTCGTCTGTTGCCTCTTAAGGGTTCCCCCCACTCCTGCTTTTTTAAAGCCCTGACTGTGTGTTTGCAGCACGTGGAGTTCCGGAAGCAAAAGGACATAGACAACATCATGAGCTGGCAGCCTCCAGAGGTGAGGACAAATGATCTTGCCCCATCCCTGTGTTGGGTCCGTTAGATCCACAATTTGTATCCTGAGTCTGGCGGGCTGGAACTTTCAGAGGAAAGATCTGACAATTCCAAGTGAGCCCCAGTGGTTCCCAGAGTGGGTGTCCATTGGCACCCAGGGGAAGGCTATGGAGGGAGAGCTTGATGAACCCATGGGAAGGCCCCAGGATACAGGGAAGGCATGACTGCCCAGGGCCTGCTCACCAGGTGCCTCCTCTGTGTCTTTGCCCAGGTGATCCGACAGTATCTGTCAGGGGGCATGTGTGGCTATGACCTGGATGGCTGCCCCATCTGGTACGATGTCATCGGACCTCTGGATGCCAAGGGTCTGCTCCTCTCAGCCACCAAACAGGACTTGTTCAAGACCAAGATGCGGGACTGTGAGTGGCTTCTTCAGGAGTGTGTCCGCCAGACCGAAAAGGCGAGTGGGCTTAGCACGGTTGAAAATGAGTCCACCACAGTAGAGGTGTCCAAGCAGAGGCAGGCAGATCACACAGGGATTGAAGCACAGCTTCGGGGCTGGGGCCCAGACATTTGGGTTTCACAGACGAGTGAAATTTCAAAGTTCTGGGGACGGACATATGTGGCCAAATTTTTAATTTTCCAAGTAAGGACTTAAGAGAAAATTTGCAGGCTACTGTTGCCATAATCAGCCCCCAAAACTCTAGGAATGGCACAATCTCAGAATACAGAGCAATCCTTTAAATCGAAGAAGTTTAGTTTCATAAATAAATTACATTATCATCGTTTTTCTCATCCATCTGGGCACCAGTAAAAGCTTTGTCACGGACCAGCCTGTCCTTGGACAAGTGTTTGGGTACCGCTCACCAGACGAGCTCCGAGTCTGTATTCAAAACAAAAAAGTGAGGACAGGTGATTCCCTCTCTGAGGAAAAGACTGAAGGGAGAGCCGGAGCCACCCCGACCTTCTCTCCTGCCTTCCTCTTCGGCTATTGTAAGGATCCAGTGAAATAATGTGATAAATTTGGGAACCCTTCAACGCCATCATTCACGAACATACACTGAGAACCCAGTGTGTGCAGAGACTCTGCAGGCCGGGGACACAGAGAAGCATCAGGATGCACCCTTAAGGGCTTAGGTTGGACAGGAGTCTCTGTGCCTGCTCACCAGAAAAGTTGCCCAGCGAGGCCCCGCGGACTGAGCACTACCAGGTGCTGCACACAGCGAAAGAGGGAGGCTACCAGGTCAAGCTGCGGAACAGAAGGGACCTCAGATATAACCTAGATCCACCCAGTTGTTTACTGGATGAGAACGGGGACACCTAGGCAGGAAGAGTGATTAGCCTAGGCCATAATTCTGGCCTGGGTGTCATTATTTCAATTTGGAAGACCCTTAGGATGGCCCTGCCCAGATCTGGTTGCCATATAGGCCCATGACCAAATCGGCAAATGGACTGAACTGTGACTCTCTGCTCCTCTGTCCCCTGCAGATGGGGAAGAAGGTGGAGACGGTCACCCTGATTTATGACTGTGAGGGGCTGGGCCTCAAGCATCTCTGGAAGCCTGCGGTGGAGGCCTATGGAGAGGTGAGGAGCGAGCCCCTCTGCTCTAGGATGCTCTGTAGGTGAGGCGATGGGGGCGGAGTCTAGCCTGAAGGAGGCGGGGCCAGCCTCCCTGGTACAGAGGTCTGGACCCTCCCGACTCTGTGATTTGTTTCCACAGTTTCTCTGCATGTTTGAGGAAAACTATCCTGAGACACTGAAGCGTCTTTTTATTGTTAAAGGTAGACGGGGACTATCGGTGATGATGTCACATGGGAAAGAGAGGGGTGAGCCAGGGGAGGGGATGGATCTGGGGACCCCTGACAAATGCAGACTGAGTTACAATTCACAAAGCTTTTAGGATTTATTACCTCCTGGGAGCCAGCCAGATGGGTGAGATAGGAAGGCAATACCCACTGTCTAGACAGGGAAGCTGGATCTCAAAGAGGGGCCTGTGCCTGGCCTCGTCTCCTGGGCTGTGTGGGTTCCACAGCCCTAGGGAGCCTGTGGCCTGACACAAGGGGCTGTGGAGGACACTGTTAGGGACAAAGTGGGCCTTGCTCCCGGTCTCACATTGCCCGGTCTCTGTTCCAGCCCCCAAGCTGTTTCCTGTGGCCTATAATCTCATCAAGCCCTTCCTGAGTGAGGACACTCGCAAAAAGATCATGGTCCTGGGGGGTGAGTAGCCCGGACTCTTCTCAACGCCACTGGATGCTCTGTGGCCCAAACTGCGGACAGCGTTAGATGTATCTAAGGTGAAGGCTTCCTCTGCTGGTTTGGGACCCAGGAGCAAGCAGGAGCTGGGCTAGGGTCTGCCTTTCTGTTTTAATAAGAACTCTTTCTCTCAGACACTCTAGACACTGCAGATGCAAAGATGAACAAAATGCCAGTCTTGCCCTCAAAGAGCTTACGGGGTGACAGGAGAAAGACCTTTAGAGAGAAAGCGATGATACAAGCTAGAAAGGGTACTAGAAATGGCAGAGAGAAGGTGCCACAGAGGTCACAGGAGCGGAGGTTGCTTTCATTAGAGGCAACTAGGAGTGGCTTCCTTTGATGAGCACCTACTGTGTGCCAGCCCCCGCCCCCCGGACTAGGTGACAAAGATGAATAAGACGGAGTCCCTCGAAGAGCTCCTGGCCCTCTTGGAGAAGGGAGATGCAGACAATACGTTATATGTAAAAGAGAGGAATAAAAAAATGAGTGGGGACATGGAGCGGGGATACTCACCCCCTCCTGACCCAGGAAGGAGCGGATGTCTACCTCAGCTGAGTGCTATGGAATGAGTAAGAGGCAGCCAGATGAAGCCAGGCAGGAAGCTGTTGGGCAGAGAGAACAGCACTGAGGAAAGACCTTACACACTGAGGCTTAGGTGGTTGTAGCGAGCACAGCAGGGCATGGTAAGAGGTGCCGCTGGAGAGGGTGCTGGGAGCCAGGGCACAGGGAATCTGGGTGACCATGCTGAGAAGCGGACATGACTCTACAGGCCCCTGGGAGCCACAGGAGAATTCTGAGCAGAGAGGGTACCAGGATTGGATTTCATTCATTCATTCATTCATTATTTAACTTTCTAGCCATTTTATTTTATTATTTTTTTAATGTTTATTTATTTTTGAGAGAGACAGAGATGGAGTGCAAGTGGGAGAGGGGCAGAGAGAGAGGGAGACACAGAATCTGAAGCAGGCTCGAGGCTCTGAGCTGTCAGCACAGAGCCCGACACAGGGCTCAAACCCACGAACCGTGAGATCATGACCTGAGCTGAGTTGGACATTTAAGCAACTGAGCCACCCAGGCGCCCCTATTTTATTATTTTTTAAAATTTATTCTCAAGTTAGCTAACATATAGTGTGGTCTTGGCTTCAGTAGATTCCAGTGATTCATCACTTATGTATAACACCCAGTGCTCATCCCAACTGGTGCCCTCCTTAATGCCCTTCACCCATTTTCCCCACCCTTCCTCCCCCATCAACCCTTAGTTTGTTCTCTGTATTTAAGAGTCTCTTATGGTTTGCCTCCCTCTCTGTTTTTATCTTATTTTTCCTGCCCTTCCCCTATTATCATCTATTAAGTTTCTCAAATTCCACATGAGTGAAATCATTTATCTGTCTTTCTCTGACTTATTTCGCTTAGCATAATACCCTCCAGTTCCATCCACATTGTTGCAAATGGCAAGATTTCATTCTTTTTCAACACTGAGTAGTATTCCATTGTATATGTATACCCCATCTTCTTAATTCTTAACCAGGATCAGATTTTATTTTATTTTTTTAAAAAAATTTTAAGTTTATTTTGAGAGAGAGAGAGAGCGAGAGAGAGAGCGCACAAGCTGGGGAGGGGCAGAGAGAAGGAGAGACAGAATCCCAAGCAGGCTCCATGCTATCAGCACAGAGCCCAACGTCGGGCTCAAACTCACATAATGTGAGATCATGACCTGAGCTGAGATCAAGAGTCAGATGCTTAACCGACTGCGCCACCAAGGCACCCCAACCAGGATCAGATTTAAAAAAAAAATTTTTTTTTTTGGCATTTATTTATTTTTGAGAGAGAGAGAGAGAGACAGAGCATGAGCAGGGGAAGGGCAGAGAGAGAGGGAGACACAGAATCTGAATCAGGCTCCAGCCTCTGAGCTGTCAGCACAGAGCCCGACGTGGGGCCCGAACCCATGAGCGAGATCATGACCTGAGCTGAAGTCGGATGCTCAACCAACTGAGCCACCCAGGCGCCCCCAGGATCAGATTTTAAATGGAGACACATTTTACTGGCACGCTTGCGAAGGACAGATACCAGTTTGCACACTGTGGCCACAGTCCATGCAAGAGGTGTTGCAAGCCTGAGCTGGGGTGGTGGCAGTAGGGATGGAGAGGAGAGGACCGACTGGAGACTTACTTAGGAAGTGAAACAGCAGAACTCAGTCGACTGGATGTAGGAAGGAAGGAAGAGAAATCTAGAATGACTTTCTGGTGTCTGGCATAAGCAATCGCTCTGGCGCAATTAGTTGAGCTAGAGAACACAACTGGGAGAATAAGCTTGATGTGGAGTTTGGGGAGTCTCTGAGATATACAGATGTTGGGGGTATTTGAGCCTGAAACTGAGGAGGGAACTCCAGTTTGGAAATTTGGGAGTTATCAAATATAGGCAGGAGCTAAAACCTTGCGAGTTGATAAAGGCTGCCTACAGAAGAGCGGAGGCTGAACCCTGAGGATGATCCAAGCTCAAGGGTAGGCAGAGCAAGAGGAGCCCACCAGGGAGAAGGAAGAGTGATTGATGAGGCTGGCAGGACCACACCCGGCAGGGATTGGGTATGCCGGCGAGCTGGGAGAACATCAGGGCACAAGGGGGAAGCGGGTGCAAGAGATGCACGGGAAATCAAGCCAGCCAGGGACACAGAGGAGCTAAGTTTTACCAGAGCATTAAGTGGAGTTGGGAAGAAAAGACCACAAAGGTAGATCAGGTCTGGCTTCTGGCAGGCTCGATGCCACCTGTGGAGTTGAACTTAGGGGTAGGTAATACGGATTCTGAGGGTTTCTGAATGTTCACCATTAGACAACACATTGAAACTGGAGATCTTCCCTATGTGTATTAGTGAGCCCTGGGAGTGGCATGGAACATTCTAGAAAGCATTCTAGAAAAGGACCTGGAATCTGGTCCTGACTCTAGCAGCAACAAGTTCTGCTTCTTGGTGCCTCAGTTACTCTCTCTGTAAGATGGGAAGTTCTTTCTGGCCTTATTCCAAGTCTCCAGCTGAGCTGGGGGATGAAATACAAAATCTGAGCAAAAGGCTCTGATGGTTCTTGGCTTTTCTGCTGCTACCACCCACCATGAGCATGCGGCGGTTGGGTTTCCTGGCAGCGGAGCTGTAGAGAAGGTGCCGTCTGTTCTCCCACCCACACCTGAAACTCTTTCAACCAAACCCATTTCTGGCTCGGAAGATACAGGATCTTCAGCAGAGGAGAGAAGACATTTACTTTGGGCTGGTCAGTGGAGCTTAGGAGCACAGATTAAATCACCCCCAAACCATAGACACTGTGTTCCAGGAGTTGCATGGTCCTGGGACCCTGAAAATCAGAAGGCCGGGAGACCCTGGACAGTCTCTGTGGGCTTCCGGCCAGCACTAGCAACAGAGGACACTGGGTTGTACCCCGTGACTTGGAGCTGCTGCCTATTTATGGTCTATATAGTCAGCATGGAAAGGTTTCCAGCATCAAAATATTGTACTTGGCTGATCCTAGTTTAGGAATTGGGGATGGCAAAGTGGTTCTCAGAATGGTTGCATTAGAGTCAAACTCTCCTAGTCAGGAAAGGGCTTGGTTATTTAAAAAAAAAAAAGGGAGGGGGGGCCCAAGTCACTGGCAGCTTAGATAGCCTGAAAAACAGCAGAAGTGAAGTCATGGCTGGGGTAAAGCCAAGGGAACCCATTTCAGGGGCCACTCTACAGTGGTGCACTCTAACTCACGACTGAGCACGATTTGTGTAGATGAAAGTAGGGGATGAGACACAGGGTTGTACAAGCCTCCTGGAATTCAGTCTACCCAGGACAGATCGTGTTGATTCAGGCCTTCCTGCCTGACACATATTCTGTTCCCTCTGTATGGGATGCCTTTCCCTTTCTTCATTCCCTCCGCTTGCGCTGCAGATACTTGTATCGCCTTCCTAGGAGTGATAATATATTCTCATGCGCGTAGGGCACTTAACGGTTTATGGCATCTTCTCAAGCACTAGTTCATTTCACCCCCACCGAAGCCTCGCAGGGTGGGAGGAACCAGGCTCAGAATGAAGTGATGCCCAAGGTTGCTCAATGGCCAGAGGCAGGGGAGACAGGACTCTAGATGTTCTGATTCTTAGTTCAGGGCAGGGCAGTCCTCTAGGTGCTGGTTCCTTCGGAACCCCCCGCAGAGCTCTGTGCATACCACGTACTCCGGCCTGTGTTTTGCGTCCTAGGGCAGACCGGGTTTTTCCTAGCTCTTTTGTGTGGACTACCAGGGCTGCGAGGAAGCCTTGCCTAGCGGTGATCCTTTTTTTCTCCTTCCTTCCCTCTGCTACCCAGCAAACTGGAAGGAGGTTTTACTGAAATATATCAGCCCTGATCAGCTGCCTGTGGAGTATGGGGGTACCATGACTGATCCTGATGGAGACCCCAAGTGTAAATCCAAGGTATGGGACCCGTGCCCCCTGCCGCATAGCCCATAAAGGCTGGGGGGTCAGCTGCGAAGCCTGGCTCAAATGCACATTCCAGTTCATTCTGTGCTCTGCTTCTAGATCAACTATGGGGGTGACATTCCCAAGAAGTATTATGTGCGAGATCAGGTGAAACAGCAGTATGAGCACAGTGTGCAGATTTCTCGTGGCTCCTCCCACCAAGTGGAGTATGAGATCCTCTTCCCCGGCTGCGTCCTCAGGTAGTGCTCTGGACCCTTATAGGCGGCCTGTGTCTGTTAGCCACAGGCACCAGTGGGTGGGCCGGGCTGGGAGAAGCCCTGGGGGCAGGACCCCAGAGAGCGCACACAGGCACGGAATCACCGTCTCATTGGGTGGATGTCTCCTGCAGGTGGCAGTTCATGTCGGATGGTTCAGACATCGGTTTTGGGATTTTCCTGAAGACCAAGATGGGGGAGCGGCAGCGGGCAGGGGAGATGACAGAGGTGCTTTCCAACCAGAGGTACAATGCCCACCTGGTCCCCGAGGATGGGACCCTCACCTGCACCGATCCTGGCATCTGTAAGTATCTCTGTCTTGGCTTAGAGCCCCTGTCCTCGCTGTCTGTCTGTGAGGTCCCTCTTCATGGATTTACGCTCTCGGACTGTTAGAACTAGACAAAGGGCTCCATCAGTTCAACCCTCTCCTTACATAGATGAGGAAACCTAGGCTTGGACAGGTGCAATGACCAGGTGACCCTGCTGGTTAGCAGCAGGGTGGGACTCTGACCAAATACTCCCAGGTAGAAGCGAGTCATGGTGCTCGGTGATCACAAGAGTTCAGAATACCTGCTCTCTGGTCCAAGACTAACTGGGTCTGTGACTGTTATCAGACATTTCTTGGGGATGCTCCTCTCCCCAGACATCAGAGAGGCAGAACTCGCCTGGGTGGGTGCAGGGATCCCAGGGTGAGCACTGCTGAAAAGCCCAGTCTCGATTACTCTGAGCTCATTCCTCTCCACCTTGATCAAAAAAACGGCCACAGACCATGAACAGGAAGGTTAGGCGAGAGGCATTTGAAAAAGCGTTTTTGACCTCACTCAACTTTGTAGTATCGATTAAAATTCCCTTTTAGCAGTTCTACTTCTGGAAATTTATTGTATAGAAATGTTTATACAAAGACACAAAGATATAGGCACAGGGATGTTCCTAGCAGTCTGGGAAACTGGCCATAAACTAAATGGCCTTAATTAGATCTTGTTAAATGAATTATGGTCCATGCATAGATGTATATAGAATACAATATACCCATTAGAGAGAATAAATTGACACATAAGATGTCTGGTACATGTCTAAAAAAACAAAAGGTGAAGCATAGCATATGGTATACACTCTTTTTTTTTTTTTATGTGTATATTGAAAATAATTCTGGGGAATAGTAGTTATCTCTGAGATGGTAGAAAGCTTATAGAGGGCTTTAATTTTTTACATGAGTTCTGCAAATAGTTACTTTACAATGACGATGTACTACATTTATAAGCAGAAAAACCACACACACACACAATTCCTTTCCAATCTCGTTTCCTTTCTATTAGAGCCAATGGGCCAGGTGTGGAAAATCAATGAGAGCAGGGCTTTATTACCGAGCTGACTTGCATTTGACTACGGGCTAGTCCTTAGGCAAGTGACTTAGTCTCCCCGAGCTTCGGTTTCCTGATTGTTATAATGGGGATAAAATTCTCTACCTCACGGGGATAGGTCTGTGCAGCACTTAGCATAATGCCGGGCATATGACAAGCCCTCAGCACACTGTGGTCACCATTATTATTATGAGGGCAAGACCTGGCAGGGAGAAGGGCCATCCTGGAGATGGTGTTGGAGATGGGAGAAGCCGTGTACCCCGTTTCTAGGGCAGCAACACCAGGAGATCCGAGCTAGCCCCCAGATGTCTCACACCCTCACCCCGATCTCAGATGCCGTGTACTTCCCCACATGCCAGGCAGCCTTCAGTCTCTACCGCCCCTTCCTCACAGATGCTCTGTGGTATGGCTCCTCGGGGAGGAGGAGTATTCTTGTTTGGGAGCGCGCAGCCAGGTCCTTGGAGGAGAAGGCGTATTACTGTATGCTGCAGCAAGAACAAGTCCAAGCACACCAACCCAGATACTATTATCCACAGAGCATAAAGTATTTTGTAGATAGATAAGCTTGAATTTTTAAAAAAAGTTTAATGTTTTATTTATTTTTGAGAGAGAGAGAGAGAGAGAGAGAGAGAGAGAGAGAATACGAGTGGGGGATGGGCAGAGAGAGAGGGAGACACAGAATCCGAAGCAGGCTCCAGGCTCTGAGCTGTCAGCCCTAACTCACAAACCGTGAGATAATGACTTGAGCCAGTCAGACGCTTAACCAACTGAGCCACCGGGGCACTCCAAGCTTGAATTTTTAAAATATTTTTTAACTTTATTTATTTATTTTGAGAGAGAGAAAGTAAGAGCAAGCAAGCTGGGGAGGGGCAGAGAGAGAGAGGGAGAATCCTAAGTAGACTCCATGCTATCAGTGCAGAGCCCAACGTGGAGCTCGATCTTACAAACCATGAGATCATGCCCTGAGCCAAAACCAAAAGTCAGACACTTAGCCAACTGAGCCACCCTGGAGTCCCAAGCTTAAGTTTTTTTTTTTTAATGGACAGGGAAGCTGAGGTATTGAGAAGGGATGTCACCTCTCCCACAAAATAGCATGTGTAACCACCAAAAGACAGAGGTCATAAGGCACTCCTAGAGTCCTGGTCCAGTCTGTAGGCCATAGCCTATTCCAGAGATGATCAGGCCTGCCTTGATGTGACCGAGAGAGAGTGGAGTCCCAGACCAGGGAAGTAATTTACCCAAATCCATGCAGCCAACAGCAGTGTCCCATGCATTTTCCAGTAGTGCTCCTTACCGACCCTAGCACCAGAAGGACACGGCCTGAGAGAAGACCAGGAACCTTATAACATAATCAGGCTCAGGTTTGCAAATCCCAAATATATTTTAGCTCTTCTTGGATACATTCCCAGATGGAACATTTTATCTGCCCGTGGGGCCTTGACAGCTGCTTCTTGTCCACTCCAAGGAGGATTAGAGCAGGTCACAGCATCCACTTCCCCTTCCCAGGTGTAAAGACAATGAGGTGGGATCAGCTGTTGTCTGGAGCCATGGCTCAGGTTAGACCTGAGCCCAGAGAGAGCGCGGTGTTAGCTTACAAGCTTACCTGAGGGAGGGCAGTGCCCTTGGAGAACCAGGTGGCCCCCTGCAAAGTGGAACATAATCACCCAGTGGAGAAATTAAAACTCTGTGCCAGCCTCCAGTGATAAGAGCACATTAATCCTCCCCAGGCCACATGGGTCCTTGCCCAACTGTACTTAATGACTGAGAAGGAGAAACAAAGCCTGAATTGATTTCACCTATTTTTTTTTTTTTTTCTTAACTAATATTTCCTGAGGGCCTGAGTGTAGAATACTTGGAAAGAAGAAGATTCAGAAGAAAAGATCTGGACTTTGTCTGCCAGGAGTACTTAACATGACCTAAAAGACTAGATGAAGGTTCAACAGTACTGCCAGGCTGTGCTGGGGAGAAAAGAGTCCAGGCAGGCTCCAGGAGGCCTGGTTTCTGAGTCCAGCTGTGCCACCAACTCCCCAAGTGTTTTGAGCGGGTGTCTCTAAGTAGTTTTTGCTTTCCTTGTTTTTTTTTTTAAGTTTATTTGTTTATTTTTTTATGTTTTAAGAAGTTTTCAACGTTTATTTATTTTTGAGAGACATAGAGACAGAGTATGAGCAGGGGAAGGGCAGAGAGAGAGGGAGACACAGAATCCGAAGCAGGCTCCAGGCTCTGAACCGTCAGCACAGAGCCCAACGCGGGGCTCGAACTCACAGACCACAAGATCATGACCTGAGCCGAAGTCGGCCACTTAACCAACTGAGCCACCCAGGCGCCCCTATTTGTTTATTTTGAGAGCACGCAGGAGTAGGACAGAGGGAGAGGGAGAGAGAGAATCCCAAGCAGGCTCTGCACTATCAGCACAGAGCCCAATGTGGGGCTCAATCCCACAAACTGTGAGCTCATGACCTGAGCCAAAGTCAAGAGTTGGCCACTTAAACGACTGAGCACCCAGGCATCCCAGCTTTTGCTTTCCTTCTTAAAATGAGGGGAGTGGGCTAGAGGAGGAGGCCTTTTTTTTTTTTAATTAAATTTTTTATGTAGGTTCCATGCCCAATGTAGGGCTTGAACTCACAATTCTGAGATTGAGTCACATGCTTGGCCAACTGAGCCAGCCAGGCACCTCTAAAGCAGGAGGTCTTAATCTGGGGTTTGTGGACTCCCCATAGATGTGACTGTGAACTTTAAAAGACCAAACACCTCCCTTTTACAACATACAGTGTCTAAGATCCCCTTTACTATTCGGAAATGAAATTCATGGATAATATAACCCATCTAAACATATCATTTAAAAATCAATATAATCTCCCACTGGGGGAGATTAAAAGGAAGCTAATTTATAATATATATTTGTTTCCATACATAAACAAGAGGGCACCATTACACCCATGTGCCAACACTCTTCAGAATGGTCCCTTTCCCATTGGGACCCCCTGCCCTCAAGGGTCCATGATGGGCTCCAGGGGATCTGAAATGGTATGATTTCATCAGATTCTCAAGGGGGCCAGTTCCCCAACAAAGGCTGTGGAGCCCTAGCCTGGAAGATCTCTGAGGGCCCTCCAGGCCTGTGAGTACATGATTAGTGTCAAAATAAACCATGCAGTTCATGAACTCCACTTCCCTTGGGCCTGGGCCTCAGAACAGCCCCTTCCTTGTTTCTGAGAGCAAAATATCATACAAGGCAGAGCCATCTCAATCCTGGTGCTTGGTCCAAGGAGCTCAGACCTTCCCTTTAGCATGTCTGATTCTGGTTGCTAGGGCTCTGTCATCCAGGATAGTGAGGAAGTGTCTCTCTTTCCAGAGGGATTACTGGTTCTGAAAGACCTCTGGTGCAGAGAGAAAATCAACGAGTAATACTCCCTTCACACTGTGAAAAAAGTGTGGGTGGTGTGTCTACATAAGGTCTAAACCATGCATTTTATTTAGGGGCAGGAAAGGGGAGAGGTTAAGTCTCAGGATTAAATATACTTTTTGGGGGGCTCGTTTTAAGCTTTTATTTTTGCTGGGAAAAGCGAGAGAAGTCCAGGATAGGGAAAGGGCAGAGCGAGTGTTTTTGTTCTCACACTCTGTTCTCTTGAAGGGGTATTTGACTGAAATGGAACAACTTCTCAAAAAGAAAAGGGTTACATTAAAAGCAGTCTGTTCCTCGGCCAAGGCTTCAAAGCCTTCTCTGCCAACTGCATGCCCACTTTGAGTTTTCCTAATCTTTTATATTACAAACAGGGGCGAAACGAGCATCTTTGTCCATTTATCTTTCTGTGGGATGAATTCCTGGTTCAAACCTTGGTCAGAAACTGAACAGGGCTCATCGTTTTCCAGGGCCCGAGGCAGGCAACAATGCAGACCAGAGGAAAACTGCAGCTCTGTCACCTGCACCATGTGATGCAGTGACCTTCTTTTTATACGCTATAAAGCAGGATTCATGCTGAATTCATAGTTACTTGGAGCAATAGTATAGTAGTATTTATGGATTACCAACCCATATGAGACACATAAGTAGCCATTGTTCCCGCTACTCCTATTATTATGACAGCTACTGCTGCTGCTAATTTTGCCATGCCATTTCAAGGCCCAGTTCAAGTTCTAACTCCTCTGAAAGCCTTTTTACATGGTTTCAGTCCATAGGGCCCTCTCCTTCCAAGCTGTTACCAGATGTGGTTGTCTCTCTCACTCCTCTGGCACTCGGCATGTTCTGTCTCATATATTGTTTTTCTGTCTGTGAATATCTTGTCAACCTAGCTTGACTTAAGTTTCAGAAGGTGAAAGGCCATTGCTTATGCCACCTTCAACCTCATTATGAACCACACTGCCTTGCTCAGTCAACAAAACTCACTACTCTTTGTTAGAATTGCCTAAATGTCTGGTTTTCTGCCTCCCCTCAGATGTCCTGCGGTTTGACAACACCTACAGCTTCATTCATGCCAAGAAGGTCAGTTTCACTGTGGAGGTCCTACTTCCAGACAAAGCCTCAGAAGAGAAGATGAAACAGCTGGGGGCAGTCACCCCAAAGTAATGCCTCCTCCCACAGAAGGCCTGGCTCCCTCAGTGTCTCCCTGTCAGTTTCTGTCCCTCGTAGCAGTGATTTGTACCCAGATGCCCCAAAAAACTGGGCTACAAGAAAGACCTTGGGCTGGATTAGGGAAACTTCATTTCAGAATTAGGAAGAGGGAGAGTAGCAGGAAGGGGTCCCCTTGCCTCTCAAATTGCTAAGGAGTCCCCAGGGGCTGGGCACCATGATAGGATCTACCATCTTATAAGCTGTGCCAACTTCACCTGTCCAGTGCCAGCTGAGACAGGAAAGGGAAGGGTGGGGGGAGATGGGGGTGGCAGCAGGGAATAAATTAGAAAAAGGGGGAGAGATTGAGACCTGACACTTCAGGGAAGCCAGCTGTAGGGGAGGAACTTGTTCCCAAATGAAAATGTTAAGTCTAGATCATAATGAGGAGTATAGCAAAGTAGCAGGTTGCTAGAGTTACGGTGGGGGTCAAAAGCTCTTCTAAACTTTCTATCACCAAGGTTGGGATCTTTTGGCTTTGCCTACCAGGTCTCAGAAGATGGCCTGAATCAGTATAGATATTCCCACTCAGGGGTAGACAGGGAGGCCACCTTGAGATTTCTGCAACTCTTGGGACCCACTGGCTGTCTCTTTAATTACTGATTGTCAGTGACTCAGCTTCTCAGGACAGTGAGATTTGGTACCCAGCCACTGTCCTCCAACGCAAACAAAGCACAGGAAAATTACCTCCAGGGATCCCAGCTCCATGATGGGCCAAGGAGGCTAAGGGTGAGGGTGAGTCCTGAGGCTTCCACCCCCCTTTTCAGTGCTGCCAGTCTCTTAAGTAACTCTCCATTTGAGCACCCCACGCAAAAATGACAAGTGGGATCAAAACAGTAGATCTCAGTGAGGGCATCTCCCAGTCTGAGTCTCCCACAGCGCCGGCCAGGCCGCTTCCTGACTGACCTCAGCAATGCTTTGGCAGTCCCATCTCTGTGGGAGGCGTTCGACGGGTGCATTGGGTTCCTGGTGTCTGGCGGGGAGGCTGCCCGGGCAGGGGGCCAAAGCCCAGGCCAGCATCTGGGGGTAAGCCACAAATAGCCTCACAAGTCCTCAGCCCCTCCATCCACAGTGACAAATGGATGGCCAAGGGGGCGCTCGGCTACCGGGGACTGGAGGGCACGGACGCTGGGGGCAACCACAGCACTTAACACCACGCCCTGCAAACGAACACTGGAAAACGGCCGCGTCTGGGCCATCGCAGGAACTCCTTTCCCTCCGAGACCTAGGCCCTGGCCCAGCATGGGAAGATGAAACTGAGTAGGAGCTGGGCTGATGTTGACCCGAGCGGCCGGAGGCTGCGTGGGCGTCAGCCAGACCACTTGGGAGGAGTCATCCCGACCTTGGTTTACAACGCTCTGTTAGGAAAATTAACCAATGAATAAAGCAACACTCAGTGCACAAGAAGTGGAAATCAATGCCCACCGCCTCGCTCCCCTCTGCCGCTCGCTCAGAACCGCAAATTTATGCCTCAGCGGCACCTAGCCGTCAATAGGTAGGGCATGCGCAGAAGCCACCTGCTACTCCTCTCTGGCGCGCGCTTTCCCGTGGGACCCAACAGCCGGCTTGCTTCCCGATTGGCCCAGCCTTCCGCCATCTTTGTTAAGGGCACCAGGGCGTGCTCCTTGTCGCCTTCAAGGTCAGGGCGGAGGCCCCGCCCGACTCTGTTTACGCACCGGAAGGTTCTCGCGCGCTGTTCAGTGCGGGTCTGGGGAGTACGTGCAGTGCCTGCGGTGGGCCCAGAGTGGGAGGGAAGCGGACGAGCGACGCTCACGTGGTGCTAGGGACCGTCTCCTAATTCCGCTTCAGCCCTACCGGTGTTTTCGGAGCGGGAGATCCCTTTGGACCCAAGCCCAGCTTCCTGCGAGGTCACCGCCTACCGGCTGCCCTACGTGACCGTACAATGACAGAGGCTGGGCTGAAAAGCGGGCCCTTAATATTGAATCAGTGGTCTTTATTTTCCCTATCTTTATTTGATGACAATAAAAGCTCATTCTTTTAATGAGCGCTTACTGGGTGCTACGCAACAACCCTGTGCTTAGGGCTCTGGGTTGTTGCAGAAATTCAAGGAAATAATACGCGCAAAGCTCTTAGAAGAGAGTCTTAACAAGTGAACGCTCAGTAAATATTGGCTACTCATAAATTTTACTGACGTGGCTAATAGGTGGCACAACTGGGTTTCGAACCCAAGACTACCTGTCTTTAATGGCTGCATCTTCGCTGGCTGATACCTCATTGGAAGTGTAGCCCGCATTTGAACCCCAGTCTTTTAGGCTCCAAAACTACCAAAGGGTTCAGAGCTTTAGTGAAGTGCACTCATTGCCCCCGTGAGTAAACTGGGGGAAGAGTCTTAGTAATCACTACCCCCAAGACCACACATTCTCTTCTGCCCATTTCCCTGAAGTCTTGTTTCCCTTGCCTCATTCATTCATTCATTCATTCATTCGTTCATTGAAGGCCCTGCCCTCAAGAATCTTGGTCTGAGGATTATACCGATCCAGTTAGACCCCAGAGCTTGATAAATGAACATGGCACCTGCCAGGAAGGCACTCGAGTCCAAATATCCACCTCACCAGGGTGCTCACCATTCACTCCCCCAGGCTCATTAACTCGACTCCCCTTAAGAGCATGGGATCTGGAGCCACAGGGTCTGGATTCAAATGCCAGGCTTTACCACTTAGCTGTATGAGACAGTTCAGTGACCCATCTTTTTTGTGCCTCTATTTCCTCATCTGTAAAATGGGGGTCCCAGATTGGTGGGAGGCTTTGAGAAAGTAATCTGTCTAGAGTCTTTAGTCAATGGTCTGATCAGTAGTAAACTTAACAAACGATTACTTATAATTAATCCTTGCAACTGTGCCAGGAGTGAACAGTGTGTTCCGCATTTAATAAATTAATAAAATGAGGCTTAGGGAAGTACAGTCTATTGCCTGAGGTCATACAGCAATGAAGTGTAATTAGGAAGTGTAGCCCGCATTTGAACCCCAGTCTCTTAGACTCCAAAACTACAGTCAGTCGTGGGAAAGGACTGCGCCAACCACTCAAACCCAGAAAAAATGTGAAGAAAATTAATCTGTAAAGCCCAAGCCGGGGAGAGGGGCTTCGGTGCGCGGGGTAATTTGCAGACGCTCCCTGCTGGTGGGGACGCCGCGACCTGTCCTTCAGTTCTGGACCTTGAGCCGGTACTGCCGCGCCACACCGGAGCGGTAGTGGAAGCCGCGGTGGTATCGGCGCAGGACCGGCTGCAGTGGTTGGTGCGGAGGTGGAAGCGCCATGTCCGAGCCGCCCCCGCGGGGTGCCGAGCGCGATCTTTTCCGAGACACGTGGGTGCGGTACCTAGGTGAGCGGGGACCGGGGGCGGGGGGTGGGCGAGGGGCTCAGCGACCCCCCACCGTGTGGCTGGAGAGGTAAGGGTCGCCAGACGCTGGTCAGGAGCCTGGAGAAAGTGGAGGGATCTTAGTTCTCATTCTGCCCGGGTCAGAGACTGGGCTCAGAAAGGGCTAGGGACTTGCCCAGAGTCACACAGCTCAGGTCGGTCCACCTCTGCCCTCGGGAACTGTACTGGTCAGTCTCCCAGGTGTAAGCTCCAACCGGACTAGGAGGAACGGGGAGAGTGGGCTGCCCTCTCCCGTATGCCCAGGCACTGGCCGTAGAGTCAGGGCATCTGGCCTCATACTGACTTAGTTTGATTCTCGGTTTTCTCGGCATAAAGGAATGAACACAGTGTCCCTCTCGTGGGGTGGTAGTTGTAAGGGTAGACACAGATTAGGCACAGGAAAGGCCAGGCACATGGTGAGTGCTTCATCAGGAGACTAGCTCTCAGTCTCCACCATTTGTGCACCTACTTCTAGAACCCAGACTTGGAAGGCAAGTGAGTGACAATAATGGTGACTGAATCCAGCGCTCCCACAGTGGCCCTAGGGTGGAGGTGGTTTTCATGGACGCCTTTTTATAGACTAGGAAAGGGAAGCTCAGAGAAGTAAAATCACTTATCTAAGGTCACCCAGCTCCTGCTTAGCAGCCTGGGTATTAGGACTAGTGCCCCCTTGTGGAGCAAACCATCCCCACTCCCACCCCTGGAATTAAATGTCTTCTCCCCAACAGGCTATGCCAATGAGGTGGGAGAGGCATTCCGCTCCCTGGTGCCAGCGGCTGTGGTGTGGCTGAGCTATGGTGTGTCCAGCTCCTACGTGGTAGCGGATGCCATTGACAAGGGCAAGAAGGCAGGAGACGTGAGTGTTAGCCTGCCTCTCAACCCCCGACCCTAGTCCACTCCCCTTGTGATTTAATCCACAGCCTTGCATGTGGTAAAATCCCAACGGACAACAACCTTGCCTGGTGCAGTCTATACCCCCGTCCTGTTTGTAGGGTGCTACATCCTACCCCAGCCCTGCATGTGACACAGTCTATACCCCAGTTCTGGATGCGAATGAGTTCACCTTCAGCCCTGAATTGGTACAGTCCAGAACCTGACGGTAGTGTGGTTCAGTCTCCACCCCCCCACCAGCCACTTCCCTCCCCTGGTCCAACCTCATGCCCCTTGTCCACAGCATTTCCCACCCCCGCCCTACTGATTTAAGTATCTCTTGTCCCTACCAGGTACAAAGCCCTGAAGCAGGCCGCAGCACCAGGGTGACCGTGGCTGTGGTGGACACTTTCGTGTGGCAGGCTCTGGCTTCTGTGGCCATCCCAGGCTTCACTATCAACCGCGTGTGTGCCGCTTCTCTCTACATCCTGGGCACTGCCACCCGCTGGCCTCTGTCCGTCCGCAAGTGGACTACCACTGCATTGGGGCTTCTGGTCATCCCTGTCATCATCCACCCTATTGACAGGTGGGTGCCCCTTCCGGCCTCAGGGACCAGCCACTCTACAGGTGGAGATAAGCTCTGAGAGACGTGGTGTCCCCACTTTGCACACAACAGTAGCAGCAGAGACCAGGCTGGCACTCAGTCTCCTCAGGTAGAAAGGACTGTGTGTGCCCTTGTGATATGATCTGGCAGGTACTTTGGCAGTAAAGGTAAGGGGATGCCTTGAGGGTATGGGACACAGGACCAGTAAATTCTAGAAAGAAAACCTAGTGTTACAAAACTCGGTTGTAGATAGGCAGGAACAGGTGCACATTGGAGGGGATGGGTTGGGGGAGATTTTGGTGACAAGAGCCCAACTGAAACTGGGTTAAGTAAAATGAGAATTAATTGTTTCATGAAACTGAAAAGTCCGGAGTTATGCTGCTTTCAGGCATGGCTGGATCTAGGCACCCAAATGATGTCATTAGGGGTCTTGGTCTCCCCATCCTGCTGTCCTTCCAACACCACCCCATGTTGGCTTGACTCATTTTCCCCACAGGGAAGCAGAGATGGCTTCCAGCAGTTCCCGGCTTCCATCCCACCAGCTTAGCAAGACCCATGGGAAGCTTCTTATAGTTGGCAATGAATAAATAAACAAATTAATTAATCAATTAATTAATTAAAATAGAATCCCAAGGAAGGCTGTCATTGGTCTATTCTGGACTGAGTGCCCGCCCCTAAGCCAACTTCCCTTTTCTGATTGGCCAGGCTAGGGTCATGTGCCTGCTCATAGAACCAGAGATGGGGCCAACCCAGATCAATGTACAGTAGGAGGAGCAGTCTCTTCCCAAGGGCACATAGCTGACCCAAAGGCCCGAGGTGAGCCTTTTAAACTCTCTGTGCCTCAGTTTCCCCAACTGAATAAAGAAATGGCACTCGTGTCCAGCATCTAGGAGTCCCTTCCCTGGCCCTGACCTCCTGCCTCCTATTGCCCCACTAGCACCCATTGGTCACCTGTTCATCACTGTCCACCGTCCCGCAGGTCAGTGGACTTCCTCCTGGACTCCAGCCTGCGCAAGCTCTACCCTTCAGTGGAGAAGCCCAGCTCCTCCTGACCCCGCCCTGGTACCTGGTCTGTGAGTTGGCCTACTCCCTGCTCTGGTCCAGCTTTCTCCTTCTGCCAGGGGATGTGCATGCCTGGCTCCCTGGGGTCTGAGGTCCTGACATCTGAGTATGTTTGAGCCCGATGGAAACAGAGACAAAGGCTTCAAGGAGCAGCAGCTGTAGTGACTCACAGAAAGGGGAGACTTGAACCCCATCTGCTTCCATGGAATCCGTGATGCTGAGTGGGAGTGGACCTGTCTTTTGACAGGGAAGTAACATCCTCCCGTGGAGGATAAGCAGACGGAGGCCCAGACAGGGCCAGGAACACAGCCAAGATCACTTGGCGAGCTGGGGACCCAGGAGTCCCAGTGGCTGGGCCCCATGGCAGTGTGGCTGGATGGAGGAGCAGCAGACACTCGGAGAAGTGCAGGAGTGCAGTGGTGGGCACCCTCAGGACTGATTCTCCGGCCAGCCCATCCCTGGTGCAGGAGCCGCTCAGGACTGCCTGCAAGGCAGGACAGCCCCTAGCCCAATAAATCCTCAAGAAGTTGAGTTCTCTTCTCTTTTCCTCTTGGGGATGAGCAGGGGTGCGGTGGCAGGGAGCAGGCCTGGGGGCCCTCTGGTGGAGGCCGACTTCGGCCATGCATCGCTCACAGTAGCCGGCACTGGGCCTGTCTGTACTTCTCCACCCCCAGTGCTCCCCTGCAGATGCCTGGGATCCCACCCTTGGTGCTGCCAGCCTCCTTTGGGCATTGACCTCTTTGCAAGCCTAAAGCACCAATACCTCCGGAAGGGGAGCCTGTTGGGCATGTGCCACTTGAACCTGAAGGTGCCTGAAGTGAAGACAGCCCCCATATGAGTATCACAGGAGACTCCCATGAGGAGACTCAGGAGTCTTGGAGAAAAAGGAGTGACCTGGTGGTAGTGGGGAGGGGCTGTCTCTGGGAGCATTGAAGGGAGGGAGACTTTCCTCCTTGATTCTGGGCCAGCCCCTTTTTTGGCTTTAACAACTTGGAGGGGTAGAGAGATGGGGTGCCGGGGTCCAGTTCCAGCAAATCTGGGGGTCCCCAAAGGATGGACCGTCAGGCGAAAGGAAATGAGAGAGCCACGAGAGAGATGTAATCTGATGACCAAGCAGGCAGCCCTGGCAATTCTGGCGTCTCTGCCCTGCTGGTCTCAGTGTCTTTATTTTTAAAGGTACTGAGTGACATTACATCAATGAGTGACATTTCGTAGCTTGATCTCTTTAACAATAATGCGTTTTACCAGAAAGGTGGCAACTTCCTCAATTCTGTATGTTGGTTTTAGGTTAATTAACATATAGATTAACATATAAATTCCCTCCACCAGAGGGCCCCCAGGCCTGTGTTTTTACCAGAAAGGTGACAACTTCCTCAATTCTGTATGTTGGTTTTAGGTTAATTAACATATAAATTTAGGGCGGGAGGGGGGAGAGAACAGGGTGTTTCCTTGAGGCTTTAATGTTAAATATCTGTAAACAGGGGAAATCTGGGCATTGCTTTGAGGGCTATACTTCCAACTACAATGGCAAGGGTGGAACTCTCAAGGAGTACATTTACATAGTCTCTTAGATGTTACCCATCAATGCATCACATTCCAAGTTCCCTTTTTTACTTGAATGTCATAAAACAAAAGAGCATTACCTCCCTTGAAGTCAACTAGGGCTGCTCAAGAAATCCGGGCCTGAAAGGTTATTTGAAGGAGGTGGTATTGGGGCCTTTTTTGGCTGGCAGGAGCTCTGCCTTTTCCACACAGGGAGGTGTCTCAACCTGTGAGCCCAAACTGGCTCCCAACAGTGGGGAATGGGGTTTCAGATGTGGAATAGAAACAGGCCTAGGTCTCTGTCACTCAGCCCTGCTCCAAGCCACAAATCAATTCCAACTGAGACCCTGGCCATGCCCCTTGCAGCCCAGGTACAGACTGGGGAGCTAACCCTGCCCCAGGGAG
Source organism: Paguma larvata (assembly GCA_030068075.1). Taxonomy (NCBI): domain Eukaryota; kingdom Metazoa; phylum Chordata; class Mammalia; order Carnivora; family Viverridae; genus Paguma; species Paguma larvata. Next base: position 67,899,620 of record CM057835.1, read on the forward strand.
ACCCCCTGCACCTGGATGGGGACTTATAGGAGTCAATGGACCGGGCAGGACTGCTGGTGAGACAGGGTGGGGCCTCAGGTTGTGGCTCATGATCTGGGGGTGTCTGCAGCTGCAGGCTGAGTCTGATTTCTGGGGGGTCTCTGACAGCAAGCCTTTCTCGGCTGCCCTTCTGGCCCCACACCAGCTGGGTTCCTTTCTCAGGTCCCCCTTGACCTCTTCTCAGTCTTCTGCTGCTCCCCTTCAATTCTCCAGCCCTCTCGCTGCTCCCTTCTCTCCCCTCTCCAGTCCTGCAATCCCCCCATCCCCCTCACCAGGTTCGCACCTGCATCCCTATGACATCTGAGTTCTACCACCAGTTCCCTGCTCACTCAGTCTCTACCTTCCACCCTCTGGGTTCCTCTTAAAACTGGGAGCTGCTGACCAGAGTCAGGCCTCTGTGTTTTTGGGCACAGCTCTTGGCCCTGCCCCGGCCTTGTGTTCTTCCCTCTCACCTGCCTCCTAGTCTCTCTTATCCCACCCCACACTCTTCCTCAGCTGGAAATACTTTCCCTCTTGGTCAACCTTGAGCGTTCTTCATAATCAGCCCCAATGCCTTTTCTGCGTTGCCCCTCAGCTCTTTCTGAGAGTGTGTACCTGTTGTGTGGTTACCTGCCCCTGGCCACCCCATTGAAGAGCCTTGGCAGTTTGGAGTCTCTTGGTTTTATAGGTAGGGGTTAGGGGTAGGCTCTGAGGCACTCACAGTATTGGGGGGATGGGCCTATGGAGGGCACCGTCATGCTTCTCCAGACCTTTGAGGAAGCCGACACCGGCTCTTCCAAACTACAAGACCCAGTCAAGTTATCTGTTGATCAGGAGAATCAAGGAGGGATCTGGCCTCTGGAGAGCCCCCTACCATGTGTGACCTTGGGCAAATCCCTTCCCTCTCTGGGCCTCAATTTCCCCAAGTATATAATGAGGGCATTAGCTTGGTCTGCCACTTTTGAGCTTCTAGTCTCATCTTTGTTAAACAGATACCTGGAGACCCATTCAACTCCATTCATACAACCTTAAGGCGCTTAGCGCCTTACCAAGAGAAGGCTCTTAGTCACTGACAACATGGTGTAAACATGTTCTTTTCTTGCTTTGAGATAAATAGCTTCATTTTCTCTCAACTTTCAGCATCAGTGGACAGATACTAGGTCAGAAGGTTAGAGGTGTGTAGAGGTTGGGTGAGTGGATGGCTCAGCCTTCTGATGGGCTATCTTTGTCTTCCAGCCTCTGGCAAGGCCACTGAGGAAGCTTCCCACCAGATGACATGGTCCTTTTAGTTGAGTTAGGCTTCTGACTCCAGGGAGCCCAGAGGTGAGTGAGGGGGTCCTTTCCAGAGCTTGGGCCCCTCTCAGGGTCCCCTTCACAGTGGAAGACACTGGGGCCCCAGGTTCAGGGCCCCTTGGCAATCTCAGCAAGACCTGGTTCTGGCTTCTTCCTTCCCCCTCTGCCACTTGGGCCTCATTCATGGTCTGCCAGAGTAAAGCCCAAAACCTCAGACAGGTTAGCTGTAAGCTCACTCACCCCATCACTGTGAAAGCCACACATCCCACTGAGCCTCCTCACCCTGAAGAAGGGTAACTGCCACCCACTATATATTGTTAATATATGCTACCCTTTGTTGCCTGGCAGTTTCTGTTTTTCTGTGATGACCTCATTTGATTCTCTTAAGAATCCTATGCAGTAGACATGATCAATGACCAGACCCATTTTAGAGATGAGGAAACTGAGACTTGAGGTCACATAGGCACCACTTAGCCCTGTACACCCGTACTCTCTCCAAGTCAATAACACAGTCTGGCTGGTGGAAGCCATTGCCCAGCCCCTTCCCAGACCCTGCCGATGTACTTGCTGCCTCTCCAGGCCCTGACCAACCTCTGCCTCTTACACTAGGGGGCCTCCCCAGCTTGCTGATACTGATGCGGATGACAGGGACTCTGCTCATGGTGGTGTTGATGTCCATCCTAGGCATGGGCTTCTGCATCTTCACCCACTGCTGCTTGCTCAGGGCACAGAGCCTTGCAGACACGTCCAGCTGCAGGCCTAGGCAGCGGGGTCTACGGAGCCCCCAACCCCTAACCGAAGTTTTCCAATAGAGAGATGTTCACCAATGACTCTACCACTCACGATTTTCCTGAGACAGGAAATGGGGGGAAATGGGGGGAAATGAGGCCCCCTCCAAAGCAGGAGCTAGTGAGGTGATGCCCTTGGGAATAAGCAGGTCTCGTGCCTGCCGCGGGTGAACCTGGGCAGGAGTGGTGGGGTGGTGGGCAAACCTGTGGCCTGCCTGGGGGTACCAGGATTAGGGCTCTTCTCCTTTCGCTCCTTTAATATTTGTCCAGCAGCCCCCTAGGGAGAGATTGGGCCTCCCCTGGATGCCTGAGACTCAGGCCCATCTTGAGGCTTACTTTGCACACCCTCTTGCTGTGCACCAACAAGTGGTGTGCTAGCGCTGATCATAGGGACCAGAGCTGAGATTGTTCCCTTTTTAGGAATCATTTTAAACGTAGCCATTATTAAAAATTAAATAATGGGGGGAGGCTGGTACAAGGTGCCTGCAGTGTGTCAGAGCGTGAAGGGCCTGGTTGCTGTAATAACGAGAGGAATCTCTGGCCTGGGTCTGGCCACAGTGGAGTGACTGGTGGGGCAAGGGGCTACTGCTGTTTCTTGACCTGCCTGGTTCCAATGGGGAGGCCCATGCCAAGAGATTAGGGAAGGGCTGAAAAAAAAATAAGGTGGAAAAAAGAAGGATATAAACTTAGATGTAAATACATTATATTGGGGCACCTGGGTGGCTCAGTTGGTTAAGCATCGGACTTTGGCTCAGATCAGGATCTCATGGTGTTATGCCCAGAATTCGGGAACCCCAAGAACTATCAGGGAGCCGAGTCCGATGCAAGAACAAAGAGCCTTTATTCGAGCTAGCTCGAGCTCAATCTCCTACCTGCACCGACGCAGGGGTGGGGGGGGGAGAGAGATAGAGAGACAGAGCTCAAGCAGGGGAGGGGCAGAGAGAGATGGAGACACAGAATCCAAAGCAGGCTCCAGGCTCCGAGCTGTCAGCACAGAGCCTGATGCTGGGCTTGAACTCACAAACCATGAGATCATGACCTGAGCTGAAGTTGGACGCTTAACTGACTGAGCCACCCAGATGCTCCACCATGGGACCATTTATACCAGGAACATCAACAAATCCCCCTGCCTGGGGAGCCAGCAAATTAAACATTTACCAGTTCTGGCCCTCCTGCCAACCCAGGAGGTGGGTCATAGCACCATCCCCTCGTGTAGACCCACATCTAGAATGAGAGAGGGTAAGTGACCTGGCTGAGGCCTCACAGCCTGTAAGGTCATAGGTAAGATTTATCCCTACTCTACTCCTTCCTCTCCCAAGAAGCCAGGCAGGGAGAAGGGAAGGTGGCCTTGGTTGCATCCCTTGTGCATCTGGAGCCTTTGCTCCAGCCTTCCTCTGGCTGCTACCCCAGCACCTGATGCTCTGGCTCAGCCCCTTCTCTCTCTTGCCTGGGTTTTCCCATTCACTCATATAGCTTCTGGCCCAATCCTCTGCCACCACGTGTCCTATCTGTCCCCTCCAGGCTTGGATGAGGGCGGCAGCCTCTGTCTTATCTCCCCGCTCCCAGCTTTTCTATCTAGCCAACATTCTTCAAATGTTCAGAACAGAGTCCAGACTCCTTGTGGGAGTTCTTAGAGCCCTGCATGGTCTGGATGACCCCGCCCTTGCCCCCTCCCCTAAATCTTTATTTCAGCCATTCTGTCCTTTTTGCTTTCTTAGATCTGACATTTGTCTTGATTGGGCTTTCTCATACAGTGTTCCCTCCTACTGGGACACTCCTTTCCAACCTTTACCCCACCTTTTGCTGTAGGCCCACCCACCTTCCCCTGACTACAGCGCACTCAATTTCTTCCCCCTCAAGATACCCTCTGAGCCCCTAGTACTGGCTTGGGAGCTTCCTCTGGACTCCTTCCGGCCGATACTTCCTCCATTGCCTGAGAGGAGGGGCAGCCACTTTTGGGATTGTAGGCAGGGAGGCTCTTCTTTTCCCAATGCCCACCCCAGGCCTTTGTCCGAGAGCATTCTGGGAGTTGGGTCCCCCTAGTGGCCACCCTCATGCAATGCTCAGCAGCACCACAAAGAGGCAGCACCACCAACCTATGCCTTGGTGGCTGTTTCAAACTGCCTCCAGGGTTTTTGAGAACAGTATGTTAGTGAGCCCCTGGGGGCCTGCGCCAAGTCCTGTGCTAAGCACTTCCTGTGATGTGGCTCATTTAGTCTTTACAACCACGTCACAGTTAGGTCTGTGTTTCCTGGAGTTGGAGTCACTGGCCCAAGCTCATGCAGTCTGCCCCCCACCCCTCCCTGCCCGCTCACATAATTCAACATTCTCCCCACCTCTTCCAACTTCCATCTCTCCCTCCTCTCCTCCCAACCCAATTCTGATTCTGTTCCTACTGCCTTCCAACCCGTGGCTCCCTATACAGTAAGGGCAGAGCTGATTCACAGGCTGTGTGTCCATGGGCAAGTTACCTAACCTCTCTGAGCCTTGGTTTCCTCACTGTACAATTTTCTATCTCCTAAAGCTGCTGCCAGAATTACAGGAGAAATGGCTCACAAAGCATTCAGCCAGAGCAGGGCTCACAGAGAGAGCTCCACAAATACCGGCTATTATTAGTGTGTCAAGAGACCCCTACTTCAAGGGCAAATGTTTGAATCATTCCATCTGATGACTAATCCAGATATAAATTATGCCAATTATACGCTTCAAGGATTCCACTCCTAAGAATTTATTCAGAGGAAATAATTGGATGCTCGTCGAAAGATGTGCAGCTGAGGGTGATCGTCATGGTCTTACTTGTACAAACTAAAATCTTGGGAACTCCTTAAATGCCCGATGCCTAAAGGAACATTCTTCAGAGCTGATTGTGCTGGTGGCTGAATCTCCCCAAGGGCCTTCTCTTCTGATACCTTGCATGACTCCAGACAGCCCCCGCGATCCAGTCTGAACACCTCAGCCTGGCATTCAGAGCCTCGAGGCGTTGGGAGCCTCATCTCTCACCACGATTCACCCCTGCACCTGCATTCCTGCTTCTGCTGACTCCCCACCATTTCCTGAATGTGCCCCGTGCGTTGGCCTGTGTGCCTTCACTCGGGCCGTGCCCTCTCCACCTCCATGTCCTTCTGTTCCCAGCCCCAGCTCTGATGCCCCATGAACACTTCTCGACTTTTTCTCCCAGACAGGATCATCTTGCCATACAGCACCCTCCATCATCACGCTCCTCCCTCCCCTTGGACAAGAGTTCTGAAAGACACTCATGGGCAAACATGGCTGAAGCACTTCCTGTGTGCCTGGCACTGTACTAAGCACTGTGTTCTATAACCTCCATCAGAGCCAGTGCAGTAGGTTCTCATCCTACAGATGAGAACATGAAGCCCACCGTGCGGGAAGCCTTCCATCAGCATTAACTCTTACAAACCTCACTAAATCCTCATGAGTAAGGAGGACCTGGGTGTGTTTTCTAAAATCAGGAGGCATTTCAAGCAGGTTGGGGAGTGTGGATGTGGCCTGTGCCCAGCTCGGCCATGGCCTAGGCTCACCTGTGGGCTCCAGATGAGGCTTGTTCCCTCCTCAGCCTCCTCTGGGCCAATTTAAGGGGGCTTGTGGTGGGGGGCAGCAGTGTTTCTTTTCATTATGGCCGCCTCCAGGGGGCTTCTGCAGATTGCTCCGGTCTTGCTGCAGTTGGGTAAGGTCTGGGCAATGGGGCTCCCTTGGGAGCTGGAGTGCTGGGTGGGGGTCCTCCCCCTGCCTTCCATGAGCTGAGCCTCCCCCTATCAGCAGTGTACCTGGTGACCCCCCTTGAGGATAATTCGTCCCATGCTGTCTGGCCTGGGAGCGGCAGGAGCCAGACTTGGAATCCTGAGGATACCTGGAGGAGGGAACTTCTTTCCTGACGGCCTGTGAGTTGCTGTGCCAGTTGCTTTTCAACACTTGGCCTCACCTCCTAAAGCTTCCAGCCCCTGGAGTTCCTTGCTGCTCCCTCCGCTGCGAGCTGATGACACTAGAACCCTGGGTTACCCATTCGTCTTCCCTGTTCAGCAAACGTTAAACAGATGCCTTAAATTCTTATCTTAAAAAAAAAGAAATGAAAACTCCAAAAGCCTAAAACTCCTTTCTGGTCTTTGGTCAGCCATTTGCCCTCTGGGACAAGATAATCCTTCTTGAAACAGTGTGGCAAGGTGGTCAGGAGCCCAAATGGTAAAAAGAATTAACTGGGGCCATGCAGGGGTGAGTGTGCTTTTACACTGTTGCTTACACAGATGAGAAGAAATTTCTGGTAGGGAGAGGGTAAAGGTAAACTCAGCTTTCATTTTAATGCCATTTGGTATCCTTGGAGTCTTACCACATGAGAACTCCAACCTTTAAATATTTCTGGAAGAGGGGCACCTGGGTGGCTCAGTTGGTTAAACGTCTGACTCTTAATTTTGGATCAGGTCATGATCTCATGGTTTAGGAGTTCGAGCCCTGCACAGGGCTCTGTGCTGACAGCTTGAAGACTGTTTGGAATTCTCTCTCTCTGCCCATCCCCTGCTCATGCTCTGTCTCTGTCTCTGTCTCTCTCTCTCTTAAGAGTAAACATTAAAAAAATAAAATTAAAAAAATTAAATACATTTCTGGAAGAGCCCTTGCTTGGGAGTTTGAATCTTAGTTCTGCAGCTGATAAGCTGCATGTAACAACCATGGGCAGATGGTAGCAGGACTTCCCGCCTCAGTTTCCACATTTGAAAAATAGAAGTGGTCATGCCGTTCATAAAGCGTGTGTGAAATTGCCCCGGACAGTCCTGAGCCACTTCCTGGCCCCTTCCTTCCTAGCCTCTTGCAAGACACTGAGCACTTAGTGGCGGTGGTGCCGGCCTTCAGCTGTGTCACTCTGCTGCTGATTCTGTTCCTGCTGGCCCTGAAGAAGGTCATCCAGGCCTTCATGCTGCACAGTCCCCTTGGCTGCCTAGGGAGCATGCTGGCTGATCCAAGATGCCCAGGAGTTGGAACCAGTGGCTGGGGCAATGGAGAGACCCTCTTCTGAGGAGGAGATTAGTACTGTGTCCCAGGCTACCATCAAGGAAAGCTTGGAGGCAGCCGGCCCTTCAGATGACAACTAAACCACTCGTGTATTTACAAACAATATAATTTTCTATTTCTCTAGTGCTCTGGTCTTGCCTTAACTCTCTCTGGTACTCCTGTATGTTAGCACTGTGTGTTAGGGGACAAATCTGACCTCTTAACTGCATGGTGTGAAAGTGTGCTCTCTGGAAAGGCCACCTCAGTGGTGGCTTCCTGGGGAAAGGGCCTGTTTGGCACCATTTGGCTTGTTCTCTGCCCATGGGTTGCCCTGGCCTGAGGTCTGCATGGTAAGTGTCCCAGACTGCCAAATTTGATCCCTCCTATGGGAAACAGCCTATAGCTACCAAGGGCAGCTGAGGCCTTTCCTTCCCAGTCATTTCTGGGCCATTGGAACTGAAAGGTAGTTGACATTCACACACTGTAGGGAGCAAGCAGACCTCAGGCTTCCTGCCCCTATGCTGCTTGCTGACCACTGCTGGAACGGGGTGCCCATCAGCCAAGGTAACAAAGTAGGGGCTTTTCCCCTCCCCCTACACCACCTCCTGGACATTCAGAAGTGGAGCTAAGTGGCCCCTGAGTGAGGCTTGGAGCTGGGGAGGGCTATTGCCCCACTGATGGTGGAAATGAGGTGGGAGCTGATTTGCCATGGCTGGGTGTCAGCAGATGGTGAGGGACACATTTTGGTTCTCAGCTCCAGCCCTGGCCTGGACTCCTGTGCTGCCCTGTCTCTTGGTAGCAAGTACCCTTCTGCTCAAAGTGATATCTCTGAGCATCAGTAAAGGAAGTTGGGCAAATGAAGGCATCCAGTAGTTCTCATGGCTACCTCAGCTTCAAGGGTGCAAATGGTCCACCCTCATCCTCCTTCTGACCCCACTGCAATGTGGGGAACTTTCCCTCAGGGGCAAGGGTAAGACCACCCTGTCCATTCACCCTGCACCACCGATGCCTGAGCCAACCTCTCCCAAGGACCCCTTGGCCCACATTGCTGGTGTTACTATAGTCTTCCAAGAGAGTGAGCCCATCCTCCTCTTCCCTTTCTCTCTTGCTTCACTCTCCCCTCTCCCTCATTTGTAGGGTGGTCAGATAAAATGTAGGATGCTCCTTTAAGTTTTAATTTCAGGTAAACAATAAATTTTAAATATGTTCCAAATATCCACAAATTTGAAAACCCTCTCTTCCTTTTCCTCTCCTTCTCTCTCCCTCACCCTCCCCACCTCTGAGAGTTGGCAGTCTTGTCTTGTTCTGGCACATTGCTATAGTAACATGAATTTGGTAGGAGTGAGCAGGTGGGGGAGGGTAGCCTTAACTTCAGTGCTATTTCTGCCATCCACCCATTTCCTGGGCCAAAAGTAACAAGGCCAGTGCCTTTTAGGAGCTCAGTTTCCCATCTATAAAGTGGAGATAAAATCCTGTGCCTGTAGGTGGAGATAGAAAGTGCTAGCCATTGCTGAACGTTTGCTTGATTGGTTTGAGTCAGGCCTCCCACTCTGGCTCACTCCAGCAGCCTTGGTCCTGGGCAACTCATTCCCAAGGACCAGCCAGCCCTTTGGTTCCCACCCACCCATGTTCTCCGTGTAATTTGGTTCCTCCTGGCAAGAGTTGTGTCAGGACTTAGGGCTCAAGCAGGAACATCAGGGAGACCTGACTTCTCCCTCAGTCACTCAGGCCATAGTAGGTGTCAGGGGGTCATGCTTCTCAGAGGCCATGTGAACAGTGGACAGCATGCTAGGTTTAGCAGCATAAGCCCTGGCCCATTTTGCCATGAGTTTCCTTGAACAAACATTATGCAGTTGAGTACTGGTAGGTCTCTATTGCCCCAGCTTCCCAATGGGCATAACACATATTTTGTCCTGGGTGTCAACTAAGGACATGTCTACTAGAAGATCTAGGACAAACAAGTCATTCCTTCTCTCCTTCTTTGTGTAAGTAGGGTCTTAGGAAGTGGTATTAAGGAACAATTAAGAGAAATGTCTTTGGAATAAAGAAAGAACAACAACAACAAAAAAAAATCCTGGATTTTGAATCTGCCACTTAAGAGCTGTATGACATTGGGGGTGACTTCACCTCTCTAAGCCTTAGTTTTCTTATCCATAAGATGGCCATAGTAAATGGCCCCTGGGAAGATTTGAGTGATAAATTAGCTAAATTCATTAAGCACTTGGCACCATGTGTGATATGCAAGACCTCACTCACCAGATGATAGCTGCAATTTAAAAATTTTTAGTGCCAGACAGCATCTAGTGCCAAATAGGACCTCCTTTGCTTCCAGTAAAGTTTCTTTAATTGCTTAAAGTATAAGCTGTGAATTCCAAGGGAAGGGAGTAAGGATCAGAGTGATAGATTGGGAAAGCTGTGTGCCCTGAGTCAGACAAAGCCTTAGGTAGCCATCTCCTACCTACCTGAGGGGGCAGCCACTCCTAGAAACCTGGGGGCTGGATCACCTGGGTCTCCAGGAGAGTCCACTCCTTCCACAACCCTGTCTCTATCCGAGGTGCTGAAACCTGCTTTGGGTTAGGTTCTTGTCAGGCACACCCGTGAACTACCTGCTCGCTACCTTCATTCAACGTCACAAGTATACATTGATCATCTACTGTATATGGAGTAGAAGTAAAAAGAATTTAGATACATCTGTAACCCACGTGGCTCATAGATCATAGGGAAGAAATTCAAGCACACATACACACAAATGCCTTAGAAGAAGTGAGGACAAAAACTAAGGATTCATTTTCCTATTTCTTGGGTTTCAGTGACATTCACCTCTTGCTTTTGCCTTGCTTCTTCCTCTATGCAATCTTGACATCCTCCAAAACTATTCCTCTCATACCTTTCCTGATCTAACCACAGCATATAAGTCTTCCCTAAGGCAGCTCTTTCTCTACTCACTAATCTCACAGTGTCAAGAGAATTAATGATCAATTTCTGAGGGGGTGGGATATAGATAGAGAAAGGTGAGGGCCAGGGATCTCTGAGGAGTGAGGGAGCTGCCTAGACAGGGGTGAGCTCCTTGTCATACTTCTGCATGCCCTCGTCTGGGAGCAGCACCTCCACTGTGAAGCTGACCTTCTTGGCATGGACAAAGCTATAGGTGTTGTCAAAGCGCAGGACATCTGTAGGGACAAATGGACAGATGGGTAGTTAGGCCTGGCTTCACACTCCCCATGTCCCTGCCCTGGCCACAGGAGGGGGTACAGGCTGTGTTCCTAATTGCTCTGTTTGCTAAGTTGGGCCAAGTTCCCCCTACTCCTATTCCCTTTCCCATGGGAGCTGTCACCCTTGAGCCTCTGTAAACAGACACTGACCTCATCTTGGCATGTGCCCAGCCTGGCTTTAGTTGCATCAACTGGCAAGGAGAACAATGGCTATTGCATCCTATTGTCTCCACACCTGGACACTGTGTGTCACACTGGCATGATAGGAGTGTGAGGGGAGCAGTTGGGAATGTCAAAGGCCTCCCCGCCCACTTGGATAAGGTAAGGTGAGGTGCTGGATAAGGCCTGTGCACACCCTCTACTTCCTCACAACCACCCCAAGAGGCAGGGGTTGTAACCTCTGCTTCACAGGTGAACAAGCCAAGGGTCTGGATTGGTAAGATTTTGCCCAGGGTTATGCAGCTACCATGAAGCTGATGTGAGACCCTGGCATCACACTCAGCTATGTGGCTCCAGACAAGTTGATTTACTTCTTGGAGCCCCAGTTTCCTCCTGTGAAATGTTGCACTTGCCCTATTGTCCCTTGCCTGTGTCCTGTGTCCTGAGTGCTCTCATTCCCTCCAAGGCCTGTGTGTCTCTGGCTCTTGGTGTGTAGTAAATGCTTGAGAGTGTGGCCTGAATGAGCAACTGTGTGAATGAATAACACTAACCTAGGCTATATATTCCTGGGGGGGGTCACTGACCCTCTGTTTCCCCCTCTAAACTGTAAGACAGGTGGCTCCAGCATTCCAGAATCGGGGCCCAGTCAGAGTAGACTTACAGACACCAGCTTCTGAGCAGGTGAGGCTCCCATCCTCAGGCACCATGTGGGCATTGTAGCGCTGGCTGGGCAGCACTTCTGTCATCTCACCGGCCCGCTGTCGCTCCCCCATCTTGGTCTTCAGGAAAACCCCAAAACCAATGTCTGCACCATCAGATGAGAACTGCCACCTGGATGGGCAGGAGGGAGACAAGTTCCTTCTCAGTCTGATGGGACCCTGAGGGTCTAAGACCCAGCCAGGGATGAGCTGGTAGTCTGGACCTTACCTGAGGACACAGCCTGGGAACAGAATCTCATATTCCACTTGGTGTGAGGAGCCTCGGTTGATCTGCACTGAGTGCTCATACTGAGTCTTCACTTGGTCCCGCACATACATGGACTTGGGGATCTCTCCACCATAGTTGATCTGCAGACACAGGACCAAATGTGTTTTCTTCTCTCTTCTATCCATTGCGCTGTTTGTGCTGTTTCATCTGCTTGAGATGCTTTCAACATCTTCTGGAAGTATCTTGCTCACCCCTCCTCTCCCACCCCCTGGGAAGCCTTCCCTGACCCTACAGGGTCAAGGCCTCCTCTGGACACCTCCCCTTCCAGTTCATCCCTCTGAGTCAAATTTTCCTCATTTTTTGTTTGCGTCTATATCTGCTGACAGCCTGGTGATGGTAGGACTGGGATTATCTAGCTCGATACCTGGCTCACAGGGGTTTCTCCATAGACATTTGTGGCATGAATGAATGGGTGACAAAGGAACTCAGCTCTACTCCTTTCCCCTCTCCCATCTGGGGCTCTTCATACCTTAGTTAAACATTTAGGGTTCCCGTCTGGGTCAGTCAGAGTCCCCCCAAACTGAACAGGAAGTTCCTCAGGACTGATGAGTTTCAGCAAACCTTCCTTCCAGTTGTCTGTGGGTAGAGGGGTTGAAGGGTTGTTATCAGGCATGGACGGTACTTGTCAGCCCCCCATTCCCCCGAGGGGGACCTGAGCTTGGGGAGAAACCCTACAGGGATTAGGCTTCCAGGGCCAATTCCCCAGCCTCCCAGGCTTCAGGATGCAGGAGATGTCTTCCAGCATTATGTTGCTATGGAAACATGTTTCCTCCTAGCTGATGGGTTGGCACATTTTTGAGGGTCTTCCAGTCATGAAGATAAGAATTGAAGATAAGAATTATCTAATTGTCTCAAGGAGACTTTACTTTTTAAATGTTTATTTTTGAGAGAGGAGAAACAGAGTATGAGTGGGGGAAGGGCATAGAGGGAGGGAGACACAGAATTTGAAGCAGGCTCTAGGCTCTGAACTGTCAGCACAGAGCCTGGCGTGGGGCTTGAACCCACAGACTGTGAGATCATGACTTGAGCTGAAGTTGGATGCTTCTGATGTTGGTCCCAGATGCTTGCCTTTAGAAGCACTGAGGTTATGAGTGTTGAAAGGAAAATGAGACTCATAGCCCAAAGACTATCAACCAAACTGAAACTGATAAAGAGGAAAGTGTGAAGGCCTTAGTCACCAAAGAGAGGGAATGAGGCAGAGGTAACACTCTGTAGGGTAAAACACTTCACTTTTGGGGAGGAATTTCTGAGTGTAAGTGGCACAGAGATCTGGGGATAGAGCTGGAATTACTTACTTCCCAAAACTATAATTTTTCTGCGAGTGTCTTCACTCAGGAAGGGCTTCATGAGGTTGTAGCCCACAGGGAACAGTTTGGTGGCTGGAGAGATATAAGGAGAGATACTGGAGGGGAAAATTATTCCATTGGACCACTCTCTCCATAACATTCATAGACAATAATATGGAGGAGTCATGAACTGGAAAATGCCCTGCACCTGACAAACCATCCAACAACTGGTTATCCAGCCAACAAGCAGCCAACTAACCAACCATCCAATCAGCCATCCAATATATCAACCAACCAACAAAATGGCCAATCAATTTATCTTCTAATCATCCCACCAGTCAACCACCAACCAGTCAGCCAACCTACCAAATAGTCAAACCACCAATTATCAAATCAGCCAACCAGAAAACCCATCAGGCTATTAAGCTACCAGCTAACCACAGCCAATTGCCTTCTGAAGCAGAAGATCCAGTCAAACAATAAATCAGTCAGCAAACCAACCAATCTGCCAACTAGATATTCATCTACCTACCCAGCCAAAATGCCAGCTGGTCACTCAGTCAGCCAAACTAACAACTATCCAACAAATCAACCAATTAACCAATTAACCAACCAACCAACTATCCAATCAACCACTAGTCATTCAACTAGACAGTCAACCAACTGGCCAGTAAACTAGACAATCAACTAAGCAGCTAATCAACCAACCACCCAATTTATCACCCAACTATCAAACATCCACCCATCCTTCCATCTACCAATCCACTCAAACAACAACATAAATACCTACTGAACATCCACATGGTCCCAGGCCTGCAAAGGATACAACAGAAGTGGAAAATCAGAGGCCCTGCCTTCAAGGTGCAGACAACTCAGGAAAAAACCAACACACACAAAACAACTAGAGGCCTCCAGAAGGCAGCAGATAGGAAAGGCCAGACTTGGCTGTTTCAGGCGCCAGTGCCACAAGCAGTTTGGGAATGGAGAGATCAATGTGGGTGGAAAATAAGAGGGAGGATTTCTAGAAGAGCTAGTGTTGGAACTGCCTCTTCTTGCATTAAGGCCAACCATAGAAATTACTATTTATGGAGCACTTACTTTGTTCCAGGTACTCTCAGTGATTTTCATGCAGCCAAGCAACCAATCTGCCTCACTACTACCCAGGAAAGAAGGCACTTTTGTTGTACCCAGGGCACAAATGAGGAAACAGAGGCATAAAAAAGTAAAGTCACTTGCCACACCTTTCACGATGAGCATGAACTTCAGCGTCTCTGGGTAATTCTCTTCAAGAGGCCAAAGAACTGTGGAACAAAGAAAGACCCCATCACAGCCTACATCTAATCTTCTCCTATCCCCATCACTTTTGCAATCTCCCATCTGGAGTGTTCAAAGGGCTATGGAGGGTTTCCCTTCTTTCCATCACTTCCACTGGCCTCTGGAGGAGAGCTTTGCACCTCAGGCTATATCAACCACATTCTAATAATAATTCTTTTTAGATTAAATCTTATAGTAATGATAGTATAGTAATATTAATGCTATTGTATATCAAATGTTCATTATTTGCCAAGCACTGTGTACACAATTTATATATCAAATCACTGAAATATCCCTACATCCCTTTGAAATGCAGAATATCAGTGTCCCATTTTGTAGGTGAGGAAACTGAAACATGGAAGGGTGATGTGACTTGCTGGAGTCACAGAGCTAGGGATGACAGAGCTGTGAAGGGTTGACAGAAGGTGGCCCCTGTGGTGTCAGTACGGTGTTGACTCTGAGGCCTCTTCTGTGAGATCTTTCAGGAAACACATTAAGGTCCTTTGGGTCCTGAGTCGCAGTGCTGGGGCTCAGTAAGTCCACCACCTTTTACCAAATCTTGGCTCTGAGTGAGCAAGAAGGTCACAGCAGACTGAGCTCATCATTAAAGCAGGCAGGGGTCACCTTCTCCTCACCTCTTGGTACACTTCCACCAGAGGTTTCCAGAAGTGCTTCAGTCCCAGTCCCTCGCAGTCAAATATCATCACAATAGTCTCAATCTTCTTCCCCAGCTGCAAAGATGAGAACAAAGACCAATCCCCAAGTTTCAGGTGCAGGCTCAGAACTTGGGACATGGTGACCCTAGCAAATGACCCCTCAGGGATTCTTCCTGTCTCCTACTCTGTCCTCAGAGGAACAAGTGGACAAAACAGTGAATGCATTTACCCACACATCCATCCATCCATCCATCCATCCATCCATCTGTCAATCCATCCGTCAATTCACCCATCCATCCTTTCTTCCTGCCATTCAATCATCCATTCATCCCTCCATTTGTCCAACCGATATTTATGAAGCACCTATTTTGTGCCAGACACTGAGAGTATAACATATAAGACTCAATAATCCACAGTTCTGGTCCTCAAAGAGTTCACAGTCTGCTTGGAGAGACTGACAAGCAACCAGATCACTATAAGTTCTGAGATAGATGCTGCAAATAAATAGCAAAGAACTGTGAGAATACACGTTAAGCCAGAGGGGGACCTCAGAGAAGGTGACATCTAAGTTTGAGATCCGAAAGAGAGAAGGAAAAGAGCCAAGGGAAGTGTGGGAGGTAGGGGTGTGCTGGGATAGAGTTAGCCAGACAGAAAGAACAACAGAGGCAGACTCAGGCAATAACAGTAACTAGTGTTGAGAAACATGCGTGAGGATCTGTGTGCTGGACCATATATTTGCATTATCTCATTTAATCTTTGCAACTATTATTTATTATTTATAGGTGAGGAACAGGCTCAGAGAGGTGAGACCACTCTCCAAGACTATACAGCTGGGAAGCAGCAGAGCTGAAGTTTGACTCCAGAGTCCTCTGATAGTGACAGTAGAGCGCACAGGTGTATTCCTGGACCCACGTTCCCTGGCAGCCTCACCTCCCCACACAGGCCCGCCCAGCTCAGCCTGGGCCTCACCCGCTCTGTCTGCAGGTCGCACTCATGCAGGATGCGCTCGCAGTCCCTCATCTTGGTCTTAAGCAGGTCCTGCTTGGTGACCGAGAAGAGCAGGCCCTTTGGGTCAAGAGGCCCAATGATGTCATACCACACGGGACAGCCATCCCGGTCATAGCCACACAGGCCTCCAGGCATGTACTTCTGGATTACCTGGGCATGGAAAGATACACAGAACTTGGCATTATCCAGCTGCCTGGAGACCCTCAGACTAGACTGACCTGGGTGGCCCAAGCCTACACATAGCATGATACAATCACTGCCCTTTCCCTGAAGGTGGCACTATTGTCCAGGTGAGAAAACTAAGTGATCCTCAGGGAGGGCCTTACTCACAGTGAGTACATGGTAGAGCCTGGTCTTACCTGGGCCTGACTGAAGGCTTCTGGAACCCTTAATTCTGACCCCCCCCCCCCGCAACATCACCCACATACTTTTCCATTGAGAGAAGTTGGGTTTAGTGATGGAAAACATGGATTCTGAAGGTCAACATAACTGGTTCAAATATAGACACTACTGTTTCCTCGCTGTGCATCCCTGAACAAGTGACATTATCTCCCTGAGTTCCATTCCATTCCCTCTTCTGTAAAATGGTTTGGATAATTCCTCCCTTAGGGGACTGTTGGGGAAAGTCCCCAGTATCAGTGCCTGGCCCACAGCTCATGCTGTACAAATAAAACCATTTCCATTGTTTTACTAAGGTGCTAATGGGCGGGACTGTTCTCTCCAACTCCTTGGTGGGCTGTTTCTTTACCACACAGACTAGATGTTCTGAACAAGGCCCTAAAGGTGAGGGCTCAGAGGCACAAGCTAACTGTAGTAGTGAAGAGCCCAGCTTCATGAATTCAAATCCCAGCTCCACACTGGGGCTGTGCGACTTTGGGTAGGCTGCTTAACCTTTCCTGGACCTCAGTGTCCTCATCTGTAAAATAGGGACGATTGTATCCACCTCATTGAACTAAATAAGTTCATACAGCTAAAGTTTTAACTCAGGTCGGGACCTCATAAGCACCCAGGAAACATTCATAATTATTATAGGAGAGGTGCCTATAGGCCTGTGGGCAGTTCCACAAGCTTCTCAGGCTTTATGGCCTTTACTCACACTCTCCAGTGAGCCAGAGGCTGCTTGAATGCTATATCTGTAGAAACCTGGTGTGTATGTGTGTGTGGGGGGGTGTGTTGGCTCACCTCTGGGGGCTGCCAATCAAGGATGTGATCAATGTCCATGGACTTCCGGAACTCCATGTACTGAAAGAGAGAAGAGAGGTAAGGCCCCACTGGGCTCACAGCACCTCTGAGGAGTGGATGGAGATGGGGGCTCAAGGCATAGATTGCCTCCTACAAAGCCCTTCCCCAAATCTCCATGGGTGGACAGGTCTCACCTTGCGGAGCATGGCCTCTGATTTCTGCAGGTCAAAATTCCGAGCTGTGTGAAGATGAAAGGAAAGTGTGAGGTGAGAGAGAGGCTACCTTGTAGTTACCTTGTCCTAGTCCTGGGCTGTGAGGAACGAGGCATGGCACTGGGGGCCCTGGTAGGACCTTCATTCCCTTCACCCTCCCTTCTCCTGGACCTGAACATGTGAAGTGAGATGGCATGGCTGGATCCTCAGAGCCATGAGTTGTTCTGGAGCAGTTAGGACCAGGTCCCTCTCGCTGCCCCTCACCCCAATCCCCCTCACCTCGGAGCCAGCGCAGAAGGAAATAGTCATCAGGATTGGGCAGGGCGGGCAACACGTCCTGCACATTTTCTCGGAACTAGGAATGGAGATTCTGGTTAAAGTGGCTTTTGCATTTAGCCTTGGCCTCCAACCCAATAATTATTTTCATCATCCCTTCTCTTCCACATGCAATCTGTTGCATGATGATGGAAGGATGGTGGGCAGATGGGTAGGAGATATGGATCATTGGATGGATATATGGATAGATGAGTAGGTGAATGCAAAGAAGGATAGATGCTAAGTAAATAATAGAAATAAGAATGGGTAGAGGAATGGGTGGATGGATGAGTGGGTGGGTGGATGGATGGAAAAAGGAGGAAGGAGAAATCAAAGGATGGAAGGAGAGAGAGATAGGTGAGCAGAGGAAGGAGAGATTGATTGGTGATTAGGGAGCAGGGGAGATGGATAGATGGGTGGGTGGGGTGGGGGGTTGGATGAAAGAAAGGATAAATGAGTGGGTGGGAGGTGGGTAAGTGGATTGGAGTGTGGAGGTATTCGTAGTTCTTTCCATATGCTGGCCCATCAAGGCTTCTGCCTTTTTTCATTCCATTTTCTACAAAAGTATGGTTAGTGATTATGTGTCCTCTTCCCTTTGACCATGGGAATGACAACACACCCTGCCCTGCCTCTCTCACTCTTACAGACAGGTCATCTTTCAGGATCTGGGGGAAGGAGGGGGAACAGACTCAGAGGGGCAGACCATTAGCATCCTTCAGCTCCCATCTAAGGGGCCTGGGAGGAATAGAAAGAAGGCAGCTGTTTGGTAAAGCTCTCTAGTTCTGGTTCCTACAAGAGAAGTCAAGTTTGATCTGGCACACACTCTATTATTGCTTGGATGTGTTACTGTTCCATCAACTCCTGCCCTGGACAGAGCTGATGTCACTGGCTGCTTTGGAACATGGCCCTGGGTAGGTGACAGTAAAGAGAAAATGTCAAAGACACACTAAGCCAACAGAGTGGGGGAAGGTTCTGGCCACCCCCTCCCCCACCCCTCAACTTTTTTCTTCTGGGGCTCCAGGGGAAGAGTCTCTCACCTTGGCCAGGGTCTCTGCCTGCTTGGGGCTCAGGTCTCCGACTCGGCCACTCATGGTGTCTGGATGAGGCTGGAGGAGTGGAGGCCACTGCAGACAAAAGCCAAGCCTAATCTGTGGCCCTGACCCAGCAGGAGCCTTTTGCTCCACTCCTGGGTGTGGTTCCAGGCACCTCCTTCTTGGCCAACTGTTGAATTGAAAGTTACATAATTGGGATTAAGTGAGGTCCCGTGGTTGGCTCTGAGACAAGTCTGGGGGGCAGGCAGGCACAGGAGCACAGGCCGGGTGCCTGTAAAACCTCTACCCATGCTCTCAGGTCTCTGGAGAAGGGGGGAATATCAGGAGGAGTGAAGACTACTCCCTGCAAGCACTCTTTCTCTCCCATCCTCAGTCTCCCCATCTCCCTAATGATGAGACCCCGCACCTGGGGTTATGCAAAGGTCACCCCCTACACCCAGCCCTGACTGGTAAGAGTCAGGGACTTGGTCAGTCTAGTAAACAATTTATTCAGTTTGTTGGGGTGGGAAACTCGCATCCTTTTTCACCAAGCATCCATATTTAAGAAGAGACAGGCTGGGACAGAGAAATGGAACTCAAATGTATCCTTGGTTAAGGCTTGTTTTTTTCCACAGGGCTGTCACCACTTTTCCTGATGTCTTTCAAATCCTATGATGCAATGCTGGCCCTGCACCTTCAGCATGGGGAAGCCTGAGCACCCCCACTCTGTTGCCTGCTTTCTCATCACTGTGATCACGAGGATATGAGGGTCCTTGTCTGAGATCCCACATCTCCTGGGGCCTCAGGGAGAGGTAATGCATATTGATGGTCTTGGGGAGCAATGAAGATGTTTCTTGGGATTTTTTAAATGTTTATTTATTTGAGAGAGAGTATATACAAGCTGGGTAGGGGCAGAGAGGGAGAGGGAGAGAAAGAGGATCCCAAGCAAATTCCACACTGTCAGCACAGAGCTCGACATAGGGCTTGAACTCACAGACTGTCAGATCATGACCTGAACCACAATCTGTCTCCTGATCTAAGGAGACAGAGTCGAGTCGGATGCTTAACCTACTGAGCCACCCAGGCACCCCTGTTTCTTAGGATTTCAAACACCTAATCAGTGAGGGGTGTCCACCAAGTATACAAGGTGATGAAGGAAGTCCAGAGGATTTCCCTGCCTTTCAATTTCTGTCATGCCCCCGATATTCCACCATTAGATATGCCTGCAAGGCGCACCTGCTCCCATTCCTCTATGAGACCTCCCTTCCAGGATAACATCTGAGTGTCACTTGCCTCATTTATGGAATGGGGCTATCAGTGCTTGCCCTGTCCTTATGCAGTCAGAGGGAAGATCTAAGGAGACATATAGACTGTCAAGGGTCATAACCTCTAAGGGATTATTCTTGTACAGCTGCCAGAAACTCCAAGAGAGCAGAGGCCACATTGTCAATGGCTGTCTATAAAGAAACCAGGAGTGCATCTTCTTGAGATCACAGAACATCCATGTGGTCATCTCTTCCAGGACTTGAGGTGGTCCATGTGGGTTGAAAGACCCCTGGGCTAGCCTTAGCCCCAATGACTGGACTAGCCCAAGCCACTCTGCTCAAGGCTCTCCCAGGTTCTCTGCTGTAAGCATCCTGTGTCCCCATCCCTGGACTATCTTGGGACTTCTTTGGGTTAGATGACATCGGTTAGTGCTGGACACCTTCTTTGCTCTGGGCCCTGATAGAGTCTGGCCTCGAAGGAGACGGGGGACATCTTTGGCCAACTCCTTGTATCTAAGGGACTTGGCCAGGCATACTCAGGAGCAGTTAGGTAACTCCACACTTCAGCCCCACCCCACTTCACATTCCAGCATCTTTCTGCAAAGCCCCTGGCTGCTGTCCACACCTACTTCCTGCCAGGCTGGTAGCAGGTGGAGATTGGGTTTCTCCACTGCCCTCTCATTAGCCCCTAATCCTGCCTATTTCCCACCAGTCTCCTTTCTCTCCCTCACCCCTCTAATGTGAGGTGCCCCAGTTATTTCTAGGGACATCAGAGGCTGGGCAGGGAGGGCCAGGAGGAGCACCTATTGTGCATGCAGCAGCAGCATCCATACATAGTAGCATCCAATAGAACTTTCTGCAATGACAGAAATGTTCTGTATTTGGGCTGTCCTATTGGACATATTTGGTAGCTTCTAGTTAGATAGGAAAATGGTTAGTGAGGCTGAGGAATTCAAGTGTGAATTGAATTAAATTCAATTTTGATTAATTTTAATGGATTTTACTTTAAATCACCCCGTGTGGTTTATGGCTACCATATTGAACAGCACAGGTTCAACTACACTTATTGAAGGCTTATTCCGTGCCAAGCTCCATCCTAAATGCATTACCTCATTGAAGCCTCTGAACATCGCTACTAGTAGGTACCATTATTAACCCCATTTCACAGACAAGTAAATTGAGGTATAGAGAAGTTAAGTAACTTAGCCCATGCAATTAAGTGCTCGGCTGTTGCACAATCTCAGCACCAGGAGCTTCCATTCAAATCAGGGAGAGGACCCAGACACAGAAGTCACCCCAATGGGATGCAGGTGGTATTTGAGCAAAAGGAAGGAAGAATGTCAGTTAGTGGAAACTGGAGTAGAGGAAAGGGCATTCCAGGTGGAGGGAACAGCATGGGCAAAGGCATGGGGATGGGAAAGTGAAGAGCGTGTGCAATGCTGGAGATATTGCAGTAAACAAGACGGATTAATTAGGTCTCTGCCTACATGGAACTCACAGTCTCCCATTTGTGAAGCATTTCCTCTGAGCTTTATTAGATCATTGTTGGACCATTTGGAAACAGATAAGGGTATCCTCATTCTACAAAGAAATGGAAGATCAGAGAGATTAAGAAAATTTTCTGAGGTCACTCAGCCAGGAAATGGGGAGCCAAGATTTGAACCCAAGCCTGTCTGATTGTGGAACCTGCACCAGAACCACAGCCCAGCCTTGCCTTCCCTTGGAGGGCTTACCATTGTGCCTGGAACATAGTAAGTGCTCAATAAATGATCTAAATCATCATTGTGTATTAGGAAACTTGCATCCACACCCCTCAGGCTACAGAGTGTTTTGAGGCCAGCAGAATTAATTTACCTCCTTTGAAACAAAGGCCCTGGCAAAGGAGAACCCCCAACCCCCACCCCAGTATATGTCTTCTCCAAGTAAATCCCCATATTGTGTTTAGCTACTAGTTTGCCAAACTCGCAGGGAACATGGCAACAGCCACAGAAGCAAACAACGGCAGGGAGGCAGATGGAGCCACCCACACCACACCTTGGAATCCCTTCTTCTAGGTGGTTACTAGGAAATGTGAAAAGACTGCCCCTCAGGCCCCTTGGGCCCCAGCATGGTCACATTTCTGTCCACCTTCACCTAGATGGGTTACACCAGAACCAGTTGGGCAAGTACAGAGGGGGCCCAGGAAAAGCATCACCATGGGGTGAGCGTTGCTGGGAGAGGCAAGTGGGAAGGGTTCAGATGGCTGTAAGGTGAGATGGGAGTGGCCTGAAAAGGGGAGATGGAGGGGAATTGGAGGTGCCTCACCAGAGTTCTGATGACGGTCTGGGTAGCAATCTGAGACAGTATACTTTCCATCTTTACTTTTGGGCAGTTTTGTCTCCTTCTTAAATTAAAAAACTTTAGGGGTGCCTCGATGGCTCAGTCAGTTAAGCATCCAACTTTGGCTCAGATCATGACCTTATGGTTCATGGGTTCAAGCCCTGTGTCGGGTTCTCTGCTTTCAGCATGTAGCCTACTTCATATCCTCTCTCTCCCTCTGTCTCGGCCCCTCCTCCACTTGCACGCTCTCTCTCTCAAAATTAAATAATTAAAAAAATAAATTTAAAAACTTTAAAGTGTTATAATTCACATACTATAAATTCACCATCCTTAAAGTGTACAATTCAGTGATTTTTAGTATATTCACAAGGTTGTGCAATTATCACCACTATCTAATTATAGAACATTTTCATCACTTCCCCCAAAAAACAACCCCTGTACCCATTAGCAGTCATTTCCCATTTCCTGATCCCCAGACTCCAGCCTCTGGCAACTACAAATCTACTTTCTATCTCTACAGATTTCCCTGTGCTGGACATTTCATATGAAGAGAATCATATAGTATTTTGCGACTGGCTTCTTTCACTTGGCGTAATGTTTTTAAGTTTCATCCATGTTGTAGTACAGTTGTCCCAGCACTATTTGTTGAAGAGATTATTCTTTTCCCATTGAATGGTCTTTGCACACTTGTTGAGAATCACTTGAACATAGTTGAGTAGATTTAAGGACTCTCAATTCTATTCCATTGATCTGCGTGTCTATCATTATGCCAGTACCACATTGTTTTGACTACAGCAGTTTTGTATTAAATTTTGAAATCAGGAAGTGTGAGTCCTCCCTAACTTCATTCTACTTTTCCAGGATTGTTTGGGCTATTCTGAGTCTCTTGCATTTCCACATGAACGTTGGGATCAGCTTGTCCACTTCTGCATAAAAGGCAGTTGGGATTTTGGAAGAGATAGCACTGAAATTGTGGATCACTCTGGAATACTGCCATCTTTACAGTATTAAGCCTTCTGAAACATAAACATAGGTGTCTTTTCACTTATGTAGCCTTTAATTTCCTTCAACAATATTTTGTGGTTTTCAGTGTACAAATCTTGCACTTCTTTAGTTAAGGTTATTCTTGAGTATTTTACTTTTCGATGCTGATGTAAATGAAACAGTTTTTTTAATTTCATTTTTTGAGTGTTCCTTGTTAATGTATAGAAATACAACTGATTTTTGTATATTATGCTTGTATCCTGCAACCTGGCTGAAATTGGCAGCTCTAATTTTTCTTTCTGGTATATATTCCTCATTGTTAAATTTCCCTTAATGATCAAAAATAAAATTAAGTATAACAGTGGCGATGATGATGTTGGTGGTACAGTTGCTTCTGACGTCTGCTCCATGGAGTGCCTAGAGCCACTGAGAAGTCAAAACTCTTGCTGGAGGAGATCCCAAAGAACTCTGAGTTGGTGACAAACCTGGTCAAGTTCATAAACTCTTTCCTTCCTTCTCTAATATGCTGCTTACCATAGGAATGGGTTGCTATGGTGATAGGAACATGGGGGCAGATAGTGAAGGAGGCTGCAAAATAGGGTAGCTTATGCACTTTCCAGAGCAGGAGCTGGCATAATCCTTCTCACAATACCTGGGGGCACCATAAGGATATTGAGTGTTCCAATTTCTTCATGCCAAACTGGTCTCTGCTTTTATTGTCATCCTTGAGAAACCTGGAGCACCCAAGACTACTGTGGGCTGAGTTTGAGGGTGACCACAAAAGAACCACCCAAACAGCTGTAATTCCTCTCCCAACACTGAGCAAATAATCCCCACGTAGTTCAGAAATGGATGGTGCTGAAACATAGGCCTGGGTACCTGGGTTTGAATCCTGACTTCACCTTTAATGTTCTGTGTGATTTTGAGTCTCAGTTTTCTCAACTGTAAATTGCAGCAAATAACACCCCCCTCTTATCTGGCTACTGCGATGGTTAGAAGCCAGTAGCCACCCACCACCTGGCTCACAGTAAGTGACCAATAATGTTGGCTTTTATTTTATTTTTTTAATTTACTTTTCTTTTTTAAATTTTTTTTAAATGTTTATTATTTTTGAGACAGAGAGAGACAGAGCATGAGCAGGGGAGGGGCAGAGAGAGAGGGAGACACAGAATCCGAAGCAGGCTCCAGGCTCTGAGTTGTCAGCACAGAGCCCGACGCGGGGCTCGAACTCACGGACTGCGAGATCATGACCTGAGCCGAAGTTGGACGTTCAACCGACTGAGCCACCCAGGCGCCCCTTAATTTACTTTTTAAAGTAATATCTACACCCAATGTGGAGCTTGAACTCACAACTGCAAGATCAAGAGTTTTGTGATCTTCCAACTGAGGCAGCCAAGTGTCCCGATAATGTTGACTTTTATAGTTGTTGTCAGGTGGTCACTCAGCCTACCATCAACTCCAGGATGAGGGCATACCTAGCCGAGCCAATCCTTTCTGGTTCTTTCTCCTCTGTTCTGTGGTTGTCCAACCCTCTACTTGGGTCCTTGCTGGTACTGAGTCATGTTGTTTGGCTCCGCTTTTTGGCAGTGCTCGTGGTATGACCCAACTTCTGGGAGTGGATGGCCAAGGGAGACACCTTGCTCTGGAGTCGAACATCTTGAATTCCAATCTTTTTTTTTTTAATGTTTCTTTTTGAGAGACAGAGAGAGAGAGAGAGACAGACAGACAGACAGAGTGTGAGCTGGAGAGGGGCAGAGAGGGAAGCAGAATCCAAAGCAGGTTCCAGGCTCTGTGCTGTCAGGACAGAGCCCAATACAGGGCTCGAACCCACTTCGGCTTTTGGGTGTTTAACCAACTGAGCCATGCAGGCACTCCCTGAACTCCGGTCTTGAGCCATCACTGAGCAAATGACTGTCTCTGAGATTTACTTTCCTCTCCTATATAACCAAGATGACTATATTTATTTCATAAGGCTGCCATGAAGATTAAACAAGATAGCGCAAGGGCAGCAGGCCGACATAGGTGCTAGGTAAATGGCTATCTATTGTTTTTGTAAGTCTTTATTGAGCATCTGGGGAGTGTATCCTGGACTGGTGGCTGGTAGGTGATTGGAGACAGACACGAGGCAGATAATGACTCTACTGCATGATAAACACTGACCCTGTTGCTCTAAGAGCGTGGAGAAGAGACTCTAACTCTCCAGGGACCAGAGGGGTTGGCAAGGGAAAGAGGGCCCTGAGGACTTTATGGGTGAACAGAACAAGACTGGGAAGGGAGTCCTAGACTGGGGAAACAGCCTGAGCAAAAGCAGGGAGGCAGAAAGGAGTCTGATGAATTGGTGAATTCAAGTCCTTGGGTGAAGCTGCAGTGGGGGGTGTCGTAGCCAGGTCACAGAGAGCCTTATAAGACACTAATGAAACTGAACTTTTCCTGGGGGGGAAATGAGGAGCCATTGAAAGGCTATACAGGAAGTGATGATCAGATTTTCATTTCAGAAAGATTTTTTTCCGGCTACCCTGTGGAATCTCATGGGAGGCGGTAGGAATGGGCACAGGGAGACTCATGGACCCCTTTCTAATAATAATCCAAGCAAGAGATGATGGAGGCCCTGACTAGGGTGGCAGGCATGGGATGGAAGATGGAGTCCACAGGGATTTAGAAAGAAAGTCAGGCAAGTGGCAGAACCAGGATCTGAACAAAGGTGGGACCACCTCTTTCTGCTGCTCCAGATGGGCCCACAAATAGCTCGGGCCCGGTGAACTTCGCCTCAACGCGCCTCAAAACGAGCTTTCATGAGCGGGATGCTGAGGGGCCATGTTCCTGCTTCTACCACAGGGAAAGAGGCACAGTTGGCTCAACACCACCCTCTGGTGGCTGAGAGCGGAGGTTGCCAATGTCTGTTGAACGCCATCTGCTCAAGCCTGCTGCACCTGCCTGCTCTCTGAAGTCACCAAGTGTGAAGCCTGCCCACCCAATGTGCTCATTTAGCACCTGGCCTATCTGGATTGGTGAACCCCACTTCACATCTTTTTCTTTAAGTTTATTTATTTCAAGACAGAGACAATGCAAGTGAGGGAGGAGCAGAGAGAGCTGGAGAGAAAGAATCCCAAGCAGGCTCTACACTGCCAGTGCAGAGCCCAGTGTGGGGCTTGAATTCCCAAACTGTGAGGTCATGACCTGAGCCGAAACCAAGAATCAGATGCTTAACGAACTGAGCCACCCAGGTGCACCTGAGCCCCACTTCATGTCTTACCTTCCCCTCTTTATATTGTGTGACATGACAAGTCACTTCCTGCCCTAGGCCTCCCCTCCTCATCAGTAAACAGGGGATGATGCTTCCTGCATCAGCTTGGGCCTGGCACATGGCAGGCGTGGAGTGGAGCTGGCACTATCTCATCCACAGAGAGGCAGCTTCCTCAGACTCTGGTCAGTGCCACCGTGTCCCACTATGCGCCCTCTGGCCCAGGCTGGACCTCCGTGGCAGGGGTACACCTGGCCACATTGACTCTCTCCTCCCCTGCAATGCAGGGCGGGGTCACCCCTGGCTGCTAACCCGGGTGCTGGGGACACTCAGTCTTTGGCCAAGGCACTCCCTCTCACTAAGCCTTGGCTTCCTGGCTATAATTCCTGTCTACTTCAGGGATGCATGTAAAGGAACTGTACAAACTGGGGGGGGGGGCACCGTCTGGAGCCCTGCTGAAGACTTGTTCTGGGCTGCTGTGATTGTCCCACGCTGGTGTCCCTTCTGGCCTGGGGACTTGGAAGGTGAGCTGAACTGAGGGAGAGTTTTGGGGGCAAGGGAGTCTTTCCAACTGCCCTCAAAAAACCCTATAGATACCCCCCACCCTGTTTATCCACCTGCATCCGCTAGAAGGTTGTGGGGCTCTCCAGTTAGGAGATATGCCCTGGGGAAGGACAGGCTCCGCCCCCATTCCTCTGGACAGGTAAGGCCTGGCTATTTCCAACCACCTCATTTTGAGCAAGAGTTTTGATCCATGACTGCCGGCCAAGATTTTGTCATTCTTTCCTGATGAACAAGTCTCTGTTTTGTAACCTTCATTATGAAATGGTTTTATTAACAACTACCTAATGTGTACTCAGTTGTTCACCAAGAAATAGCAAACATCAGCGACCTATTACTAGCGTCACCCAAGGGCCCTCCTGGCTGTTCTCTGACTTCAAACACCCCACAGCGGCCCCATTCCTCAGTCTGGAAGGCTCACCCACACCCTCAGCTCTCCCTTCAGGGGTCCTTGCCTTGGGCAAAGCACATGTGATCTCCCATTGGGTTTTTTTTTCTGGATGCCCTCCCCCGCCAAGAATTTGGGTCCTGCCCCACCAGGCTGCCCATCAGAGTCACTTTGGCCTCCCTCCATACAGGCAAGCTTCCTGCTTGTAGAGTTGAGTAAGCCCAGCACCCCCAGTGTCCCCAGGGCCTGCAGTGCCTGGGCGCTGGAGACAGACTCTCAATAAACATTGATGAATGAATGGAAGGAAGAAGCAAACTTTAGGTGAACCAGCCCCAATCTGGGCTACTTCCCTTTTTTTTTTTTCCTTCTCCCCCTGTAAAGAAGTGATGGTATTGAGTCAGGGATAGAGTTGTGGAGGACATCTCCCCTGTCCACCTTGCCGATAGGAGGTCCTGACCTCACTCTGAAGATGACCACTGTACTCACTGTTAAACATGAGGTGCACTCTGCCGGCTCTGGGATTCAGTCACTGGTACCCACATCTGACCCCTCTATGACTTGCTCCTCCCCAGGCAGCCCAGTGCAAATTAAACCCTTGTGCATGATGTGGGCCAATTCATTACCTGTAAGGAAGCTAGAGGAGGCTGTGCTGATGGTGGAAAATGGGTGTGGGTGGTTGGAAAAGCAAGGATCAGGGTTCAAATCTATGAACCCCTTGTTTTTAGGCCAGGGATGTGAGGCTGAAGTGAGGGATTGTGAGCCCCCAGAGAGGACAACAGGTGGGCCTAGGGAAACCTGACAGGGGAAACCTTACAACCCCAGCCTGCCCAGCAGGAAGGTGGCTCCGGAACGCCCGAGTGTCTCTGCATCTGGGGAGGCTGCGCAGAGGGTGGCCACCCAGTGCAGTGGGGGTGCTGGGAAAGCCTCTTGCATCAGGGATGCAGGAGCGGCGCTTGGACACAAGGATGTCTTGTGAGTTTCACCTGATAGCCCCAGGCTGTCTACTTGGAGCTGGCATGGAAGTTTTTTTCTTGCCAAATTCCTCAAACACTGTTGGGCCAGGAATGGCTCAGTGCACCGGCTTTTTGCATTTTATTTCCTTTAGTTAGTTTGCTTTTCATAGCAGCAGAGCCCCTGTTCAGACTGTGTGCAGAATGATGGGTGACGCAGTTGCCACAGAGGGCGGACCTGGGGCCGGAGGACCTCACAGAGCTCACCTGAGGACCCACCTTCGCACTCCTCATCATTTTCTTACCTGGGAAGAACAGGCACTGGAAATCAGGAAATCGATTAAATGGTGAAAATGAAATCACAGAATCTGAGAGCAAGAAAGGGGCCAGAACCGGCTTCTTGTTTGCAAGGCACCAAGATGTTGGTGTTTGCTGAGGCTTCTAGTCTCTGGCAAGAGTCTCAACACTTTGCAGCAAGGACCCTTTTAACAGGGACATCTGACCACTCAGCAGCTTCACTGGCTCGTTTCGGGCAAGGTCTGCTCTGCTGGGTGCAGTTTGTCCAGGAGAGCAGACGGTGGTCCTGACTGTGGGCTGTGGGGCACCGAGAGCCAGCCTTTGGGAAATGGAAGCCATCACGGGCCGGCTACTGAGTCGCGTTTGGGGCGGGGTGGTGGGGAGCTGGCAGACATTAGTTGTCCCTCTAGTGAGACACAAAGATGGAGGAACAGCTTGATGGTTCCACAAGAAGTAAATCAGAGTCTAGGATGAGCTGGGATGGCAGCTCTATCCAGGTGTGTTCTACCTTACTCCAGCATGTTCTGCCTCACTCTAGCCCTGCTATGATCCTGGTCCTTATTCAGAGCCAGAAAGAACCCAAGCTGAATGTCAGCTGGATCACAGCAAGTGAGGAGGGGGAGGAGGGGTCACTGGGAATTCTGAGAGACTTGGTCTTCACCCATTTAGCTCTATGTGACTGAGAGTGGCTTTTCCTCCTGATGGTTATCCCTGCTGGGCCTCGTGCTCCATTTCTGACCTTCCCTCCAAAGGCAGTTAAGGTGACTCTGAAGGGGCTTTGGTGCCCTGCCAGAACCAAGACCCTCAGCTCCACCAACCAGCTGCCCCCATCCCTCCACCCGGCTGCCTCCAGCTGGCCTTGTCCATCTCTGCCGGTCTCCGACGTGCAGAGATGGGGGCTTCCCTGCCCTTTAGACTTGACGCTGTGCTCCCTGCATGGCCTGGGGCTCATGCACATGCCCTCAAGCTGGGTCACTAGGTGTGGGTGAGTCCCGAGACTGGTGGACCTCGTCAGGAGTGACATAAGGGCAGCATCGGTGGACAGGATCCTCCCTCAGAGGATCCTGGTTCATTCTGGTAAGAGACTCATCTCAGTCTCTGCAAACAGGGGATCAGGTGCCTGTCTGAATCCTCAGGGTGGCCTATGTACTGGATGTCCCCTTCCTGCTCTGCCGGTGGACCCACAAAGAGCTGAGATGGTGATGCGGGGTGGGGGGTGGCTCCTCCAAACACCACCCTGACCAGGAGGGAAGGGGACGGCGGGGGGGGGGGCGGTGCTAAGGGGTTGATGAGCACAGGGCCTGAGGCAGCCGGGGTCTTCATTGTGCTGGGGACGGTCTTCTCGCCTCAAGACCCTGAATCTTCTCCTCAGAGGCCTTGTCTGGGAGCAGCACCTCCACAGAGTAGCTGACCTTCTTGGTGTGTATCAGGCTGTAGGTGTTGTCGAAGCGCAGGACGTCTGCAAGGGTGGAGAAGTCAAGGTAAACCTGACTCATCTGTACACCCGGTGCCTTTGGGAATGGCTCCAGGGCTGTGGGTGGTAGAGGGTCAGCCACTACCCAGCCCCCAGCCCAATGCTCAAGACCATCTCCTTGTGCCAACTGAAGGAATAATAACAACCGGCAGCACGCACCAGCCCCGTCTATGCACCAGGCATCACATCTGCGCTCACAGCTCTCTGAATCCTCAAAGCAGACCCACAGAAGGTACTGTCATCCCCATTTTAAGGATGGGGAAGCTGAGGCCTACAGAGGTTGATAGGACTATCCAGTGAGTGCCAAGCAAGGGAAGGGAGGGAGAAGGATTCCCTTATCCTGATGCTCCAACTCAGAGAGAGCCCTGCTCTCCCCAGAGGAGAGAGCTGAGCTCCATTAAGCCACTTTTCCATCTTGCCTTTCAAAGAAGCTATTCCCTTCAACCCCAAGATGCAAAGTGAACTCTCTGGGAGGTGACAAGTCATCCAGATTTCATCCGGGAAGCTCCCAGCTGTGCCCAGGTGTGGAGATTTCTCTGTCTCCACCCTTCTAATTCTCCCTTTCCACAAAGGTGAACAAGGTATGTATTAACCAAAGCATTAGTAAAATCCCTTGCTCCTCAACCTGGGCTCCCTTTCTCCTAGCTCTGTTTCTGATAGAGGCGGGAGGTCAGCACTGTGCCTGGAGAATGTTCACCTGGCCTGGGTGACCTGAGAATGAAGGATAAACATATGGAAGAATCATCTCTTTGGGATTCCTACAGTGGGTCTGCTTATGCCTGGGCAGGCTGGGAACCCCGAAGCTAAGCCCAGGGCTGTTTACTTAGCCAGTTGAGTGCTATGTAAGGGCTTTCCAGGAGTTGAGTTTATGGCTCCGGGCTGTGCATCTCACCTTCCAAAATGCATCTCTGCCCTTGTACCCACACCCAGAGGCCACTCACCAGATCCAACACCCTGAAGCCAATTCCCCTGGCAACCACGGGATCTAGGAGCTTGCACAGACCCCACACCCTCCCCGAGAGATTGTAATAGAGGGCAAACAGGACAGCCTGGCAAGAGATATCAGCTCATTTCTCTGCCAGAAGGAGGAAAACAGACTCCAGTGAATCCTACAGCTCTTACAGACGCCGGGCTTGAGGCAGGTGAGGCTCCCGTCTTCAGGTGCCAGGTGGGCTTTGTAGCGCCGGATCGGGAGCACCTCTACCATCTCCCCTGCCCGCTTCCGCTCGCCCATCCTAGTCTTGAGGAAAACCCCGAAGCCGATGTCTGCCCCGTGTGATGCGAACTGCCACCTGCGGAGGACAGGGCCCTACTAATGACCACCTGCTTGGGTTCCAGGCCGCTCCCAGCTGTGCCCAGGTGTGGAGTGGCTGCCATCACTACCTGAGCACACAGCCTGGGAACAGGATTTCGTTCTCCACCTGCACAAAGGAGCCTCGGGCCACAGTCATCTTGTGTTCATACTGCATCTTCACCTGGTTGCGCAGGTAGTAGCTCTTGGGCACCTCACCCCCATAGCTGATCTGTGGGTGAGGGTTGGTGAGTGAGCACTGACCTCAGCCATCAACCCCTCCCTTCTCATCCTCTGGGCACCCAGTACCTTGGTCAGGCACTTGGGGTTGCCATCAGGATCAGCCATGGTCCCCCCAAACTCCATGGGCAGCTGGTCAGGGCTGATGAACTTTTGCAGTTCCTGCTTCCAGTTGCCTGTGGGAGCAAGGTTGTTGGGGGCGGGGAGCTGTGGGGATTGAGGGATGCTCGACAGAGGGGAGAGGAGCCAAGTCCAGGGAGGAAAACTGATGTGTCCTTGGCTTGCTCCCCTATGCACCTACTCCAGAGAGCACCCAAATACTTTATGGGGCCACCCAGGCTGGGGTCTCGGGCCTGAAATATCTGAGTGCGCAAAGGCCAGTGGGGGTCAGACCAAGGTCAGTACCTGAGTGAAGAGGACGAGTCAGGGAGAAATGGGGCCTTTCACATTGACCTCTGCTTCCCAGGCAGATGTGGAGACGGGCACAGCCAGGAGACCAAGTCACTCACCTCCCAGAATCACTATCTTCCTTTGTGTTTCCTCACTCATGAACACCTTAACCAAGTTGAAGGCCACGGGGAAGAGTTTGGGGGCTGAAACACATGAAACTCCTTTGGGAAGCTGGGCTAGAGGACTTGGAGGTATAGTCATGGCCAAGGACATGAGCTGAACAGGAGCTGGATAGATCTAGATTCTGCTACTTCCTGCTGTGTGATCTTCAGCTAGTTACTTACCTACTCTGAGTCTTAGTGCTGTTAACTATAAAATGGAGAAATTTAAACAATGTATGCATAACACTTGGCATAGTGTCTGGCTCTCAATAAATGACTTCCTCCCCTACCCAGTTGTAGGGTGTCAGTAATGTGGATTTCCCAGTGGTGCCTCTTTTTTTTTTTTCCACACTCGCAGTTGTCCCAAGTTGTCTTGGAATTCTCTTGGGTGCAAGTAGATGTGGCATTTGCATTAGACACTTACTGGGTGCTTTCTGTGGGCCAGGCTCTGTGCTACTCCTTCACAGATGGTCTCATTTAACCTCACAGCTGCCTTATAGGGAGGGGCCACTGCACCCCTATTTTACAGGTTGAGAAAACTGAGGCTCAGTAAGGTGAAGTAGACTTGACCAAATCACAGAACTAGCTAGATTGGAAAGCAGATCCTCTGACCCCAGGGCACATGCAGTGGCCCCATCACTCGACAACCATCACAGACATGGACCATTCCCACTCAGAGCATGTCTAGCAACCAGTGTGGTTCACGAACTATCTGTTACCACCAATCCACATGCAGAGGGGTAACGAAAATAAGGGTGTACGTTTAGAAGCAGGACTTATTTGACATTTGCTGCCACATACCAGAGCATGATTTTGTATATTCCAAAAGTCTGTGAAGGACTGACTGAAAAAACAAAAAACAAAAAAACCCTGACCTTCTCAAAGGATAGTTTGAGAAACCTTGTACTGGGTGATTTACCCACTGTTCCCCACCTAGTCTCCCTCCCCCTTCCCCAAAAAGTCATCTCCATTATGGGCTCACCTCGAATGGCAATTAAATTCTTCAGCGTCTCAGGATAATTTGCTTCCAGGATGGCAAAAAACTGTGACAAGAAAAGTCTGGTCAAGGTCACGCTCCAACACACTCTATGCCTGGACTTGATGGCTTCAAATGCTGCTGAGACCAGAGCCCATGCCACCCCCACCCCCTGGCCATCCACTTTCCCCATGAGATGTACTTCATTCTCTGTGATATTCATGCTCCTCTTTCTCCTTGGAGGGGGGCACCCCAGGCCAGCTTCTCCGACTGCTCTGGGGACCTCTGGGGGGGATACCTCCTTCATGGATGGGAAGCTGGTATGGATGGTGGCTCTCTATTAGCCTCAAGCCAGCTGCCTACCTACCTGCTGGTAGATCTCTACAGCTGGCTTCCACAGGTGTTTCAGGCCGAGCCCCTCCAGGTCAAACACCATCAGCACCGTCTCGATCTTCCTGCCCAGCTACATGGGACAGCACACATACATGATCAGACAACAACTCCGGCCAGGAGGTCCTGGCTAGGAAGACCTGGAACTCACTGCTCCCACCTTCCAGTTACCCTCACCCCCAACTACCCACAGGGTTTTCCAAACAGATAGAGCCCACCCAGGATCTAAGAAGATGCTGCATCTGAGCGCGGACACAGTGACTTTTATCACGCTGTTTGCTCAACACGAGTGCCTGGAATTAGTTAACTGTAGAATTAAAGATATCACTCATTGTTCATTGGGCATCTCCACATACAATAGCATATTTTGCCTGCCAGTATCTGCAGTCCCATGGTGTGTCAAACCAGAGCCACACTGGGTGACCTTGGGTGGATTATTAAGCACTCTGAGCCTTATTTTCTTCCTCTGTGAAATAGAGATAGTTCCAGGTTCTGACAGAATTTCTGTGAGGACTCAGTGAGATAACTCACAAAGGGCCCAGTACCTGACACATGCTGGTCCCTGGCAAATATCCGCATGTGTTATTACTAGTATCATCATCATCACAATTATCAGCTCCAACTAGAAATGTCTATGAAGTAGAAGACGCTGTTGTGACCTCATAAAATCAGCCGCCTTATTCGAGAGACCCACATCTATTCAAACCAGGCACTGAATAGGGTGCTTTGCAATTTTCTTAGGATTGCCACACATCTTTGTGCAGAGGGCCTACTTTGTGTCTGACACCATGACAGACACTGGGGACACAGGCCCTGTCCTCGTCATTAGGCAAGTGACATAAGAACTCCCTGCCAGTGGTCTTCTCAGGCTTATGTAGACATTGAGAGTCAATGCCAACAGATCATTCTTGACACTGGATTCATCCTGAAGGGTATGAACCAGGAAACACAGAGCCAGGGCAAAGAGAAGATCTGCACAGGTGGGCGTGGGTCCTTCTTGGCTTGGAAGCCCTATGCCCCACAGAACTCAATTTTTTTTTCTGTAATAATTCCATATTAGCTTCTAGGCATCCACAAAGGATGGGCCAAGTTTCAAGGGTCACTGTTCTCAGGGATACCCAAAGCAATGGCTCCCCCATCAGGTGTTACAGTTATGTACTTTACAACCGGGAACATCTTTTCCATATGCAAAGCTGACCATCCATTGTTCTAGGGTTCCCAGGGAACAGAACTAGAGCATTCACTGCACCCAAGGTCAACATCTCACCCAAGGCCAGAGGGGAAAGGACTTTGGTGATCCTTGGCACCTGTCAGCAGACGTGTGCCATGCACACGTTAGATGCTCATGGATGGGTGACTGCGGGAGAAGCCATGTTCCACCAAATCCCAGAGTGCTGAGGCCCAGGGAAAAGCAGAGGTGGGGTGCCCTTCTTGCCTGGTCCTGGTGGCCACTCTTTAGACAGATTGGGCCCACCATGTGCTTCCCATCCTGGACCCAGTCACTTACCTTTTGACTCTGCAGCTCACACTCCCGCAAAAGCAGCTCACAGACCTTGATGCGCTTCCGGATCAGCTCCTCCTTAGAGGCTGATAGGAGAAGACCCTTGGGGTCAAGGGTACCAATAATGTCGAACCACACGGGGCAGCCTTCATAGTCATAGCCGCTTAGACCACCACTGTCGTATAGTTGGATCACCTGGACATGGGGGTGAGATCCTAACTCAAACCAGCCTACCAGGCCATGTCCCTGCTCCATCAGATGGTTGGATGTGGGGGGAGGGTCTGAGGGATATCTGCTTGTCTTGGGAGTGCTGCATAGGGCTCACCTCTGAGGGCTGCCACGTGAGGATGTTGTCCAGGTCCTGTTGTTTCCGGAACTCTATATGCTGCGGAGAAATAGCAGGACCTGAGGACTGCCTGCTACAAAGGCATTGAGAGCACCTGAAGGCATCAGGCCTAGTCTTTCTGCCTACAGCCCCAAGATCCTGGCCGGAGTATCCCCAGGCTCTACCGACAGAACTGGGGATGGCAATGCCAGGAGGAGGGCTGGGGGAGACCCAGTCTGATGCAGAAAGGGATCCAAGGAGGAAAGGAGGAAACACATGAGAACAGGACACAGCAAGAGACCCCTTTGTTGATTATCCCTGGGGTGCAGTGTGTGGGAGGCAGGACACTCATGAGAATGGGGCCTCACCTTCCGGAGCATGTCCTCAGATTTCTTCAGGTCAAAGTTCCGAGCTGCAAGAAGAGCCAAAGTAAGAGAAGGCTTGAAGCCGGACCTAGACCTCACAGTTTCCTGAAAACTCATGAGGAAATAGCAGGGGTGCCTGAGCCTTTCATGACACCCCAAGAATACATTGGGGGTCAAGATACAATTTTTTTAAATTTTTAAAATGTTCTATTTGTTTTTGAGAGAGAGATAGAGCATGAGCAGAGGAGGGGCAAAGAAAGAGGGAGACACAGAATCCAAAGCTGACTCCAGGCTCTGAGCTGTCTGCACAAAGGCCGATGTGGGGCTTGAACTCACAGACTGTGAGATCATGATCTGAGCCGAAGTCAGGTGTTTAACCGACTGAACTACTCAGGCACCCCAAGACATTATTTTTAAAAGCAAGGACCTTTAATCCTCTAGAAGATGCTGGAGGCCTCTGATTTCAGTATCCAGGACTTTTTAAACTGTTCATTCCAGAGGCTGATCTGGCCTGTAATATTTGACGTCCCCATGGTACCACAGACCCCCTCAGTGTTATAGGTAGTGAGGAGCATGGACTTTGGAGTCACACTGACTTGGGTTTGAATTCTAGCTTTGTCCTTTTATTTGCTGTGCAACATTGAGCAACTCACTTACCTTCTCTGACTCTTAGTTTTTTAATCTGCTAAATAAGAATAGTATCTTTTTCAGTTATTCAAAGGATGACATGAGATAAAAGATATAACATGCTTGGCACAGTACCTGGCTCCCAGTGACTTCTCAGTAAATAGGAACTCAGTAAATAGTAAATAGTAGTTGCAACTACTTCTTTTGAAGAAATAAATTCATTTTAATTGAAAATGTGATGCTTTATTTTAAAAATGAAATTTCTAAATTTAGAAAAGAAATTTAACTCTTCCCTTCTAGTCTTTATACCACCAATTACTTTTTTCTTTCCTTATAACATTGGCAAGGGTCTCTAGTTCTGTTTAAACTCTAATGTTGCTTGACATCACCCTTTCCTTGTTCCTGATTTTATCTCTCTCTCTCTCTCTCTCTCTATTTTTAAATGTTTTATTTATTTTTGAGATAGAGAGCATTAGTGTGGGAGGGGCAGAGAGAGAGGGGACAGAGGATCCTAAGTGGGCTCGTGCTGACAGCAGTGAGCCCGATGTGAGACTCCAACCTACAAGCCATGAGATCATGACCTGAGCCAAAGTCAGAAGCTAAACTGACTGAGCCATGCAGGTGCTCCTCCTTGTTCCTGATTTTAAAGAAAATGAATCTAAAACTTCTACTTAAGCATAACATGTATTGTAAGATTTTTGCTGTATAACCATTACCAAGCCACGCCAAGGAAATTCCCTTCTATTTTTAGTTTGGTAAGACTTTTATTTTGTTTTTATATTATAAATAGAATTTGAACTTTTTCAAATGCTTTTCCTGCACTAAGATAGCCACATAATTTCTCATTTTTAGTTCTATTAATGTGCGCAATGACACTGATAGATTTTCTTTTTAAAAAATTTTTTTAAAATGTTTTATTTATTTTTGAGAGCAGGAGAGCAAAGCATGAGCAGGGGAGGGGCAGAGAGAGGGAGACACAGAATTCGAAGCAGGTTCCAGGCTCTGAGCTGTCAGCACAGAGCCCGACGCGGGGCTTGAACTCACAGACTGTGAGATCATGACCTGAGCTGAAGTCGGACACTTAACCGACTGAGCCATCCAGGCACCCCCACTAATAGATTTTCTAATGTTGAATTCTTCCTGCATGCCTAAGATAAACTCCCCCTCATCGTGCTGTGTAATTTTAATACCCTATTAGATTCTATGATGTAATGTTTTACTTAGACTTCCTTACGTCTACATTAATAAGTGAAACAAACCTAGAATTTTCTTTTATTATCCTGATCTCATTTTGGAATCAAACTTATTCAAGCCTCATAAAGTAACTTTCACTTTTTTTTGTTTTGTTTTGTTTTGTTTTTTTGAGAGAGATAGAGAGTACATGTGAGCAGGGGAGGAGCAGAATGAGAGAGAGAGAGAGAGAAGGAGAGAATCTTAAGCAGGCTCCACCACCCAACATGGAGCCCCATACAAGGCTCTATCTCACAACTGTGAGATCATGACCTGAACAAAATTAAGAGTTGGATGCTTAACTGACTGAGTCGCCCAGGTGTCCTAACTTTCAATTTTTTATATATTTTAAAGCAACTCAAACAATTTGTAAAAGTAGGTATTAGCAAGTCTTAAAATTTTGGAAAAATTCACCTGTAAAGCCATTGGGGTCTGAGTTTTGGAAGGAAGGAAGCTTTTTAGTACCACTTACATGTCTTTAATATTTATTGGCTTTTTTAAAAAATATTTTTTTAACATTTATTTATTTTTGAAAGAGAGATAGAGCATGAGTGGGGGAGGGCTGAGAGAGAGGGAAAGAGAGAATCCAAAGCAGGCTTCAGGCTCTGAGCTGTCAGCACAGAGCCCAATGCGGAGCTTGAACTCACAAACCATGAGATCATGACCTGAGCCGAAGTCTGCCACTTAATCAACTGAGCCACCCAGGAGCCCCTTTAACATTTATTAACTTTAAAAAAATTTCTGTGGTGTCTATAGATTCTTCTACTGAGAATCAGGGTTGTTTCTTGTTCTATAGAAAGTGGTTTGGGCACTGTTGATGAACCCTTATAACTTCTTTGGTAGAACCTACTATGTGCCAGGCTGGAGGTATGGGGCAGGCACAGTCCCTACCCTCATGGGGCTGGCATCTGAGTGAGAGAGATGGACACAGTCATGGGATAGAGATAAAGAAAACAAAGAGATGTGACTTCAGAGAGAGGGTTCTCTGCATCTGGACTGAGGGGGAAGGCTCCAAGTTCAGCCCCAGTGATCACTCTCCCTGTTGCCTCGGTCTTGAGCTAGTGAGGCAGGAAGTGGCTACAGAGGTGAAGTTGAAGGGGACAGGGCCACATCAGCAGGTCTGCCACAACAGAAAACAGGAGGCATCAGGACACCTGGTCCCCTTTCCCCCAACCTTAGGTCCTTATCCTTTCCCATGACCCAGTAGCCTACAGGGTGTGTGACTTCACTCCTTTCTCAAAGACACACACGGTACCTGAAAAGTTGGTTTTTAACCCCAAAAAGACTCCAAAGGAGGAGAGAGTTCTGATGCTGTATCAAGGGGTTTCAAGAAATCTACTGTCTGGGGGCCAAGGTGGGACTAGGCATGAGCTATCTGAGCACCACCTTGGATCTGACAGCCCCGAGAAGGGCTAGAGGAGTAAGGATAGGACCAGGCATTGAGACTGGGCCTGGTGTGAACACTTAACCCCAACCCGCTCATCTTGGAGAAGGTCTGAGCAAGAACCCTGGCTATATCAAACTGCACAAGATCTGGGCAGCCCAGAACATCCCCAAGATGAAAGCTACATCATAGAACCTTATCTGTCTCACTGCTGACAACCTTGTCCTGAACCTACAAAGTTTTTCCCTGGGGCAGTGACAGCATCATCAAGGGTAAGAAATGAGCCTGGTGACCAGGAACTCCATCCCCAGGAAAGAAGTGGATCTGTTTTTCCCCTGGTTTTTGAGAAGCCAGCTTGGGGTACAACACACCCCCCATCTCACTCCCAGTATCATGTGATGGGCCCTTTTGCATCTGTCCTCCGAACCCTTCTTGGATGAACAAAGCTTGACCAATATTCAGGAGAATGATTTTGCTCCTTGCTGTGTTGGCCAGAGGTGTTGGGATCGTGTGACTCCTGAGTGATTTCCTACAGTATTGGCTCCTCCCTGCAAGTTGGGAGGCGATAACTACCATCCAAGGAATTCTCAATGAGTTTTTATTACTTAAAAAAAAAAAGGAATCTACTGTTCTCACTCATTCTTTAGCCCAGGAGAATGACATGGACATAACTTGTCAAAAACAGAAGAGAAATTACCGCAACCGAGAGCACCTAACGAGACATGACAACTAAGTGTAATGTGGCATCCTGGATTGGATCCTGGAACAGAAAAACTCAGGAAATCTTAATAAAGTAGAGATTCTAGTTAATAATCACATATCAGGGGCGCCTGGGTGGCTCAGTTGGTTAAGCTGCCGACTTCGGCTCAGGTCATGATCTCGCGGTCTGTGAGTTCGAGCCCCGCGTCGGGCTCTGTGCTGACAGCTCAGAGCCTGGAGCCTGCTTCAGATTCTGTATCTCCCTCTCTCTCTGCCCTTCCCCTGCTCATACTCTGCCTCTATGTCTCTCAAAAATAAATAAACGTTAAAAAAAATTTAAAAATAATCACATATCAATATTGGTTCATTAAGGGGCACCTGGGTGGCTCAGTCAGTTAAGCGTATGACTTTGGCTCAGGTCATGATCTCACAGTCTGTGGGTTCAAGCCCTGAGTTGGGCTCTGTGCTGACAGCTAAGAGTCTGGAGCCTGCTTTGGATTCTGTGTCTCCCTCTCTCTCTGCCCCTCCCCTACTCACACTCTGTCTCTCTCTCAAAAATAAAGGAAAATAATAAAAAATATTGGTTCATTAATTGTAACAAACGAACCATAGGAATGAAAAATGTTAATGATAGGGGAAACTGGGTGCAGTATATATGGGGGCTTCCTGTACTATCTTCGTAACACTTCTGTAAATCCAAATCAACCATTAAATTACCATTTTCTACAAAAATAAAGTTTATAGAAAATGGTAATTTAAAAAAGTAACCAAATAGAACAGAAGGGAGGGTTTCCTCTGTGCAGGTGCTATGCATGCCCATGACCTCATGTCTGGCTCACAGTATCTTGAAGGTGGGAAGCAGCATTACACCCATTACCCAGAAGAGAAAAGTAAGGCTGAGAGACCACTGGTGATTGCCATAGGCACACTGCTAGCACATGGCAGAGCTGAGATTCAATAGCAGGTTTGCCTGAGTCCAAGCCTGGCATTATCACCCCGCTGTGTGTGCACTTTCCAGCCTGGCTTCTGACTTCTCTCCTGGTTCAAGTTCAAATTCTATTCCATGGGGTAAGTTGAGTTGAAACGAATTTTTCCCTAAGGTTTCTGTCATCCTAATTTTATTCTACTATGGCAATTCCTGGAAGAAACTCCTCTACTTTTAACTGCATCTACTTCCTGAAGTGTTTGCTGGGCACCCACTTGGTTTCCAGGTTCCCGAAGGAGACGACACAGCCCTGTCTTCAAGGAACTGGAGACAGACCCAAAGGCAAGTCCTGAAGAGTATATTCAGGGTTATTGGACTCCAAGGCCTGGCCAGGCCAGTTATCCTAAGAACTTCCCAGGTGTGAACTCTAACCTCACCTGGACCACGGGCCCACCCAGTGTCCAGCACTACACCCTCTCATTTAACACAACAACCCTTGGGGAGGTAGCCCCATCCCCACTTTACAGATGAAGAAACTGAGGCTCGATGGGTTTTTCGTGCCATGCTGATTTGGAGGGGAGCTCAGATTCTAGCCTAAAGCAGGCTGATTCCAGAGCCTCTGTTCCCACTATCTCCCAAAGTCCCACCCACTTTCCCAAAACCCTTCTGCCCTCTCTCCCTCTCTGCCCTCCTGACCCTGCCAGCCTCACCTCGGAGCCAGCGCAGGAGGAAGTACTCGTCAGCATTGGGTAGGGTGGGCAGGAGGTCCTGGAGGTTGTCCTGGAACTGAGGGGGAGATATAATGGTCAAGGGGCTCCCATGACCCTGTGTGCTCCCCGCCCCATCCCTGACCCTTCCCAAACTCAGTCCGCCAGTCAGTCCTGTCCTGGGACTCTGCAGGGTGGAGGGCCCTGCACAGTTAGCAGCAGCTGCCTGGGCCTTTTTGCTACCTGGGAGTGGAGCACCCCTCAGCCCACCACGGCAGGAAGAGGTGGGTCCTTCTCAAACTTTGAAGGTTATCTATCTCCTCAAGATCCTCATTCTTAGAGGTGTGAGGTGGAGCCTAGCTATCCCTATTTTCACAAAGATCCCTGGTGAAGCTGATGTGAGCAAACCAGGGCATTTCAGGAACCTTACCCTTGATACCATATCTGGAGGGTCTAGATTTGGAAGCAGGTTACTTAACCACTCTGAGCTTCAATTTCTTCATCTGTGAAGTGGGGATAAAGATAAACTTGTGCTAATCAAAGGAGTGCACACAGGTAAAGCACTTAGTGTCAGTCCTGGCTTAAGGCAGGTGCCAAAAAAATGTGGGCACTCAGCAAACATGGGCTGCCCGGCGCTCTGGACAGTGAAGTCTTTGTGGAAACAACCCCAGGCAAAGGTAAGCAGCGAGGAACTGAAATAGAAGCCAGAGAGGCCTCATCAGACGCCACTGAGGATGGAGAAAGAGGGGAGGTTGACCTGCTGCCAGGGCCTCTTCCCACCGGCAGAGTTTGGGGAAGCCGCTGAAAGTTTGGGCCTGGGACTGAGGCTCAGGTGTGGGACGGAGAGGAGACCTCACTTCCACGGGGACTAAGGGAGCTGAAGGCAAGTCCTGAAGGAGTGGGTTTGCAGGGGGACCTGTGAATGGGAATTTGGGATTAGAAGCCAATGTAGCAACAGGAAGCTATCTTGATAGCCATCCACCAAACCTCCTTTAGCTTCATGGATGACGTTTAAAAATAGAAAGTATTCATGTATTGCTCACATAATTAATAATTAAAAATTTAATGATCCTCATTCTTCCTGGAGGACCCTTCCCAGGGTGGGAGCCGCAAAACAAACTATTCTCCACAAGTCTGAAGCTGTCCAAAGTGTGAGCCAGGCCTGTAACACTCCTTCCCTAACCTGAAGTCAGTTTCCAGACCCTGCTATCTGCAAACCAAATTAATGCTGTGGCACCTAAGACCTGAATATGCTCCCTCTCCCCCATGGGGTGACACTCTCAGCTGCAGCCTGCACGACTGTTACCAATAGTGGCCCATTCCTGTTTAATGAAAACATTGACAACAGGGAGAAGGCTTGGACCCCCCACCCCCACAGCCGGGGAGCCAGAAAGGCACAAAAAGAAGACAAACAAAATGTTGCAATTCTGGCAGGAGATCTGCTCCTCTGTCTGCATGAGGCTGCCCAGAGGGAAGGCAGCACCACCCTACCTACCCCCACAACCAGGGGACAAGTGCCAAAGCTCTGTGGTCAGGAGAGGGCAGGGGAGGAAAGCCGGATTTGCACCCCCCACCCCCACACCGTGTAGCCCAGAGAAGGGCTCAAGGGTGCTGTCCCGCATAAGGCAGCCTCAGCAACTGCGCCCCGGAGCGGGCAGGCTGGACAGAGACGCTCTCCAGGGTCCCTTTTCCATCCGAACGATGAGGGCTCCAGCCCGGTGGGCAGCGTCAGCCAGCTCGCCCCCTCCCCAGGCCTCCCCGTCCGCGAAGCCCCTCACCCTGGCCAGCGCCTCCTGCTGCTGGGGGCTCAGGTCCCCGACCCGGCCGCTCATGGTGCCCGCGGGTGCAGGGTGTCTCGGGGCGCAGGTGTTGTCAGGGGTCTTCTGCCGCCTGGTCTTGCCGCCGCCTGGTTTTACCCAGCTGATTAAATATTGGTCCCGCCCCGAACGGAGAGGGCCAGCCCTGCCCCGCCCCGCCCAGTTCTCCCCTCCCCTTGGGTTGTTTTGCGGCTGTGGCCGGGACTCACCCTACCAGGGGCTGGGAGGTGACCCGCTCCAGAGGGGTCCCGGAGCGCGGACTCCAAGGGAGGGCAGCAGGTGCCACCACCTCCAGGTACCCTCATCCCAGGGGCTTCTACATGTTCCTGCGTGGTAGGAGAAGAGGGGTGGGCGTAAAGGACATGTGGGCGAGTTCTGGGGAACACACCTAGATCTTCTTTCCAGCAATATGGAGGAAACTTTTACAAACCTGGCTCAACCCTCTAGGTGATCCCCAGGACCTTCTGCCCTGAGGGGCCCCGACCTCCCTCCCCTTGAACACAGGCTGGGCCCTGTCTGTGCTCAGCAGCTGATAGCAGCCTTTATGTGCAAAATGGTTCCGGCCTTCAAGATGGTCAGGAGGTTTAGATAAGATAGATCCACCATGGGCTAGCCTGGCATTGCACCCCCACGCAATGCTAGGAATATTGTTTCATCATCATTATTATCATTGACGCTTTCACCAGAGCAGAGAGCTGCAGAGGTGGAAATTCTGGGATGGCCCCACGCTGGGGCCTGGGGAACGGGAGGTGGCAGTGGATGGCTGGAAGCCGGAGTGGGGTGTTGGAGGAGTCACTAGGCCAAAGGTGGTGGGCGGCTGACACAGGTGGCCAGGACGGCATCCAGGAACCAGGCAGAGGTCACTGGAAAAGGTGAGAAAGCAGCTTGGCTGGACAGGAATTTTCAAGAGAGGAGCAGGTGGAAAGTGAAGGGGGAAGTAAGTCAGGCCACCAGAACTTTTCCCCCTCTGCCCTCCCTGGAAGTTGAACCAAATTCCAAACCTGTACTGACCAGTCTGGTTGCCATGTGCCACATGTGGCTGTTGAGTACTGGGACTGTGGCTTGTCACTAGTGCAGAACAGAGATGTCCTGTTAAGTGTGAAATACATGTCACATTTTGAAGGCTTAATACCCGCGGAATGAAAGATTTCATTAATTAGTTTCTTATATTGATTTTATATTGCAATCATTTTTTTGAAATATTGGGATAAGTAAGATATATTATTAAAATTGATTTCATCAGTTTCTTTTTAAAATTCTTTATAATTTAGAATTTTTAAAAATGAGTAAGCTTTATTTTCGAGGGTAGTTTTAGATTCACAGCAAAACTGAGCAGCAAGTATGGAGACATCTCTTATACATTGTTCCCCCCACAACACACACACTGTCACTGCCACTGTGGACAGCCTCCACCAGGGTGGGACATTTGTTACAAGTGATAAACCCATACTGACACATCCTTATCACCCAAAGTTCATAGTTTACATTAGGGCTTACTTCTGGTGTTGTACATTCTGTGGGTTTGAAGAAATATGTAGTGATATATATTCACCATTGTGGTATCATACAGAATAGTTTTACTATTTTCACTAAAAATCCTCTGTATTATATTCTTTTTACTTTTAAAAAACATGTAGCTACCAGAAAAATTTCAGTTGCATGTGTGGCTCACCTGGACAGCACTGTCCTAGAGGGATTTAAAATCTTAATTAAAAAAAAAAACATTGTAAGGTCGCCTGGGTGCCTTAGTCGGTTGAGCATCTGACTCTTGATTTTGGCTCAAGTCATGATCTCAGGGTCATGGAATCTAGCCCCGTGGAGCCTGCTTGGGATTTTCTCTCCTTCTGCCCCTCCCTCCCCCTCAAATAAAAAAAAATTGTAAAAAGCTAAAAGAAAGTGAAACTGGCAACCCATCTCTGGAAGGGCATGGTTTTTGTTTAAAAGCAATGGCAGGAGTGCCAGGGTGACTCGGTTAAACAACCTGCTTTGGCTCAGG
Organism: Paguma larvata; assembly: GCA_030068075.1. Taxonomy (NCBI): domain Eukaryota; kingdom Metazoa; phylum Chordata; class Mammalia; order Carnivora; family Viverridae; genus Paguma; species Paguma larvata. The sequence goes on from CM057835.1 coordinate 67,944,582, forward strand.
TCATAATCTCATTGTTTGTGGGTTCGAGCCCTGCGTCAGGATCTGTGCTGACAGCTCAGAGCCTGGAACCTTCTTTGGATTATGGTCTCCCTCTCTCTCTGCCCCTCCCCTGCTCATGCTGTCTCTCTCTATCAAAGTAATAAATAAACATTAATTTTTTTAATTTAAAAGCAATGACAGAAATCACAAAGAGGACAGTCAACTGATTTGACTACATAAAAATGCAAAAATGTCTTAAGCAAGATGCACACCTAAGTCAGCATTTGCTAATGTGAATTTGTAAAAAAAAAAATATATATATAAAAGTTGATATCTTTATAAAGAATACATGTAAATTAATAAGAAAAATAGTAAGGTACTAAGAAATGGACAAAGGACTCAACACATTATCAGAAGAGGAAATGCATGGGGGAAATAATCAAATGGATAAATGGTCAAATTCCAGGTTCATCAAAGAAATGGGTATACAAACAATGAGATACCTTCCCCCCCCCCAGCTAAATCAGCCTCAAAACAGAACAAACCAAATCACACACACACACACACACACACACACACACACACACACACACACCCATCTTTTTAAATAATCTGATAATAAAGGAAGAAGCTGGGGGCACCTGGGTGACTCAGTCGGTTAAGTGCCGGACTTCAGTTCAGGTCATGATCTCATGGTTCATGGGTTCAACCCCCATGTCAGGCTCTGTGCTGACAGCTCACAGCCTGGAGCCTGCTTCAGATTCCGTGCCTCCCTCTCTCTCTGCCCTTTCCCTGCTCTCTCTCTCAAAAATAAACATTAAAAAAAATAACAAATAAATAAAGGAAGAAGCTGGGGAAATGGAGATATGGATACATTGCTGGCAGGACTGGAAATTAATTCAGTTTTTCTAGAAAATTACCTGACAATATGCTTTGTATCCTTCAATAGTTTACCACTTTGTCCAGTAATAATCCTAACTAACAGAAAGGGATTTCCAGTTTAAAGTTGTGTGTGCATTGTTAATAGAAAAATTGGAAAGAAGTTTTCCAGAAACCACAGTGCTTAACGTGGTCAATGAAGAGTTTATAATGACACAGAAAAAAAATACCATGGAACAATTTGGCAAAGACGAGATCACATTATATATGTCATATGCTTCCATACTATACAACAAAATCCATTCAATAAAAGGAAGGCCAGGCAAGAAATGTGTTCCCAACTTTTCCTGGTCTCTGAGAAGTGGGAAAAGTCATATTTTCAAAATGCCACAAGTAATGAGTCACCTCCAAAGAGAAGCCTTTAGTTAACAGCACTTCTAGGCATTTCCTTTGGGCCTGGCCTGTTCTGAGGGCCTTGTAAATATTAGTTCAGTACTGTCCAGCAGATAAATAATGAAAGCCGCATAGGTAACTTTATCATTTATTTATTTTTTTTTGAGGGAGAGAGGGGTAGGGGAAGAGATGGAGAGAGTGAGGGAATCTTAAGCAGGGTCCACACCCAGCGTGGAGTCCTTCTCAGGACTTGATCTCACAACCATGAGATCATGCCCTGAGCCAAAATCAAGAGTGGGACGCTTAACTGACTGAGTCACCCGGGCACCCCCACATAGGTAACTTTAAATTCTCTAGCAACCATGTTAAAAAATATCATTTTAATAATGCTTTATTTAACACAGGATATCCAAAACATTATATTTTGTCATGTATCAATATGATTCATAAAGGAGATAAATTAATTACCTCATTAAAAATTAATATGAGATATCTTGCTTTTTTTTTTGTACGAAGCCGTTGAAATCCAGTGTGTATTTAGTATTTCAGCTTCGTATGTAGTATTTCATTTCACCTCTGACCAGCCACATTTGAAACACCCAAGGAGCCACATCTGGTGTTTTGGACTGAATTGGGTCCCCTCCCAAATTTGTATATTGAACAGCCCTAATCCTCAGTATCTCAGAATGTGGCCTTACCTGGAAACAGGGTCACTGCACGTGTAATTAGTTTAGATGAGGTCACACTGGAACAGGATGGGCCCCTATTTCACTGTGACTGGCGTCCTTAACAAGAGGGGAAATTTGGATACCGACATGGCCACAGGGAGAATACCATGCGAGGGTGAAGACAGAGATTGGGCTGATGCTTCTACACTCCAAGAAATGCCAAAGATTGTCGGTAAACCGTCAGAAGCCAGGGAAGATGCCGAGAGCAGGTTCTCCCTCACAGCCCTCAGAAGGCATGAAGCCTGCCAACACTTTGATCTTGGACTTGTAGCCTCCAGAGCTGTGAGAGAATAAATTTTGTTGCATAAGCCACTCAGTCTGGGGTACTTTATTAGGGCAGTGCTAGCACACTACCACAGGTGGTTAGCGGTTGCTTTCTTGGACAGTGCGGGGTTAGTTCATTTAGTCCTCCTGGGACATACTGAGGTTGGCACTGTTATTACCAGGAAACTGAAGCTCAAGGAGCCTCAGAGGTCTCAGAGCCAGCAGGCAGCAGAGCCAGGCAGGCTGGTGCAGGTCCAGGCACTCATCGCCCATGCCAGGTCCTTCTGCCTGCCAAGCTCTGTACTTCTAGGTTACCCTCAAATCTTGTCATGCTAACATGGGGAAGATGTCCTCCCCCAACCCTTAGCGCTAGGCCACCTCCTTAAACATCACCTATTGGCTGGTTGTGGGACACTTTCATTCTTTTGTTTTTGTTTTTAATAATTTTCATTATGTGTATATACATATACACATATGTAAGTTTATTTATTTACTTTGAGAGAGAGAGAGAGAGAGAGAGAGAGAGAGCAAGCAGGGGAGGGGCAGAGAGAGAGACTCCCGAGCAGGCTCCACACCGACAGCGTGGAGCCAGACTTGGGGCTAGAACCCACGAACTGTGAGATCCTGACCTGAGCTGAAATCAAGAGTCAGACACAACTCACTGAACCATCCAGGTGCCCCCGGAGGACTTTCATTTTAACCTTCTGGGCACCAGTGCTTTGAGGGACAGATAACACCTCTCTTCCATGGTGTGCCTGTCTACCCCTGCTTTCTCAAGCTCATTTCCTTGGTCTCTCTGACCCATGGGCTGAGAAGCTGAACCACAATGATGGTATCATCATGGTATGTAACCCGAATCCCACACCTTCTGCCCACTCTCTGCACTGCCTCTCCCTCCCACCTTCTGGGTACTCTGGAAACTCCTGGCATCTCTCAGGAGCCGTAGTGCCCTGCTTACAGTCCTAATTCAAGGTTTTAGGCAGAACTGAAGGAAGTTCTGTGGGGGTGAGTGGCACCTCTGTTGTTGGAGTGGGATCATTCTTTGCATGAGCCCCTGCCCACTCTGCCCCCACATCATGTCTAAGTCAGTCATATCTTGCAGATTTGTTGGCTGGACAGATGCCACTGAATGTCCCTCCAAATATGTAGGATGTGCCTTGGGTTACTCTAAGTGCAGAGTTTGGGAAGGACTGTTTACCTGACACAGTTGCCTAGGGCAGGTGTGGCCTCATGCCTGAGCCTGCCTGGGAAGTGGAGATTAGGCTTTATGGCAGCTGGGGGAAAGTTTTGTTTGCTCCCACCACCAACTCAGGGTGACCCCAGGAAAAGGCGGGGCCTGGTGTGGCCACATGTCCTCTACTCTGTAACTCTAGAAGGGGAGGTAGCTACAGGGGTCTAGGAGAGAGAGGGGTGGGCAGTGGGAGCCTGACCAACAACCCTAAAGATCTGAGGCCAGGGAGGGAAAACATGCATTAGGGGTCTGGGACCACAACTGAATTTCTATCTTTCTATCCCCACAAAAGCCAGGAGGTCTCTGGCCCTTCCCAAGCCACAGAACATCAGGTAGGAAGTGTATAGAGCTATCTCTCTCCCCTTGCTGCTCTCTCCTGCCATAGGGCCTTTGCACACACCATTCTCTCGGCTCGAACACTCTTCCTTTACTTCCTCTTCCTGTGTTATCTCATTAGTGCTGCCGTGAATTCTCTGATCCCCAGTTTAATGCTCAAACAGAACCGTGCCCCTCTAGTGCAGAATATTGTTCTCTTTAGACATTGCTTGGTTCTACTATTTGACTCACCCCCTTAACTATCAGCCCCATGAAGGCACAGGCCACATTGTTGTGCTCACCTTTGTACCCGTGTGCTCATTTCTGTGTGCAGCAACTGAGAGGCTGGTAAGACCCAGAGCTAGGATTTGAACCCTTATTTGTCTGTACCCAAGGCCCGGATCTTTAACCACTACCTTTGTTGGCTCCCTGAAGATAGAGTGTTTTAGTAAAGGCATAAGCAAGAACACTGCACTACGGGAGTCCTGAAATGTCCCCCAGAGGAGATGGTCTTTGGACTGGGACTCTAAGGTGGAAACGGGAGGAAGACATTCTAGGTAGAGGTGAAGAAACTCAGAGGTAAGGGAGGGGAGAGGGGCTATGAGGGCAGGGGCTTCAAAAGATTGAGGTCAAGCCATGAAGGAACTTCAGGGCATGCTGGGAACTTTGGGCCATGCCTTGGTGGGGAGACTTTGAAAGTTTTAGAGGCGTGCCTGGGTGGCTCTTGATTTTGGCTCAGGTCATGATCTCATGGTTATGAAATCGAGCCCTGCATCAGTCTCTGTGCTGAGCAAGGAGCCCAAGATTCTCTCTCTCCCAGGGCACCTGGATGGCTCAGTCAGTTGAGCAACCAACTTCAGCTTAGGTCATGATTTCACGATTCATGAGTTTGAGCCCTACATCGGGGTCACTGCTGTCAGTCTATCAGCACAGAGCCCGCTTTGAATCATCTGTCCTCCTCTCTCTGTCTCTCCCCAAAATAAATAAATATTTAAAAAAAAGATTCTCTTTCTCCCTCTCCCTCTGCCCCACTCTTGAAAGGAAGGAAGGAAGGAAGGAAGGAAGGAAGGAAGAGAAAGTGATAGCTTTAGAGGCATAAATTGATGTGATTCCCCCTGTGCCAGGAAGATAACCCTGGGCCCGGGTGAAGAATGACATAGATAGCAGATGTTCAGAGGAGGAAACTGGTCAGGAGGCTATTGCATAAATTCATGGTAGATGTGGGAGAGGAAACAGAGCGCAAACAGTGATCAGGGACAGGTCAGTGTCTCACCTCTGTCCCAAACCAGGGCCCTGTTGGCAAACTTGCTTGGCGGATATGAAGGCTGAATGTTGCCCAGTGTCTGCCTGGTCTGTGGGAGTTATACATTACCTGTAAATTACCAATTCATTCCAAGTGGTAGTTTTGAGCACTTCAAATACTTTGAACTGTAAAGACAGAAATCCAATGATTCTCAAAATTGCTAGTAATACTTAAGCTTGTTCCTAAACATCCCACTTGAACTTAATTTATTTATTGGTTATTTCTATACTTGCTTTCATACCTTCCTATAGCATAACCACAGGGTTACAGCTCTATAATTTGACATCTCTGCTGAGTTTCCATGTTAGTCTTTAATTATTTTGTTGGAGTTCTAATTTGAATAGGCCCAAGTGAAAATGTAAATACTTCTTGGTGTTGCAGTTCTGAGTTACAGGCCAATTAACTGGATTAGAGGTGCACGGAACCTGGTGTTTTTTTCCCAAGGTGATTAAAGCCAGACTGAATTGACTGTCTAATAACTTTACTTGTTACCTCAACCAGACTTAAAGTTCACACCTTTTACACATGGTTCGCTTGTTTGTTTACAACTTAAAGTGCCCTTCCTTCTTCCAAAATGGCTTTTTATGCTTTTCTGTTACTATGAATCATTGGTCTTATTTGCTTTTTTAATATTCTGCCTCATTGGTTGAGCTATTTGGAGGTGTCTTCTCCTAGGAGATAAAGGATCAGTTTGGCTCAGGTGGCCCCCTCTTGGGAAGATTTCATGATGTCATCATGTTATATAGCACTGCCCAATAGAATTTTCCCCAGTAATGGACATGTCCTATGTCCTATGTCCTTGCTGTCTAACTCGGTAGTGCCAAAGAGAAACAAAGTCAGACACTAACTAGTTAAGGCAAACAAAATTCTTGTATTTTTAGGGAAGCAGCAGTGCAGAGTAAGCATCCTCCCTCCCATTCACACTCTCCCCACCCCCCCTCCAAATTTAGGCTTTTACCCTCCCACAGAACTGGGGGCAGGATCAAAAGTCATCTTCTTGAATGTTTGAATTTCAAAGAGATGGCTTTCAAGACCTTGACTTAATAGTTTTGGATGGTAGATGATTTACATCCCAAAGAGGTAGAGAAAGGATTTATAATTGCAAGCTTTGTCCGTGGGCACTTTAAGGGGATTGGGGCAGTCCTAGGGATACAGGCATAAGCAGCTAGAAGCCATGCTGAACTTGGTCAAGGAGAAAATCTTTGTCAGCAGCCACTAACTACATGTGGCTACTGAGTCCTTAAGATATGACTAATGAACTGAAGAACTGTATTTCTTATTTTAGTTATTTAAATTTAAATTATGGCCAATTACCACTGCATTGAACTGCACAGTCTTGACACATCCTTCTTTTTGGTTATTGTGTGTGGCCCCTTCTTTGACCCTCTTCCCACCTATTTATAAAGTCTGACTTTCTGAAGTTGGTCACGCCTTCTGTTCTTTATGTAGTTCTTTATTTTTCCATGACTGTGTGTCCAACTCCTACCTCCCCATGGATTTTATTTCTTTGCATGTGTACTGCTTATATTATTTGGGATGAAAGAATTCACAAGTGTTATTTTATTTTTATTTATTTATTTATTTTTAAGTAAACTCTCTCCTAATGTGGAGCTTAAATTCAAGATCAAGAGTCACATGCTCTACCCACTGAGCCAACCAGGCGCCCCCACAAATGCTAATTTAAAAAAATTTCTTATTGGGGTAAAATTTGCCTAACATAAAATTAACCATTTTAAGAACTTACCAAACTCCACACCCCAAAAATGAATAACCCAGTGAAGAAATGGGCAGAAGATATGAATAGACACTTCTCCAAAGAAGACATTCAAATGGCAAACAGACACATGAAACGATGCTCAATGTCACTCATCATCAGGGAAATATAAATCAAAACCACACTGAGATATCACCTCACACCAGTCAGAGTGGCTAAAATGAACAAATCAGGAAACTATAGATGCTGGCGAGGATGTGGAGAAACAGGCACCCTCTTGCACTGTTGGTGGGAATGCAAACTGGTGCAGCCACTCTGGAGAACTGTGTGGAGGTTCCTCCAAAAAATGAAAATAGACTTACCCTATGACCCAGCAATAGCATTGTTAGGAATCTACCCAAGAGACACAGGAGTGCTGATGCATAGGGGCACGTGTACCCCGATGTTCATAGCAGCACTTTCAACAATAGCCAAATCATGGAAAGAGACTAAGTGTCCATCAACTGATGAATGGATAAAGAAGAAGTGGTATATATATACAATGGAATACAATGCAGCAATGAGAAAGAATGAAATCTGGCCATGTGTGGCAACATGGATGGAACTGGAGGATATTATGCTGAGTGAAATAAGTCAGGCAGAGAAAGACAGATGCCGTATGTTCCCATGCATAGGTAGGCTCTGGGAGACCTAGCAGAAAACTAAGGAGGAGGGGAAGAGAGGAAGGGGAAAAAAAAAAGCCACGGAGAGGAAGGAAAACATGACATGAGAGACTCTCAAAGAATAAGAACAAACTGAGGGGAGAGGGGGGTGTGGGAGAGGGGAGAGTGGGTGATGGGCACAGAGGAGGGCACTTGTTGGGATGAGCACTGGGTGTTGTATGGAAACCAATTTGACAATAAGTTATTATTTTAAAAAATGAAAAAAAATTAACCATTTTAAAGCGTACCATTGAGTGGCATCATTTGTCAAAATGTTGTGCAACCACTACCTCTACCTAGCTCCAAAACATTTCATCAACCCCAAAGGAGAACCCCCATTAAATTTCTTTTAATGTTTATTTATTTTTGAGAGATAGAGGGACAGAGCACAACTGGGGCAGAGAAAGAGGGAGACACAGAATCCTAAGCAAGCTCCAGGCTCTGAGATGTCAGCACAGAACCCGCTATAGGGCTCCAACCCATGAACCGTGAAATCATGACCTGAGCCAAAGTCGGATGCCTAACTGACTGAGTGGCCCAGACATGGAGAACCCCCAGTAAACAGTCACTCCCCATTTCCCACCTCTCCCCAGCCTCTGGCAACCCCCAATCTGCTTTCTGTCTCTGGATTTACCTCTTCTGGATGAGTCACATAAAATGCACCGTACAATATGTGACCTTTTGTGTGTGGCTTTGTTCACTTAGCGCGATGTTTTCAAGGGTCATCCCTATTATAATCTGTATCAGTACTTCATTCCTTTTTATGAATGAATATTATTCTATTGTGTAGATATACCCATTGTATTTATCCATTCATCTATTGATGGACTCTTGGGTTGTTTTTTTTTACCTTTTAGCTATTGTGAATAGTGCTGCTGTGAACCTGGCTGTACAAGTCTTTGTTTGAGCCTCTATTTTTCTAAAACAAATTTTTTAATGTTTATTTATTTTTGAGAGAGAGAGACAGAGAGAGAGAGAGAGAGCACTAGTGGGGAGGGGGAGGGCAGAAAGAGAGGGAGACACAGATCCTAAGCAGCCTCCAGGCTCTGAGCTGTCAGCACAGAGCCCAATGCAGGGCTCGAACTCACAAACCATGGGATCATGACCTGAACTGAAGTTAGATGCTTAACTGACTGAGCCACCCAGGCGTTCTGAACCCTTGTTTTTCAAGTCTTGTGGGTATCTACCTAAGAGTAGAATTGCTGGGTCATATGACAATTCTATGTTTAAATTTTGAGGAACATAGGGGCACCTGGGTGGCTCAGTCAGTTAAGCCGCTGACTTTGGCTCAGGTCATGATCTCGAAGTCCATGGGTTTGAGCCCCACGTCAGGCTCTGTGCTAACAGCTCAGAGCCTGGTGCTCACTTCAGATTCTGTGTCTCCCTCTCTCTCTGCTCCTTCTCCACTCACTCTCCATCATTCTGTTTTTGTCTCTCTGTCTGTCTCTCTCAAAAATAAACATTTAAAATTTTTTTTTTAATTTTGAGGAACACAATTTTTTTTTCTTAAAAGCAGAAGCACAGACAAAGAGCCCAGGACTCTGCAGTCACTGCCTCCCCTCAACCCCAGGTGTCCCAGCTGGGAAGTGTCAGCACATAGGCCCTGTGGGGCCTGGCCATCTCCTCTGGACAGGACATGCTCAATGGGGAGGCACAGAGAGACAGGAAGAAAGGGTCTTTGGAATAGAAAGTTAAGCCCAAGTGTAGGGCAGGGTTGAGGAGAGAGAAATAGAGACAAAAGGCTGAGTAGGGACCCATTAGAAGAGGCAGGATCTGTAGAATGCGCAGCAAGGCAGTAGAAGAGCACTGTGTCCTGAGCCCAACAAAGCCTCCCCAGTCCTTGGCAGGGGGACTAGTTCTCTGAAGCCTGAACTCGGGAAGTCTCAGCCACTAGTGCTGCTCTGGTGGTGAAGCTGGTCTGACATCCATTGCTTGCTGAGTTCAGGCTGCAGGACATGAGGGGCTTCTGCTCACAGAGGCTGCCTTTGGCTGGCAGCCTGAAGCCCAGGCCCAGGAGACCATGGGTGTGACAGGAGCCGCTGGGGTTGTGGTGCAGAGGATGAGACTCTTAGCAGAGCATAAGCGATTCATCAGAGCCCTACGCACAGCAGAGGAGGAGGAACTTGGCATTATTCATTCATTCAGTATGCACCGCTCCACACTATGGACTGGCCCAGTGCTGGAGATTGTTGGTGGAAACTGGATGGGAAATGTCAGAGCTCCCGCGTGTACTGCCAACTCCTCAGCTATGTACAGTAGGTTATTCAGGCCAGGAGCCCACCCAGCTCTTGGCCAAGGGTCATCTGTGCTCCCAGAGCAAGGACCTCTAGGCTTCCTTTCCTCTCTGCCCCTAAGGTACACTAGCAGCCCCTCATATGGCTGCAGGGTGGTGGTGTCCAGGAGGCCTGGGGTGAGTGGACAAACCCAGGCCTGGCCAGGACAACAGGGAGGGATATGCACTGCATAAGGGGGCTTCTTGCCCTGCTGCCAGAGTCATTGCTGCATGGCCAAGGTTGCACTGACCCTCTGAATGGGGGATATTCTGAGAGTGGAGATAGTTTGGAGGCCTAATGCCCAGAACCCAGGGTGCAAGTGGGCGGCTGCAGTCTGTGTTCCCACTCTATGATGTTTGTTGAACTGGAACGGATGCAAGATCATTTACTATAGATGACTCTCCCAGGTCTGGAGGGGCGCTCACCACCCTGAGCAAAGAGTTCATGGAAAGATGTGTAAGTTCACAAGCTAATGGTTGAGGAAGCCAAAGGGCACTGAACCAGCACAGGCTGGACAGGGGCCACAGAGAACATAAGACACATGCTCTGGATCTGGCCAAGGGGGTCCCTGCAGGGGAGCATGGGGGACGACTCTCTAATGACCTGAGGAGAGCAGGCGTTTTGAGCTATTGGCTGAATTAAGAGAAGAAAGTCCAGAAATAGGGTAAGTGGGAAGGTCAAATTCAGGGGCAGACATAAGGGGTTCACCAAGGCCTATATGCAAGAGATCAGGGTCAGGGTTGGCTATACTAGAACACCAGCAGCCAACTTGGGGGAGATGGTGGAGGGCACCAGACCCAGAGTGCACTGGGAGATCAGAGCTGGGGTAAATGACAGAGGGAACTTTGGGGGGAGCCAGGGGGAGCACAGCAGGTGAGATGAAGCTGCCTGGGGGAGGCTTGTGGGACAGATGCCTAACACTCATTAGCAGTACCCATTAGCAGCTGCTGTTCCCTATGCTCTCGCTCTGTGCCTGTGGATCTCATTTCTCCTCATAGCAGCCACTCTAAGGTAGGTACTGTTGTCTTCCCCATTTGCCGGTGAGGAAACAGAGCTTCAGAGAGATCTGGTTAAGGTCAGATGAGTGCCAGAAACAGGACTTGAACTTGGGTCTGCCTTATGTCACAGAGCATGCCCTACTTGTGAAAAGATGTTCAACATCAGTAGTCATTAGTGATGTAAATTAAAACCACAGAAACATAACCACATACCTATTAGAGTAGCTAATACCAGAGTAACTGATGATACCAAGGCAGGGAGGGGGAGAAAATGGAGCACTCAAACTCTCTGGTGGGAATGCAAAACAATGCAAAACAGTTGGCCAGTTTTCCTACAACATTAAACATACCCCTCCCAACAGCTCAGCAGTGATCCCACCGTGGGTATTTACCCTGGAGCAATGAAAACAGGATCACACAAAAACCTGTATGCACAGAGCAGCTTCATTAGTCATTGCACCAAACTGGAAGCAATGCAGCTAGTCTTCAACTGGGGAATGGATAAACACTATGTGGTGCATCGACACAGCAGAATGTTACTCGGCCACGAAAAGGAACCGACCACAAGCAACAATACAGATGAATCTCGGAGGCAGTCTGCCGAGTGAGAAAGCCAGATCCAAAAGGCCACATACTGTAGGATGCCATTTACATGGTGTTGGGAGCCGTTTTGGGCTCGCAGGTTGAGACCCCACTCTGTGTGGAAAAGGTTGAAGCAAAGCTCCTGCCAACCAAACTGGCGCCTAATCTTACCTCCTTCTAAATGATCTTTCAGGCCTGGATATCTTGAACTGCTTTTGTTGGCCTAAAGGATATAATGCTCTTTGGGTTTATGGCACATGGAAAAGGGGACCTGGGGTGCAATGTCTTGATGGATAAAATCTGAATAAGAGTGACCTGGCCAGAAGTAACCTCAAAGTTGCGTCTTGGAGATAGGTTACACAAATTGATCATACAGAATAGCAGTTACGAGTTGGCTAGAAATTAGCAGACATTAGGCCCCAAGACTCCTTGAGCCAAACTAGATTTTCCCTGCAGGTATGCATTGTGTTAATCACCCCCTCAGCCCCACCATAAAACCTCAAGGCACATCTCTGAAGCTTCTCTCAGTATTTGATTAACAGACTGATAGGAGAGACTGAAAAGAGACTTAGGACCTTCCCTGGAGGTTAGCCTAGCCCAAAAGTTAGAAGCACTGTTTACAGATAAGGTACAAACAATAACCAACCTTCCTGAGGTTAACATTTCACGAATCCTTTCACTATTCCCATCCCCACACTCCTTTATAATAAAAAGGCAATAACAAAATACTTTTACAGAAACTGTTGTTTGTATAAAGAACAGATAAACATGAGCCCTTACGATATAGTCTCACTCACTCATAAAGGAAAAGAACTTAGACAAGTATTAGAGATCATGTCTCTACCTCCCCCATTATGGTTAAAGATTATGGATAGAATGTCTCCTAATCTATCTATAGATAATTAACATAGGCAGGCCTAGGTAACTTCCTGTTCTCTCCCCCACCCAAAATTTATATGTTACCAACATACAGGATTAAGGAAGTTGCCGCCTTGCTGGTAAAAATGATTATTGTTAAAGAGATCAAACTATGGAATGTCACTCGTTGTAATGTAACTCGCTACCTTTAAAAATAAAGACACTGAGACTAGCAGGTCGGAGATGCCAGAATTGCCAGGGCTGCCTGCTTGGTCATCAGACTCCATCTCTCATGGCTCTCTCACTTCATTTCGCCTGACCGTCCGTCCTTCATGGACCCCTAGATTTGCCAGAACAAGGACCCCGGCAACATGGCATTTTGGAAAAGTCGACTGCAGCCTTAGAGAATGGATCAGCAGTTGTCAGGGCTGGGGTAGAGGAGGGATTGATGACAAAGGTGACGAGAGAACTTAAGGCAAGCTGATGGCAAAGCACAAGTTGGCAAACACTGCCCCTTTCTCCTCCACCCCACAGGATATGTGTGACATCCTTCTGGCACTCTGGCTGCCCTAAAGCTAAGAGGAGGAGAATATAATTGGTTAACTGATCAAGATCATGGTCACTCTCAGGACCTGAGTCTCCATCAGTTTGTAAGTGTCTTAGTAAATTACAAGAAAAAGGCAATCTTCTCAATAGGCTAATCTCCAGAAAACTATAGTCTTAGTTTCTTGGATCCCCAGCATCACTCTTCTCCCCTTCACAGTGTAGTGGGGAACAAAGACAAGGAGGAAATGGTAGGTAAAATTAAATTTCTTTATAACCTGCTGCCCATTGACTTATACTTGAGGCAAATACAGAGTATAAAATTTCTCCAGCAACTCCCTACTGTCTTTTTCTTTTTTAAGTTTATTTATTTTGAGAAAGGGAGAGAGGGACAGAGAGAGAGAGAGAGAGAGAGAGAGGAAGAGAACAAGTGGGGGAGGGGCAGAGAGAGAAGGAGAGAATCCCAAGCAGGCCACAGTCAGCATGCAGAGCCCTGTGAGGAGGCAGAGAGACTGATGTGAGGCTGGAACTCTAGCCAGGGCCCAAGGCAGGTCTCAAAGTCACAAACCATAAAATCATGACCTGAACTGAGGTCAGCCCCTTGCTTAACTGACTGAGCTACCCAGATGCCCCAACTCCCTACTGTCTTAATGTTAATATCTTTCTTGAGGAAAAACAACCTTAACTGGACAATAATAAGGCCTCCATTACCTTAGGAGCCTTCTTTAGCATATGAAAGTTCTTTAATAGGTCTCATTTTTGCCTTTACCTCCCCCAAAACCATAGTGTATAATCAGTCACTCCTCACAACCCCAGTGAGCTTTTTCTTCCCAGGGGTCCGTCCTGTCCCCTTTTTAAATAAAAATCACCTATTGCACCAAAGATGTCTCAAGAATTCTTTCTTGGCCAGTGTGGGGAATGCATCATTCAACTAACATGGAAGTTCAAACTTACAGGAAGTTTGTAGTGTGTTGAATCCCATGCACAGAACTACGAGCCAAGTGACATACACTCAACTCTGTGAAACAACACTGTGGGGAATGCATCATTCAACTAACATCTTGTTTCAGTAAGTTGGTAGTTGAAAACCTATGCACGGAACTTGGAGGGAAGTGCCATATACTCATCTTTGTCAAATCACACGAGGGGCAATGCTTCATTCATCTAACATCTTGGTTCACTGTGTTAGCAGTGTTTGAAATCGCTTGCGGGGAATCCAAGAAGGAAGTGCCCTCTTCTAAGGGCTAGATTGCCAGCAGCTGGCACTGGGCCTCCCTTCTCCATATTGTACTTCATCCAAGGTCTCCAGGACTCCAGCCCTCCTTATCCATCTTGACACATCTTTACTCTCTTGCAGAAACAAGGTTCTTTCTGCCATCCATCTCAGTCAGTGTCTCAAGAGTCCTATGGTCTGCTTTCCACCCGGGGGTCTGGTCCAGTCCTTGTGTTCTGGGAGAGGTTTTGCCACAGGGATCCTTCTTCATGAATTCACTGGGTTTCAAAAGTATGTGGCCATTCTGATGCCCAGGGCATTTGAAGGCGACCAGCAGAGGTTGTTTGGTGCATAACTGCCTCAGAGATTTGGGCACGGAGCTGGCCTCTTTCTGGGCTCAGGGCAAATGAAGCAAGGAATCTTCTTTCCAAGTAGATTCCCATTCTCACTGGAAATGTCGAGCTTTGGCCCATCTGGTACCCATTCTTTCCCCTTGCTGTATTTCTGACCATTTATTTTTGTCTCTCTTAGGACCCATGGGGCCATCACTCATGCAGGGGCACCCCTGGGTAGGCCTCAAACTCCCCCTCTGCTCCTGTGCTCAGTGAGGGCTCTCAGGCTCTGCTCTACCAAGGGAAAGATGACACAAGAAAGATGTTCCTGTGTGGCAGGTGCTTAGCCTTCTCTTCTATGGAGTGTGCAGGAGACCCAGTTTGGCTCCCTGACCTGGGTGACTGAGTTGCCTTCATTCTGGGATGCACCCAGTTTGCACATGGGCAGAAGGAACAAGGAGGGGGTTAGCACTGAAAGAGCCTTTGCCAGGAATTAGGGAACCAAGCCCTTGTTGCAGATTTCTAAGCAACAGCTCTCCAAACACAGTAGCTCCAACTCCAGCACTGCTGGCATTCTCAACTGATGGGAAAAGTGGTGGGGAGAGACCAAGCAAGAAATCCTGCCTCCTAAAGAAATAAGGCAGGCTTCCTGCTGACAGAGCTCCCACGTAGAATCCTTCAGAGTGCTCTTCTGGCCTTAGCCAACAGGACTCTCTTATTCGCAATACAAGCTGGTTGATAGGAGAGTGCACTGGGTACTTTATTCTCAACTTTCTCCAAATCATGTGTGATGAAGAACTCTGGCAGTGTGTGTGTCTTCACAGCCACCCCTGAGCACTTTTGAGGAAAGACAGTTTGCATGGAAACTCTTCCAGACAGTGTCTCAGCCTGGGTCTTTGGTGGTGTTTTTGTGATGGTGATAGAGGTGTTGCATTCGTCCCTTCTGAATTTGGTTTCAGAATGATATGGCCCTCCGCAAACCCAGAGTGTATGCAGACAGCCAGGGAGAATGCTTGTGGGTAGGCTAAACCAGAGGTTTGAGGTGGATCCTGCTTCCTGTGTGGGACAAGGGGAAGAAAGAGTTGTGGTCTCCTTTCTCGGTTTCCCCCATGCCAATTTGAATGCACGGCTTGACTTGCCTTATTGTCATTCCTCCTCCATTGCTGCTCTCCAAATGTGGTCTCAGTTCACACATGGAGACCCTGTGTCTGTCCCCTATACCAACCAATGTCCCTGGGGTGGAGATGAGTTCCAAGCCTTTCCTGAGCCAAAGCAGGGCTCACAGAGTCTGATATCTCAGAGGATAGCTAAACCCCTGTCCCTGAGCCCTTGGTGCTGGGAAGGCCACAGTATCGTGGGAATGAGTAGTCACATGGACCCTGCCCCTACTGGCTGGAGCTACCCTCATTCAGAAGTACAGACAGTGTGCATGTGCAGCATGCTTCATGGCCTGATCAGTGCACAAAGAGCCTTTAGAATATATGCTGCACCAAGGCCTCGTTCCCACCTCTTGGCCATCACATGGAAGCACCTTCTTCATATCTCAGAACCTCTGCTGCCCCTCTCGATGGATATGATAGGCAGAAGCACACCAGAAGACAATGTTTCCCTCTATTTCTTAAGGAAGGATGTGGGCATCTTGCTTATAGGGCTTCGAGGAGGATCCTTTGGAGCACTACTGTAGTAGAAGCCCACAAAAGTTCATGGTAATACCTGAGCTGGCCTGCTTGTGAATACGTGGTGCAAGTCATGTTCATCTCAACGTGAAGAACTCTGGGCCTCATTGGATTCAGTTTCATGACACGGGTTTATCATCCATCAAGGATCGCCTTGGGGTCCATACGAATTCACTCTTTCAGGGTGCTATCTGCAACTTGCAGATGCCCAGTGGGGACAAGCCTTTATGACTGTGGGAAAGCTGGAGAGATAGGAGCCCAGGCCTTTTGGTTTCAGGACCGCCTGGACATCAAGAGCCCCAGGACATCAAAAGGAGTCCAGCCGAGGGCTGTTTTTGGCCAGGCTAGGCCACATGTACCAGCAGAGAGCTGGCTTCCTTGCTGGGCCTAGGGGAATTGAAGAGAAACATCTCCATTGCACATGGATCACATTCCCATTGCATGGAAATATTGAACACCCTTCTTTCCTGGCTGAAGTCATTCCTGTGCTTCTGACTGCCTCTTCGTTCACCCTTAGGTGCCATGGAGCTGGCATTCACTGAGAAGGCATGAACATCAGGTATCCCAAGGGAGAATAGCGCTCCTATTCCTGAGCTTGGTGCCTGGCTGTTGGAAGCAAGGGGTGGCGGGGGGTGGTGGTGGTGGAGTGAAGGCAGATCGTCACTTGCTCTCACTGATCGAGGTGTGTTCCTTCTGAAAAGTAGACAGCTCACACTGGAGCAGTAGGCTCCAGAAGCTGGTCAGCACAGAAAAGCCCTAGACACTAAGAGGGACCACTTCCCCTCTCCACACTTTGTCGCCACTGCTGAGGGAAGCTTCCAGATACAGCACTGTCACTGCCTACTCCTCTTCATGTTGTGAAAAGCCAGAGAACCAGTCCAAGTCCCAGGGCTCTCTAGGTCCTTCTGAAGAAAGAAGGCAGACCTGGTGCTTACAGGGTTCCTGGACAGAGACGCTAGAGGGCACCGCTGCCTAAGCCATCTGATGTTTCTTCTTCAGGCCAGACTGCCAGCAGTTGCTGCTGGGCACTCCCTTTTCCATATTTTTCTTCATCTCAAAATCTGCAGAACTCCTGCCCTCCTGAATCAATTTGACACATCTTTACTCTCTTGCAGAAACAGAGTTCTTGTCACAACTATTACTTCAGAGTACGGGTCTCAAGAGTCCTATCTTCTGCCTTCCACCTGGAAGTCTGGTGTGGTCCTTGTGACTGGGGAAGAAGTCTTGTCACAGGGCTCTGTCTTTGTTAATTCACTGCATTTCAAAAGTATGTGGCCATTCAGAGGCCCAGGGTATTTTGGAGGGGACCGGCAGAGGATGTTTGGCATGTAGCCTGGGCCAGAGATTTGGGCAGGGAGCTGTCCTCCTTCTGGGCTGAGGGCAAATGAAGCCAGGCATCTTCTTTCCTAGTGGATCCCCGTTCCCACTGGAAATGTCGAGCTTTGGCCCATCTGGCTCCCATTTCATTCCCCTTGCTCTATTTCTGACCATTTATTATTTTTTCACTCATGCTAGCCATGGAGCTATCACTCACTCAGCTGGCACCCCTGGGTAGGCTGCAAACTCTCACTGTGCTCCTGTGTCAGTGAGGACTATCAGGCCCTGCTCTAGCAAGAAAAGAAGCCCTTCAGTCCCTAGATGCTTGGCCTGCTGTGCTATGCAGGGTACAGGGGAGCCAGCTTGCCTCACTGACCTGATGAGTGACTGGTGTTCATTCTGTGAAGCAGACAGTTTACACATGGGCAGTATGAACCCAGAAGGGTCAGCACTGGAAGAGCCTTTGGCAGGAAGTAGGGAAGCAAGTCCTCATTGCAGAGTCCTGAGCAAGAGTCCTCAGAACCCAATAGCCACAGCTCAAGCACTGCTGCCTCCCTCAACTGATGGGAATTGTGGCAGAGATATTACAATGCAGAAATCGCTGGCTCCCAAAGAAGGAATGCAGGCTTCTTGCTGACAGGACTCAGGTGTAGTTGTTCAGGGGGCTCCCGTGGCTAAGCCCACAGGACTTTCTTCTTCCGGATACATTCCAGTTGATACGAGACTGCACTGGGTGCTTCATTCTCAACTTTCTCCAAATCTCACGGGTGATGAACATCTCTGGATCTCTGGCAGTGTGTGTCTCCACTGTCACCCCTTTGTCCTATTGATCAAAGAGGGTTTGCATAAAGACTATTCCAAGAGAGAGTCTTAGAGTAATACTCTCTTTGTTCAGTTTGGGGGTTTTGTGGTGTCTTTGTGATGGTAACAGAGATATTGCATTGGGCCCTTCTCAATTTGTTTTCAGAATGATGTGGGCCTCCCCAAACCTAAGGTACATGAAGGGACTCAGGGAGACTGCTTGTGGGTAGGCTAAGCCAGAGGTTAGTGGTGGAGCCTGCATCCTGTGTGGGACAAAAGGAAGGGAAGGTAGAGGTCTCCTTCCTCGATTTTCCCCATGCCCCTTGGAATGGATAGCTTTGACTCCCCTTGTAGTCATTCCTCTCCCGTTGCTGAGTTTCTAATTTGCTCTCACATCCCACACTGAGACCATGTGACTCTCCCACACGCAACTGAGTTACGAGAATCGGAAACGAATTTCCAGTCAGTTCCTGACCCAATGGAGGGATCTGAGTGTCTGACTTCCTACAGGATGATTGATTCACATGTCCCTGAGCTTAGCAGGCTGAGGAGGGTACTATAGCTATGGCAAATCCTTTCTCTTCTTTGGATATAAGAGTTTCCCTGGAACTGTTTTAGAGCCCTTGTCTCAGAGGCATGTCCTGTCCTGTGAAGTTGGGAGTCTGGTGAAATCCTGGTGAGTGTGCAACATGCTTGGCCACAGGCACCCTGTGGTTGGATTTCAGAATTTGTGGCCATCACCAGGCCTAGAGCATCAGTAGGTGCCCAGTGGAGAATGCTTGTTTTTTGGCTAAACCAGAGATTTAGGATTTGAGCTTGCCTCCAGTCAGGATTGAGAGTTGAAGAAGAAACATATCTTTTTTGTTGAGGAATGCCAGCCCTTGGGAGATGCAGAACTTTGGCACTGCTTCTACTCATGCATCTACTCATACACATGCCCAAGGCTGCTTTTCTGGCGAGGTGTCCATTCATGCTCCAGGGGCCATGGCTGTATGAATGGTGCCAGTTTCCCAGTCATTTCCTGAGGAAAGGGAAGGAATATAGATCTGTCATCCCTGATGAAACCTGGCGCTTCTCTCCCTGAGCACATGGTGTTGCTTAGCTGGCTAGGGTATGCATGAGCATGGGTATCAAGTGGGCCTTCCTCCCCTCACTAATGAGATGTCTCGATTTTGAAGAACTGCAGGTTTTCATGCGGGCAGGATGGTCCGGGATCTGGTCAGCACAGAAAGTACCTTTGGATGCAATCCTGCACCAAGACTTGCTGCCAAACATTGCATCATCCGGAACACATCCCTCCTACCGCTAGCTGTATCACAGCTACCCCAGTTACTGATGGCAAGGACAGGACACATGCCCAGAGCTACATTGTTCCCTCTGATACTGAAAAAAGAATCTGGGCAGGCTCTTCCCTGACAGGGCTTTCAGGTGAAACGTATAGATGGCCCTGTTTGCCAAAGCCCAGAGTGTTTCTCCTTCCTCAGTCAGTTTGTGAGCTGAGGAAGACGGTGCTAGTCACATCACTCTCTGCATCATCCCTCTATCCTTTTTCACCCCTTTGTTCTATTTTCCCTCCGAGCCCTCCCTGGGGTCCAGTCCTTGCGTTTGTTGTATAGTCATACCCTGGGCCATCCAATAGGGATCCTGGTCCATTCCTTGTGACTGTGGCCTATGTTGGGCCAAAGGACCCTGTCTCTTCAGCAGGTTAGTTTTCCCTGTATGTTTGTTCATTTCTGCATGAGTCTTACAGCACTCAGGTCTGGCCAACCAAATCTGTGTTGTTGTTTTGGTTTGGCCATGGAAGATCCTCAGAGCCTCTCAGGGTTCAAGCACGTTGAAAAGACAAGAATAACTGTAAAATGGGAAGTGATTACACTATGTGAATGATGCTCAGGGCAAGATCTCTTTAAACCAGGGAAACCTTAAGGGTATGTGAAGAGGCAAGGTTACCCTGCTCTAGTACTTCCCTCTGCATCTCTTGCAGACATATTGCACACTGGCCAGCATCTTGACTCAGTACTTCCTTAATCTAGGTTATTCCTGGCTTTCTTCAACTCATCCCAACATGCTGATCCATTGTACATGAGGGTACGCATGTGATAGCACTTGAATCCTCCATACATGGGCTGGGAGGATTGAACTTCTGAGAAGGAGGCCAATACCAGGTGCTGCCCAAATGGATTCCACCCTATCTGCCAGTCCCTGCCTTCTGCCTCTGTGCTTGGGGCTGTGTGGTCCTAGTCCTGCCAGCCAGAAGTGTCACTGTTGCTACAGTGGAGTATGCTGAAGGAGGATACCACTGCACAGGCTGAAGCCATGGATACCACTCATGAGTGCAGAATGGTTTTGGTGGCCACCGAGGTTGGTGAGGCATTGCCTTGATGCACAGGGCTCTCCATGCAGTGACACCTGACCCAGAAACATCCTTGTGGTGGTGACATGCACCCACCTTGGATGCCTGCGGTCCTGTAGCACCTCAGTGCCATAGATGGAAAGTCAGTCCAAGTCTGAGTAAGTTCAAGTGCTGCCATTAGCAGGGTGTGTGTTGCCTTGTTTGGGGCCCACCACCTCCAAAATGCACAGGCTTGAGTGAAAATCTATTTCTAGGAATGGGTTTAGTGATTGAAATCTCCATGGCTCCTGAGTCTAAATGGGGATATAGTTAGACACCATGGGAAGGGAGTGCCCATAAGGATGGCCAAAGTTCATATTTCCAATGGGAATGGGAATAATCTGGAAAATGTTTGTGTAACATCATGTCCTCTCAGCCAAGAATGGAGGTCACCTCCTTCGCAGTTGTCTGGCCCAGATTAAGTGCAGATATTCTAACCTGAGCCCTCCCAATGCCCTAGGCTTCTGATTGTCTGCATGATGTTGACACCAATTTGCCAGGGGCCCTGTCACCAAACCTATTGCTCAGTCCCAATGTTGGGACTAGGGTCCCCAGTTGAACACCAAAGTTATTCTTCTCAGAGACTATATGGAATGGATCCCAGAGAGGAACTAGTTTGAAAATAGGCAAAGTGGTGAAAATGGATTCACGGAGGACCAGAGTTCTTCACTAGGCAGGAGAATGGGATGGTGAGGAAAATGAAGTGACTAGTGCCATCTCTTATCAAGATGACCATCTCAGGAGTAAGCAACACCTGTGGGCTTTGGTGAAGGGAGCTCTTTAGAGGCTACACTCGGGAACCTTGTCAGCAAGGGGCCTGCATTTTTCCTTCAGAAAGAAAGGTAAACCTCCTGTATTGTTCGCTCTGAAGGAGAAGGAAAGTTTCTGGCATTGGATTTTTTGTTAGCCCTGTCCCCTAAGGCAGTCTTGATACATACTTCACAGGTTCTGGCTTGTGGCTGACCCTCAAGTATTTGGAAAGGCTGACCCTCAAGTATTTGGAAAGTGACTCTGGTACACTGGCCTAGAATGGGATGTTTTTGCACATTCTGTACCTCAAGAAGAAAACTGCAAATGGGTGAACCGTCTATTGTGAGGTCAAGCTCCGTATCAGGCTTTGTGCTTACAGCGTGGAGCCTGCTTTGGATCCTTGTATCCATCTTTCTGCCCCTACCGTGCTCATGCACTACCTCTATCACACTCTCTCGCTCTCTCACTCAAATATGAGAAATGTTTAAAAAAGGAAAAAGAAAGAGAGAAAACCAGTGAAGGAATGGGAATGAACACGTGGAGGACCAAAGTTCTTCCTTTCTGATGAGAAAGGTATCCAGCACAGAATAAAATAGTAAAATCTATTTGATGCTGGCTGTCTTTAAAATAGGAAGCCCCTCTGCACTGGGGAAAGGGAAAAACACAACTTTTCTCCAAGTTGTCAGAACGTGTTCTGACTCCCCACTTGACAAGAGTTGATATGGTTCTTACATTCTGGCCCTGAATCACCATAGCAAAGGCATAGGTAGAAAAAGGTCAAGGGAATGAGTATGGAAACATCAAAGGCACAAGTTCTTCACTGCAGATGAGGACAGAATAATGGTGAGAATAAAAGTGAGGAGCAAGTGATTTCTGGCCCCACAAGGGAGGCCAGCACCCTCCCAAGCTGCTCTGGACTTGGCCTATGGGCAGAAATTCTCTTTCTTAGCATCTTCCAATGCCTTAGTCCTTCCTTTGTCAATAGAGTTAGAAAGACTAACCTCCAGGGACTCCGTAGCTCATTCTTTCCCTGTGTAACTTGAACTCACGCAACTGTAAAGTTAAAAGCAGAGGAGATCTCCCTTGGACACTGACCGTGACTCACTTACTCAAAGGAAAGACCAAGTTTGGCAAAGGGTAAAAAGGTAGAAATGGATACATGGATCTCCAAAACTCTACTTATCAAATATGAATGGAATCAATCTCAAATGGAGTGGCCAGCACATTCTTTTGGCAAAGCCTGGGAATGAGAAACACCTCTAGGCTGGGCCAAAGAAATCCTCCACTGGCTACCTTGGCCACCAGTTTTGCAGAATTCTTCCTTTGGGACTTGAGAATGGGATGACAAGCTTCTGGCACTGAGTGCATTCCTTACCATGACCTATAGTGGATAGTGACCTATAGTGGATAGTAACCAGTGGTTTTGGTGGAACGGGTTTTCACACTTATGTGTATGGAATCAAGCCCTGTGGAAGTATTCATTGAACAGCAATGCACTGGCCACTTCTGAGGAACGAAACACCCATGTAGGAACCATTTGATTTTCCATATGAAGTCATCTCAGGCAGCCTAGGGAGGGAGGCATACTGGGGAACCATGAATGCCAAGCCCCACAAGGTCAGTAGCAGGAAATTCATCATTATTTGGGGATAACAGAAACTGACTACTCTAGGCTAGCCTAGGGCTGGAGTGGGACTGGCCACCAATTCCAGGGCTTGCGTTATGGGAATGAGATCCCTAACACTTGTCATTATGACTCAAGACCTCCTTAGAAATCAGCTAGGGGGCCAGAATGGATGCATCACGGAGCAAAGGCTTTCATTTCAGTAGACAATAGGAGAAAACTGACAAGAAACTAACAAGCTCTGTTGCTCTTCTCCCTGCAATTGACGATCCTTTCTCCCATTTCTCTGGCTTTGCCTACACACTAACATTTCGTCTGGCACCTTCAAGTGCCCTATGTCTTTTTCTTGTCCAAATATTATTTAATAGCAAGGCCCAAGGGACTTTTTGCCCACACTAGGCCAGAGTCAGGATGCCTTGGCCAG
This sequence comes from Paguma larvata, assembly GCA_030068075.1. NCBI lineage: Eukaryota > Metazoa > Chordata > Mammalia > Carnivora > Viverridae > Paguma > Paguma larvata. The sequence goes on from CM057835.1 coordinate 67,967,872, forward strand.
GCTCCTCAATACTAATGAGGGGACATTGCTCTTAGGTCTGGCCTTGAATTCTCCTCAGTGGGGACTTACTTCAAAACAGAGCAATTGCATGGAATGGATACACAGAAAGTCAAAGATCTTCATTTCAAATGAGCATGGAGATTCTGAGAATCAAGAGAAAGGCACAATCTCCTGGCAAGCTCGCTCTTTTCTGAATGAACAAACACACAAACGTGGGCTGGGTAACTGGGAATCATCCATGTGCTGACGAGGGACCAGAAGGAAAGCTGAGGGCCACACGCAAGCTAGCATTCCCTGCCCCCAGCCCCCAGGAGAGATCTGTGTGACATTCCTCAGGCACTTCTGGTTGCCCCAGCGCAAAGGAGAGGGCAGAAGACCAAATGCTGAAACTGATGGAGCCTCCATCAATTTACAGTATCTCAGGAAAGTACAAGGGAAAAGATTCATCTCCAGAATCCTATAGACTCCGTTTCCTGGAGTCCCCACATCAGCCTGCCCTCCAGAGTTATGTGAGAAACAAAGGGCAAGAAGGAAATGGCAGAGAAAACAGCATTTCCTGGGGCATCTGAGTCCCCTAAGCCTCCAATTTGAACTCAGGTCAGGATCTCACAGTTCCTGTGTTCCAGTCCCAGAGATCAGAGAAGCTCTGTGCTGAGAGCCTTTTAAATCTATAAAACCAGAATCTATACCTCAAGCACTACGGTGTGGCTAGAACATCAAGCCATTTACAGAAAAATTAATTGGTCCTGAAAAGAATTATAAAATACATTCGGAGAAAACAGAACTGGTATGCTGTGCTCTACTTTTTAAAATTGACCAAGGAATTGTAATGTGTTATTATTTTTCCCTGGAAACACTTTATCAAAGGCATCCTATTGTGCATAGAGTTCTGATTTCAAAGTTTATTAAGCACAGCACTAAAACAAAATTGCTTGTGTGTGTGAGCTAAAGTCTCCAAGAGAAAATGTCTGAGTCAGGATAGCAGGGTCAAAATGGAGGTGTAAAAAGAGCAAGATCAAATCATGTGCTCATTTTCCACCCCCCAGTGTTATACTAAATTTTATTTAATTCTCGATAGTGAACATACAGTGCAATATTGGGTTCAGGAACTAGAATTCAGTAATTTGTCCTTACAGACAACACCCAGTGCTCATCCTAACAAGTTCCCTCCCCCTCAATAACCCATTACCCATCGATCCCATCCCCCACCCACCCACCCAGAAGAAAGAAACAATGAACTGATCCCATGGACAATTGCACCAAAGATACTTTGTAAGATACTTAGAAATCAGCCTGACCAAAGAGTATAAGATATGTATTCTGAAAACTTATGAAGGAAATAGAAGATGATACCAAGAAAGGAGAAAACATTCCATGCTCATGGTTTGGAAGTACCAACATTGTCAAAATGTCTCCACTCCCCAAAGCAATCTACACAGTTAATGCAATCCCTATCAAAATAACACCAGCATTTTTCAGAATCACACAAGACCCCGAATAGCCAAAGTCATCCTGAAAAAGCAAAGCAAAGCTGGAGGCATCATTGTTGAACATGTTCCAAAGAGCACTGCAAAGAAAAAAGAAGGAAAAGGAAAACAAAAGCCTATGATTTATTGTTAGATGTTTTATTACCGACCCACTGATTTCAAGTATGCTTGTTTGTATTTGTCTTTAAGCTTCTGGTTCTTCCATAATATCACGAAATCAACTGTTTGCCACTCAGATACATAGAATAAATGAAGAAAAAATGAGGGTAGAATGTGTTATCATGAAGTTTCAATGTTTCTGTAGACATTTTCTAATCAGAAGTGTTTCAAAATATTCAAACTCACCATTCCTAGTGATAGTTAGTAGAATTTGACAAAATTCAGTAGCCATAAAGACAGACTATCTCCGATGTGAATTGAGATATTTCTATACTTGTGTCAGATATCAGTTACCTGTTTGGAGATCACACAGAATTACTCAAAGCTCAAGCTCAGAAGGCTTCCCACTTTAGTCACGTATGTTCTATTAAAGTATATACAACAGAAGACTTTTTAAAAAAAAGAGTGACGTGTCCCTGTGTGTTTAATGGAATCCAAAGAAAGGTACCATACTGCAAAGCAATCAGGTTAGATGTTGAAGAGAGTTGAGAGTCTAAAACCCAAATGCACTTCAATGCAGGTGGTTCTGGAAAGAGCCTACCTCCCTTCACGGGCAAAAGAGACTGAGATCAGGGTCAGAGTCAGGAGCGACTGGTCTGTGCTCAGATGGTGACAAGAAACTCTAGGCAAGCTCCCATTCTGGTGGTGTGCTACCACACAGCAATTATTTTTGATGTTGAGGAAGAAAGGTGGTTCTTCTGTGACTGAGAACTCAGTGCTTGCCAGGATTGTGTTGGCCCACATGGTCACTCCCTGCTCTCTACCCACCTCCTGGAATGCCGGATTTCCTTCATTCTGAGATACTAATGGCTTTTCCCCTGCAAGTCCATATGTTGAAGAGGTAAGGCTAGTAAAAAGGCAACCTAATAACTAAAAGATTCTGAGCCCATTTCCACAGACTTGGCCAGGAGCCAGATGAGAGCCCCCCAAATCACCACTGTTCTATCAATGAAGGAAAGAAGGGAAAAGAGTGACAGTTCTTTGGCACACAGGCCTCCTAAGTGTGTTCCCTGTAGATCTGGCCCATTTATGTTGCTGATGATGCCAACTTTGCCTAGGGAAAATGCTAGTGACTCATGTGAAACTACCATTTCATCGGAGATGAAGACATTTGTCCCTCGGTGCATTCCTTCAGATGCCCTTGCTTTTTTTTTTTTTTTTTAATGTTTATTTATTTTTGAGACAGAGAGACACAGAGCATGAGTGGGGGAGGGGCAGAGAGAGAGAGAGACACAGAATCCGAAACAGGCTCCAGGCTCTGAGCTGTCAGCACAGAGCCCGACGCGGGGCTCGAACTCACAGACCGCGAGATCATGACCTGAGCCGAAGTCAGACTCTCAACCGACTGAGCCACCCAGGAGTCCCATGCCCTTGCTTTTTTTAATGAGGATTTCATTTGGGGTCATTCAGAGATATCATCTGGGAGCATTTTCTGATGTGAATCATGGAGTTGTGACTAGTTCCCAGTAACCTGGCATGTGCCGGGCCACAGGAGTCCATGGAACACTTCTGCAAGACCTCCCTTGGCAAAAGAAGGCACGAGGCATTGAGAACTGTTCAGCAGAAGAGGTTTGCTTGTGCACAGGGGCAGATGATGTTAAGAAGGATCTGATCTCACTTCCGGAGGAAGGGCCTAGGGTCCATTCAGGAGCTACAGGCTGTCACTCAGACAGTGCCCAGTAATTCCCAGGGAGTCCTGCACTCACACTGTGTGTCATCACATAGCACTTAATTTCTGATCTCAAAAAGTGAAGGGTGACCTCCTGCCGGTAAGAACTCTGTGTATGTCAGGATCCTGTTGGCATGGGACCATTGCCCTCCTCTCTATCCACCCCGTTCGGGAAAGCCTGAGCTACCTACCTCCTGAGACACTCAGGGTTCATGCATGGAAAGTCCATTCTCTGAGCTGGTGAGGGCACAAAACTACTCAGATCCTGAATATCAGAGCCCAAACTGGCAGACTTGCCAGGACCAAGATCCTACTTTGTGAGTCATTACTGTGTCTTTCCACAGATCAGCAGACTTCGAAGCTGGTGACGGCTAACACAGTCCAGACCTTATTGAAGTTGGGTGGATGACTCTTACCTACAGTACTCCCTGGTACAGTAGTGGACACTCCACTTCTCTTCAGGCCACAGGTCTTTCTACACCTTGGACATCAAACTTGCCCAGGGATTGTGCTAGTAACAGGATCTACAGCTTCATTCTGTTCTCCTCTGACATGAAGAACTTGAGCCCTCAGAGTATCCTTTTCAATTCCCTTACACTATCCTCACCGTGGGCTCACTGGGAGGTAATTCAGTGCCAAGTCAGGCAGCAGTTTCCTCCAATTTTAATTGTGGAGTCAATACCCATCAGTTTGGAATAGCTTTAGGAACAGTGGCCCTGGCTGTCTGCCACATCAACCTAGGGAACAGGAGGTATTGGGGACTTGAGTGTGTTAAGCATAGGAGGATTGCTTGTGGTAGGGCAGTGATATTTAGAGATAGTCTCACTTTGATGGTAAAAGCTGATGGAGATGGGGGTCTTCAGGGCCTCAATCAGAAGAAAAAAAAGTTACACAGATTGGGCTGATTAAGTCCCAGGGAGGCTGCATGAAGATTGTTTTCTACCCCCACAACTAATTTCTGATGTCAAGGGGAAAATGTTGCCCTCCTAATAACGTGGGCATTGAAGTCTTCTGTTGGTGCAGTGACTATTACTCTGTACCCCTGGATTTGACTGTCTGAAAATCCTGCCTTCTGAGACTCTAAGTGTTCTCGAGTGCCCACTCTGTTTCCACAGCAGGTGAACATGAAAGAAAGTACTCAAAACTAAAACCTCACAACTGGTCCCAATGACATGGGCATCAGCCCATATTGTGACTCTGCCCTCCAAATCATACTGCTCTCCTCGCTGGCTGGAAAAGCTGCAAAGCTGTCAAGTGCCCAAGCCCTCCTACATGGTTTGAGTTCAAATGTAGGATTTTGATGCTACTTTAGGACTCCCAGGCATAGGTAAAATATGTTCTGTTTTTCTAGAGCCCCCAGGTTTTCCATAGTCCTAGACATCTAGCTTCCCTGGGAATTGTGCCAGGCAATTCATTCACAGCTTTATTCCATTATCATCTGAGACAAAGATTGGGAGCAAAGTTCATCCCTTTCCAACTCCCTTGATCTATTTCTAACCAGGATTTCCTGTGAGGGACATAGACTGCAACTCTCAAGGATTTCTCTACGATTTAATTATGGAGTCCTGCTTAGTTCCCTGAAATCCAGATCACTTGAGCAACGGGTTCTCCATAGGCTAACCTGTGACAGCTATCTTGGCAAATAAGGCGAATAGCCTTGGAAGGGGGCAAGTGTTATTGGGAGGGAGCCATCCTCACTTCTGTCAAGGGGAGATGGGGAACAGGGTCATTCAGGAACCAGGTGCTTTGACACAGAGAGTGCCCAGCATTCACCAGCAGCTAGCACGTGGCGATTCCTAAGGACATAGTGCCCTAAGGAGGCACTGAGACCTCTGTGCTTGGCAGGCTTCTGTTGGCCTGAGGGGAGTTGATTCCCCTGATCTCACTTGCCCCTGTGACATTCCTGCCTTCTGAAAAGATCAAAATCTGAGTATGAGGACCCTTTTTCCCCAGATGGTCAGGGCACAGAGTCCATTCAAGGATTCTGAGACCAGACCGCAATTCCACAGACATGGCCGCCGGCCAGCACAATGAAGCCAACCTTCAGATAGATCACAAGAGCCTCTACCCACTGAATGGAAGAGTAAGGCAAGGGCCAGAAGCCTTCCTGTCCTATCTAGATCAGATGCAGTGTTTTTGTGGCTGGGGGCGCCTTTCATCCCAAACCCCAGGTGTTTCTTCTTACTCTCAGGGTACCAAGCTTGCCTAGGAAATCATGGTCATGTCAGCAGTACCAGCTTCATTCCATTTTACCCGACCTGAACCAATTTAGCCCTCATTGTGTTGCTTCTGATTTATTATTGATATTATTATTAATGTGATAATTGCCTGATTACACACCCTGGGCTTGGCAAGGTAGACTCAGTAGGTAAGTTTACAGAAGACTTTCATATGCAAAGGACTCACAGATTACTGGAAGGTTAGCTTTTGTCAAGCTAGAGCTGTTTTTCCCTCTAGTAAAGCATTTTTATAAGAACTGGTAGGAGTTCCCCGGGACACATTTTACTCTGCCAGCCTCAAGTATTTGTCAATTGGCTGCAGGGACAAGGAACTTATTTTTAATTGCTTTAAATTTTATTTATTTTTGGAGAGGGAGACAGGCAGAGAGATGGGGTGGAGAGAGAGATAAAGAACAGAGAGAGAGTGAGCCTGAGAGAGAGAAAATATGCACCGGGAGAGGGGCAGAGAGAGAGGGAGACACAGAAACTGAAGCAGGCTCCAGACTCAGCTGTAAGTAGAGAGCCTCTCTGGGGCTGGAACACAGGAACTGTGAGATCCTGACCTGAGTTCAAATAGGAGGCTAAGGACTCAGACACCGCAGGAATTCTGTTTTCTCTTCCATTTCCTTCTTGCCTTGTTCCTCACATCACTTTGGAGGGAAGGCTGATGTTTGGGCTCCAGGAAACTGAGTCTATAGTATTCTGGAGATGAGCCCTGCCTTTTTCTTGTAATTTGCCAAAATACTGTAAATTTATGGAGCTCTATCAGTTTCAACATTTGTTTGTCTCCTCTCCTTTGCACTTGGGCAGCCAGGAGCGCCTGAGGCATGTCACACAGATCTCTCCTGGGATGGGGCAGGTGATGCTGGCTTGTGTTTGGCTCTCAGCTTTCCTTCTGGTCCCTCGTCCAGCAGATGGAGGATTCCCATTGACCCAGCCCACGTGTTGTGTTTTGTTCATTCAGAAAAGAGCGAGCTTGCCAGGAGATTGTGCCATTCTCTTGATTCTCAGAATTCTCCCATGCTCATCTGAGAGGAAGATTTGGCTTTGTGTGTATCCATTCCCATGCTCTTGCTGTGTTTGAAGAAGTCCCCACTGTGGGGAATTCAAGGTCAGACCTAGGAGCAATGTCCCCTCATTGTAATTGAGGAGCCGGGCCAAGGCATCCCGACTCTGGCCTAGGGTGGGCAAAAAGGCCCTCGGGCCTTGCCTTTGAGAAATATTTGGACAAGAAAAGGACATAGGGCACTATGCCAGAAACTTTCCTTCTCCTTTAGAATGAAAAATGCAGGAGGGTTCCCTTTCTTTCAGAAGGAAGAATGAAGGCCCTTGCTGACAGGGTTCCTGGGTGTAGCCTCGAAAGGACTCCCTTCACCAAAGCCCACAGGTGTTTCTTACTCCTGAGATGGTTAGGTGATAGGAGATGGCACTAGTCACTTCATTATCCCCACCATCCCATTCTAATGCCTAGTGAAGAACTCTGGCCTGCTGTCAGTCACTGTTACCCCTTTGCTCTATTTTCAAACCAGTTCCTCTCTGCGATCCATTCCATGAAAAAGAATATCCTTGGTGTTCAGATGTGGTTCCCATCCCAACATCGACTGAGCGATAGTTTGATCATAGGGTCCCTGACAAGTTGGTGTCAACAACATTCAAGCATTCAGAAGCCTAGGGCATTGGAAGGGTCCAGGCTAGGATATCTGCACTTAGCCTGGGCCAGAAGACTGGGAAAGGAGCTGGCTCCTTTCTTTCCTGAGTGACATGAAACTACACATCCCCTTTCCAGATTGCTCCCAATTCCCATTGGAAATACTGAACTTTGCACACCCTTCTGGGCACTCCCTTCTCATGGCTCTATGTCTAACTATATCCCTGCTTTGACTTAAAAGCCATGGAGCTGTCACTCATGAAACACTTGCACAGGGATAGATTTTCACAGAATCCTGAACATGTTGGAGATGGTGGGCCCCATGCAGGGCAGCCCAGCCCCTGCTATTGGCAGCACTTGCACTTACTCAGACTTGGATTCATTTTGCATCATGGCACTGAGCTAGCAGGACTACAGGGATCTGAGGTGGGTGCAGGTCCCCAACAAGGGGTTTCTGGGTATGTGCCAGGCGTGAACAGCCCTGTGCATCAAGGCAGTGCCACCGCAACCTCAGTGGCCACCAAATCCATTCTGCACTCATGGTGGGCAACCATGACTTCGGCCTGTGTAGTGATGTCCTCCTTCAGCATACTCAACTGGAGTCACAGTGACAGTTCTGGCTGGAGGAATAGGTCCACAACAGCCCCAAACAGTGGGAGGGCAGGCTGGCAGATAGGGTGGACCCATTGGGGCACCACCTGGTGTTGGCCTCCTTAGCAGTTCACTCCTCCCAGCACATGTTTGGAGGATTCAAGTGCTCTCACCCATGTACCCTCACATGAAATGGATCTGCATGGTGGGATGTGTCAAAGACAACCAAAAATAACCTCTAAAAAGGATGTATTGAGTCAAGATGCTGGCCAGTGTGCAATATGTCTGCAAGAGATGCAGAGGCAAGTACTAGTGCAGGGTAGCCTTGTCCCTTCACCCTTAAGGTTGCATTGGTTTACATCTAAGAGATCTTGACCTGAGCATATTCACATACTGTAATCACTTCCCATTTGACAGTTATTCGTGTCCTTTCAAGGTTCTTGAAACCCTGAGAAGCTGTGAGGGTCTTCCATGGCAGAGCAAAAACAACAACACTGGGCTGCTTGGCCAGAAACCTGAGTGCTGTAAGACTCATGCAGAGATGAACAAACATACAGGAAAAGTATCCTGCTGAAGAGCCAGGGCCCTTTGCCCCTATATATGCCACAGTCACAGAGAATGCACCAGGATCCCTAGTGGATGGCCCTGGGTATGTCTGTATGACAAACACATAGAGTGGACCCCAGGGAGGACTCAGAGTGAAAATAAGCAAAGGGCTGAAAGTGGGTGGAGGGAGGAGAAGAGTTCTGAATCAGGGATAAGAATAAGTTAGTGCAGATAGTGAGGAGACTAGCACCGTCTTCCCAGCTCACAGACTGACTGAGGAAGGAGAAATAGCTGTCGTGTTTGACAACAGTGCCATCTATAAGTTCCACCTGAAAGTCCAGTCAGCAAGGAGGAGCCTGCCCAGATTCTTTCTTCAGTATCAGAGGAAATGACGTGGCTCTGGGCATGTGTCCTGTCCTTGCATCAGGAACTGAGGTAGCTGTGAACAGCTAGCTGTAGGAGGGATGTGTCCCGGATGATGCAAGTGTTTGGGAGCAAGTCTTGGTGTAGGATTGCATCCAAAGGTACTTTCTGTGCTGACCAGATCCTGGACCATCCTGCCCACATGAAAACCTGCTGTTCTTCAAAATCAAGGCGTCTCCATTAGTGAGGGGAGAGGGCCCACTGGATACCCATGCTCATGCGTACCCTAGCCAGCTAAGCAACACCATGTGCTCAGATTTCATCAGGGATGACAGATCCATATTCCTCCTTTCCTCAGGAACTGGCTGGGAAACTGGCACCATTCATATGGCCATGGCCCCTGGAACATGAATGGAGACCTAGCCAGGAAAGCAGCCTTGCGATGTGCATGAGTAGAAGCAGTGCCAAAATTCTGCATCTCCCAAGGGCTGGCATCCCTCAACAAAAGTTATCTTTCTTTCACTCTCGATCCAGACAGGAGGCCAGCTCCATCCCACCTCTGGCTTAGCCTACACACAAGCATTCTCCACCAGGCACCTACAGATGCTCTAGGCCTGGTGATGGCCACAAATTCTGAAATCCAACTACAGGGTTCCTGTGGCCAAGCCTATTGCACACTCACCAGGATTTCACCAGACTCCCAGCTTCACAGGACAGGACATGCCTCTGACACAAGGGCTCTAAAACAATTCCAGAGAAACTCTATCCAAAGAAGAGAAAGGATTTACTATAGCTATAGTAACCTCTTCAGCAACGCAAGCTCAGGGACATGTGAATCAATTGTCCTCTGGGACGTCAGACACTCAGAGCCCTCCATTGGGTCAGGAACTGACTGGAAACTCGTTTCCAATCCGTAACTCAGTTGCGTGTGGGAGAGTCACATGGTCTCAGTGTGTGATGTGAGAGCAAATTAGAAACTCAGCAACGGGAGAGGAATGACTACAAGGGGAGTCAAAGCTATCCATTCAAAGGGGCATGGGGAAAATCGAGGAAGGAGACCTCTACCTTCCCTTCCTTTTGTCCCACACAGGACGCAGGCTCCACCACTAACCTCTGGCTTAGCCTACCCACAAGCAGTCTCCCTGGGTCCCTTCATGTACCTTAGGTTTGGCGAGGCCCACATCATTCTGAACCCAAATTGAGAAGGGCTCAATGCAATATCTCTGTTACCATCCCAAGGACACCACAAAACCCCCAAGCTGAAAAAAAGAGGATATTACTCTAAGACTCTGTCTCGGAATAGTCTTCATGCAAACCTCTTTCGTGAAAAGGACAAAGGGGTGGCAGTGGAGACACACAGTGCCAGAGCTGTTCATCACGCATGTGATTGGAAGAATGTTGAGAATGAAGCACCCAGCGCAGGGTCCTATCAACTGGGCTGTATCCGGAAGGAGAAAGGCCTGAGGGCTTCGCCACAGGAGCCCCCTGAACAACTACACCTGAGAGTCCTGTCAGCAAGAAGCCTGCATTCCTTCTTTGGGAGCCAGTGATTTCTGCATTGTAATATCTCTGCCACAATTCCCATCAGTTGAGGGAGGCAGCAGTGCTGGAGCTGGAGCTATTGGGTTCTGAGGACTCTTGCTCAGGAATCTGCAACGAGGACTTGCTTCCCTAATTCCTGCCAAAGGCTCTTCCAGTGCTGACCCTTCCGGGTTCATACTGCCCATGTGTAAACTGTCTGCTTCACAGAATGAACAGTCACTCATCAGGTCAGTGAGGCAAGCTGGCTCCCCTTTACCCTGCATAGCACAGCAGGCCAAGCACCAAGCACCTAGGGACTGAAGGACTTCTTTTCTTTGGTAGAGCAGAGCCTGATAGCTCTCACTGAGCACAGGAGCACAGTGAGAGTTTGCAGCCTAGCCAGGGTGCCAGCTGTTGAGTGATGGCTCCATGGGTAGTATGGGAAAAAAAGGTCAAAAAACAAGGGGAAGGAAATGGGAGCCAGATGGGCCACAGCTCGACATTTCCAGTGGGAATGGGGATCCCTGGGAAAGAAGATGCCTGGCTTCATTTGCCCTCGGCCCAGAAGGAGGACAGCTCAGTGCCCAAATCTCTGGCCCAGGCTAGTGCCAAACATCCTCTCCGTCCGGTCCCCTCCAAATACCCTGGGCCTCTGAATGGTCACATACTTTTGAATGCAGTGAATAACAAAGACAGAGCCTGTGACAAACTTCTCCCCCAGTCACAAGGACTGGACCAGACTTCCGGTGTAAGGCAGAGGATAGGACTCTTGAGACCCTTACTCTGAAGTAACAGTTGTGACAAGAACCCTGTTTCTAAGAGAGTAAAGATGTGTCAGATGATTCAGGACAGGAGTTCTGCAGACCTGGAATGAAGAAAATATGGAAAAGGAAGTGCCAGCATCAGCTGCTGGCAATCTGGCCTGAAGAAGAAAAGAAACACAGATGGCTTAGGCAACGGCGCCTCTAGTCTCTCTGGGAGCCCTGTCAGCAGATCTGCCTTCTTTCAGAAGGACCTAGAGAGCCGGGAATTGGTCTGCTTTTCTGGCTTTTCCCATCATGAAGTGGAGTAGGCAGTGACAGTGCTGTATCTGGGAGCTTCCCTCAGCTGTGGCGCCAAAGTGTGGAGAGGGGCATTGTTCCCTCTTAGTGTCTAGGGCTTTTCTGTGCTGACCAGCTTCTGGAGCCTACTGCTCCAGTGTGAACTGTCTGCTTTTCAGAAGGAACACACCTCAATCAGGCAGAGCAAGGAGTGAGCTGCCTCCACTCCAGCCACCCACACCCCCACCCTTGCTTCCAACAGCCAAGCACCAAGCTCAGGAATAGGAGGCTATTCTCCTTTGGGATACCCATGCTCATGGCTGTTACTGAGCAGGGGACCCAGCTCCACTGGACGCCCATCCCTGGATGCCTGCTCAGTGAATGCCAGCTCCATGGCACCTAGGGTGAATGAAGAGGCAGTCAGAAGCACAGGAATGACTTCAGCCAGGACCAAAGGCGTTCAATATTCCATGCAATGGAATGTGATCCATGTGCAATGGAGATGTTTCTCTCAATTCCCCTAGGCCCAGCAAGGAAGCCAGCTCCCCACTAGTATGTCTGGCCCAGCCTGGCCAAAAACAGCTCTCGACTGGACTCCTTTTGATGTCTAGGGCTCTGGATGTTCCAGTAGTCCTGAAACCAAAAGGCCTGGGCTCCTTTCTCTCCAGCTTTCCCACAGTCATAAGGGCTTGTCCCCTTTGGGCATCTGCAAGCCGGAGATAGCACTTAAAGACTGAATTTCTATGGACCCCAAGACATCCTTGATGGATGATAAACTGTGTCATGAAACTGGATCCACCGAGGCCCAGATTTTCATGTTGAGATGAACATGACTAGCACATGTATTCACAAGCAGGTCGGCTCAGGTATTACCAAACTTTTGTGGGCTTCTACTACAGGAGTGCTTCAAAGGATGCTCCTTGGAGCCCTGTGAGCAAGAGGCCCACATCCTTCCTTAAGAAATATAGGGAAACGTTGGCATCTGGTGTGCTTCTGCCCATCATATCCATCGAGAGGGCAGCAGTGTTTCTAAGATACGAAGAAGGTGCTTCAATGTGACAGTCAAGACGTGGGAATGAGGCCTTGGTGCAGTATATATTTGAAATGCTTTTCATGCACCGATCAGGTCATGGAGCATGCTACACATGCACAGACTCTATTCTTCTGAATGAGGATAACTCCAGCCGTTAAGGGCAGGGTACGAGTGACCACTCATTCCCACGATACTGTGGACTTCCCAGCACCAAGAGCTCAGGGACAGGGGGGTTAGCTATCCTCTTGGATATCAGACTCTGCGAGCCTCAGGAAAGACTTGGAACTCACTTCCACTCCACGGATGTTGGTTGGGGTAGGGAACAGACAGAGGCTCTCCGTGTGTGAGCTGAGACCACATTAGGAGAGCAGCAATGATAGAAGAATGACAATAAGGTGAGTCAAGCTGTGCATTCAAATGGGCATGGGGAAAACTGAGGAAGGAGACCACAACTCTTCCTTCCCCTTGTCCCACACAGGAAGCAGGATCCACCTTGAATCTCTGGCTTAGCCTACCCACAAGTATTCTCCTTGGCTGCCTGCATACGCCCTGGGTTTGGGGAGGGCCACATCATTCTGAAACCAAATTCAGAGGGGACAAATGCAACACCTCTATCACCATCACAAAAACACCACCAAAGCCCCAGGCTGAGACACTGTCTCAGAAGAGTTTCCATGCAAACCATCTTTCATCAAAAGGGCTTGGGATGGCCGTGAAGACACACACACTGCCAGAGTTCTTCATCACATATGACTTGGAGAAAGTTGAAAATGAAGTACCCAGTGCACTCTCTATCAACCAGCTTGTTTTGAGAATAAGAAAGGCCAAAGATTCTACGTGGGAGCTCTGTCAGCAGGATGCCTGCCTTGTTTCTTTAGGGGCAGGATTTCTTACATGGTCTCACCCCACCACTCTTCCCATCAGTTGAGGGAGCCAGCAGTGCTGGAGCTGGAGCTACTGAGTTTGGAGGGCTCTAGCTCAGGAATCTGCAACAAGGGCTTGGTTCTCTAATTCCTGACAAAGGCTCTTCCATTGCTGACCCCCCTCCTCGTTCCTAATGCCCATGTGCAATCTGGGTGCATCCCAGAATGAAGGAAACCAATCATCCAAGACTGGGAGCCAAACTGGGTCCCCTTCACGCTCCATAGCAGAGCAGGCCAAGCACCCACACACAAGGACATCTTTCTTGTGTCATCTTTCCTTTGGTAGAGCAGAGCCTAAGAGCCCTCACTGAGCACAGGAGCAGAAGGGGAGTTTGTGGCACCCAGGGTGCCAATTGCATGAGTGATGACTCCATGGCTCCTAAGAGAGACCAAATTAGAGGAAGAGAAAGAAATGGGCACCAGATAGGACAAAGCTTGGCATTTTCAGTGGGAATGGGGATCCACCTGGAAAGAAGATGCCTGGCTTCATTTATCCTCAGCCCAGAAGGAGGCCAGCTCCCTGCCCAAATCTCTGGGCCAGCCTATGAAAAAAAACAACCTTCACTGGTCCCCTTCAAATGCCCTGGGCCTCTGAATGGCCACATAATTTTGAAAGCCAGTGAGTTAATGAAAAAGAAGCCCTGTGTCAAAACCTCTCCCAGATCACAAGGACTAGACCAGACTGCCAGGTGGAAAGCATGCGATAGGACTCTTGAGACACTGCGTGAGACGGATGGCAGGAAGAACCTTGTTTCTACAAGAGAGAAAAGATGTGTCCAGATGGATAAGGAGGGCCAGAGTCCTGCAGACCCCCTTGGTCTTGGAGCCTAAGGGCTCCCCTTGGATGAAGTACAATGTGAAAAAGGGAGGCCCAGCACCAGGTGCTGCCAATCGGGCCCTTAGAAGATGACACTTCCCTCCTGGTTGCTCGCAAGGGATTTCAAACACTACTAACATAGTGAACCAAGGTGTTAGTGGAATGATGTACTCCCCACCGTGTTGTTTGACAAAGATGAGTATATGGCATTTCCCACCAAGTTCCGTGCATGGGTTTTCAAACACTATCAAGTTAGTGAAACAAGATATTAGTTGAAGGATGCATTCCCCATAGTGTTGTTTGACAGAGTTGAGTAGATGGCACTTCCCTCAGAGTTCCTCGCATGAGTTTTCAAACAATACTACCTTAATGAAACAAGATATTAGTTGAAGTATGCATTCTCCACAGTGTTGTTTGACAGAGTTGAGTATAGGTCACATCCCTCCTACTTCCCGATGAGTTTTCAAACACTGTCAACTTAGTGAAACTAGAGTTTAGATGAATGATGCATTCCCCACAGTGTTGTTTGACAGAGTTGACTATATGGCACTTCCCTCAGTGTTCCCTGCATGGGTTTTCAAACATTACCAAATTAGTTAAACTAGATATTAGTTGGAGGATGCATTCCCTACAGTGCCTTTACACAGAGTTGAGTATATGGCACTACCCTTCTAGTTCCCCGCATGGGTTTTCAAACACTACCAACTTAGTGAAACAACGTGTTAGTTGAATGATGCATTCCTCAAAGTCTAGTGTAACAGAGTCAAGTATATGGGTCTTCCCTCATAATTCCCTGTATGTGTTTTTGCCACCTCCGATAGTGAATCAAGATGTTAGTTGAATCATGCAATCTTCCACAGTGTTGATTAACAGAAGTGAGTATACAGACTTCCCTTAGTCCTCACAT